>OX346709.1:1502652-2967804 GCA_947063395.1 Hemistola chrysoprasaria | reverse complement strand
TTATTGTAATTGGGGAAAACCGTCTTGTTCGAGTATTTTATTTGAAACATTACAATTGCCTCGATGCGGTGGCGTAGTGGTCACAAGCTCCACTGCCGATCATGAGGTCTCGGGTTCGATCCCCAGATCAGGCACAGTGGTATTTGATTTTTTGCATCAGAAAATTTCCCAATGACAGTCTGGAGTCGTAACTCTGTGCCCGGTTGGTGGCAATAGGCTTGCCCCTATTACATGACTCCAAAAATCACATAACTGGCGAAGGGTGGGTGTACCAAGTACCTATTATGGGACTGAGTCCTGGTTACACCGAGTCGCAACCTTTAGTTTCTATATTATGTTATGGATTATTTTATGTCAACTTGATCATTAGCGCAAATTAGTACAGTCAGAACAGAAAGTGAAAGTTACTTTTTGTGGTTAAAATATTTTCTATTTAAACATAATAGAAATTATAAAATATAATAGAAATATAAATTTTAGCGTCAAAGATATCTTCGCTTTTGATCGAGTTAAACTAATATTTAATATACCTATAAATAATTATGTAAAACTCTAGATGTCATGAATATGTTGTACCTAAACAAGGATTTGTCTAAAGAACTGTTATATTATTTGCTTACAATTTTTTTAAGTGTGCGATTCTCTAGTATATATATATACTATATTGCCTCCAAAGATGACAACATCAAATTAATATAATAACTAGACTACTTATACAAAAACAAGCAAAAATGATTAAATAAAACTCTCTCAAATCTAAATATAATCTTTGTGTGTGTGTGCGATTTTAAACAGTTGTATGCACATTACCTACTGTTACTTCTTCGTGTTGTTTAATGCAGGTAGGCCTCCAAAATTAAATGAGTTCTATTCCAAGTGAAAGAGCACATTTTATGACCCGTATAAATTGTCAAGAAATATACCCCCATCAAAGGCTTATCGTAAGCTGTAGGTTGATTTAACGCGATATGGAAGAATGGACCTTATTTACTAACGGCAGTTCCCATTGAATTATTGTTTATTTTGTGCGTTTCAAATAGAAGTTATGGAGTTCGGAACTAGAAGTAGTTGTTAGGAAAAATATCAAGTCACTTTAAAAAGGAATTAATTACCTACCATGTTATAAATCTGAATGTTTGTGCGTGTTCTGCATTTCTTGTCCTCGTCACGTCGAAACTACTGAAGCGATTGGGCTAAAATTTTATATGCAGATAGCTTAGACATGGATTAATACATAGGGTTCTTTTCAGCGGATGTAACCGCAGGGCAAAGCTTGTAGGAATGTCAATATATAAAGTCGTACTATGGGCTTGATATACGAGTGTAATGATTTTTTTTATTTAAAAATGCATTTAACAAAATGCAATTTTTGTAGTGGTAGGTTATTCATCCGCCAAGCAGTGCAAACATTGCTGTGTTCCGGTGTGAAGGGCAATATTACCAGCGAAATTACTGGGCATGACGAGTTTCAATAACTAATATCTCAGGGTGACAGCCGCAGTGCAGTTCCGCGCTGAATTTAGAATTTTAAAACACTGGTTGGCACTCTGTCTGACATGATGCTTACCATCAGGCAACTGATTTGCTCGTCATGTCACTCTTTATCATAAGAAAAAATCAAACTTATTATATTATGATCTGAATCTTAATCTATCTCAATATTTTTTTGCACAAACAAAAAATGTACATACTGATTGAAAATTATAAATATCTGTTACTAAAATCATACACGAAATATGGTTTAGTGCTCCATTTCTCATCTCATGTTATTTACTTGTATATATATAGTATATATATACTTGTATCAAACAAGACACTAATTCTAACGAAGTACGAAATTTGGGTATATTAATCAAATCGAGAGAGAAGCTAGCAGAAATCTGAATAGCAAATCCCGAGCTCTGCATAGGGGCACGATGTATTCATTAGAGAGAAGCGATTTAGCTTTAAGACTATGCTAACTCAGCTGGACGTTTATACCGTTCTGTAAAGTTTAATAATAAGCTTGTAACATAAACGGTTAATAATTACTTAAATATAATACAGGTACTTGCTGTGCCCTGCGGTTTCACCCGCGTATTCATTTTCACCAGGGAATATCGGGATAAAGACTACCCTGTGTGTTATTCCAGGGTCTAACCTATTTACATACCGAATTTCAGCCCAATCAGTTCAGTAGTTTTGCCATGAAAGAGTAACAAATATACACACAAAAAAACAGCGCTAGTTTTTTTGTGCCATCTAGATGGCGTTGGAATCCAGTTAGAACTCGCTAACGTTTTGCTCACCTGTTACTAACGTAACTTTTTTACATTATGCTGAGTTTTCAAATTTATAATATTAGTAGGGCTAATCGTTCTGGCCCTGCTTCGTACGGCTAGCAGCGATGCATAGTTTGTTATTTGTACATTATTTTTTGATATCCTTAATTAATAAATTATACCCTAAATCTTTCTCTTGAATCTCCGTCCATTTGTAAAAACTTATAAAAATCCGACGAATCCGAGTACTCGTCGAATATAACGTCTTCGGTTTTCGACAAAACCAGTTGAAAGCATTTTTTTCTTACGCCTTTTTGATGTCATTCTTTGGTTAACTACCCTCATTTCCGCTTGTCTCGTAAACTTACTCGCTGCCTATCCACAGAGAGGAACTTGCACTAATAACTATTTGAACAATCGCGTGATGGAGCTTCCCAGTGCCATTCTGATTCGGAATCGAGAACGTTCTCGTATATTCGAGAAATTACGGCTTCCTCTATGGTTAGTACAACGTGTTCGATTGGTTCTTCAGGGTAAATTGCACATTATTGTTATTGTAGGGGGCAGGGGGTTTGTAGTTTTGAAGATGTTTATGGGCGAACCTTTAAAAAAACGAAAAAAGCATTAAAGCTTCTTAATACTATTAAACCTTCATTAATTACGTTACCTTACTTATATTATGTTTGAATATATGTTTCATGAATGGTTAATTTTGTATATCTTTGTTGCCAATTAAGATTATTGTAATGTGAAAAGACTAATCTAAAATTTTGGTAGATATTTTATACCTTATCCAGTCCCAGCAGGACTCAAGATAACCTATAGAAAATGGACTCAAGACTTTGATAGATTTCTGTTGATGCGCTATTAAAATTATTATTTTGATTTAGCCTATACAGTCCCAATGCAGGGCAAAGGCCCCCTCTTTGGGTTTCCATTTCTCTAGGCATTTGAGGCAAATTCTAGTTCGTCGCTCTATTAAAATAAATAAAATAATTAGCATTTAATTTTTTTATATACTTTATGTTAGTCCCAGCGTTGTACTGCAGCTTGTGCTGTGCATAGGCCTCCTCTAGTTCTCGCCATTTGTATCATTTGTTTTTCGCCGCTCTAATCCACATTTGGCCTACTTTTCTGGCTCCATCGTGGCATCGGTCTGCCGGCACTCCAGTGTCCTAGTCTCTCGGCCACCACTCTGTCAACACCTTACTGTCCGTCCACTCCTGGAGTAGTGGACGGACTGCCTCCACTGTCCAGCTGCCTGCTCGAGGGTGGGCCAGACGCGTACTCCACCTCTCGAGCAATGCCTCTCTGGCGAGCTCCCTCCACCGCACAACCTCCCCGGGGGCCGGGTATTCCCCACGGAGGCGGAGTGCCACGCGCCACTCGTAACGAGCGGCGTAAAGCTCCGCCTCCATGGTCTAGTGGACCCTAGCGCTACTGCTGAGCATGAGACCTGGGTTCGATTCCCAGATCGAGCAGTGTTATTGGATTTTTTCATTAGAATTTTCACAACGGCAGTCTGCAGTGTAGATTTAGAGTGCCCGGTTGATGGCAATAGGCCCGCTATCAATTACATGAGACTTGAAAGACAACTGGCGAAATTGGATGTACTTACTTTGGGACTGGGTAACTCCAGGAAAACAAGGCGTGGTGTTATTCTATGTAGTTTTCATTAAAAGCTAGGTTTAACTGCGACATCTTGCATATTTCCATTAATTATCTCGTTTTTCGTGTGAATAAATAAATATGTGTTATCAGCTGTCATCTCTTTCTATCTAAATTTAATATCTTTACCTGTGAAGTGAAACCACGGGCTTTTGTTAAGTCACTGTTATCTCTTCTACCTGACTCAGTTATTGTTTACTTAGAACCCTTTTCAAAATGTTATCTGATAAAGTAAAGTTTAGTTTAGGTTTCGGTATAGGAATTTTTATTCAGTATTTTTTATATTAGGTTTAGGACACTTTCACACTGACTGGTCTCAAATTAGGCTGGAGATACTATTGCATATCATACAAAAAACAAAAACATATCTTCTAATAGTTTTTTTTTATAATTGGATTTTGCTGTCCGAAGCAAATTCGCCCTCTCGCTCACACGTACCCACATTTTTGAAGATATAAAAAATACTACATGTAATTACGTAAAATGCTTACGTATATTACGTAAAAAAATTCAACTAGGTTCTAGAAACTAACAATGCAAACATTCAATAAAAATATAATTTAATTCAAACGAGTTATAAATTACAAATAGATTTTTTATTATAAGTATTTTAATGTGGCAATTCTACTACAATACATATTAAGCTATTATAATAAATGTGTTTTTTTTTCTATAATACCGTAAACTTGACACAAAATTAATCTCAAACCTTTAAAATCTAAGATTATTTAATATTGTCTTAATCTATTTATTTCTAAATTCTGCGTATAGTCTTAGATACTTATTATATTAAACATATTTTTTGTATAAAATTTTACTGCAAAAAATAAACACGTGTTTACCTTTGAATCACTTGGTTAGGATAACCAAGTGATTCAAAGGTTGACATTTATCTAATATTTCACAGCGCACGCAAATTAATGAATATATGTGACACCTTGGTTCACAATATTGCAGTTTTCTTACGGATCCCTAATATTTTTCAAAATCTCATATAGCCTATGTCACTCACACTGAATTAATCTACCCATAAGTGAAAGAATTTTTAACATCGGTCCAGTAGTTTCGGAGCCTATTCGTTACAAACAAAAAAACAAAGATTCTCTCTTTATAATATTAGTATAGATATATAGATATTAATATAGTTAATTAAAACATAAATCGTAGCCGGTTCTTAATAATCGGATCATGAAAGGTTAATGGACTAATAGCCTTAAAAGGAATCGACGACCTTACTACAACGCAATGTCAAATTAAACCTCCATACTAATAAAATACTCAATTCTGTCTGTTTGTCAAGTATAAAGGTTAACGCCCTGAGTTTCATATACAATTTTAGGTTTTGGTCAATAACTCTTCGCTACTAAGGCTTAATGACGTAGTTCCGATATAAGACTCCATCTACAATATTATCCAAAGTTGGCTCAAATTAGATTTTTACCAAAACACTGATTAAGTTAGAAAAAGTGTTTTTTTTATGCCATATGTGGCAAACAAGCATACGGGTCGCCTATGTATGCACATCTAATTTTCGATATTATTTCTTTCCTTTCGCTGAACTACGTCCTAAATCATTGTTGAATGTTGGTTACCTAATTTTCGACCTTAATAAAACATTGTATACACTAAATTTATACTATTTAACAAATTCATAGAATTAGTGAATTAAAATGTTTATTTATTGTATAATTTATTATATAGTGAGTTGTATTTAAATTATTTTTATTATTACTACTCTGGATCTCACTGCAAGAAAAGACGTGCCTACCCTTTTTCTACATGACACAATCTTGGGCTATTTATTGCCATCTAGGAATATATTATTCTCTTTATAAGATATCCTTATTATTCCTTCCAGAATTAAACTTTGAAGAAGGTATGTCTTTCAACATTGTCGTGTTAAAAAAAGGCCAATTACTCATCGCCCTAGGTCCTCGCAGACATTCCAGATTAATCATATTAATTACTTTCATTCCTCTTGGTAAGTGCCCCCTTAACAAGGAATTAACTGACAGGGGATTTCTTACCTTATTCCCCTGAGATATGGCTTAAATTGATTATATACAGTATCCATTATTACTGAATCTGTGATTTGGCTATTGTAGAAGCATATTTTTCGCGACAATATTCAATTTCTCAAATATATTTTAATTATTAACGATTTAAATAAAAGGTGTTGCTAAGTTGGCCTTGTATGTATATTATGTATATATATATATATATATTTATATGTATAACATTATATAATATTTTTATTCGTTGTCTTAGTCAATTTCGGATCAAAATTTCACAAAACCATTATTTTTCTAACGATATGTTTTTTCTTCCTCAGGTAAGTCTCTTAAAAATCAACATAAAAGCCTACATACGTAAGTGAACTTCTCATTCTTTGAAAAATTGTGCGATCGAACTTCGTAAAAAAACTGTTATTTCTTTAAAAATACGTTCAAAGTTATTTCATCTAAATCTGTCGAGCCATTTCTGAGATACACATAAACATAACACATACATACGTTCACGCCTTTTTCCCTAAGGGGTAGGCAGAGGTGTACCCAGGACTCAGTCCCATAGTAGATACACCCACATTTCGCCAGTATGTTATTGGTCCCATGTAATAGGGGGCGAGCCTATTGCCATCTACCGGGCACAGTTCCAGACTCCAGGCAGTTATTGAGATAATTCCTCATTAGGAAAAATCCAATATTTAACATTTTGCCTGACCTGGGGATCTAACCCGGGACCTCTTGATTGGCAGTCGAGCATGCGCCCTCTACGCCACCGAGGCAGTCTGAGATACACGATATAAAAAAACATTCAATCTTTACTTGTTAAAATATATAGGTATAAAATAAGTAGATATAAGTTGGTTCCAAAGGCATACTAATAGAGTTATACCTCTATATAACATAAATATATATATTTATATATGTTCATGTACGGCAGTAACTCTGTTAGTGCCGGGATGAGTTCGTAAATAACGAAGTTTCATATTAATTGAATTGGGAGCTCCCAGGAAGGAAGGATGGTGGTTACTATATACACTTTACGTTCATATTACATTATAGGTATAATGGCAGAAACATAATTATAATGTTTACATAAGGTTATAACTATATAGGTATATTATAAAATCCTAAATGACTCACTGACTGACATGCAACGCAGAGCCCAAACCACTGATCCTTAGACTTGAAACTTGGAATGTAAGTTGTTCGCGTTGTCTGGACGTGTGCTTGGAAAAAAAGGATTTTTGATACTTGAGATTCTAAGGGGTCCAAAAAGGGCGTCTAAGTTTTGGTAATAAACTCCTATATTTCATAACTTCGTGCGGGCAAAGCCGCTGTTCTTACACTAGTTTAACATATACATAAATTTTAGTGCTTAATAATATTGTATAGAAATCATTTACGATTCAGATTTAAAAGAACTAAAGCTATTCCAACTTAGCAATTCATATTTTTCTCAATGTTTGTTTCTCAAACGGACCCTTCGCTTTGGGTCGTAAAAAAATATCTCACGAGAACAGAAACTGCAGTGTCAAACAAATTAGGATCTATTACAATGCCTTCCCATAAAAATCATAGTATTCATAGACCCCATGACCGTTGAAACTATTAAAACTGTCGTCTATGGCAACTGGCAACCCCATGGTTATAGAAACAGTAGGGGCACTTAAACGACCCTAACTGACTTATATGAATTACGCATGGCAACTAAGCACGACTGCTACTTACAAAATTAAACGTCGTAAAACTGCGTAGAAAAAAGCTATAAAATTTTTTTCATAAACAAATAGACTTAATACCTAATTCTCATATTTTTTCATATTTCTTATGCGATATATGAAATATTTAAAATTGAATAATATATTCTTGAAAAATAACAAAGATAGAAATTGAACCAAAAAAAAAAAAAAAGTAATTTATTTCAATTATAGAGGCTGAGCTTGCACTAACTGCATCATTATATTTTAACAAGTGTTAAAATGACGTCAAAAACAACGTGCTTTGGGTAATATTGGTTTAGATAGAGATTTAACGGCTGACCGTTACAACACACACAGAAACGAATGCTTGGCTGACCAAGCATTCGTTTCTGTTAAATTCATCCTGTGCAACTCAGCCGTAGTGAACTATTCAATAATCAAAATAGTACTTAATCTCCTTACTGCATTAGTTCACACAAGACCTTTATCTAGGAGTTAAAAGTAAAAATACGGGTCTGTCTCTATTTCTATTCTCACGATCAGGTGCATTAACAATACAACCTGTATGGTTAAGAATAAAAAAAAATAAGAAACCAAAATGGCGGTTAACGGTTTTCTTCGACGCCATTGTTAACCAAGGGTTTCGCTAGCTTTTGTCATGGAGGTATGTTTTAACTATGATCAATGGTGTGCTGAAGGGTCTCACAAAAACTCGGTTAAACATATCGTCTTAAGATTTAGGGTAATAATAAGGCTGGTTTACTTTCTCATACGACTTTTGAAAACTTTGTATGATTTGCAGATAATATAAATAATTTTGGAGAATATTGCTTAATAAGCCTTTTGACTTTGATGCCTCGGTGGCGTAGAGGGGACTGCCTCGGTGGCGTAGAGGGCGCATGCTCGACTGCCAATCAAGAGGTCCCGGGTTCGATCCCCAGGTCAGGCAAAATGTTAAATATTGGATTTTTCCTAATGAGGAATTATCTCAATAACTACCTGGAGTCTGGAACTGTGCCCGGTAGATGGCAATAGGCTCGCCCCCTATTACATGGGACCAATAACATACTGGCGAAATGTGGGTGTATCTACTATGGGACTGAGACCTGGGTACACCTCTGCCTACCCCTTAGGGAAAAAGGCGTGAACGTATGGTATGTTATGTTGACTTTGATGTTGCTTTATCATTTTTAAGTTTAAATTGTAAATAAATATTATGTATCTCCTTAAACTATTCTACAAAAAAAAAGATAAACGCATATCCTTAAGATTGAAACGGGTGATTGTTTTTGTTGCCTTATGAAAGTATCAAATGAAAGTCTGTATTTAAGATCAAAATATATTGTGATAAAATAAAAGGGTTTCATAATTTAAAAAAGTATTTTATGAACGCAACTTCATCATGTTTTTAATAAAGAAAATAATAAACCGCGATAAGAAAAAGCAACATTTCCAAAATAAGTGCGGCCTACCAACGGCGAATATTTATCACGCCATTAAAAGGAACGCTCGACGCGAACCGTCACCTAGCAACTTCTAAAGAATCTTTCACATCTACTGACGGAACCATAGCGGATACGCTAAAAGAGTTTTACTGTTTTGTGTATAATATGTTATTGCTAGAAGGATCCTAATATAACCTAATCTTTACGAGTGTGAAGCCGAACTTGTTTACGTGGGTATCCCAAACTCACACACTGACGCTTTCTTAAATAAAGTCCACGTAGTATAGCGATCGACATCTAGCCTGATTCCTGATTAGGTCAAATTGAAATGGCTTCAAAACCTTTGTTACTGAACTTACTGCAGCGCCAGGTTAACTAGAAGAAAAAGCATATTCTGGCACTAACTGTGCTCCGTGTTTCCACCCACATTGAGATCGTTCCTGTGAGAAAATAACATATATTCTTAATGTCTGATCTACGTCCATAACACAGTAAAATCAAAATTGGTCCTGTAACCTAGGAGCATAACTGAGGACAGACATGCTTTTGCAATTGATTGTGTTAGCCTAAGCATTGCGCTGAAATGTAAAATAAATAATTCATAATTTAAGTGTATTTCTTTTATTCTTTATTGTCTGTTCCGCGTGAGTAAAGTTACGTGCTTCATACGCTCGAAGGTATCAGTGGATGTGAACGCTTCTTAATTTTAGTTAGTAAACAATATCACGGGTTACGTGTTTAGAAGCTGTAAACTTAACTTGATGAATAACTTAAGGTAGGATAAGTAAGTATTCTAAGTATATACTTATCGCAAAACGGAGAGTTTTGAAGTTAGTTAAAGTAATTTTGAACTTAAATATCTGTAAAGTTTAGTTTATTGGAAGAGGAACTTTTGAAATATGAGTTTGTTATAAACTTTAATTCCGTTTTTTTATAATTTCGCGCGACTTTTCACTACTGCAGTATTTATTATGCAGTATTAACAATGAATGCATAATAAGTCTTTATTAGTACAACAATAATACAGAAAATAGCAAGAAATAAAACTAGAAAGAGTAACAGCTGGCGGCCTTTTCGCTCAGAGCTATCTCTTTTAGACAACCATGCAGAGAAAGAAAAAACATACTGAAGGGACGTTGGTTTAAACATAAATACCAAATAATATAGGTATATACCTACTTATAATATTATACTATAAACCAATACATAATATGCTAAGATTATATAGAATATATTAAAAATTTAAGATATATTAAAGATACATACATAACAATATAATATATCAACATCATCATATCAGCCATAGGACGTCTACTGCTGAACATAGGCCTCCCCCATACATTTCCATCTAGTCCGGGTGTAAGCGGCCTGAATTTAGCAAAATCCTGCTGTCTTTATCAGATCGTCTGTCCACCTTGTGGGCGCACGTCCTACTTTACGTTTGCCGGTCCGTGGTCTCCATTCGAGAACTTGTGTTAATTAGTTCTATGTGCATAGCATCGCCTCCCCATAGCTCGTTGCGCTATTTTGAGCTTACTGGTAAGGCCCACAGTGAAAGACCACGTTTCAGAGCCATAATTCATAACTGGTAACACACTGCTCGAAGTCCTTCGACTTGAGGCACAGATGTATTTTGGACGACAATGTATGATGAATTTAGTTGCATTAGTTATATATAGTGTTGGTACCCCCATACAACTTATCATATACACTAATAAATAACTATAATATATTGTGTCGCTATCAAGTTCAGCCGCTTCAACGTTGTTCTATCCTCACGACAAAAGGTGTTATATGTGTACAACATACATAATCACGCTCGCTAAAGATTCTGCACTGAAGCTAAAGAAGAGGGCGGATTACGACCGGTGCCCGGTTTCATTCGTCAAGAGAAAGCTTCGCCTGGAACTTTTTGAGAAACAAAGTTACTTAACTTTAAGCGATACAAAAATTGTGTGGGATGCCAGCTCTATAGTTTTAATAATAATAACCTCACTGGTAAAAAATAGGTAGTATATTGACAAACCCCTAGTATTTTAATAACATCCGTCCAAATAGGCAATGAGTCAGTTATCCAAATATGGCGCGCCCTCATGCTTCGACGAATGTACGAGCTAGTACCTAAAGCACACTTGTTGCTGTCCCCTAATTTTAGAATCATTGTAAGCTTTGTTTGATCAGTCGTTTGTGTGAGTGATGTCGATGGAAATGGTAGTTGTTGTCCAATAAATATACAATGTAGTTAGTAATACTTCGTCTTTATCCATTTTTTCAGTAATCGCTGTTTGCGATTACTATTTTGACTAGGACGGTGCTCTGTTCTTAATTTCTTAAAAGCTGACTTGGACGAAGTTTATAAAACAAAATGGCGACAAGTGAAATATTAAGATCACGTCAATATTATCATAAGCTTTATAGTATCATTGGCGTTCTGGTTTCGGGTTTTTATTATTGCGAGTTAAAGTAACATCTGATAAGGACGGCAGAAACACGCTGGACGCGGGCCGCTTACAACCGGACTGGATGGAAATCTATGGAGGAGGCCTATGTTCAGCAGTGGACGTCCACTCCACAGTGGACATCACAGGCATAGGACGTCGTGAAAGCAAAATCATAAAAAAGGAAAAAGTGGAATGAAAGAGAGTGTCTGCTTTTTGTATGGACAAACTGGATTTTTTTCCAGAGTATATTATTAAACTTTGATCCTTAAATCATGTTAATTAAAACATCTCCCAGATAGAAATATCAACTTAAATTTCAAGGGTAAACGCGATTTGAATAAAAATAAAATCCATTGCTGTCACATAATGCGGGTAATCTTAAAAAAATAATAATAAAAGGAAGTGAAAAAATAACTCAAAATGAATATATTTTGATGAGAAATAATATTGGACGTCGTTGATATCCAATAATATGGATATTAATGTGCGGAATATTCTAGAATTTCCATGCATAATGCCACGACAAATCAATGGAACAATTAAAATGATCCCCGACAGAGGCAAAGCGAGGGAAGAGCGAACAAATGACGCAGAAAACGACCAAACTTCGTCTAGATTTATATTGTTTGCCAATATTATGTTACATATTAATATTAATCATCGACAATATCCGCGAATAGACCTGATTCCATGCTGATTTTATAATAATAAATAAATTTATTTCTCAAAAAAGTTAATTACAGTTATAATAATAGTTGAGACTAATAGTTGTTGATAATAGTAGTAATAGTTGACAGCCTCGTTGGTGCAGACGGTAGTAACTCTGCTTTCTGTGCCGCAGGCCCCGGGTTCGATCCCCGGCCAGGTCAAACATTTGTGTGCATGAACATGTCTGTTTGATCTGTGTCTGGGTGTTATAATCGTATTTAAGTATGTATATCAGTCATCTGGTTACCATAGTACAGGCTTCTAGCCTAGTTTGGGACCACGTGACCGTGTGGAAGTTGTCCCATATTATTATTATTATTATTATGTCGCTCGAAAACACGGGATATACCCGGTCTTTTGATAGGCGTGCACGGAGACCATTTTTTTTTTAAGTCCAACGTGCAGAGGCCCCTTTGAGCTTTTAATCTAAATGTTATGTATAGCACCTATCGGGGTCTATCTCTGAAACCATCTACAATTTTTTTTAAGATAGCTCAAAGACAGCCTCCGTTAGGTACAAGGACTATTGTGAATGGATGGAAACTACTTGATTTGTCTATAGGTGTGATTTCTAGATGGATGGTAACCGGGCTATTGCTTGAGACTCCGGCACCTGCCACTTCTGTCTCATGGTGAAATATGACGGCAGGCGATTATTATTATTATTATTATATACCTGATTCTTAGCGGTTATTACAGTTATTAAATTATGCATATAAATATAGCAGCTAATAAAGCTAAGTGCACATTGTTTTAACTGAGTTTCAGTAAATTGGTAGCCTACAGACCCACACTAAGATTACTCTTGTGCTGTAGGTCTGTAGTCCCTTCAGTGTCAGCTGTATAGCCTAAGAAATTAATACAATTTATAATGGTAAGGACTTAATCATTAAGTTTATATAACATTTATCCATACATAACTTTGATTCCTCGAATATCCATAGGTTTCCAAGACCCAGTCCTATAGAAAGTGCACTCACATTTCGCCAGTTAAGTTTTTAAGTCCCATGCAATGCAGACGAACCGATTGTATAAATATAATATAAAATATAAGTATACCAGGTTGTTGGCAATATTCGTTGGTGTATAAATCCTGGCTCCACGTTGCTATTCCTTATAAAAAAGTACAATTACACTGCCCGACCTGGGAATCGTAACCGGGACGTTTGACGTCATGCTCATTAGCAGTAGTGTTTGAGACCACAGCGGCAGTATACGAGCGGCTCGTCACAAGCCGACCTTCGACTTTCTCGAAATCTGTGACGTCAAAGTCTGCTTAGTCATAGAACATAAGTAACATGTCCCCTCTATTCGATATATTCGC
Source organism: Hemistola chrysoprasaria (assembly GCA_947063395.1). NCBI lineage: Eukaryota > Metazoa > Arthropoda > Insecta > Lepidoptera > Geometridae > Hemistola > Hemistola chrysoprasaria. The sequence goes on along the minus strand of OX346709.1, from coordinate 2,954,251 downwards.
TCTTTTTGGAATATAGTTTAGTAATAATTTCTGACGCCGAGTCGGTAATAAATAAAATGGGACGGGACATAAACTACGTATAAATATTATATCTCTCTATTGAACGGTTTTACGAGTATAGAATCTAGATAATAAAAATCAGGTTTAGTTATCAGTGACATCAAACATACGAGCTGGTTACCTACATCCATATATATATAATATAGTAGTAATTAGAATAGGATACGATGTACTATATAGATAAAGTTCAATATACTAAATTCAAGAATTATAATGACTTAGCTCTTAGCCCCTAGGCCCTAGGACATTACGCCTATTATTATTGTGTTTTTTTTTAAACAATGAGTACATAGCTGAAATATTCATTACTCTAACATCGAAGAAATCGCGAGCGATAAGACCTCCACTTGTACTACTAGTCTTAAACTAATTGAACCTACTTTATTTTCATAATATTAAGTTCACTGTACGGTGTAAAATAAAGTGTTTATCTATCTATCTATAGTTGCCTGGAAGAGATCGCTCTGAGCGATAAGGCCACCCATTGTTACACATTATCAAGATTACAATTTTTTCGTTATTTTCTGTATTTTGATACCAATAAAGAGGTATCGATTCTACCTTTTCTATTGCATTACCCAGGGGTTCTATAAAAGTTTAGTTCTATTTTTTTTTTACGAAAAAATGAACAAATCCAAGCAAAAATGCCGCATTATATATCAAACAGAACTCCACACTTCATCTAATGCCGAATTGAAAAACTTATATGAAGCGTAAACTCGCCTTAGGCGCGCGGTTCGCAAAATTCACTGATAATTCGCGTGAACGAGCACGAAACGCGGCTTTGTTATCTGAAAATCATTTCTAATTTACGATTAAAATAGTCCTTTTGCTTTGTTACTTTGCTTTTTATGAAACTCCATGTTACTTTACTGTCGTCACGTCGTTTAAATAAGTCTCGATTACATTTCGAAATTGTTAAGGCATACATATGTATATGTATGTGTATCCATAGTGTAGGGTTCCATGCTTAGATACCTGAATAAAATGCTTTAAGTCATAAAAACAATCTGCCTACTAATAACATGCAGCGCCATCTAGTTGCAAACTACAGCAAACATGGAGGAAGTACCCTAGAACTTTTAGTCACTTACGCAATGTATGGAAATATGCAGTAAAATGGCCATTTTTTTTACAGCCATTTTTATATAAAGTTCATACACATTGACGTATCATCGTGGCTTCCGTTTTGAATCTTTTCAGAACAGATTATAGTCTTTATCTGTAAGCAACAGATACCTGTAAAATTAATATAAATATGAATATTTGAAATTAGAAATTGAAAGATGAAAACAAATGAAACGCGAATTTAATTCCAAACGTTTCAAACAAAACGTAAAAGAAAATTAGCTTTGCACGAAAACTGCACTGGAATAGTGCTGCTTCTCATGCAAAAATTAATAAATTAAGCAATTCTGCTACTTCACATTATTCAAGTGGGCGCTCTTATTCGTAATGTCGAAATAAGGTCTTCCATTTATAAAGTGAATAAACGAAACTTATTCACAAAATACGCAGGATTTTAATTAAATGTTGCTAGGTGTAATAAATGTACATTAACAAAAAGAGTGAACAAAAGATTAAAAATGTAAAATTCTGCCTGGCAATAAAAAGCGGTTGCAAGTTGCCAGCTACATAATTATGGAACACACGTAAGCTAAAAATAATGAAAAACCATCTGTCCTAGAATATTTTGCATTAACGTGGTAATGCGCGTGTTTGGGTTACCGCATTATGTTAAATTTTTCCTGTCACGTAATAGTGCAGTGTAAATAGGTACTTTTGTGTAACAAATTTGGCTATTTCTTTGTGTTTTTTCTATGTTCGTGTTTTCATTGACACTGTATTGACTCTTTTTAATTTTGGAACTGTCAGTTTTCCCGCCAGCAGCTCGCTAGATTTTTATTTTTTTTCATAGGCGCCGGCTCAGCGCGGTTTTATCATTCATCAAATTATTGTACTATATAATGTAACGATATATAGATATTATAAGAATGAGAGTAAGAGCGCTGGTCCCATCATCTTATCTATTTTGTTGACAGCGTCGCTCGTAAAGAATTTGATAATGACGTGCCTCAAAATGGCGGGTGGTGGCACTGGAAGGTGTTTTGACAGCAAATTGTTATGGCGGTACATTTCTGCCCACACTCATAAAGTATGATCGAAGAACGAATGTGAACGAATGAATGAACGATGACGCCAGTTATACAGGATGCAATTTGCTTCAGGGCGCGATTCTGCCGAGTCACCCATCAAGCTTGATAGGCCATCCTGGACTCAATTTATTTTTTCCTAAATTTTTTTTTTGTTGACGTAGGTACATCTGCAGTCAGTTAATGACTTTATTAGCCAGTGACGCCGGTCACTATAGCAACGGTTTACTGGGCCCGCACGGTTTGTGCATTCATCCGTTAAATATGATTTTTGAAATAATCGATCGTCGAGAGGGGACACTCAGAATCGTATGAGATACTTATTTGTGAAAAACAAAAACTTATTTGTGATAATCATAATACTAAACTATAAGTTTTAACTGTTGGTAACAATACTTTATTAACGATGGCAACACAATAAACCGAATTCAAAATAGCCATTCGATTTAAGGCCGATTTTTATCAATTATTTGTGCGCAAATTGTCTGCTGCGGCTCTATAATTCGCATTTACCATTCATTCAACGAACAAAGAACGAATTCTACTACTAAATTAAAAAAACTTTAATCCATATTCACGCACGCTTGTATTTTGAAAGAAAAATGTATATGTACCCTCGTATTTGCCGCCATTTTCGATCAAACGTGTCTTTATTAGGTGCCCTCTCAATCCAGCTTGATCATATAGCTGTCTCTTTCTCTTTTATTGAAATGGCTATTGGTATGAAAAGGAGGGTAGTTTTGAAAGCGCGGCTTAAGGAATACAAAAGGCAAATTGGTTTCTGCACCCCTCACGATCTCGTGGATTTGTCTGGCGCGTGGACGGGGATAAAGTGTAGGGGTTGTTAGATGTTTGACCAGTTGTGTGGAACATTTTAGAGGGTGTCATGGTTATTACAATTAATGGAGTGCGCAGATGGCCTTTATTTTGTACATAATTTTTAATCACGAGATCACACAAGTATTCTACCCTAATATTACCCAAATAACATGGGAAGTTCACTATGTTGATAACTGATAACACTAGAAAAATTCTGTAATCAATTCAAATGAATTTCATTTACTATTTGGCAGTCGCAAAACATATCCTTACGTACTATTATAGTGATCTGTGCATATCCTTGCAACGCCACAAAATAAACTCTAATGTAAAATTTTTGGTGGCTGATGAGGCAAAATATTGTAGTTTCATTTTTGGCTCCATTCGTAAGCCTTATTATTGGATTTTTCGACCGATTTTCATGCAAACAGAAACTTAAATAATTTCATCATCAGTTTTAAATAAGTAATGGTTACATAACACTAACATGTACGAGTAACTTGAGTAATTTAAACAGAAGGGAGATCCGACCCTTGACCCTTCCACGCGACGAGAATGTTCCCTGACCAGCAATCATAGTATTTAATCAGGGCACTGTCACGTGCGCAAGGGTTCCGTACATTATTTAGGACTACATGTAATTATTGCTGTATCCTTCGATGCCATTTTGAAAAAATAAATGTTGTTTAGGATTCATTTTGTGTTTTTTCATCGCTTACGCCATCTATAGGAAATTTCGTCGGCATCTATTTCCTAGGAAAACTCCGCGGTAAAATATGGACTCATTCTTTCGTATATATTCCAATGTCATTCGATGTACACTTAAATAATTAGTTAATTAATTCTAATATTATGTCTTTCAACTACAACTCGTTAATATTATCGTAGATAAAGTGTATTAAAGTGTCAAACGACTATTGTTGATTACATATCTTTAGTACAACACGATCTTAAAACAAACGTGGCCAAATTTAGAACTACATAATCAGCCAGATAGATAGAAATTGAAACGCCTAGGGCGTAAACACTAGCGCCCTCATTGACTTTCGCGTAGCTGGTTAAGGCGCTGTCTAAAGTAAATTTGGTAGATCTATAAAATACTACTTTATCATTTTACTTAATTACATAAAGTAATTACGTAAAATAAAGACAACTAGGTTCTAGAAAATAACAATACAAAGATTAAGTAAAGATCTAATTTAATCCAAACGAGTTTTATGTATAAAAACCTGCACAAAGAAAAAAAAATCTTAGAAAAATAAAAAGGCACTGAAAACTTGTTTGGATTAAGTATATTGGATTTTTTACTAAATCTTTGTATTGTTATTTCCTAGGTTATAGTTGTCTTTATTTTATCTAAATGTGGTATATTTTAGATCTATCAAAATGTGGGTACGTGTGAGCGAAAGGACGAATTTGCTTTGGACAGCGCCTTTAGATACAATCTTGGCTCGACTCAATTAAATTTTGGAGTCAGCTTAATATGTCTATTAGGACGACGGCTAAACTTTAGTATTAACTAAGTTTTGCTATTTTCTGTTAACTAAGAACATTTAAATTAGGTACCTAATACACAAAGTGGGAGCGCACCCTTATGCGTAAATAATTGTTTTTGTGTTGAACAAAACGACACAAAAAACCTTTGTGTGTTTTGTATTACCTCATTTTATCATTAATAATTAAAAAAATATTAATAAAGAAAATATTATATGTTAATTCTAATTTTTATTTTATACGAGCAATTGTTGTGTGTACCTTAATAAATATTTATTTATACCGTGTATGAAGAAAACAGCTTGTTACATTTACGAGTAAGATGAATTTTGTATTAAAATAAGGCATCGCTTTCTATGATGGTTTTTTTGACGAAATGTATTATATATATAATACGAAATTCCTAACAAAAAAATGCCAATCACACCTTTGCCAGTTATTTATACCGACAAACAGTAATGTGCAAACATTACTGTGTTCCGGTCTGAAGGGCAATGTTACCAGCAAAATTACTGGGCATGACGAGATTCAACAACTCATATCTCAGGGTGACGGGCGCAGTGCAGTGCCACGCAGAATTTTGAATTTTAAAACACTGTGTGGCACTGTGTCTGATATGGGCAATCTTTATGCTTACCATCAGGCACCTGATTTACTCGTCTTGTCACTCACTATCATAAAAAAAATGTATTCGCCTACAGAGCTCAATCGCCCAGACATTAATAATTAAGCACAAAGTCCATCTGTCCTAAAAGTTAACAGTTAATAGGTTTGTTCTATTTATCCTGAACTGGATTATAAAATAACCTTTTATCCCAAATAAATGTTGGCAAACGTGAATGGCGAATGAAGTGAATGCCTTTAGAGTTGTATCGAAAGGGATATTAATTTTCTGCTTACTTAAATTGTGTCTGTTGGCGTAAGTTATAAGTTATATAAACAGATAGTCTTTTTTCCTTTTGAAGTACGTAACCCTAAAAAATTGTCATATGGATGCTGATAAGCAATAACATGTTAACCTGCTTAGAGGCCATTTTGAATAAATCGTGTTTGAAGTTTTTGGCTCTATTTTAATTAGTTTGTTCTAGAAATATCATCAAATATATCAGAAAATCATATAATATACTTTGATAATAGGCTTAGATCAAACTTGCATTAGAAAATATACTATTATTACTTTAGTTATTTCAATAAACGCAAAATTAGTTATTACAAAACGCACTATTAGACATTTATTTTTTGTAAACATATCAAGTTCCATAGCATATTGTTGCTAAAACAAAAATAGCGGATCCACACTCAATGTGTTCTATGTCAAGTAACTTGACGTTATATTGAGTAACGCGTTATTAACTTAAATATAATAAATGTTATGTGTTATCAATAAAATTAACTTTGTATTTTTTAAATGTTTTATTGAAAATTCACAAAATAGACCCACACAATATTATTGTTGGTTATATTTAAAACTAAAACGTGTTTAACATTTCCGTTTTAAAGTTCACCTATGAATCAACTTCACAACTCTTCTCACTATTTATTTTCAACTTTCACTCTCTAATAAAATTACCTACATAAAAATCAACACAAAACTAAAAAAAAACTCACAATAACACAAACCTAAATTACTTCTAAAAATCAGCCTCATTTTACCCATAAGGATTAAAAAAATGTTTCTAATCAAAATCTTCATAATCTCTCTTATTAACAAAAAATAAAAACTTCTAAAAATTAACAGCCCAAATTATTACGTGTTTTTCGACATTTATGTGTTCGTCAGTGATGATTTAATGTTTCCTTCTATAAAACTAAATAAAAATCTTATTTAAATTATGCAGAATATGAAGAAGCATAAGCACCATTTTAATGCTTCTATTCTGTCCGCCCCATGAATCAGACCACAGGATCAAATGGGTAGCAGTAGGTTTAAGATGCTCATTCACAAATTTTTTAGACATGATCCCACCTCCTGCGTTCCGCGACCAGCTTCGTGTTCCAACCAAATGTTAAAGTAGCCTTGTCTAGTACTTCCACAATGTATACCCAAATTGTGGAGATTCAGTTGTCTCTTGTAATAGACAATGCTTGTGGGTAAGGCAATGAGGTTTTTCTAAATCGAATGTTAAAGCTTTAACTGATGGGTCTACTTTAGCCATAACCAAGTCGTTCGGCTCGTAAGTTATAAGCACGATCCAAATGATCTTTGTGCTCATTTTCCAGTAATTCCAATTGCTCATTGTTAGCCCCTGTTTTGCTGGCTTTAAAGCGGTCACAGCGGAAGCACGTATACTTTTGGGGTTTTTTAAACCGTAGATTGAAATTGTTGTAGAAACACAACCTGAATTTTGCTTTCGATGAATTTCTTCCAGTTTCTGTCGTGAAATAGCATTCCTTCCTCCAGATTTACTTCCCCTTTTGTCGCTGAAAGAAGCTTGTGATCGATACTTTTTCAAAGCGGAGTCAACTCTCGCCTGACTTATACTCAAAGTGTTTAGGAAAGTGGTCTTGCAAACTATAATCTTGGCCAATCTGTATGTTCTAGTAAATGTTCTTCTGGAATTGACTTTATAGCTTATCTTCTTTTGTGACTCATGAATACTTTCCTGTAGCATCGCACATCATGCTTTAAAAGATCCAGCACTCCAAAATCTCTGAAATTCGGTTTCTTGTTGCTCTAATGTTACTTATTCAGTACATTTTATCGGACAATCACAGCTGAAATCGGTTCCTTCAAATTTTCTTTTACTTATTTGTTTCCCCTTGGCGCTGATGTAATAATCTTCATTAGAGTTTGCTGTCTTCTTTCTTATGTTTCTGTTCTGATCTGGATACTTTCTTTTACGGCCTTTTGTGGGCCGTCCTTTCTGTTCTTCATTTGAATCGGTTTCTTCACTCTGATGATTTTCCTCGGGTAAAAAGTATCTTCTAGGATACTTCTACCATAGCTTGCAGAGCTTCGCGTGCGCTGGATTCAGTTACGTTATTTAAAGTTATTTTCTCGTTGGAATTCGAAAGCACCAACAGTATCATCTCTCAGATTGTGTCTGGATTGTTCAGAATCGGCAGGATCCTCAGAAGTATTTGAAATTTCTGGAGCACTCAAGAAGAATGGCTCTACTAAAGTGGTTGAAGAGTCTTCTAAAGTAATATCATTGGGGTCAGATATGACCGATTCAGTATGGTCAATAAATTCAATTACTGTCGAGGGACCTGGTGTTGATCTTTCAGGTAAATTATTTGAAAATAAGCTACACATGGAGTATAGTGTTCTGAAATTGTAATGCTCGGTAGTGAGGTTACTGGTGGAATTTCGAGGAACTAATATGGATAATATGGGACAACTTCCACACACGGTCACCTTGTCCCAAACTAGGCTAGAATCCTGTATTATGGTAACCAGATGACTGATATACGTACTTATATACGCTTATAACACCCAGACACAGATCAAACAGACATGTTCATGCACACAAATGTTTGACCTGGCCGGGGATCGAACCCGGAACCTGCGGCACAGAGAGCAGAGTTACTACCATCTGTGCCAACGAGGCTGTCGAACTCTTCATTTAATTCGCGTTGTAAGGTGGTTACAATTTGTTCACTAACAGGTGGTGATGCAGAGCTCTCTTCAACATAGGGCAAGGAAGTTACAAAGTCTACAAGTCTGTGACCTCTTTACCTTGGTGGTGGCATTCTTTAAAATAATCAATGAAATTAACCACCTTTTATAGACTTCAATATATTTTAATAGCATAATATGCATTTTAGATTTTTAAATTTTACCCTTCAAAATAGTATAATAAAATAGTACCGAAAACAGTTATTACCAAAACCCATAAGTAATTTAATGTTTTTCATAAACGTGTCATGTCATTTACAGTGTTATTGAAATAAGCGAACAAAGTAATTTAACGAGTTTATATTTTTGCAATAACCTATTATGCTTCATAGATCATTGACATGCACAAGTCAATCGCATAATTTTGGTTTTTCAATAACCAGTCAAGCTTCATAGTTCATTAACAAGTGCAAGCCAATGATAGATTTTCTGTTTTGCAAAAGCCAGTCAAACTAAATCAGCAGTTATTTTGGTAATATAAGAATCTGCGTGTAATTAGACACCATTGACGTGTATGTAAAACGCCATACATGTTATTTTCAAGCATATTATGTAATATTAATGCTTTTTGAAAACTGATATACCGGTAAAATAACCTGCTAATATGGGTAGCTAAAATTCTTATAAATACGTAATATTTGGACTTATTTTGAATAGATTTCTCTATAAGTGATCGTCTCCAAAGTTCCCCATCCAATTACAACTTGACCAAATTCAGTTTATTAATATTTTTGTAAATTTTTATACCAAACGTTGTTGAGTGGTTGTTGACACACGCGTAAACAAACTCAAACTAATTTAGCAATTACCGCTCAAGTACCTTAACTTGTTATAACTTTAAACAGATGGCGCTGTACGTGTTTAAAAAATATTCTAAGGAACTAAGTATCTTATTGCAAAATGTTGTACCCGACGTACTGTTTTCGGGATAAGAATTTTAGGCATTATTTACGTATTGAAATCGTTTAAACAAGTTAAAACCTTATTGAAAAATGTTCTATAACTACTAAAGAAGCGTTCTGCATCAAAATCTTATTTTTCACATTTTTGTGGCTTAACATGTTATTGCTTATCAGCATCCATATAACCATGTGTTTCAACATGTTGCAATAATATGAATGAATGTTATTAAAAGTTTATTAACAATTAGCTGGTCTAATACGAGAAATCTGCTATATCTGATATTTGATATGACAAACGCTACAAAATACGCTTTCAATTTATTGGAAAATATTTATGACAAATTGTTTAAAAAAATGTTCATATTCCTTGTGAAACGATGTAACTATCATCGCAGGATGCTCGTTTTAGTTCCTCTGAAGCTTGATAAAATGATCGATAACAGATCTTCGAATGCAATAAAGCCGATTCAAAAGAAATTCCAAAAACTTTATAACTTAACCCCTTCCTTATAAATATAGGTAAAACACGTTGAGTCGTTTCCGCCACCCGTCATGACAGATACTCGAGGATTTGGGACCTTTCTCGCTTAACTTGTCTTTAATATATTCAATATTTGAACAAGGAACACGGGAATCCATTTTGGATTTCGGCTCGTTCCCTTGAATCCCTTTCAGTGAAGGACTGAAATAGGTATAATTTAGCTAGTAGATAGTATACATACAGTCTTAATCGCTTAACAGTACCCTATGTCTTATTCCAGAGTCTAAGCTATCTATATACCAAGTTTCAGCCCAATGCAAACAGTTCAATAGTTTTGGCACAATGACGTATCAAACACACACACATATCCACATAATTTCACATTTATGATAATATTAGTTAATTACATTATTTACATTTACGTTAATTAATATCAATTGTCACTTAATCTTCCATTCTTCTAACTAGAAAATTTCCCGGCCGTAGGCGCGGTCAACATTTCGGCTATTTCTCCTCTACTATTTCCGGCTTTTCTTGTAATGTTCTAAAATACAATTAAGTCTATGATCTACCTTATTTTTCAAGAAAAATTTTTTTTGAGGTCACGAATAGAAATAGTTGTAATAGACAAATTACTAATTTTCTAACAAATAATGTTTTTCTTTCCAGGTAAGTTCCCGAACATACTTATCTACAACTACAAACTTACTACAAAGGAACATCAATAAACTGGTAAACAACAAGCATGCACTGTCTAGGAACTTCAAGCTACTTTGAACGACCTAGACCTAGAACTAAACGTTCTTACCTACTACACTCATAATCATAAAGAATTCTTAGTATTTTCTTTTAAAACAACTAATTAATAAGTTAATATAAAAAAACGAGTAAATTATATTTCAATTAAGGAAAACAAACGAAATTCCAAACTTGAAAGTTCAAAAACTGAGCAAACTTCGTATCATCGAAGTCGAAACAATATCGTGAATTGGAAAAGTTTAAAAAGAATTCAAGCATTCGAAATTTAATTAACGCTTATCTAGTGGCCGGCGGGTTAACTCAACTATTTATTAAATTAGTTTTGTTTTGTTGGTATTAAAGAGTGATATAATGAAATGTTAAAGTTAAATAAGCACACTTACATATTTTATACGAGCAGACCCGACGTCATGCCCTTTTTAAATTTTACAATGGCAAATGTACTAACCGTTCTACATCAGACAGTAAAAATAATTGAGATATCGCTGTCAAAAATATTGACTTCGCTTTTCGGCGTCAAAAATATTGAGCGCCTAAAAAAGGAGTTTTAGGTTTTCTCAATATTTTTCTAGTTTCTCGGCTACTTCTCATTTTTTTTTTAACTTTGTCTTAATCGAAGAATAACGGACATGTTCATAAAATAACATTTTAGTTTTCTCAAATCGGTCAGCCTTAAAGTGTTGGCATGTTTTTCGCTAACCAATGACACATATTTAACTTTTACTGATGTGATTTCCGTAACGAGGAGGGCCTCGTTACGGATTCCATTTTAGTGCATCAAACGGTTTTCCGAAATAATTTGAGTACAATAATAATTATTGTCCCTAAGTTTTGTGTAATGACGCTAAAACAACTTATCTACAAGAACCAAGTCGCAGGGAGAAGCCGCGGGCGAAACGCTAATGAACGTTGTAATTTCAAATTCGGAATTCCGTTTGAGGGGACGCGATAATTTTAAATTTCGAATGCGGTGAGAAATTAATGAGGAATTTTCGAAACGCCCTCCGATACAAAAAAGGTCGTTTCAACCGTTTTCATAATTGGAGATGATCTGCTTTTGCAATATATTTTTGGCATTACCGCATATTTTCTAAATCGGGCTAATATCGCGCTATTCTGAATTTGAATTTACATGCTTTTCGTTTATGTTAAACTTTGTAAAAAGAATAAAACTTGATATTGGCAGATTTACCACTGACTTGCCTAAAGTCTTAAAAAAAGCTTACAAAAGACAAAAAAGCTTGATTAACAACACTTGACACTGGCAAATACACCAGGATGTGGAACCATATAACCTACGAAGGCGGAGTATAAAAATACTTAATTGAAAACTAAATAAAACTGTTATGAAATAAATTGCTAAACAATAAAACCAATAGAACCGATCAGCACATAGAAAATTAATGCATTCCCGCGAGAATTATTGCCGGGAAAAATTAATTGGTTTACGAAGAATTCCTATTACTTTCCTATACATCATGAAGAGTCGAAGGGGAAATGTGACGTCACTGGGAATAAAGTTTTCTTGGGAAGTGAAGTTAGCGGGAACACTTGGCGATGTGCCAACACTTTGTTTCAATATGATTGACACTTAGGAACTTTCACACGATTCGTTTTTCTTTTTGTATTTAATTACGGGGGAATCAGATGAACCAGCCTTCTATGCTTTTTATTTTATGATAAGGTTGCCTGAGAAAAATCACAATTAAAAATTAAAAAACCCATCGCGATCATGTTAGCTTTCACATTAAATCGGTGCATTCGCGGTTGATCGGTTAATCGATAAGTGCATCGGTGCAAAATGGAGCGATGAAAAAGACACGTCAAACTTATAAAACCTCTTACTCTTTCAGTCAGGGGTTAATTAGACGCGCCCTTTGAGTAATAGTAAAGTCAAGATCTAGTCCTACTCATACATTGTAGGACGACTCGCATTGGACGACCTGCTGCCCTCTTAAAGGACTTTTTACAAATAGATAGGACTTAATGCAGATGGGGCTTTTCTTAAAAAATGTTTGTCGACTGCTTGACCATTGTGCAAATTGCAATGGGACGATTATGCAACTCGTTCCCACTAGTTTTGTGCAGTAGTCCTGTACCTACCAGAGTGGGTGTTGAGAATAAAGAAAAACAACATACAATCACGCTTTTTTCCCGAAGGGGTAGGCAGAGGTGTACAGGGCTTAGTTTGGAAATAAATACCAGGGTATTATTAATTATGAAGAGGTATTGAGGTAGTAGTTTTTTTTTATGACAGTGAGTGACAAGACGAGCTAATCAGGTGCCTGATGGTAAGCATCATGATTGCCCATATCAGACACAGTGCCACCCAGTGTTTCAAAATTCAAAATTCTGCGCGGCACTGCACTGCGCCTGTCACCCTGAGATATGAGTTGTTGAATCTCATCATGCCCAGTAATTTCGCTGGTAACATTGCCCTTCATACCGGAACACAGTAATGTTTGCACATTACTGCTTGGCGGATGAATAACTGGCAAAGATGTGGTACTTCCCCAGGCGGCCTCCTGCAAAAGAGGCCTACCACTAAAATAATAGTTAATAGTTAAACAATATATCAGATTATTTGTTTAACTAGACGGGTAAAATGACAGCTAGAAGAAGAGTTAGGTAGATAAGATGGACAATAAAATCTAGACCTTAATAATTTCCTAGTGCGACTATCCCTTATTCCAAATAAAGATTTTAGTTCTCTATCTATCTAAATAGTCACATATTCTTCGTAAATTATTTATTGCAGTGCAGCTATTCAGTAATCCATGTTATGCATATTATAGACCACGAATTTTAGCTTTTACATATTATATTGTCAGCCCTATTCCCTTATGTTCAAAGGGCAAGGTTTTATGGACAATACGACCCAAATCGGGAGTAAGGGATGAAATCCGATACAATTCTTACGGATAAGTAGACCGAGAAACTTTACGATTTTTCTACGTCAGTTAATAATAGAATTTGGGTGTATCATCAATGTTACGATGTTGTGGGAATTTTTCCTTTTTTTTTTAGTTTTGGCAACCGACACGGAAAAACCGATATAGAAGGTTTACAATTTTAACAGCCTTAGTACATGCATGTTAAATATTGGGTTTTTCCCTTAGGAATTATCTCAATAACTGCCTGGAGTCTGGAACTGTGCCCGGTAGATGGCAATAGGCTCGCCCCCTATTACATGGGACCAATAACATACTGGCGAAATGTGGATGTATCTACATGGGACTGAGTCCTGGGTACATCTCTGCCTACCCCTTCGGGAAAAAGGCGTGAACGTATGTTATGTTATGTAGTACATGCTTTGTACGTTTATGATCGAATTACCTTAAACGCAAGATGCCCATGAAGGCGTTATTTATTTATTTAATCAAAACGGTTTACGTACACCAATTACAATGATTACAATGATGTTATACTCTTATGTAGAATGCTACTGTTGCCATTGATATAAAGAAAAAGGGAGATAAGGTACTTTCTCCCAGCGCATACTCAACTAGCACGTGCTATTTGCTCAGTGTGAAGTTTGCACAGTGAATTATAATGAACAACAAAGATAGAAAGACGTGCCTAAGACCAAAGTGCGACCGAAAAAACAATATTATTCGCTAGTACGACCTTACTTTACTGGCGTACGTGGACCTAATGGGACCTGATTTGAGCTTGCCATTTTCGAGAAGCCAATACACCATCTCCCCTTTTCTTTATATCAATGACTGACTTTAAACTATTGCCTCCATTTTGACGAAACTTATCAATCAATCGATTCGTCATTCTAACGCGCAGGCTACATTGTTGAACCTGTTATATATTTTTATATATTATACTCAAAAAGTCTAAAAATTTAAATAAAACAATTCAAAGGAACTATTTTAGCAAAATTTCTGTGTAGCAAAACGCCCAATCATAGATACTTCTTATTATTAGCTCATGTGTTGTCGCGATTGCCTGGACTGTTGATACAATATTTATAAAATAGCCTTGATTTCGTAAGAATCTTCAAAATCATAATAGGTATAGAGTATTTAATAAACTTATTCAGCTGTTATACAGCTAAAGGTACGTTTACGAAGCTTCTAAAGCGCCTAGGCCTTAAATATTTGCCTCCTTTGTCACCTGCGACACGTATCTCATAAACCCGATCGTCTCAATAACTCGATTTAAATGCTGCGTACGTTTTTATGCGATTTAGATACCCGTCGAATACCGAGACACCTGCGTATCGGATCTTTAGAAGGACGATATAAGTTGTCTGAATTTCAGGTTAAGAATTTTTTGCATGCGAAAATTAAGTTTGAAAATGTTAGGCACCTGAAACAGTCCGATAATGAAAGGTAATATATTTTAGTAGTAGTACACTATTAAAGTATTTGTAAAAAAGAGTGTGATTATGTTTCTCCCTAATGCAGATGATTACTTATCTTTGTTTATACAATGAAAAAGAAAAAGGATTCTTGGTTTTTTTTTACATTGCTCTAGGTATATCAGAGCATCGCACGGCTTATACATTTGCTTTTACATTTTTTTCTGGGGTTTATCTGGCCCGAATTGCTGTTTTACGCATTGCAATTATGCAATCCAACGAGTCAATGGCGCCAGCATCTTGGTTATAATTATATATATGTCCAAATTTTTCAATGAAACAAGTGAAATACTATCTTTATGAAAGTAAGGAATAAAATCTCAAAATATCTGATAGTGGTTAGAGCACATGGATTTTCTGTAGGCTGGCATGTCGGCCTGGTATTTTGCCATAAGGCAAATTTGCGATAATTTGCGATAACGCAAAGATAGACTAGACTAATTATAGTGAGTGGTTAGCTGTAATATTGTTTTTACATGGTCATTTAAAAATTACAAAATGTAGGTACACAATTTTAACCAAAGTTTTCATGCCTAATGAAATAAAAAAAGGTTTTAATTAATGAGGTCTAACGACAGTGTGATAAAGGACATTACCGCGTCCCTTTTTCGTTGGGGGTGAACATCAAGCACGCGTTTCCTGCTTCCTAAGCGTATTTCGATGTTTTATCAGTTAAGATAACTTCTTTGATTAATATTGTATGTGAATGAAGACAATAACGGCACAAAATTAATAATTATTTACATTTCAAAATACTTTTCGTTGGAAATAATTGAGTATTTAAAAAAATATGGGCTTATTGTATGTATTTATATTGATTTGTGTATTATTTGTATGTATTTGTATTTATTTATACTTGATGTATGTATATCTTATATATTTAGTAGTCTTTATTTCTAAAAAGTAATCCATATTCAAAATTCTTACTTGTAAAGACGATTATATTATTATGTTATTTCATCTCAACCGAACACGAGAAGTGGGTCAAATACGTTGTTTAAACCAACTGGACTAAAACAACAAAAGATAGTAAAAGAAAATAAAGTAGTTTTTTAGCTTCACCCACATAAAGCTGTATATTTCCGTGACATCGCACAGAATTCATGGGAAGTAAACAACTCGTGAAAGCTATGACGCACCCTAATGATCGTGTTACAATCAATAATCGCCTAGTGTGAGCCGACCCCATGGTTATCGAAACACGTATGTGTCCACCCTATACAATAATACCTACATAATATTATAAAGTATTGTTTAACCGACTTCAAAAAAGGAAGTTCAATTAGACTGTATCTTGTTGTTATTTTTGGTACGAGTTTACTACGTCAATTAATTTGAACTGGTTTTTATGATTCTTCTAATTCTAATTTAAATTTTTTAGACGTGGATTCAGTACTTTTTGAAGAACTTCAACAAAATTACCTCTAAGTATAAGTTTTACATAGCTATGACGTATATTTTTGTATGAAGTATGTATGTATCGTCTAGAATTGGGTTTCTGTTATTTTTTAAGTTACTTTATACCTATAATTATTTACTAGTATATATTACGAGAGAAACCGCGGGCGCTGCTTGTTTATAATTATATATATGTCCAAATTTTTCAATGAAACAAGTGAAATACTATCTATATGAAAGAAAGGAATAAAATCTCAAAATATACTTACACAGAAAAGTTAAACTAAAGACGTCGATTACAAGGTTATCTAACAGATCTCTGCAAAGTGGATTTGTTCAGATAAATCCGGTATTAAGTTTGCAGACTGCATAAGTTTTTGTAGGCATAATGTATGCTTACAATATTATGACAATGAAAGTCGCCGGGTTGCCTCGTACGTACTGATCCCGAAGTTTAGTGGAAATACAATATTTAGATAGACACGAGATGAAAGGTTATATTATATCTGCTAACTCAGTCGTTGATAATATTGTGACAGTAAAATATATATTTGTCTTTATTTAAACAATAAAAAGCTGCACATAATAATAACAAACTTAAAACTTGATGAAAACCCTAACCTACCTACCTAACTAAAAATTTCCTAAAATCTAGAACTAAAAGCTTCGGTGGATGGGAAAGTGGCCATAATGCTGGCGGCATTGCCTCGTTGGATGCAGATGGTTATCTTTTGGGAAAATACAAGCTAGCACTTTGACTGCCTCGGTGGCGTAGAGGGCGCATGCTCGACTGCCAATCAAGAGGTCCCGGGTTCGATTCCTAGGTCAGGCAGTGTTAAATATTGGATTTTTCCATCAGGAATTATCTCAATAACTGCCTGGAGTCTGGAACTGTGCCCGGTAGATGGCAATAGGCTCGCCCCCTATGCCCCCATATCGCCCATGTAATACATGGGACCAATAATATTCTGGCGAAATGTGGATGTATCTACTGTGGGACTCAGTCCTGGGTACACCTTTGCCTACCCTTCGGGAAAAAGGCGTGAATGTATGTTATTTTTATGTTACAAGCTAGCATTCCGGTCACCAGACGCCCTCCACCAGCGCTTAGAACTAGACTTAGAGCACAGAACAGATAATAATACTACGTTTTTGCTTAGAGTCAGCAAATCATATCTGTTTGATTTAGGAGTGTACTCGTACTTCAAAATCAACAACTTTTTTCGACATTTATTTCCAAATTGCTTCCTTTCGAACGTCTATATAATATAACTTGGTTTTGAAAGTTGTTTTAACCTGAATTTGACCAAGGTTTTGCTAAAGTTGTATTCATCAGTTTCCTCGGAAAACGGTCGGTTATGTCTAGTTTCAGGTTTTATTAAGTTCATGAGCGTTTGCAGGGTTTCTGAAGTTGGTTATAAATATAAATCTCAACTGAAATATGCAGAGAGCAATAAGCGATTGTAATTTTATCGTTGGCTTATTCAATTGCCAAGAAACATAACAAATAATAGTATTAATAAATTCTGGAAAATTATAGCCAAAAGTTCTAAATAAATGGACTCCAGAAACTTGGAAAGTTTCGCTAAGACCACCTGGTGATTACATAATATATTATTAGCTAAGTTAAGAAACACAATATGTTTCGAGTAGGCCAACTAAAGCCGTATGTATACTTGACGTACGCCGTACACGTTTACGCACTCACATTAATATCATGTTATTTTGCCGGGAGGTAATACTATTATTTTGTTCTGTGGGTTTGCTACACTGTACAAGATAGTCACAGTAGGGACTCTTCACGCAAATCGTTCGTTATGATACAATATACGACGAAAAAGAAAAAAATTCAGAACTTTTTTCCAGCCAAACCAATCGACTAAACGTAGTGATTGCTCATAGTTGCTAAACCAGCGACAGCTGTTACACTATTATTTATTAATACATTCTAATTAAAGGTTTCATGTGACGTCCTACTAAAGAATGTATATGTATCAATCTACATAAAACTATTGAAAACTTGAAGCTTGCTTTTTTATGTCGTCAACCTTTGGAAGTCACAAAAATAATGTATGTATGCATGCTCCCGTGGGAATATCGGAATAAAAAGTATATATGAAGTTTTAATGTTATTTCAGGGTCTAAACTATCTATATACCGAATTTTAGCCCAATCGGTTTTGGCGTGAAAGAGTAACGAACATCCATCCATCTATACATCCATCCATCTATACATCCATCCATCTATACATCCATCCATCTATACATCCATCCATCTATACATCCATCCTCGCAAACTTAACTTTAATATTAGTAGGATTAGTATAAGTAAAGTCAAATATCTTAGTAGACTACTGTATAATCACATAAGTTACCATCATATTATTATGGATCTTCAAAGCTATATCATATCATGGTATTGACAGAACGAAGGTCTTACACCCAATTATTTAAATATTCAAGAACAATACTATGAGGCCTCATAATGCGCCCAAATGCACAGGGCCTGTTAATCAAATTCGAAACAATGCTTGCCATGAAGAACGCATGAAAAATTCCTTACCAAGCACAGAACCTTACATAATAATTATTCTTGAATACGTGTGATAGTTGCCCGATATCTTGTATGTCTAAAAGAGTACTATAAAATACAGTTGATCCTTAGTTCTCATCATAAAAATACTAGAATTATGTAGGTAGTTTGTACTAATAGAAATAGAATAGAACATTTTGAAATTTGAAAATGAACCGAATCTGTGTGGCAGCTGTCATTTCAAAGATAAATAGAGGTTCCGAGTTCTAATATCACATACTACATAGTTAATTTGTAGTGGTTTTTTTTTTGTAGTGGTAGGCCTCTTTTGCAGGGGGCCGCCTGGGGAAGTACCACACCTTTGCCAGTTATTCATCCGCAGTAATGTGCAAACATTACTGTGTTCCGGTATGAAGGGCAATGTTACCAGCGAAATTACTGGGCATGATGAGATTCAACAACTCATATCTCAAGGTGACAGGCGCATTGCAGTGCCGCAAAATTTTGAATTTTAAAACACTGGGTGGCATTGTGTCTGATATGGGCAATCATGATGCTTACCATCAGGCACCTGATTAACTCGTCTTGTCACCCACTATCATAAAAAAAAAAAATTTGAAATGCCAAGTGCTCCTACTGTATCCTTTTATACAGTAAACATGGAGGTAATTTTTCAACGCTTGTTTGCGAGAATAGACTAAGGGACTTGCGGACGTTAATTTTAGAAAGGGATAGCACTATACGAGGGAGGGTATACGAATGATAAACAGTGGACATTAACAATATTTATGTGTAGGGAGGGCGCTTTGGTTTCCACTATCCTGTTTATTGTGGGGAATTTTACGTGATTAGTCCGGTTTGAACTGGTTTTTACCGGACTTGGTCTTTTGTTTTTATATCAAGAGTGAATGCATTATGGCCATACCACTGTTCTTCTCTATGAAGTGTTGTCAGCATAGAAAAATATACCTGTTAGAATGTCGCCATTGCAACTTTTTAACCACTGCTTTTTGACCCTGTCTTGTCTTCTTTAGATTTGATTTCAATATTTAATTTAAATTCCATCGATTAACTATTAAAAAAAATTAAAGAATTTACCAATGTACTTTATAAGTTGAATAAATTGCGTCATTTTTTCACATTTATCGGGATCTTCCATCGTGTATTTTGGTTAGTTAAGTTATATTATTTGTAGATAAATGATAAAACTATTTATATAGTTCCGTTAATTATAACCTGTCACATATCGGCTGGTTAATATAACTTTAGACCGACGACCTCTACACGACCGGCATCATCGCATAGCAACTGCAACATAAATAACAATAAGTTAATAATATAAAGTTTCGTAATAATAATGCATAATTACGAGAAAGCAGAGCGCGTGCCGTGTTGTTAAGCTTTGGGGGGCGACAGCTGCGCTCAGTGTACATCTGCCAGCCCTACTTCATACGCACACATTCACATTAACATCGACACACTCCGCGCGCCCAAACAAAGACACCGACGCGCACACAAGCACACAGTACATACGTGTGCGTAGGGTGTTGCCCTATTGTACGACAGTCACTGCTTTTAGGGTTGGGCCCGATAACATTTTGTTTTTACTTGTTGAATGTTTTTGATGGATGAACGAGAATGATTGATTGAGCTCCTTTTAGAGCTGGCGTTCGATTGTAATAGATTTTAGGAACGCTGCTTTTTGTTGGGTTTACGCTATTTTTTTCAATAATTCATTCAATGAATCCATGTTTAAGATTTTCTTGTTTTATTTGGACACAATTTAAAACGTCTAAAACAGAAGTTCATATCTTCGAATGCCGATTATCTAAACCAACAACGGTTACAGATTTTTCCCGGATTTTGCCCTAATTAAGCAGTCCTGTTTTGATGACGTTCATTCAAAAACAGGGTTAGGGGTTGGAAAAACAACAAACACTCAATTTATTCCGTCCCTTTAATCAAGCGTCACGGAATTAGCGGGAAATTCGTGACAGCTGAAATCCCTGGGGCACCCGCGTTGATTCCAAATCCGTACCAGGTTTTTCCTGGTTTCATTTGCATAATACCGGTTTAGACCGGTTTAGTTACTAATCAAAACTAAAATTGCAACCCTGAAATAAGTTTTTATGTAATCCAAGCAGCGCCGGTAGCGTAGCTTGCCCAGCCCTTTTAAATCGATCGTTTGTATTAAGCAATGTTCTACGGGTCCATAATACAATTGATGACTGTTTACAGTCCATCAAATCAAAGAAGAACCGTTTGACAGTTTTTTGCCTTATTAAGATTGAAATTTAAATTAAGTGATTAAGAATTAAACACATCTCAAGCGGAATGACCGCATAGACTATAAAATATATAATTATATACACATCTTGTGATAAAATGCATAATTTCATGGTTTTACGGCGAAGGTTATTGAAATTGTGTTAGTTACGTCTGACGCTTATGCAAAGTTATTTTTGCTTAAAAAAATCTTCAAAATGAATGATGAACTTTAGGTTTTATCGAAGCACTACTGTGCTTAAAAAAGCACACCCACATTTCGCCAGTATGTTAATGAAGTATATAGGGGTGAGCCTATTGCTATCTACCGGGCACAGTTCCAGACTCCAGGCAGCTATCAAGATAATTCCTAATGGAAAAATCCAATATTTAACACTGCCTGAACTGGGGATCGAACCCGGGACCTCCTGATTGGCAGTCAACTTATACACTTACTACGCCACCGAGGCAGTCCTGAAAAACAAAAGAAGAATAATAATATACATATCTTTAATTACCAATTATAAATATACATATTATTGGCTTCTTACATACACGCTAGGTTTTGTTTCAGTTTCGGCCCTATCGTCTAATGTGATACTTGACATCAGTCAAGAAAGTAAATGCTCATGATGGCACCGATTGCTGCTTTACCTACCGTGTAACGACGCCATAGACTTGTGATCGATCCAGTCCATTCCAGCAACTGGATCGAGACAAAC
The DNA here is from genome assembly GCA_947063395.1 of Hemistola chrysoprasaria. NCBI lineage: Eukaryota > Metazoa > Arthropoda > Insecta > Lepidoptera > Geometridae > Hemistola > Hemistola chrysoprasaria. The sequence continues at coordinate 2,932,675 of OX346709.1, read as the reverse complement.
AATGATAAGTCACGGAGCAATTCAATCAGTTAATGTACATGTCATTTCATTTTACAACTGGCAATACCGAGCTTTAAAACTGATAACCGAGCTTCAGAACTAGCAACATCGAGCTTTAAAACTGTCTGCATGCTCACTCCCCGTTTTATAACTTGTCTGGAGAACTTAAAACGAAACGTAAAATAATAGCTGAAAATAAAATTGGTCGTAAAAAGTCTCCGATATTGAATATCACAGAAACGGTGAAGTACTACTTAAAACCATGAAATTACATTCATTTCAGTAAGACATCTAGATGTAAATAGATATTTTATATTTTACAGTGAAATGGATGTTTATATAATCAAAGATTTCACGAATAATTTTAGTATGGTGTATCACATTTTTATACATTTACCAGTTCCTTCTATGTTGGGGCCAGTAAAGTAAGCTGATATGATTCGTGTAATAACCCACGGCTGGTGTTATATCTTCCACTTTTATCGGACAACAGCAAATCAAAAAGGGTTATATTATATAGTAAATTATTGTAAAACGTAAGGTTAGTACCTATGTTTACTTAAAATTCAAAGTTAACATTGTATTACAATAAATAAATCTCCAGTACAGCTATTACAGAGATAATGTCAGTCCCAAACTTACTCAAATACAAATTACATTTTAAATGAAGTCTCGGCGTTTAAAAGTTTTGCCATCAAAAGTACGGGCACCGCCGCGGTGCGAAAAAAAAGTTACAGAGTTGCCTTTACTTAGTTATTGTAATTTTAGAATATAACCTTTTTAGTAAACTTAAATTAAATCCGAAATGGCTCCGCGCAAAATAGCCAACTAAACCGTTTGAATTTGAACTTGATATTAACCGAAAAATACCTATATTTGACACCTTCCCTCTTTGTCTACCTAATCAGCCCGTTTTCACCTACACTGCCTCGTCTTGGATATGCCACTCTCTCTGGTCCTGTGTGAGCCTCATGAAGTGGTTTCAGACAATTTTAACAATGTGTTCATACCATCTGTGCCAGCGTACTGCCTCGAGATTATCGTTCTTTATAGAATTATTGTACTGAATTGGAACAAATCGTTTTAATAAAACTAAATAGTTTTGTAAATCCACAGACCGAATGCTAGGCAGAAAAATAAATTGTTAAGGCATACGTATGTATGTATAGTGTAGGGTTCCATACCTAGATACCAAGCACATACAGCGCCATCTATTACTTCCTCGCTCAATGTATAGAAATATGCAGTAAAATGGCCATAACTTTTGATTAAGTCAGCCACAAGGGACCGCAGATCTGAGTAGTTGATATCAATTTCAACTTTATACCTCCACGCGTCACCGTTAAAAAGTGTCTTGACAGACGGACAGACAGACAGGCAGACAACAAAGTGATCCTATAAGGGTTCCTTCTTTGGACCCTAAAAAGGGAAATCTTCGTGGAACGTTAAAAAAGAAAAAAATAGATCTAGTGTTGCCATATCGATTACAAATACCCAAAGAGCTTCATTTATATTCTGAAAAGAGTAACACAGTATCCGAGCAATAAAAATATGTTTTATGCACATATAAGGAAGGATGTTTTCTTTACCGTAATTCGAGATTTGAATAAAAATATGAGTGTAATATTACTTGAGACGTGAATGCCGTGAATATTTAAGATAACACCCTCTAGAATTTATATAGAGCTGTTATTACATTGCGAAGTTATTACATTACTTGGCTAGGTTTTTTCTCTTAATAAAATGGCAGCACATCCTTTATAACTGATGGCCAATAGGGCTGTAAAGTTCTCGAATGGAGACCACGGACCGGCAAGCGCAGCGTGGGACGTCCACCCACAAGGTGGACAGACGATTTGATAAGGACGGCAGGAACACGTCGAATGCAGGCCGCTTACAACCGGTCTAGATGGAAATCTATGGTGGAGGCCTAAGTATGTTCAGCAGTGGACGTCGTATGGCTGAGATGATGATGACATCCTTTAAGTCTTAATGTTAATCCAATAAGTTCAGTAGTTATGGCGTGAAAAGGTTACAATCATACAACTTTCAAATTTTTATTATTAATTTGTAATGGGTGATGATAGGTACGTAATAATTTTTTATTGACACAGTTTAAAAAGAAGGGCTATGATTCAGTAGTTTAAATAATAAGCCATTGTCATTTTATAACATATATTTGATTCAAACACATTTTTTACGGCAAAACATGAACTGTTTAATTACCATATATAAAATAATATTTATGTAGTATAATATAACGTAATATAATGTAATATAATGTACATGTATATAATAAAATGTATATAATTTTATTGAATTACCATAGACTACAATATTTTGGCATTTTATGCAGATATACAGCCACACATAGGGCATTTTTAACGTGATACTGCGGATTAAAGTGCAATACGTTTGTTGTTAAAAAACTGACCCGAAACAATGCTATCTTCAAATAAACTACTTCTAAGTTAAAAGGTCATCTTACAACACACATCCAATCAATAAGAAGAAAAACTACCCAAGTAAAGCTCGGCCTCACAAACGGAATTATTTAGATAAAAGAAAAACGGATCGAACAAACAAGAAAAACCTAAATAAACTGAATAAGTGCGTGTCGGATTCGCACACGTAGGGTTCCGTAGCACAGTATTATGGGACAATAATAATATAATATGGGACAACTTCCACACACGATCATCTGGTCCCAAACTAGGCTAGAAGCCTGTAATATGGTAACCAGATGACTGATATACATACTTATATACGCTTATAACACCCAGACACAGATCAAACAGACATGTTCATGCACACAAATGTTTGAACTGGCCGGGGATCGAACCCGAAGCCTGCGGCAGAGAAAGCAGAGTTACTGATTATCTGAGCCAACGAGGTTGTCAATTATGTTTAACTACATGTTTTGGTTATGATACTTTGGTTTTAACTAGTTCTTAAGCACTCATTTATTGGGCTACATTACTTAACTGTGAAAATTTCAAAGTGTTTACTAATTATTACGGTTCAACTTGGGTTCATAACTGCCTCGGTGGCGTAGAGGGCGCATGCTCGACTGCCAATCAAGAGGTCCCGGGTTCGATCCCTAGGTCAGGCAGTGTTAAATTATGGATTTTTCCATTAGGAATTATCTCAATAACTGCCTGGAGTCTGGAACTGTGCCCGGTAGATGTCAATAGGCTCGCCCCCAATTACATGGGACCAATAACATACTGGCGAAATGTATATCTACTATGGGACTGAGTCCTAGGTACACCTCTGCCTACCCCTTCGGGAAAAAGGCGTGAATGTATGTTATGTATGTTAACTTGGGTTCAAAAGACAGTCCTGTGACAGATATACAGAAAGGATTTATATTATTATTTTATAAGTAAAGGTTCTGTTGGCACTCTGAGTACGGAACCATGAAAACGTAAAAAAAATAACAAAGAATTACGTACGATATCGTATCACAGAATTGGAGGAAATCCGCTTTTTCCGCAGAGTGAAGAATTCCTTTGGCCGAAGTTTTATGGCGCTGAAAACCAATAAAATTGTTAAAGGATGGTTTCTAGTCTGTGGTCAGACGGCACTTACAAGATTACCTTTGTACATGATGGGACTAACTTTGAAGGACTTGCCGTTTTGGATTTGCCGTTTCTAATGAAAACGCGTGACCCTTGTGTACTTTGAAGAAAACTTTGACTTGTGATGATTTATCGTAAGTACCAGGACAACAGAAATTGGGGAGAAGTCTTTGTGAAAAAGTTGAAGTAGGAAAGATCTCGGTTCTTTTCAATTTGCAACATTCTATGGAAATATGTTTAAGTTAAAATTACTTAGTATGTCCTATTTCCGTCTAATATTATAATTATAATGTTTGGAAGTATGTTTTTATTAAAATCAGTCAAATGATTCCTCAAAATTCGCCGTAGTTTCGGAGATGGCCCTGAAGACCCTTTTAAAAATTCATGTTATATTAGTAGGTATAGATAGTAAACTGAGTAAATAAATGACAACTTAAGACAATTCTCTAAACTAAACCACATAACACTTTTTTTTCCTCGACATAAGTACTCGTATTCCTCCTTACTGCTTATCCCATGGGGTAAAGCATCACGCAACCCCATGCTCCCTCTATCGTATTTCTATTTAATTGACAGCGAGCACTGAGTGCGTGAAGATATTGTTATGGGATTTGTTATGGGATTTATAGTGCATTGTCTTAATACGTTATGATAATGGATTTGGAACTTTGGTCATTTACTTTTTGATACCTACCATGATAAGAGTGGCAAATAGTGCCGGTTTTTTATCGCTGGTTTACCTCTAACTAGCTTTAGTTAAGTTAGCCATTGGTTAAACTGACATAGTATAATTTCAATCCCCTAATTTGAGTTTGATAACGTGTGGCAAATAATCTTGTTACTTTTATAAGTTTTCGGTAGAAAATTTATCAATTTCCCACGAAAAAAAATGCGGAAGATAACTTGGACTTGTGACGTGGTCTATTTTGGTTACCTCTTCACGCTAAAACTACTGAGCCGAATGGGCTGATTTAGTAGGTACTTTAATTTAAGCATTTAAAACCGGCATAGTGAGTTATACGATAATTTTCAAATATTATAATAATTAATTTAGTAAAATTTTAATTAAACTAGCAATAATTATAAAAATGTATAATGTACCAGAGAATTACATTATAATTACCAACTTAACTAATTGATCAAATGAAATTAAGCTCTAATTAACAGGTACTCAAAGTTGAAATTCGTCTGAACCTGGAAGATAAGTGATAAGTTCGCACAAGCTTGAAAGTTAATGTTTAATGGACAAAATGTTCGGTTTCACCGGAGGACTAATGAATTGATGTTTGTTTGTAAACAATAGATGATTTATGATATGAAAGCTTTGGAAACTTATGATACGGTTTGTTGATTTTTCGGTTTGATCTTTTGTTTGTTGGTAAATGTTTGCCAACTTCGCCATATTTTGTAAAAAGGGGTAAGTAATAGAATTGATTACATATGTAATGTTTCTAACCTCTACTTTACTATTACAACGTAATTTAAAAGGAAGGAAGAAGACCTTAGGAGTACTCGTGGTTTATGAACTGAGACCTTCTGGCACATTGCGTTTTTTATCAGTGCCGACTACGCGCGTGTTACGGACGTACTGGATTGTGTTCGATTCTGCGCGTCGTCTGCGGTATGTGCCAAGCCGCATTAAATAGAACCTACGCCTTCCCTGCTTAGATAGTTATGGGTATATAATATTTAGATTTATAAGTAATCATCAAAACCAGGATGTTTAATTTATATCCTCCTTTATAAATTTTCAGTGCATTTTGCTTGAATAATAATTTATAAATGCAACTTTTAAAAGTGACGGCAACCGCAGGTCATAAGCCAGTTGAAAGCAATTTGTATGCAATTTTCGCATAAAACGGAAACTCAAATTTGGTCTAAATTACAAAGGCTTGATGGTGTGCGCTCATGCGATTGTTCCAATCATTAAGTTACTTAAAATTATAACTCTAACATAACGTTTTACACGCTGAAAAGAAAACTCACTATTGTTCTACAGTCTTAACTGCCTACAAACCAAATTCCAACCAAATAGTTTCAATAAATTTGTCCAGACTTTCACAAATTTAACTCTCTCTAATTTAAGATAGATGAAATATTATTATTGTTATGTGAAGCTTAAAACCTATGAAACTTCCTTATATTCAGAAGTCCTGATTTAAAAAAGAAATTGTCTATGCACACAACTTTTTAACGAGTTTTTAACTATAATTCAAACACCGCATTCGAATCGCGTGTTTTAAGTTAAAAAAACATTTAAACACGAGATTGGTGGCACAGTGTAAAAATGTATTATGTTAGGGGCTACGCAGACTTGGCACGGCAGGCCAAAACATTTCTAACTGCTCTCTCAACCTAATTTTATACTTATTTAGTGCTAACAAATTCAAGATGCCTGAATGAAGGGTAGTAATAATATGGGACAACTTCCACACAGTATTCTGACCTCAAACTAGGCTATAAGCCTATAATAGTAACCAGAAGACTGATATACAAAGTGACGTATATAAATCCCAGTTACAGATTAAACAGACACGCACAAGGTTAACCTGCCCGAGGATCAAACCTGGAACCTGCGGCTCAGAGGGCAGGCCTACCATCACAGAGCCAACTAGCCAGATTATTTGGTTAGCTGTATTGACGTACAAAAGCTATTAAAGGGTTATTTGAGTTTGAGTTTGCTCTGCCCTGGCGTTCCCGGTCTGCGCAGGCTTTTATTATATTCAGTTCAACCGTATTACATTGTTTCAAGTTTTATCACGCAAATCGGTGAAAATTATTCAAAAACATTGTTAATTTCCTTTCTAGAATTCATATTACCTGCCAGTAATTTGACCTGAATAATTTCTTTATTAATTTTGAACAAAGGCCTATTCGTTTCAACTTGTTCATTTCACGCGATCTTGTCAGAAATATTAATGATAGTGCAGATTTGGCTTCAGTTTTTTGAGTATTGTTATATTTTGCCGTGATAACGTGTTTGAACGGGTATGATTAAAAAAAGGTTTCGTAAATTATAATATGTATAATAGCTGACCCGGCAAACGTTGTTCTGCCTTATAAATTTTGTCAAAAGTTGGCGGCACTTTAGCGGACCTATTTCTCATACCAAAAGTATTTATAAATATCGGTGAAGCCGTTTCGGAGGACTTTAGTTACGAACACTGTGACTGTGACATGGGAATTTTAAATATTATATTTTATGCTTCATATAGATATTGTAGCTTCAATTAATATGCAGTTTAAAATTATGTGAACTGGTGGTTGCAAATATTTTACTAGATTAATGTTTTTCGCTATAACTATTAAATGTATCTAATTATAAAACAAATTATTTAATTTGTTGAGGTAATAACTACAAAAATTCGCATTCTTCTTAATCCTCATTCCTACTTATATTATGTATATTATGTATATAAATGTGATGTGTTATGTTACTCCTTCACGTTAGAACTACATAACCGATTGGGCTGAAACTCGATATGTATATAATTTAGAATTTAGATCCTGGAAAATAACACAAAATGTACTTATCCCAATATTCCAACGCAAGGAAGACTACGCGAATGAAACCGTGGGCCAGAGCTAGTTTAAAACAATAATAACGGCTAAAACACTTTCTATTAGAAATCTTTACGTCATCACTTCTTTAGTCTAGGTCCTAGACTCTAGGAGATGGGCTCATCAACAAAAGATGAGTGATAATTTAGAGCCGCGACAGAGTAAACGAGACAGCGAGTGTGCGAGCGAGACAGCTTATCCTAACAGCCAATATCCGCTCGATCAGCTGTGCAACGGAAACAGATGCCAACTTGACTGAGCTGAAGCGCTTTTTTTTCGAACAAAGTATAAAGAAATTGGTGCAGAAGACCAGTTACGAGTGAAAAATGTCTACGTAAGATTTTCAAGTTAGAAATGGATCTTTGTGTGTTAAACACACATTGGTATTCTAAGCATTCATTTACTCAGCCTGTATCCACCTACTGCTGGTTATAACCCTCCTCTTGGCTAGACTACTCGTTCCGCTCATGTGCGAGTCTCAGCTAGTAATTTCCGACAAATTTGACAATGTAATTTTACCATTGGGTGATATTACATGATCTACTCTTGATTCAAAATAATTGTATTTTATAATGGAGTATTTTTCAGGCAATCTCTGTTTTAACAGTCAACGTCTCACCGTAAGCATGCTCCAAAAAATAACTTTCTATTGAGACTCTTACACGTTTCGTATTTTTCGAGCCATGTCCCAATGAGTCTCCAACTCTAACGAATACATTATGTTAAAAAATACTCCAAAACAGTAAATCTGGTAGATCCGTCCTTCTGTACACTTTCATTTTGTGTTAACGAATTAAAGACATATTTTTTGTTTGTGTTGAAGCGTCAGCTGATCCGTTCTTGATGGATGTTGCAGTATGTTATATAGTTTCCACCTGGTGGCACTATTTGTCACCATAACGATTTTTCGAACTGTAACTTTTTATGCCAGTCATTAATTTTAGGCACAGGTTTTTCGTTTTCAAACTCAAAACTCAAACTCAAACAGATTTATTCAAATAGGTCATTCTGACACTTTTGTACGTCAATGAAGATAAACAGTACTGAATCTACCGTGCGTTCGGAAAGATACCTCTACAAGAAGAACGCACAAGAAACTTGTAGGGCTTAATTTTTTCAACAGATAGTTTCACAATATTTGGTTTGCTTACATTCGTTTTCTTTGAAAGTTCGTTTTAATTTAAAGATTATAAGTTTAAAATACATACATAATAATTACATCATATCACGCCTTTTACCCGAAGGGGCAGGCAGAGGTGTACCCAGGACTTAGTCCTATGGGACTACACTACTTAAGTCCTAAACTCCAGGCTATCATTGAGAAAATTCCTAATAAAAAAATCCAATACCAAAACACTTTTTACCTACCCTGGGGATCGAACCTCATGATCGGCAGTAGCGCTTGCGAACCACTATACCACCGAAGCAGTCTTATTGAAATATTTTTTTAAATTATTTATTTTTAAATGATTAAAAAATGGATTTTACGCACAAATTGTCCGATATAATCAATTTTGTATGGAAAGATTAAAAAAATATTTTGGATCCTTTTTTTTTCGTAGAAGTAGCTCCAAAAATTGACTCATTACAAAGACTACCGGTTGGTCGCCACCATGAACATGATTTAATACAACAATTAGAAAATATTTCAGCCGTCAATTTCGAACGAATATCCAAAACTCCGCGTCTCACGTCACCCTTCCAATTATTTTCTAAATCGTTCGAAAGCGCGATTAGTTCAGAATTTGGGAACAAATGATCGGGGGCCCGTTAGCGCCATCTGTTGTTACGAACTATAGTAATCACGACAAACTTATTATTTTAACAAAGTCATTATGCACTCACTCCTAAACTACATTCAAAAATGACACGTCGTAATTGTTTGTCCGTCGAATTTGAATGCTTTACGATGTTTAAATATTTCATTTGTGTATTTAGAAGAAGATAATCCTTTTATAAAAATCGCTGCTGTGTAATTGTTATCCCCTAGCCCTTACTTAGTACGCCTACTTTGAAATTGAAGCCATTTACACATAATATGTACGAGGTACGGTTTTATAAACATAGTAATATTATGAATAATATATATTCTCCGTAGATTTCTATCTAGTCCGGTTGTAAATTAGTAGGATACTCGTACATCACTCACCAGTATCATCTTTTTATCATCATTTTCCTCATCATCATCATCGTGATCAGTCAGAGGGTAGTTTGACTGGATATTATATAATTAGTAATTTTTAAATAATAGATAAGGGTATTTATTTATTCTCCTACGTTGTTATAATTATAATACGGTTACCTGGGAGAAATCAGTTCCCAGCGGTAAGACCGCTCATTTTTATACCATTTAATTATATTTGATAATTTAATCAAAGTGTTATGTACCAATAAAGGGGTAGTTTATCTTAAGTGTCAGGTCCACTCTACAATCTCTCATCTCAAATAATTAACTTCCAAAAATAAACATTCAAACATACATTCACGCCTTTTTCCCGAAGGGGTAGGAGAGGTGTACGCAGGACTCGGTCCCATAGTAGATACACCCACATTTCGCCAGTATGTTATTGGTCCCATGTAATAGGGGGCGAGCCTATTGCCATCTACCGGGCACAGTTCCAGACTCCAGGCAGTTATTGAGATAATTCCTAATGGAAAAATCCAATATTTAACACTATGCCTGACCTGGGGATCGAACCCGGGACATCTTGATTGGCAGTCGAGCATGCGCCCACTACGCCACCGAGGCAGTCAATTAAATAAATGTCAATTAAATAAGCGAAAGTTTTCCCCTTTTAAAATACCCGTTGAATAAAACTCGATTCTCTAATTAGAAACGATCCACAGCCTTAATTATATATTATAACTTCCTTCGAGATCGGATCTCGTTGCATATTCCCAACGAAATCTCCAAAAAATACCCTAAATTGACTTAATTAACCCTAATATTATTCCGTGCTTGTGGAGAATTTTAATTTTTAAGTTTGCCTTGGATTTTTGATGTTGGCAGCCCTGATTACGTTATGTTATTGCTTTGAAGCAATTTTTTTGCCAGTATTTCTTTTCCTTGTTTTCTAAATCTAAAATTTAATCTAATCTCATAAAAAGTATATAAATTGTAAAGTCCTGACCGACTGACACACTCATCAACACTCAGCCTCAACCCTTGGACCTAGAGAGCTGGAAGTTTGCACAAAGTTTTACATTATGACGTGGAAAAGGAATAAGAAATTAATTCCCGAAAATCCCGCGGGAATGAGGTCGCGCGGCGAACGAGATGAGTTTATAATATGTAGCGGTCATCATGTCAGCCATAGGACGTCCACTGAACATAGGCCTCCCCCTTAGATTTCCATCCAGTCCGGTTGTAAGCGGCCCGCCTCCAGCGTGTTCCTGCCATCCTTATCAGATCGTCTGTTCACTTTGTGGGTGCACGTCCTACGCTGCGCTTATATGTAGCGGATTTTTTCTTAAATACCTGATTCTTTTGTAAATGTAAATATATTAACCAAATTTTCTGTTTCCTTCCAGGTAAGTTCCCGAATCATACTACCATATATCTATATACAAAGAAACGTCAAACTGGTAAAATTATCAAATTAATCTTTGCTTAACTAAAAAGGTTATTATCAATTTAAAAATTAAAAAATTACATCCACAGCCCACTACATCCCACTGTTGGGCATTGGGCCTGATATAACAGCATCGATGGCTCAGATGGTAGTAACTCTGCTGTCTGTGCCGCAGGCCCCGGGTTCGATCCCCGGCCAGGTCTGGGTTTTATGAGCTTACTAGCTGTGACCCGCGGTTTCACCCGCGTAGTCTTCGTTCCCGTGGGAATATCGGGATAAAAAGTACCCTATGTGTTAATCCAGGGTCTAAGCTACTTACGTACCAAATTTCAGCCCAATCGGTTCAGTAGTTTTGGCGTGAAAGAGTAACAAACATCCATACATACATCCATACTTACAAACTTTCGCCTTTATAATAGTATATTAGGATTAGTATTAGGATTAGGATAGGATTAGGATAATATAAGTATGTATATCAGTCATCTGGTTACCATAGTACAGGCTTCTAGCCTAGTTTGGGACGAGATGACCGTGTGTGGAAGTTGTCCCATATTATTATTATTAATGCCTCGGTGGCGTAGTGGGCGCATGCTCGACTGCCAATCAAGAGGTCCCGGGTTCGATCCCCAGGTCAGGCATAGTGTTAATATTGGATTTTTCCATTAGGAATAATCTCAATAACTGCCTGGAGTCTGGAACTGTGCCCGGTAGATGGCAATAGGCTCGCCCCCTATTACATGGGACCAATAACATACTGGCGAAATGTGGGTGTATCTTCTATGGGACTGAGTCCTGGGTACACCTCTGCCTTACTCTTCGGGAAAAAAGGCGTGAATGTATGTATATGTTTTTATTATTATTAATATTATCATGTCACTTGACCCTGTCTGCCAAAAAACAAAATGCAGAGTTAAGATAATATATACAACACTTTAAATACAAAATCTTATTAGAAGTCGCGGTTAGTTAATCTCAATTAAAAGTTATATGCGTGAATTAATCCAAGCTAAATTTCCTTTCAAAAATTAAGTTGCCTCAAATTGCTGCTCACTCTGACATAGACATAGTGAGCCTTATCACAACCAAATAAAGTTCAAAATAAACTAGCTCATGTCGAATAGAAACCGCGTTGTCACTCAAAGACGAAATCCGCGCAAATCCGTTGCGCTACGAGGTCTACGACACAATCTGCGAGGTCTACGGCGTAGCTTCGAGCTACGAATTTATTGAATAGTGTGCACACAATAATTAGGATAATGTGTGGTTGAAATTTGAAATATATTTAAGTTTATATTAGAAGGACCTATGACAGAATTTAGTACCTGACATGACAAGTGTTTTAATTTGCTATTAAATCATTATCACCCTCTTTAAAAGTCACTGTAAATCATATAAAATCACTCTCACACATAGATACATAAATATATATATAAAAACCTCAGAACAAATTACATACATCATTTGCTAATTAAGATGAATGGACACTTAGTTCCACGGTACGTTACGGCTACGTTACGTTAACGATAACGTCACGCAAACGTGAATTGTCGCTGGGAACGTTATCTCCATTGGTAGGTCCGGAATTAATGTGTAATAGTCACTAATGGTTAGATATGTAGGTATTCTATATGAATTTACCAGTTGCTTAATATTCATTTATTATTATGAATATATATATTTCATTAGTTCACTAGACATGCAAACACAATAACGCTTTTTTCCCGAAGGGGAAGGCCAAAAAAATCACCCACATTTCGCCAGACTGTTACTAGTCCTAAGTAATAGGGGGCGAGCCTATTCTACCAGGCTAATCTACCGGGCACAGTTCTGGACTCTAAGGCTGACATAGAGATAATTCCTATTGGAAAAATCCAATAACACTGCCTGACCTGAGAATCGAACCCGGGACCTAATGATCGGCAGTGGAGCTTACGCTACCGAGGCAGTTTAATTAATTAGTACCTGGATGACCGAGCTTTGCTCGGTATTATTATTTTTTTTAAATAAAATGACATTTTCTAAAAATGATTCCTAGCTAGATCGATTTATCGCCCCGAAACCCTGTATATACTAAATTTTATGAAAATCGTTGGAGCCGATTCCGAGATTCCAATTATATATATATATATATATATATATATACAAGAATTGCTCATTTAAAGATATATATATATTAATTATATTATAATTAGTCATAGAAACATAAGTATATCATAACATTTTTAATAAACTTGAGAAGCCAGTCCACATATTTCTCTTTCTATTAAATAAAGTGCGTGGTAATAATGTTACTGGAATAAAAGCTCGCGTATAACTTAGTTACTCGTAATGTAGACTTACAACTTTCGTCATTTTCTTTATTAAATTCTGTGGAACATTTTTGTAGTCTTGAGAGATAAAATAGTTTTGAATCTTGTTACTTATCTTACTCGTGTTAGCATTTTTGAATTGCGTGGGTTTCTATCTGCACTCATATTGAAAAAGTTATTAACGATGTCGTTTATCGTTATAAATATTATTATAAATTTGAAAGTGGGGGTGTGTGTGTGTATGTGTGTGTGCCGTTGTTTCTTCTTGATACCGAAACTATTGATTATACTAAAGTTTCTTATGTTGATAGCTTAGACCCTGGAATTACACACATGGATACATTCTCAGTACTCAGCGAGTGAAAACACGAGGCGCAGCCAGTACTCGTACATATGTGAATCAAGTCTACTTCCAGCAATTTACCACAAAAACTTGCAACCCTTGCGCTTCAGCATCATCTCTTTCCTGTGAAACATCAAACACGAGGCAAGCAGTCTATCGATTATATACAGGAACCACAGTTAATCCTATGATTTACCAATTCCTAGAAGGCCGCGTACGCTCTTAACTATTTATTTCTTCCTCGCATACAGTGTGTAATAGGATCTAGGAGTCCCTGACATTTTAATTTTTCTTATAAACCCTTGGTTTTTCATAATGAACTTCCAAAAACCCAATTTACTCGCGTGCGTGGACGTTCACTACAAAAAAAGGTTTATAAACAAAAATAAAATGATAGAGACATACTTTACTTCATCTTTAAAATATCAGGACATAAATATATCAAATAGGCTTCCTATATTCGGAGGAAACAGGGGAATACAAAACATCGATTTAGTAAATTTTCCATAGGATTGTGTCAAACTGCTAAGAGGTCGTCATTCCTGTTAAGGCATACCTTGGTAAGTATGCTTTGTGTAGGGTTCCGTACCGCAAACATGATAGTTTAAATCACAAATTTTTTTCGTAATTTTTTACGTAATGGGTTTGGCATTTGTTCCTTTATTTGTGATATGAGATATTGCTTCATGCCAAATTTCATGATGGGTCAATGTGAAGTACCCTTGAAGTTTTTAGCTCGTTGCACAAAGTACTGTAAAACGGCCGTATCTTATGCGTTAATTTGGAAGTGTGATTTTTTAAAACAGCAAACGATTGTGTAGACCGTAGGTTGTTGATATGAGTTTCAACTTGATACCTCAATGCGTTTTACGAGAAAAAAGATCTTGACAGACTGACAGACAGACAACGAAGTGATCCTATAAGGGTTCCTTTTTTCCGGAGGTACGGAACCCTAAAACAGCTAAAATGATTCCGTTCAGCCGTTCATAAGACACATATTTTACGATTAAAAATTTAATATCAATTGTTTTTTAAATCCACGTCTCGTGTGGTTTCGCCTACGTTGCATCAGCCCCGCCTCCTTATTACGAACAGCTGTAGAAGTGTGTAAAGCGTTTAATTGCTTAATGTCTTGCAAAATTCACTGCTGTTGTTACGCTATTCCATGTCCGTAATACCACCACCGGTCTTGTGAAGATTGAAGAATGCGGATGTCAACGCCGGGAAGGGCGAGCACTTCCTGCAACCCGCACTTGATCATGTAAAAAATTGTTATCGCGACACACAACACTAAAAATATCCGCAGATCTATCACGGGATAAATAATTAATGTTTAAGGTGTTTTTGCTAGAAAATATTTGTGCACAGCGTTCACATACCTTTTCTGTTTGATGGTTCAAAACCAAATGCCAATGCTACTGTAGATTCACTGTGGCCGCTTCTCTGCATTATTCAAATCTCCGAACCTCTTGTAAAAGTTAACATTCATGAGAACATGTACTCGAACACATGTCAGAGAGATTGAGACTTGTAAACTATAACTTTATGACTAGTTCGACTTTTACGTCTTATGGAATACGAAATTATTTATTATTATTCCTTGCATACATGCTTATAAATAATACGTGTAACTTTATCGTTTTTACGACCAAGGTATTGTTGATGCGTGATCGTATTAATCAGTTAGTACTTTGATTTTTATACAATGTGTCCGAACATCGGTATCGGAGACTTTAAGGGGTCATTGTGCACATAATTTGAAAGACTAAATGTTAAGTTATTATATAGTACCTCATGTGTAAAAGAGAGTAGAGAGTAGGACCTACTTTGTTAAGGTCACTCTATGGTCTCTTAGCAAGTTTGACGTGTCCGTATGAAGGTGTCATAAATAAATATGTCATAAATAATAATCCAATGGCTTCCTACATGTGAAAATATTTATTTTATTAATAATTCGCCACCTTGGCATATCTAAGAGGTTATGGGCCCAGATAATCAGCTCCATATATTTTATTAAGCAACATTTTGTTAGAAGAGCTTCCACAAGAGATTCCACAATGAAAGTCGTTCCAAATTATTATTACCACTTATAGTGTACTTAGCATATTTTTCTAATGTCTGTGGTTTCCACCAATAGGAGAGTTTTAATTCCCTCGAAAAATAATAAAAATTATTTCCAATAGAACCAATATGTTAGGTCTATTCGAGTATATTGTCGAGAACACACACACACGGACGAACATATTTTGCGAGTTTATGACGTCACGTTTCAACTTGATGCATACAGACATACAGTTCTGACATTTTTAATGTAAATATGTCGCGCTGTTTTTGCAGCTTTTAGATTTATCACGTAGATTGTGTTGGGTTTAACTGAATCCCTCGTAATAGGGATGTGAATATTTTGTGAAAACCGTGTTTTTTATGTTTTGTTTAAAGAGACAAATTGGATTATGTTACGATTTATGATATTCGAATTTATATCGGAGGGACAGACAGACAGGACTCGTATCATGTTACTTACTGCTATTTTACCCGCTGAAAAATAAATATATTTATATAAATTTCAGGGCAAACTTCAAAAGGTTTGTAGTATAAGTATTAAAGCAATCACACATATATTTTAATAAGTAAGTAAGTATATGTATACACACTCATATATCAAAACTATTGGTTATTGTAATTTTTATATAAATTACACATACGGCGGTATAAGTTATATAAAAATTACATAAGTAGTATATATTAAAGATATTGTTAAAATTGTTATCAGTTCTTAATATTTTCTTAGTAAAATAAAAATATTATGAAACTAAAATAAAATCAATCACCTGTACATTCCTAATATTGGGGTAAACACGCCTATAAGTGTGTCATATTATCATATTCCGATTATGTAAAAAATGTGTCTAAACTATGTCTAAATCATAAAATATGTCTAAAGTTGAGTGAAATATCACTGAAGAAGACATCATTTAAGCAGTACTTGTTGAAAAGTTTATGTACAAATTCTTCCGAGAAGTCTAGTGGAATGAAACTGCCGCATAGTAGCGGGAATATAATTCTATTTTGTTTTATATGTCACAAAATGCCCGTAAAGTTTTGCACAGAATTTTAACCAGGAACTTTTAGAATAGTTCTTTAGGTCCAAAAAACTGGATTCACTTTAAAGGTTAGGTAAGTTCGATTTCGTTTTCGGTTTAAAGATCTTTATTCATTATTTGAAGTACAATAGTTATTGTTCGTCGTCGCAATATTACAAAAGTTCAATATAAATAGTAATTAGATAACTAAGTTGTAGGGTCAGTAGGGTAGTTGTAAATAAATATCAGGATAGGTAAAATGTTTACATTAGAATACTGGCTCTCACTAAGTTTCTCACATAATATTATAATACCTTCTTTGCCGCAACATTTACTTTACTTGCATATGTCAAGAATAATTAACTGTTTCCCTCAATATTTTTAGATCTTCCTCGCCATTTATGATTGCATCATTAAACATGAATTAATTTATCATCCGATAACTTTTCATATAAATACAAATTCGTTATGATATTACTGACTTATCATTTAATTAAATTTCGATAAGACGAAGAACTGGTCCTAAATTAACAACATTATATCCCTTGCATATTTCATTCCTTTGTCGAGCGAAACTAACCAAAGATTATTAACATTCGAACTTGCTTTCCAAATCTCATTCGAATCCAAAACAATACAGAATAATATAGGTACATACTCGTACCTTAGTTCCTTTTGTACCTTTCTTTGTTACATATTGGGCAGGTTTAACAATGGTCCGAAATTAGTACACGTTACCCTAAAACGGGGGGACGAAATTTTGATTCCTTTAAGTAGACGACATGTAAGACTTTTAAGGCATAGAATATCGCATCTCTATTTCCCTTTAAGCGTATTTTTACTTCTTTTTTCTAACTGGAAACATCGGCACAAAACAAGGAGGAATGGAAAAAGAAGGGGAGACTTTTACAGCAGTGTGATGCAGAGTAATAAAAAAGGCCTTCAGTATATGCGTACCTGCCATTCATTGGTTTCAATATGATATAATTTACAGACTTTCGAATGAAACCAATCTCAGGTCTATTTAGGTATATTGTCGACGCCCTAAAATAAAGGTCTTGCGTTACCTTGGTCGACCGCAATTCTGCCAGCCCTTATGTTTCAATTCGGCGTTTTCTGTTCATAGCAAAATAGACCTTATGCTGTTATACTTAGGAATGTTATTATGTAGGGTTGCCACTTGATTTACGATAGTTCGGAGGCAGTAATCAGGTTCTAACTCGATTGCAATTAATGAGGTCCTTTGCTCGCCGGCGGTCTTAGGACAATGAATTACTTGCGCTACAAATATCTTGGCATCTGCTACGTTGTGGGACTTTGTCTTAAATTGATGCCGGTAAAGGACAATGTGACAACCCTAACTTACAAAAGTTAGGTACGATAGGTTGAGACCAAAGAGACCTTTAACGCAGAACCCCTAATTTCGCCAAAATAATACAGGTAGTTAGGTACTTTTGACAAAAAACAAAAAGTCTCCATAAAACGCATTAACAGCAAACGCGACTTAGCAATTTCACATAATCCTACAAATCCACAAGTTCCCCTGTTTCCTCCTAATATAGTAAACCTATTTGATACATTTATAACCTGTTATTTTGGAGATCCCTGTCAATTTATTTTCTTTTATAAACTCCTTCATTTTTTTGTAGTGAACGTCTAATCTCGCGAGTAAAATCGGGATTTTTAGAAGTTCACTATGAAAATGACGAGAGCTTATAAGAGAATACTCAAAATGACAGGGATATTCATATTTCTGTAAAATTTCTACATGGCCGCGTACGCTCTGAAGAGGTAGATTTTGAAAACGTATAATAAAATGACCAGTATAATATATTGTGTAGTATAATAAAGTAAAATTACAAAAATTGCCCATTTGGTCCACAAAAACAGCCTTTTTCCCCACCTATATGATATAATCATTATTCCGATCTACACAATTCAGAAAACATAATATTTAATCCAAGGGATCCCTTTCCCTTACAATAGACGACAAAAGGTAGCATTCTGGCTATTGGCACAATCGTATGTCCTTTATAAATTGTAGCATTTGATACACGTTTGTTTCCATTTCGGCTGTTGAATTGACACTCGAATCGGTAACAGCAATACAGGGTTACAAGCAATCAGTTAGCATCCTTATAAAGGGTCTTTGTACTCATGTTTTAGAGCAATTTTCACTATGGAAATGTAAAAAATCTGTTTTTGTCATAAAATTTAAACAGCTTGTTTCTGGTCTATAATACCTACATAATATATTATATATATTTATACACAAAGCGGTCTATTCGCAATTGGTTGAGTGCCACCACGCGGATCAGTGAGGAAGGTGCGAGTTCAAGTCACGCTCGTGGGTCAAATTTTACATCCCACATTTATAATGTATATTATATCATTTAAATTCCTTTGGCCACCAACCGTAGTTTTTTTTTTTATGATATTGAGTAACAAGACGAGCAAATCAGGTGCCTGATGGTAAGCATCATGATTGCCCATATCAGACACAGTGCCACCCAGTGTTTTAAAATTCAAAATTCTGCGCGGCACTGCACTGCGCCTGTCACCGTGAGATATGAGTTGTTGAATCTCAACATGCCCAGTATTACTACAATGCTACGCCGTAGCACGTCTACGTAATTATTTAATTGCATAGGCGGCAATTAAACTACTGAATAGTTCAATAGTTTGATTGCTGTAGGGCATTGAAATACGAGTAGGTGTATCTAAGTAGTACATTGATACAGGAATTTCGGACCTACCGGATGTGTTCTGGCGTAAGGTTCTTTTATATCATGGTTTTAGTTTATAGAGAGGCTCTGGAAGAGATAGCTCTGAGCGATAAGACCGCCAATTGTTACACTATTTGTCATACTGTTTTATGTTTATTTTAAGTTTGTGATGACCAATAGTGTTTCTAATCTATCATTCTTCATTTATTAATAAACTTTGTTTACATGTCTTTTCTAATTAAATAATATATTCAATTCAAATTAAATTACTTTAAATATTATATTTATCTTAATGAATATATAGTATGAAATCCAAAATCTGTTATAATTCTAATAATAATTTTACAATTTTACCACTTTTTTAAAAGTTTTATGTTTTTTACTCAATCACACAAAAACTGCTGAAGGCATTTGATTTCAATTTGGTCTGTAGGTAGCTAAGATGCTAGAATGTATTTATTCTGATAAAGGCACAGCTAGTGAAATATAGACAAACAAGTTTAAACACAGCGGCCTGGCCCGCTTGCAATTTCG
The DNA here is from genome assembly GCA_947063395.1 of Hemistola chrysoprasaria. Taxonomy (NCBI): domain Eukaryota; kingdom Metazoa; phylum Arthropoda; class Insecta; order Lepidoptera; family Geometridae; genus Hemistola; species Hemistola chrysoprasaria. The sequence continues at coordinate 2,912,966 of OX346709.1, read as the reverse complement.
AACTATGGGAGTTGTATGCCAAACCTTTGACACCTTTCCTGGACCTCTTAGAATGTGAATATTCAAAAATCTTTACAAAAAGACCCTACATTCCAAGTTTCATGTCTCTAGAATAAGTATGCCTTTCGCTATGATTAACCTATTGATATGATGTCACTTTATGTATCCTAGCGATATGAAAACCACTTGGTTTGGGCTCGGCGTTGCATGTCAGTCAGTGAGATTATATTTTTTCAGGATTTTATTATATATAGGATTTTATAATATAATATAGTGATTCAGCATTCACTTCAAACATAATATTTTACGAATACTAAAATCTGAATACAGAACAAAGTGACAAACAAACTATTTTACATAAACAAATATAATAAAAGTTACGACGCTTTAAAATTGTATTACACAACTGAACTTACATATAACGGATTCATTTAAAGTTAAAAGCTAGAAATTAAACGTGTTCATTGAAATTTAAAATAGCTACAGCGATTTTAGGTGGAAATTGTATGTTAAAATTTTAACTTTCGTAGCAAGTCAGTTTGTGCTTGGTCAAAATAAGTAATGAATTAAAAACTGTAAAATTATTCATTTGACCAAATAACTTAATAAATATATATTACATAACATAACATCACGCCTTTAGTCTCGCTAAAACTCGACAATTGCTGGACTGCTTTGGCTCATAATTTTAAATATTTGTAGAAGTCTAGGGAAGGTTTATATGGTAGGGCGAAGTTCACCGGAACATCTAGTTTTATTTTAGTCCTAAAGTTACTCGATATGTCTGTTATGCTGTTACGCCTAAGCAACATAACCGATTTTAATAAATTTTAACATAGAAATACAGGATTTTAGGTAAGCCTATGTGAACCACAGCTCAGTTAACCAAAAACAAAACACAAAGTTAAAAATGCAAAAATATTTAGTAAAACTGAAGCACAGTTGGTAATATATATAAAATGCCAATTTAAAGTTTACGTGTCGTTTCATCGGTCGGCCATTCACCTTTCGAATATATCCCCTAAGGTAAGACCCCTGCAGGAAGATATCATGTCCACCCCCTAATTCGGACGCCATACCCTCGCCTGTTGCCATGGTTACGACGAGACGCTGCTGTTACTGCGCTTATATTACCGACCGCTTTGTAATCTTGAAACGGAACATTATTATATTGACAGCCTCGTTGGCTCAGATGGTAGTAACTCTGCTTTCTTTGCCGCAGGCCCAGGGTTCGATCCCAGGTCAAACATTCGTGTGCATGAACATGTCTTTGATCTGTGTCCGGGTGTTATAAGCATATATAAGTATGTATATCAGTCCTTTGGTTACCATAGTACAGGCTTGTACCTTGGCCTAGTTTGGGACCAGATGACCGTGTGTGGAAGTTGTCCCATATAAAACAAAAAATATTGTGTTCTGTTGTTTTTTTGTTAAACAATAATGTAGTCCCTCTATTTGTTACTGTTTTGTGAAACTATAGCAACTAGTTATACATTTAAACTAAATTATATATTTAGCTTAATCACTACCTTACCAGATGTAACAAAATGGCGAAATACTTATACGACAAGATTCTTTTAAATTTCTTAGGCTAGTACAAAGGGGCGGTCTTATCGCTTAAAGCAATTTGATTTGAATTGATTGAAATTTGTATATATTTTATACACAAAGTCGATTTTTGTTATCTTTTCTAAAAAATATTTTTTGCAAGACGTTTGACAGGTAAATATTACTTCAACTTATGCACATAACATTAGACATTATATTAAAATGCCCAAACTTGCCCAGACATAAGGGGTGCATTATCATTCCGTCCGGGTATCCAAGGTGATAGAAGGTTGGTAATAAATATACACCCCCAATCGCAAGCTGCAGCCCTTCCTGACAACCCTCGGTGTAGCCATGGCAACGCTTACGATAAATATTGATACGGTTGGTTACTAGCTGTCGCCTTCGGATTCACCTGACTTGAAATAGGTATAAGTAGAAAACTTTTAGTTTATTATAGTCATAAAATTTTCCATCGTCAAATAACCTTATATGCCACCTACGAGAAATTTGACATAATCCTTCGGTAAATTGAACTAATTGACTTTTCGTATTCCCCTCTTTCCTCCGTAAATAATTGATTCTATAAAATATCCTGGTATTTAGAGGATGAAATAAACTTAATATCGATTTGGTGAAAAACACTAATTCTAGTAGAACCAAGTGGTATTTCCTCTTAAAGTTACTCTAAAATATTGGGATTTTATGTATGGGGCCGTCGTTAGATCATATAGGAGGCCTAAATCGGAGGTGGAAAGAATTTCCGCGATTTCAAAACGTATCACTTGACTGCCTCGGTGGCGTAGAGGGCGCATGCTCGACTGCCAATCAAGAGGTCCCGGGTTCGATCCCCAGGTCAGGCAATGTGTTAAATATTGGTTTTTTCCATTAGGAATTATCTCAATAACTGCCTGGAGTCTGGAACTGTGCCCGGTAGATGGCAATAGGTTCGCCCCCCTATTACATGGGACCAATAACATACTGGCGACATGTGGGTGTATCTACTATGGGACTGAGTCCTGGGTACACCTCTGCCTACCCCTTATGAAATAATATGAATAATGCTATCTCGCGATCCACGGTAGTCTACACCGCCGAGGTGCCATTATTGCTGTTTTCTCACCTCGTTCGCTGCCTCTCGGCTTTATTCGTCCATTCGTTTTCCCCAAAATATCGAGTTAAGCACCCTATTTATCATATTTACTGTGCTGCCTGTATCTAAGGTTCGGAACGCCTCAAAAAGGAAAATGCATTCGCATACGGTGAAGGCTCAGTACAAGCTGTACCCCGCGAATTCATTCACTGAAAGCTGTTAAGATCCTTTGTGTTATTTTAGAGATTTAACTATCAACATAAGTATTTGGTCCCGAGCTATAAACATACTAAATTTCAAATGAAACTTTTCAATCGTTTCGACATGAAGTGGTAACAATTAATATACATTGACACGCACACACAGGACGCACGCACTCACACTGACACAAACTTGTTTATCGTTCAATCGTTTACACATATTGCCTTCGTTCGCCCAAAAGAATATGGCTCATTCCTACTTGTATATTCCATTAATTTCCTTTCATGTAAATGTATATAATTTTAAATCTTTGTTACCAGTTCACGCCTCTGAATGAAAGTTTGCTTTGATCACATTTCATATCGTCCATCGGTACATTTTCTCAGACAATTTGGTCGCGATCTATCTCTACAATGCGTGTTTAAAACTGTGTTTATGGCACATATCGACAAAAGCTGAGAAATGGGAAAAGGTTTATAGTATATTCAGGTCTTTGTATCGAATTGTATACCCTCATGCAATGACGTTGTCACAAAATAAATTCTTACAGAAATCTGGCTCTAGCTGATTCCCGGTTATAAATACCTACTGGATAGGTTACGGTTACGGCTACGCGTAACAATATTGTTTTTTTTTTAAGAAGATTTGTAAAAAGTATTTTTTTTGTTCCAGGGATGCCGGTTTCCTGAAGATGGCCTCACGCACCCCGTCTCTTGAGTCGCTGCCCGGTGCCAACTCGATAGGATCGCTGGAGCGTGGCTCCCTGTCACCCCTAACCCTCAGTGGCTCTTCGCCCCCTGCGAGCGACTCCGCCGTATGTGACCTCCGCGAATTCGACGGCCTCGATACTATCTGCGCGATCTGCCGAGAGACATTCGTCGACCCTAAAGTACTGAACTGCTTCCATACTTTCTGCCGAGGGTGTCTCGAGAGAGAACAGACGCACCCGGAGAAGGTAACGTGCGTGACTTGCCGCGTGGACAGCGTGCTCCCGGCCGCAGGTGTGCCCGGCCTCCTCACGAACCTCGTGATTGCGGCCGCAGTCGAACAGGACGCTGACCTCCTGCCCTCCGCCCGTGCCACCACCAGCTCGCCCTCCATACGCTGCACCGGCTGCAAGTCCAAGGAATCGGACGCCGTCGCTCGCTGCGTCGACTGCGCCAACCTACTCTGCCCTAACTGCGTCATGGCGCACCAGTTCATGCATTGCTTTGAAGGCCATCGCGTGCTGGCTTTCCAAGATCTCAACCTGAAGGACGACAAGGGCTTGCTCGGAATGTCCACCACCCTAACCACGAGCGGTGACAAGACCGCCTTCTGCCCGAGACATAAGAACGACATATTAAAATATTATTGTCGTACTTGCTCCGTACCAGTTTGCAAAGAATGCACAATTGTCGAGCACCCGGCTACGCACCACGACTGCGAGCATCTATCCGACGCCGGACCCAAGCAACTGGAGGTCATACAACAGAATTTGAATGAAGCTAAGACGCGCGCGACTGAAATAAGGCACGTTGTCAAAACTGTCGAACATGCCGCCGGAAAGCTCCAAGTGCAGTATCACAAAGCTCAAAATGAAATCAACGATACGTTCCAGTTTTACCGTTCCATGCTCGAGGAACGTAAACAAGAACTTCTTAAGGAGCTCGAAAGCGTATTTTCCACTAAACAACTAGCCCTGACTGTAGTCGGACAAAAAGCTCAAGAGACGGTGGACAAGATCTACCATACGTGCGACTTCGTAGAGCGACTCACGAAATGCGCCAACATTGCTGAAATTTTGATGTTCAGGAAACTCGTAGATACCAAACTGCAGACTTTGATGAGCACTAACCCTGAACAGAGCGTGCAAACCGCTTGCGAACTCGAATTCGTCTCGAACTACCAGGCCATACAAGTCGGCGTACGAAACACTTTTGGATACGTGCGTTCTAGCTCAGAAGCGAACGTCGGGCCTACTAAACAGCCGCCTATTGCCCGCCCAACAAACGGAACCACTTTATTGAACGGTGGATCTTCCTCGAGCGGTAGTAGCGTCAACGGAAGTTCGGGCAGCCTGAACGGAGGCATCCACTTGCCGAACGGACTCAATGGCGTCCTCGACCGCCCATACCCGAGCAGCCTGCTCGGCCACACTAGCCAATCTACGTCGCCTTTCGAATCGAACATTATCTCAAAACGCTTCAACAGCGTTACCAGTCTCGGCCCATTCTCGACGACGCTTGGAGATATCAACCTAAATGGGATTAACCCATACGAAAAATGGTCAAACGGCGGATGCGATGCGCTCTTCCCGCCAACCACGCCCGATCCATACTCGTTGGCGGCTGCTTCGCACCCCGATCCCATCTTGGACTTGACTAACAAGCTGATTTCCACTGCTATCTTTCCGCCAAAGTCGCAGATCAAGCGACAGAAGATGATCTACCACTGCAAATTTGGAGAATTTGGCGTAATGGAAGGCCAGTTCACGGAGCCGAGCGGTGTGGCCGTCAACGCTCAGAATGACATTATTGTCGCTGATACGAACAACCACCGCATCCAAATTTTTGATAAAGAAGGCCGCTTCAAGTTCCAATTCGGCGAATGCGGGAAACGCGACGGTCAACTCTTGTACCCAAACCGAGTGGCCGTGGTGCGCACTTCTGGAGACATCATCGTGACGGAACGTTCTCCCACGCACCAAATACAAATCTACAATCAATATGGGCAATTCGTGCGTAAATTCGGCGCCAACATCCTGCAACACCCACGCGGTGTCACCGTCGACAACAAAGGCCGCATCGTCGTCGTCGAATGCAAAGTGATGCGTGTCATCATCTTCGATCAAGTCGGCAATGTACTTCAGAAATTCGGTTGCTCCAAACACTTGGAATTCCCGAACGGTGTGGTGGTGAACGACAAGCAGGAGATCTTTATCAGTGACAACCGCGCGCATTGCGTGAAGGTATTCAACTACGAAGGGATATATTTGAGGCAGATCGGAGGCGAGGGCGTCACCAACTACCCGATCGGCGTAGGCATCAACGCCGCCGGCGAGATTCTTATCGCTGATAACCACAACAACTTCAACCTGACGATATTCACGCAGGACGGGCAGCTGGTGTCCGCGCTCGAGAGCAAGGTAAAACACGCGCAGTGCTTCGACGTGGCGCTGATGGATGACGGCTCGGTAGTGCTGGCTAGCAAGGACTACCGCCTCTACATCTACCGCTACGTGCAGGTGCCGCCTATAGGCATGTGAGCTTCGCGCTACCAGCTCCGGAGATCGGAATGACCGAACTATACACCAAAAATGGGCACTAAACGTATACTGTTCTAACTCTGTGTGATCGGTCGTGTCAAATATTGTAATAGTTCAAGTGCAAGGAACTCACGAGGAGTGTTTGTGGTAATCCTTCAATATTTTGGCATTCGATCTCCGAATGAATTTTCCAATCGAAACTTTAATGAGATTAGTTTGTATTAACATTGTTATCGAGTACCTATTTGAAGTTTGGAGATTATTTGGAAACTATCTAATGTGTGCGATGTTCTCGAACCCTTATCATTTTTGAGCTATTGAATAATAATTTTTCATATCCCACATCGTTTAATTAGGGATGAATATTGAGGGCATTTGTATTATTTAGCCCATTTGTTGGACCAATATTTTAACTATTACTTAAAAAATTGTTAGGAGTTAAGCGTGTGATTTTATCGTATAGAAGCGTCAACCGATAGGTGTATTGTTGTTAGTTATAAGATAATTCTACGGCACAATGGCACTTCCTGTTTTAATTAGCACTTATTCTGTGTCGATGGAATTATGAAAATTAAATGTAAGAAGTTGTTACATTATTATTAGTAAGTGTTAAATGGATTGAGCTGATGTGGATAATCTTTAGTTACTTCCCTATCAGTGGTTACAAAATTAGGGGATATGATGTGAGGGGTTTTATCAATGACAAAGTTGATTGCGGCGTTTCAAGGGGGCAATGACTTACGAGTAGAGCATCACATCGATTAGAAAACATACTGAAAATGTTTTGTAGTCCTCAATTAGTACAATTACCCGTTCGATCTTAACTTAACACCGGAATTGAGAATTATAAATCATTTTTGTATACTGAGAATGAATTTAGAATGAAAACAGGTATAATGTCGATAGCCATTATTATTAAACGTCGTTACCGCCTAGTCAATTGAGACCCACAACCTTACTAGTATCTTGTGTTGTTTTTTTATCGCTTAGTAACATTTGGTTAATAATAATATTAATTTTTTCTATTTTTTTCGATGAAAGTATATAAATTGTAGTCCAATTGGACGCGGTAGTAACTAGTAGAATAGCCATAGGTAATGTTCGTTGCGCTAGCATTTTTGTTTTTAATGTTTATTGAGATTTATAGCAGGGATTCGCTTGCAGTACTCGCAACTCGCGATCACTGCGCCGAGTATTATCCCATTTTGGTAATTTACAGTTTGTTATACCGGTAAGATATTTTTTTTATATGAAACCCTTTTTAATATCATAGCGATAGTATTATTATACGTTGCATGTATAACGTTTAATTTCGTTTCGTTTATTATATGAATATTGCGCTAATATTATTCTGTGTGTTTGAGTGTCTTAGCTGAATTATTATAGTTTGATTTTGATTAGTTTTTTTGGTTTTAGTAGTATAGTGGTTTTTAGTATTTTTTTGCTGAATCTATTACAATAAAGATCTGATACGATGCGTCGGTCGGTCGATGGTCGAGATCGTTTTTTATTTAAACTTTTGATCTGGTAGTTTATTAGGTTACTGTGTTATGATTTTTTGTTTATTATGTGACGAATTGAAGACACGTCTTGTACAGCGGCTGGGCTCGCTCGCGACACCTGCTACATGTGTGCCATACAGTCATGTTGTGATTTATCAGTGATATTTAGTTTTGTTATGTAAATATGTACCATACTCTTTTGAATTATATACTTAAGACTACCTGATTAATTTTCGCCTATTTACTTCGTTGCAAAGAATAAAATTTTGCACAACATTAAACATTCCGAATCGCCTTGCTTTGTTGTTCGACTAGCAATGTCTTCAACAATTATGCAACTTGTTGGGCTAGATTTTCCGCAACTTTATTTGCGAATCGCCGCGTAGCAGCCTCGTCTCGACGTGTCTTTGATAATAGTTAATCCTGGAATGCCGCACTGGATTGAGCGAATTTCAATATTCTTTTACCTTAGAGTTCATAATTCAGTGATTGTCACCAATGATTTTACCTATAAAATTGTTCCTAAACAGGTAATGAATTATTGTTTTTCGCGTAATCCACTGATCAAATGTAATTTAGCATACATATAGTTTGTAAACAGTATCGAAGCGTTATTGAAGTAAGGGAAATTATTTCCTAGCTTCAAGATTTCAATTTCATCAGAATTTCCAAAACCACGTAGTTTATCTACCTACATGTGAATCATCCATACTGTTTGTATTCTATAGTATAATATACAATAGATCTATATCATTCACTGCCTGCCCTCAGTTTATTGTGTCGAATCTCCAAATACTCTCATTTCCATCAAGTTTTCGTAATCATATATTTCGTGATAATGGACTGAGGTTGCGCGTATTTGGGTATAATTTAGACGTAAACACAGACTTAATTCTGAACTATATATCACTTTAGTTAGTGCTATTGTGTTACATATTTTAATGAACTAAGTCTGTACTGTAACAACATACGCTTTCTACTTATTTGGTTTAATTTTTCAACGTATTATATTTATAGTAAGTATAGTATAGTATAGTGTCGAAATTGAGCATTACAAACTATGACAACTTAACATTCGTAACGCTGTGTTTTTTTTCTATATTTCTATAGTTCGACCACTAAGGTTAGCTTTTATCATATATAAACCAGAGAATGGGTTTTATGTTGTCTCATATTTCGTTTACATAATTGTATTATTTTGTGTTTTTGCATAATTTTGTTAGTAAAAAATTTAGTTTGGTGTAGGAACATTCTTAAAATTGCATTTCTAAAGCTCGACTGATTAAAATTGAACATGTTTTCTCATTAAATATATTTTGTCGATGTTTGTTGTTAAAATATTTTTTTAATTATTTGTATAAACACTTGTTCTTTAAATTAATGTACATCGTTTTGTTTTGAATTATTTTTGTTGTATAATTGCTTTTTTTATAATAATACCAATTCATTACAGTTTTGATGTGTTTTATTTTTTGTTTTGCCCGCGGGTAGCGCTTTAAGGGTGGTTTATATTGTTTTGGTCTTAATTATTTTGATTTTATTAAAATAGTTTAGACTGATAATAATATTGCATGTTTGTGCTATTGGATCTGCTTTATATCATTATCTAATTGTCATCACACATATATATGAAGATTCTAGGTAGATTTTCTAATCAATATACACTACATGAATCCATTCTTTAAAATTTTGAGTTTTGTGTAGTAATAAATGGACAGCTGATGAGTAAATGTGCACGTCAACGGTTCTATAATAAATAGCCAAACATTTACTTATGAAAAATTAAAATATTAATTATTATTAAAAATAAATGTTTTTATTTTTCTAATGACATTTCTAATGACAATGAATTTTCATTTATGACATTAAAATCAAATTTTTATTTTTTATCACCATATTTTTTCTAAATATAATACATATATAGACAACAGACACAATTTCCCTAACTAGGAACCACAGATAGCTCAACGTAAAGACGATGCTATAAGGGGCATGCTTTCGCCAAAGATATGTGATACTAGAGGTACATAACAGCAGGCCCCGCCCCTTTTTATTTCTCATCATAAAATTTAAAGTAGTTGATATATGATAGTATATGAACTACGACATGTTTGAAGGCAAACTATTCAATAAAAACTAGCTGACCTTCCCGCACACCGCCATTATATATTGGCGATTTTTATTAAATACTAAAATTTATAAAAGCAGTCTTTGAGTTGATTTGTCTGTGTTAATCACAAATCCTTTAGCACAAACGTAAAAGCGGTGAGGTCCCGGCTGTTAATATAAAGTGTGTGTTTGTGTGTGTGTGCTTCAACAGACTAGTCCAAATATCGCATATCAAATGTGTATGTTACGCTAGATGCTGTACCGATTTTGATGCAGTTGGTGCTGGGAACAAAATAAAATGGCATAACCGTAAGTATCGCTTTTTTATTATTTTATTTTATTTTTTATTTTATAGTTTGATTAAACACATTGCTCTATTGTATATCGGTAGATACTCGTAAGTATCACTTTATATATTTTTATATAATTATGCGAGATTTTTTTACGTCTCTAATAGATTCATAAAATAAAATTATAAATAAATAAACCGTAGCAACATGAGCTGTTGCTACGATTTAAAAAAAAGGGTTTAGGTTCTTAATCAATACTTGTGTTATTTTATAAAAATATCACAAATTATTGTTTATTGTAACAATTAAATAAAATAAACAATAGATTAAATAATACGAATTTGAAAACTCCCGTGAGTGATACTACTATTATCTAATATATAGGTACAACGGCTGTACTCACCTGTCTTCGTCACGTTTCACTCAACGCGTGAGCTCCTGATGTAGGTTATCGAATATGTCCGAAACCTAGGTCGAGCGTTTTCGACCTAAATAACATAAGAACAGTCGTTTTGTAATATAATATTAAACTAAATATTTATAATCACTTAATACATTTTTCCGAGAAGAACATATCTTCATAAATCTCAAGACCAATAAAATAATATAGTAATACAAAAATAATTTGAAACACTATTTAGCTATAACAATGTAAATTTTTTGGGCAACTCAGTCCTAGGCGGAACGAAACACATATTCTTATGAATGTAGCTTAACTATTTAAGATCTATTTGTATTAGAAAGTAAACCTAAATATCCCTTCTAGCTTTACTTTTCTACTAAAGTAGCTACCTACCTGCAAGGAGCCAATCGATATCCTTCAGCACTGCTTGAAAAAAAAAAAAAAAACCACCGAAATCGCCGACTTGCCGTCTTTGGCCGACTAGGTTAGTGTCGCTGTGCGATAATACAACCGATCGACTTTTCGTTTACTGTATTTTAATAGGTATGAGTAACAAGTATTTATTTCACTGACCTACAAAAATTTAAACGTTCAAGCCGACCCGTGCCTGCGAGTCGACGACTTCGGTGTGTCCAAAACGCAACCAAACCCAACATTTCCAAGTCAATTACTCTAGGGAACATTTTACTACTAACTTTAGCACCTACTAGATGTAAGCACAGCCTAGGCTTACAAAAGTTTATAATTTTATACTCAGCCGTTCTCTTAAGATTAACTTTAAGAACACTTAAGGGTTAGGCGTCAGGCAAGATTTACTTAAAACCCAGAAATAAATTCATCATTTCTGAATTCTCTTTTGAAAATTATTAATTTCATTGTGGGTTGAGGGTTAACCTAATCGACGCAAACGGGCCTATATTTGACACTTTTGGTAATTACATTTTCAGTGCCTAGATCACATCCATTTGAGCTATCACCTGAAGCTGCTTTTTTCCCTCACTTCCTATTTAACTATCGACTATAGACTTAATCATTGATAAGAGCTTTTTCGCCCCATCTTACCCGGTGATGTTTTAAATCATATAGACACGTCAGCTGACATCCATGCATTACAATAAGTAAAGATGTTATCGTCTGACATCCAAATTTTTGGTGCTTAACCCAAATAAAGAGCTACTTTGCAATATAGAAGACTAACTGGAACAACTTTGCGTGGCCAAAATAAAGAGTGCAACTTGTCTATCTAATTGAAAATATCATCGATCTTAAACTTTCATTTCAAAAAGCCAGGAAGTGTTATGTAAATATTAGTGTTACGATGTTGGTAGTACTTACTTTATTTAGAGATTAAGGAGTGCCGGGATTTGTACAAGAATATGGACGATTACGCGGAATGATGAGAAAAAGTGTATTTTTTATAATGAATTGACGATAATTTAAGGTGTTATTATGAGGCCCTGTTATTAGATGGAAATGATAAGACGGCTACGGTTTAGGAGATATCCGAATTGTCAGTGTTTAAAATTAACCATATCCTTAGAAGTAATGACATTGTTTGAAATTAAATTAATAAAGAATTCAAATCACCTGTTAATGTATTCATTATGTAGATGTATCGATGTTAGCTTGGAGATCATTTTATGTAGTGTCTCATTGCTATTAAACTTGTAAATACCAAAGCTGCTTTATTCCATCAACAGACCTCTTACACGCGTTATTGCTCAGGAATTGTACTTATTTCACAATGAATTTACCATATTTTGTGGATATGTATGTCGCGTATTATTAGACGTCGTAGCGTCATTGTTGGACAATTTAAATTCGCTGGTTTAGTGAATCGCACAGAACGTTGGTATTTCACTTAATTTATGATGTATTTTTTCATGAATTTATGTATATTCAATGATTTTACTGTAGTGACTGACGTTGGGTTTAAAACTTCGTTGATATGTAAGGCGGGGGTATAGTTTAGTATGTCCGTTGTAGTCGAGACTCGTTGGTGTTTTCCGCCTTCACAAATCTCTAAATTGTGATTGTTGTAAGTTAAGGTGACTAAACAAAGCACATAATGTATGCACAAACCATCCATCCGGAAAGAATACGCTGATTGTTTTGAAATGTAATTCAAGTTTGAATTTATGATACATTTTATTGTAAAAGATAAATATTTTACTTGCCCTTAAGTTAGACGTTTGCTTATGATAAGGTTTTTTTTTAAAATATTAACGAATTTTTGGAGTCCTTAGGTATTTTATATGGTATTGATATTTATTGTAATAGGTATAATATCTTCGATGATGATATTTGAGGTTCGGCGCAAACGGGGCACCTGTATCACTGGTGTCTCGCATACTGCGTGGCCGCACGTGTGCTGCGCATCCTTGCAAAATGTGGCAATGAAGATACGCCCGGCATTTGCGCGCGACAGCCACCTTTTGGCTGAAGCCCGTCTGCGCCGAGCCTTACTTGAAATAGACACTTGTATCGTGATATCATCACATATTGTACACATCGCTGTATTTTTGTAAGATCTTGTTTAAATATACATTTCTAGGGAAGATCGCGTTACTCAATGTCGCATGTAAAGCGTTCATTTAATCACGTTATTTAGGAAAACTACGAGTTAAGATGTGTGTTTTTAGTTCTAAATATTTTTACCTACGGAAAGATTCCAAATATACTGCGTAGGATAGACGAAGGTTTAGCAAATGACATATCATGTAATGTTTATAGTGAATGGACGGGAAGAGGACGCGAACGGTTAGTGATGTGTAGATCGATACGAAATAGCTAATGTTTTTTGGAATTATTGACAATATTGATCACGATTTGGATTATTCTCATGTTGAAAATGAAAGGTTTAATAGTAAATTGTTTCTAATGTGACATATCGTCCACTTAGTGGTGACATCTGTGAAAATAGAGAAATTAGAACAATTTCTTTTGCTGGAGGGTTGCATGCGGCTGAGGTAGAAAGCTGCAGTTTGGAATCTTTCTAAATGACACTAGTCGCCGGCAATTATGCTTATCTATAGATATAATTATAATGTTAATTGTAATATGTGTACGCACTTAAGTATATATACTTACTTAGTTATATGATGCTTATGTCCACACGATTTACACAATGCCATCCTGCCAGTAACACATGCTTATGATGAACTTAAATGAAAGTTATATCCTATTTAGCGTATGGAGTAGTGTATTTTTAGATATCGCATTGTGTACGTTAGTTTAGTGAGTAAGGCACTTTGAGCTTCGGACAGTGAGTCTATCACGGATATTTTTTACCAGTGTAGTGTTAATGTTTCAGCGCTTTCTTAGTTCACTCGTCTAGTAGTAGTAAGAGTCGATGCTTCTCTTCCGCGTCAACGCTTCTGCAAGTACTGCGCGGTACACGCTGGAATGTGAAGCAATAGTTCGTTATAAGGCCGTAGTGTAGCATCACCTTTTAACATAATTACTCAGTAATCTATTTTAATCTACTGAAACACCATTTTGCGCCGTGGCCTTAAAATTTGAGGAAATATGTTGAGACCTTTGATAAAAAAATTAATAAATGTTCGTTTGAACACTTTTTAGGATCATGAGCGCGTTGCGCCCTTCATTCGTCTGTTCTTATGTAAGTGCTGATGTCTACTGTAATCGTATCCAATAATTAGATTAGATGTTATCGTAGTCAGCGTAGGTCGCTTCTACTCGGTCCTATAGCTCGTTGATTTCAATACTTCGAGTGCATATCCCTGAAAGTTTGTAATTGTTACTCACTTACTGATTAGTTAATCTGAGACTGTTCTTTACTAATCGAAAAATCAAGGAAAGGGCTGTTTCAGCAGATATTTTTGATACTTTGAGGATAATCGAAGGGAAACAAGTGATAGCGTAGAGAGACGGAATCGCGAGTGGAGTCGTCGAGTTCGCCTCCAGTCTCCACTCCCAGCTTCAGGTCTCTAGAGAGAGAGTCACGACGTATATGAAGCTCGTCTTCTTCATGTTAATTCTCCCCTATTTCGTAAGCGTGAATATGAATGTTAATGTAAACAATTTAACGTTGTTCTTATATGAAAATGCGAAGATATTCGCTGATAACCTGTTGTTTTATCATATATTCAATAATTATTCCTTTATTTTTTGTACTCTTTAGTGGTAAGATTAATATTAAAAAACTATTAAATGTTGATTACTCTAAAACCAATAACGTATGTGTTAGGGATTGTGTAAGTTAGTTTCCCCGAGAGTCTTATTTACGCCTTTTCCTTAGACAGTTTTATGAACTTTTTAAACAAGGTACCCTCTAAATTACAATAAAGTCTTGGACGATCGATGACAACAAATTCCATGTGGAGATCGTTTATAATCGTCACCTGCGTTAACCTAAACGTATTTTAATATTATATCTTCCTTCATCTTCTTTCTACTAAATTTAATATTAAACCTACCATATTGTTCCGAAGTTAGTTCTGGCCTAGAAAGTTAAACGTTAAGGGTTCATCATTTATTCTTAGTTAGTTGGTATAACTCAATTTTAAGACTGATGACAAAAAATGGTATAAAAATTTTAAAAGAGCGTTTTGAAATCCAGCTGAATTGTTTTTGTTTGGGATTTGATTATATAATACGACGGCGGTAGACGAGTGCTCGTACTTTGGGTAGAGTTTTTTAATGTTCGATAGCCAAATTAGGGATGGGACACGCGAGTTATCGGCTACCGCCGACTCTGTCGATACTGTTCTATCGAGTCTATACTATCTTCTATCTTAAGACGATATTCGACAAGCGATCAGGAGAGTAACCATATGAGTATGTATGTTGACATTACGAATTGACGGAGTAATCTTGAGGAATATACTATTTGTTGCCAAAGTGTTGTTAGGGATAACATGTAGTTATAAAAATCGGTTGTCACATGCATAATTAAGTTACTTGGGTGGTTTGGAATTAAGGAGAGAAGTTGAAAAACATTTCCAATAATATATTTTTTCATAAACTTGAATGCTAATCGATACTTAAGGTTATATCTGTGTAGTTATTCTAACTTAACGTGTGTTTTAATACCTCAATGCCGCTGTACCTTCTGAGTTTTGAACTTGAAATTGGATAACTATTTTGACTTCTGTTATTTGGTGAACTATTCAAAACTGTCCTAAGAACGGATCTCATATTATATTGTGTGTCTGTCGTTTTTAAACAATACAACCAAATATATTATCGATCTGAAAGTTGGAAAGACTAATTCGTATATTCATTGTTTTTTCTAATTTCACTTCAAAATACAGACGGTAAGAGGCAATTGAATTAGTTGTTTAGTGTTCATGTTACATTAGATTGTATTTGACAGATATTCACATAAAATACCAATAACCAATTCACCTGTTTCCGCATTGAAGCACTTATCTCGATGTCAACCCACTGTGTTTGTTTCCCAGCACTATTGTTGATTTCGCACTTGTCAAACTTTTGGTCGAGTCTTTTTGGACCATCTTTATATCATTTTTATTATAATGAATTATTTTTACCGCCAGTTCTTTTTAAATAGTTTTAGGTCTATTGACAGTATGATCTAAGCTTTTGTATTATGCATTTGCATTTTCAAGTGTTGCCAGCACCTCCGCATCAGGGAGATGTGGAGGTTAGAGAATATTTAAGTTGGCAAGTATTAGCAGTTTTGTGAACACTTGCCAATGCAATTTAAGTACCTATATAATGTTACAAGTTCGCTGTCAAGAATGCGTTAATATCCGATGTCCAATTTTCAGTTCAAATGCAATCCCAAATTGTTAAATTTAAGTTATTCATAATTTATTACTATTTATTCTTAAACTAAGTTGTGTGTCGACGCTAGTCAGTCAAGTTTTGCTTAAGTTAGCATTAAGTTTGCTGATAGTTCAAGTTAGGTTGATAATATCGTGTAGGTAACTTTATTTCTTCCGATATGATTTTGTTTCGTTTTCTGTAGTTTAAGGTTTCTAGTCACGAGCCTTTGACACTTATTATTGTGTCTTTTAAGAATATATTTGCAAAAGTCGACTAAGAGTCTTTGCACACGTCCCATATCGTAATCGTATCGTCTTTGGTTTATTCTCTTTTATTACTTTCGTAATGTCACCTATCTAAATCTTGTACCTACAGTCCCATTATGTTCTAAGCGACAAAGTAAAACAGACTTACATCTATAGCGATATGCTTTCGTTGCGTTTCATGTGCGAAATGCGAAGTCTCTAAAAGATTTATGGGTTTTTTTTGTAATCTAACAGAAGTTGGAAGTTGAAAGCTTCCCCTGTTTAAAGTGTATCTGAAAGTTTGTAACTCTATACTTATTTTTACCGACCAGAATTACCAATAATAATTATTCATTTCCTTTCGGTTTTCTGGAAGAAATCTTTTTATGCGATAAGACCGCCACTAAGTACAAATGGTGGTCTTATCGCATAAGATTTATTTAAAGAAATCTGTGAGTTGTGTATGGTTTGAACTAATCTATCCTAGTAGTATTTATAGTACATAGTTACAAACAAGTTTTTACCGTGTTTTAAAAATCAGGTCAAAGACATTTAAAGGATACTAACTAGTTTTTCACACGCATTTGATGTTTTTTTATTTTATTTATAGGTATAATGGAGCGAGAAAAATATCACCGGTTTGTAATTAAGATTGGACTTGCAAGAATTGCTTGCCTTACGTAATCGTATCGATCAAGAATGTTTGCTGTCAAAAAATGCAATCGTAATGAACTAGTATCTTCAACTTTTTGACAGATTCAATTAATAAATTTACCAGCGAAATAACTGGTCATGACGAGTTTCAACAACTAATATCTCATAGTGCAGTGCTACGCATGATTTTTGAATTTTAAAACACTGGGTCTGATATGGGCAATCATGATGCTTACCATCAGGCACCTGATTTGCTCGTCTTGTTACTTACTATCATAAAAAAAAGATAACTTTCGAGTTCGAAACATGTACCTATAGTCAAAAAAATTGTGTTAGGCTCACAGTCCCGTTTTGACCCCAAATACGAGTAATGATCACCATCAAAATGACCACAAAATGACGGTGTTAGGAACATAAGGATTTAAAAAAACTTACGGTCGACTTTTGCCAAAACTATATTCTTTCCAAAAGAAAACATTGCTCAGTTATTTTCGCTCAACACGTTTATCTCAATTAAGCATTTTTATTGTCAAATTTTAAATCTGTTATCATGGTTGTCGAAAAACTGACAGTGTACCTAATGTTTTTAATGAAAAATATATTCTATAGCACTAGCAAATAGAAAATGTTACAGTCATTTGTCTATGAGATAAAGGTCACTTTTGTACGTTTGGTTTTACTTTGATGGTCGTATTATGTGATCTGTATACTTATGTATATTATGTATACCTTACTATTATACTAAGGGCCTTTTTCACCATCCTCGATTAAAGTACTCGTCGATTAGTGCTAATCTGTTAGTGGAAGTCCCAAGCAACTTTTTCAGTTTCACAAAAAAAGGCCAGTTTATGTGCCGATTAGCATAACTCGGACATTATGAAATTAACACTGCGTCTTATTCGCCACTTTAATAGACGAGTAGCTTACTCGGCACTTTACTCGAGGATGGAAAAGAGGCCCTTAACTACACTACAGATAAGTGTACTATAGATAACAAAAATTTATATTTGCGTTCGTCTATAAAATTTCACAAGAAATATCGTTGCTCTTCGTAGATACATCTATATATTTATATTACTATATATCTATATATTTAGCTGAGTTCTCACTATCTGTATTAGTAATCTCGGACCCAGTTAGTAACTCGGGTGCTACATGTGCCGTGGCACAAGACGTCAGGTCGTCTGAGAATGCCAGCGTCTCGCTGTTTACACGAAACGAGGTCTGAGCTATCGTCTGACCGCGTTCGGTGCGATAGTACCTAGTCTTATAGTGAAAACCCTGCTTAAATGGTCAAGAAATAGCATATATGCTTAATAATCTAGACTTTCCAATAGATCACATTATATTACGGCATGTTATTAAAAGTTAATATCAATTTAGTTATGTGTGTGTTTGCATTTTTATTAGTGTTTCAGAATCTGCTCGATTCAAACATTCCAAGCTTTTTTATTCATTAATGTGGGTTGAGACTTTGAAACTTTCGAATTACAACTTGTAACAAAAAGGAGTAGTAACACTGGAAACAAAGGAGTAGTAACTATTTATCAAACTAAGTAATAAGAAAACTAATTTCAAAATTCGAGTAAATATCGACATTACATTCAAACTGACCGGAATCGTATATCTATGAATTTTGCTGTTTTTATAATTACAGTGTGAGGTGTATGTGACCCCTTAAGTGTTACTACAACTTTTTGTAGCACCCGATATATAATAGTCATACCTACTTGTTACTCAGGTCTTAATTAGGTTAGTTTTAAGGATTGATTAAAATAATATCGAATGATAATTATAATTGTATGTTGTATCAAATGATGAACACGAATAAAGAAACTGGTTTGATTTTATTGTTTTATTTACACGTAGCTTTAACTTTCCTGTCCTTTGTTCCCATCATATTATTGTTATATAGATATAACTAATACTGCTAATAGACGGTCGAACATGGTTCTGCCGGAAGACCTTACCGTTCGGTGCGGTGTTGACGCAACAAGATCGATCCGCTTTGATGTGCAAGCGACCGTGCCACCGTACCAAGTTATAATAATATTAATGATCGCCGGACAGTACGCGAGACCAAGAATCAAATTTTAATGGCCGTACCATATTCGATCGTCCATTCGTACGTAGTATAACTGCGCCCTACGGTTTCACCCGCTCCGGTACAATACTAGGCATGACGTGTATATCAGGGTATTTATTTTTAATTGAATTTCCATGAAATGCCAAGACGCAATCCGGACATTTATTATAAATATGTACATATCTACCCGTGGTTGCCGTAAGAGCCGGCTAAGGGTTAACAGATCCAGAGGACGGGCAGCAGCGTCCTCTGCAAAAAACCATCGAACTGCGCTCGACAACCCGCCTGCCAAGCGTGTCGAGTATTGGCAAAACTCCCCTTTATGGTGAAGGCCTATGTTCAGTAGTGGATTACCAACGGCTGAGATGATGATGATGATACCATAATATTGTATATTAATATACCTATTAGTCAAAGGTATATTAATATTATATCATAGGGTGATAGGCTTATGTTATTATTATTACATACTAAGCGGTCTACTCGCATGAAATACAATACGAATATAGAAAAAAAAATTTCACCACAGGCGGGATTCGAACCACGCACCCTCCGCACCATTCCGCATGGTGCACTACCACTTGGGCTACTGTGGAGGCACTAGTCGTTAGCGAAATTTTTGTATGCCTTCTACTTCCCCAGCACAATCTACCCACCGACAAGTCTATTACAATTAGAATTCATATCGAAATTCAAATGCGTCACCTATAGATACGAGTATTTATCTATACACGCCCCTATAGGCGTTAGGTAGAAGGAATAGAAAACTTTCGCCGACGACTACCTCCACAGTAGCTCAAGTGCCCACCACGCGGTGTG
Organism: Hemistola chrysoprasaria; assembly: GCA_947063395.1. Classification (NCBI taxonomy): domain Eukaryota; kingdom Metazoa; phylum Arthropoda; class Insecta; order Lepidoptera; family Geometridae; genus Hemistola; species Hemistola chrysoprasaria. The sequence goes on along the minus strand of OX346709.1, from coordinate 2,893,015 downwards.
GTGCGTAGGGTGCGTGGTTCAAATCCTGCCCGTGGATGAAATTTTTCATTCCATATTCGTATTGTAATTGTTACTATAATTTTGGTAACACAAACACACACACAAACTTACATCTTACTTTAAATATTTGAACTTTCGGGATGATATAATTTTTTTTTTTTTTTTTTTTTTATTGGACCTTTAACAATTTTTTTTTTTTTTTTTTTTATTAATGGGACAAATTCCACTCACGGTCATCTGGTCCCAAACTAGGCTAGAAGTCTGTACTATGGTAACCAGAAGACTGATATACATACTTATATAAGCTTATAACACCCAGACACAGATCAAACAGACATGTTCATGCACACAAATGTTTGACCTGGCCGGGGATCGAACCCGGAGCCTGCGGCACAGAAAGCAGAGTTAATTGTAGCAGTACAAAATTAGTATCTCATTCCTTATGCTTTAATTGGGTGCTATATATTATTAAGTATTGTATGTTTGTATTTACTTATAGTATGTACCTTGGTGATAGGCTGTATTTGACACTAGGTCTCTGTTGAGCCTGTATTGCCAAATAGCAGTTACCGCCCTGGTCCTGTCACTGGATTTAATACAATTTATACCAAGAATATTGTTGTAGATTATGTATGTACTTTGAAGTTAAGAAGAAGTTAATTATAGTATAATTCAGATTTTGATCACATTCATTATGATCGGAGCCAAATTATGCTTTTCTTATGCTCGACCTATCCGCTTACAAAACTTGAGTGAAAAATAGTACTTCAATGTTTCGCGGGTAATTCGCGCGCCAAGCTGTGCGAATATCGGTTTGATGTCTAATGTTCATCTTGACTCTCACATTATTTGGCACATTTCCAATCGAACCATTTGGACATTTAGTCATGTGAACAGCCATGTCCCGTAACGGGCTTGTCAAACTCTACACTGACACGCAAATTCATTTGTTATAAGTGATCAGATACACGAGCGCCGTTACCACTGCCGCTAGCAAAATGTAAGTTTTACAATACTTGGTTTATTTGGCCTTTAAAAAACATGCGCAACATATAATTTAAATGCTCGCGAAACCTCACATCCAATGTTTTCACGTATTTATTACGAACACAGTAACCCCCCCTCAACTCCCCTCCTATCACGTAAGTTAACAGTTAACAGTCACGTGTCACTGGTACGTCACGTCCCGAGGCGGTGGTCGTCAAACTGACTTATTTAGTATGGGAGCTAGCGGACAAGAGGACTGCAATAACACAGCACAGCATCGCGCCCTGTTTCCCCGACGGATTAGGCAGAGGTCAGAGGTGTTCCTGAACTTCAGTCCCATAGTAGGTACACCCATACTTTGTTCTAGTTATGTTTTCAGTCCCATATAATAGGGAGCGAGCCTATTGCCTTCAACCGAGCACAAAAGATACCCTTTTGTGGGTATTCAAAGGGAATACCCACAAAATTCCTACATCAATAATAATTAAAAACGAGTTTGGTTTTATATTTCCATTGATACATTTATCGAGCCCTATATTCAGTAGTGGACGTCTTCAGCTGATTAAGAAATTCTCAAATTTCACATGTACCTTGAAGTTATATATTTATATTTATATATGTACAGGACCATTGGTCCTGGATTGGAATATCTAGGTAGCAGTATCCTACGTTCAGCTCCAAGTCCCATCTATCTCTGTACAAAATTCATCATAATTAGTTCAGCAAAACGCTGGAAAAAATCAAAAATAGACAGAAAGATCTAGATGGCGCTGGAGGCAAGTTAGCATGTAATAGCGTGGAAGGATTTGAACTATTGTTAGTATACAAATGGTTAGCTATAATAATATACAAGCGATCGTGGTGTTAGCTATATCTATGCTATAACATTTCATCATCATCATCGTCTCAGCAATAGGACGTCCACTGCTGATCATAGACTTAGATTTCCATCCAGTCCGGCTGTAAACGGCCTGCATCCAGCGTGTTCCTGCCGTCCTTATCAGATCGTCTGTCGACTTTGTGGGTGAACGTTTAACAGGTGAACAAAACGCTTGCGAGTTCTAACTCACCTCCAGCGCCATCTAGTGCAGTTTTAGTTAGATTTATGGATGGATGTTTACTCTTTCACGACAAAGCTACTGAACCTATTGGGTTGAAATTGTATATGTACCTCAGACCCTTTTTTTTTTTTGTTTTTTTTTTTTTTTTTTAACACTCGAATGTACCTCAGACCCTGGAATAACACATGCGGTACTTTTTTTCCCGATATTTCCACGAGTAATGACAACGCGGGTGAACCGCGGGGCACGGCTAGTTTGAAATACTTGTCAAAAAATGTAACCATTGGATTAAAACAGCACCCAGCCTTAGTATCGTAGTCAAAACGACCGCTAGCTCCCCGTCTAAAATTCACGCGTTCTTACGTCAATCTGACCAGAAGCAGTATATGAGTCGTAAAGCGGCGATATATCACGCCGAGACGTAGATTTATAACAACCCTTATTGTTTAGCGTTTGTTACTTAGATTAACGATAAGCCTCCGCGCGCGTTTCGACCAGATATCGCACTACCTAAAAATAAAAAAGCGGTAACTTTCAAGTTGTTGTGTGCGTAACAACAGCTTGTTCACGTATGTGAAAAATTGTGTTAGACAGGCTCCGGTTTGCCAATTCCTACGGAGTTTTAGTTGCCGAATTTGACACGAATGACAGCGGTATCTAGTGGGAGAACGCGCGGAGACCTATTAATAATCTAAAGTTTGTAACTTGTATCATCATCATCATCAGCCGGAAGACGTCCACTGCTGAACATAGGCCTCCCCCAAAGAACGCCACTCTGCGCGGTTACTCGCCGTCCGCATCCATCGCGAGCCTGCGATCCTGACCAGGTCGTCGGTCCACCGCTTACACCGCCTACGCTTCGTTACTTGTATAGGGTGTATTAATATAAAGCTGTAGAAGTGATAAAAGAAATAAAATATTTTTATTGGTTGTCGATAGGTTGTCAATGGCGTTCCACTGTCCTCATTTCTTGTAACAAATTGTTTTGCAACGACCAGTGAACGGAAATGACTTAAATCGGCTTCAAGGCTCACCTGATGTTTAAAAAAAATCCGAACCCACATTATATAAGATACTATTTTAGTTAAGGTGGTTGGGCCGACATCATTTCCCATACAAACTTTGAGGAACCAATGACAATGATAGAAGATATATAATTTCTTCATTAGTGTTTTATTTCAAGTAACAACTAATTGTAAAAGGCTTTTATCTAGTTATACCACAGAATACTAATAAGGTATAACCTTACAAACCCTACAAACGATACGTTTTAAAACGGCAAATAGATAATTTATCTGAACTAATGAATTCCTAAGGAAATAATTTAAATACCTATTTGCAGTTTTAAATCGTATTTTTTTAGTATACCTAGATAAACGCCACCTTATAATTGTTTATTACTTCTAATAAATCACCAATGAAGAAATTATATTTCTTCTATCATTGTCATTAGTTCCTTATACTTAGAATGGAAAATGATTTCGGCCCAACCACCTTAAGGCCAATTTCTGTTACTTTTACTGCCGGGCCATTATATTGACACTCTATTGATATTCCAAACACACCGAATTGAGACGCCACCTAAGTTACAGAATCCAGGCCCTTTTACTTATTTTTAAGCCTTGTATTCATTATGTGGCAGATGCCCCTCACATAATGTGTCGACAACATTTGTCACCTAATGAATACAAGCCATGCGTTGTTCTTATCTACGTATTAAATGCTTAAGGGGATGCATTTACCATTAAAGCAATAACCTAATAAGAGGTTACATGAGAGGTGATTTTTCCATACAAACGTATTCCCGTGTTTCCTCCCTAGATAACTACGTCAGAGCAATGGTTTTTCTTTTATAAAATTTAGGTCTTCAGTGACCATGTCCCTGTCATTTTCATTTTTCTACAAACTAATTGTTAAATGAAGTATGACCCTTTAAAAACATGAAAACTGTCCGAGTTTTACTCGCGTAATTAGACGTTCACTAGAAATAAATGAAGAGTTAAGGAACAAAAATAAAATAACAAGGACATAGCCTAATTCATCTTCTTATTTTCAAGATATAAATGTGTGGATAAAATCAATTATTCGCGGAGGAAACACGGGAATACAAAACATCGATTTCATAAATTTTGCATAGGATTGTGTCAAACTGCTAAGAGGTCCTGTATCCTCCGGTGGGCTATGTCGGTAACTTTTATTCGTCTACGGACCTCCTCATTCCTAATTCGATCTCGCAGAGAAATCTACATAGCCCTTTCCATAGCTTGTTGCGCTACTTTGAGTATTACTATACCCTTTTTGTAACACCTTATATCACTTGTATCCACCCGCTGGGAGGTATAGGTCTCCTCTTGGTTTCACTACTGCGGTCCTGTGCGAGTCAGCGCTTTCTGTGGGCTGATGTCGACATAACATTGGAAATAAGTTTTGGTCGATAGTCGATTTACATACCTAAATATATCTTATAGATAAGTATCATACAAACCCATTAAAATGCTCGTTGAAAATAAGATAGGTGCTACGCCATCGCTAGCGTAGAAGTGCTACGGCGTAGCGTCGCGTAGAGATGGGACGCTGCGACACCGAAATATGGTTTGTATTATTTTGGTATGTATTAATAGAGAGGTAATTTGTAAGAAGGTAATGTGCGACAATTTTTGTATAATTCATTAAAAAAGGAGTTATATTGTTACACATACTTATGTATAAAATATTTTGTGATCTATCTCTATAAAAACAGCTAAACATGACTGCCTCGTTGATATAGTGGTCACAAGCTCGAGGTCCTGGGTTCGATTCCCAGGTCAGACAAAAGTGTCTAGATTCGTGCCCGGTTGATAGCAATAAATAGGCTCGCCCCCTATTACATGGGACTTAAAAAGCATAACTGGTGAAATGTGGGGGAGGGGACTGAGTTCTGGGTACACCTCTGCCCCTTAGGGAAATAGGTAGATGCTAAACATAGCGTTTAGGCGTTATAAACATATAACGCCTAAACTACTTATCCAATTTTGGTCACTGAAGTGTCATACAATTAGTCATTATAGGCATTTCGCCGAATATAATTTTTTAGGTTAAGTTATTTTTTAATCCCTTAATAAATATGATTCTTTAATATTGTACGTAAAATTCACTCAAAAACACGGGCTATATATACCCATTGATTAAAACAAAAGGGTAGATGGGGAACTGGCTTCTCGAAAACGGATAGCTCAAATTAGGTCCCATTAGGTCCACGTACGTCAGTAAAGTTAATTTTCTCGTTCGCACTTCGGTCTTAGGTACGTCTGTCTACCTTTGTTGTTTCAAATTGCACGTGTCAGTTGTTGAGTAAGCGCTGAGAGAACGTACCCTATCTCCCCTGTTCTTTAAATCGTTGGCTATCTATTCCCTGTCTTTTGATAAGCGTGTACGGAGACCATTTTTAGTCTATGCAGAGGGCGCTTTGAGTTTTAAACCGTAATGGATAGCACCCATCGGGGTCCATCTCTGAAACTATCTACAGAAGATAAGCTCAAGACTCAAGCCTCCGACAGGTGCACTGACTATATTTCGTAAATCAAATTAACATAACATACATTAACGCCTTTTTCCCGAAGGGGTAGGCAGTGGTGTATCCAGGACTCAGTCCCATAGTAGATACACCCACATTTCGCCAGTATGTTATTGGTCCCATGTAATAGAGGGCGAGCCTATTGCCATCTACCGGGCACAGTTCCAGACTCCAGGCAGTTATTGTGATAATTCCTAATGGAAAAATCCAATTTTTAACACTGCCTGACCTGGGGATCGAACCCGGGACCTCTTGATTGGCAGTCGAGCATGCGCCCTCTACGCCACCGAGGCAGTAAATCAAATTAACGAAATAAAAAATTTGATAATTCTAATATATATTTTTACAATAATACAAAAAATATGTTATAAAGATATCGGTACATCACTGTCCCTCCTCACGCCTCACGCTTCTACGATGCGGCTCCAAAATTCATGAAACTCTCTTTTGAAATGTAAACCTGAAGTGCAAAGGGAATATGTTTGCACTACTTTAAAACGTATAAACAGTGTTATATAAAATTGTAGTAATATTCAACGGTATCATGTATCTACACAACTTTCGAATTATATAAAATCTATGTCGTGACATACTCCATCAATCAACGCCCATTTCTTACCGTATCTATTTACTTGGATGACTTTTTTTTGTTGTAGTGATAGGCCTCTTTTGCAGGGGGCCGCTTGGGGAAGAACCACACCTTTGCCAGTTATTCATCCGCCAAGCAGTAATCTGCAAACATTACTGTGTTCCGGTCTGAAGGGCAATGTTACCGGCGAAATTACTAGGCTTGACGAGTTTCAACAACTAATATCTCAGGGTGACAGGCGTAGTGCAGTGCCGCACAGAATTTTGAATTTTAAAACACTGGGTGGCACTGTGTCTGATATGGGCAATAATGAGGGTTACCATCGGGCACCTGATTTGCTCGTCTTGTTACTCACTATCATAAAAAAAAAAGTTATCTTCAAACATTATTTTTAAAGTTTTTTAATCTGGAGTGACGTCAAATCCAGTCAAAGAGAAATTATACAGTGTGATATAAAAAGTGAAGTAATACATAAGGGGGTGCATCTATCTGACTAAACTAAAGAACTTACTAAATTAATATTTGCTGAATTTTCAAAAACAAATTTCAACATCCCATACATCAACTGATTTGTTTCGTATTGAGGTTGATATACCTAATTTGCAAATTTCGCAATTATTTCTTTTGAAAGTAGTTCAGTTTGATGCGCCCTCTTCAGTACTACCTTGTACCTATACAATAATTTAATTTAAAGTAAATTCTATAAATGGGAATATATTCTGTAAATGGGATGTAAGGGGACAAACTAACAGCTAAAAGCCCCAAGCCAACCTCACCTGCTCGCGGTGCATCCTGCCGATTAACAAACGAGGCTCTGGTGACCGAATGATGGCGGTATAACCATCGGAAATGGCATAGCTAAGTGTGATAGCCCGGTGTCGGGCAGCAGCGACACCGGTACAAGAAGCTATGCCCTGCGATCGCCAACCCGCCTGCCCAGCGTGGCGATTATGGGTATTTTCATTTTATGGCAAGTCACAAAACAGTAAGGCCCCCAATTCCCGGCAGCTTTACTATTCCTGGCCAAGGTGGCGGCCATGGTAACGGTAGGGCGGGGGGTGCTAAGAATCCCCGGGCTACGGTAGGCTACCAATATTCACGAAAATTGACCCTGGCAACGTACAATGGACGCACGCTACGGCTACAAAATCATATAATACAGCTCGAGGAGGAACTGAAATGCATAAAGTGGCACGTATTGGGATTGTCCGAAGTTCGAAGAGAGGGTGAGGATACGGTTACCCTAGACTCGGGCCATCTTATGTATTTCAGGGAAGGAGACCAACAATCCCAGGGTGGCATCGGGTTCATGGTCAACAAAGCCATCGCTAATAATTGTTGAGATCTCCAGTGTGTCGGCAAGGGTGGCATACCTTGTCCTCAGAATAACGAACCGGTATAGTCTGAAAGTTATACAAGTGTATGCACCAACGTCGACATACTCAGATGATGATGTGGAAAATATGTACCAAGGCCTTAAACAACACCTCTAAGGCCCACTTCAACGTTGTTATGGGCGACTTCAACGCTAAAGTGGGAGTACAGACTTGTGGCGAATCGGTAGAAGGACCACACGGTATTGGAAGCAGAAATCATAGGGGGCAAATGCTCGTCGATTTTCTAGAGAAAGAGGGGCTCTTCTTAATGAACTCATTCTTTAAGAAACAGCCTCAGCGGAAATGGACGTGGCAAAGCCCCGACTCTATGACTAAGAATGAGATTGACTTCATCATAACAGACAAGAAGCGCATATTCAGGGATGTCTCAGTGATCAACAGGTTTAATACCGGCAGTGATCACCGACTCGTCAGAGGCACCCTGGATATCAACTGCAGGCTCGAACGTGCTCGATTGATGGAGTCCGCGCTCAGACCTAATATGCTTCAAATCGATGCTGGATCTGAAGCGTTCCAGATAAGACTGGAGAACCGATTTGCTGCCTTGGAAAGCACTATTGACGCTGAGGTTGATATTGATCAGGATCTTAATAGAGTGGTGGGAATTCTACGGGAAGAAGGTGCCAAATTTAGCAAGACTAGATGCACAGGCAGAAGGTCTAAAGTCTCGCAGGAATCTCTGCAGCTGATGAGGAAACGACGAGAAGACCCACCGTCAACTTTGTCAGAACAGCGGGCTCTAAATAAGGATATCTCCAAGGCAGTAAGACGTGACCTTCGAAACTCCAACACACGTATCATAACGGAGGCGATTGAGCAAAATCGGGGGTCAAAGGTGTTTATGCAGAAATTGGGGAGGAGCCATTTGACGAAGTTGACCACATCACGAGGAAACGTTGTTACTTCGAAGCCGGAGATTCTTGCGGAAGTTGAAGACTTTTATAGCCAGCTGTATGCCTTGCACGCACCTCAGCGTACTTCAAGTACAGAGGATCCTAGAGCCACTTTGATTAGACATTACACCGAGGACCTTCCAGATATTAGTGTAGACGAAATCGCGATGGCCCTTAGACAGCTTAAAAATGGAAAAGCCCCAGGAGAGGATGGAATAACCTCGGAGCTTTTGAAAACTGCAGGCGAGCCCGCGTTGAAAGAGCTCCAGCGAATTTTCAATTTTGTCCTATTCTCTGGGAGAACTCCAAAGGCGTGGAGCGAAAGCGTCGTGGTGCTGTTTTTCAAAAAAGGTGACAAATCTCTTTTGAAAAACTACCGTCCCATCTCGCTTTTGAGTCACGTCTATAAGCTGTTTTCTAGGGTTATCGCGAATCGTCTTGCGCGTAGACTCGATGAGTTTCAGCCCCCAGAACAGGCCGGGTTCCGAGGAGGATATAGCACCGTAGACCACATACACACAGTGCGGCAGATTATACAGAAGACCGAAGAGTATAATCAGCCCCTGTGTCTTGACTTTCTTTTCGGCGCCCATCCCCCAAAGTTTGAAGACTAAAGTCTTCAACCAATGCGTCCTACCAGTAATGACATACGGAGCCGAGACGTGGACACTGACGGTAAGACTAATCCACAAATTTAAAGTCGCTCAGAGCGGAGCTGGAGCGGGCTATGCTCGGAGTTTCTCTGAAGGATCGTATCAGAAATGAGGTGATCCGACAGAGAACTAGAGTCACTGACATAGCCGAGAGGATTAGCAAGCTGAAGTGGCAATGGGCTGGTCATATTTGCCGCAGAACCGACAACCGATGGGGTAAGCGTGTTCTAGAGTGGAGACCGCGTCTTGGCAAGCGTAGTGTGGGACGTGTGGGACGCGTAGTTGGGCTAGATGGAGCGACGATATACGCAAGGTCGCTGGGAGTGGTTGGAGAAGGAGAACACAGGATCGAGTTGAGTGGCGTGCCATAGGAGAGGCCTATGTCCAGCAGTGGACGATCACAGGCTGATGATGATGATGATGAAAGTAAATTCTATCAATATGTATTCGAGAACCATCCAGAAAACCACAGAAAATGTTCGAATAGGTACTCGAAAACACAATAATAGTTTAGTCGAAGGGCGTAGTAACCTTTTTGTGACTCCACTGAGGTAAAAAAACGGAGCTTTTCCTTATTTTGTAAGTGGTGTGCGTCTGTCAGGTGTAGGATTAAAGTTATCTTGGTGTGTAAGTAGACTACTTCGGATTGAGCGCTTGCATTTTTAAAGTAACTTCTTCATGTCGAATTTTATTGGTAAAAGTTCCTCGTTCCTTGGAAGCTGGGGCGGCATCTAGAGTGGAACGCTACTTGAGAACTTGAGATAGCGCTAGACCCAAGGTACGGCCGGTGCGGTGGTGGGTTCTGCAGAGCAACGCAAGCGGACCAAATATGCAAACTTCGGGAGCGGTTACATATTTAAACCGTTTGTAGACGAGACTCTGGGACCGTGGGGGCTCAAAAATCTATCTGAGCGCTTGGTCGAGGCGACACGTGATCAAAATGCTGGCGTTTATCTGGCCCAACGTATGCTTAAGCATTGCTATTTAACGTGGCAATACCGCCAGTATCTTGCGTAAGTTGCCATCTGACAGTGGTTTGGAGCACTTGGATTTTTTATAGGCTGACATATCGGCCTTGTGGATTTTCGAAGTGTTCTATGGCATAATGTATTTAGTAAGTAGGTAGATTTATTTAGTCTTTTTTCAATAAAGGCACTCTGCCCTAGAAAAAAATTGACAAAACTGTTAACTGTTAACCCACTATACTAGTGCGTTATAGGACCGTCATATCAACATATCCGACCAGGCGATAGACAAGGAACCGTGTACCTTGCCCACTTTAACGTATCAATGCCGTTCTCAAAGAAATGGTTGATGGAGAGATAACGCGCCGTCCGCGAACTTATTTATAGACATTTTGATGAAGGTGTTGTACGCACCGGCTTTCCTTAGTCGACCTCCAGCAAGTCGGTCCATTTATCCTGATCATTTGTTACTCCCGCTCGAGGCCGGTCCTAGCTTTTTCTTTATAAATATTCGTATAAACCTTGTCTATTGACTCCCATATGTTTTCATTCAGAGTTCAGAAATTTATTTTATTGAGTTTTGTGTGTTATTGTTTGATTCTTTTATTATTATTTTTTTTATTTAGATTTTGCTTGGACATAAGATACTATACAAAGTGTTATAAAAAGGTATGTATAGTAATTCTTAAGAAGGTACATCGACCCGTCAATATAATGTTATACTTAAATCGTCGCCATTTCATCATCATCATCTCAGCCGTTAGTAATCCACTACTGAACATAGGCCTCCCCCATAAAGGGGGGTTTTGCCAATACTCGACACGCTTGGCAGGCGGGTTGTCGTGCGCAAATCGATGGTATTTTGCAGAGGACGCTGCTGCCCGTCCTCCGGATCTGTTAACCCTTAGCCGGCTCTTACGGCAACCACGGGTAGAGAGGGTGGAGCACTATTCTAAAGCTGGTAACTCCACGGTCACGTCGCCATTTAAAATACTTTATTCAAATCAAATTGTGAACTATACGGCGATAATAAAATGGATACTATATTTGAGCATAATATTGCGAATAACATTCTCTACTCGGTAATATATAATATAATATATAGACAGCGTAAGATATTCTGGGCCCGTTTCCTTGGATTTCCAGCCCGTTTCCTTTGATATTTTGTAAACTGAAATCGATATAATATATTGATGACTTCTTGCTATCCTATTTATTATTCCTACATTTTTTAGAGTGAAATCCCCATTACTTCCAGTTTCGCTTAGTAAATAGTTACTTAACTAACATAGTTGTTAACCGAGAACCTAATCCCTCGAATGACGTTACAAGGGCCACTATCGATTCTCCCATGTTATCCCATGGGGTAACTATCGATCGTAACTACCCTCTGTAAGTACTCTCGTGTGTGTGCGTCTAGTACTTTACTAGGCTTTACTGATGAGCTGTTAGGGTAGGTGTTTGTGTGTGTGAGATAAACTTGTAGGTGTAGAGCGAAGAGAAATAAAAGTGTAATAATAATAATTGACTACAACATTACTACAATATTTTCGAAACACCATTTGTTTTGCCTTCCATCAGAAAACATATCCAAAACTCTTTTCATTAATTCCCGTGCTTGGCGATGAATAAAAGCACATATTTGAGGATCTAAATCTTAGTATAGGACCACTTCGTTGTCCGTCTGTCAAGAGCCTTTTTCTTGGGAACGCGTTGAAGTTTGATACCTCAATGCGTGAAACTGATACAACTCAAATCTTAACATAACATACAACCACGCCTTTTTCCCGAAAGGGTTAGGCAGAGGTGTACCTAGCACTCAGTCCCATAGTAGGCACACCCACATTTTGCATGTAAAAGGGGTTCGTATTGCCATCTACCGGGCACTTCCAGACAACAGGCAGTTATTGAGATAATTCTTAATGGAAAAATCCTATATTTAACACTTTTCCTGACCTGGAGATCGAACCAGGGACCTCCGAATCGGCAGTAGAGCTTGCGCCCACTACGCTACCGAGGCACTCAAGTCAAGTCTTTGCTGCTGTAAAAATGACACTTTTAAGTCAACACAATCGAAAGACACCATACTCTGCGCAACGGACTGAGCGCAGCTTCTAGGGCCCTTATGGCCTTGAATCATTAAATGTGGTAAGAAGCAAGATATCACAAGTATCGGACGAAATCACAAAACCGAAATTTAGTAAAAAAAAAGGTGATTATAAACATGTTTGCAGTAGGTCGTTTGCAACTGGATAACGCTGTTAGAACGCGGTAACGTTTTGTTCAGGTATCTAGGTTCCATACCTTGGTAGGTATGTATGTAGTATGTAGGTGACCGTGTGTTTGATACCTTTTCACGCCCAAACTACTGAACCGATTAATTAGTTTGGTATGTCACCAGCTGTAATAACGAAGATAATCCCGAGAAAGGGAATCACGGTGAACCGCGGACAAGTTATAGGAAACTTCCCCAAAGATATAAGATCTTGCAAAACGGATTTAACTCTCGATTCTCAGAACAATCCCTTTGTATATATAATTGAATAGTTCAAACAATCTCAACAATTCACTTAATTGTTGATAGGAAAACGGCTGTGTTTGTGATATATCAATTATTTTAGTAATCGCTGTTAATTTTGGCTACAAACTACAATACCACGATGAATGAATTAATCTTAGATCACTATATATATATATTATAAAATCCTAAATCACTCACTGACAGAGCCCAAACCATTGATCCTAGAGACTTGAAACTTAGAATGTAGGTGTACTAAGAAAGGATTTTGGAAAATTCACATTCTAAGGGATCCAAAAAGTTCGTCAAAGTTTTGGTATAATACTCCCTCCCATAATACGTAATTGGAATGAGATAAGCCACTGGGCTAACACTAGTAATATATAAGTCTCCACGCGCGCTCCAACCAGATACTGCACTACCCAAAGACAAAAGCTTTGAAAATGTGGCAACTTTCAAATTAGTGTGCGTAACACAATGCTGGTGTAAGTACATAAAAAAACAGTTTACAAGGAGTGCGTGAAAAATTGTGGACAGGCTCGGGTCCACTGATTCCGGCGTAGTTTTAGTTGCAGCATTTGACAAGTATGACAGTTTTATCTAGTTGGAGAGCGCTCGGAGACCTGCCATTAATCTAAGAAAATTCTCTTTATTTAGACAACATTTCACATAAGATAACATAACGGCACAAAACACTCATTATAAAAGAAAAATACAAGAAAGAAATCGAGTACATTATATAAATATCGTGACTGTCCAAACTATACTGTTACCTACTATATCATTAGTACCTATATCCTATATATAGATGTCTGTTTATTGGATGTTTGTTACTCAATTACGCATAAACTACTCAATCGATGGGACTCAAATTAAGTATGTAGGCAGCCTAGATCCTTGATTGAGTGCCTGTGTCATGTTCCTCTTCACTAGGAAAAAAAAACACATTACAGTAGTAATGTCGGTTGTAATCCTTTTTTTTTCAAGTTCAGAGCAAGCCTAATTTACAACTTTTTCACATAATGCATAATTATTCATGTCGGTTACATTAAATAGCACAACAACATAACATATTCACGCCGTTTCCCCAAAGGGGTAGGCTCAATCCCATAGTAGGTATACACCCACACTTCGTCAATTATGTTTACGCCTTTTACATGTAGATCCCATGTAATAGGGGGCGAGCCTAATGCCATCTACCGGGCACAGTTCCAGATTCTGTCTGTCATTGAGAAAAATCCAATAACAGTTTTTACCTCACCTAAGGCTCGACCCGGACTTCATAGTCGGAAGTAGACCACTACGTCACCGAAGCAGTCAATAAATAATACGAGTATATACCTTAGGTGAGTAAATACCATATTCCAAAACAAGGAGTGAAATACAAACTACTTAATCAAACTAATCACCATTAACTCCGTCGACCGACCCATAAAAACAAAACCTATTCGCAAAGTGTAACAGATATTACTATGGGAAAATTCCATAGAGGTCGACGACACACCTGTATTGATTCTGATAGGCATGGCGACGACTTGATAATAGCATAATAATACATACTATATTGTTAAAAACGTATTCCATATTATAATGTTTTATAATGTACGATACGGCCGACTTAACTGGATGAGTCTTATTATAGGCTCTGCAAAAACTGGTGAACAAAAACATATACATTTTCTTTGGGCAGTGCCTTTATTTAAATAAGAATAAGCAATAGAACTACCTACTTATTATCGACACTAACTAAATTCACTATGACAGAGAACACTTCGAATATGCACAGACCGACACGTCAGCCTATAGAAAATCCAAATGCTCTAAACTACTGTCAATTGGCAGCGTACCAAGCAAGCGTAGCCAAAATGCTGGCGGCATTGCCTAAGTTGAATAGCAATGCTTATACGTTGGGCCAGATAAACGCCAGCATTTTGATTACGCGTCGCCTCGACCAAGCGTCAGATAGATTTTTGAAAATGCGGTGAGTCCCGGCCCCTACGGTCTCAGAGTCTCAACTACAAACGGTTCAAATATGTAACCGCTGCCAAAGTTTGCATTATTTACTCCGCTTTCGGTTCTCGGCTGAACCCAATATACATTTGTTTATGTTGCAATAACAGTTTTTTTCACGAGTTGATATGCGGTAGAGCCTATTATTTTATTTTCAAAATCCACAGCCCTTAATTTAAGCTCAGGACTCGCTAAGTTACGCCGTCCGTATTGTATCTACAATCACTGGCCTTTAACATTTATAGAAGATGATTCAAGCAGCGTCCATGTTCGAGGATCGGCACTTACGTACATGACTAGTAAGGCCGATTCCACTTAGCTGAAGTGGGTGAAGTGTCCTCTCCACGGACGCTGCATTACCTGGGACGCAAATAAGATGGTGCAGGCGTGCTCTAGACCTACACCACTCTCTCTATCTAACCGGCAGGATCCACGGGAATAACGAGTCAATACGTGTGGTGCCAGGTAGGTTGCAGGTCTAAAAAGTAACTAAACCATTTTCACCTAGATTTTGTATACGTTTGCCAGAACCTCGTTTGTATGCTAGCAGGATACACCACGTAGGCTGTGGTGCAGGTAAAGTTGGCTTTGGGTCCTGAAAATGATATAGCAACCAACACGCTAAATTATAATTCCAACCTGGTGTCTGGCCATACTACGAGCCTAGCGCGGCGGCCTGAGGCCTGTGTCGGGCGCCATGCCGTGGGCAGGCGGTGGTCACACTATTGTTCAATAATGCCAGCGTGAAAATGTACCTAATAAAAATACACACATTGCTACTTATACCTATACCGACCTTCATTGATTATACTTATATTTAATATATTAATAACTTAATAATATACCAACTAAAAATGTGTGAAATAATGTATATTTTTGCTTTTGTTGATTTTTCCAAATAATGCTGAAATATCGGTAAAATTTATAAGGGACCTCCTGTGAAGCTGATCTACAAAACAAAAACGTTTCATCGAAATCGATTCATATTTGGTGGAGTAATCACATACATAAAAGTAAACCTTCTAACGGTGAAGTCCCTTAGCATTCCAGATAAAAAGGCTGATTTTTATTTATTTAAATGAACATAATAATTATCTCAACTTTATTATTAAAAGTGATTAATTTATTCGGATCCCTACATCAGAGATCTTATCCTAAAACCAATTATTCTTTGATTATTTTTAACTGACATGATGCCTATTATTTACATCCAACATGTGTATAGTAATCAGGCTGATGTCCCCCGATTTCCCCTCCCCCATTGTCCCCTAATGTCCCCCGTTGTCCCCCGTTGTCCGTTGTCCGGCGCTAGGTGGTCTAATTGATTGCATTGGGCAGCTACAAGTGCAACTTTTAAGCCCTCGAGATTATCTGTCTGTCTAACCCCTTTTAATTGCCACTCTGTGATACGGCTTTGATTAATTAGGTTCTGTGTATTTACACGATTACGTTTTTTTTAAATACAAATATTATTTTAAATACAACCCGCGGATTTATAACATTAGTGGGAATAGGGATAATCTCGCTTATTATGTATTGGTATTCGTTTAATAACAACACTTAAGAGGCTGGCGACCGACAAATTCTCCATAACGTAATATCTAAATTAGTTACAATCAGAGCAAGTTTACAACATACAATAATGTTATCCAGATTCCTAGTTATATTTTAATCCAATATATAAATACTTGGACAAACATATTATAAAAAAAAACAAAATATACTTAGGTATTTTCCAATATAACTTTAAAATTATTTTACTTTTATTTTGGACAAAAAAATAATTAGGAAACTAGATAATAAAAAAATATCACAAACATCTATGTGAATATGCTTAATTTCGTCGATTCGTCGGTCACCGGCCTCCTAATAACAATTGTGTTTTGGCGAAACACTTTTAAGAGGTCATTTATGCAGTGTGCTATAAAACGGGTTCGATCCCCAGGTCAAGCAATAAATTTACATACATACATACAGTCACGCCTTGTTCCCGGTGGGGTAGGCAGAGACTATTTCCCTCCACTTGCCAAGATCCTGAAATACAACTTTCGCTTCGTTCACTTTCATGACATTTTTCATACATGCTCGTCGGTTGTAGGTACTTTTGACTTATTAAATTTTATTGGATATTTCCAATAGGAATCTCAATGACAACTTAGAGTCTGAACCTACCTATACCCGGTAGATGGCAATAGGCTCGCCTCCTAGTGCGTGGGACCTAAAAATGTAATATAAGATATTATAATAATATGTCTATAATATTTACATTATATTATAATAAATAGCTTCGTAGTTAATTACAATACTAAAACTCTTTGTTAAAAATATAATTTGTGTAAATATGGAACCGCAAATGACTATCCCTTCTGCATTTGCATTCCCTAATAACCAAAGTTTCCCAGTTTCCCTATCATTTGGGACTATCTTCGCAAAGCTTAAACATAAATGTTACAGAAGGTATAGTAGGTATATAGGAGTATATAGGAGGAGGAAGGTATATAGGAAGATATTCTAAGTTAGTTCAATAAAAACGCCTAATAATGCAATTAATTATGTAAAAAAGGTCCAAACGCTCTTGTTTGGAGATGTTTGATGTACAAATAAAAAAAAATGTTACAGAAGGTAATGAGCATACAAATGTTTAAAAACGCACACACACAGACGAACTCGTTATCGGCTGTTTATATTGACTGTACTTTAATTTTTTGGACTGGCAGGGAATCAAAATGTATACCTAGTTAAACCTTTGGATCTGATAGGGAATAAATTTTAGGACCGCAAGGAATGAGCCCACTTAGCGAACGGTGGTTGTTACTAAAAGCATCCAATTATTCCATTGTCCTGCATGTTCGATTGCAATTGGCTAAGAATCAATGATTTTTCGAATGTTATTCGATTGGGTGTCTCGCTTCCACCCACGCTTCGTCTATTGTTGATAGTATTCGATATTCATTTGGTTGCTATTCGACAGCGACGAATAAATCTTCAATCGAATACACATTTGCAGGATTGTCGCTTTATTCGATTTTTTAATAACTATCGCCCATTACAAGACGCGCACTTTACACGAGCGAGAAGTTCTATAGAAGGACGTGTTCCACGTAAGTACACGCTTCTTTAAACCGTTGTATAATAATAACAAAATATGGGACAACTTCCGTTTACGGTCGTCTGGTTCCAAATTGGCAAAAAAAGTATAAGGTACTTGTAATTTACCTTCTGTTGTATCCATTTTGTGCTATCTTAAGCAGTAACTTTCGGTAGATTATTGCAGTATTTATCGTCGCGGCCGTAATAAGTTTGAAATACTGATCGTCTTAATTATAAGGGCAATTTACCACTTTCGATAAGCCTATCATTAGTTTCAGTTTATATTATATTTAGAGCTTGTAGTGATCGCTTTATAGCATCTACGCTTAAATTGGCACAAACAACGAATTTTCATATAAAGAGATGTTTTATATATTTTTTTGCTTTTGTAGTAGGATTTTATATTTTTATAGACTAAGCGGTCTAATCGCTTGATATACAATCTGAAATTAGAAGCAAAATTTCACCCACGGGCGGGATTCGAACCACGCACCCTCTGCACTATTCCGCGTAGTTTGTAGCAGTAATTTGTCACAATCTCATGCGTCAATAAGGCATGCTCAGTCAGATCAGTAACACCAGATCATCGTCATCATCATCTCAGCCATAGGACGTCCACTTTTGGACATTTTTTAACAGGTTTCTACCCCTTATATGCGTCTCCAATAGATTTCCATATAGTCTGGTGGTAAGCGGCTTGCATCCAGCCAGTATCTGCTGTATTTATTAGATCGTCTTTTCCACCAAACACCAAATAATGTCAAGAACTTAGTTCATTCAAAAGTAACACTAGACCAAAATTATGAGTAAAATTACCCTACACGAGGATCTTAACTGGTTAATGTGTATACCTAATAAGATATATTTTATATCTATGTAAATACGTCTCAATCAATCGCTTTAAAATCTAAGTGAAAATTATTTGTAATTATACGAAACATACACATATTATACTGTCGTAAAGCGTTGGTATTTTATAAAGGCAGGACCGTAATCCGAAGTACTCCATTTAGTCGGCTCTCATATAAAATCGCTCTTTCATTTATATGTGCTGAAGAGGCTCTCACCTTTCTCTTGAGTCTAAATGAGGGTAGAATAAATATTTGGCCACCTCTAGGCGTAGATCGTGACTTTGCTTGGAAAACTTGGGGTGAATAAGGATATCGGATGAACAAGTAAATAATTTGATAAGATTTAAATCTAGCTAATATTATAAAGGTGAAAAAAAATATTTTTTTTCGGTGAGTGTGTGTATCTTTGTTCTTTCTTCAAGCCAAAACTACTGAACCGATTGGGTTGAAATTTGGTATGTAGATAGCTTAGATCCTGAAATAAAACATAGGGTACTTTTTATTCCCATGTTCTCATGGAAATTATGTATATGCGGGTAAAAGCGCGGGGCACAGACAGTGACTATTTATAATATACTGGTAATCAGTTACCACACTTTTAAGAAGATTTGTTCGTTTGTTTAAGAATGTTAACTTTCACTATGGAACCAACCTTGCAATAGCAAAAAAATTACATGAATTTCATACATAATGTTCGTTAAACTATACAAAATATAATTTCATAAAATAAGTATATCTACAAAAACAACTTACATAAAGATTTTTTGTCATTTTCATCACTTTTCAATAACAATATTTTATTTCAATAACTATTCAATAACAATACTTATGTAAGGTACTGTGCTAAGTAAGGAATTTCTCACTACGTTCATCATGGCAAACAATTGTTTTCAATTGTATTTACCGGCCCTGTGCGTTCGTGCGCACTGTGAGACCTCATAGTATTTATTGTTCTTGAATACGGGTGTAAAAGTAGAATAATATTTCGATTCATCAGTTGAGAATAAATTTGAAAAAATACTAGGGTATCATAAATAATGAAGAAGCATATTCGAAAAATATCTATAAAGGCAATAAAACATTTAGATACAGACATACATACATTATAGTATTTCATCTGTAGCTATTGACCTTAGTATTACGCGTTCTCCCAAAAGGAGAGTTCATTAGCATAATACTCGGAAGTCCATCTGCCTAATTGTACCGTCAAGTGTCATGAATATTTAACACTCGACAAATCTCCATTGAATATGATATTTTTAAATGTTAGCGCTCATCAGGCGGAGTTGTTTTATATTCTATGAGGCGGAGTAGTACAAATGGTGCTTAAATAAAAGTATCCAAGGTATAATTTATGGATACATGTGCTGAAACTTTTAACGAATATATTTGTATATAAATATTTTACTAGAATTTTACCTAGGCTCAAATTTTGACTTGTCGATAGATGGACAACTTTATTGTACAGTAGCAAGCACTAAAGTTAAAAATGTGTTTACATAAATATTATAATTTGTTTTTCTAGGATAAGGCTATGATGGGACTGTCATACCCATAAGGGTAAAAGTCCCAAATATAGAATTCAGAATAAAAAAAAGCCATCTTTTATATATAAGTCACAGTGTGACTCGTTTAGTGTAACTCGTAGGGAACCCACCGTTAATTTTAGCAAACTTTCGCATTTTTAGTACACTGCGATTAATATTAAGTTAATGATGCCTTTAGACGTCATACAATGTGATTGGCTGGAACACCGGGACTACAATTTTAGTATATTAAATTTTTAACTTACATTATAGGCAAAATTTTGTAGTGGTATAGGCCTCTCTTGTAAGGGGCCGCCTGGGGAAGTAGACCTTTGCCAGTTATTCATCCGCCAAACAGTAATGTGCAAACATTACTGTGTTCCGGTCTAAAGGGCAATGTTTCCAGCGAAATTACTAGGCTTGACGAGTTTCAACAACTAATATCTCAGGGTGACAGGCGCAGTGCAGTGCCACGCAGAATTTTAAATTCTACAACACTAGGTGGCACTGTGTCTGATATGGGCAATCTTGATGCTTACCATCAGGCACCTGATTTGCTCGTCTTGTCACTCACTATCATAAAAAAAATGTAATCTAAGTACAACATTCAATATTTGGTAGGTTGGCTAGTAGTTTCTAAAATTTTTGATGATCAGTGAACTTTAGCTAGCAATTATTCTTAAACTGCAACATATTGATGTGATGTAATCAAGATGTAATTTATAAATATAGGCTAGCTATAGATAGTATTTTACTCTTATTCACAGAAAATTAAGGTTCTAGCTCTATCCACGGCGAAGTTCTAACATAACATAACATACATTCACGCCTTTTTCCAAGAAATGGTAGGCAGAGGTGTACCCAGGACTCAGTCCCATATTTCACCAGTATGTTATTGGTCCCATATATGTTATTGGTGTAATAGGGGGCGAGCCTATTGCCATCTACCGGGCACAGTTTCAGACTCCAGGCAGTTATTGATATAATTCCTAATAGAAAAATCCAATATTTAACACTGCCTGACCTGGGGATCGAACCCGGGACATCTTGATTGGCAGTCGAGCATGCGCCCTCAATGCCACCGAGGCATTCACGGCGAAGTTCTAAGGAGTTGAAAATGCCGCGAGTTGCTTCGAGAAAAGGATACTACGCTGTGCTCAACTTGGTGACGTTTATGTAATTTTAATGACTACATGGAACTTGACACTACAACTTTTAACCATAGATCATCCATCATAGGGGCAGATCCAAAACACGGTCGACTCATAGTGCAAAAGGAGTCTTAGCCACGGTGGCTGCCCGGCAAGGCCAAACTGATTTGACAATTAATTTTAAATATGGCGGAGCTCATATTTACAACATAACATCGTCATTGATAATTTAACATTTTTTAATTTAAGGAACGGATATGATATGAAATAGTGTCAGAATGATATGCACTAGTTTTAGTTGTTTTCTACCTCGTTTTGTAACAACATACAAATTTATCGTGTGACACGGCATTTTCAACTAATTAGTTTCCAGTGATGGTCTGAGTCAGACTGAGTGAGAGGAAAAGCAATAATGTCTAACTGTTTTATTTCTACATGTTTTCTGCTTCAGCCCCGGTAGCACTGTGACCAGGGAAAACGAAGTCCCAGGGGGTCAAGTCATATGAAATACGCCGACAATTTTCCGCAACTCGACGACAATGCGCCTATTTTGCGTGTGGGTGGGGTGTGATTCCTCACTCGAGCCACCCTAGCTCTCCGAAGAATTTCAGCAGCCCTTTCAGGTTGCCGACAATCTCGGTGAGTTACCCCGGGGTTCCGAGGTACTGTGCCGGTATGCTGCTACTCCTGTACACTCAAGAAGGACATGAGCAGCTGTCTCCTCCGCTTTCATGCACGCTCGGCATAGAGGGCTGTCTGTAACACCTAAAACATATAGATGTTTGCTATAGAGTCCGTGACCTGTAATGGCGCCTGTAACCGTTCTGAGTTGGGGCTTACTCAGGTGTAAGAGCGCCTTTGTGAGCTGACAGTTTATTTCTGGAAGCGCCAGTTTCGTCTGTCTGCACTCATTGTGATTTCCCCAGTAAGTGGAATGTTTGCTCCGGGTTTGTTGTATTAGTAGACTACGGATTTGAGTGAAGGGTATCGGGACTATTAGTTCCGGTCCTACCGCCTCCATATCCGAGCCTCTCCGGGCCAGCTCGTCCGCTGCATCATTGCCTCGCGAGCTGCTGTGTCCCTTGATCCATTGAACGGTAATACTATTGTTTAGACTTACCTCCGAGAGTTGTTGATGGCAGTTGTATATTAAACCTGTACTCATGCTGTGGCTAGTTAAGGCTTGTAATACCGCCATGCTGTCGGATAGTATTCTTATTGATTGATTTGTTACTTTCCTGTCAGCAATGGCGTGTGTTGCTAGAATAATCCCCATACATTCCGCTTGAAATACGGTTTTGTGGATTCCTAGGAGTACCGAGATTCTGATGTTTAAGTCTTCTGAGAAGACACCCGTACCTGTACCTGTTTATGTTTTCGAACCGTCAGTCCCAGGGGGTT
Organism: Hemistola chrysoprasaria; assembly: GCA_947063395.1. Lineage (NCBI taxonomy): Eukaryota > Metazoa > Arthropoda > Insecta > Lepidoptera > Geometridae > Hemistola > Hemistola chrysoprasaria. The sequence continues at coordinate 2,870,370 of OX346709.1, read as the reverse complement.
AGAACGTGACAGCAGATATGCAATGTTCGGGCGCGAAAGAGACAAAATACGAGGAAAATGAGTTATCCCCTTGCCATGCTAGGCGGGCAGGTTATAACTATGTCGGGATCATCGGGCGGCATCGGCGATGTTTTGACCAACATGAATCACATTTCGAACGGTAATCGAATCGTATTTGAGATATTGAGTGAATATTCAAACCACTCGACACCCTAATTGGATAGTCGATGGACTGAATGTCGTATCGATGCATTGTAGTATTGAAAAATTGATTATCTACTCGACGAGTATAGTTAGGTGCATTTTTTGACAAAACCTCAAGAATGTTATGTTATCCTAACAAACTCGGAAAATACCTACACAATATGAACAAAACATACATACAGTCACGCCTTGTTCCCGGTGGGGTAGGCAGAGACTATTTCCCTCCACGTGCTACGATCCTGACATACAACTTTCGCTTCGTTCCATCTCATGACATTTTTCATGCATGCTCGTCGGTTGTAGGTACTTTTGACTTGGCTTTTCCTAAGAACAACGTCAACTTGTTCATGAAAAGTACGCCTAGGTCGACCACTACCGACTTGACCAATTCACACTAGCCTAAAAACATAACATGATTATAATATTAACCAACTTAGGGCGATGCCACAACTCTGCGTTGCAACGCAAAAATAAAAAAAAAATAATGTAAAGATTTTAATGTAAATGGAATGTGGCACATATCAGACTGCAACCATCTTAAAGAAGATGAGCTCAAAGTCAGCCCCCGGTAAGCGCAAGGTAAACAGATCTAGACACACGACAGCGTGTCCGACAAGTTCGCAAAACACCGGCTGTGGGTGCACGATCTTTTTGGGCCTATTTTTGACCCCCATATTAAGGCGATGTCTAAAGCATATTCGCCCTCTCGCTCACACGTATCCACATTTTGGAAGATCTAAAATATACTACATGTAATTACGTAAAATAAAGACAACTAGGTTCTAGAAATTAACAATACAAAGATTTAATAAAAAATCCAATTTAACCCAAACAAGTTTTCAGTGCCTTTTTATTTATCTAAGATTATTTTTCTTTGTGCAGGTTTTTATACATGATTTGGATTAAATTAGATTTTTTACTGAATCTTGGTACAGTTATTTTCTAGATTCTAGAACGTAGTTGTCTTTATTTTACGTAATTACATGTTGTATTTTTTATATCTTCAAAAATGTGGGTACGTAAGAGCGAGAAGGCGAATTTGCTTTGGACAGCGCCTTAACATTACTTGATAAGTTATTGGTTGAAACTCGATGGATGGCGATCGGGTTATTAGGTTGACTATCCTATTAATATTAATAAATATAAAAACATATAAATATAAATATATTATAAATGCTTGTCTGTAAGTTGTCTGTAAGAAGTTGTCTGTAAGTTGTCTGTAAAAAGTTTGTCTATAAGTATGTATGTTTACATCTTCACGCCAAAACTACTAAACCAATTGGACTGAAATTTGGTATGTAGATAGCTTAGAGCTTGGAATAACACAGAGGGTACCTTTTAACCCGATATTCTCACAGAAATGATGACTACGCGAGTGCAGCCGCGGGGTATAGCTACTTCAATATTTGACCGACAGAAGTCCTACACAACTTTAACAGTCATAGAGTTCACCATGATGCGTCCCTGCAGCTCCCAGTTTCCCAGAGCCCAACGAATGCAAGGGTCCGACCCTCCCAGACATACCTATCGATTTTTGTACCCTCACCCCCGCTCTAGGGGATGTTATTAAATATAAATGGCGTCGAAATGTCGAAGAGGGTGCACCAACTTGTTTTGGAAGTGTTCGGAGGTTTTGATATGATTTTGAGTGGATTTATTTTAGGAGATATTATGACTTCGTGAGACGCTTCTTTATATCTACGTTTAGGTTTTACACGAAGAAATAGAGGCTTTATAAATTGACAAGCGGTTGATCTTTTCATTATATTCTCGATATTATCAACAGATAATACCATGATTATTATAACATAAAATAAATACTTAAAATAATAAAAGACCGCTTAGACACATAAATCAGAAACAAGTTAACTAGATACATAGAACCTTAATGTACCTATGGGACAACATCCACACAAGATATTATGTATGTATGAGTAGGAATCCGTGGTCTCCATTCGAGAACTTTACAGCCCATTCGGCCATCAGTTTTATGTGCTATGTGCCCAGCCCATTGCCACTTCAACTTGCTAATCCGCTGGGCTATGTCGGTAACTTTCTTTCGTCTACGGATCTCATTTCTTATTCGTTCTCTCAGAGATATTCCGAGCATAGCCCTCTCCATAGCACGTTTCAGATCCGTAAGTCATCACTAGTAACACAGTTTTAACTTGAGACTGTTGTATAAGTACTTACCTATACATAAATTAACATTTTTCCAAAATTCACCCACTAAATGTCAAGTGTAAATTAGTTGTGTACAAATCACATGGGATTCAATTTGCCAGTAAATTCGATACGCAAAACAACTCGATTAAGTATCGAATGAATTTCGATTATTTTGCGAATGTTTGTGTAAACACTTTTTCAAGGAAACTGGCTCGATTCGACGTAACTCGATTTTGAGCGGCGTCTTATTCCATAAAATTACGTAATTTTTTTCTTACTTATAATTTTTTATTTAAATGACAATAAAACGCAACACGAAAATGAAAACCTAAATGAATTAATGTTTTACTTAGAACTTTTTAGTCTCGTTGGCTCAGATGGTAGTAACTCTGCTTTCTGTGGCAGGCCCCGGGTTCGATCCCCGGCTAGGTCAAACATTTGTGTGCATGAAAATATCTGTTTGATCTATGTCTGGGTGTTTTATGCTTATATAAGAATGTATATCAGTCATCTGGTTACCATAGTACAGGCTTCTAGCCTAGTTTGGGACCAGATCATCGTGTGTGGAAGCTGTGACATATTATTATTATATAAATTATCTATATAAAAATAAAAACTACATGTAAAGGATGGAGACTAGACATGGAGACTACATGGAGACTAGATAAGAAGGAATATCTCCTAAATAGTTAATATAATAGGGGACAAGTTGATAAAATGCTTTATATGGAAAGTAATAGTTCCAAAACCCGCCACAATGTTGCTAGAGGCAGTGTGCTTGGCATTAATGTAAAATTTAATAATATTTTATACTTATAAATAATATATTAATAAATAAATAAAGAACTTTGAAACTACTGAACCGATTGCGATCAAACTTCGTAACTATCTGTAAATTAGTCCAACTTAAAAGATAGGATAGTTTTTATCTTAATTATCAACCGCAATATTTGTAAATGAAATGTTTTATATACGACAGCTGTAGTGTAGTGTGTATCTATTGGTTAGTTCTATAAATTGTTAATAGATGTCTCTGTAGGTTAATTTATCGATTGGTACAACTCTAACATCGTCCTACATTTAAGTTGCCTAGACATTCGGTAGATGGCCTTGTATTCCGAATTTTCTAGATAATTTATTCTATTGTATGGGAAAGTCCTTGAATTTTTGAATTAATTAAATAACTAGCTTACAAATTTCAACCCAATGCGTTCAGTAGTTTTGGCGTGAAAGAGTAACAAATATCTATCCATCCATCCATCCATCCATGGGTAGCTTAGACTGTGGAATAACACAAAGGGTACTTTTTTCCCGACATTCCCACGGGAACGATGTTTGGTAGTCCGAACACGGCTTAGTGAAATTATGCATCATAGTGCATTATATAGGTATTATACCTACCTCCTCGACTGCACTCCCTCGGTTGCGTAGTGGTCGCAAGGTAAGTAAGTCGCTGGTAACATTGCCCTTCAGACCGGAACACAGTAATGTTTGCATATTACTGCTTGGCGGATAAATAGATAATTCAAAATTAAAATGGTCAGAATAAGTATATCGAGGAATTAAATTTGATATCGAGCAAACCAGTTCGATTCCAGTGTTGTATTGGTTTTAGGAAGCTGTTAACACAAACAAGACACAAACTTCGCGAGTGGAATGTTCTGCATTTCGTTATATGACAAAACTTTATAGATTATTAGCTGTGCCCCATTCTATTAAATTTAAGATGAACTAAACTATATCTCTAGCATTTTATTTTTGCTTATTAAGTAATAAGAAGTTCCCTTTAAAAAAACGAGTTTCTATGAGAAACTAAAATGACAGGGACATGGTTTACTTTACTATAAAAATTTCAGGATATCAATTTGTAAAATGGGTTAATCATATTCGGAGGAAACAGAGAAATACAAAACCTCGATTTCATAAATTTTCCATAGGATTGTGTCAAACTGCTAACAGGTCCCTTTTCCTGTTAGGTTTATGATTTATGTCAGTCCCATGGTCATCATACCCTAACAATTAACAAATTATTAATTTTTTTTTTTTTTAACTTGGCATAAATCATTATGATGTGATATGCATATCATCAATGGTGAATCAGCTTTTCTAATCAGAAATGCAATTTTTCCTGATGTATAGTGTCCCGATCGTATCCTATGAGCTATAACAACAGACAGCTTGGCTGCTGAGGCCGCTTACGGCAAACCACGTTATTCGAGGAAGCTGACTCTCAACCTTGCACCATATATACCCATTTCCTTACTTCACTTGACAAAATATTCCTTGTGTATGTTATAACAATGTTGCTTGGAAATGGGTAACTTCTCTGTATAAAGTGTATTTAGTTAAGGTAAATAATAAATACCTATCTGTAAAATTGATTTCACCTTTTTACAATAAAGGCACTTGCCACTTAAAAAAGCCTAAATGTTTATTGTTTTGTATTCTCGAGTCTCGATACCCCTTTATCCAACAAATGCTCAAAAAAAAATTGTTCACGTTTACCTCACCTTAGATTCCAACGAAAGCCGAAACTCCAACGAATAAATTTGTCTCCATAAAACCTCTATAAATCAGCGAGCGACTTTTGAGCAAAATTAACTGCAAGGCGCATGTTAGTGAACGTTTGTCACCCTTAACAGTAGACTAGTTTCGAAAGCTGCTAGATTTAGGTACCTAGGTATACTACATACAAGCAGAATAGGTTTTTTAGGCTTATCTACTCGTCCTAGGTGAACGAGCAACGAATAACACAGGTCACAGGATATTATATTCAACTATAAAAATAGATCGAATATGAAATAGGTGTAAGGCGCCTTAGCCGATTTGGTCGTTCATCTAAGGTTTTTAATCGGTGTTCCACGGTACACTGGTGGTCCCTGGAAACATCCGAAGTGATCCACGAAACTACAAGAAAATATCTTTTACTAGTTTCAAGAAATTGCTAAACATTATTTATATCGACACAGCTATGAAAGTAAGGGTTCTCGGCGCTTCTGGTTATTAACACATATCTATACCGACATAATAATATAAACATGCAATCAAAACCGGTTGGATGCCAAACCCTATGTGCGTTTGTCTATATGAGTAGCACAGAAAAAAAAATCAGAGAATGGTGCTACATCACTAAAATATTTAGAGGCCAGCGACCGACGAATTCTCCATACAAACGTCATTACTTAATTATTTACAATAGAGCATATTTCGAAAATAAAATGATAATGTTATTCAGAATGAGATACAAAGTAGACTTTGACTAAATATAACAAGGAACCTATATAACGAGCGATGTATATGTTTCAATTACGTAACATCAATTTCTATTGGTAATTAGCTCCGACTAGCCGTAGGTAGTACCACGCAAACATTCGCATATGAGCTGTGCCCCGCGGTTTCAACCCTATAGACATCGTTCCTGTGGGGATATTGGGGAAAAAAGTAGGGATCAAATGTGTTATTCCAGGGTGTAAGCTACTTACATACAAAATTTGAACCCAATCCATTCAGAAGGTTTCGGCGTGAGAGAATATAAAACATTTATAAGATTAGTAGGATGTTTGTAAATGATTTAGGCAATACGTTTGTGTGGGAATTCGTCAGTCGCCGGCCTATGTAGAACCACCCAACGTGTTATATTATTTTATGTAGTTTTTGGTATCCACACACATAACACTGTTACACTATCTTAATATCTAAGCTTAGTTCGCAGCAACACATATTATGGCATTCTAATTCAAAAGTAAAGTGTTTTTCAAACCGCAGTAGTCTACATGGATATGTCGTGTGCTTGATACGTCTCAACACCAAAACTGTTCAGTCGATTGGGTTGTTTCATAACATTACATCACGCCTGTTGCCAGGAGTAGGCACAGGTATACCCAGGGTTCAGCCTCATAGTAGGTACACCCACACTCCGCCAGATATGTTCTGTTTAAATCTCGTGTAAAAGCGAGCCTACCGACACGATTCCATACTCCAGTGTGTCATTTAAAAAATAGTCAATATGCAAACATTACTGTGTTCCGATCTGAAGAGCAATGTTACCAGCGAAATTACTGGGCATGACGAGTTTCAACAACTAATATCTCAGGGTGACAGGCGCAATGCAGTGCATCTATATTTGATGATATATTTTATGAACATCTATATTTTCTTCATAATAGGTTTTAATTTGTATGCACATAGAACCCAGGATAGTTTTTAGCTGGGGAATAATAACGGGGCGCAGCTAGTATTCTGTGGCGCAGCGAGCAAAACGTAATATTAGGTACTCATTCCTGTATTATGCTAACTCCGCTGAAGTCCTTGCATCATAACGAACCTCCCTATTTTTGAAGGCGGATAATTTCCAACAAACATGGAAGATGGTATACTGAATAATTAGGTACAGTAATAATATGAGAATTTAAATTTGAATATAAATAAGTTCCTCGGAAATGGCGAGAAATAGCGCGAAGGGGCGAGATGACGGATGGTGTCATAGTCGGCTCGCCTGCACTTTTGTAAGATGACAACTTAATTGAATAATACCTTACATTGCTTTCAGGAAGGCAGATTCTAAATGGTCTGGTGACTGGTGCTATGATTTAGTGGCTGCGTGGCGCATTTACACTGACGTCGCAAGAAAGGTGCAGATATACATTCATTCTAGTCGTTCAGTCACGGGCACTAAAATATACCTAAATGTTTCAATGGTTACTTACTAGTAAAGCTTGGAGTTGGTAACTGATTTAGCAAAATAACCTTTATTTCTGAAAACAGAACATAATTTTGACTTGATTCTAATTTGGTTGACTGAGGCGAAAGTCTGAGATCAAATTTTTAATATCATATCAGCACAATGCCTTTCAAAAGAACGTGTTCGATATTTTCTTTAAAATCGATGTCGGGATGCGAAACTACTGCTCCTGGATTCAAATCTCATAATATGCAGCTCTACGTACATTAAACGCCACCGCGTGCTTCGGAATTATTCAAAATTTGATTGTCAATATGAGCTACTGAGCTGGTATACTTCGAGCTCACATTTCACTTGGGTTACAGCTTTGTAGTATCAAATTTACAACCTATGCATTTTTACAATTATTAATGAAAAGTATTATGTACCGTTGAACTCCTTTAAATGTTTTATGATGTGATGCGAATGATTGTATTTTGATGATGAAGTCTACGGGTGACTTGAAAACTCTGTCCCTACAGCTGGCCACTGCCTAACTTGGCAAGCAGAGAAGAATTCGAAACAACTGTTCTCAAATTATTACTGAGTGGTCAAATGTATAGAAGTAATAGTACTAGAGTTACTGGTAATAAATTAACACCAAATATTTATTTCATTTTCTTTGATAGATACCCTCTCTTCAAAGGGTTTTGTGATCATAATTTGTAAGGCGCTAATTCGCCCTCTCGCTCACACGTACCCACATTTTTGAAGGAATAACAAATACTACATGTAACTACGTAATATAAAGTCTACTAATAACTAGAAAATAACAAGAACAATAATAATAACATACAAACATACAAACTTTCAGTACAAAATCCAATTTAATCCAAACAAGTCTCCATGGCCTTTTTTATGAGATCTTCTAAAATGTGGGTACGTGTGAACGAGAGGGTGAATTACGTATACATCACTTACACTACATATTACATTGCCAATCCTGAACTAATTAATAAAAGAAGTCACTGTAAATTCTTACCATACAGTATAGGTATAAGCTAAGATAAAAGGGGTCCTAAACACAGTTATTTTCACAGTAATGTGACATAATATTGTAGGTCTTTAATCCTCATACAAAGCCTATAAAAGACAGTGACAGGCCATTGTGACCGTGAGGTCATTAGTGTCCAAAACACGACCCAAAAAGGTCAGGGTCGTTTGAGATGTATCGCTGGGAAGTGTCCCAATGGAAAATAGGCGAGAGCATTTGTGCAAACTGAATGGCCTGTTCCAAGCGAAGCCATGAAAACGTCGGACAGAAAAATACATAGGTACATCTAAACTTCAGATGCCTGCCTCGGTGCCTCGGTGGCGTAATGGGCGCATGCTCGATTGCCAATCAAGAGGTCCCGGGTTCGATCCCCAGGTCAGGCATAGTGTTAAATATTGGATTTTTCCATTAGGAATTATCTCAATAGCTGCCTGGAGTCTGGAACTGTACCCGGTATATGGCAATAGGCTCGCCCCCTATTACATGGGACCAATAACATACTGGCGAAATGTGGGTGTATCTACTATGGGATTGAGTCCTGGGTACACCTCTGCCTTCCCCTTCGGGAAAAAGGCGTGAATGTATGTTATGTTGTTGTAAACTTCAGATGTGATTATATTATTATTAGTGTCCGACCGAAACAAGATTTTCAGCCGAAACCGAAACCTATAAATTTAAAAGTATGTGAAAGATCATAACTTATTTTCTTAGATTACTTAAATATTACTGCTATAAAATAAACCAATTACACGTTACAACTTCGTAGAACAAAAGTTTGTTAATAATCAACACTTCAATTTTAAAAAAGAACCTTACATACATTAATATTACCCACAATTAAATATTTGATGAAATGACAATGTTCGTTGTGTTAGAATATAAATATTTCAAGAAAAATTATGGGATATTCATTGATTGTATACTTTTCCCAATTTTTTTTCATTTAATTTTTCATTTTACCTTAGATTTTTACTTAGATATGTATGTCACGTTCCAATCGATCCGCACATAATGCTACCAAAATAAATCAAGTATCTGAGGGTCACACACAGTTACATCATAGCTGGTAGTTGTTTTGGTAGTAAGAATTAAAATATCATCCAACAACTAAATTATCTAAACAATCAATGTACATTGTTAGTAATAAATGAATTTGTGAATAAACATACTTTTACATACTTCTCATGATTTATAAATACGTGTTACTAACTCAACGGAAAGGACTTCAATGCCTAATAAAGATCAATAAAATGTGACAAAAACAAAAACAAACACGTACCTCATCACTATGCGCTAAAAATAATAAAATATAAACTAAACTCACGACGAAAACACGCCGGACCGGCCGGCGATCTGACAACTGACGGTGGCGGGTGACACGCGAGATACGAACTCCCCCGAAGTCAACCGAGCGACGCGCGATAGTTCACGAACGTAGTTTCGGTGTGGCCGAACATTCGGCCATTTTTTGGCCGAACCGAAATTCGTGCCGAAACTAGATTTTTGAGCCGAAACTGTCCGAAACCGAAACCGAACCTTCGGTCGGTCACTAACTATTATCAGCGCGTCAGAAAGTTACGGCTGATAGACGTGACTGATCAGTGCAATTTTTTCTCCAGACGCGGCTGCTAGCTGTTGGCTGGTGTGGTTAGGCTGAGGTAAATATCCGGCCAACCAGATCGCTTTCGTACGTCCGAAGTCTGAAGGTTCAAGGTCCCTTAAGGTCCAGATTTCTTATAATACTAACATTGCTAGCTTGGTGTAAATTCATTATCCAGCAAGTTTCTTATCAGCCATGTCCGACAGCCGTGATTGTGTGAGGTACGGAAAAGGTACGATTCCATCAAAATAGTGTGCAGCAGTCAGTCAGTATGTTTGTTCACAAAGATTTTGCGCGAAACTCCAGCATCGCACGTACTAAGCTGGTATCGCGTTTAGCCTCTGTCTCCACCTGCAAGGATGTGAGTAACTTTTGTAAGCGTTTTAAAAGCAGGCAAGCAAGCGAAGCAAGACTAAGTTTGCAAACAATAAGTACCTTTGTACAAGTCGACACGAGTCCACTGCTTGCATTTGTGCGCGTAGAAGTATATATAGATGTGCGCGAACATTTCTTGAATGTTCGTGTACAATTTTTTATTGTTAGCATATGTGAGTAAACCAGAATAAGCATTTGTGCCATACAGTGTGCATAACAGTGCCGCACAGTCAGCGTACTGGTGGGATCGCACCATTTTTGCAACACACGATCACTCCACAACAATAACACGTGGTGCTAAATTGTATGAAAATGAAAAGTAGAATTGACACAAACCAAATTCTTCCGTCATTATGGAACACGTGGGTGACCGATCACATCGCTATCCACATTTTATCGTAGAACGCAGCTACAGCACAGATCTATTAGTACTACGAGCTACAGGGAGCTGCAACGAAACTATTTACACGAAACTACACCTTACCCACCTTTTGTCGCTGCTATTACATATTTTTGTGGTACACAACAAGCTTTCGGCTAACATAACAGCCAACCTAACGACTATCGCCTGTTTGCCTTAATTAGTATAGGGTACAAATTTTCCACCCAAACTCAACAAATATCTGTTTCTCTGGCCACACACAAAACCATTCAATCGCTGAGCAAACTCTCGTTGTACTTAATCACCAGCACCGTCATAACGTGTTTTTTATTCCTCTTTTTTACTCCTCTAATGGATCCAGGACACGGTCTTTGTTTTCTATTGCATTATAATACTGTTAGTGTAGAAGCTGTATAAATGTTGTTTAGTGGTGTTTTATTTAGCTATCAGAGAAATTGTTAATACACACAATCCACAAACATGCGAGAATCGGCAGTCAATGCCTCGTCCTAATGCAACGGAATTACGCACTGTTCTAACAGAACGCGATAACGAGATAAGCGCGTAACATATTACAATTTCTACTTTCATCTATTGTGCCAAAGCCATTTCATGATAGGAGTGATATTCTTTTATTTCTATTGTCATCTAGTGTGGTCTATGTGTGGCATAGAAAGAGTTCACGCATGAACACATCCATCCATCCATCGACAGGCACACACAGATCTCAACGTGTGCAATATTTTGTCTCTGACAAATAATAAGTTGTCTTGAGCAAAGAACAAAACACCTAAAAAAATAAACTGATGCGGGACTAGTCGACCAACAGTTTTGAAAGGTATAGAACTGGTCTCAGGGTAAGGCCCAGTTTTAGACTAGGGCTAGGTTTTCCACCATTTCATGCCATCTAATCAATGGATACTAAGGAACCAAAACGAAATTTCCCAACCGCGAAATTCAGCTGAAATTCTCCAGGCGAGTCTCATTGAAGTTACTCCTTAGTTCACCCTTTCGTGAAACTTCCAGGTCTCTTAGTCGAATAAGTTGTAAAAAATCTTGCAAAGTCGCCGGCTACGATACAGTGGCATGATACACAGAAGGGAATGTGGAATATATGTGTGGCAATTTTAAGACTCAAGGCAAACGGGCCACAGCCAGTGGCATCACAAATTATTACGCGAGCGGTAGCGACTGCATGCAAAAAGTGCATTCAAGATACAAAAGGTATGCAAAAGCTTAGTAAGTGCCAGTCGCCTGAGTCCCGCTTACAAAGTTATATTTTAAAGGATCAGTGATGCAAGTACTACGAGTAATCGTAGTAAAGATAAATCAAGCAAGCATGACATACCTTGGTAGATATCAAATCCTACTTATATACTACAATTTCGAAAGTTTTTGTTTTTTGTGAGAGGTGACTTCTTCACTGCAAAGAAATACTAAACTAAGTATGCTGGAATTCCACAAAAGGTACTTTTCAGTCGCTGAAACCGCGGGTTGCACTGAAAGAAACATAAAGAGCTGAAAGGCAATATTATAATAATAATGTTTTCAGCTTTATAGAACACGGGGATATGTGATATGATCTTACGGAGAAACACAGATAAAACTAGACAAGAGCGTGTAAAAAGTTATCCCACTATCTTTAATTGTACTGCATTAGGAAAGCTTTAAGTGAAACACTTCACTTTATCGATAGTAAAAGAGAAATGCCGTCAGCTATCCGTCTCGACGTATTTTATTATACGTCAGTATACTGAAGGTACGGCTGGATTATTGTGAAAATATTATGTATGCTGATTATTACTATAGCTTTATTGTATAGGAGGATGGGTGGAAAAATAATAATAGAATTATTTGTTTATATGAGGTACTCCTAGAACGGGTATCTTCAGTTACTCTGCTCACAGAGTACTTATATAACTAGTGGTGCCCCACGGTTTCACCCGAATTTCAGCCCAATCAGTTCAGTAGTTTTGGCGTAAAAGAGTACAAACATACATACATCCATCTCACAAATCGCATTTATAATATTAGTAGGAAGTAGGATGGGATGACTTTGCTAGACAGTGTGCGTCAAATAACAGTTCACAAGGTCTGCTAGTGTGCGTGAAAAATTGTGTCGAACAGGCTCAGGTACGCCGATTTCGGCGTAGTTTTAGTTGCCGCATTTGACAAGTATGACTGCGTAACTAGTGGAAGCGCGCGCAGACACCTTGTTTTATCTATGTAGATCTATGTTCACAGCACTTAATTAATATATTAAATTGTACCTTAATTTTAGGCAAATGGCATTGATAATTGAAACCTTTCCAACGCAGCCATCAAGAAAGCTCTTTAAATAACCGTTCAATTATGTATGAAGCTCCACATAATTGATTTTTTCCGTTTTGTGACCTTTAACCGCTACTCTCGACCACTCATCGGTTTTTTGCTGAAGAAAACGAAATAATTAGTCTTACTTTACAGGGTGGTAGTGGGGGTAACACTTAGTTGTTTAGTTATAAAATGGGGGCAGTTTTAATTTTCTAATGTAAAAGACTTTGGTACACGAAGAAGCCAAAAGGGAAGGATTACAATATTTGAGATGTCTGGTTTAGGCGGTGACACTAATAATATAATAGCGTTTTTATGAAACTGCTCTTCTGATTTTAATGAATGATTGGTCACGGCTCAATCACATGGTCAATCGATGCATTTTAATGAAAAGTCATAATTATCATTATCATCATTATCATTGCAGGCGTAGGAAGTCCACTGCTGGCCATGGGCCTCCCCATAAGAGTGGAGTACTCGCCATGGCAGGCGGGTTGGCGAGCGCAATTTCGATGGTTTTACGCAGAGGACGCTGCTTCACGTCCTCTGGAATTGATAAACCTTAATTAGCCAGATCCTACGGTAGACGGTAACGACAGGGTGAGGTACTATTCTATTGCCGAGGGATAATGAACAGTCGTCGTAAGGACACTAAACGACCGCAATTTTAATAAAACAGCAACCAGTCTCCTCCACCGGTGTGTAGCGACAAACAATTCACACGCTTATAGTATACTTACTTAATTATTAAGTTTATTACAGCTAGCTAGCAGTAAGCTATAGAGTTCTATTATTGTCGCTGGCCGGTTGCTGTTGTGCCACGATTTCAAGCAATTCCTCCCTCATTTTGAAGTGGAACATCATACCGACTCGAGATAAAAAATAAGCTACCTCACTTCTCACTACAAACCCTTCTTGAAATCTTGTCCTACTCAACACTGATACGTACATTAAGCATTACAATTAAAATATTACGTACATTTTGTAGAGACTCGGTTCAGACATGTTTGTAGACGCCACGTAGTTTATATTATCTAACTTGCAAACGGTGGTTGTGGTCAGAGACTCGTTTGCACAGTCTAACGCGACACGCCGCTACCCCAAGACCTGAGTCCGTCCATAAGAGCACTCAAAACCCATTTGAAGAACTGATGAGGGCATAGATATGTAATTTATGTGTCTGCGAAATTCAGAATGTCTGAAACGTTTTGTGGAGGGTCGGTGGTGCAACTGAGTAATAAAATGCAGACACCTTCGTGGCCTATAGGACGTATACATTTTCACGACCAGAGATAAATCTGATATGGCAAATCCAACTTAATACTATAAATGTGAAAGTTTGTGTATGTGTGTACGTTTGTTACCTCTTCGAGTGAAACCGCAGAGCACAGCTAGTTTTATTGTTGTTTTAAATAGGTACTTAAAATAAGACAACGTTTAATGAATTTTTAAAAGTAATGGTAGAATCGAGCTTGTGTTATTTGGGGAAGTCCATCTTGTCACTACAGGATGTAATGTTAAAAGGGCCATCTCCGAAATTACGGTGAATTTCGAAAAATGCTGAGAGGACTCATATGATCGATTTTGATAATAACTATATACCTAGTTGTAATGTAATGATGCATATAACTGCAACATATCATAATTGTATCATCAGCAGATAATGCACTTAAAATAATAATGCATTTAAAAGTGTTTTTGTCAAAAGCAGAAAAAAAAACACCTAAAAAATTGATCCTGTATAATATATAATCAATCATCATAATAATCTCAGCCGAAGTCCACTGCTAGACGTAGCATTTGGGGGATTTTGTCACTAGAAGCCAGGCTTGGCAGGCGGTTTGGCGAGCGCAATTCGATGTATTCACGCAGAAGACGCTGATGCCCGTCCTCTGGATAATAATAATACGAGTAGTTACCAATTTACACCCTATTCCATTGACGGTGAAGTGTCGCGCCGCGTCGGTCGGCCACAGGTGTCGATCGATCTGACGCGACGGTCCGACACAGGTGTTCACTTCTCACTTCGTCACCACCGATACATCTTGCTGACCAGTTGACCAGTAATAGTATCAATAGCAAGAATTTCAAAAATGTTTGGTTAAATGTCACCCATACAAAATGAAAATACACAGATATGAAGAAATAGGGAATAATTTTTTTGGTTGGCTCTGGATCTGGCCTTTATTTGTGCGAAAACATATTTTGTTAAGGAAAACGGATTTTTACTATTGAAAAAAATATAATATTTATTTATTTACCGATATAAACTTATATATAAATATATAAGCTAATTACAAATACATCGTTTTATGAAAATTGTAAACTATGCATACTAAACTATATCAAACCGTTTATTTATACAGCGAGTCCCAAAATAGGCGATAGCCTGTGTCTTGAGGCCCTCAGAAAATATATATTGACATAATACTTACAATAATTATACAACTTTGTTTTTTTTTGTAGTGGTAGGCCTCTTTTGCAGGGGGCCGCCTGGGGAAGTACCACACCTTTGCCAGTTATTCATCCGCCAAGCAGTAATGTGTAAACATTACTGTGTTCCGGTCTGAAGGGCAATGTTACCAGCGAAATTACGGGGCATGACGAGATTCAACAACTCAAATCTCAGGGTGACAGGCGGCAGTGCCGCGCAGAATTTTGAATTTTAAAACACTGGGTGGCACTATGTCTGATATGGGCAATCATCTATGATCACGAGCTAATCAGGTGCCTGATTAGCTCGTCTCGTCACTATCATAAAAAAAAAAACAACTTAGCGATAATACTAAGTAAATCTATCTAAATTTAGGTGGTTTTACAGGCTAGGACCACCTAAAACTATTCACACCGAAAGGATAAAATTTACAAGTCTCATTAAATCTCAAGTTTTGCGGGGAGGTAATAAAATAATATTAATTAGGTGTGTTTTCCTACCCAATTCATTTAGAATAAGGATTAGTCTAACGAACGGTACGTATAAGTTGAGTACTTATTTGAATAACAAGGAATTTTAGTTAAAATAAAGTTTACAAAGTACCGCCTCTATTTACTTACATAATTAGCGAAATGCTTCTTAAATTACAATAATAGAACAGCTTTAACTATTATTATTATTATTAAATATAAGCATCTAAAATAAAGTTATTGTCTAAGGTACGTGAATTATTTCGAACTGTCTAGGTTTTACCCGGTTCAGATGCCATTGTAGTTACAGAATGGAGGCCCTGACATTCCGACATAATAATATGGGCAGTGCAGTTGGGGCAACCCGCTCTGTTATAGGGTAAGTAATGCCGGACCAATCGATCGATGGTAGAATCGACTATCGATCGGTGTAGTAATAATACCTTCGACTTACACCAACGATTACAATTGATAGTTGGTTTAGTGGTCGGCTGTACTGTTCAGTTCTTGGTTTTAATTTGATTCGCAGGTTGAACAAAATGCAAAATTAATTGGTAGAAAATGCTACTCTAGCGTTAAGTTAAGGCTTTCAGCGTTGTGCTGAATTATAAATGAATAAAAAATTAATTATTCCATTAGTAATTAGGTACTCAGTAACAGTCTGGCGCCTGGAGCCTGATTTGTGCCCGGTTGAAGGCAATGCGTTCGCCCCCTGTTACATGGGACATAAAAATAACTGAGTATAACATAGTAACATAGTAACTCTGCCTAATGAAAACAGATTTTTTTTATAAATATAAAAAAACGCAAAATATTAAATTTATTTAACTAATCGAAACTGTGACTCTCACGTGCCTCTCCGTGACTGTGGTTCTAAGAAATGAACCCAACCCTTTGGCGTGTCGTTAAGTTATGTATTATGATTTTCGAATGGTTTTTTATCGTTTTTATTCCAATGATCCGATGCGATCGTTTTTAGTTTTAATCCGGTCATGGGGGATGATTTAATCCCCTTGTGAGATGGACATCCCTTTGTTAGTTTAATGGCAGGCATGTTTGAGGGCTGATGGCCAATTTATAACTGTGTGAGTCTCTGCTTGTTAATAAATATTATAATACACTGACTCAATGAGCATTTGCTTGGTGAATTGCATTGTGAATATTCGCATTGAGAATTTAGTACATTATGTATGTACTTATATTATTATTATATATGTACATTATATATACATATACATATTACGAGCTACAAATACATATTATACATAGTATGATCATGGGACTCGTAGAACGAAATCCTTAATAAAATCTTATTTTCACTTATAAACTACCTTCATAATTTTAATTACGTTAAGGCGAAACACAATATCGTCGGACCCTAATCACACACACACTAGTACCCAAGTGCATACAATCAATACACGCACACACTCACACCGCGACGCGACTGTGTGCAAATAAAACAAAATGCGCCCCACCCCTCAGTCTAGTCACTAGACAACAAAGGGTGGTCTGACAAACTTAACACGGACGGCAAATTCCTGTACAGTTTTAAAAAAGAACCCTATGTCCATAAAATGAAGGTAGACCCGAAATATTCTGAGCAAAATGGCGGACAGGAAGCAATGTGTTAACTGAAGTTGGAACTTAATTGCGTTTACAGATTTTACGGTAGACGCGGGGTGGATACATGGATTGGGTTTTCTGGTTGGTAATGGTTTTAATTTAAAAAAAAATTCTTAGACAAGTACCTACCAATATTATATATTTACAGGTGCGGTGAGATGTCTAGGAAGGAGAGGAACGTGTCAACGTGAAATAATCTTAGTACTTTTACCTTTTTTATTTACTTTTATTAATTACTATAAATGCCATCTAGTGGTAATCCGGCATAACATCATGATCAAATAAACAAAACTTTAAGTTGCATAATTTGTTTCTAGATGGCGCTTTATTAGAGTTTGACGACTTTGGTCTTACCTATAATATCTTATCAGTCAAGTCCCATTAATGTTCTGGGGTCAAGTTTGAAATATTTAATTTCACATTATAGGTATTGTTATTAGGTATCTAATTACAATTGATTGATTATTAGGAATCAATTGTAATCGAGTTTCTCAACGGGTCGGCCTTAAAACTTAAAATGAACATGGACAAGACGAAGGTGATGTCTAATGCCCATGTAGTGGTGCGCCGACCCCAGTACCAGTTGGGAACGCGATTCTACAAGCTGTTGACTCGTACGTCTACCAAGGACAAGTAGTCCAACTCGGTAGGTCCAACTTCGAGAAAGAGGTCAATCGTCGAATCCAACTAGGCTGGGCAGCGTTCGGAAGCCTACGCAATGTCTTCTCGTCCAAAATACCTCAGTGCCTCAAGTCGAAGGTCTTCTTCGACCAGTGTGTGTTACCAGTGATGACTTACGGATCTGAAACGTGGTCCCTGACTGTGGGCCTTATTAGTAAGCTCAAAATAGCGCAACGAGCTATGGAGAGGGCTATGCTCGGGATTTCTCTGCGAGATCGAGTCAGAAATGAGGAGATCCGTAGACGAACGAAAGTTACCGACATAGCCCAGCGGATTAGCAAGTTGAAGTGGCAATGGGTGGGAGCACATAGCACGTAGAACTGATGGCTGATGGGGCCGTAAAATTCTCGAATGGAGACCACGGACTGGTAAGCGCAGCGTAGGACGTCCTCACACAAGAGGGACAGACGATCTGATAAGTACGGCAGGAGCACGCTGGATACAGGCCGCTTACAACCGGACTGGATGGAAATCTAAGGGGGAGGCCTATGTTCAGCAGTGGACGTCCTATGGCTGATATGATGATGATGATGATTAGGCATCTCACTATCCATCTCTGAGCTTCTTGAAAATAATAATAAATCAGTATCATTACATAACTACATAATAAGCACGTTTTACTTTTAAGAGTTTACGTTTACACTCTTTCGGAGATAACGCTTCACAATAAATATAAATAGCAAATACCATTGATATAAAGTAAAGGGGAGATGAGGTACTACTAGCTTCTCGAAAATGGCAAGCTCAAATTAGGTCTACGTACGTCAGTAAAGTAAGGTCGTACGAGCGAATAATGTTGTTGTCTCGATCGCACTTCGGTCTTAGGTACGTCTTTCTATTTTCTGTCTTTGTTGTTCATTATTTTATGTCACTATGCAAACTTCACTCTGAGCAAATTGCACGTGCCATTTGTTGAGTAAGCGCTGGGAGAATGGACCCTATCTCCCCTTTTCTTTGTATCAATGGCAAATTCCTTTGAAACAGTTTATCGCACTTTACCAAAGGCGTTCAAATAAAATCACAACGCCGAACGCCGAATAATATTATTTATTTAAATTTTATCGGTCGGAACCATTTACAATAATTGTCAAAATTGTATTATAAATACATATAGTAATAATATGATGATACATTAAAGCTAAGTCTAAAAAAAACTACTTGTGAGTAAAATACAATGCAGTTATTATTTGAAACGTTTATGTAATAATAGGTATATCTACCTACCTATAAATATACTTACATCATTTGCCAAATGGACAAAGTTTATTTTATGTAGGTACCTACCTACCAAGTATATTTACGAGTAAATGCTCAAGTCGAAGTATTCTCGCTTAAAATACCTATGCTATACGCTTATTATACCTATCTACCCGTTAAATTTGAGCCGTTTTATTAAACCAAAGATCGATATTTCGCTTAAACCAAAACAAAGTAACCTCCAGAATAATACTCATTGAAGTTTGATTTTCCACAATTCATTACGATTTCAATCCGAGGGCGAACCGGCGCTCGAACTTGGATAAAGTTAAATTGACTTTCAAGATTTTTAATTACAACCCTGAGAAAAGATACCTACATCGGAGACCGGGAAGCTACGTACTACGTATAGAGCTAAGATAAAATATAGACTTGGTATATATTCTAAGGTATAGACCTTATATTATGCCACTCCGCTCTACGTCTATTATTTTCAAATGAGTAAATGTCCACATTGATTCCACTGCAGTTTTATCCTTAGGGAATCTATAAAATTTATTATTTTTATCACGTTTACTGTTTGTCAACTATTGTCAATTATAAGCAACAAGCGCTATTTGTGATACCAGTGACCGCACTGGCGGTATTTCCCGCGCCTGATTTTCTATAAAAAAAACACGAGCTTTTAACCACTTAGTGCTGTCTTGGGCTTATTCAGTAGGTACTGAGAGGAGACCGTAGCCGTCAGTTTGGCCGAGTGGTTCCCGGCTATATATAATAGGGCCACCCTATTGTCATCCCGTGGGAGCCGTGGGACCCGGCAGAGGGACATATTCGGAGAGTGGGCAGCAGCGCTCTGCGGCACCAAGTATTCGAAGTACTGCGATCATCAAGCCGCCTGCCAAGCGTGGTGATTATGGCAAAATCGCCCCAATGAATAGTTAATGGCGTTCTATGGAGGAGACCTATGTTCATCAGGGGACATCCCAGCTGATGATGATGATGAACGTTGCAGTGAAGGCCCAGAAAGGGAGCTTTATAACCGAACAAAAAGTGGGTAGTTTGACTCCGCTATGTTTATTGGTTCACAACAATAGTACCTAATGCCGGATGACGTCTTTACGGCTGATGATAATATACGATGATAATGATGATGATGATGATGAATGTGAAGAGGTAGGTACAAGGTCAAAACAACACATTATCCTCATCCTACTATAATCCTACCATCCTACTATTTCTACTAATTTTATAAATGAGTAAGTTTGTGAGGATGGATGGATGGATGTTTGTTACTCTTTCGAACCCGGGGCCTGCAGCTCAGAAAGCAGAGCTACTTCCATCTGAGCCAACGAGGCTGACACCAAGCAAATATAATAAAATTAATGTGTGTTCACATGAAATATATTCTTCTAATAACTAGTAATATTGACAACTTCTCCCCTTGTGCCCGAACCACTAATACCACCACAAATAGCGCGAAGATTCCCATTATACAACCTCTTGAAATGCTGCAAGGGCGTTTGAATAGGAGGCGGCATGGTGACCTTTGGATCCTTCGGGTATGTTTGGATTTTAAACGCTATGCCTATGTTATTCGGTGTAGACTTAAACATAGCCTTGCACGAGTTCTGAAGCAAACCACCGCAAGCGAGATGGTTCATTTTTTAAGTCAAAGCGAGAAAAATAAAGGGATTTATTTTTGGATTTCGTGACAAGTGACAGGACTCGAGACATCAACCAACATCAACCTAAGCAACTAAGCCACAGATCACTATAATTAGTACTACGTAAACTAAGCACAGATCACTACTATTTATGTATACTAGGTACGTAAACTTATGTAAACCTATAATGGTTTATGTAGGTAATTTTACTCTTTGGTAATTTTAGAATTTCAATATTCATTTGCCTGATATTTGATAAAAATATTACCATAGGCATACAATTATGACGCTTAATTCTATGACCGTAGGATTTCTTGCCCAAAGTGAAATGCTGATGGCGAACGATTGTCTGTTATACGACAGGGTAGTACTGTGAATTTCATGCAATTCCTTGGTTCATTTATTCATTTCAACTCTGGTAACGCCGCCGGCATCTTCGGTAGGTACGCTGCAATCTGACAGTGGTTGAGAGCACTTGGATTTTCTATAGGCTGACATGTCGGTCTGTGGATTTTCGAAGTGTTCGTATTTAGTTAGGGTACATCATAGAGCTATTTAAATCAATGGGGTAGATATTAAGTAGGTAGCTGTATTGTTTATTTGTCAATAAAGGCACTAAGTAGGTATGTCCCTTTAAAACGAAATTCAACTTTTGACGTGTAAAATAATTGGTGTACTTGGACTACTTTAACATTGTATTTCATGCAAATAAACTATTTGATTTATATAGCAAAGCGGTCTCCAACCTTCGTGCCGGAAACTGCGGAAAACCGCGTTGCTCGAAGGTATTGCAATTATATACCCTTATTCATTAATATAAAGAAAAGGGGAGATGAGGTACTGGCTTCTTGAAAATGGCAAGTTCTAATTAAGTCCCATTAGGTCCATGTACGTTAGTAACTAAGATCATCCTTGTTTGAATGATCTGAGGTCAGTAAAGTAAGGTCGTACAAGCGAATTATATTGTTGTCTCGGTCGCACTTAGGTCTTGGGTACGTCGTTCTGAAATCTTTGTTATTTATTATAGTATGTCACTGTGCAAACTTCACACTGCGCAAATTGCACGTGCACTTTGTTGATTAAGCGCTGGGAGATCGTACTTTATCTCCCCTTTTCTTTATATCAATGCTCGTATTCAAGAACTTCAATTATATTTTAATTAAAAGTAAACCAAACTGTACTCTTCGGCTTCCCGCCAAAACTCCTTGCCTCCTTGCTTTATCTTCTGATTGCCGCAAGATGGCGTCTAGACATGTGCTGCCAATTGCAAATATTGCTTTTATTTGGTAGAAATTCAGAACTTTCCGAATAAACCCGTTCACGAAATAACCCCGATGCAAATATTTTTGTTTATAAGAAAACCAATCATTGAAGCTAGTAGGTATAACGTCTTTTGCCTGAGCACAGAGTACTAATCGCCTGAGCTTCATATCAAAGAGAATATAACACTACTTCACGTTTGAAATAACATTAACATACTGATATTTATACAGATATAAAATATAAACATACATTGGTGAATTGCAAGCACTACAGCCTATCAAATCAAAGAAGTACCGTTTGACGTTTCATCATTTTAAGCAATTTTCAAACCAAAAAACTTTGCATAGGTGTATCTCACACAATTTCAGTTAAATCCGCCGTGAACCATGAAATTATGAGTTTTATCACAAGACGTACAATTTTTAATCACTAATTTTAAATACTGCTTCAAACAAAGCAAAATGAGGGCTGTCAAACTGTAGTGTATGATAGACTCAATGATGTTTATCAACGGCAAGTCCACAGATAACCCAAAGTGGGGATTGAGCTTAGTTGTAATCTGTCTAATAAAATATATTAAATGTAAAATCTTGGATGAAAAATCATGTTATATACAATGTATGATGTATTTTTACGTTTTTAGGGTTCCGGACCTCCAAAGGAAAAAAGAAACTCATATTGGATCACTTCGTTGTCCGTCTATCAGTCTGTCTGTCTGTCTGTCTGTCCGTCTGTCAAGACACTTATAAAATAATCGATCCTAGATAGATCCTTTCGGTGTCTGTCTTAAAGGCAATGAATGTTTATATATTATTATATCTGTTATATAAACATCAATATGTTAATGTTATTTCAAACATGAAGCTCAGGCGATTAGTACTCTGTGCTCAGGCAAAAGACGTTAAACCTACTAACTTCAATGAGTGGTTTCCTTAAAAACAAAAATATTTGCATCGGGGTTATTTCGTGAACGGGTTTATTCCGAAAATTCTAAATTTCTACCAAATAAAAGCAAGATTTGCAATTGGCAGCACATGTCTAGACGCCATCTTGCTTAATCGCAATCACAAGAAGCAATAGCAACACAGATCACTATATTGGTAATAGCAAAGAGTTTTGGCGGGAAGCCGAAGAGTACAGTTTGGCTCCCGTATTTTTATCAATTATCGGTGCATTTTCGAGTGTTTAACGTGTAATAATGGTGGAATATTACGTATTAAGTGTTTTCGAAGATACAAGTTTCTTGACAAGTGATGCGAGAGTTGAATTTTTTATTTATTTTTATGATAGTGATGTGACAAGACAAGCAAATCAGGTGCCTGATGGTAAGCATCATGATTGCCCATATCAGATATATTGCCACCCAGTATTTTAAAGTTCAAAATTCTGCGCGGCACTGCACTGCGCCTGTCACCCTGAGATATTAGTTGTTGAATCTCATCATGACCAGTAATTTCGCTGGTAACATTGCCATTCATGCCGGAACACAGTAATGTTTGCACATTCCTGCTTGGCGGATGAATAACTGGCAAAGGTGTGGTTTTTCCCCAGGCGGCCCCCTGCAAAAGAGGCCTACCACTACAAACAAATATTCGATAACTCACCTAAGGATAGATATCCTTTGATTTCTACTCCTGAAACTGGTAGCCGCATAAACCATAGTTCATTATGAAAATCCATACTAATATTATAAATGCAAAAGTGTGTCTGTCTGTCTGTTACCTCTTTACGCTTAAATCACTGAGCCTTTGATTAAATTTGGTAGGTATAAGGATAGTTTGAGTCCCGGAAAAGGACATAGGACAGTTTTTATCCTGATATTCCCACGGGAACGTAGACTACGCGTAATATTATTAGTTATATTCTAAATACCTCCTCTGTGTCTCTCTGACTCTGTGTTCTGACTGCCTCGGTGGCGTAGAGGGCGCATGCTCGACTGCCAATCAAGAGGTCCCGGGTTCGATCCCCAGGTCAGGCAAAGTGTTAAATATTGGATTTTTCCATTAGGAATTATCTCAATAATTGCCTGGAGTCTGGAACTGTGTCCGGTAGATGGCAATAGGCTCGCCCCCTATTACATGGGACCAAAAACATACTGGCGATATGTGGGTGTATCTATGGGACTGAGTCCTGGGTACACCTCTGCCTACCCCTTCGGGAAAAAAGGCGTGAATGTATGTATGTATGTATTTTCTAAACAAAATTCTACCTACTAAAATAAACGCAAAAAAACTTACAATTTAATTGGTAGGTATCCACGCGGCTATCACACTGAATGAAAACTTGACACAATGACGTTCTCAAGATGAAGGGAGCGTATGTGTATATTTAATGCAAATTATGTTTATTGTCTCTTTTTGACGTGACAACGTCTTATAATTCGCTAGAGCCGGCTGCACGCACGAAAAAACATGACTCATGCGGCGTTACCTCGCTCTGAGGCGCTTCATGTAAGGCTTGAAGTGCAAGCGAGATCGCGGAACGAGTGACAAAGAAGCACAATCGGCCTTTGCGTTCGGCAGCGTTCGACATCCGTCTCTCTCCTACTTGAGTGAGCGATGCGTCTGCGTGGACAGCTGCTATACTATAGTACATTTACATGTTTTGATCGAGTATCAAATGCAGTTAAAAGTGAAACAAATGAAATTAAAATTTTCTTTTGAAAAATGCTACCATTCCATCAGTATTTTCTTAAGACGTTGTCACGTTCAACTATCGTCAGTAAACCGACTTTACAGACAACCAATTTTTTACCCGACTGTGAAGAACGAAAGTATATTTGTATTTTTCAAAGACCTTATACATTTGGATAGGTTGAAAACGCGAAAAAATCTTTTTAACGACTAATGGAATATGAAACTACTAACATTTTTCAAATTATGTTGTGTTGAATTATTTTGTATGATGGCAATTAGGTTGTTTATGAACCAGAGACGATTATTCAAGGCTAATTATTATTAGTAGGTTCAAATGTAACGAAGTAGAATAATGTTAGTTGCTCTATATTGCATTATTTCAAGTGCGGTTGGCATGTATAATTTAAATTATAATTAATACCATTGAAAAGGAGTTTTGGCGGGAGACCGAAGAATTCAGGTTGGCTCCCGTATTTTGTTCAATTATTCCTGAATTTTCGAGTGTTTGACGTGTAATAATGGTGGAATATTACGTGTTGAGTGTATTCGAGGATACACAATACACAAGTCTCTTGGCAAGTGATGCGAGAGTTGAAATGTTATTTTTCGTGTTCTCGTCAAAATTCCGGCAGCTTCTTGTAAAGACCATCACTTTACTAGAGCTGTGACATGACTGGGCTTGCCCTGACTCTGAATTGACTAATTGACCATATTAAAACTTGAAAATTTATATCACTTGACATTGGCAATGCATTCGTATGGGTCCATAAAAGAAGGAGAAAAAATAACCAGTGCATATTTTTTCTCCTTCTTTTATGGACCCATACGAATGCATTGCCAATGTCAAGTGATATAAATTTTCAAGTTTTAATATGGTCAATTATATATTCTATATATATATATATTGACGGATAATTTTTTTTTATCTGTTTTGACTGAAAAACACATCCAAATTAGCGGATTTTTTTAAATATTGTTGGCAACACTGTGACATTGTACCCCAAGTCACAAATCCCCCAAATAGAAAGTATTCTGTGGTCCCCAAGCCAGACCAATCGGGGCCAAGCCCTTTACATTAACACATTAACTTTACTCTTTATACTCTATACTTGTATATGTATTCTGTGCTCTAGTTTAATTGTGGTCTACAAAATGGCTATCAAGTGATTTAATTTGTACTGATGTTGAATCGTGATAATAATTTGCTCCATTTAGAGCTGGAACGTGGAAAGATTGGCGTGTGAAAAGCAGTAAATGCAGTGTACAACATGAGTTTCTCATTCAGCTCTCCATCAAGTGCCCCAGCGTCTTCCGCGCTTTCCAGTGGATTCAGTTTTGGCGCTAACAAGTGAGTTCTTTCTTTGAAATAGCATAAACTTCCACTACAGTAAATCCTCTTTGCTGATGAGTAAAACTTGGGCGAATACATAAACTTTTTATAAACAAAAATGTCCATTTTGCATAATGCCCAAATGCCAATATGTAACCTCACTTAACAGAAAAAATGAGAAATTAAAATCAGATAAACGTTAGTGAGTTTGAATTGAGTTTCAGTAAAAAATCACGTGTCCTGGCTTTCACCCCAGTTTACCTAATTACCTGTAATTGGTATCTGTAAGTATTAAGATATTCTATGGGGATGATTATTTGGGAAATTATTATGATTAGGTATAGGGGAAATGGAGCCCATAACCACGGAAGTGATAATAATACCACATATAGAATGGACACTTATCCGCCCACCAATCAGGCCTTCCTCACCCCGCAAGCGGGATTGAGCTCTCTACTAGCCCCGTGAGCTCGGAACGCTCACACTAGCGCGTGTACATAATAACTCCATGTGTCTATGTAGTGCGTAGTTATGCCAGAAGCACTTGGGCATCTAGGCGACTGTTTATCTCACTATGGCTTAGCAATCTCAGTATCCAAAAGTAAAGTGGTAATTTTCACCAGAAAAAGATTAATCCCTAAAATAAATATAACATTGTAAGAGGAATCAATTTCTCTACACAGTAGCGCAAAATTTTCAGGGATATACTGGACTCCAGATTGCCCTTCTGGAGGCAATTCTGTATGTTGGTCCCCATGGCTTGGACAAAACAATTGTTTTTACAGGATCAAAAAGTTACTTAAAAGGAATTTTGTCAAAGCTATTCAGAGAAAAATAGATCAACCATGGTTTTTAAAATTAAATGAGCACTATACATCTGTCATGAAACTCAATGTAGCATGAGCAAGCATCCCAGAAAACGAATCTGAAGACTCGTGTGCAAAACAAGAGGTGCAGAACAATGATCCCAAGAATTAAAGAGAAAGTAGGAAATCACTTGGCAGAATTCAAGAATAGCTAAAGGAAAATTTCAAACATCCTCCAACCAAATATCCTTGATTTTTTATATTTAAAAACAAACACAAATGGGTCACTTCTACAATAAGCCACCTGCGGCTGGGTCATTCCTGTACACCTCTGTTCCTCGCTAATATAAGGATAAGGGATCATTTCTTTTGTGAATGTGGACTCAGTGAAGGGACCCCAGATCACATTTTCTTCAATTGTCTTATCACCACTCCCTACTAACACATCTTAATAAATTTGATTACCTTTTATCCCTAGTGTTTACCCCCTTAATTAGTACCCTGGCTAACTTTATCCAAAACTAACAAAATTAAACTCTAAATCTTATTAGATATCTAAATAAAATCTAAATATAAGGAAAACTATATGTTTATTTAATGATTGCCGCTGTGGAGTTACCGTCTTTAGAATAGTGCTCCACCCTCTCTACCCGTGGTTGCCGTGGCGGCCGGCTAAGCGTTAACAGATCCAGAGGACGGGCAGCAGCATCCTCTGCAAAAAACACACACACACACACATGTCATTAAAAACAAGTTGAAGTTAAAATCAATAAAATTGTATTTTAGGCCCGCGACGACAGGTTTTGGTATAGCGGCGACTTCGCAGCCTTCTGGCTTGTTTGGCACCCCGGCAACTTCCGCTCCCGCCTTTGGGAACACGTCACTTGGTTCCACTTCGTTTGGAGCAACTGCGGCACCTGCATTCGGCACTATTTCTGCACCAAGCTTTGGTTAGTACAAAAATCGTAATATGTATGATAATTTATATTTGTAATGTATGATAATTATTGTCCAAAGTTTCCTTGAGATCTGACCTTTTGTAGACAAGTAGATTGTGGTAATACAATATTTTAAGATCGTTTTCTTGTCCTAAATTATACAGAACCTTTGCCTTGGTAACTAGGAGACTGATACTTGTATTCATTGGAACCTGGGCACAGAAGGTAAAGTTGTGCCTGGCTGTAAAATAGTATCCACCCTCTTGACGCATGGTTGCCGTAAGCCGAGGCTAGTGTACAGGTGTAGCAGACTGCTGGGGTTGTGGCTTTTTTTTTTTTTATTTTTTTTTATTTTTATGATAGTGAGTGACAAGACGAGCTCATCAGATGCCTGATGGTAAGCATCATGATTGCCCATATCAGACACAGTGCCACCCAGTATTTTAAAATTCAAAATTCTGCACGGCACTGCACTGCGCCTATCACCCTGAGATATGAGTAATTGAATCTCATCATGCCCAGTAATTTCGCTGGTAACATTGCCCTTCATACCGGAACACAGTAATGTTTGGACATTACTGCTTGGCGGATGAATAACTGGCAAAGGTGTGGTACTTCCCCAGGCGGCCTCCTGCAAAAGAGGCCTACCACTACAAAAAAAGGCTTCTTAGGGATACCGAGATTCTGAAGTTTAAGTCATCTGAGAAGACATCTGTAATGTACCTGTACCTGTTTTCGAACAGTCTGTGTAAACCCTGATCTCCCTTGGGTTCAGTTCTTCGTACAATTTGTGGTCCTTTGACCATTGGTCTTATCTTATCTCTCTAGAATATAATACTCTTTATTGAGACCAATATTTTAAATTCACAGATATATCTCTGAATTAAAGTTATTATATGTGCAGGAGTTATAGGCGGGGGCACTGCCGTGCCCCCAGATACCTATTGATTGACAAATCTAGTCCATTGTTATTGTAACAAAAAGAACTAACTTTATACTCTCACGTTAGGTACCACACCAGCAACTGGGACCCTTTCAGCTGCTCCATTTGGTACGACCACAACCCCTTCCTTTGGACTTGGCACTGGAGGTCTGAACTTTGGTGCAGGGACCAACACATCTGCTAGTACTGGTATGTAACTCTATAATAGACCAGAGAAAACTATATCCAGTTTGAAAAATTAAACTTTGTATATACACTTTGATAGATTGTGTGTGATTATGATAGATTGTGTGTGATTATGTTCAAAATAAGACTAGAAGCTGGTTGAAAATCTAATGCTCAGTACCAAGAATATTGCCAACTTAGAGAGTTAAACAAATGATTACAAAACTATGCCTTCAAGACATCTCTGACAAAAAATGTTATTTATTTGTGTCTATTTTATTATTTTATGCACACAAGTTAATATGAAATATTATGATATGGTTTAACAAGGAAACTCGCGTAACGAGACAAAAACTAACAGTGTCAGTATCGCTGATTAGTTTATAATTTGTTAAACATGTTATGTTTGAGAACATAGGTGCCAGCTGTTTCCTGTAGTATATGAACTGTGTAAGGGGCAGTCGTTAGGTCAAGTCGGATGCCTTGTAGGAATCTTGGCGACCTGAAACTCTAGCAATATGGGTCCACAACACCCATATGAATTATAAACTTGAACCCACATGAATTGGGGAAACCTTTTCTGTTAAATTCAGTATTTATTTCCATATACATCTCGGTGTCAAATACGGAATGTATTATATATGTATATGGAAATGTTACATAGTTGTTTTTGTAATGACGGGCCTCTAGTCTAGGGGGCCCACCTGGGTAACTACCACACCTTTGCCAGTTATTCATCCGCCAATCGGTAAGTTGCAAACATTACTGTGTTCCGGTCTGAAGGGCAATGTTACCAGCGAAATTACAGTGCCGCGCAGAATTTTGAATTTAGAACTCTGGGTGGCACTGTGGCTGATATGGGCATTCATGATGCTTAGCATCAGGTACTGGATTTGCTTGTCTTGTTACTCACTATCATAAAAAATAATCTAGTTTATTCTAGGGCAGACAGCTTGAGTGGGATGTAAACTATAAACATGCTTCCAGGGATATCATTTGGTGCTCCAACCACTACCACAGCACCGCAAGGTCTCGGTGGGTTCCCCACTGCCACCACAACTCCCAGCTTGGATTTTGGAGCCTTCAGAGCAACTAGCACTCCTACTACTAGCAGCTTTTTTGGTAAATATATTTATATATATGTTTATATTTATCTATTTGATAATCAATAAAATGTTTTTATCAAGATTGAAGTGTTGGTTGTTTGTTTAAGTCTTATTTTAGTAATTGATATTTGATGTTAACTGGCTCTTTTCTGTTGACCGATTGATCTGATATAATCTGTCTAAACTTTGACATACCGAATTTCAGCTGAATCGGTTCAGTAGTAGTGAAAGAGTAACACACATCCATCCATACAAACTTTCACCTTAATATTAATAGTATGATTAATCCAGTTCCAGTATTTTTTTTAATTATGACTAGATGTGCCACGCATATTCACCTGCTGTGTTAAGACATACTTTCAGTCCAATTGTTTCAGTAATATTGGCTTGAAATGGTAACAACCATTCTCATACATATTATAATCTAATATATATTCTCGCATTTATAATAATAGTGGGGTTTGTATATACCTCATTTTCTTATCCTCCTTTACAATAGTATAAATAAATATAAATCACTAGCTGTGTTACGCGGTATCCTTTGTTTTATCCTAGACTTAGTTATTACATTTAAAAAAATCAGCTAAATTGGTTCAGTAGTTTTTGTGTGGAAGATAAAGTGGATGAGGCAAGCATGAGAAGCGCCTAATGTTAAGATTTACGTTGTCCATTTACTATTGCAATGTTACATAAAATGTTGAAGCGATGTCCTGGGTACCACTGCCCTCCAACTGTTAAAGAAATGTCGCAAATTTCAGATGAATCCCTTCAATCCAAATCTCTTCAGTCCGATCCCGCTAACACAAACCTTTCAAATGATCCCGCCGAACTCACACCAAACTTGTGGATACACCCTCAAGTACGCCTCGAGAGATTGTTACAAAACTATTACACCCAAATATGGTTATATTTTATTTACATATTCTAAGAATACAGGGTTACCGTAATCAGCGCCCTCTGAAAGTGTCATTATCAGTGTCTCTTTAACTCTGAACAAAATTGTAAGAAAATCTTATCGGATCACCTACTTTATTTTCTTACAGTCGGTCTTATTTACTGATCACGAGCTATTTCAATGTATCTGATAACAGTTTTCCAATGGCATTGTTAAGTTTTTCTCTCAAGGAACCCTACCATGGACATAACTATATCTGTTTGTGGGCGTCCATTACCCTCTCACCCTTTGGTGAGTTGTCGTGTGATTTTGCTCGACTCCCTCTCCCCCCACTAGTCCCCTAGTCTCACGTATCTAAAAAATTCGTTCTAAAAATCACGTATTTTTGATAAAAAAGTTAAGTTCGACTTGACTGCGTTAATAATTAAAACGCGATAGCCATATTTTAGCTGGTAACCATTCTTAACTTAATTTAATCCAGTTTTCTCGCAATTTACTCTGTTTGCGGAAAAATAATACGTGATACTTACCGAGAACCCCCCTCTCCCACACGTAAGATTTGGTGAGATTCAGCTCGACCCCTTCCCCCCCTAAACGCCTCACGTAATTATTCCCAACCCCCCCCCCCTTTCTTGGATCCTATGGAAAAATTTTTTTGCATAAAATTATGAGTACAATAGCCATTTAAAATAAAACTATCTGATTACTGTAACACTGTATAGTGTATATATAGTTCAAAATATAAGTTTCTGTAATAGCTCTGCGCTAAAAGAGAAGAGTCGTGACAAGGGAGAGCGTAAACATCTAGTACAAAACTTATATGGATACTATTATTGTACTATCATGATGATATTGATTAGTTCCGATTTTTGACGTGACAACGTCTTATAATTCGATAGATCCGGCTGCACGCACGAAAAAACATGACTCATACGGCGTTACCTCGCTCTGAGGCGCTCGCTGTAAGGCTTGAAGTGCAAGCGAGAGCGCGGAACGAGCGACATCCGTCTCTCTCCTACTTGAGTGAGCGATGCGTCTGCGTGGACAGCTGCTATACTATAGTACATTTACATGTTTTGATCGAGTATCAAGTGCAGTGAAAAGTGAAACAAATGAAATTAAAATTTTCTTTTGAAAAATGCTACCATTCCATCAGTATTTTCTTAAGACGTTGTCACGTTCAACTATTGTCAGTAAACCGACTTTACAGACAACCAATTTTTTGCCACAACGCTTCTCTTTCTCTTCTCGTCTTTCTTCTTACTGATTTTATTATAGCTGGCTACACCTTTATTATGTTATATGATGATTGTTATATGACCTACAAAAAAATACAACAAACACTCCAAAAGTCAGCTTAATCGGTTCAGATTTGTTTTGAAGTGATAATAAATAAAGTAAAAAAATAGCGATGAAACCCTCACTAATACCACAGAATAGATAATAATACTACGTATAGAATGGACACTGTCATCCGCCCACCAATCGGGACTTTCTCACTCCGCCAGCGAGATTGAGCTCTACACGAGCCCGGCTTCTATGGGAAATCACCTCACGCACACACTTGCGCGTGTACAAAACTCCAAGACTGCTGTGTCTGTGTAGTAGATTAGTGAGTAGTTGTATTGCGGCTTTTGTATGGGATTATGTCGAGTGTCCAGGGTGGTGGTAGTACTAGCTTATGCGATCTGCGAACAATACGCACTAGAGGCTAGCCGGACTGCGTAGAGTGACTGTATGAAATAACGACGGACAGCCTCGTTGGCTCGGATGGAATTAACTCTGCTTTCTGTGCTGCAGGCCCCGGGTTCGATCCCCGGCCAGGTCAAACTTTGGTGTGCATGAAAATGTCTGTTTTATCTGTGTCTGGTTGTTATAAGCTAATGTATATCAGTCATCTGGTTACCACAGTACGGGCTTGAAGCCTAGTTTGGGACCAGATGACCATGTGTAGAAGTTGTCCTATATTATTTTTATTGTATGAAATATAAATCAAGTTGCGAATTATTTTAATTTGTGTATTATGTTGTTCTGTACGAAGAAAATAAAGTACTTATCTATCGAATCGTCTAATTAAACTTTTGGTATTTTACAGTATATTTTGTTACTTTCAGGAGGGAAATTAGGTTCGAGTACAGTTACAGGCTCACTCGCTACAACATCAGGTGATTATGTCATATTAAACTTTACTATTATACAATGGTATGTTACCATAAATAAATATGTAGTAATACTAGTAGTAATACAGACAACATACATTCACGCCTTTTTCTCGAAGGGGTAGGCAGAAGTATACCCAGGACTCGGTCCCATAGTAGATACAACCACATTTCGCAAGTATGTTATTGGTCCCATGTAACAGAGGGCGAGCCTATTGCCATCTACCGGGCACAGTTCCAGACTCCAGGCAGTTATTGAGATAATTCCTAATGGAAAAATCCAATATTTAACACTGCCTGACCTGGGGATCGAACCCGGGACCTCTTGATTGGCAGTCGAGCATGATACAAAATGAGGAATAGTGCGATAAGGGAACGCTGTGGCGTGGAGATGTGACAAAGATAGAGAAAGGAATGCTGAGGTGGTTCGGACATGCGGAGAGGATGGAAGAAAGGAGATTAAAAAAAGAGATTTATAAATCTCTTTAGGCTAGTGTGAATGGTCAAGTCGGTAGCGGTCGACCGCGGGCCTACCTTTCATGAACAAGTTGATGTTGTTCTTAGGAAAGGCCAAATCAAAAGTACCTACAACCGACGAGCATGTATAAAAAATGTCATTAAAGTGAACGAAGCGAAAGTTGTATGTCAGGATTGTAGCAGGGAAATAGTCGTAATAGCAGTAGTGGAGGGAAATAGTCTCTGCCTACCCCACCGGGAACAAGGCGTGACTGTATGTATGTATGTAATACAGAGATACAAAAAATAAAACTTAAAACTAGATAGAGTAACAATTGGCGGCCTTATCGCTCAGAGCGATCTCTTCCAGACAACCATGCAAAGACACAAATACAGATATTGAAGGTACGGTGGTTTCAAACAAAAGTAATTAAATAATTAAAATACATACCAAATAATACCTTTATAATACCATACTGTTGAGGCTTGCAAAATTATACCTTTCCCATCCTTCCTTTAATTCCTCGGCCTAGCGCGTGATTCAAATCTCGCGCGCTCACAACTCACTGCGGAAACGAGACCGCCTAACCGCGGAACAGAGTGCGACTGCAGCGCCCTCTACAAATCGAGCTTCTACCGTGCGCCCACTCGCTCTCGCCGGAATTTAACAAAATATTGTTTCTGCGGAAACGCGAGCTTCTTGGCTCGGATAAACTGGTCGACCAGGCTCCTGGTGCTCTGCCGCGGTCAAACAATATCTGTAAAGACGAGTGCTTGTGTATTTTACGTAATTGGGAAGTGGATGGCACACCGCCGACCGCCACGCCGCCGTCTATTCGCCGGTTCGCCTCACAATACGGCCCCGAATTCGGTTCAGGCTGTTCCCGAAGGCTTCGGAGGATCAAAAGGCCTAGGTAAGTCCCTTTTACCTTTTTGCAAGCCTCAAACTTTTCAATTGAATTTCATTCGCCATCTAATTCCCGGCGACGCCCAGGCGCGTCCATTTGTAAGTGGTCAGTTTCGAGCGCGAATATCTATGGTTTTGGGTTCAATTTCATTTGAAAACTCCAATTAGTCCTATTCAAACATTATTTACCTTGTCCTAACTGGAATTCATATATATTCAATAACATTTCAACGTAATTATTTGTCTTCATTGTGCTCAGAAAGAATTTACGAATACCTACATTTATTTAGGCAGGTTCTCACTTGCTAGCATATTTGCATAAAACTTATAATAAAAATGAGTAATAGCGAGGAGCTTGCTGAAAAAATTGGCATTTCTTACTACACGGAGAGAATACATACGAGTATTTCGTGAAATAAGTACAAATAATATGATTTGTCTAAAGATATTAAACAGGATCGAGCAAAAATTGGCGCGTTTAGAAGTAGGTACAATTGCATCTAGTCTGTTCGCACAGAGTTTATTGACACCATATAAATGACTTGCATAATATATTGAGCTTAAAACTGAATCCTGATAATCGATTGGACAATAGTGTCATAGAATCGTTTGATACGTTGTACTACGGCGTCTGCGCCACGGCCGAGGATGTGTGTACACAGAGCCGCACCGGCTATCGCGCCGCAGACTCCGACGCCGGCGCCGACCGCTAGCCGGTAGGTCAGGTTAGGCTGGGCAAGCTCGAATTGGTCCAGTATGATGACCATATTGAAGGTTGGCAGACATTCTATGATACACTTTTGCTTTAGTTTATTCTAATAACAATCTCACCCCCATAGAAAAGTTTCATTATTTACTTTTATGTCTATCTGGTGCGGCCTTGTCCGTTGTAAAGGGAATTCCTGTCACACCTGAGAGTTATCAAGTGGTGTTCGATACTTTAGTGAATCGTTTCCAAAACAAAAGGTTACTGGCCTCTAATTACCTAGATAGGATCTGTCAGTATCCTCCGATGAAAGTATTGCACCCTGTACGAGCTGCTGAATATGACTAGTTTACTTTATGAATCTGTCAATGCACTTAACTGCGTTTTGAATCTCAAAACATAGAAATGATCCCGCCATTTGATAAATTGTTAAAGTTCCTACAAGATTATGTTAAAGTGTTAGAAGCTAGTGATATTAGTATTTCTAGGCCGCTTATTCAGCCACAAATGCCTGTGCCAAGGTCCCAACTGGCGACACGCGTCGGGTCAACCATAATAACAGAGCACGGCCCCCTGTGCCACATTAGCGCATTGTGTATCATGCCTCCCCCAAGCAGTAATGCGCAAGCATTACTGTGTTGTGAGTGAATGGCAATGTTACGATGAATTATTATTATTATATTATTATTATTAGAAATTACTGGGCATGATGAGTTTCAACAACTAATATCTCAGGGTGACAGGCGCACTGCAGTGCCGTGCAGAATTTTGAATTTTAAAACACTTGGTAGCACTATGTCTGATATGGGCAATCATGATGCTTACCATCATGTACCTGATTAGCTCGTCTTGTCACTCATAAAAAACTATCATAAAAAAAAAGAGACAATAATTAATATTATTGTAACAAATTACTTATGAAGAGAGCTAGAGGTTCTTGAGACGTAGTTTAAAAGAGGCCAGTGATGGTGTACACAGTAATGGTAAGTATGTACATATTATATGTATTATTTTTATGTATTTTGTGTATTTATTTATCATTTAAGTATTTGTTTTTGAAACCACCGTCCCTTCAGTATCTGTATTTCCTTTCTCTGCATGGTGTCTTGAAGAGATCGCTCTGAGCGATAAGGCCGCCAGTTGTTACTATTTCTAGTTTTAAGTTTACTTTTTGTCGTTTTCTGTATTATTGTGGTACCAATAAAGTGTTATCATTCATTCATTTCCACCTAGTCCGGTAGTAAGCGGCTTGCTTATGATAATAATGAGCTTATACGCTTGAGTATGCAATTGAGTATTTGAAAAAAAATTAATGCCGTATTTTTAAATTTATTCTGAAAGTTTAATGAAAATTGTGTATCATCCGATTAAAAAATCACTTTAAATAAATATTTTTTAACTAATTCTAAGCAATTCAAAATTGATAATATACCAATAAGAGTTACTTGTATGGTACTTTATAACATTGTGACGTCACTACAGGTCACGAGCTCGTTCGGGTACTATCGGCGTGTTTTCGGTACTGGATAAAAAAATATTTTTTAATTTGATATAACTTTGTAATTATTAAAAATAGTGATCTTTTCATTTATGCCAAAAAAAAATCTAATACTCAATTAGCTTGTGAAAACCTGCAAACTTCTAGATCATTAAAATTAATCTGTTTTCCTCCATTCAGCAGCGCCAAGTCTCGGCTTGGGCGGCGCGGCGTTATCAAGCGGCATTGGGTCGGCTAATGCTAATGCGGACTCAAAGAGTAAGTATAAATACTATTTATATAGATACACTAGTGTAAACAAATCTGCTTTAACCGCTCGCAATTTTTAAGTTTGAAACTTTGACACTTTTTTTTGATCCCTCAATGTGAATTTTCAAAAATACTTTCTTAGCCCACGTCCAGACATCGAAATTAACCTACATTCCAAGTTTCAAGTCTCTAGGATCAGTAGTTTGGGCTCTGCGTTGCATGTCAGTCATTTAGGATTTTATAATATATATAGTGATTAGTATGTGTATGTGTGTATGTATTAGTACGTAGTGGTGTAGAGGCCGCATGCTCGACTGCCAATCATGAGATCCCGGGTTCGATCCCCAGGTTATGCAGAGTGTTACTATTGGATTTTTCCATAAGGTATAACATCAATAACTGTCTGGAGTCTGAAACTGTGCCCGGTAGATGGCAATTCGCTCTCACCCTATTACATTGGACCAATAACATACTGACGACATGTGGGTGTACCTACTATGGGACTGAGTCCTGGGTACACATCTGCATATCCCTTCGGGTAAATGGCGTGATTGTATGTTATGTATTATGTAACATCCTCAATGACACTAACTTCTTAAGAGGCTGGCGATCTACGTATTCCCCATACAACGTAATAACTATGTATCTAAATTTGTACAAACCGAACATGTTTCCAACATACAATCATATTATTCAGAATGAGACACCAGTTATCCTGGTTCCTAATTATGTTTCAATCCAAAATGTAAGTATTTTGGACTAAAATATAATAAAAATCCAAAATATAGGTATTTTGACAAAATATAGGTTGTTCCATTATCACTAGTCCATTATATTGAATTACGAATTCATTGAATCGATCGGGCAGATGCCGCCAAATTGAAACGGCGCATGTTACTTCACTCGTAACAACCGGTCCCCTTATTACGGACGCAACAGAAGTGTGGAAAGCGTTTAATTGCTTAGTGTCTGCTGTCAACAGGTATACAAAAAATGATGTTTGACAGCAGACATTTAGCAATATAAACGCTTTCCACACTTCTGTTGCGTCCGTAATAAGGGGGCGGATGTGTGCGAACCCCGTAGTCTATGGCCGACCGGTGCACGCGCTGCACACGTTGGAAGGATAACCTTTGGTGGAAACAAGGGGTGATTTTATGAATAGTTCTTTCTACACGTATTTACTTCATAATAAGGTATATAATATACTTTCGTTTCCGTCCACCTTTATTTAAGGCTATGTTTAGGCGAGGCCGCAAGTTTACTAAAATTATGATTATTTTCAGTTGAACCTCCCAAACAGCAGAAGCTGCCTAATGAAATATCAACCACAGTAGAATCTTTCAAGGAATTTGTCAAGAAACAAAAAGCTCTGAGCTCTGAGGTCATGAGGGTGTCTGTCAAACCTTTACACACTGTGAGTTTTTTCTACATTTTTTTAAACTACAATTATAATAATAAATGTGGCCAGTAATAATTTAATTCACATAAATTATTATTATTTACATATTCGGTGAGTGGGCAACACCGCTCTTCGAGTCTTAAGTATTCCAACTACTGCGATCACCAAGCCGCACAACAAGCGTAGTGATTATCCCCTCATATGAATAGTTTATGGCGTTCATTGGGAGAAGCCTATAGTCAGCAGTGGGCGTCTTCCGGCTGATGACGATGAATATTTTAATTTTACTTTATTTATAACAGAATGTGTTTCCCCTTCATTGCCCAAGTCAAACTATTAGATTAATTCACGCTCACTGATGACAAGACAAGGGAGGGTGGCTGAAACAATAAGCTTACATATTACCTAATAGTAGACTTCAGGCTGATGATCATGATGATGATAGCTGAAACCTTGGATAAGAAGATGGGTATTTTAACCCCCGACCGAAAAAGAAAGGGATGTTAAGTATAAGGTACGGAAATTAATGAAAAATAATATGGTAACCTTGACCTGATGCTGCGGCTTCAGGTTCAGATAGGGAATTAGTCGTGTTTATGCTCATTGGAAAGGTCTGAATGAATATGTTGCAGATAGAAGGTGTCCAGGGTCTGATCATTGAGCTGGAAGAACATGGGCTTTTTAAACTTCTTAATTAACCCTTGCTTGTTTATTTAGATATTCCTACGCGCTACGCCTACGGCGCTTTAACGTCATGTGCCTTACGTGTTACCGTTGATTTTGTTTGTTCCCCAGGTGTCCCGCGAAGCAGAAGCGACTCTCCGTTCAGCAAACACACTAGCCGGTGAAACGGCACGAGGTCGAGCCGGTTCCAAGAGACTACGAGCTGCGGCAGCTGCTGCTCTTGCTGCTGCTGATGCAGCGGCCAGAGACCGCGCCGCACCCGGTATGTTACCTCTTCAACGTTTATGTGTGCCTGGTACTCTGGTCTATCTGGAACTGTTACATGAGATAACATACTGGCGAAATGTGGGTGTACCTACTATGGGACAGAGTCCTGGGTACACCTGCCTACCCCTTCGGGGAAAAAGGCGTGAATGTATGTTATGTTTAATATAAGAGATTAATAAGAAAATCAATAATATAAATGCATAATTTTCTGCAATCTGTTATTTTTACTGAAAAGCAAATGAAAAAAAATTATATAATGTAAAACATTTTTGTAGTGGTATGCCTCTTGCAGGGGGCCGCCTGGGGAAGTACCACATCTTTGCTATTTATTCATCCGCCTAGCAGTAATCTGCAAACATTACTGTGTTCCGGTCTGAAAGGCAATGTTACCAGCGAAATTACAGGGTGGCAGGCGCAGTGCAGAGCAGCGCTAATTTTTGAATTTTAAAAGACTGGGTGGCACTGTGTCTGATATGGGCAATTATGATGCTTACCATCAGATTTGCTCGTCTTGACAAGACGAGCAATCTATCATAAAAAAAGTTAATGTCAGCCTAGTACTTTGGTTTGGTCGGCAAGTTTTTTCTATTGTACTGGATTCTCCCCATCTGCATACTTCAATAACTGTAACAGAAAGCAACAATATACTAAAATAATAAAACAAAAATTATTTTGCAAGTATTATATTTAAATTAATATGCAATAATAAACTCTATCTCTTTATCTTAAGGTTTAGAATTAGAAGGCTCGGCGCCGCCAGTGTACGTCAAGGATTTGATAGCCGAGTTAGAACAACAGCTGATTACATTCCGCCGGCAAATGGATATTGCCGATAAGCAAATGCAGTCTTCGCCTAAACTGCTCACTGAACAAGGTAAATTATAAAACCATTGGCTAATAATGTAAAACAATAATTAGTTCAGTCGATAATTATGAACAGTTAACAATTAATGCTCAAATGCAAAAAGAAAACATTGATGACAAGAGAACCATTTAGAAGGCTCTAAAGAAAAATAATACAGTGTATAACGAATACACTCCTGTTAAAACGTTCACAATACCTACTTCTGCTACCCGTGCGAAGCCGGGGCGGGCCACTAGAAAATAGATAAATAAAAAAATAATTTGAAAAAGATAACAATTAAATTATGACTCAGCTGCCTCTATGGTCTAGTATAGTATCAAGCGGTCCTGGGTTCGATTCCCAGATCGTGCAGAGTGATAATGGACTTTTCCATTAGTAATTTCTTAATAACAGCCTGGAGACTAGAGATGGCAATAGGCTACCTAGTTATTCCTTAAAAAATGTTATTTATGTAATAGGTGCGGGTAATGAAAGAGTATTTTAACAAGCCAATTTTTATTTTGCATTATTTGAAGTTATTTCAATTTGGTTTTGGCTTCGCTACCCCAGATATCTATCTGGTATAATAAATGTGATTTAACTATAGAATTGTAAATGTTTAAGAGCGTACATAGCCTTCTAAGAATTTGACACAATCCTATGAAAAATTTACCGCTAAACTGCTAAGATGTCCTGTATCCTGTTAAGCGAACTTGTTTTGGAAGACTGAAGACATTTAGCAATATTGCGAAGTGTGACCTAATTTCCCATACCTCTTACCTACTTTATTACTCTTTGATAAATAGCACGCTTTAAGCCGCTACATGAGTCCTATACTAATTCTTTAGAACATATAACATTACCCGTGTACACCAACATTTCGCTGGTTATGATTATTAGTCAGATGTAACCATCAACTTCGCACAATTCAGACTCCAAGGTGTTACTCAGAAAGTTTCTAAAGGAATTCCAATAACACTGCCCGACTGGGAATCGAAGCCGGGACTGGCTCAGCCTTCTACAACAACGAGGCAGAGCAATTTTTGGATTAATTAATTTTTTTTTATTTTTTGGATCTATTATTAAAATATTTTTTATTTGATTTAATGGATTTATTATTATTTGTTGTAGAATTGAACTTGGGATTCCGTCGAATGCACGAGTCATTAGTCGCGTTGGCTGGCCGTTTGCAAACCGTTCATACACAAGTGGAAGCTCAAAAGGAACAGTATCTTAACTTGAGAAAATACATACTCAAGGACCCGACAGATGTTTTTGATACTCCTAACTGTAAGTATGCTAATAATATTATAAATGCGAAAGTTTGTGAAGGTGGATGGATGTCAGGAGATACATAATTTTCATTAAACTTTCAAAATGAATTGAATTACGTTTTTTCTATATCTGTGTCACTACATCTTCTAACGTGCCGCAACGTTCCCATATCGCACTATTTCTCATTTTGTCCATCAAGGTCACTCCAGTCATGCTTCTCATTTCAACGGCATTAATCTTACTTTCATGCTTCTTCTGCCAGATCCAACATTCACTACCATATATAGGTGTAGGGATTAGCTAAACAAGTGAATAAAAATGATTGATGAATGTAATGTGTTGACAGCCTCGTCGGTTCAGATAGTGGTAGCTTTGCTTTCTGTACCGCAGGGCCCGGGTTCGATCCCCGGCCAGGTCAAACATTTATGTGCATGAACATATCTGTTTGATCTGTGTCTGGGTGTTATAAGCATATATAAGTATGTATAGTACAGACTTCTAGCCTAGTTTGGGACCGTGACCGTGTGTGGAAGTTGTCCCATATTATTATTATTATTAAGTGTATGTATTTAGTTATAAACTAGCTATGCCACGCGGTTTCATAACTGGAAAACTGAACCACATTAGTGTGATCTATATTAATCAGTTCATCGTAGGATTGTGCCGGTGACAGTTGTGTTTGTGAATATTATGTGTGACTTTTTAAAGTTGCCAATAACTTCTAACTTAGAGCTCTGCCTCATTAAGACGCCATGGCGACGTCGCCGGCTACGTATCCAAACATTTTGTGTGGATTGGCGACGTTTCCAAATGTGGCCACATGAGGGAACTACTATAATATTTTGATACAACTGTTTGGACACGGTAGCCGGCGACGTCGCCACGGCTTCCTAGTGAGGCAGAGGCCTTACAACAATTACATGATGTTGGAGCACACACATTACACGGTGATTGTTTTTGATAGGAACACTATTTGTTGTGAAACAGTTTGTCTTATCAATAAGTCTACATCATGTCCCAACAGCCCAATCGTATACCATGCAAATATTAATCTTCGTGTCAAATTCAAATCGCTTTATATCAATTATATATTTATATTCAGTAATGGCCGTGTGGTTCCCGGCTATATAATAGGCCACCCCTTTCTCATCCCGTGGGAGCCGTGAAGCCCGCTAGAGGGACATATTCGGAAAGCGGGCAGCAGCGCTCTCCGGCACCAAGTATTCCATCTGCTGCACAACAACAACAAGCGTGTTGATCTCGCCTAAATCTATAAATAGTTTGTGGCGTTCTATGGGGGAAGCCTACGTTCAGCAGTGGACGTCTTCCGGCTGATGATGATGATAATGATAAATTAATATCCAAAACTTCAAAAATAGGTCTAGCTGTTTCGTGAAAGCAGTGATGACTGACGGTTACTTTCGAATTCATGATATAAGTATGGATTATTTTCATATAAACTTTACATATTAAAAATACATATCATGTTTTACAGCATCATCAACTTTGGATCAAATATTAAAGGAAGTAGATGGCGGTAAAAAGAAGCAAAGGACAGGCCTATTAGATAGCGGCCACACTTCCAGGATTACAGGTACATTTACTATTGACCTGCACTAGCTATTTTTAACAATATCCAATGCTTAACCGGTGGTCAAATCTCTCCCTAGACCAATATTACGCGTTACACGTTATTAATAGGTCGATTATTTGCGTAAAAACTAATTATCTCTACACTCTAGAAGTTGCAGTAAACTTCGTTTTGATACTTTGATCATTTCACCCTATCATATGAAACCACTCCCGAACCCTCCTCCTCCGAACTCCTGAACCGAGGCACTGGACTGCCTCGGTGGCGTAGAGGGCGCATGCTCGACTGCCAATCAAGAGGTCCCGGGTTCGATCCCCAGGTCAGGCAGTGTTAAATATTGGATTTTTCCATTAGGAATTATCTCAATAACAGCCTGGAGTCTGGAACTGTGCCCGGTAGATGGCAATAAGCTCGCCCCCTATTACATGGGACCAATAACATACTGGCGAAATGTTGGTGTACCTACTATGGGACTGAGTCCTGGATACACCTCTGCCTACCCCTTCGAGAAAAAGGCGTGAATGTATGTTTATGTTTTATATGAAACCAAAAACAACAAAATTCATATCATATGAAAATTTATTTTTTAATTT
The DNA here is from genome assembly GCA_947063395.1 of Hemistola chrysoprasaria. Lineage (NCBI taxonomy): Eukaryota > Metazoa > Arthropoda > Insecta > Lepidoptera > Geometridae > Hemistola > Hemistola chrysoprasaria. The sequence continues at coordinate 2,826,828 of OX346709.1, read as the reverse complement.
GTGTGGTTACAAAGTTATTGGCATACCTATATAATGGCAACGTTATTTTTGGCGTCATTATTATCCGTTAAAATGGTGCAAAACGTAATATTGATCTAACCAAAGATATGACGGCCGGTCGATTTGGTTTGTCAAGGATAGATAAACGCTTTAATATACACCTTACAGAGAACATATTATTACGGACAATTAGTCTTAGTACGGTCTTATGGCTTAGAGCGATTCCTACCAGACAACCGAACGGGAAGGAGTAGAATTATGAACATTTCTGGTCGGCTGTGTACTCATTGTTGGTAAAAAAGGATAATACATAACGTTCCAATATAAACACATGAATAGATGATATAGATGATAAATATACCCTTCAGGGAATGATAGAATAGAATAGAAAAAACATTTATTGCCTTTTTACACAATACATACAATAAAAAAAATAGATAAAGATAGCAATTAGGCAATAGGAACATCCTCAACATGTAACCACGTCAACATGGAGTTGACGCAGTTGCTGATTTTCAGGATGCTCCCATGCTCGAACTTAGATGTTAGTCGAGTTTTTGTGTGATTCTATGCCCAAGATTTGTGCCGGTATAGACTATATGTAAACTACATATAGAGAGGCGCATCAAACCACCAAACTTAAAAAAAATCAATTGAAAGAATTGCGAAATTAGCAAAAAAAATTATCGACATCACATACAAAAAGACCTGAAGACCGGGCTCAGTGGCGCAATTTAGGAGAGGACTATGTAACACAGGCTCATGATGATGATGATGATGATGATGATGATGATGACACGAAATGGATCAGCTGAGCGCCAAATTTGTATGGAATCGATATCTTTTCTCATGCTAGTCTTTTTGATTTTCTTATTAACACAACTATTTTGGATAGGTGCAAGTTTTTAAAAGCTATTTTTTAGAATTGTCTTTTTAAAGGTAATCCGAACCAGTTGGCGGGACCGTCGCCATTCGTTTACGTCGGAGGGTTGTCACCATTCCCTCTCATTGATAATAGTGGTAAGTTCACTTTAAATGTAATATTGAGGCCTTTTAGGAATTTGACACAATCCTATGAAAAACTTACCATATCGATGTTTTGTATTCCCCTGTTTCCTCCGAATATTATTTATATCCTGATATTTTAATAGTGAAGTAAACTGTGTCCTGTAGTTTCTCATATAAATTCTCGGTTTATTTCATAGTGAACTTCTAAAAAACACAGTTTTACTCGCGTGATTAGACGTTCACTTCAAAAAAATTAAGAATTTATATACAAATATAAAATGATAGAGACATAGTCTATTTCATCTTCAAAATATGAGGATATAAATATATAAAATAGGCTTACTATATTCGGAGGAAACAGGGGAATACAAAACATCTATTTGGTAAGTTTTCCATAGGATTGGGTCAAACAGTTAAGAGGTCCTCTTTCCTGTTCAGGGTTTCCATACGAAATGACATTACACAAATATGAAGGAAAGAGGAAATAATTTTTCATTCGAATGCTTGGGGTTGGCTCTGGATCTGGCCTTTATTTGCAGCAATACGGTTATTTAACATTTATGAAAACATGTGAATTGTAAAAAAAAAAAACATAAAAATATTATATTATAATGAAAAATACCTTACGCTTTTCTTTATGTTTAAAATATGTTTTACCGTAAATAGAGGGAAATAGTGAAAATTAGTTCTCGTGTGTTCATATTTGCGTAATTTCATGTTATTCAAATCGAACCACTTTAACATAAGCTATACAAATAATCAACTCGTGGACCTTATATTAGGTCCTACGTGGCAAGGTGCGGGTACTCCGCTAGGCGCAGTGGGTACAAGCGTCAACTGCACAGGGTCCGCGGGCCCCGACACTTCCTTCACTCTACAGAAGCCCCCAGGGAAAAGAGGGAAACAATGACATCTGCGGTGATGCCAAATGCATCACTAATTATTTACGTTGGATACTTCGCAACCCGTTTCATCTTTTCGACTGGTTAATTATTTTTACACATACGTAAGAAGCCGGCGACCGAAGAATTCTCCATACAAACATAATACCTAAATCGTTTCAATCAGTGCAAATTTCCAACATACAATGATGTTAATCGGAACAAGAAGAGTTAGTTATCTAGGTTCCTGATTATATTTTAATCCAAAATACTAATAATTTGGAGTAAAATTTGAAAATTTTGTCTAAATACCTATATTTTCGATTTTTATTATATTTTAGTCCAAAGTACTCAAATTATTGGATTGAAACATAATTAGGGACCAAGATAACTGGTATCCCATTCTGAATACATCATTGTATGTTGGAAACATGTTGTAATAGTAAATAATTTAGTTATTACGTATATATAGGGGATTCTTCAGTCGCCGGCATCCTAAGACAACACGCTGCGTTATTATTATCGCCGACGAAGCGCATATTTTTTAATATCACTGACGCACGTAAATTTTAAACATATTAAGTACTGGACTGCATCTGATTGGCGTTTGAATCCGAGTGGTATCGATAAAAACGCCGTGTTCAAAGTCTTTAAGGGGCCGTCTACGAAATTATGCTGATTATGTTATTATACAGTTAAAATACTGCAGCGAACGTGCGCTATGAGATTTCCTAATATCATCTAGATTTCGTATACGCCTTCTTAAGAACGTACTACAACTATTAGGAATTTGATAAAATCCTTTGAAAAATGTACCAAATTGAGGTTTCGGATTACCCTGTTTCCTCAGAATATGATTGACCTTATTTGAAAAATGTATCTTGATATATTTAGATGAGTAAACTATGTTGACTGGCCAGTTGGCTCAGCCGGTAGTGCACCTGCCTTCTGAGCCGCAGGTCCCGGGTTCGATCCCCGGCCAGGGCAAACATTTGTGCTCATGAGTATGTCTGGGTGTTATGAATAAGTAAGTGTGAATATCAGTCATCTGGTTACCATTGCACAGGCTCTGCCTAGTTTGGGACCAGATGACCGTGTGTAGAAGTTGTCCCATGTTAATTCCCTAATATCTCGAGGTATTTTGTAGATACGTATTGTCATCATAAAGCTATTCTTGTGTCCAAGGCCAGTTCTGTACCTTGACATTATCCGTGGCGGCGTATTGATCGTGTGTGGAAATTGACCCATAAAAAAAAAATAAGATGGGTACGGAACCCGTGCAAAATGTCCCATTGTCATTTGTAATTATATTATTAATTTGTATTATTGGAATTATGGATTAAAATTGCTTTTAAATTGTTCTGCTCCAGCCAGCTTAGAACAGATTCAATTTCAATTGATTGCACTTTCATAGGTCTCATCGCAACTGTTTCTGTCTTCCACAATAATAGAAACATCCTTCAGCAAATAACACACATTGGCGATCAGTTATGTTTGGCAAGTCATTGAAGTATGTTAACAACAATAAAGGACCCAAAATGCTACCTTGTGGCACGCCCACGTTGTTATATTTATCAGTCGACCAGTAGTCAGTTACGCCAAAACGTTCATCGAAGTGTTTAACTTCGACATACTGCCTACGATCAGCCAGATAACTACTTAACCGGTTTAGAGGGACTGCCCTCGAATACCGTAAATCTCGCATTTTTTGAGTAGTAGGTCATGGTCTACAAAGTCGAATGCTTTGCTCATATAAAAAAATGTAACTTTAAAAAGGAAAACATAGTTTACATCTTAAAATTTCAAGAAATCAAATCGAATGGGTTAATTATATTCGGAGATAACAGGGGAATACAAAACATCGATTTGGTAACATTTTTATAGTTTTGTGTCAAAAGTGGAATTTCTTATAGGCGGCGTATTGTCTTAAACATTGTCCAATTCAGAGCGCTAAATAAGCTAGTGAGCTAAAGCAACTAAATTTAGCGCGCTGAAAATTTGATAATGTAATTAGCGCCAATAATTAACATCAAGCCACTTAGCTTCGAGAACAAAAAATTCCGTTATTTAGAAATACAGATAGATTTTGAACACAAACTTACGTTATCACAAACAGCCAAATCATATACAGGAATGGTGTCTCTCAAATCTGCCAAGATTGAGTTTAGGTTGCTGCTCCATCCTAGATTGTTGTGCCAAAGCGAAATTATACGCTAAATCACTCAGCTTCGACGCTAAGAGACATGCTAGATACATATACTCGCGGTATCTTTTCCACGTCTTTATGTAAACAAGAAAAATATCATAATTTTTACAATTGTGTGTTCAATTAACATTGTATTATTTTTCTTATAATTAATTGGAATTTATATTTTCTCATAATTCTTTCAAAATATTTTTAAATAGTGGAGATAAGCAAATTCTTCAAATAGTGAAAGGTGAATATTTAACTTTAATAAAATAATGTATTAGAGGTTTGTAGTACTTATCAATATCTTCAAAATAATCCGCGGACCATTTATCCATCAGTTACGGTTTGGTCATTGGAACAGAAATAGTCATTAATTTTCGTGCGCTGCTTAAACCATTGACGACACAGGAATTTACTCCTGTTAAAACGTTCACTATACCTATACTTTGTGCTACTTTTGCGACGCCGGGGAGCCTCTAGTCGAAAAAATAAAGATTTTTTTAAATTCAATTGAATAATAGTTGTTTTAGGATCACAATTTACGGGATATTTACCATGTTTTTCGAGTTTCCCGATATTTCGACGCAGTTTGCATGCGCCATGATTACGGATCATGGCGCATGCAAACGAAAAACATCGTAAATATCCCGTAATATGTGATCCTAATGCTAGTTTTAAATTGTAACCATGGTAGTTTTAAATCATAAAATAGTTGTTTTTGTGTCACCAAACGGTGGGTCTGTGTGATTTTTTCATGAATTGTTAAGTATGTTTTTTAAATACGATGATTGAAATAAAAGTATTTGATTCATTTTAATGGAGCGTAGATAAATGACTGAACTTTTACAGAATGTCTTTTTAACCATATATTTATTAGTGATACATAAAAACGGTGTTCTATTATTTTGTACAGTTGAGTAAATTATCTACGCAGTGTTTTATTATTATTTTTTTCCTATTATCCATCCATTATATCTTAAAATACTTGATGCTTGTTTCATGTTGATGATTTTATTTAGGCAATTGTAATGATTGTGATTCCTCTATTTTGCGAACATTTATTCCAAAATATTTTGTGGTGGTAGTGGTAGGCCTCTCTTGCAGGGGGCCGCCTGGGGAAGTACCACACCTTTGCCAGTTATTCATCCGCCAAGCACTAATGTGCAAACATTACTGTGTTCCGGTCTGAAGGGCAATGTTACCAGCGATTTTACTGGGCATGAGCAGTTTCAACAACTAATATCTCAGGGAGACAGGCGCAGTGCAGTGACGTGCAGAATTTTTGATTTTACAGTGTCTTAAAAGATTTAGTCTGAATTCAGACAAGACAAAAGTGACTAATGACTAAATGACTAGTGTCATCTATCTTTCGCTATATTGCGACACTCAAAGCTCAGCCTACAATTTTTCACTTGCCTCTGGCAAGCTTTTGTGATTTACGCATTGATTATAAAATATATTTGATTCGGATACACGAGAATCTTGTCATCGTCAGATTTATATTGGAGGCGAAGACTAAAAAATGGTTTGGTTTAGTGGGCACACTTTTTTTGCGTTTGAATATGTAGCCATAAATCTCTCCAATCACCAAAGTCTTTGCAGTTTTCGAGTTTTGATATTTCAATACTGTAGTAGTTTAATCATACACCAGAATCAATTCATCACTAGACTTTTATTTTATTTGAAATTGAGTCAAAAGTACCTACAACCGACGAGCATGTATGAAAAATGTCATGAAAGTGAACGAAGTAAAAGTTGTACGTCGGGATCGTAGCAAGTGGAGGGAAATAGATATAATACGAGCATAATAAATGCCAATGAGCGAAGTTCTTGATACGGATTATCATTTTCTGCATCTTTATATTGCGATACTTCGTGCCAAAATTTTACGGTGTCATTAGTGTTTTCTCATTTGTTAGTTTGTATGTTTTTCCATTGTAAAAGAATTTTGTCAATTGTATCCCCATTAAATCCAAAATGTTCTGGTTTTAATACATGATCAACATAATGTTCATATTTTGAAGTGTCTGTATGTTGTCGGGAAGCCGTTGTTGCAATTCTTTAGTCAGTTTGACGGTGAAATCAATGCAACGCTTTCTAATCATCTGTTTATCGTTTAAACTGTAAGTTTCAATTGACTTTTCAAAGTTATAGCCAAGGTATGGCATGGGATCTAAATAATTGGCAAAATTGTCTGAAAATATCAATGGAGTGTCGTCTTCCAGAAATCACAATTTTATCGTACAGGACCTCTAACAATTTCACTAAAGATTGCAGCAGTTTTGTTGGGTCACTGTTTTGTCCTTCAAATGCCTTTAACGCGTATTGTACTTGTGCAAGAATATAACATAACATACGTTCACGCCTAAATTCCCGAAGGGGTAGGCAGAGGTGTACCCAGGACTCAGTCTCATAGTAGATACACCCACATTTCGCCAGTATGTTATTGGTCCCATGTAATAGGGGGCGAGCCTATTGCCATCTACCGGGCACAGTTCCAGACTCCAGGCAGTTATTGAAATAATTCCTAACGGAAAAATCCAATATTTAACACTGCCTGACCTGTGCAAGAATAGCTTTTACATAAGGGGCATTTCACGTGAAGCGGACTAGGAAATTAAAGTGAAGTTCTGAAATTCGTTCATATTATGCAACGACATTAATAAATCCTAAATGGACCGGCCGCATCGGTACATTACCTTAAAAAATAATAAGTCAACACCAATTAGCTATATATCTATAGGTAGATTTGTTAAAAAGAGATAATGAATACAATACTCACAAGAGAGAGCGAGAGCACAACACAAGCCTTACCAGTTGTCATTGCGGCGAGACCATTGGCCACAACGTAGCCCCTGAGAATGTTGGGATAGCCGTTCCGGCATAAATTACATTATCGCCGGATAAAACGCAGTGATTGAATAAAAACAACTTTATATTTTTTGACTTATTTTTTTACTATTGATAACATTGTCATTATTAACAAATGATACAGAAATATAAACTAATATTACATTTGAAAGTTTTGATACAGCTTAGCATTTTCCAGTTTATTTATCTAATTATTGGTAATATTATGTAATAAGATGTATTAATTATGTAATAATTATGAGTTTTATTTGGTCAAGTTAATTACCTGGAAAAATACGCGGTTTCAGGGGGGTAGTCCACGCGGGCAAACCGCGGGCAGAAGCTAGTAGGTAATAAAACAATAGGTGTTAAGGTTCTTAAATACGATTATTTTCCATCAAATAAAATAAGTTTATTAAATTTTTGCCGCTTTGTATGAACTTGAATTGCGGGATCATGTTTGTGTAAATGATGAAATCTAACCTTGATATAATTTTCTACTAATGTTTTCAGCAAAAGTGTGCGGTGATTTAGGGTAGGGTGTTGTTCTATTGAATGAATAATCAACGTATTTAAAATGGAGCTGTTCACAAAATACTTTAATATTTCTGACGTAATAGTTTTTGTTTGATTGTGTGACAGTATGTGCAAACTGCCTTTTTGTTTTACGATTTGCCTAATAGCATTTTCAGCTTTTAGGCAAATTTCAAACAAATCTTTGGTCGGATAAAGCAAACCACCCATGCTTTTCACGGTTATGAATTTGTGAAACCACAATCTTTCGTCACTAATTAAACTATTGATGCATGTTTCGCATATAATAATTTTTGTTAATTTTCTGGCAGTCCACCCTGCAATATATGCCACAATGTATTTACTAACCTCTGATATATCATTACGTTGATAATCTAGCATGGCTGCAAGTATCAAGGTATTATTTTCACATTGTATATCCTCATTATCTACATTGTATGAAACTATTCCTGCCTGAGGTGATTCAATGTCTAAATTTCTTATTACAGTTTTATTAATAGCATTGGTGGCATTTGAATTAAGAATTTGGTAATTATCTAAAGGAATACAGTTTCCTGAAAAAGATGAACGGAGCTGTGCATGGTTAAAAAGCTTTCTATAAATTCCTATGAATTGTGTTGCATTGGGGTTGTTATTATGGCCGCCATGACTCCGAATAAGACCAAACAACAATTCTATGTGATCCTGACTTATTTTATACGTTGATATATATGCCATCTTGCCAGACTCTACCAGAGTGTTGTATAAATATTTTAAACTATTTATACATACAAGAAATCCAACAAATCCTGTTTTACATTGACACTGAACGACATTTTTTTTTGCTATTTTCATTGAAATATTTTTTTTTGTAACACACTTCGTTTTGTGATATATTTTAAGGGATTTTATGTAGTTCTCTATTTTATCCAAAAAATCGAAGATTTTATGATGGTTGTGTTCAGATATCGGCATTTTGAAATCGTACTTTCCGCTTTTACGTGAATTGAGTATGTCGAACAGATGGTTAAAATTTTGTATAAAAGTTACAGTAGGCTCGACATTTTCAAACTCGGGAATTGAAAGTGATTTGCACATTTGTAAGGCTTTTGCTACACTTGAGCTCAATAGCTGCACCGCTAATTTGACTTTCATTATTTGATTTCTAAATTCAATATGGCGGCGCGTCAATTTGTTGGCTAAGTGTAACCCCTCAGTTTCCTGAAGAGAAGTTAATTTTTTTAACAAATGCCATTGGACTTGTTGATCAGTTTGGTCAAAAAATATACCTTTAGCTTCAAAAGTATTTCGCACGAGTTTCAACATATGACATGGGTCTAAAAATATAGCCACTTTACTATCATTGCTTGGATGTTGAAAGTAGGTCTTCATTTTATAAATATTTTCTAATTCACACCCTAAAATCCGAGCAGCAGAAAAATTGGCAGAACATCCATCAAAAGTTAATGCAACAATATCAACACCTACATCATTACACTTCTGAAGACATGTTTTGATTAAGCTTGCTCTTTGATTACCTGATAAACCGTTTATGAAAAAATACCCTACGGGTATTTTCCAATTCTGGTCATTGCAAACCAATACAAAAACATACACCTGAGTTGCTATTACGTCAACTTCTGTTTGGCCTAGACCATAATCGACTAAGCCTACTGTTTTTTTACCATTCCATTGGGTTTGTTGGCGTATAGCCATTTCATCTGCAACTAATGTGCAAATGAGTCGTTTTCCACTTGCTTCTGATTTATTTTTTAATGCTTCAAATGCTTGTGCGGTAAAGCCGGGCTCTGCTTTGTTATTTTCATACCACTTCCTTAATGTACGTGGATGAGGAAGGGCGGTGGAAAACATTCGTCTTACATACATGTAAGCCGATGCAGAATAAAAGTGCAAGGTCAGTGCGAACTTGCGCAGTGCTGGAGGATATTTTCTTTTACCCGACTTTCCTTTCCGATTCATATAAATTCTATTTATTAATTCTGCACTTTCAGCTTTTAATTCTAACTCACGAGTGAAATCCACCGATATAAATTGCTTTTGTTCTAAATTTTTCACTATAGATTTCAATGTCATACACTTTTTTTGAAGTCGTGAGTTTTTCTGTTGAAGTGACCTTAGCTTGAGTTTTCGTTTTCTACTCTCATAATTTAATTTTCTGACTTGGTTTCTCAAAACAGCTTTCCTAGGAGTGTCAAAAATTGATGAAGAAATGCTGACACCACTAATCGGTGTGGCAGGAGTACCTGCAGGAGCTGTAGGTGTAATGGCTTTTGGAGTGGAAGGTGAAACAGGTTCAAGTTCCCCATCTTGTATCTGGCAATGAGGCGTGGCAGTTTTGTATATTTTGCGCATTCCTTTTTTAGTCGTGTATATTTCAGTGGGCGCAAAGTGATTAGAACACACACGACTATATTCGTTTGCTGTCCAGTTATCATCTCGCCTAGATTCCTGTACATTTTTTTCCCATTTTTCACGAATGGCAACTTCTTTTGGGAATCTGCAATGAGAAAAATGCATGCCAACAAATTATTATTTTTCTACGAAAACAGATTGGTAGCGATTCTTTTTCTCTAGACCGTTCTGTTTCAAGTAAAATGTATAAATAGGTAATACATTTCTTCAAAAGTCTGACATAATAATGAATAAGTTGTCAAGTACGTGTCGAGACACGCGTATGATAGGCTTCCGTAGATGGTGACGATGATTATGATGATCATAAAAACCAATTTTAATGATGTCATTAGATGGATGACAACTAGAAATATATAATTGTCCAAGAACTATGTTCGTGAGGTCAATGACCTCTGAGTTCAGATGTGGAAGTTATTTGGTTTTGTAATATTAGGACGGACGGACGGACACAACGAAATTATAAAGGTTTCTCGTTTTACTACGGAACCCTAAAAAAGATAAGCAGCTATGTATAAGTATGAAAAAAAGATTATTTAAGTATGATAGAAAAAGCAACAAAATGCATGACTGTGTCCGTCAATCGAAATAAAAAATGCCGGATTGGCCGGACACGATCGCCACTCTAACTCTAACTTTCCGTTCTATGCTAAAAATCACAACTCATGCTTTCCTTGTCTCACTAAAACAAGCATATATATCTGTCTCTTATTTCATTTGTTTCGCCTAATGGCGGTCATCAGTCAATTTGTATTGTGAAAAAAACAATTTGTTTCAAAATACAGTGATTAAATGGTGATAAATCAGTACACTTACGCGTGAAATGTGATGCCTGAAGCTTTGTGATGTATTTTGCTGCTGCTTTTGCAATTCGGGAAAGCACAAGAAGGCATTTTTTCGGATGTTTATATTGTGTATGAACGTATGGCACCATTCGCGGACGAACACCGAATGAAGCGGCAAGTGAGAGACGTCTCTCAGTTTTTGTAAAAAGTACATACTAAAACTTGGCGCGCGCTTAGGCCAGTCCATTTAGGATTTATTAATGTCGTTGATATTATGCATATTGGTACTTCTAGGGGATATAAACACGTACACGATAATAAAAAGATTTTTGAGCTCTGGTTCTTAAACTGTGGGGCTCTAAAAATTGAGCTAATTGATGGAAGGCTTCTTTTGAAATTACTTTTTCATATTAAAGTAATTGGTAATAAAATACCTTGTGTAGTGATTTGCCTAGAAAAAAATATGTTATTTTTGATTTTTAATTTAGATTCCAATCCAATGAAAATTTTTTTGAGTGTTAAACCGGAAGTAAACATTTTAAATGTTTTTTTTAATGACTTCGACCATTTTAATTTTAATTTTTTTTTCTACAAAATAGAGTTTATTCTACGTAGATTCTACCATAACAATGGCATAATGGGATTGAAATAACTTTAGGAGTTATATCAAGTAGAGTACGTACATGTCGCACAGAGCGCCATACATGGCGCTTGCTAAAGTTGGTTAGTTGATAATTTGGCAATATGTAAACCTTTATTATATATAAATAACTAGTTTAAATGATATACATAGTGATTATTTTTCATTTTTACAATTAATAAGAAATATAATAAGTATTTGTTTAAGCAATATTATACAACGGAAATATAGCGATACCGAAATATGTATAAAACGCTATCTATCTCTTACAGCTATTACTTGTAAATGGCGTCAATTAAATAAACGTTTATTTGAATATTACTTATAGAATGATGTTATATTATATCCACTATATATCCACTTGGGCCCTCGGCTCCACAACTGTTTCAACACAAATGTTTCAAAAAATTATACTTTTCATATTTTATGATAGCTTACTACGCTAGGGAATATATAAATTCCTTAGATTCTCTAGTGGGGTTACGAAAAATTAATATAAATTGACAAGAAGAATTATGAAGGTGTGTAGCATTATTACACGAGTTTACTTCTTCATAATTTATGATACCCGTAATTTTTTTGAAAATTAATTGTCCACACTGGTATGACTCGTACGAAATGGTAGGTTATGGCGATGTAACTATTATCAATCGATAAAAATACAAACATTTTCTCAAGTGATCAGGTTGCTGATATTAAAGTGGAATAAAATTTCCTTGTTTCATACGTGGCGAAGAGAAAAAATAAGTCTCCATTGAGACGCCTGTGGAGCGAAGCGAAAAAAAGTATCCTTGGATCCACTGTGGACTCAAGAGGAGAGAGATAAAGGCGTCCATGGCCCCACACATGTGCAGCCGAGGGTCCAAGTGAAAGCAGACAAAAATAACCGCGAAAACAAGCGTAGTTTGGCACCGTACTTACATAATAATATAATATCATTCTATAGGTAATATTCAAATAGACGTTTGATTAGTTGACGCCATTTACAAGTAAGAGTTGTAAGAGATAGATAGCGTTTTATACATATTTCGGTATCGCTATATTTCCGTGTATAATTTTGCTTAAACAAATACTTATTATATATCTTATTAATTGTAAAAACGAAAAATAATCACTATGTATATCATTTAAACTAGTTATTTATATATAATAAAGGTTTACATATTGCCAAATTATCAACTAACCAACTTTAGCAAGCGCCATGTATGGCGCTCTGTGCGACATGTACGTACTCTACTTGATATAACTCCTAAAGTTATTTCAATCCCATTATACCATTGTTATGGTAGAATCTACGTAGAATAAACTCTATTTTGTAGAAAAAAAAATTAAAATTAAAATGGTCGAAGTCATTAAAAAAAACATTTGAAAGGTTTAACACTCAAAAAAATTTTCAAATTTGGAATCTAAATTAAAAATAAAAAATAACATCATTTTTTCTAGGCAAATCACTACACAAGGTATTTTATCACCAATTACTTTAATATGAAAAAATAATTTCAAAAGAAACCTTCCATCAATTAGCTCAATTTTTAGAGCCCCACAGTTTGAGAACCAGAGCTCAAAAAACTTTTTATTTTCGTGTACGTGTTTACATCCCCTAGAAGTACCAATATGCATAATATGAACGAATTTCAGAACTTCACTTTATTTTCATTGTCCGCTTCACGTGAAATGCCCCATAAACCAAATATGCCTTCCAGAATGGGTTGTTGTACATGTTAAACAGCGTTTCGGCCGTAAAACAATTATTTTTATTTTTGGCAATTTCAAAATACAGCTTTAATTTATCCCATTGATCCAAAATTAGCTGCACGGCAGGTTCTATGGAAATCCACCTAGTGGCATACTTTTTCAAAATTTTTAATGGTTTTTTCACCCAATTTATGGTTTCAAAAATTTTTGCATACTGGAATCGTTTCCTCTGAAGCATGACTGCGAGTTGCAACGAGTGACAAACGCATCTTACCAAAAACTAAGTGTTTTAGACCATATTCTTCTATTAAAATTTGGTAAACGCCATTATTTATTCCTACCATGACACTAGCATTTTCGGTCAATGTACAATTCCTCTGGCATCTGCAGTCTCTAATTCTGTGATTGAATGAAATGTGTTAATTTTTTCCATAGATCTACTATGAGTAGTACCTGATTACAAAGCCTAAATATTTTTGTACTGAAATATCGGTCGAATCATCAATTTCAAGACTGTGGTTGGGTGATACCAACCACAGTCTTGAAATTGATGATTATCCTCTCTTAGCGCCGATTTAAAATGGGGCGCTAGCACATTTCTTATGATTTCACTACATTTGGTACGATGTAGTTTCATGGCACAAGCAGCGTTGGAGTCTGGAAAAGCTTTAGCACACATTTGACTAATATGATCGACTTGGACAACAGCTGCGTGCTCTGCGATGTAGAGCGAAAGGAGTGCTTCTGCATTATGTACACTACCTTTGGATTCCGCATCTTTTTGTATAGATATCGTGGTGTGGCCCGTCGGGAATGGTTTCAATTTTTCGACTCAGAGTGACGCTTTACTTCGTATAACTTTGCTGTAAATTCAATTTTACTATGAATACACATAGCTTTGGATTCATTTCCAATGACTGGTTTTAACCATTTTTTAAATGCAGGGTCATTCTACCATTCTTTTCTGTAACATTGAGCGTAATTAGTCTTCATTTTTAAAGGAACGTCCATTTTTGCATTTTGCACACGTAATATCACCAAGAAAGGTAAGAAATCTCACTGAATCACTGATTTCTAACTAATATTGTCAAAAAAAAAAACAATATGAAATGAATTTCGCAATTCAGTACTTCGGTACGAAAAAGAAATGAAATAGCAATATTGTAAAATTGTTAATGTAATACAAGGACAAAATCGTAGTTGGATTTTCTGGGAACTCCCTGATAAAGCCTAGCAAGCGGCTACCACCTGTCTTACGATTGTGTTGATGTAAGAGGAAGATGTTTGTGTTGTGTTGATGTCAGGTAGTCTGACTTGACGTGACGTTGTGTGTTGCCCGCTTAGCTTAAGTGCGTTTAGTTAATGCTTTGTTATGTTTAAATTTCTTTCTCATTGTATCGCATGATTTTGTGAATATTTGAATTGTGTGCCAGAATAAAGTTTTCTTACACAGTTTTGGGCTAGAAATAGGGCAAGGGGCTAAATCATCATTTTAAGGGCTGAATAAGCCAAAAAAGGGCTAGTTCTAGCTGTAAGTCATCACTGGTAACACACACTGGTGGAAGACCTTCTACTTGAGGCTTTGAGGCACTGCGTAGAAGACATTGCGTAGGTTTCCGAAAGCTTCCCAGATTTTGGATTCTTGAATCGGCCAGAGTCAACTAGTGCGGCGCATGGCATGGTTTTTATTTTGCCCTATGCAACCATCTGAAATTTACCTTAAATTCTTTGTAGTAGATGGCACATAGTTTTGGATGCAATGACTCAACATTGAACAAACATCATTAGCTCCCTTCTTCGCTATTCCTTCATGGTACCTGTAGGCAACTGATGCTTCAGTTTTAAAAGTATTCATTCAAAGCTGTCTCAAAGGGTTCGGCACTCGAAGTGTTACTAATACAAAATGCTGTAATTTTGTTAATTATGAGCATATTTATTTTAAAACTTTAGTATCGAAAAGAAAACATATAAAATAAATAAAAAAGAAATTATTGTTCAATATGACCACCTTTAGCGCGGATAACAGCATCGAGACTGACCGAGAAGGCTTCACACGCTGCACGAATGTGGTCTGCTGGTATTTTGTTCCATTCTCGGCGGAGAGCAATCTTTAAGGCGTCGACCGTCACATATTTTTTTGTTGACACTTTGGCTTCTAGAATTGACCATATAGAAAAATCCATTGGGTTTAAGTCCGGGGAATATGGTGGCCATTGTTGCGAAGAAATGAAGCTCGGAACATTTTCTTGTAAAAAAATTTGGGTTTGACGTGCTTTGTGGGATGGTGCCGAGTCTTGTTGAAAGGTCCAATGATTTCTACCAAATTGTTTACGTGCCCAAGGTAACAAAGCATCGTTTAAAATGTTTTTACGGTAGATCTGGTGGTTTATCTTTACACCCTGGTCAATGAAAACGAGAGGTGAGCGTCCCGTGGCAGTTACCGCAGCCCAAACCATCACAGATGCTGGTGCTTGCTTTCGCAAGGCAATTCGTTGGTCTAAATTGTCATTTGATTTACAATTTAACCATACGCGATCATTTTGTTTGTTCACATATTGCTGAACCGTAAAAATTTTTTCATCGGAAAATACCAAATTTTCAAGCATGCCACCAACGTGCAAGTGCTTTAAGTTCTTAGCTCTTTCTAGACGAGTTGCCTTTTGTGCAAGTGTTAGGTCTTGCACTTTTTGTAATTTGTAGGGCTTCAGTTGAAGTTTATTTTTCAATATGCGTCCTATGCTCCGGGCAGATACATTAAGACTTTTCGCCAATTTAACTGCGCTTTGTCGTGGATTTCGTTCAATTCTAGCCTTTACCTTTCGAACCATTTCTGATGATGTTGCTGTTGTTGGATGTCCACCTCCATGGCGTTTTTTGATGCTACCCGTATCATTGTAACGCGTGATGGTCCGATACACAAACATTTTGTTCAAATGTAAATGTCCTAGCTCATTAACGATGACTGACTGCGCTTTTCCAGCCAAATACAAAGAAATGACACTGTTTCGTTTAACTTCCATCTGCAAAACTTTTTTTAACAACGACGAAAAATAATAAGCTTTTGTATGTTTATTAATAATACAATAAGGACTAAGGAATGTGAAAAAATGGGCGCCATACTGTAAACAGTTTAGTTGCTATGGCAACGTAAAGTTAGTAACACTTCGAGTGCCGAACCCTGAAAAATACATTCTGCACTGGAATATTTGGCAAAGGAATATTCTTAGTAAGAAGCAATTAAACGTCATTGTATATTCTGCATAAAGTCAAAGGTAAGACCAACCATATCTCCTCTCTATTATGGCATTGAGTTTTTGTTGCTTTTTTTTTTATATTTGCTTGTGCCAGGTGAACCCTGAGTTCAGTATCAGCTTGTCTCTTGGCAGCTTCACTTACATGTGAATTTGATACTATAACTTTAAGGTTAAACGTCACCCATACACAATGAAAATACACAGATATGAAGAAATAGGGAATAATTTTCTACTGAATTTGTGGTTGGCTCTAGATCTGGCCTATTTGCGCGAAAACATATTTTGTTTATCATACTCCCTAAGTTAACGCAATCAAAAGTTAAGGTATATTTTTGTATGGGTATCAAAATTTTGTTGACAACTCTACTGTTATTGTGGCGCAGGTATGCGAGACATTGGTTCACGAGCTTTTTGGATTTTAATAATTTTAGGTTTTTTTAAAACGATTTTATTCATGGAGACATCCCCAGAAATATTACAAAAAGAAAAATTGTAATTACTAACATGTTTGCTGTAGTTTGCAACTAGGGGAGGCAACGCTGTATGTTCTTTTAGAAAACGGTAGGGTTTTGTTGAGGTATCTTGTATGGGTATGGAACCCTATCTCGACAATTTATTTTCTTTGCTGGCACAGCTTCGTTACCATACCGTTGGTCTTTTAAATAAGACACCAAAACATCTCTGACCGGAGCATCAGCTTTAATTTCATCCCCTGGCAATTTATTTAACACTCTATCTTTGTTCCATGGATAAATAGTAGCTGCAAGTCTGCTGATCAAATTGCGAGATATTGCTGAACTGTTGCTGGAAAGTTAATCGTTATCTTTCTTGTTAGCAACTATATCCATTTGAATTAAACACTTTCAAAATACTTGAAAAAGCATCTTTTGCAACAGTGCTCATTTTTAGATTTCTGATACATCTTCCTTCACGCTATTTTCATTGGTCGGAAGAACCAACTTCCAACGGCTGGCACAAGATGGAACAAGGGTATATATCTATCGGATTTTGTTTTCGTTGCAGGTTTTCAGAACATTCTCGTCAAGATGAGACAAGTTATCGCCAATTATTACTTTTGGGCCTTCCAATCTGTTTGCTTGTGGTAAAAACTTTGATATAAACCAGTCCCGAAAGATGGGACCATCGATCCATCCAGTTTGAGTACGATTGTAGCGCCAACCTCTGCTGCAGAAAGGTTCTGAACAGCGCGGTTTGTCCACTATACCGCGCGCTTTCCATGTGTCATAAATGTGTGCTCCTGTATGTTACTATATATTACGTATGAAGGTAACAAAACACCATCAGCGCTCCCGCAAATCATCACACTGGTACTTCTTTTTGAGAAATCACCCTCTGGATCTTTTAAGGCCCGTCTTTATAGACGGGTCATTAAATATGTAGCGTTTCTTATATCTCTTACAGCGTTTTTTCACATAGCCACCTGCACTCACTCTTGAGCTGCTACCGGGGGGTTTCAGTTTAAAAGCTTGGTAACAACTCCTGACAGCGGGTACATTTGCAGAGACTTCACCTTAATGAGTCTGGCAGCTTGTACCTCCATGGCTTCAGTCAGCTGGAACCCCTTCTTGTCCACAATCATGATCACACATGAAGATATAATAATGTTATGGAATTGTTTTGTATTAGCGTTTAGATAATGTTTTTTTTAATAATGTATAAGATATAAAAAAAAATACATGTCTGATTTTTGTTTTTATTGTTTTTAGGAGGGGCATGTGGTGGAGAGCTATATGTTCATAGATATAATATGTCTCTTCAGACTCACTCACGCTATTAATTTGGAATATGTGTCCAGCTTTACGTCGGTATTAGAACTGACTGTTGATTTTAGCATTGAGTAAGTACTCCAAAGAGTGGAAGGTTGTTTAGTTTTGGCTAAGTACTGGAAGTAGGCCAAAAACACAGTTTCTGAAAAATTATTGGCGCCTCTTGCATTTCTCTATTCAATAAAATTACCATAGACTTTCATATATTTCTCCCGGGATTTTGCAAGTAATAGATTATCCATCACATTTGTTGCGTCAGTTCTAATACTTTCAGGAGTTAATTCTATACTTTCACTGTCACTTGAAGAACTCATTTTTCAAAACAAGACCATGAATTTCTAACAATCCGCGAAAGTTGACGATACGCGGGCTGTAGTTCGCGCGTTTTTAATTTGATTTCTTTTTTTTTATTCAGCCGGAGTCGCGACTATGGACAGTCGTACCAGCCAGTCCTTATTCAAACGATTGAACACTAAGATGTTCCAAATTCAAAAAGTGCGCGGCAAAGATAATTGCGGCGCACTGATAAAGAGGATTAAAAACTCATTACTGCCCGATAAATGTTTCATAATAGAAAACACCACCTTACCAAGTCGTCCATTTCGAATAGATGGGATTAAAATACCTTTACATCTCTCATATTCGGTAAGTAGGTCCTTATTACCCTCAAATGGGGCTTGTAAGTGACCAATTAGCGCTCTAGGGTAATAATGTAGCTAGAAAAGCCCTAGGGCGGTAAGTAATTAAAAAAAAACTTCACTCTTACAAAAAGTTTGCGTACATCTAACCATCATACTGGCAAAAGACATCATGCATTCAGGCCAATGACAAAAGAGGTCGCTTCGCTATTCCTTGTCTTCGTATGAGTATAATAGTCATCAATTTTAAATATCGAACTACGAAGCTCAATTTCGTTCTTGAAAAAAATAATTTAAAAAAGAGATGAAAAAAGGCGGGAATAGAAAAATGTTTTATTCTTGTAATGCCGGTGTTTTTCTACTTACCTCACAATCGAGATGTAAAGCAGAGTAGTTAGCTCGGGTGTAAGCATCAATTGCACCCTCGAAGTATAGGCGCCCTCGCTGCGCTCGTGCGCCTAAATATCTCGGGCTGCAATTGATGCCTTACAGCCCTTGGCTACTAATCTACTATTGCTGATGACATTGTCAGGCTGAGAAGCAGTTTTTGCTGGCACAGTTTGTTTCTTGATAGGATCTGAAATATTATTTTAAGTAAAATAATCAGCAGAACGTGATTCACTGTCACGTCTTCACTGTAGTTTGTGATTCTATAGCATGCAATGCAGATGAAGTTGACGAAATACAAAATGACGCCACATATGTGGATACAGAGGTTGATGGTGCAACTGGGTCTAATGACATTGGCAATGATTCATTTTGTGTCTGTCTCATTGCTCTTCTTTCTTCATATGGAAATTTCGGAAGAAACTTAGCTCCTGTAATTACAAAAGATTACTATATGCAATGATTTTTACTGTGCCCTTCTGCGGTACATGGACACTGAAGAAAATCATCAAATAAAAGAATGATGTAGGAACACTACAAAAACCTTTCCATTGCACTGATAAAATGCTTTACATGTCCTTTATTCTCTGTACTAATTCATATTACATAATTAATATCATTTATTTCATTTTGAAA
Organism: Hemistola chrysoprasaria; assembly: GCA_947063395.1. NCBI lineage: Eukaryota > Metazoa > Arthropoda > Insecta > Lepidoptera > Geometridae > Hemistola > Hemistola chrysoprasaria. The sequence goes on along the minus strand of OX346709.1, from coordinate 2,807,133 downwards.
TAATAAATGTATACCTATTTTGTGCTAGGATTGTTTTAATATAATTCATATTATGTGGTAAAAACTTAATTATTTGTAATAATTATGGGTTGCCGCCAAAGGGCAGAGCAAAGCTAAACTTTTGTCAGTATATGTATTTTTGTAAATGGCTTCTATGTTTTTCTAATTTGTTGCAAAGATAGAGTATGAATGTTTCTGTCTCTTTCAAGCCTTTATAATGCATTTTAATGAGACAAAAACAGTTAATAACATCTTTATTTCAGACATTTTAACTACTAACAAGACCTATAAGATTTTGCCAAATTAAATTTAAATTATACTGTCTTAGCATAAGGTCTTTATTTCAATGATGTATTGGAATGATCAGAGGTTCCTCTAACTGCATGTGTCCTTGTCTAACAACCACTTTAATATGCGGGGTCTCGTAGGGTGGCACACTCACATAATATCCAATTTTAGACAAGAACAAAATTTTGATTTACAATATTTAACTTATTGTAGATTTCCTACAGATGAGCAGCGCAAATTGCATTGGACGATTATAGTGCTTGGATGGTGGAAAAAGTTTACATACAAAAGTGCTTGTACAAGCACGGTTAATTTCATTATAATAATATAGTTATGTCACTATTATAATTTCTTCTATGCCAATGTTGGAAGCGAGCACTCAATGATCACTAGCTATTTGGGCTGCACGGTACTGCATAACGAACAATTCTAGCTGTTGTATTTATTAATTGTACCATTTAATAAAATGCTGCGGTATCAAACATTTTTTCTAAGAATCAACAATAATTTACTTGCAGTTCTAATTCAAGATATTTTATCTGCAACTAGTGGCGAGTTATATGAGAAATAACTTTGGACTCACACAATTTCAATAACCTTCGCCGTAAAACCATTGAATTATGAATATTATTACAAGATGTACAATTATCAATCACTAAATTCAAATCCTTCAAACAACATAAAATAAAAACTGTCATTTGGTACTTCTTATATTTGATTGATGGACCATAGTTGGTGACCACTAAAATAAACAATTAATCTTAATACTAAGAAATAAACCAATCGTTGTTGTTTGGCATCATATTCTTGTCTCACTTTATCTTTTTCAGGCGTGTCTGTATAAATATAAACTTTTTAGATCTAGGACCTCTTATTTTTCTTTGAAGGGCTTTTGGAAAGGGTCGAACAATTACAACGGGAATTGATCCAGCTCTTTGTAGGGACGGTGGAGGGTTAAGTTCTAATGGTGAAATTTCAGTTTCAATTCCAGCTACAGCATTGTCATCAAGCTTTTGCATATCCATTGAAAAAGATGGTGCTATAAGAGAAGCCTCTTCTGTGCCGGGATTTGGTGCGTCTATTATACATGGTTGATTAGCGGGATTGTTCTCTTCGGAGTTGGAATTTGGTGTATCTGTTATAGATAGTAGCCCTACTGGTATGTTCTCTTCAGTGTCGGGATTTGGCCTGTCTGTTACAAAAGATGCCGCATAATCAACTTCCCCAAACAAATTACGATTGTATGGGTAAATACCAGTTTTCGAGAAACCAGCTTCAATGTTTCTTTGTGTGACAGCCTGAGGAATAGCAGTCTTTACAATAGCTGGTATGTCATAAATTGACATCGTTTTGCCTGGGTGACTCCGCATCCATCCATCGCATGCTGTATTTATGGCTTTTTTCAAAGGCTCGAAGACAGATCGACCAAGCGGCTGTAGTTTGTGTGAACAGTGAGGAGGAAATGAAAGCAAAGTGATTCCGTTTTCCTTGCATAAATCTAAAGTGTTGATATGAACATGCGACGAATGATATCTAGGACTAACAAAATTTTATGCGTTGGCGAAGCATTGAAGAATTTTTTTAAATGTTTGAGAAAGACTAGGAAAGATTCGTCTTGCATCCAACCTGAAGGGTTTGCAGTTCCAGCAGATCCTACCGGTCCATCTCGTAGAAAATGGTCGTGATAACGAACGCGAGGAAAAATAAAAAAGGGGGAATGCTATTTCCTAAAGCATTGACTGCAAATGTTACCGTGACTAACGTGCCCCGTTCAGCTGAAGTAACAGATCCCACTTGCCGTATACCACGTCTTGCTACAACTTTGTCAGGTCTCTGGACTGTAGTTACACCTGTTTCATCTACATTATATATGTAGGTATGTCGATCCATAACAACTTGCAGGTTATCGTAAAAAGCTTTTACGTTAGTTCTGCTGAAGCCCTTGAAAGACTGGTCGCTTGAGCTACTCGGACAGAGAGTGAAGGGTTTCGTTTCATAAAGGAACGGAACCATTTTTCACCCGCCATCTCATTCTCATTCCATGTGGTTGGCCGTTTTAGGTTAAATTTGTTTGCAAGCTCAAAAGCTAACTTCCGTACCTCTTTTGGATAGAGGCCGAAATAAATGTCCGCGCAACGTGTAAGGTATTTTGACAGCTGCTGCTCTTGTTCTTCAAACACTTCATGTGAGCAACGAAGCCCATGCTCACGTTACCAATATCATCTGCGCCGGCAGCATTTCGCTTACGAATGTATCTGAACAAGGACATGCGATTGATTTCAAACATTTATTCTTCCAAATGCTGTACATGTTTACATTGAGCTGCCCAATCTTACGCTTTAACAGTCTCAAAAGCCTCTTCTGTTAGGCGTGCAATTTCTTTTGGATCTTGGCCCACGTTTTTATCCGCTACCCGTCTCTTTACAAGGCTCCACATTTTTTCGATCGGATTTAGATCGCCTTACCACGCAGTGGTAAGGCGGCAATTTTAGCAATTCATGATTGTGAGATTTTAATAATGCATCCACGGCATATGTAGGTGGACCTTTGTTTTGTTTAATTAATTCAAATAATACATTTTGTCCAAGTATCTTCAAAATATAGTCCCTTTTCTCGCAGCCATTCCTGCATGTCACGTTTAATACTTGACATTATAGGCGCTTTATTTATTTGAGTGAGTACGGAGTGTTGTCCATTACCACAAGTGACCTTTCAGGTAGGTTAGGAATGACATTTTCACTCATCCATTTCAAAAAATTATTTGAGTTCATGTCATCGTGGTAATCTGAGGATTTGGATTGGGATTTGAACATTAACAATGCACCATTAATAAAACCATTTTCAGTTCCCGCATGAGCAATTATCCAACGGCTCCCTGATGACTCCCATCCCAGGATGGGAACATCCCTGAACATCCCAGGCTTATCCTCTTTTTGCCAGCAACTTTTGGCATGATAAGTGTTGTGTATATAGTTTTCGTCTAAATATACTACAATTGGCACTTTCCTACCACAGATATTTGCTTTTAGAATATTTCAATTAACGCCAGAATAAGAATATATTTTTGTAATATAAAATTAACAAATAATAATATTAAGAGAAAGTTAGTTTGAAGAAAATTATAGAAAATTGAAAACAGAAACTGCATAAAAACACGTTAATATCAGTAGTATAAAAATATAAACTAATAATTAAATATTTAAGATTAAAAACTACAGGTTTTTTCACCACATTACGATTTCTTCGGATTCTCTCCAAATATCTTGAACGCCATGCGGTAATATCATAACGTTCCATAAGTAATTTACGTTTCGATTGGCATCGCTTATACTTGAAACCGATACTTTGCAATATACGGTGCAATGTTGTGATGCTTCCTTGAAAATGTATGTCTTCTCTCAAAGCTGCACGTAATTTAGCCAATGTTGGTAATTCCTTCCTCACAACATAAAAACTGTGAATTTTTTGCCGTATAGCGCACAAATCAAATCCCTCTAAGTCAAACTTTTTGGTATGCGGGCGACTCTTCCCTGGGGTGACGATAACTTTAGAAGTACTCGCCGTTGTTGCGCCTTCTTTTGTAACTCTCGTTACAGTTTTCTCTGATACACCTGCAATAAAATGAACAAGTTTGAATGATTATTTTCGTATTTAATTACATTATTGTTGAATAAGTTTATTTTTGTTGTATTGTTGTATTGTGTTAATTCCTTTTAAAAATTTCCATAATAAATATTATGCATTAAAAAAACTTAATTCAATCTGTAAGAAATCAATCGGGAAAAAATCTGTATATTATGGCAGCCCCAAAATTTACCTGTCATGGCGGCGACTCTCTTGCAAACATTGTTTAATGGTATTAAAACACCGTGATTCTTGTGTTCCTCTTCACAGAACTCCTTCACTTTTTATATCATTTCTCGACCTGTACTTTTTACAACTTTTGGCATCGTAAATAAACCTTATAACGCACTAATCCAATAACAAACTCACAAAATATCTACCACAACAAACGCACCTTGATAACATCGACAAACGACATGGCCGATCTCCCCATCTGTCAAAATTAGTTCCATAATTGTCCGCGGGACTTCTTTCGTGAAATGGACTTTATGCCAAATTATTTTATTCCATACTGACGGCTAGCGGCATCTGTCAGAAAAACCGGTAAAAACTTTTCGGTACATCAGGTAGATAATCGACGTAATAAATAATGTTCTGTATTTTCTAAACAAATCTTACCTTCACCTACGAGATCAGTGACAAGTTTTAATCGTATCTTCATTAAAATTTCATTCGTGGATAATGAAACTACTATCAGATACGTTAACAAGTCTCAAACTCTAGAATACAGGAAATACGTGACAATTTACTTAAAATGAGAGGTTTTGAACGACATAATGTCGTAATTTGCGAAAAGGAAGTCACCGTATTATACGTACTCCTTAAAGAAATTTGTTCATGGGACTTTTCACATTAACGAAGATTATACATTTACTTTGTTTTATAGCACGACACTCGACAACCAGAATCGAATATGAAAGGTATCTCTATACCACTTAACTGCAACAAATCATGTGAACCTTTCAAAGACACTATATTGACTTTACGACTAGTACTGGCGCGTGCACCACTGTTCTATGCGTCGCTTTCCTTCCATTTTTGGCTTTCGGTACAGGTGGCAGTTACATGTCCCGACTCACTATAAATATAACACACGGTGAGATGCGCAGTGGTATTAGTCTATATTGGTTGTTCCGTTTTCCCCGATATTGACATAGGTTTCGCAAGTTGGCGTAGCCAGTTTCGGTACTTTTAACAACGATGACCCATCTTTTCACAGCACAGCACACCACTCTCTTTGTAGGGATAGCCAGAGGCATACCCAGGACTCGGTCCCTTAGTAGACACACTCACGCTTCGCCTGCTATGTTTACGGTCCGATGTAGTAGGGGGCGAGCCCATTGGCATCCACTGGGCACAGAAGTTCCAGACTCCAAGATCATTGAGATAATGGAAAAAATCCAATAACGTTTTGCCCGACCTAAGGATCGGACCCGGGACTACATGACCGGCAGTTTTTGCAGTAGAGGCGGCTACCACTACGCCACTGAAGAAGTCATATCTTTCCACGAGTATGGCAATTACCACGAAAACTGATCGTACTTCTAGAAGAGACCTAGGTCTTTTACGCTCAACATCGTATGTGGTGTAATCGGTTTCTCGCTTGAGCGCAGTCACTTTTTTTTTTTACTACCTCTGCAATCTGCAGACCCTGTGCTTTGTGTACTCTTTACTCTTTAATTCCAGTTCCCTCTTGTATGCCACTCGCTTTTCGGGTTAAAGATTCTTTATTTCTCATAAGAAAATACATATTTTCACTTACATGAGAACTTATTATCTAGTCTATTTATATGAAATGCGTAGGTACTACATTAAAAAGTAAGTAGGTCCTAACTATTAATAACATTATCCAGTCGTAACCTATGTAATATTGTGTAAGCACTGATTGCTTTACATGGCTTGTCATTTATTATTTTCAATGCTGGCAGAAAGAAAATAAGAAACCCGGATAAAATAACAACAAGCGGGTAGTGTACGCCTAGATACAATCATTTGCATTGAGTTTGCATCGAGTGCGCCGTGCGCCGCGCGAGTAAATACTGTAGCAATACCACGGATCTAAGTTCGGGCGCTTCTGGATGTGGCTCTTTGTATCTTATCTGTAGAATTATAAAATTGTTTTCTTATTGTTTCCTTTTTATACAACTATTATAAAAGATCGTACTTCTAGAAGAGACCTAGGTCTTTTACGCTCAACATCGTATGTGGTGTAATCGGTTTCTCGCTTAAGCGCAGTCACTTTTTTTTTACTACCTCTGCAATCTGCAGACCCTGTGCTTTGACTCTTTAATTCCAGTTCCCTCTTGTATTCCACTCGCTTTTCGGGTTAAAGATTCTTTATTTCTCATAAGAAAATACATATTTTCACTTACATGAGAACTTATTATCTAGTCTATTCATATGAAATGCGTAGGTACTACATTAAAAAGTAAGTAGGTCCTAACTATTAATAACATTATCCAGTCGTAAACTATGTAATATTGTGTATGCACTGATTGCTTTACATGGCTTGTCATTTATTATTCTCAATGCTGGCAGAAAAAAAAAAAGAAACCCGGATAAAATAACAACAAGCGGGTAGTGTACGCGTAAAATTGTTTTCTTATTGTTTCCTTTTTATACAACTATTATAAAAGTATATCTTATTTATATATATTAATAAATATGTAAGCATGTTATTTGCATATATTTATATGTTATTTTGATTATGTTTTTTTTATTACTATTATTAATTATCAATAATTATATTTACTTATAGGTTTTTTATAGTAATTATATATATCGAGTTTATTTTAACCAAATTTAATATAATAGTAGTTATATTATAGTGAAAATGATCAGTAATTACTTACTGATATAATATTTCTTATTTGCTATGTTTATATTATGTTCTTAAGTTGTTATTTTCTATTATATTATATTTATTTATATAACTATTTTACGATAATTTTATATGAGTTTTCATAATGTAATGCTTAAGCAGTCTTTTAAAAGTTTTTATTGAATTTTTCTCTTTTATATCACGGGGCAAGTGGTTATATAATTTGGTTCTTTCGGATATAATGCTATTACGTCCGTATTTTGTGCGCGAACTATACATATGAAGTTCATTTATATGTCTTAATCTTATTTTATGATATTTTTTAGCTTTCGTGAGGACTGTATTTGTATCTATATTTTTCTGTAGCATTTTGCGTATGAGAATGCATATTTGATAAATGTAAGTTTGTCGTATATTCATTATCTTGAGTTCTTTATAAAGTTTTTCTGTGTAGGTAAGGAAATCATAATGGAATAATACCTTTAAGAGTTTATTTTGTGCTACCTGAATTATATCTAGATTTGTCTTTGCCGCTGTGCCCCAAATTTCAACTAGATAATCAATGTGTGGTTTTGCTAAGGAATTGTAAATCATATATCGTACTTGACGTGGAAAACAACGAACACAACTTTTAAGAACACCGGTAAGTGATGATAATTTGGTTTTTGCTTTTTGAATATGTGGGGCCCAAACAAGCTAGCAAAAGTCCTAAGTATTTTTCTGATTTGACTTCGTTTATGTTTTTATTATTCATCATTAATGGTGGATGAGAATCAATTACCTTATTTTTAGCGGAAAAATTTATATTGTTTGTTTTTGAGGTATTGACAGTCAATAAATTTTCTTGAAACCAATTATTTACTAAAGTTAGGTCCGATTGTGCTTCAGATATTATTGAACCAATAGATTGACCAAAGTAAAATAAACAAGTATCATCCGCATAAAGTGTTACCCCCCCTTTAAGTCCTATCTGGTAAATACTATTAATATACAAAAGAAATAAGAGAGGTCCTAAAATAGATCCTTGAGGTACACCATAAGTTATTAATTTCGGACTACTTGTGCTATCGCTAATTTTATCTACTTGGTATCGGTTTGAAAGGTATGATTTAAATATATTTAAAGCAGTATCGACCAAACCAATTTCTTGAAGTTTGTTAATTAACAGTTTGTGGCTAACGGTGTCAAAAGCTTTCTTTAAATCTATGAATATACCAAGGATTATTTGCTTTTTATCAATACCAATCCTGATTTTAGTTGTGAGGTCTATTGTTGCTGATAGATTATTTGATTTATTACGGAAACCATATTGTATTTCGTATAAGTAATCAAGAGATGACAAATGAGCTTGAAGTCGATTATACAGTATTTTTTCGGATATTTTTGATAGCACAGGGAGAACCGAAATGGGACGGTAATTACTCGGGTCTCATTTTGTACCAGTTTTATATATTGGGGTAACTCGTGCAATTTTCAGGGTATTAGGAAATGTACCCATGGTAAGACTTTTATTTATACAAGTTAATTCATTTATAATTATATGTTTAATGCATTTTATTGATTTTGTATTTATTCCGTCAACGCCCGAGCTTGTGTTAGATTTTAAACTATCAATTATTTTTAGCACCTCGTCTTCGGTAGTAGGTGAGAATGTGTCTAATGTTTGAGGAATGTTTGAGGACTATGTACTTGAGATTGAAGTATTTGTTCTCCCAATACCGAACCAACATTAACAAAGGAATCGTTAAAGTTTTCACATATCTTCACTTCGTCTACGATAATAGTACCATCTTGTTTTTGTAATTTTGTCGGCACCGCTTTTTCTTTAATCTTATTATTTGAGAGAGACTGTATAAGTTTCCACATCTTAGACGGGTGTTTTTTACATTCCGAGAATGATTTCAAATAATATTTAGCCTTTGTGTGTTGTATATCTGTAGTAACGTGATTTCTCTCTTTTTTAAAGTTTTCTTCTTTAGTCTTCAGGATTCTGTTTATGTAAATTCCAAAGTACATTTCGTTTATTTATATCTGTGATAATTGATTTGTTAATCCAATTTTGTCTCGGAGGGTTCAATACTTTTGTTTTAGTAACTTTGCTCTCTTTTATACATGATATTAGTTTACTCTCTAGGACGGTGTAAAGATTATCTGAGTTGTTAATTTCATATTCTGACACTAATTGAATAATCTGTTATAATCAACCGCTTCGTACTTCACCCTTTTGAGGTTTTCAGGCTGATATCGTTGCACTTCTAAGTAAATTAGATTATGGTCTGTTATAGGTGTATCTATAAGAGCTAGATGAAATTTATTCTGGCCAAGATTGGTACACACATGGTCTAGAATGCTTTTTGTGGTGGCTGTACTTCGCGTGCAGCTTCATCAATTTTATTTAGTATTCTATAGCCATTGGTTTCTAAAAGTTCTTTATATTTATCATTTGTAGGATCGGTTATCAATATATTAAAATTTAGATCATCAAATACGAGTTATTAACTTATTCGAGATATTAATGGGTCCTAGAACGCGTGCAAATGTCGAATCAAAATAATTGTCGTTGGCCTAGTGCAATGTTATGCTTTCGATTTTTGGTTTCCGACGCTCTAAATGAAGACTGCAAACACCGAGCCACATGTTCGAGCAAGGGGGCAGCCTGAAAACCAGCCAATATGTAGACCTTGGGTCTTCATAGTTATAAACTGAGTCTGCTCCTTTTGCTAATCTTTAGATTGAAGAGTTTATAATATGTTACTAGCTACTTAAGGTTAAATGATTAGTAATATTAGTAATACTTGATCAATGGAGCTGGCAGGTGAAAGCTTATCTCAGATAACGCCACTGCTGTACGAACTTTGACCTGCCCCGGTAGCAGAGTTAGCAGGAAAAACGAAGTCCCAGGGGGTTGGAACGAGATAGCAGATATGAATTGTTTGGGCGCGAAAGAGAGAAAGAACGGGCAAAACTAGTTATCCCCGTGCCGTGCTAATAAGTGGAAATAGTTTTTGAAGACAGAGTCAAATTGTAACTCTAACTCAAAATAATCTATATTATTATTAATGTAACTGAATTTATGGACATAGTCTGAAGTCTAGTCTTGTTTGTTATCTTGTTGTGTCATGCCCACAGTAATGTCTGCACCGGAACACAGTAATGTTTGCACATTACTGCTTGGCGGATCAATAACTGGCAAAGGTGTGGTACCTCCCCAGGCGGCCCCCTGCAAAAGAGGCCTACCACTACAACTATGATTGATATAATTTCGGAAGTGTATAGTTTTACAATAAAGAACTTCATTATTTCTTTATCATTTGTTTTAATTGAAGTAAGGGGAAGGTAGACCTCGTCCTCCTTAGTTACTTACCTCAATCGCCAACCAATCAGTTATTAAAAATATGATTAAAACAAATCAATTAAAACACTGTAGAACTATTGATTTAAAACATGTAATTTTTGTTTTTTGAATAAAACATCCTTTAAAAAAAAACTTGTTTTATCCAACCCTGGGTAGGATTATTTTTGCAGAAATCCTTCGTGTTCCGTGTTGATAGTTGAGTTAAATACTCTGTTTTCCAACGTTTCCATAAATCTTGTAATAATTTTGATATCAAATGCCATCTCGTTCTGGCATCTGCTTTCGTTTCTGTGATATTTAATCCCGCTGACACTGTCAGAAAATAACCTGGGGTCAGATAATCGAGATCTACCGGGTCTTCTGATATTGGGGAGAGGGGTCGTGAGTTTAAACACGCTTCTAACTTCGCCAGAAGAGTAGTGTACTCTTCAAAAGTCAGTTTCTGCTCTCCGACCACTCGCTTAAGATGATATTTGCGGAGGCATAAACTAAGCATTCCTGATCTACATTCCCTTTGAGAGTTACTATTGATGTTTTGAAAGCATGAAGGTCACCCTGGGTAACGTGTGATATACTTAAATCGCCGATATCGTCGCACAGTCTTGTTGTTGTAGACTCCAATTCCTGCTCATGATAAACATTTAACCTAGCACCTGGTGATTTTGTCCACACTACCGCTGACTTTAAATCGTTGCTCTCTACCTCACTGTCTGTGCATTCCGTATAACCAAACGACAAAGGCTCGAAGTTGTTAGATTTAAAATCAAATTTGGATTGTATTGAATTGCCGTCAGCGTAAGATCTCGTTTCTTTTATGTTTAAACAGGCAGCATCTAATTGTTTTGAATCCGATTCCATACCATACCATCCGCAAAAGTCTGTAGTTGGCAACTTTTGTTTTCTGCACCAAGTTGCTTTGCCGCACTTGGCAACTGATGCTATTGTGTTCGTCGATAATATTTCTAGTCCAGTTATTCTGAAAATTCCGCCGGTAGCATATGCATCCTGACCCACTTTAACAATATGTTCCTCTGTCTTACCGTCTACGTTGTACAACAACACTATTTCCTTGTCTCCTTGTGCACTGGGACTGTCAAACAAATTGCATAACTCGTGCCCAGTGAAGCACAACTGCTCGTAAAGTGCTCCGGTCCCTTCACATTTAGCGCATGATAGGGCTGACCACACACAACTATTATACATGTCCATTACCGAGCAACGATTGTACACTAAGCCATCGCATTGCGCCGTGCACTTGTTAACACAGTTTGGTGCATTATTGTTGCAATCCCATGTTTTGCAACTCGTTGCGGCACCTATCACCTTCAACAAGGTGTAGGCATAATCGTATTCTTTGCGCTGCCTAATGTCTGTGAGAGTTAGTGATACGTTTCCCATGCGAATCGTGTCATGAACGTGCATATTAAGACTGGTCTCATATATTATTTTATTATTGGAGCCGGAACCCGTTACGTCGAACGTCATACCGTCTATAGCCTCCACTGTGTATAGCCAACTTAACATGGCGATACATATGACCGCAGTTAGGCTCTTTGATGTTGAAAAAACCAGCGACGCGCCAATTATTGATAGGGCTAAACCGTAGTTTCTCACGCTTATACTTGCACTCACTAGCGCATCTTCAAGTGCAAGTACGAATCCCAACAAGCCGGCCCGCATGAACACTTCCACTCCACACATCCATGACTGATATAAAGTTACAATGATTACGGTTACGGCAAATATGCAAACTGACATTGTGTAATGGAATCTATTGTTGTTTCTAGGCAAGTGTTGATCTGTTTTAGTGATGTTACACGCGACGAATATAGGCCTAGTAGGAAATGAACATAGTGGACCCCCACAGTAATTCCTCAGTCAGTAAAAACTTTATAGCATGATTAAGTATCAATAAATTAAGGTATTGTATAAATATCCAAAAAAAAAAATTTAAGAAGTTAGGTTTTTTTAATTAAAATCTTATTTCTATGATATCTTTTTTAGGAAAAATGCTCCGTTTGAACTTTCTTCACAGGACATATTCATGTAATCTATACAAACAATACACGAAATATCCAAAAAAAATTCCCAGCAGAATCGCCAAATTTTTTATAACATATGTTTCTTGGTGTAACTTGGACTGGAAAATTGCTCAGTCGATTTTTTTAACGGGAATGCTATTTTATCGAAGTCATATAACCACACAATAAAAATCCAAAAAATAAACCATGTAATTATATATTTTTTTTAAATTGTCTCTTTATTTGCAGTGGAAAATTTCTCAGTCTATTTTCTTTATTGATTTAAGTACACCGTTAACTTTCTTTTCAACTAGCAAAATATCCAAAAAAAAATCAAGCGGATTAATAACTAAAAACATTTTAATAATAAACAGATTTGAATCTAGCTATCGGGAGCCGAAAGTAGGGAGCGGGGTGGAGGAGCGGGGCGCGGGAGCGGTACTGGCCGCCCGCGCGACATTATTATATACCTACTTACTATTCACGTATTTATATTTGATTAGCCGCTAATTTGTAATTTTGTACATATTCCTTGGGAATAGTTTGAAGTTTCATTACATCACTTTAATTTTTTAGTAAACGACACTTGCTTGGCGCAAAGGTGCTTTACAATACGTATGAAAATGCGTGTGTAAACTGCTCTTAACTGCCGACCACCGGTGGTTGTGGTCGATGGTCCGTTTGCGCCGAGACTTATAGGGAATTTAATACATCCTCAAAACAATAATGTTAATATTAGAGATGAAACGGATATTCGGTAACTTTCCGGTATCCAGGCTATCCGGCACGAATTTAATATTCGGCCAGTTACCGAATAATGGACAAGTATCCGGCCAGATACCGGATTAAAAAAAAATTAAGAAAATTATCATACATCAATTTTTAATTACAGAACAAAATTGATAGTCAAACTGCACTACAGGCAAATTATGATAAATAAATATAAAGGCTTCTGTCCTCTTTCTATGAGCCTTCGGCCACGAATGAACAAACTTGTGACGTATATGAATATTAATAATAAAATAAAATAACACTTTTTTGCCGGTAATAATATATCAAAAAAGTAGTAACCGAAAACATTTCTTTTAATTAAATGTAAAACGACATTATTAGATTTACTATTTGAAAATATTCCGCCTGTCCAACAAACTTCATTTCAACCAAAACGTTTTTATTCGCTTGTTAATTTTTAATTGAGTACTTTTATGACCAAACTTTTTTCATCAAACTCCTTAGGTGCTATTGAGAAATAATAATATAATAATAATAATATGGGACAACTTCCACACATGGTCATCTGGTCCCAAACTAGGCTAGAAGCCTGTACTATGGTAACCAGATGACTGATATACATACTTCTATAAGCTTATAACACCCAGACACAGATCAAACAGACATGTTCATGCACACAAATGTTTGACCTGGCCGGGGATCGAACCCGGGGCCTGCGGCACAGAAAGCAGAGTTACTACCATCTGAGCCAACGAGGCTGTCGTGTAGTGGCGAAGGTGTGTGGCGAGGAAATAAAACTATCATGGTGGCTCATATTCATTATCATCATCTCAGCCGTTGGTAATCCACTACTGAACATAGGCTTCCCCCGTAAAGGGGGGTTTTGCCAATACTCGACACGCTTGGCAGGCGGGTTGTCGAGCGCAGATCGATGGTATTTTGCAGAGGACGCTGCTGCTCGTCCTCCGGATCTGTTAACCCTTAGCCGGCTCTTACGGCAACCACGGGTAGAGAGTAGAGAGGGTGGAGCACTGTTCTCAAGCTGGTAACTCCACGGCCAATACGGCTCATATTATCGTAGTCAAAAGCGGATATTGCTGAAAATACTTTTTATTTTAAACTCCTAGAACAAAGAATATTTAGTTTTTAGTTCCGATTTTTATAAAAAACTAAATATTCTTTGTTCTAGGAGTTTACAATGGAGTTCCGAAAAGTAACGCCAAATTCAATCAATTAACTTTTTATTTTATTATTTTTTTATCGTTTCCCCCGTAAAGCTGGCTACTTAATAGGTATTAAATGAATTATGCTGCAACAAACGGTTTCACTTATCTTCGTATACAAGGTCAGCTTCCGAAAAAAGTCTATCGCTGTATATACTGCTGCAGGGTGCTAAAAAATAAATACTAGCAAAATTTGTTAAGTTTAGGTATTGTACAGAATTAACTGACCACCATAAGGATCACGTTTCACGATCGCGACCAATGCGTACTGAATTGAGAAAAGAATCAATATCACGTGCAATCGCGTTTTATCCTCTTCAAAAGGTGCCATCATCATCATTGTCATCATCATATCAGCCATAGGACGTCCACTGCTGAACACAGGCCTTAGATTTCCATCCAGTTCGGTTGTAAGCGGCCTGCATCCAGCGTGCTCCTGCCGTACTTATCAGATCGTCTGTTCCACCATGTGGGAAGACGTCCTAAGCTGCGCTTACCAGTCCGTGGTCTTTATTCGAGAACTTTACGGCCCATCGGCCATCAGTTCTACGTGCTGTGCCCTGCCCATTGCCAAGTGGATTAGCAAGTTGAAGTCAACTTTCTAATCCGCTGGGCTATGTCGGTAGCATCCGTTCGTCTACGGATCTTCTCATTTCTGACTCGATCTCGCAGAAAAATCCCGAGCATAGCAATCTCCATAGCTCGTTGCGCTATTTTGAGCTTACTGATAAGGCCCACAGTCAGGGACCACGTTCCAGATCCGTAAGTCATCACTGACAACACACATTGGTAGAATACTTTCGACTTGAGGCACTGAGGTATTTTGGACGAGAAGACACTACGTAGGTTTCCGAACGCTGCCCAGCCTAGTTGACCTCTTTCTCGAAGTTGGACCTACCAAGTTGGACTACTTGTCCTAGGTAGACGTAAGAGTCAACAACTTCTAGAATCGCGTTACTAACCGGTACTGGGGTCAGCGCAACATGGGCATTAGACATCACCTTCGTCTTGTCCAAGTTCATTTTAAGGCCGACCCGTTGAGAAACTCGATTGAGGTCTTCGAGCATCATGCTAAGATCTTCCATCGATTCTGCCATGACTAAAATGTCGTCGGTAAACTGAAGGTGAGTGATGTATTCGCCATTAATATTGATGGCGTGCCTTTGCCATTCCAGAAGCTTGAAGGCGTCCTCCATTGCGGCAGTAAACAGTTTCGGAGATATGACGTCTTTCTGTCTTACCCCTCTATTCAACGTGATCGCCTTCGAACTCTGGTCCTGTACTCGAACCGACATAATGGCGTTCCTATCCAAGCACTTCAACACTTCGATATACCGATAGTCAATATGGCATCGCTGGAGAGACTCGAGCACCGCCCATGTCTTGATCAAATGAAAGGCCTTTTCATAGTCCACAAACGCTAAACATACATATATACATGCAGTCACGCCTTGTTCCCGGTGGGATAGGCAGAGATTATTTACCTCCACTTGCTACGATCCTGACATACAACTTTCGCTTCGTTCACTTTCTTGACATTTTTCATACATGCTCGTCGGTTGTAGGTACTTTTGATTTTGCTTTTCTTAAGAACAACGTCAACTTGTTCATGAAAAGTACGCCTAGGTCGACCGCTACCGACTTGACCATTCACACTAGCCTTATAAATCTCTTTTGTTAATCTCCTTTCATCCATCCTCTCCACATGTCCGAACCACCTCAGCATTCCTTTCTCTATCTTTGTCACTACATCTTCTACCACGCCACAGCGTTCCCTTATCGCACTATTCCTCATTTTGTCCATCAAAGTCACTCCAGTCATGCTTCACAGGCTTCTCATCTCCACAGAATTAATCTTACTTTCATGCTTCTTCTGCCAGACCCAACATTCACTACCATACGTAAGTGCAGGGATCAGTACCCTTCTATGGACAGCCAGCGGACGCTAAACATAATGGCAAATTATACTCTTCGGTCTTCTGTATAATTTGGGCGTAGCTTGTGGATGTGGTCTATGGCGCTGTAGCCTTTTCGGAAACCTGCTTACTCAGACGGCTGGAAGTCATCGAACCTGCGACTGAGACGATTCGTAATGACCCTCGAAAACAACTTATAAACATGGCTCAGAAGCGAGATGTGTCTGTAATTCTTCAACAAGGTGTTATCACCTTTTTTTGAAGAAAAATGGAAGAGATTAAAGTTAATTTAGCGATACCGGACGTCTCAAATTGGAAGAGATACTCATCACTCACGAAGTTGATACGAGTTATAGTTTATCGTCGACGCTTTCTCGAACTGAAAAAGCCAGCTAATGAACGAAATCGTCAGGAACATCTCACGCCAGCAGAATTATCACATGCGCTTCAGACTTGCATAAAACAATGTCAAGGTGAACATTTCAAGGCGGAGTTGGATCTTTTTAAAAGGAACGACCATTTCATTAAAATCAAGGGACGTCTGATATCATTGAATCCTTATGTTGATGGTGAGGGTTTATTGCGAGTTGAAGGTCGATTGAATAACATCTCGGGCAATGAAGATGTTAGGTATCCTATACTGCTGCCGAAGAAATCTGCGCTTACTGCGGGGCTATTGTGGAACTCGGTGACGATCACTTTAGTGACTATTAGCTCGATTTGACAGTTCTAGTTACTAACTACAAATGTCAAACAGCTGGTTTCGTATTGGCGTTCTCCAGTTAGCAACTGAGATGACGTCAAAATCACTAGGCATGTATAATAGTAACTTAAACTAATTTTCCAGCTGTTTTCGTATCGATACTTTTAAAACTGGCATTGGGGAAGTCTTAATTGTTCACCGTGACGTCACTTGTGATTATCACTGAAGGTTTAGGATAGACACTGCTCGAGACCAGTGTTTTTTATTAATAAGTCATCAAGCGTTTTCTTTCTGTCAGCGAAAGCGATAGAGTTCGAAAATTTTTGGGTTTTTGTGTTTTTCAAATTTAATTATTTGCTGTGTGGAAGACGTGACTTCAATCAATCAATTAACTCTGCCGAAGGGATTCTACTACTAAACACAGGCCTCTCTCATAAGGGGGGGTTTTATATTCGCACATTTTATTATATTCGCCACGCTTGGCAGGCGGGTAGGCGCATTCGATTGATTTACGCAGACGTGACTTAGTGAGTATAATGTATAAAATATTTATTATTGACGAATAGCTATATATTCGCTAGTGCTTTAGGTAGGTAAATCCTAGTAAAGCACCGGCAGGCACAGAACAAACCGGCAGGTACAATAGATGCCACTAATATTATTTTATTTAATGTAACAGAAACTATGGCGCATAGAGTCACTTTACTCGAGCAAGCGGAAGAACAGCGTAGGTACAATAATCTGCGTTTGAAGAGGCGTCTAATTAGAGACGCCAGCAACCCGCTCCAAATGCCAGATGAAGAATTTGTATTACATTTCCGGCTGGATAAGGAAGGCTTTGTGCAGTTGCTCGAGGAGGTTCGACCCTATATTGCACAAAATCGTCGGCGTCACGCGATTCGCTGCGATCTAAAAGTAAGAATACATTCCACTTAAGACCATCTTTCTGCAGGTCTGGCTTGACCTATAGTGCAGTGTGCCGCCTACTAAAGTGCGCGGGGTAATGGATCTACAAGAACGCTACATGGGCTAGAGACGGCCCTGTCTTTCTGCCATATTAAATAGGTACCTTATATGCTTTTCATTCCTTATTGCAGGTTTTAGTGGTCTTGAACTTCCTCGCAAATGGGTCATATCAAAGGAATGTGGGCTTGTCAGTCCTATGGAACATGGCACAGCCCACCGTCAGCCAGTGTCTGCATGAGGTCCTCGATGCCATCAATACGAGGGAAATACTTATGAAGTACATAAAGTTCCCTTCATCACAACAAGAGAAGGAAACAATCATGAAGGGGTATGTTCCTAAACCTTCCTAATTATTAAAATGTTTCATACATTAATCCATAATCACACCTTGTATCTGTTGGAGTATGTAGAGACTAATTTTCTCTGTTTGATCCTGACATAATAATATTATTACTCACTATTTAACATTGGGTTTCAGCTTTATGGAAAAGTTTGGTTTCCCTGGCGTAATTGGATGCATTGATGGGACTCATGTAGCCATTATCCGGCCATCAGAGCATGAGGAGGCTTTTTTCAATAGAAAGCATTATCATTCCCTCAATGCTTTGATAGTAAGTATCAAATTATCTGTAATCTATACCTAGATACAAAGCGGTAGCACACTTCTGCCGCAAAACCATAGCGGCAAAACTGCAGTCGTTCCACAATGAGTTGTCCGTTGAATAGCGAAACTGAAAAAGGCACATTTTGTTTAAGATTCTATCTATTACCCATACAGTTTCGCTGATTGACGATTGCCACAATTTAACTGACTCGCTTGCGGTCCCGTTTCACTCTGAAACTAGTGTAGCGGTTTCGCATTGCTGATTTGCAGAGGTAGAGGTTTGCTATGGCATACATGTAAACATTTGCTATTTTTATTATTAGTTGAATTAAATCTCACAAAGGGACTTTTCACTGGCGCAAGGTATAATAGAACATGTAATTTGTTGTTGCAGATTTGTGATGACAATTTAAACATTTTGTTTGTGGACGCATCTTTCGGAGGGGCATCTCACGACTCCTTTGTATGGAACCAATGTCCCATAAAGGAACATCTTGAAATGTTGCAAACGAGAGGAGAGAGATGTTGGTTGCTAGGTAAGTCTAGATAAGTATTCCTCGTAACATTTTCTACACTGTTGCAAACAATTAATACTTAATACCTACATCGTTTAGTACCATTGATATAAAGAAAGGGGGAGATGAGGTACTGGCTTTTCAAAAATAGCAAGCTCAAATAAGGTCCCATTAGGTCCACATATGTTAGTAAAGTGAGGTCGTACGAACGAATAATATTATTGTCTCGGTCGCACTTCTGTCTTATGTACGTCTTTCTATCTTTGTTGTTCATTATATTATGTTACTGTGCAAACTTCACACTGAGCAAATTGCACGTGCCATTTGTTGAGTAAGCGCTGGGAGAATGTACCTTACGTCCCATTTTCTTTATATCAATGGTTAGTACATAACGATTATGAAGTAAATAAATGCCTATAAAGAGGTTCTGACTATCTAGTCTTAAGCAGCATTGGAATTTCTTTTTACGGGATATTTACCATGATTAAATGTTTTACGAGTTTCCTGATATTTTGACGCAGTTGCTTACGCCATGATCACCAAAGAAGAAGAAGGCATCGGCGAGTTGATTTTTAGAAAAAAATATTTCTAATGTATACAACCATTGTACAACCATTGATTTAAAATTTAAAAGAAAGACCGAAGTGCGACCGAGACAACAGTATTATTCACTCGTATGACCTTACTTTACTGACGTATGTGGACCTAATTTTAGCTTGCCATTTTCGATAAGCTAGTACCATGTCCCCTTTTCTTTAAATCAATGTATACAACCATGAAAGTTTCAAATCGTACCTATAAATAAGCAGCATTGGTTTACAAATGGCAATGCTTATTACAGGTATACATACATAGTCGTTCTTTGCAAATCTATTTTCATTTTTAATTTTTATGATTATTATAACTTATTACTGCCTCGGTGGCGTAGAGGGCGCATGCTCGACTGCCAATCAATAGGTCCCGGGTTCGATCCCTAGATCAGGCAGTATTAAATATTGGATTTTTCCATTAGGAATTATCTCAATAACTGCCTGGAGTCTGGAACTGTGCCCGGTAGATGGCAATAGGCTCGCCCCCTATTACATGGGACCAATAACATACTGGCGAAATGTAGGTGTATCTACTATGGGACCGAGTCCTGGGTACACCTCTGCCTCTACCCCTTCGGGAAAAAGGCGTGAATGTATATTATGTTATATTTATTATTTCAGGTGACTCTGGCTATGCGCAGCGGCCCTACTTAATGACCCCGATTTTAGAAGCAGCTCCGGGGTCACCAGAGGAGTTTTATACGAATCTACACTGCCTAACCAGAAACACTGTGGAGCGATGCATTGGAGTGTTGAAGGCTCGTTGGCGCTGTTTATTAGCACACAGGGTGCTTCACTATCATCCCGTTACTGTGGCAAAGATAGTGAACGCATGTTGTGTGCTACATAATATCGCTAACGTACGTAATACTCTGGTGCATCAACTGCAGGGTGATGCAGCTGGGGACAGAGACCGCCAAGTTTCTGGTCGAGCGCCAGGGGTAGCAAGGGACAATTCGCGGGATGCATTAGTCCGAAGAGTATATTCAGCAAGAATATCCCCCTAATTACTCTCGACTAGGCCTTCATAAAATCTAGTTTACAAGAAAAAAAGGATTATAATAGACTCAATCATCAAGAACACAGAGTACAAAGATGCATAGCGACCACGCGGCACCGCCACAAACAAACGAATGTACCTACTTAACCATAGCAAATACTGTAAAACTAACAATTGAAAAAATGTAAGCCCAGCAAGTTTCTTGTGCCTTTTTCTTGTAGAGGTATCTTTCCAAACGCACTGTAGATTCATTACAGTTTATCATCATTCAGTCAGATTGTGACCTAATAGAATTGCTTTCATTGGGCGGCCAGAGTAGAGTCGCGATAACCTCGCTCGAGGGAGGACGTGGAGCGTAATTGGCGTTGCCCTCTTGTCATCCATCTCAACCAAGATCGATGCCTTTGTAACATGGATGTGGCAAAAGATACTCACGAATACCATGGAATGCTATGAAACCTGATAAGTTCATTTTAATAGAGCTGAATATCCTAAACACTGCATCTTATTAGGACCAAATTGAATGAAAAGATTTGACTTTGAAAAAAGCCCTTATTGACAAAGATATTCATTATGATGTAGACAAGGAACAAAGGAAAGGAATTCCCGAATTTCCCAACAAGTCGCGAGAATTGCACTATTATTTTTATCAAGTACTTATATTTTATGTAGTACATACTCACATTATGTAAATTGAAATAAAAAAAAATAAAAATCATATTATTTTATTTCCGATGTGTATGTACCTTGAGTTATATTATTATTATATTATTAGTCTTATATTAATTAATACACCCCTTGACGTCATTGATTTCCGATTCGATCTCTTAGGGAAATCCCTTCATAACCTTCTAGATGACTACGTAAGTCATCTCTAATTTGGCCCATTATGGAAACGATGGCCTCCATTGCAGCGGTTTGTCGCTCTTCTACGGCAATGCGCCTCATCTCCATGTCATACGCCCAGCGCGGCGCTCTCTCATCTCTGCGTACTGAAATAATATAACTCATATGAATTGACTTGAGCAGTGTAATTTTGGAAACTTATTCCGGCAGAGGCTATTTTTTTTCACTTGCCACGATCCTGACATACAACCTTCGCTTCTTCCACTTTCATGACATTCTTCAGACATGCACGTCGGTTGTAGGACAACATCCCGCGGTCGACCCCTACCGACTTGACCATTCAAACTCGCCTTATAAATCTCTTCAGTCAATCTCCTCTCATTCATTCTCTCCACATGTTCGAACCGTCTAAGCTATCCTTTCTCTATTTTTGTCATTACCTAACACTCGACAGCATTCCCTTATCACACTATAACTCATTTTTTTAATCAAGGTCACGCTCCAGTCATACTTCTCAGGCTTCTCATCTCTACAGCGCTACCATACATATATTCACTACTACCATACATAAGTGTGGGAATCAACACTCCACTATGGACAGCCAGTCGTGCCTTTTTAGATACCTTCTGACTGTTCACAAAGGTATGCAACGCCCCATTTACTTGGTTTTCTGCGAAAATTCTTAGTTTAATATCACAGTCATACTTTCCATCCCTTGTAAACTGTGAGTATAAATTGAAATGATTATAATATACCAACATTGACGCCTTTGTAGTCGCCTTTCAGGTGGTGACATGTAGTGATGCATGCTTGCATGACCTAAAAAATAATAAAGCATAAATTATGATAAACAAAATAGAGTGTATATTTAAGTATTATTATAGTGTATTAGTACTTCAATAAATTTAATGAAACTTACTGTGAATAGTTGCCTCTGTCTCTTCCTCTTCTGCCATGGAGGCCATCGACCCAATAGTTGAAGACTGGAGAACACTGTCCTCCAACCATTCCTCGGCCATTGTGGAAGGTGAGGCAGAAACAGGATCTGGCACTTGGTGGCTCTCCAGATCTTCTAACCATTCAGGCTGTAAATATTCAAATTAATAGACTTTATTACTGCTGTAGTAGTCGCAGATTTTCAATAACTACAAACTAGCTACTTCTACTTTACTATTATACTAGTATTACTTAACTTCTACTTTATATATATATGGCATGGCATAGTATTTTAAACAAAGTAGCGTTCTATGACTGTCTGACTGTATATAGATTATCCCCTAACTTTATTTGAAGAGTTTTGATACAGTTTTTATTGGAGTGTGCTGTGTAAATCAATAGAATAAGTTACCTTTATGAAAACAATGTTAGTATGGAGTTATTCCTCTTAAACCAATGTATTGCACAAAGCTTTGCTGTTACCTTTGCAATGCCGGGGTTGGTAAATATATTAATATTGTCTAATTAATTTGTTTATATAATGAACACTATATTACATTCTATTTTTTTATGAATATCTACCTAAACAAATACATAATGTTAATATACAGCAATACCAATAAATACTATACTAAAAGTACATACTCAGTATGATTAAGTAAATATTAATAAAACTAACATCGACGGGCAAGCGCACCCCTGGTAAGCCCTCCACAGCCACTGGGCCTATAATTGCTAGTACTCTCTCCTCAAGGGCTGTGAGAGGAGCAAGCCTACTAGGCCCACCACCTGTTGCTGTTGCACTTCTTCTTCTGTCTGCTGCCTTATTTTTAGTTTTCGCTTTTAAATCTATCCAATACTAGATCACATAAAAATTATAAGGGTGTTAATGTAATGTACATAAGAGAAATATTCTGGTTCTGACTGAGAAAGAGAAAATAAAGTTTACATAAGAACTAGGGAACTTGAGATTCAAATGTATACTTACTCGTCGCCACTGCTCAGGAGATTTTGTGGCACCGTCCGCTACAGAGTTTATGTCTACAGCGAACGATTGCCACAGTTCGCGGCTAGCTTGAACACCCTGTGGGCCGCCCGGCAGGCGTCCCAATGCCAGATGTGTGTGGCGATGCATAAATTCTATCAATTTCTCAAGCTGCCGCGCCGAGACTCTCCTATTTGGTGGCATCTGAATAATATCATAATATTAGCTACTATTATGAAATATGTTAACTTTGAAGGTGCTAACTGATGGCCGACAGTTCTCGAACGGAGACCACGGACCGGCATACGGTCCGTAAGGTGCTGTCGATCTGATAAGGAAGGCAGGAACACGCTGGATGCAGGCCGCTTACAACCGGACTAGATGGAAATCTATGTTCAGTAGTGGACGTCCTATGGCTGAGATGATGATGATGATGATGAAAAGCAGAAAGGTCTAATATCGCGACAATATTAATCACAAGAACGAATCCTAGGTACACTTCTGCCCCTTTACGAAGGCGTGGTGGTCTGTTAGTTATTTATCACACACATAGGTGCTTACTTTTTAAAATAAAATATAAACTGCTTTACATGCACTTATTTAACATTTCACTTATCCATAAAAGATTTCAAAAGTTAAAACGGCAGCGAAACGAAAAGTCTATTATCTCAAACTTAAGTAAAATAACCTGTCCAAAAGAATAAGTAACTTGATTGCACTATATTGCAACGAAAAAAGTGTACCTAAACATGGACGTATAATATTCCGAGCAAATTAGTGATGTGAAAAGGCGCTACGATAAGCACTTAGCAGCGCAGATAATAACTTTAAATTATTGGACACCGTATGAGATCCACAATACCAAATCTTTCAAAATTCGGTTAGTAACCGAAGCTCGGTTACTAACTCAAGCCTGATAGCGACTGGTGACTATTAAGAACGCCAATAGCCCTGCTGATCTAATTTTCGCGGATGCACAGCACACACAAATTTTTTCATCGTTATAGATGGGCTTACCAGCAACCTGAACCGGGGATTGGGGATGTGGTTTTAATCAAGGAGGAGAATTTATCACCATGTAGATGCCTACTTAGACGGGTGGTTGCCAAACATACAGGGTCCGAGAACGTTACTCGCGTCGTTACGTTGCGGACAAAAAACAATTGTGAAATAAGCGTCCTACTTCCAAACTCTGTATGTTACCGTTGCCGGTTTGATTGTGAAATGTAGGATTAGATATAAGCTAGATTTTTAATATTTAAGGATTGATTGTAAATACCTCACCAAGAACAATACTTGTGCTGTGCGTAGGACACTTGACCTACCTAGGTAAAGTCACGGTGGGCGGCGGCTAATATTAAAGGCCAAATTGCATTTGTCCTTGGTGGGCGGTATGTATGAGAAGTTTAGTTTAAGTTCGTCTCAATAGATGGCGCCTCCATACATTAAAACTCGCAAGCGTCTGTATCACCACTTAGCAATAATCGATAGCCAGAATAAACGGTATTACGTATCCAGGCCTATTCTTTATACCCACTTTGTACACACCCGATCGTTCGTACGGTTTGCTCGTGTAACAATTCGCCAATCGGCTATGTTCGGATGGATATTCGGCGGCCGGATATCTGTCCATCCGGCTTCTAGGTTTGCCGAATATTCGGTATCCGGTATCCGGCAAAACATCTATCCTTTTCATTTCTAGTTCAAATACGTGATTTGCTAATGTAAATAAATAAATCAACCAATATCATTTTATATATCTATAATTATATACAGAGATAGCCTATTAATATTATAAACGAAAGTTTGGTTGTTTGTCACTCAATCACGCTTTAACTACTGGACGGATCGGAATGAAACTTTGCACACATCATGTAGATTAGGTTCTGGAATAGGACATAGGCTACTTAGCTCCATAGGACATAGCTCCACCCGCATGGATAACGCGCGATAACCAAAGTCCACGCAGACGGAGCCGCTGGCAACAGCTAGTGTTGATATGTAATTACGTACATAGATGCATTATAGTATAGTGTATATAACACAAAAAATAAATAATTCTGTATTAATGTCTTGAAAAGCGAGTCAAAAGTTTTACTATTAACGCGAGCACGCTAATCTGCACCCAACTGGTAAAGCAAGACGGCACATTATTGCGTGTAAACGCGGGATAGATTTATCTTCGCTTCCAAAATCTTGGTGTTCTGGATGGATTTTTTTTTGGATATTTCGGATTTGTGTGTTTGTGTGACTACTTAACATATTTAAAAAATAAAATAATGCTGAGAAATTTTCCATACTGTGTTATTTATAGTTTAACATATAACAATATTGGAATGCATTTTTTTTTGGATTTTCTTACTCGTAACGCTAAATAACATTCTAAGATCATATAAGAAAAAAAAAAGGACTGAGAAATTTTCCGATGAAAATGAGGGCCATAAAAAGGAATTGTATTAAAAAAGCAATATAATACTTGACAAAAGTTTTGGATTTTTATCAAGTATCACATACTGGTATAAATAACTCATTTGGTAAAATAAATTTGGACTGAGAAATTACTCGGTTCAATATATTAACAGATTCGTGTTTTTAGGTTAAATACCTAACTTCCGTGTGGTTTTTTTTTTGGATTTTTTAAAATAAGTCTTGGTTCATACTATTTTATAACCCTGCAAAGTTTCATCGACTGAGGAATTAATGCATGGGTCCCCATACAAAGAATCCGTTCATTTACTACACTATATATTTACTTACTGGTTTAAGGGCGTACGGTCTTGTAGGCTGAGCGAAGTCACATATATCCTGCTTTATTTTGATTTTATATTTATATTCCGTTCCGCCATACTCGACGCTGTCAGACTTTAATATTACTATGCTATTTTGATCTTGCAATATCTCTAGACCTTTAACCATTGACAGCACGCACAAATCTTTGAGGTCAGACTGCTTGCACATTATTCGTTCGCGCTTGGTCATCAGCGCATTCTCAGGCTTGGTGCTGGCGAGGCAATAAGTGCTTACTATGTTGCTCGCAGTTCTGCTTGAATTGAACTTTATTTCGGCATTACACATTTTCATGACTCCATTAGTGCAGCTACATGATGATGTTGTGTTCGTGTTAAGATGAACATCACTGTAGATTGATCTTATTGTAAGCACTGGCTCAGGTTTTGGTGTTGTTCGCTCAGGTTTGTGATCTTCTGTGGTGTCCTTTTCCGTTTTTATCTCTCTAGCTGTTCGCACTAGAGGTGGGGTTGATGCTGCTAGTACACCATAATCAAAAAATACTTCCGGTTTCTTGACTAGTAGGCTGTTCACAGCGTCCATAACCAGATGCTGCATTTCCAGTCGCAATGTATCATACTTACTTTCCAATTGTTGTGACTGTGAAGCATGGATTTTTAACAAATACTGATGATTGTCGTTGGTTCCTGCCACTTTGTCTTCCAATAATTTTAGCGTGTTTCGTAGTTCCGATATTTTAGAATTTAGTGAATTAATTACCGTATTCGTTTCAGCAACATGCGCTTCCGCATTTGCTTCTATATTATCTAATCTATTGTCCTTTAGTGCATTTTGGCACATCGTGGCTTTGTTCCAAAGTGTGTGTAAAATTGTGCCGTCCGTGAATGGTGGTAACACCTTTATCGAAGTCCATGGCAGGTTTACTTCACCTGTATGGGTGTTCATCCAGATTAATTGGTCATTAGGTGAATTTTTTCCATTGCTGCCAAGCACAATTGCTTGGTCTGTAAGCACTTTTGGGCAAGAACCACACGCTGTCGGTACATTCTGGTCCGATGGCAACCAGTAACATGATCCTTTGTTACCAAAGCACCTGTTACTGTACACCCTGGTGTTTTCGCAGTCAACTGTTACCAATATTAATGATATTAGTGTTATAACGACGTCTTTAATTGAAATTTTAGGCGGCTTTACTGTTTTCCTGTTTATTACCTGTAGCTTAGCTTGTGGGGGAGGTCCTCTGTTTACACTTACTCCGTCGATTGGCGTCGATCCTGGCACTCTCACCATTTTGCCTCCTTTCTCTACGTAGGTGCTTTAGTTCGATATACTTTCTCAGCTCCGGTGTTGTTGGCATTATTCACTCTTGGTGATTTCTTGTCTTTTCCTGATGTTGATTTTTTGTTAGTCATGTCCGGTTTAGCTATTGCCTGCTTTGCAGCAGGTTTCGCTTTGTTGTTGTTCATTTTAAAATGAAACAACTACCACTTGCCCAAAGTTACTGTTTACCCCCTTTTCAGGTAGGCTGGGCCTTCAAACCTCAAGATGAGGAGAGATAGTCGCCAAGGAGTGGTTCTCAACTTGCGCAATGTATTCAGTATTTCGCTCACTCAACTAGCTAACTGAAGATACAAGGGTTCTTATGCTATGTGTTACTTCTTGAAGTCAACGTATAGGGGGATGGAACTTTATCTAACTCTATTTCAAGCTACGTACTGCTCGTTCCCAGAGGCCTCCGGCACTAGCCCACGAAGGTGCATTAAAATGCCATTCTATACCCATCTCTGATATTTTTGTGAGGAAGCTATATTTTAAAATGTTTTTGAGATGTTCATGTTGTTCTTTAAGAATTCTATTAGCTCCTACAAAGTTTGTGCCATTGTCATTGTAAATGTGACCAGGGGCTCCGCGTCATGTGGACATTCTGCTCAATGCTGCTAAAAATAATGAACGGCTGAGGTCGGAAACCAGCTCTAAATGGACCGCTTTTGTTACCATGCAAACAGAACTGCTATATAGCCCTTGGTGGCTTTTATTCCTCGACCTTTACTAGCCTTTACGTCCAAAAGCCAGTTGTAATGTTGGGACCGTAGGCGAGCTAATGAAACCACGGAGTATGAGGGTACATTGATTTATTAATAAAAAGGTTACTCCTTATATACTACCTTATGACTAACATGCTACACGTGTCGTGGGGTTATAGAACTTTAGGTACTCCTCAAGTTATTGAGGTAAATTAACAATAGATTTAATAACAATAATATCGGGTTACACATTCCTTAGAGCCGTTAAATAAATACTTTAAAAATGAACATTGTTTTTATTAGTATTTCAATATCTAGTTACAATGTTTTTTATTTATTAATCATAGCTACACTACCTACACTACATCTCCATCCGTAAAATAAAAAAAATGTGTTTGTTAAGAATACATTTTTTTTTTTTTTTTTTTTTTTTTTTTTATTATTAACGTTTATATGGTTTCGTTCTATTTTTATGTATTACTTCTAATTTTCCATGTTTACTTATTTCTACATTTGGACTTAAATCTCGTACTACTTTATATGGTCCAGAAAATACACTAGACATCTTATCTCTATTTTCAATTCTTATCAGTATTTCATCATTTGGCTTATACATTACGGATTTTATGTTTTTATCATATTTTTCTTTTCTAACTACTTTACTTTTTAATAGGTTTTCTCGTGCTTCTTTTTGCGAAATTTGAAGTCTATATCTTAATTCTAGTGGATAATTTTCATAATTATACAAGGGTTCCACATGACATGATAAATTACTTGGTATCTTGCACTTTTTTCCAAAAACTAACTCGAATGGCGTAAATTTTGTTTCTGTGTGTCATCATCATCATCATCCAGCCGTTGGAAGTCCACTGCTGAACATAAGCCTCCCCCATAAGGGGGGTTGTTGCCAATACTCGCCACGCTTGGCAGGCGGGTTGGCGAGCGCAGTTTGATGGTTTTACGCAGAAGACGCTGCTGCCCGTCCTCTGGATCCTATAGCCCTTAGCCGGCTCTTACGGCAACCACGGGGAGAGAGGGTGAGGTACTATTCTAAAGCCGGTAACCCCGCGGCAGTGTGTAGTTCTGTGTGTACTGATGTATTATAAGAAAAACACCAATATGCTAACCACTTACTCCAATGTTCTCCATGATTACCTGTTTGTATTCGTAGGTATGCACCAAGACTTTTGTGATTGTTTTCTAAAGCACCAATGGTTTCATGATGATATGCTGTTGATGTGAGTTGTTTTATGTGTAATAGTTTACAAACTTCTTGGAATGTTGCGGAAATAAATTCTGTTCCCCTGTCCGTTGTTACAATTTCCGGAATTCCATATCGAAGTATGAAATTATTTACAAATGTTTCTGCTACCTCCTTTGCACTTTTTGTTACTAAGGGGTATGCTTCAACATATTTTGTTAAATCACATTGAAGAGTTAATATGTATGAAAAGTTTTCTGAATCCTTATCTATTGGACCTACTATATCTAAGAATATTTTCTGAAATGCCGTATCCGCTGTAGTTGTTATGTTCATTGGTTGTTTTGTGTAAATCGAAAATTTTTCTTTTTGACATTTGTCACATTTGCTTACATACTCTTTTATATCCTTTTCTAGTCCTACCCAAAAATACTGTCTCTTTATATTATTATACATTTTTCTTATTCCTGCATGCCCACTTGTTGGCAAAATATGAAAATCATTAAGAATTACCTTCTTATCGTCTTTATCGTTTATCCTAATAATATCCTTTAATACACATAATCGTGGTCCGGCCCACTCATTTTTTTGTTTTATTTCATATGCTAGCTTCTCGACAAATATATCGTTATGTTTATTTTTTAATATTATTATTTCATTTATATTCCATTCTTTACATTTCTTAACCAATTCCCTCACAAAGGCAGCTGGTGTCGTTTGCAATGGGATGAATGGTTTTAAATATATTATATTTTCTTTTTCAACATATATCATTGTTTTAGATTCTTTGACGTCGCATTTATGTAGTCTTTTTATCTTATCATAATCAATGCCTTTTAAAAAGGTTAATTCAACGCATGCGCTTAGTTTTGTATTCACTTCTACAACTTTCGGTTGATCAGGCCGACAGTTAGAAAAGCTGTCTTCGTCATAGTTTGATTTTATATTCTTCGCTTCTGATTTTTTCATCGCTCTCGTCATTACATTCACAGTTTCACTCATTTCTCTTAATTCATCTGATGTTATCTTAATTCGTGACAGAGCGTCAGCTACGGTGTTTTCTTTTCCTTTTACATATTCAACTGTAAAGTTGAATTCCTCTAACGCTAACCTAAATTTCATCAATCGACTTGAAGGATCCCGCATGTTAAATAGATATATTAACGGTTTATGGTCCGTTTTTATTACAAAATGTCTTCCATACAAATATGGTCTGAAATGTTTTGTTGCCCAAACTATCGCTAGAAGTTCTTTTTCAATAGTGGCATAGTTACGTTCAGCTTTATTCAAACTTCTGCTTGCATAAGCTATTGGTCGTCCATCATTATTAGACAACACTGCGCCTAAGGCATATCCTGATGCATCCGTGTGCATGATAAACGTATTACTTGGATCAAAATCTGGATATTGTAATATTGGTGGTCTGCTTATTGCTTCTTTCAATGTTTCAAATGCTCTTTGACAATGGTTGTTCCAATTAAATTTTACATCTTTTTTGCTTAATTGGTTTAAATAGTATGCTTTATCTGCAAAGTTTGGAATAAACTTTCTGTAATAATTTGCTAAAGCTACAAAGCTTCTGGTTTCTTTTTCATTATTTGGCTTTGGATAATTCTCAATAGCTGAAATTTTCTTTGGGTCAGGTAAAATTCCTTTTGAAGATACTACGTGTCCTAAATATAGTACTTCTTTTTTTAAAAATTCACACTTTATTGGATTCAATTTGAGATTTACTTTTTGTAACCGCTCAAAAATACTTATTAAATTTTTATTATGATCTCCTAATTTTTTTTCCAAATACTACTATGTCATCCAAATATACGAAACATTTTTCATAAGCTAATCCAGACATAGCCATAGTTATCATTCGGCTAAATGAACTAGGACTTATTTTAAGCCCCATAGGTAATCTCGTCATTTGGTATTGTCCCGAACAAAAAGCTGTATATTTTCTTGATTCTGTGTCTAATTCTTGTTGATAATACCCAGAAAATAAATCTAAATGACTGAAATAAATTGAGCCTGATAATGAATCTAATATTTCGGTTATATTTGGCAATGGAAATTTATCGTCTTGTATCCTTTCATTTAGTTTCCTATAATCAATCACAATCCTCCATTTTCTATCTCCCGACGTATCCATTTTTTTCGGTACCACTAAAAGTGGACTTGACCAATCACTTTGTGTTGGTTCTATTATTCCATCATCTAACATTTTCTTTAATTGTCTGTCTATCTCCTGCTTTTGTGACTGTGGTAGTCTGTAATTTTTAACAAATGTTGGTTCTACATTTGGCTTTAACTGTATTGATTGTTTACACAAATTGGTGACAGTTAATTTATCTCCTGGTAGTTGAAATATATCACAATATTTTGCACATATTTTTTCTATATCTGTTTTTTCCTGTTTGTTTAAATGCTCTAGTTTCAAGTGTTCAAACAGTTTTTTAACTCTATTTGCATTTTTGTTTTCACTTCCAAAATAACAATATTTGTAATCATCTAGTTTATGTATATTTAGTTTAATATCATTTAGATTTAATTCTTTCTCTGTTGTGTTTAAAATTTGAATTGGTATTTTTCCGTCAATAGGTTTTACAATTGTACTTGCAATATAGACGCCATCGCTAACTTCTTTTGCACATACTACACAATCTTCAGAAAAACTTGTTTCTACATAATGAATCGATTCTGATCGTGGTGGTAAACTATATTGATATTTCATGTCAAATGTTATTGATATGAATTGATTATTTCTTGCAATCAATGAAACGGTGTTATTATTATAGTTAAGAATAGCTTTGTTTTTGTTTAAAAAATCATGCCCTAAAATACCAATGGTTGTACAAGGTAATGATTTAAACACGTAAAATCTTTGTTTGTAAATTTCATTCTTTATTTGTAGTACCATAACGGTGTAACCAATTGCTTTTATACTTCCACCAATGCCGTTTATAGTCGTACTATCATATATTATTTTTAAGTTTAGTTTTTTGGCATATTCGTATTTTATTGCAGATATTGTTGCGCCTGTGTCAACTAACCACCTTTCTAAATTATCGTTTGCTAAGATTTGCACTGTTATTGAATTTCCTCCAGTAAATACGTAATTACTCATCACGAAAAAACTCATTTAGACTTAAATTTTGTTCTTCTTGTGACATTACATGGACATTTTGTTGTTTGTTTTGTGATTTTTTATTATAATGGTAATTATCTGTGTTTTGCGATCTGTTGAAATTGCCTCGATAAAACCTTGGACCTGGTCCACCTCTTTGATTGTATTGGCACTTACGATTTTGTGTATTGTTATTTGGATAGGTATTACTTCTGTATCCTCCCCTTGATTGTCCTCTAGAATTTCCTCGGAAGTTATTACGTACCTGGTTATAACTTCCTCTGAAGTTACCCCGTGACTGATAATATCCTCTCGAGAATCCACGTAAACCAAAGGGTTTATTTGATTTATTATACGTACCTATCATTTCCGAAATAGAAGGCAACGTTGTTTCTTCGTCTACCGCTGCCTGTATTGCATCTTTTAAGGAGTCGAAGTCCCTAGCAGCTATTATGGTGCTAAGTCTACGGTTTCGCAATCCATCGGCAAATCTCTTAATTGCCATTTTCTCATTCAATGGTTTTAACACCTTATAACTATTAGCGTCACCGTTGGATTGTGAGATCGTTAAATCCACAAATAACTGTGCTAATTCGCTACCAAACTCTGAGATAGTCTCATTAGTTTGTCGTTTAGTTTGTAATTTTGTCTGTATCGCCGTTGCTGCTTTTTGCGCAAGTAATTTACATTTCATGTCTTTCAACAATTCATCGACTGTTGAATACTTTTCGTCTAATTTCAACTTGGCTGATTGAGATAATCTACTTTTCAGTACAAAATTTATTAACCTGGTTTCGCATTCCTTCTTTGCTAATAGTGTTTTATAGTATTCAATATTATTGATTAATTGTTGTGTCTTATTTTCATCATCATTCATCATAGGTAAAAGATACAAAGCAGTTTTCAAACTAAATTCTTCTGGTTCCGACATTGTTGAAAATTCTTTACACAATATTTCCACCTCAATATAAAGATTTATAAATTGTTTTTTCTCCTCGTCAATTGTTTGCAACGTTTCACTAGTGATGACACCCTTATTTATTTGTTCACTTATCTCTTCTACCAATAACAAATATTTCTCATTTATTTTTCGTATTTCTTCTAGTTTTTTTAGTCAATATTTGCCCCTTACGCCTACTTGGACCTAATTTGATTAAATATGTCCTTATTTCTTTTAAATCTTTTATAAATGTTTTAATATCTAATGCCATTAATATATATTTCTTATCATTTACTTACGGTTATGTTGTATAAAGCTACTTTATACGTATACAAACTTATATTAGTATGTTAATAAAAAAATGCTTACTCACAAATAAGTCTTTCTGCAACGCATAAACTTAACTGCACTTTACCACTCGGTGAAACTGTTCTTTACCACTCGACGAACTGTACTTCTCTCTCCCAAGTTATTTTCCATCTCCACGTAAGTATTCCTTCGTATTCCAGCTCGATCTGTGCCATAGCCTTTGTCCCATCCGGAAACGTAACATCCAACCAGTTTTCAATTTGTACTTTCCTCTGTGGTGTAACAAACTTTGGATCGAGTAGATAATGTCCAATTCGTCCTTCTACATACACTATTATTGCTTCTCTTCCATGTGCTTTTGTAAAATGTAC
Organism: Hemistola chrysoprasaria; assembly: GCA_947063395.1. Classification (NCBI taxonomy): domain Eukaryota; kingdom Metazoa; phylum Arthropoda; class Insecta; order Lepidoptera; family Geometridae; genus Hemistola; species Hemistola chrysoprasaria. The sequence goes on along the minus strand of OX346709.1, from coordinate 2,773,297 downwards.
CTCTACAGCATTAAATTGTATTCCCGTACTTGTGCAGAAAATTTTCATCCTCTCTTCTATCTCTGTTACATATGAGAATACTTTTGTGATACTCATACTGCCGCTTGCTGCTTGAATATCTCGCCTTGGGATCTCCTTGCAATCTTCTTGTTTAGGCAATTGTTGATGTATCTTATGAGCACCGCGCAGAGTACGATGACAAAACCAACAACAAAGATGAAGATGTACCAGTCAATGTGATTTACACCTTGGATTATTGCGTTTTCTTGATGGTAATGATTATTTTTACCGATTTGCGTATGAACGTCGTTATGTAAATTCGATGCGCTTTGTTCAGCCGTCGGCGTTCGAGTAGTCGTAGCGTGATTCCCCATCTCGAACTCAGTCCCAATTAGGAATTGTTTATCATTTTGTAGCTATTTGATCGCTCCGGTAGGCATCATACCACACATAGAGAAAGATGTACGCCCGTGAGTTTAAATTCGACGCGCTGTAACCCGAGACGCGACAACACGACGCGAGCGCACTGGCAGGGTCGCCATGTAATGTTGGGACCGTAGGCGAGCTAATGAAACCACGGAGTATGAGGGTACATTGATTTATTAATAAAAAGGTTACTCCTTATATACTACCTTATGACTAACATGCTACACGTGTCGTGGGGTTATAGAACTTTAGGTACTCCTCAAGTTATTGAGGTAAATTAACAATAGATTTAATAACAATAATATCGGGTTACACATTCCTTAGAGCCGTTAAATAAATACTTTAAAAATGAACATTGTTTTTATTAGTATTTCAATATCTAGTTACAATGTTTTTTATTTATTAATCATAGCTACACTACCTACACTACACAGTAAAGTCCACGCCTGTGTGATAAAAGGCGCCTTCTGGGTTGATCCTGGCTGCTGGAAGGTCTCCCATGATTTGATTTAATTTGCTAGGGTCACGTTTTCTACATGTTACGCATTTCCTGATATGTTTTTTCGTTGCATTGTTTCCGCTGATAATCCAATATTTCTGCCTGATATTTGATAAAGCCATCCTTGCTCCGCCGTGAAACGTCAACTCGTGTGCTTGCTGAATAATCAATGACGTCTAGCGGTGGTCATGAGGTATGATAATAAGGTGCTTCATTTTTGGGCTGATCTTAGTATTTTTCAGTCTTCCACCAACACGCAGAATTCCCTCTTAATCGATAAAAGGATTTATATTAAATTTATTCGACACCCCCTTCCCCGTGGTTCGGAACCCTAAAAACCATCGAACTGCGCTCGATAACCCGCAGCCAAGCGTGTCGAGTATTGGCAAAACCCCCCTTATGGGGGAGGCTTATGTTCAGTAGTGGATTACCAACGGTTGAGATGATGTTGATTGAATAATACAGGTCATATTTGTTATTTGAATGTCAGGGTCAGGAGATTCCAATTAAGTTGAATGTTGACCAATGAGGTGATCATATTTAGATGAAATTGTAACATTTGCACATTTTTTGAACAAATAAATAATTAACGCTCTTAGTCTAACTAAAATTATCTTATTACAATTTACTTTATCAAACTTCCAGACAATTATTTGTACGGAGTAGATCGCCGTATAGATAAATTAATCACTCTTTCTCTCTTCTAGCCACTGCCGTTCCATGTATTTTTTCATTTTTAACATATTTGTATCGTGACATATTATCTGTGACATATTGCCAACCATTTCTAATTAAATGAAAAGGTAATTAAGCCGACATTGGCCACAGCTACAATTCGCTTCTGGCTTTGTGATTTCACACCTAAGCGCATATCTCCACAAAACTTTCGCATAATGATAGAAGCAGCCTTTGACTACAGCCTGTGTAAAACTGTTTCTATAGCCTTCATTGTCGCAGCCTCGTAGTCAGTAGTTGGTTATAAATCGTATGGGATTGAATCCAGGTAACTAATAAAATTATCTCTAGCAATGCATAGCTTTCAGTTTTTTTGGTTAGATCATAGCCCTCCTGATCAAAAGGTCTAAGTAGCAAAATGTACAACAGCGTGAAACGTCTAATGAGCAGTAAGCCTAGCTAGCATAATGTCCATGTAGCAAAACGTCCAACTCTCAGGTGGTCTATATAGCAGAACATCTATTTAGCAAATTGTCATTTTAAAACTGTGTACATTCATGAAGAAAAGTAAACGGCATTTAAATTTCATTAAATTTAATTGATGAAAAAAAAACTGTTTAAAAGCTAGTATCTTCTCAATATTATTTTTATATTGGGCGAACAAATTTTCCTGAATTTATTCACCTAATATCCTTTTTATATGTCCAAGGTTTATCAAAAATTCAAAGGGACTAACTTTGTGACCCTCAAGCTTTTGCAGCTCTCTTTTGTATTTGGCATTAAACATAATATCTATCTTTCTTCTCTTATTTCCTTCAAATAACAAATTCTTGTATTTGCGATCTTGCCAAAGGGCTTCTTTTTTAAGAGCTTGGAGGAATAGTAGAAGGGTTGGTTTTGGTTTTATTTTCGTGTTTAGCCGCCTGTGCCAACCTTCCAGTGCATTATTTGTGCGAAAATTATAATTGCTAGGACAGCTTATTATATCTGCCAGAGACTGTAGCCATTGTCTTTCAAAATAATTTAAAAAAGCCACTATTTCTTCGCTTTTCGTCGCCTTTTGTACAATGCTAGTCCAACATTCTGTAATGTATGGAGAAGGTATCAGAGGTAGATTGGAACATACTCTGACAATGTTTCTACACTCTGTGTTTTCAGGAAGACCCAATGTTGACGCTTTTTTCCACACGGCCTTATTAAAGTGATAATAACAGCCCGTTATTTCAGTGTTTGGAAAAGCTTCTTTTATTCCATTGATAAGCGCTATTTCATAATCGCATTTAATGGCCATCATGTCTATTTCAAAATGCTGCTTGATGAGGCCAAATAAGCGCATGTAGGTTTCTTGTCTCTTGTCAGGTAGTAGAGCATATATAACTCCCATCACACAAGTTAAATCATCGCAGCTATTCAAATCAACATGAACCGATAACAGCTCGTAGAATGGCTTGGGTGTAGCTTTGAATGTTGCATCAACAAAATACATCTTATTTTTCAATGTCTTAATGCACTGAATACTCACAGGGGTTGAAAACACTAAAATTTTGTTATTATCACATCCATCTTCACAAACAAGGAAACCGTCGGCCATTAATTCTGGGATTCTAACATCATCCAAGTTTTTGAATTCTGTTTTACTGACATTTAAATATTTGCGACGAGCCCTGAACAATGTATCTTTTTTTGAGTTAAAATCTGGTACCTGTTGAATCTCATCTGCTTTGTCGAATTCTTTCTCAAAAATGCTTTGAATAGGTTTTGCTTTTTGGCGAACTACTTTCTTGCATTTGTCCATCACTATATCAATTCTGTTTTTGTCTAAATTAGCTTTACAAGTATGTTCATTTAACTGACGAATTATCTTGTTTTCATTTTTATTAATTGTAAGAGATGCACTGCAGTCTTTGCGCTGGGAGCATCTCCATAGAGTTGACCCGCCCTTATTTGTGTTATTTAAATTGTACCTGTGACCATACAACAGCAGCACACGTTTCTTCTTTTGACTTTCGATGAAAGTAAATGATTTTTCTTCATCCATTTCCAGAATTATGAAGTCAGAATTATTGTATACAATGGTATTGAATAGCAATCAATACAGGAAAAAAAACAAATGAGTAATGCTAATTTAATACGCATATAAATGTCAATAATATAAATGTCAGTCACTATTAAACATATTATTTTAAAATAAGCTACCAGTTAATAGACCAAAAAGTCTATATTATGTACAAGATAATACAAAGAGTATATTATAGCGCTACCGCTATAAATAAAGATTATTTGACAAGGCATGTAGTATGCATTGACGCGTGCTAACCCTAAATGAGTTTTAGGCTTCAATATGCTGCGCTACCTCCTGCCGAATGACCAATTATTGATATAATATTCATTAAAATTATTATTGCATGAAATTTTTGCAAGCAAACTGGATACATCGATTCTCATATATATTGTTTATTTTTAATTAAGATTTTCATTGTACATGTATTCGCAAAAAAATGATTTGATTTTGATTTTTAAGTATGCATGTACACAATATCATGTACATATAATAATATCGGTCATGGTAATATTATAATAATAATGCCGTGCTTGTTCCCTCCCAATTTATTCTAAGATATAAAATTATAAGATGTAATATAATAAAATATTGTGTTGAATTTTGTGCTTGAGTATCCAGACATTTCGAGAATCTGTCGATTTGCTAAATAGATGTCCTGCTATATAGACCATCTGAGAGTTGGACGTTTTGCTACATCGACTTTTTGCTAGCTAGGCTTACTGCTCATTAGACGTTTCGCGCTGTTATACATTTTGCTACTTAGACCTTCTGATCAGGAGGCGATCATAGACTAGCAAAAACTATAGACCGAGATAATACAGTAAAAAATTTTGTGACTCAAAAAAAGGTAAAATTCAGGCTATTTCTAGATGGCGCTGGCAAATAGCCTGGGAAGCATTTAGTCAGTATTTTAAACCAATTAATCTCTTCTAATTCCTTATAAACACATAAATATATTATTTAATTTCGAAATATTAATCAAAGAATATGATGATCAAATCTAAATTAAAACTATGATCAAAGAATAATAACTATTACTACGTAAAGAAGCGACACTTACCTCCCCCCGCCATCGTATCGTCGCCTGCGACCGGGGGGTACACGAGAGGGTATCGCCGTGCTTACGTCACGCCACGCGGTTGTCGGTCCTCGCTGCGTGCGCGTGTGGTGAAATCATATTTACTTATAATATTATTAAAATGATCCGTTATTTTTCTTTGTACAGGTGTTTAGAAAACAATCGTCTACCAAAAATCGGAGATGTTTTAGGTTTCAAACCATTATTATGTAAAAAACTTCTTACTTTGTCTGTAGGTACTTAAAATATTTAAGTTTTATAATCTTATAAGTTATTTTATGGTTTTGATATATGCCTATAAAATTTGATTGCTAATATAAAATAAACAATAGTTTGTATGTTTGTCATTTTGTACTAAGATCACGCAAAAACGGCTGAATGGTTTTGAATCGAATATGGTATATATGTAGATAGGTGATAGCTTGGATTAACATAAAATATGGTTTATATGCTTACTTTTTTAATCATGTAACGCGGGGAAAAGTCTAGTATCAATATTATTGTTTTACTAAATAAGTAACTTTCCTTTTATATCAATACTAGCTGACCCGGTGAACTTCGTATCACCTTCACCTATCTGGGAATATCTCCTCATTTATAATATTGTACGGCGCTCTCTTTCGGTTGTAGCGAATTTGGTTCGGCCTTTGAATTTCTTTCCATAATTATCACGATCGTCAAGAAAATTACTTATCACCTGGTATGAACGCCCTATTCTTTTGCATTTTGCCTTAAAGAATGGGAAAAATTGAGTCAAACAGTTTTTCCGACCCATATTAAATAAAAAAATTATAATATTGTCACTACTTGATGTTGTTCATTTTAATTCGCATAATACGTACGCACTACGCACTGCCGTTTTTGTTTTACAACTGGCCGTGCAGAGGGGGGGAAAGTCATTGGTCGTATTCAAGTGACGCGTCATGTTACCTACGTTAGCATTGTTCGCGGTTTACTGGGCGTTTAAGAAGTTCAATTGTTTATAGCTCTACTTCACGTGCCTAAAGATATTTATACGTACTATTATTATATATTTATTTTGACTGATATCTTAGATAGTAAAGGAAAACATGCTGGTCCTATTCATGTGACGCGGTGTGTATAATAAGAACTTTAGTACTATATAAAGCTCCTTGCTCTATCAGCTGAGAATATCTCCTCATCTTTATGAGAGCCTGGAACTATATAAATTATTTCCTCTATCACTATGTGGGCATATCTCCTTATCATTATGAGAGCCTGGTACTATATAAGTTATTTCCTGTATCACTATGTGGGAATATCTCCTTATCATTATGAGAGCCTGGTACAATATAACTTATTTCCTGTATCACTATGTGGGAATATCTCCTTATCATTATGAGAGCCTGGTACAATATAACTTATTGCCTGTATCACTATGTGGGAATATCTCCTTATCATCATGAGAGCCTGGTACTATATAATAAGTTATTTCCTCTATCACTATGCGGAAATATTTCCTTATTATTTTTTTTCCTGTATCACCATGTGGAAATATATTCTCATGTTTATGTGAGCCTGGTACTATATAAAGCTTATTGCTCCATCACCATGTATGTGGGAATCATCATCATCTCAGCCGTTGGTAATCCACTACTGAACATAGGCTGCCCACATAAAGGGGGGATTTGCCAATACTCGACACGCTTGGCAGGCGGGTTGTCGAGCGCATTTAATCAAATCGAAGCGCGTCCAAGCTGAAATGACAGAAATGAATGACATAAAAACATGCTTGTACTGTCAACACTGAAAAAAATTTCTAAATGACAGCACAATCCCCATCTCAAAAAAGTTTCAATTTGACAGCAAAATCCCCATTAACAAAATCATCCGCCATTTATTGAATTAATTTTTAACAAAAAATGTGATAAATCAAAAACCCCTCGACCGATTTTGTGCAAACTTCACATAAACCATCTACTAAATAGTCCGAACAAAGCTTAAAGATTTGGTTTGAATAGATGAGCCCGTTCTTGAGTTATAAAATTACAACGAAAAGTGGCATTGATTTTTATATATATTGATATAAGTACGCCATCTAGTCAACACACATAGACGGCCCTACATAGTTCACGCACACATTTGACGCGTGTACACACGTTATGTGTTCTATTTAGTAGTAGTAAGCTATTAAATGAGAGCATTTGTATAGAGTGACGGGGGCCTGCTATGGTGGCAAAACGTGTTGTCGATTTAGTACAAAGTAAATATATTTTCAGATTTGGTTTTGCCAGACGCTAAATTTAAAATAATATTTAGGAAACAATATTAGAAATGGCTATACAGTCGTGTGGTGTTATAATAATATTACGATTAAAAGTTCAAAGTGCAAATGATGGGGGGTGCTTACAATACTACCGATTACCCAAAAGAAATTCTCTTTGAGTTTGAGTTTACCAGTTTGCTTCTAAAAATAGTACGTCATACTTTTGCAGTGGGGTCCTATTGTATCCTTCCTTTTGCCGGAACCAAGCAAATAAATTTTCTATTACATCTTGGTTTAGTTTTCTTGTTATAATGTAACTATTTTTATCAGAACATTTTCTATAAAATTGTAATACTGCTTTAATTGTCAGTACAACCCCGTCAAAGCATGGTGGACGAGTCAGAATTTTTTTCTTTTACCGTCTTTATAAGTGATCTTTTGTAAGTTTTCAACTTTCGTTCGTTTCTATATGGGTTTTTGTCGTATCTCTTTCTACTATTTAAGGCATCGAACATATGGTTTACTACTTGCACAAACTTGACCGTAGCATCTGCTGCTGTGTCGCTTGTTAACTGTTTACTTCTTATATTTTGAAATTACATTTTTTCTTCGCCATTGATATAGTCGTTCATTAGAAAATTATTTCTTGTTCTTATGAGGTGACGGATATCATATAAGGCAAATATTTTTTTTATAGCAAAAAAAGAATGGATGTTTGCTTGTGACACCCAATCTTTTAAAAACATTTTGATTGGTTGATGCTTGGTCACAGACCACAGCTTTTGGCAAAACACCATATCAAAAAGCTTATTAATTATCGCTTTTAAAATTAACTACGTTTTCTGCTTTAACATTTGTGTTACATAAAATATATAACAACAGGCAACTTCCATTGCCCATATAATCCTCTAAAGAAACACCAAGCAATTTTTGGCAATTTGTTGAAACGGCGATTACCCCGAAATCTTCAAAGCCTTTAATGATGTCGCCAGGCAAACAATTTGATTTTGTCAACCACCTTCTTATTGTTTTTTACTTCTCTACCATAGACCGCTCGGCTGGCTCAACTGGTGGAGTGCTGTCAGTAGGCACATGCGTCGGCAGACAGCACTACGAATGGATCCTCGTAATTTGAGTCCGCAGAGGAACGTTATAATAAACCTATGTAATATAAAAAACATAATAAAAATTATCAGAAAAGTAAAATAAATAGTTAGTTATGGTATTCTACGAAACAATTTCGTTTACTTGTGAAGCACAAGTGGACATTGCACATTACACATTTATTATGTGTCCTATTTTCTATACGTCGTTTTGCACAATTTACGCATCGCTTCAGTTTTTCTGCTATTTCCATGTTGTGCGCTGGCAAATTGCGTTTATTTCCCATGCGGAGCTTTTCAGATGAGACTAAAGTGGGTCTTGATCGCCGATCGATATTTGTTCGATATATCGAAATATCGATTCAATAATAATTGAACAATCGATAACGATTTTTGTAGGAGAAAATATTTCCCTTACTCCTATTATATTTACGCATACCGCTTATCACTTTCTTAACCTGTTTCGCTGTAAAATTAAGTAGTGGCTCCTCTCCCCCCACAACGGTCCCACACCGGCTGGAGGACCAAGAAGAGGGCGCATTTGAAATGTTCCATAAACAAATTTGCTTCCTCCTCCGGGTCACTTCCTGCCCTCAATATTCGTTGAGAGACCAGGCATCTAACATCCAGCTTGCCTCTGGATTTCCAAAATTTACCAGTGTTTCTCGGCTCTTTACTTCGCAATGACGTCCATTTTAGGTTGGTAATAATATACCAACAAAATGTGGCTGTACCTACTATGGGACCGAGTCCTGGGTACACCTCGGGTCTATTCGTCAGAAGATTTAATATTACATCGAATAAAACATATTCGGAGTTGCTCAAATCAATAACACGTTTTGTTTCTTCTATTGAACGCCTGAGCTTTTCAATATTGTATTATATTTGAGAATCGACTAATTCACAGTTTTTACATCTTCGTTTCTTTGGCGTTTCATTTTAATCTTCAAGTTTGCCAGGCGTTTACTATTGCCAAATCGAAAACATGGAGTAAAACTTTGACGGTCCACTTTTTTTTTTTTTTTTTATGATAGTGAATGACAAGACGAGCAAATCAGGTGTCTGATGGTAAGCATCATGATTGCCCATATCAGACACAGTGCCACCCAGTGTTTTAAAATTCTAAATTCTGCGCGGCACTGCACTGCGCCTGTCACCCTGAGATATGAGTTGTTAAATCTCATCATGCCCAGTAATTTCGCTGGTAACATTGCCCTTCAGACCGGAACACAGTAATGTTTGCACATTACTGCTTGGCGGATGAATAACTGGCAAAGGTGTGGTACTTCCCCAGGCGGCCCCCTGCAAAAGAGGCCTACCACTACAAAAAAAAAGTTTTGCCCCATGTCCCATGTTATGTAGGTCTCTAACATTAGATCAGACGTCTACACCCTTAAACGTGTGGTAGTTTTTAGCAATATCAAGGCTGAAACTTAATATTGCTAAATATTGCTTCCTTTTTTTATCCCATCTTTAAACTTGGGTCCTCGGCTCTGCACCAAAAGCTTTTGTAACTATATGATATTGTTGCCACCGTTAACAAATTATACTTCATCTTGTCTTCTAGACATCTATGATTATGATCTTTTTTTAATCATATTTGGTGTTGGATGTTAAATCGGTTAGCCATCAAAGTCACAGTACCCTCCCGTTTTCGATTAAGTAACTCGTTCATCAAAGCAAGCGACGAGAAATAATGATCAAAATACAAGAAACTTCCTTCGGGGACAGCTTATTTTATTACTTGAAAAAATAAATGATTGTGAGACCGATTGTCCCACACCTGATATACGAATAGACTGTATAACTGATATGTTTAGGTTTCCTATATGTAGGGCACACTACGTTTATAATTATTATGTCGCTCGAAAACACGGCATATAGCCGGTCTTTTGATAGGCGTGCACGGAGACCATTTTTTTTTTAAGTCCAACGTGCAAGAGGCCCCTTTGAGCTTTTAATCTAAAGGTAATGTATAGCACCTATCGGGGTCTATCTCTGAAACCATCTACAGTTTTTTTTAAATATGAGCTCAAAGACAGCCTCCGCTAGGTACGAGGACTATTGTGAATGGATGGAAACTACTTGATTTGTCTATAGGTGTGATTTCTAGATGGATGGTAACCGGGCTATTGCTAGAGACTCCGGCACCTGCCACTTCCGTCACATGGTGAAATATGACGGCAGGCGATGACTCGCCGCTCACTAAACGGACCCCCCATAAAGGCCACCCACCACATGGGAATAAGGGCGACGAGAGGGGCAACGTCGGTGTTAGCGGCTAAGGGTAGGAGAGGTGTCGCTGGACTTTAAACGGCGATCACTTGCGTTACCCTAAGGTCGCATCACGCTCGCCCACTCGCCACTTATGCTTCACATCCTCCCTCGAGCACGAGACTCTCGCGACTCCACTCTGGCCGGCCAATGAAGGCAAGACAGAGGTGGGGGACTGTGCCTCGTCAGTGTTCACTCGGGCCGCCCGGTGAAGGCAAGCCGGAGATGAAGAACATAACCCTCCCCCGGGAGCACTCAGGTACGTGGGGTCGCTACTCCCCAACAGCTAATTATTATTATTATTATTATGAGTGGGTCTGGAATGTTTATCTTGAATCATGTCAAGCATGTCGGCTCGGTTTCGCAGAAAACTTAATATCTTAACTTAAATCATCTAACTTAATTCGAGTATTTTGAGAATCCGTCAAAACAGAATCCCTATGACTCTCCCATTCTCGCTCCGAAGAAGAATCAAGTTTTGACACACTAATATGATTTAGTCAGTGTCCCACTCGTCTTTGGGTTCACCCAAAGACTTTTAACTTCCTAATTAATAACGGAGATTCCTTATTAATAGCTTGTGAAGCAAACAAAGACTTGACATGGATGTGAATAAGTAATCGATAATTATGGAACCTATTTTCCAAAAATTCCCATAATTAAAAAAATAAAATAAAATGTGCTTTAATTTTTCCTTACCGCACTTTTATACAGTTTATTTATGTTTGTTAGTATGTTAGTTTATTATTTACCTAAATAAATTATGTTAGTTTGTTAGTACCTGTATGTTTAGAAGTAAGGACCGCTTGTAGCGGTAAAAGCCTCCTCCATTTTTGCCCACTCTTCTCTTCTCCTGGCCCTCCTAGATCAAAGATTACCTGCGTCTTTTAAATTAAAAAATTTAATTAGGAATCTATTACTGCAGACTTTGGCCATAGCTACACATACATAATTAAAATAGATAGATTAAATACATTAGTTCATTAAATTACATTACATTATACAATCACAATAAAATTAAAATAACACTACTTTGCTATGTCATTTTGCCATCTTTGAAAAGGTTGACCTAGTTTGCGCTTTTTGTCTATTGGGACCCAGTTTGTGACGATTTGTGTCCATCTGTTCGGTGCCAGCCTTTGAATGTGTCCGCTCCATCTCCATTTAAGTTTTAATGTCTCCCTTATAACATCTCTAGCGTTTGTTATTTTCCTAATTTCTGTATTCTTTACCTTGTCTTTCAGTTTGACATTTAAATAGCTTCTTTCAATACCTCTCTGACATATCTTCAGTTTTTCCATTTGTTTCTTGGTTAGCGGCCATGTCTTTTGTTTTGACTTTAGTTGGTATGTTTCCTTTAAAAATTTCTTTCATTGACCAATATTTGTAAATATAATCTTCTACATATTCCAGAGCTTATTTTCATAGGGATTTCTATGTTATTTGTCATAATTTTAGTTTTATCTTGATTGATATCTAGTCCCAAAATTTTACTTTGCTGGCTGAGAGACTATCATTGCTTGTAGTTCTTGAGGATTTTCAGATATTATCACCAGATCATCAGCAAATCTCAAGTGGTTTAGATACTTGCCATCTATCTTTATTCCTACGTTATTCCAGTGTAGCTGCCTATGCTCAAGCACTGATATAAAAATTTTTGGAGATAGAGGGTCGCCTTGTTTTACCCCGCGCTGCATCTTGATGGTTGCATCAACTGTCTCTAGTCTCATTCTTGCTGCACTTTTTTTTGTATATTTCTTTTATTATCTCTATATAATCAGTATTTACTCCTTGTTCTGTCAGGGACCTCTAAATGGATTCGTGAGATATGGTGTCAAATGCCTTCGAGTAATCAATAAAGGCGATATATAGATATTTGTTGTATTCGGTGTATTTTTCCATAATTTGTTTCAGCGTATGTATGTGGTTAATAGTTACGTAGGCTTACGAAGTAGAGTCGCAGTAAAGACTTTATAAAAGCAAGATAGTAGGCTAATAGGTCTGTAATTAGTAATGTGCTTTGGGTCGCCCTTTTTTGTAGAGAAGTATAATTTCTGAACACAGCCATTGCTTTGGGATTTTTTCTTTCTCTAGTATTAAGTTAAATAGCTTAGTAGAGTGGGATGATAAGTTTTTCTTTGCCCGCTATAATTATATTTTTTGAGATGCCATCTACACCGGGGCTTTATCAGTTTTGTTTCTTTATGGGCAGTTCTACTTCATTCTCTAAAAATGGTGGAGCCGGATCATTGTTGCCTTCATAGCTGAAACTGTATCTTTCCTCTTCATTTGTAGATATTATGCTGTTAAGTTCTGCATAAAATTGTCTAGCTATTTTAAGCTAATCTGTTCTTTTTGTTACAATAGACCCATCGTCTCCAAAATGACTGAGAAACCCTTTGAATACGAGTATGTTGCCAATTGACAATCTGTTCTGAGGAACGTCCTCAAACTTCATATTCAGGCACAGCCACTAGGCTTTGACCAATGAGAAATTGACCTGCGGTTAAAACATCGAATTCGTTTGGGTTATCTGATAACGTGAATAAGGGGCGCGAATTTAAAACGGCTTCAACGCGACAAAACACGGTTGTCAGTTCCTCAAACGTGAGAGATCGATCCCACCGCACGTAGGAGAAGGTGTTTGGCCGATTTTATTACTAGGCTTTGACCAATGAGAAATTGACCTGCGGTTAAAACATCGAATTCGTTTGGGTTATCTGATAACGTGAACAAGGGGCGCGAATTTAAAACGGCTTCAACGCGACAAAACACGGTTGTCAGTTCCTCAAACGTGAGAGATCGATCCCACCGCACGTAGGAGAAGGTGTTTGGCCGATTTTATTCCGGCTTCCCAGAGTCCACCCATGGACGCTGCGTTTGGCGGATTGGTTCGCCATTTAACTTGGCGTGTTGTCAGTCCAGCAAGAATCTCATCTCGATTCTTCTGACTATTTAAGAAGCTCACGACTTCTTTAAGATGCTTGGCTGCTGCGATGAAGTTTGTGCAGCAATCAGAACATAGAGACAGGAACATAGTCCACGGCGTGCCACAAAACGATCAAATGCAGCCAAAAAACATTCACATGAGAGATCGGTCAGCACTTTTCAATGTACTGCCTTTGTTGAAAAACATACGAAAAGGCACAGGTATGCCTTGTGCACCTTCGCGTTACGACGAAGGCTTTCCTTCAAAAGAAAGGAACCACCAAGGTCACAACCAACGTGGTCGAACACTTTATGTGGCATTAGTCGAGAGGCGGGTAACGTACCTATCTCAGGTTGCAACGCGATAGGTCGGCATTTAAAACAAACCTTGCATTTCGATAGTACACATCGAATGATGCTACAAGCACCAACAAACCAATATTTTTTACGTAAGATGCCTTGTAACGTACGAGGCCCTACATATAAATACATTTCGTGAAAATATTTTATTAATAATAGTGCAGGTCGCCTTGTAAAATGCGACCCCCCCACCCTGAGGAAATTATGAGAGTCCACGAAACTGTGACAACTTGCTTAGGGAATGAACAGTTTTATTATTCTTAAGAGAAAAAATTTCTGACCCGAAATGATTTAATTGAACAACACGAACAATAGTGTTGTGAGCTTGGCTAAGCTCAGAAGTTTTCAGAGGTCCAACTGACCGCTCTGAGAATTTGCGTTTGAGATTATTCACAAATCTATGTTAAGTTTTCAAACTTACTGAAAGTTTCTTCTAGGACATTACATAAAACATTTCTGTCGTCACAGGAATTAATAAATGCAAACGTTGCACTATTTGATTTAAGTACGTAATACGTAACGTAACGTAACCTAAAACAGATATACATTTATCTGTTTTAGTTTTTAAATGTTTTTACAGCACCCCAATACAAAGTATATGTTAAATAAGTGTTATTTTAACATAATATTATTATTACCTAAAGAAGGGTAAGATGCAACCTTTGAGAACATTTGGTACCGTCAACAGTGGCATCTTTACCATAAATTTAAAGTAAAATCGTAATAAGTCGAACAAAAAACCACTTATGACTAATAAATGATTATTAAATGATTAATTAAGTGCTTCTTTTTAGTTTTTTTAAGTTATTGCCTCATCGACCGAGCGAAGCGAGGTCTTAGAGTCGACAAGTGGGAAAAACATGCGCTTGTACCAGCTTAAGGGTTGACCTCTGGTATGTAAGTTTGATCCACGATAAATTGAGAACTGTTGGTCCGATCTTGATGAAACTTTGTAGACATGTAGTTTAAAGTGATTTTTTTTTACTTTAATGAATGAGCAAAATCGGCCTAGGGGTTCCGGATATATAAGAGTTACGAGGTATTTATGAAAGGTCTGACGATAATTTCGAAACCGATGGTCCGATTTTTAAGGTGTTGTCAAGTTATAAAAGTTACCCCGATACTCAAGAGATAAAATTCCATCTCCGCTCAAAACAACTAGATGGCGCGCTGATGTCGTTAAGTCGCACTATCGTAATGTTGAATAGATTATAACTAATATTATTAGTGATGAGTTTAGAACAACATTTGCTTAGGGATGTGACTAAACAGTAAAAAAATCGATTATTTAATAATAACAACTTTTTACTTTTTTTACTTTTTGTAGTGGTAGGCCTCTTTAGCAGGGGGCCGCCTGGGGAAGTACCACACCTTTGCCAGTTACTCATCCGCCAAGCAATAATGTGCAAACATTACTGTGTTCCGGTATGAAGGGCAATGTTACCAGCGAAATTACTGGGCATGATGAGATTCAACAACTCATATCTCAGGGTGACAGGCGCAGTACAGTGCCGCGCAGAATTTGAATTTTAAAACACTGGGTGGCACTGTGTCTCAAATAGGCAATCATGATGCTTACCATCAGGCACCTGATTTGCTCGTCTTGTCACTCACTATCATAAAAAAAAAAACTTACATTCACGCCTTTTTCCCGAAGGGGCAGGAAGAGGTGTACCCAGGACACAGTCCCATAGTAGATACACCCACATTTCGCCAGTATGTTATTGGTCCCATGTAATAGGGGGCGAGCCTATTGCCATCTACCGGGCACAGTTCCAGACTCCAGGCAGGTATTGAGATAAAAATCGATTAATAAATAATCGATTTCTTAACGTAATAATCGTTCAAATAAAATCGCTTTTTAAGAAATGATAATAGATTTTTTTTTAATAATCGATTATTTTTTTACATCCCTAATCAGAATTTCAGGGCTAAACTTAAAAACTAATTACCTCATACCTCAATTATACCTAAAGACCTTAGACTTTACCCTTCTAGACCTTAAGAGGTCTAGATGTTACAGGGAATTGGGGTTTGCGAGGTCTCAGTTCGAGGCGAACTACTAGTAATATTCCAAATCAATTCATTGAGCACCAAAAACATGGTAAAGGCAAAGATGATAAAAAAATGGCATCTTTACCTGTCTTAATTTCTGCTTAAAATCAAGCATAATTAACTGAAATTGGTAAAGATACCGTTCTGATTTACGTTCTCTATTAGGGTTTTAGAGTAATTCAATTATAAAATAGTTATACTGGCAGCATTGGCTGGTAGGTAAAGTTAGCACGAGTTTCTTTTATTTTTCCATACTTTAGCGTGTTTCTTGCCAGGGCTGCCACTATGTCAAAAATTTGTATGTGACCCGAAATATAATTCTGATGCTCGCGTATTACGCGGTTTTTGAAAGGTAGGTAATTTTCACATAAATAATAATTATTATAATAATTAATTTTCAGCCGAGGTATCAAAATATATTATATTATAATATTATATTTAAAAATACACGTTAACAAATTCAAATTTATTCCAGTTTGTATTGAAATTTAACGTCAAAAGTCAAAATGAAATGAACCCTTCGGTAAAAATGTACACACAATATAGAGGAAAGTGACCAAATATGGAATAGTATCCATAATATGGAATACCCCCATTTTTCTCAAATGCAAACTCACACACACAATAAACAGTGGTTTTCTGTCTCTTTCTACTCCCATTTACGCGTACAAGTTGTAGCATGTGAGTCAAGCCAGCCCTTTCGTCGTAGTGACAGTGTTTTGTTTTATCGCTGCCGCATAACTTTCTAAGGTACGAAAAAAATAATTATTTTTCGTACAGAAAGTGCACACAGTATTGTTTTTATAACTTTTAGAGACCCTTTAGATGTTCTTTAGTATGTTTTAGCGGTATTAGATAGTATTACTTTCTGAAATATAAATATGTGAATATCAGTTTGAAATAGTTGGAAAATCCAAATATGGACGGATCACAGTGTCCAATTATGGACTATTCCATAATTGGACACTGTGACGTATCAGCTGACTTAATGACTTTTTTAATTATATTTTTTTTCGGGTTAAACAAGAAATTAAAAGGTTAAACAAGAATGAGAAGAAATCAAAAGGAAAAAAACCAAAAGAAAAGACTAAGCCTATGTCTGATTCAGATGATGAGGAGGTGATGCTGTTTGATACAGACAGCGAACCCGATGCCATGATAGGATGTACAGCTCCAGACTCGAGACTCTGAAGATTCGGAGTGTATTTTCTGTGGTATGCTGTTTTCCAATGACACTCATGGGGAAACATGGATCAAGTGCCTCATGTGTGGGCTCTGGGCACATAATGATTGCGCTGGGCCAGAGTTTGATTCCTGGATTTGTGATTTTTGTAAATAATTTGTGTTCATTTCTTTATTATACCAATTTTTTCAGAGCTTTTATAAATTAAGGTTAATTTTTCATAGTGATTATAGTATTCCATATTTGGGGTACCTATTCCATATACCTTTATCGTTATTTAGTTTTGAAAATTTTTCTTACCTCACACTGAACAAAATAATCTAAAATTGTTACAAACTTAAGTGCAAATATATGATTGTTAATAATTACCACAAAAACTATTTTATTTATAAAATTTGTGAAAGTTATGCCTGAAAATCAAAACGGTATTCCATATTTGGTCACTTTCCTCTACCATATTAATTTACCTTTAACCTATTGCCTAAAATACAAAATTGCACGTCGGTTATTAGAGTGATTTGGTAAAATTTGTTCTATGTCGTTTTCAAATACAATACTTGTATCGGGAACTATAGGCCAGTAAAAGCCGCCATTTTTAAATCGCATGAATTTTACGTTTTACACTTTTGTTGTGAAACATTTCAACTGCAACGGTAAGCATTTCGGAATACTTTTTATATGTCCTTGTTCCTATCCTTCTTCGGCTTCTTTCTTTAGTTTTAAGAGCACCCATATTTCTGACTTGACCTGAAAAATAAACCTATTACCACCACCAAAAGCAATGTAAGCCTAAATTAGTATGCAGTGCGGCGCAGGATGTAGTTCGTAACTACATTATTAAAAAAACATGTGTTATGCTAGTTGTAATTAAATAAGCCTTTTAATCCAGTAAGTAAATAAGTTACAAACACATGCATTTATGGAGTAGGGTATAACCCTCGCTTTATCGTAGGTACGTAGAAGGTTAATTAACAGAGTCAACCTCTAGTCTCAGGTAAAGATGCCACTTTACAGACTCTGGTAACTTTACCTAATATCAACTATCATTAGCTACGACTATAATAACGGCTTCCAGGGCTTCCCAGGGATGTTTTCTTTAGTATAATATCAATATTACGTACCTTCACTTAGTAAATTCACCAGAACAATCAAAAGTTTCACGGAACTACCTTCACTTAGTAAATTCACCAGATCAATCAAAAGTTTCACGGAACTCCACAGCAACAATTGTCCCGCGATTGTGAATAAACGTTGGTAACTTGACATTGTCTAGTGTTACCAGGATGAAAAAATAGACGTGTGACCATTACTTCAGTAAAAAACTACCAAGCTATCAATAACATTTCTACCACTTATATTTTTTGATTAAAGTGATTTTTATTAGTACTAGTCAGTCGTAGAGTCGTAGGTAAAGTTAACAAGGAAAGGTAAAGATGCCGTGATTGACGGTAATGAAGTTATTGTGTAAAATAGTTAAGTGACTTATTTACGTGGTATTGTAAAAGGGTGGGTAATTGTGTGCTTACAAAGATAAAGATAAGATAAAAAACATTTTATTGACAGTAATACATAAACACATATTATAATTATTATCAATAATATATTTTACAATAAATAACTTGAGTCTAGTGCGTCTCCGCGAGGCTCCATGGTGCCCAACAGGCAAGCAGCATTGCCGCGTTGTATAGCCAGGCTCAGACGCTGGCCTAAGAAGCTACCTGCTCTGTGGTCACCAGAGGCCTCGATGAGACGCACCGACAAGTCTTTAATTAACTTTTTAGTCTCAATACCCCAAGGTCCCATCGTCTCAAAACCAACCGGGGCGAACATGTAACCTCCCTGTTTTATTTTTTTTAATTCTGCCTCCGATGCAGCAGCGCCCGCACACTGCAGTGGCACGAACATGACACGGAGCGAGTGTGTCCACGCAGGTTACATCCCACGCCAGGAATTTGCCTTCCTTCCATGCCACATGAGATTATTATCATAAAAAAAATATACACAATTGAACACATAACTAAACTATATAAACATTATTTTATTTTACTGGCAAATGGGATAGGCTCAGCTTTGTGCTGCACAGGTGGGCCTGCGCAGCGCTGGTTTTCAGTCTATCCCATACTCGAACATAGGTGTTTGTCGAGTAGAAAAAAAAGTCTTCAGCGGGGTTACTTTAAACAGAGTTACAAATTTCCGCAGAGCATAAAAAGTAAAAATAAAAAACCACAAGTAAAAATAAAAAATCACTTTAAATAAAATGTCTTTTTGTGTGTGCGTGTGCGTGCGCGTAGCGGTGTGTGTACGTGTGTGTTATGATTTGATTTTAAAGGTTGCCTCAAATATTTGTCTACTGCGCAAGAGCAGTATTTGCTTGAATTTAGTTTTAAATACAGCGTGACTTAACTTTTTCCTTAATGGTGGGGGGAGGTTATTCCAAATATTTGCAAGCACTATATTTGAAGCAACCGTTATATCCACGGTTTTGGTTTTGTGTTTGTGAGTTAACATAGTGAGTAGAGTTGTGCTGCGTGTTCTGACTGAGAGAATGTCCTACGTCCAGGTTATTTTCTCGAAAAGATAATCTGGGTTTTTGCTCCAGATAACGTTTTGCGTAGTGCAGGCCAAGTGGAGCTCTCTCCTAGTCTTCAACTGAAACTAACTAACTACTAAAAGAATATTCTACCATTAAAACTAAGGAAAATAACAATATTATTCGACACGGCCGTCCTGCGGGGCTATTGTGGAACTCGGTGACGATCACTTTAGTGACTAATAACTCGATTTGACAGTTCTAGTTACTAACTACAAATGTCAAACAGCTGGTTTCGTATTGGCGCTCTCCAGTTAGCAACCAAAGAGATGATGTCAAAATCACTAGGCGTGTATATGTTTTCGTATCGATACTTTTAAAACTGGCATTGGGGAAATCTTAATTGTTCACCGTGACGTCACTTGTGATTATCACTTAAGGTTTAGGCTATACACTGCTCGAGACCAGTGTTTATTATGGTTTATTAAAAGTCACTAGCGAATGAAATTGTTAAACTCGCCAATTTTGGGTGTGTTATATTAAAGGAGAGGATCTCCTTTTTGAAGATGTTGCCCGCTTGATAACTTATTTATTGTTTTATGTGGAAGACATGACTTACGTTAGAAGAAGTAGAAAATATTTAGGTTAGTACTTATTAAGTATTTATTCACGAATAGGTAGTAGATAGTAAAGAGCTAAGTACATGTACTTATTAACATTATTATGATAATAAGGCCGCTTACAACCGGACTAGATGGAAATCTATGGGAGAGGCTTATGTTCAGCAGTGGACGTCCTATGGCTGTGATGATGATAATGACTGCAATGCAAACATTGGAAATTTGTAAGTGAATTTAATAGATAGATAACACTTTTATTGATACCACAATACAGAAAATTAACAAAATGAAACTTAAAAACTAAAACATGAGTTACAATAATAACAACATAATAGCATGCATCAATAAGATGTTTGTAATGTCTTATGCCTACTTATATAATAACATAAAATTCTTGTTTCAGATTTGTGACGACAATTTTTTTTTTCTTTGTTTTTGATATCCGCGATCAGTTTCAAACTATAAGCGGATTTGTTATGATTGCTGTTGTTGATTGAGGCTCGGACTCATTAGTTCCTGTTCCTCCCTGTAGTAGGCCATCGAGAATGTGGGCTCTCTTTAACCGTTTGGTGGCATTCGTGTTATTAGTGAGTGCTCTAGCAAGAGGGTTCAGATGCGTCCTGAGGCGGTTGCAGTAGCTACTGCCTAGTTTAATTATTTCCTCATCCACTGTGGGGACCTCCAGGTACTCGTGTATTTCCTTATTAGTGGTGAACCAGGACGAGTTAGATAGCACGTAATATTTTGTTTTGAGCTCGCTGGATGATGTCACGGTTAGATTTGCTAGACTAGAGAGTGTTGACAAATAAAATATCTTATTTGTCAATGCAGCCTCCGGGGAAAATCTTACAATTTTTTTGTGTGGAACTATCTTTTGCGATAATACAAACAAGAGAGAGATGAATGACTCTATTTTAATAGAGCTAAATATCCAAAAGACTTTATTAAGAACTTATGATATAAATTTAAAGGAATTGAGTCCCATGGGAACAAGCAAAGGGAATCACACTAGTCTACTTTATTACTTTACATATATTTAGTAGGGTTTCAATCGCTAGTCATCTTGCAAATAAACGTAAGTTTTTTAATGTACTTGTGTCGGTGTCATAAATTTTAGTCTAAATAATTAATTTAACGATTTATGTTGCTTGGGGTAAATGTGATAACATAGTATGGGGAAATTGTAATGTTTTATGACATTTACCCCTCTTTTCAGATGGTACGAAATTATGTGAAAAAGGAGAATTCGGAACCCAAATACTCTGAAGCAAAATTACAAAGAGCCCTTGGAGAAATAAGATCTGGAACGAAAGACGTAGAACTGCTCTACCAGACAATGTTGAAAATGTTTTGGCAACTTCTGTTAAAACACTAGCTAAGTGGGGCTTTGGTCTTAGTCGCAAGGAAATCCTAGAGCTAGTTGCCCAATACGTAAGGGTTAATAAAATAGAAACACCATTCAAGGGAGGTACACCTGGAGAAGATTGGTTTCTTAACTTCAAAAGAAGACATCATTTATCAATCCGGAAGCCTGAACCGTTGGAGTATGCCTGAAAAAAGGCTGCCACAGATCTATTTATATCATATATGGATATTTTGACTTACTGAAAAAAGTCCTGACTGAGATGAATTTAGAAGACAAACCCAAGCAGATCTGGAATTTGGACGAAAGTTGCCTTAGTATAGATCCATCAAAATCTAGAATTGTTGGAGAAAAAGGTGAAAGTTCATCCAGGATTGTTAGCACATCTGGAAGGGAAAACACAACTTTTGTGCTGGCTGCAAACGCTGCAGGTGGTCGAGCTCCGCCTTTAATAATTTTTAAGGCTAAAAATATGTGGGACCAGTGGAAGGCACCCCCAGGCAAAGAATATCCCGGTACGATTTATGCTGCCACTCCCAATGGTTGGATGGAGACAGAGGTGTTTAAGAATTATTTTGAAAAAGTCCTTGTTCCTGCTTTGGGTGACGAAAGGCCGGTCTTTGTCATATACGACCATTCCACCAATGTTTCCTTAAGCCTTGTTGAAACTGCTTTGGCCAATAACATAACAATTCTTAAATTGCCCGCTCACAGTAGTGACACACTTCAGCCATTAAATGTTTCTGTGTTAAAGTCTCTCGTCACCAACAATTCTAAATCCACTTGCTCTACAACCGCAGAAGGAGACCATCCCCACAGCATCCCAATCGTCAAATGTTATAGAAGCAGCTCTACCAAACTACCAACAATATATTATAATAAAGTTATGAACATCCACAGTAGCATCTTTGAACAATACAAAATTATTAGCAGAAGTGGGGGGTACATTCAATTTAGAAGTGGCCACATACAAACCCTGATTGGCAATTCTTTGTTCCAAATCACCAAGCCGAGATTGTAAATTAATGACATGAGCATTTAGTATAGTTAACAAATCAGTGTTAGCGATAACATTCTCTAAATAAACGACTTTTATTAATTTAACAATATCAAACGGGTTTGGTACCTTAACAGCTAGAGATCTTAACCACATCATTAAGTAATAAAAGTTACAATCTATTGTGTCACCATATAATACACAATCAAAGGTATATTGGATGTCTTCCCGATATACATTGAGAAAATTCAACCAGCGACCCCAGTCTAAATCATTACTCGATTCACCATAACAATAATTAGGAGCGCGACGCCATAATGTTTTATCATAACGAGATTTACCTAAACAACCTCCCGGACCTCCACCAACTTTAGGCCTAGTAGGTATTATAGAAGTAATATTAAACACATCCCTATGGATGCGCATCACTGTCGACCGGACTATCGAGGATCGCATCGGCCAATGATCTCCGGATGCTGCTATCTGATTCAACACTTCTTGTTCTTGCGGTTCGGATGTGGTGTTTTCTATTAACTGCTGCGTCATCCTAACCGGGACTAGATCGCCTCCTTCTACTTTCACGTAACTTATAGGGACCAACTTCGTCTCTATCTTGGGAGAGTCCCGGCTGCGGCGATGTTCTTAAAAATTTTGTAAAATTTTGTTCTTAAAGCTTGTAAAAAGCAGTTGATTTTACCTCTCTACCACATTTTCAATCTCTGCCTTAGAAATGGTAAATATCCGGACCAGTGGAAGCTGTCAAGAGTGACGCCTATTCCTAAGGGTAGTGTCAAAACTATGGTAGAGGAATATCGTCCAATCGCCATCTTATGTGCTCCTGCCAAGGTCTTTGAGTACATTCTACACAGTGACATATATGGACAGGTCAGGCAACTAATAGGTGACGAGCAGCATGGTTCTAGATCGGGGCGCTCTGTAAACACGAACCTTTTATGTTTGGTTGACTATATATCCAATGCCATGGATCGAGGGCTTCAGGTAGATGTGGTCTACTTCGACTTCAAAAAGGCCTTCGATAGAGTCGATAACGATATTTTGTTATGTAAGCTTTCCGCGATAGGATTTACGCCCAGTCTCTTAAATTTTTTCTCGGATTACATGAGAAATCGGCGCCAATATGTTAGGCATGGCACTTACTATTCTAACCCTTATCATACAAGTTCTGGTGTAAGCCAAGGATCAGTTCTGGGTCCTCTTCTCTTTTTGATCATGATTCATGATTTGCCAAATGTATTGACCGCTTCTAATTGTCTGTTGTATGCCGATGATCTCAAGATCTTTCTCGAAATTAAATCTCCTATTGACTGCCTCAGAATGCAAAATGACATTAACCTTGTATATAGATGGAGTTTGACTAATAAAATGCTATTTAATACCAATAAATGTAACTTAATGACATTCGACCGGAAAAAGAATCCAATTATTTTTGACTACCATTTAAACACTCTATCCATTAAAAGGGTGAACCTCATCAAGGACCTGGGCATAACATTCGATCGTTCCCTGACATTCCATGACCACATAGATAATCTGGCCAAAGAGACCTACCGTCGTTTGGGTTTTGTCTTACGAAATGCGAAAGATCCTAAAAATCCACATGTTGTATAACGCTTTAGTCAGAAGCAAGCTCGAGGCGGGCTCATGTGTTTGGAACCCGTACCATGTGACTTACGCACGTAGACTTGAGAAGGTCCAAAAAGCCTTCCTAAGATCTTTGTATAAAAAAGTCTATGGTTACTATCCATACAGATACCCGACAAAGTTTCTGTTGGGGCACCTAGGCTTTAACTCCCTTGAAGTCCGGAGGATCGTCGACCAGCTGATTATGTGCCTCAAGGTGCTCAGAGGATCGGTGGACTGCGTACTTTTGCATAATCTGTTGTGCGTATTATTTGTGCCAGAGCCACTCCGAGACTTTAATGCCGAACATGACGTAACATTTGACAAATGGTCTACTGTTCTACCCATAGTGTTAAGCTATTGTGAAACCTTGAGAGATCAGTGGACCGGCTTGAATCCGGACCTAGATAATGACATGGAATAATGTAAATAATAATTGTCTTTTTAATTTAATTTGACCCATATTATTTTTTTTTTTAAATTATTAATTTGAATTTCGCTATTGTTTCTAATTTTATTTGCATTTTTTTTTTCGCTATTATATTTTATTTCTTGTGTGATAATTGTAATTGATTTCGTGTCGTTTTTATCACAATAAACAATTTCATTTCATTTCAATGGTGCTTTGGTAACAGTATATATATAACTGTTCAAAAAACTAACACCTTCCTTGCCGGGATTGAGAGATGGAGTGGCGATAAGTCCGATGTGCACCTGAGGTTGGTTACGAAAATTTCCATGCTGACCGACACTATGCGGATTGATATAAGTGTACCCCTCCACGGATTGATAATAATTAGCCGACACCTGATTGGCGTAACTAAAAGTAGTGGGCGTGGTTTCAGAGCTCAAATGAATATTATCAGTAGTTGCCGCATTAGGTATATTCATTTTCAGTAAAGTAGGTAAAGTATGTTTATAAATTACGTTTTTATTAGATATTATATCTGCAGCGAAACCATCGCTTACATTATACTGAATTAACATAATCTTTTTACCGGGTTTTATGTACCCATTAGAGGGATTAAAAGAATAATTAACCAATGGACCGCCAAGTACTTTGTTTGCCAACGATGTAGTGAGCACTTTGTCAATACGATAATTATCAAAATGATGATAGTGGTATACTATACTCTGTTTTATTATACAAATAACAAGCATACCAATTTAGGTAACGTGGAATTTCATTAGCTGAAGGCGGCGGTCCATACATAGATTTGAAATACTCATTGAGTTTTAGTATTCAATTCTTGCACCATCATGGGCTCCACCGAGTTAAGTTTATAGCTGCGATTTTCTTTATTATATAACTTGTTATTGAGACCGACTACGTGCTTAACAATGGGTATATATTCGGTCGTGGCGGTACCTGTTATTGTTGTACCATGATCGAATGACGTACGAGTACCGATCAAACTAATGTCAACATTGACATTTACGACTCGCGAACCCTAAGGCAATTGTTTGTATTCCTGAGGGGACAAATAGAATGGCAACCAATCAACGGGATAATAGGCCTCTTGAATATCGTGGCGGAGCTACGGCAGCGCCATCGGTCGGTAAGCGTTGGCAATTCGAGGTCGTTTTTTCAATACGAGGGAACATATGATTTGCATAAAGGTCACTTCACGTTTTAGAGAATTGTTTATTTTAACCAAGTAAAACGTGTTCAATTAATACTATGAGCCAAACTATTATTAAGTGTGGATTTCAAGAAATTTATGCAGACTTTTTTCGCGGAAAATCTCTGTCGAAAGGTAAGTAAATACATGAACCATGTACATTCTTTCAGATTGATAGTATGAAATTTTTACTACGTATTTATTCATTTATGATAAGATAATCGCACTACTAAAAACAGGATGTTCAATTAATTAAAAATTATAGGGCATAAACTATTCCAAAGCCATCATGTTCAGGAGGTCGTCGATATTTATGATGGTGGAGAACGAATTATCCGCGGAAAAGTTATACCACAGACGAGAGTAAGTAATGGACCGTACGACGTGAAAGTGGAGGTATGTATTAATTATTAAATGAATTAATAGTTGAATAATAACCTAAACAAATATATTTTCAGCAACTTTTCAACCACACATCCAAAATAGTAATGGAAATTAAATTCAAAGAAATATATATCGAAGGAATAAGTATATGTTCTGTTTCTTCATTTAATTATTTATTATTTCATCGTTTTTATCTACAATATAGTATAGTATAGGATAATAAATCAATGAAATAAAAAATAACTTGCACGTGACACTATAAAAATGTTCATGCGAGGTTTATAATTAAACACGACTAACATCCTGCATGCTCGTACCACCCATTTTTTTTAAGCACTTTTTAACGTTTTAACTGCTGATTAAATAACGTAAACCGTACAGCTGATCGCACTCAAACGCCCGTGTTTTGCCTGAATTTGCCAACTACGCCGCGCCACTAGCGTTATCCAAGAGGCGTATATGCATAAGGCGTACACAGTCTCTGAACACGTACACCGTCCACGGCACAGTGAGCTATGCCATAGGTGTATTTAAACCAACGTTTTGAAAAATTAAAATGTAACTTTTTCTGACGCACTATGGGAGGTAACGAGGTAATTCTTTGGTTTATCTGCTTTGTTTGTAAATTCCGTTGATTTGTGGCCATATTCGTTACATTTGAAACACTTGATACCCTTTGGACAGGTGGATGATTGATGGTCTGTGTCGCCACAATTGTAGCATCGTTTCACGTGCGTAGTTGTTGTCTTGCGAGCAGAGTGATGTCCAGATAACTGACCAGACTGTATAGATTTAGGTATTTTCTTTCTGTAGTCACTATAGATTTCCAACTTCTTGCGAAATTCTTTAATATCTGAAGCTCCATATAAAATCGTTTTATTCGTCTCTAAGTCTCTGATACCGTCGTTTACATATTCCATCAGTGCAGCGTCTTCTATTTTCCCATGAAGTGCCAATTCTTTCATTGACAGGAAATATTGTTGGTAGGTTTCGTCGTTTTTAATTTTTCGCGAAGCGAGCTTCTTGTGTATACTTGCACTATTTATCTTTGGGCCAAATTCTTCTCTGAGTGCCTTTTTCAGGGTCGCATAGTCCTTTACTCTTCCAAAAGATCGTAAAAATAATTTTGCAGTTCCATCTAGTAGTCGCTTTTCATAGATCAGTTTCTTGATTTTAGTCCATTTCATGATTTGAGCAATATCTTCAAAATCATTGATAAATTTTTCTATAGGGTAGATGTCATCGCCGGTAAAGATTGTCATCGACTTCTCTAAGTCCTTAAATGAAATTTGTACGTCGCATTCTTGTTCTTCGTCTTTACTTTCCTTTTCATCTTTCTTCGGTGGCATCGTGGTTGATAAGCTAGTATTATTCTTAAAATTCTTCCAATTCTTCGAATTGCGTCTTTTAACCGTGCAAAATGATGGCCTTCTAGAACTCATTTAGTCTTTCGTCTTCAAAAAAAATTATAAATCCACATTAAAGGATTTTTCTTAGCTGGCAACATTATCCACACCACGACGTCCAGACAAAAACAATGGCGGATTCTGAAATTCTGACCGTGTGCTTTGGTTGAACCACTTGCGGCAAAATCTTGAGTCTTCAATCTTTGATTTACATAAAAAATGTAGGCATCATCCCAGACGAGCCCCCAAAAGTTGTAGGATATTTTCACAAATTGATGCAGTTTAGAACACTTTTTCTTAGTTTTCACCATTTATTAAGAAACACATCGTAAATCTTATACATTTTTTATCTTGACACTGACTTTACAGCTGACATACAACATAGAAATAAAAATAGTGTTGCTAGTATCATAACAAAAAAATCTAACTGAAAAGAATATTCTACCATTAAAACTAAAGGAAAATAACAATATTATTCGACATATTATATATATATAAAAAACAAAGGTCGCCAAAAGTGCCTCTGTTTGTTTTAAAAGAGAAACAGATGCGAATAGTTATTCATTTGACCTTATAGAACTGCGGCAATTAATTAGAAATGTTGTAATTGCATTATATAAAAAAATTAGTTTATACTGTGATGCACTCACTTTACATTACTTTTGACACCCTTAACACTATGCTATACATTTGCTGTCCCTGTATATTAAACATATATTTTATTTCACTCCAACGATAATTTATTGACTACCGTATTTTTCAACGTTTACTTTAAGCCCGCATTATTTTATATTCACTTCATTCATATCCTAACACTTTCAATGTCTTGGCAACTACACCACTTTTACTTTTGGCGCATTTGTATATAACATGTATATTTATTTTACTCTAGTAATAACTGTGCTACCTTGCATCATATTTTTAACATGAAGTCCTATAGCAAAGCAAGTACAGTCATATTGACAAGTATAAGTATAATTCGTTTGAAAATAGAGTAAACCCAACCACATGTATTCGACCAGTAACAGTAGGTTAAGCTTCCTGTAAACTTCTAGCGCTCATAATTGTAAAAATCTTAATCTATCTTTAAGGGTATCGTTTTTTCTAACTCATAAAAAAAAAACAGTATTACATTTAAACAATTAGTAATTTCAGTTAGAAAAATCAATAAAAACACATCTATCAAAAATTTATCATGAAAAAAATTACAAATTCTTACGGCCATACATTCAGAAACTTCAAAAGAAATCAGTTACTAATTCAAATCGTTAACACAAAGTTTTAGCCTAAAATCCCAGTATAGAACGACCTTCACCGACCTGGTTAATAGATAAGTATTTTATATTAAATTAAATATGCTAATAAACATATTGCAAGTGGCAACATATGGCAATTAAAAAAAAATATTTATAAATTACTTATATCAATTACTAAATACCTAAAAAAACTAAATAGTTACTATACTCAGTGCAAATTACTAATATCCATATACCTGTTTATACCTGCCTACCCAAAAGTTATGACTGAAAAAAACAGTCAACCTTACGTTTGCATATTCCATAGGCATAGTTTTGATTGTTATGTAAAACTTTTATCTTGAGCCAGTCCTTATTGGCCAATATATCCGGATATAGTTCTTTTAATACGTCGCATTCTGCTCTTTTTGGTGGTTTACATTACCTAATATGCGATTTAGCGTTGTCCGTGTGGAGCAACAACGCCGAGACCAAGTCTCAGAAGCTCAAGCTGGAATCGTTCTGCTCCGTCTACCAAGCGGAGCTGCTCGCGCTCGAAAGAGCGACATCCTTCGCAGTTAAGAGCGATGTGCACACGTGCAGCATCTTTAGCGATTCGAGATCGGCCCTCGAGACCATAGTCGACCACGTCTCCCTCCACCCTCTAGCGACTAAAGTGCGGCAGAATATCCGGGCAGCTTCCATTCTGCAGAAAAAGCTTTTTTGGGTGAAGGCACACGTAGGGGTGGAAGGTAATGAGCGAGCCGAGCTCGCTAAAGATGCTGCACTGAAGCTGAAGAAGAGGACGGATTATGACCGGTGCCCGGTTTCATTCGTCAAGAGACAGACAGCTTCGCCTGGAAACGCTTGACGAATGGAACCGGAGATACGTGACGGGAACGACCGCAGGTATTACCCGCATGTTCTTCTCCCTTGCGCGCTCGGGGCGTACAGGATAGTGAGGAAAATTCAGCCGTCCGGGATCCTGACTCCTCCTCTGGTCCTCACGGGGCACGGAGGGCTTTCCGAGTACTTGCACCGTTTCAAGTGCAAGGAAAGCCCTTCATGCACGTGCGATCCCGACGAGCAAGAATCAGTACCGCATATCCTGTTTGAGTGCCAAGCCTTTGAGCGCCAACGGGAGGACATAAGGCAAGTATTGGAAATGGATGTTACGAAAGAGACTGTATGGGACATTATGAAAGGGCGTAAGGGGAGGAGGAGAGTTTTTGAAGTATGCCGAGCGATTGACGAAGGTAGTGATAGAAAGGAATAGGACGAATGCGCGATAGCGCAAGATGATGAATGAAGGAGTGTGAGAAAGGATGAGGATTGTGAAAGATAAGATATGGACGAATGCGCGACAGCGCAAGATGATGGATGAAGGAGTGTGAGTGAATGAAGAAACGATCCCTGATTATGGCGGGGGACAGGAGCCTATAAAAAAAAAAACGATTTAAAATGCCCCCCAATACGATAGATTTTTGTTCAGTTGTCCAGGGTACCAAATTACGTTTCTTTTTGCTATCTTTTTGATTTGTTTTATATGAAATTGACGTAGCCTGATCTTCAGTTTCTTTATTTTAATGTATCGTTCTACTTTCTTGAGAACCTGTTGTCTGAGATGGCGTTGATGCTTCTATAGTATCTTCAAGATCTGCTGCACAATTAAGTACTTCTTCGGTATCTATACTATCTCCTTCTAATTCGTCGTCCAAATTTAACTCTATTTCATCAAGACTTTTTCCTTTGTAGGCATCTGCTTTGCCATCTTCCATTAACATAAGTAATTTAGAAATTTTGGCTGTTTGATAAATGTCATCAGGCAATCTGTAAGATTTTTTATGGACGGCGCTAGTATGACCCATGAAGTTAAAAAGCTGCTCAATATCATTTTCGGTCATATTGAAAATTTGAGTTAAAGTTTCTCAGCCTAGTGGAAGATATAGCCTTCGGGTTCTTTGCTTTACAGAGTATAGCATGCTTTTCAATAACTTTATAGCCATAAATAGAAGTCATACAACCTGGCTTCGCAAACAGAAAAGGATTTTCTTTCTCTATATTATTGTCCCGTCGTACGTTGATCAAAAGTTTTATATCCTCTTGCACATCAGCTGCAAAAAGAACAGGAACACCTCTCCCTGTTTTGCCACGAATGACAACGCGCTTCAAACTGTTAATCAACACTTTTTCTGTCAGAGTAATAGCCCTGTTGAATTCTTCATAATTATTATGAGTATATTCTGTTGACTCATAAGTATCAAGAAGAAGCCGTTGCAATTCCCTAGGACGACGTCTATTTAGTAGAAGTACTCTGCAGAATACGGTTTCCACCAAATCCGTGTAAGCTGCACCGTTGATTTCATTTTGTTGTAATTTATCTGAAGCAATTTTAGCAGTTTTGGTCAGATGCTCTTTTAATAGTTTTAGATCACTGGCAAGAGGAACTATTGTGATTTTGTTCCATTTCTTTATGTATAAGTCATCCGCTGCCTGGGAAGATATCGAATTTCCAATTTGCTTCTATCAATTGTATTAATGTTTTCAGGTCAGCTTTAATTTCGGCGCTTTTGACTCCTTTTTGAGTTTTTAGATTTTCCATTATAGCTAAATTGCAGCATTGCTTTATGGACGTACTTATATTCATAGCAAACGTAGGACTTATGTAGCATTCTTTTTTTTTCGACGAACTTTGAACAATTCTTTGTGGCTGCTACTATTGTGTCGTAATATTCCGGCTACAACGCACTAAAAAAATCTTGCACTTGCTTCAGTTTTTTAACTTCTATAAGCAACTTTGCAAGCTACCTCATTTTTCTGGACACAACATTAACAAAATGTTTTTCCTTGTGTGTTATTAGGTATTGTGCAGCAAATGCGCATATAATTGGATCTGTTTTAGCTGTCAACGACAATTTATCTGCCCTCATACGCGGAAATTTTGGATCAAGTTTTAAGTGTCACCAAAATATTTTGTGCATCTGCTTGTGTGAACTTTTCGCCATTATTCTCGGAGCATAGTTTTAGTAAAAATAAAGTCTTTTTGCTGTTACAAATTTAAACAAATTATTCGTGTTTCTGTATATTTTTAATTTTCTGCGTTGGTATCCCCGTCGTTGTGTCTGCGTTGATTGGTGGTGGTCAAAGCAAACTGATGATTTTAACAATAATACACATTCTGTCCAAGTATTTTCTTTTATCTCGCTTAGTTATTAACAATGAAAGAGTTGAAGAATAATGCAATTCGAGTAAGGGCCTCGAAACGGATCAAACATTATTTTTTCGTGCAGTATTTTTTATCATATTGTGAATCGTGTTATAGTGTCCTGTGTTATTTGGCTTTTATCGTAAAATTATGGAAGTTCCGTTAAAAAAAAAGTATACAGCCAGAATTATAGAAAATAATGGGAAGATTATGCAGAGTTCAAACATTGGCTGAATTCCGTACCAGGTGACTCCACCTTTTGTACACACAAGCCACAAGCATTTTGTAGTTTTTGTCACTCGGAAATTTACGCAAAACTTAACGATTTGAAGGAGCATTTAGAAACTAAGAAACACAAAACGAAATCGGAATTGATTTCAAAAAATAAACAGCTGACATTTTTACCAGAATCCACGAAAATATGTAATGCTTCTGCAAGAGCTGATTGTACTGTAGTGGCAGAATACATAGTATACGTAGTGCATAAGTAGAGTATAAGTATACATATAAGATATAAGTACATCTATGTATTCAGCAAGCAGGTCGTCAATAAACGTGTAACGATAAGCACGTCTTTCTATTCCTTCGGCTCCTTACGCTAACCCCACATGGCGACCCATGCCAGTGCGGGTGCGCGAGCGAGCGAGCGATATGTGGTGTCAAATGTCGCGTCGTGGCGCACCGCATTTGAACTTGAACAATAATTATATAAAAATAATTGCATAAATTATGAACAATTCCAAATCAAAATATTATAAAATCGCAAAATGGTAACTCGCGAGTAACAAGTGCCAATTGCCGAGTGCTAAAGCAGTAGTTGCCTGTTGTGGAACTACACCAGTGTATTGCGCCCACCGCACGCCCTAAGTTCCTGAGCAAGCCCACCAAACCCTTGCCATCGAGTACGAGTTCCTGACCCGAGACTCCTGCGAGCTTGAGAGGACCCGAGCTGATGATGTTCAGCGTGATGATGATCACGTGCCAAGCTGAGTTGCGACGAGTTCGTGAGTAGTAGCAGATAAGTGATAACATCAGTGTGAAAAGTGTGTAGGGAAAAAAGGCATTTTAGTAGATATATTTTAAGCGAAGTGCGTCGATCATGTCGTATTATATTTTAAAAGTGTAGTGTTATCAGTTTGCAAAATGAACAGTACATAAACTTTTACATAACATAGATACGTTTTAGAATAAATATGTAAATTAGTAATAACATTAGTAAAATATATAATGCTTAATTAGAGTTTCCTGCTGTAATGAAATAATTATATACTAGTAGATATTATATTATAAAGAGTTAATGGCTGATTTAGAAAAATATCATAAAGATTTTACAGAAATACGGACTTATCTAGTAAAAGTAGGTCCCGTAAGAAGAAAAACTTGTTGCGAGAGAAAATTAAAAGAGGTTAATAGTATATATGAAAAGTTTAGCGAATATAAGAATATATTACTATATGATATACAGCTTAGAAAATATGAAACTAGTGTTAAAGAAGTTATAGAGTGGAATATAAAGGCTATTGAAGATTTATACTCAGAAATATTATCTTTATGTAACGAAAATTCCGATCCACTATCTGAAAGTTTTGATTTAACTGAAGAATTACATACAAGTACCGAAATGGAGAAATTTGAACTAAACACTGCAGTTGCCTTACTGCCCGTGATGAACGGTAGGGAAGAAGTTACTAAGCAGTTGATATCGGCTATAGAAATGTATGATGGTATGTTAGAGGCTAGTAGTAAGCCTATGCTCATCAACTTTGTGCTTAAAACCAGATTGTCGGAAAGTGCGAAACTGAGGTTAAGCCAAAAGTATGCAAGTGTGGAAAGCTTAGTCACTGACATGAAGCACCATTTACTTGTAAAAAAGTCCGCTACTGCATTGCAAACGCAATTGCACCAGTGTAACCAAGGTAAACGGAATGTCGAACAATTCGGTGTAATTTCGTAGACCTGACGATTGCACAAGCAGACGGTGATTCTAACAAATTTGAAATTTTGAAGGTTATAAACGAAAAGATGGCTATTAAAAAATTTGCCGACGGCTTACGCAATCCCAAAATAAGCACTATAGTTTCTTCTCGAAATTATAGCTCCCTAAAAGACGCTATTCGTGCTGCTAAAGATGAAGAACTTACAGAGCCCGACCACGGTATATTTTCGGTTAGAGGCAATTCAAATAATAGGTTTCAGCGAGGTCTAGCTACGACATCGTATAGTAGAGGTCGTGGACGAGCGACCACCCGCAGCGTTGCTACCGCTAACGCTACTGGTTACCCGCGTCAGCGAGGCTTCCAGCGTGGTACTTACCGCAACAACCATGCCCAGTACAACCACCCTCAACGAGGCAGAGGTATGTACTCTAAGAATTATAATAGAGGTCATATAAATAATATCTCCTCATCCCAAGATGCTGAGAACACGAGTCAAGAAGAGGCTAATTTTCCCTCTTCCCAGTTTTTTCGTTCCCAATGAGATATGTAAGTGCGATTACAATAGTTCTATAGAATGAAATATACAAAATTCTCAATTTAATTGGTTAGTTGATACAGGTGCATCACTGCAATTAAATATGATGCGCTAATGCAATGTTCCAACGTTGATATACAAACATGCAGAGTCCGCATAAACGGAGTATGTCTGATCAGAGAAATCTGGAAGATCAGAAATCTGGTCAGAAGGTTTCATATATCTCACCTTGAATTTCATAGGAATGAAATGCAGTCATAAGTTTTATGTATTTAAAAATCTAGGTTGTAAAAGTGACGGAATACTAGGACGAGATTTTCTTTCCAAATATAATCCAACTATCGATTTCGAACACAATATTTTATCCTTGAAAAGTTCCGAAAATCAAGTGACTTTACCTATGGCTTTGGGTAGTAAAAGTAGTAACTACTTAACTATTCCACAGAGGTGTGAATCTATTCACTATGTCGACACCAATCTGACTGAAGATTGTGTAGTATTACCACAGCAATTATGTGAAGGTGTGTTTCTAGGAGGTTCTTTAGTGACACCTAAAGATGGGAAAATTCCTATCCACATTTAAACACGCGTGAAGAAGACATCAGATTAAATTATTTTAATCAGAATATAGAGCCAGTTAGTAAATACGAGTACAATATTTGTGCTTTTGATCCTATCCCAACTATTGATTCGAAAAGAGTTAAGAAATTATTTTCGGCTTTGAAGTTAGGTAATTTGAATGACGAAAAAAGATTGGAGATTGAGAAAGTATGTGCGAAATTTTCAGACATTTTTCATCTAGACGGTGACAAACTAACTTCCACGAATATTTCACAACAAACAATTCACATAAAACCAAACACTGCTCCAGTGTATAGGAAACAGTACAGAATACCTAAGTCACAACATAAAGAAATTAAAAAGCAAATTGATCAGATGTTAAGTGATGATGTTATAGAAGAATCTTGTAGTGAATGGTCGAGTCCTATCTTATTGGTCCCCAAAAAATCAACTGACAACACAAAACAATTTCGTTTGGTTATTGATTATCGAAAATTAAATGAATCTATTATTGATGATCGTTTCCCTCTTCCAAATATAACCGAAATCCTTGATTCTCTTTCTGGATCAGTATATTTCACAAAATTAGACCTTCAAAATTCATACTATCAAGTCGAGTTGGATAAAGAGAGTAGGAAGTGTACAGCTTTTACATTTGATAAACAATATCAACTGAAACGACTTCCTATGGGTCTAAAAATTAGTCCCTCATCATTTTCGAGAATTATGACCATAGCTTTATCTGGATTGAATTACGACAGATGTTTTGTATATTTGGATGACGTGATTGTATTTTCGTGTAATATACCAACTATGATATCCAACCTTATAGACGTTTTTACACGATTGAGACAAGTCAATTTGAAACTCAATCCGCGAAAATGTGAGTTTATGAAGAAAGAGATACTATATCTAGGACATCTAGTAACGAACGAAGGAATTAAACCAGATCCCGAAAAGGTTAGCGTATTACAAAAATATCCCAAACCAAAAAATGTTGATGATCTCAGACGTTTTATAGCATTTTCTAATTATTACAGAAAATTCATACCAAATTATGCAAACATAGTATTACCATTGAACCATTTATTACGAAAAAATATACCATTTATTTGGTCACAACAATGTGAAAACTCATTCTTGAAATTAAAACAATCGTTAACTTCACCGCCTCTGTTGCAATATCCTGATTTCTCAGAAAATAACACATTCATATTGCATACCGATGCATCAGGTGTGGCAATCGGTTCAGTACTTTGCAACTAAGACGACCGTCCCATTGCTTACGCCAGCAGAAGTTTAAACAAAGCTGAGCTCAACTATCCGACTATAGAAAAAGAGCTTCTATCTATAGTTTGGTCAGTTAAGTACTTTCGCCCATATTTGTATGGGCATATTTGTATAACTTTGTATGTAAAGAAATGTGAACAGTGTCAGAAAAATAAACATTCTGTACACACAAAAGAGCCAATGACTGTGACGTCAACCGCCACATCGGCATTTGATAGTAGGTCCCTTAGATAAAGATTATTATAATAAGTCATATAATATATTAACGCTACAATGCGAGTTAACTAAGTACGTAGAAGCTTATCCATTAGAGCGTAAAGATACTGTTAGTGTAGCAAAAGCTTTCGTAGAAAACTTTGTATTAAGGTATGGAATTCCACGAGAAATCGCTACAGATAAAGGAACTGAGTTCATATCGTCGACTATGCAGGAAACATGTAAACTGTTGAATATCAATCAATTGACATCTACTGCTTACCATCACGTATCTATAGGTTCTCTAGAAAATTCCACAGAAATCTCAACGCATATCTCAGAATCCAAACTAACAACAATCCAACTGCGTGGAGTACATGGGTACCTTATTGGTGCTTTTCGTACAATACGTCAGTACACAGTTCTACAAAATTTACTCCATTTGAGTTAGTATTTGGGAAAGTATGTAATTTGCCAAGTAACTTGATAAAAACGCCAGAACCACTATATAATTCTGATAACTACGCTTTACAATTAAAATACAGACTACAGAAATGTAACGAATCAGCCCGAAAACATTTAATAAAATCAAAAATTAATAGAAAAAACCATTACGATCAAAAATTAAATACTGTACAATACAATGTAAATGATATGATTTGGTTGGAAAATGAAACAGGAAATAAATTCGAAAATATATATTCTGGTCCATATAAAGTACGAGAAGACATTTCTCCCAATATAAAAATTTTGAAAGACAAAAAGATCGATATTGTCCATAAAAATCGAACCAAACCATATTATACCGAAAAATGTTAAATTACTCATACTGTTTGTAGTGTATGCGTGTATACCTGATACTTTTGTTTGAATGATAGTCTACTGTTCTTATAATAACAAAGCAATTAAGATAGTATAAGTTATGAAATTAGATTGACATTGTTTAATGATATAATGTAGTAATAATGAAATTAGTATAAAGATGTAGTAATAGTAAAAAATTATATATTATTTTTTTTTTTTTTCAAAAAAAAAATGGAGTCGTAGTGGCAGAATACATAGTATACGTAGTGCATAAGTAGAGTATAAGTATACATATAAGATATAAGTACATCTATGTATTCAGCAAGCAGGTCGTCAATAAACGTGTAACGATAAGCACGTCTTTCTATTCCTTCGGCTCCTTACGCTAACCCCACAGTACATTGGCTTTGTACATTGCGGAACATTGCTCAATTTCCAATATCGATCACTTGACTGATTTATGTAAGAAATGTTTTAAAGGGGTCCCTAGACGATCAAAATTGCTTGACAAGCACGTTAAATTAATGTGCTTGTCAAGCAATTTTGACCGCCTAGAACGAAGCTTGATGTGCTTGACAAGCAAACTCGATGCTTGATGAAGCTTGATGAAAAATTATATTTTTGCAATGCTTGTCAAGCATGCTTGATCGTTTAGAACATGCTTGTCAAGCAACACATTCAGTGTACTACGGAACGTTATGGAGAGACCACGCGACACGAACAGCGCCGGCGCCAGCGGTGATGATGGCGGCAGCGGCGCAATTAGTGATCGTGATTTTACTTTGTTGTTGATATTATTATACAAAGATGCGACGATATTGTGGGACATTAAGGCTCGGGACTATAAAGACAAAAATAAAAAGAATATGGCTCTCACGAATATGGTGGATATTTTAAAAAGATATAAGAGTAATTTCAGCATTGAGGAATTGAAGAAAAAAATTAATTTGTTACGAACAAATTTTAATCGAGAACATACAAAATATAAAAATTCTATTAAGTCTGGAATGGGAGCAAGTGAAGTTTATAGCCCAAAATTGTTTTATTACAACGACTTAATGTTCATAGCAGACGGAACGGAAATCTCGCCAACAATCAGTTCGGAAGGATCACAAGTAAGTTCCCCTTATCATGTTACACTATTATGTACTACGCAGTATTCAAGCATCTATTTTGCCATGGAACTGCTCCTGTTGTATTAAAATATTCGCAAAACTCATCTCGGACTGCTTTGGCTTCAATAGTAGGATTTCCCCTTAACCTTGGTGTAGGGATCAACTCTTGTGATTCTGTTCTCCACGAGCCTGGCCTAATTTCTCCTGTATTAATATTTTCAAAATCAACGTCATTATTTCGAATGTATTTTTCTGACTTTGACAGATAATTATGCAAGTGACAACATGCTAAGACTATTTTACTGACTTTTTGTGGATCTAAATTAACAGATCGCTTAAATATTTTAAAACGTGATGAGAAAATCCCGAAGGCATTCTCCACAACGTTGCGGGCACGTGATAATCGATAGTTGAAAATTCTGCGTTCATCGTTTAAAACAGTTTTATTGTAGTATCTTCATGAAATTGGGAGTTAATTGAAATGCTTCATCGCCTATTAAAACGTATGGCTTTTTTTTATTTGTTGATGGTAACTCTGACTGTTCAGGTATATTCAAACAATTGTCACTGCTGGTGAATTTTGACCAAAATTCTGTATTTATTAAAACACCTCCGTCAGATATTCTGCCATTTGCTCCAACATCCACCATTATAAACTCGTAGTTAGCATTTACAATAGCCATTAAAACAATACTATGTGTTTGTTTATAATTAAAATAGTATGATCCGGAGTTATAAGGTTTCTGTATTCGAACATGTTTTCCATCCACAGCCCCGATCACATTAGGGAAATTCCATCGAGTTTCAAATTCCTTTGCAATCTTTTTCCATCCTTCTGAAGATCTGGGTACCTTTAAATAAAAAATATGTTTCAGAAAATGCCACCACCAACCACATCAAGGAAGAAAAAAAAAGAAGATAGTTGTGAAACATCGGAATTATTTTCTGCTGCTACTTCCTATTTCAAGAATCGTACTGAAGATGACGCTGATGTCATCGCAAAAGGTTGGGCTGTCAAGATTAGTAGATTAGCTGCAGATCAACGCCGATATGCTGAGAAGATAAGATAATATAATTAACGGTGGCGTAGTGGGCGCATGCTCGACTGCCAATCAAGAGGTCCCGGGTTCGATCCCCAGGTCAGGCATAGTGCTAAATATTGGATTTTTCCATTAGGAATTATCTCAATAGCTGCCTGGAGTCTGGAACTGTGCCCGGTATATGGCAATAGGCTCAACCCCTATTACATGGGACCAATAACATACTGGCGAAATGTGGGTGTATCTACTATGGGACTGAGTCCTGGGTACACCTCTGCCTACCCCTTCGGGAAAAAGGCGTGAATGTATGTTATGTTATGTTTTTATTTGAAGGTGAAATGGGCACATTAACTAGACATGGTGTTACTTTTTTACAAAATCCTTTGCCTAGTCCACTTTCATCTCAATCGCCAATGTTCAGATATAACTCACCTAGTTCCAACCATTCTTATATTTCCGAGGAATCTCCCGCTCCCATTCAATCACCTCTGCCATATCAATCACCATCTCATCAATCTCACAATATTCAGCAATCTTCCGCTACCATTCAATCACCTCTGCCATATCAATCACCATCTCATCAATCTCACAATATTCAGCAATCTCCCGCTCCCATTCAATCACCTCTGCCATATCAATCACAATTTCATCAATCTCACAATATTCAGCAATCTCCCGCTCCCATTCAATCACCTCTGCCATATCAATCTCACAATATTCAGCAATCTCCCACTCTCATTCAATCACCTCTGCCATATCAATCACCATCTCATCAATCTCACAATATTCAGCAATCTCCCGCTCCCATTCAATCACCTCTGCCATATCAATCACAATTTCATCAATCTCACAATATTCAGCAATCTCCCACTCCCATTCAATCACCTCTGCCATATCAATCTCACAATATTCAGCAATCTCCCACTCTCATTCAATCACCTCTGCCATATCAATCACCATCTCATCAATCTCACAATATTCAGCAATCTCCCGCTCCCATTCAATCACCTCTGCCATATCAATCACAATTTCATCAATCTCACAATATTCAGCAATCTCCCGCTCCCATTCAATCACCTCTGCCATATCAATCACCATCTCATCAATCTCACAATATTCAGCAATCTCCCGCTCCCATTCAATCACCTCTGCCATATCAATCACAATTTCATCAATCTCACAATATTCAGCAATCTCCCGCTCCCATTCAATCACCTCTGCCATATCAATCACCATCTCATCAATCTCACAATATTCAGCAATCTCCCGCTCCCATTCAATCACCTCTGCCATATCAATCACCATCTCATCAATCTCACAATATTCAGCAATCTCCCGCTCCCAT
The DNA here is from genome assembly GCA_947063395.1 of Hemistola chrysoprasaria. NCBI lineage: Eukaryota > Metazoa > Arthropoda > Insecta > Lepidoptera > Geometridae > Hemistola > Hemistola chrysoprasaria. The sequence goes on along the minus strand of OX346709.1, from coordinate 2,732,602 downwards.
TCAATCACCTCTGCCATATCAATCACAATTTCATCAATCTCACAATATTCAGCAATCTCCCACTCCCATTCAATCACCTCTGCCATATCAATCACAATTTCATCAATCTCACAATATTCAGCAATCTCCCACTCCCATTCAATCACCTCTGCCATATCAATCTCACAATATTCAGCAATCTCCCACTCTCATTCAATCACCTCTGCCATATCAATCACCATCTCATCAATCTCACAATATTCAGCAATCTCCCGCTCCCATTCAATCACCTCTGCCATATCAATCTCACAATATTCAGCAATCTCCCACTCTCATTCAATCACCTCTGCCATATCAATCACCATCTCATTAATCTCACAATATTCAGCAATCTCCCGCTCCCATTCAATCACCTCTGCCATATCAATCACAATTTCATCAATCTCACAATATTCAGCAATCTCCCACTCCCATTCAATCACCTCTGCCATATCAATCTCACAATATTCAGCAATCTCCCACTCTCATTCAATCACCTCTGCCATATCAATCACCATCTCATCAATCTCACAATATTCAGCAATCTCCCGCTCCCATTCAATCACCTCTGCCATATCAATCACCATCTCATCAATCTCACAATATTCAGCAATCTCCCGCTCCCATTCAATCACCTCTGCCATATCAATCACCATCTCATCAATCTCACAATATTCAGCAATCTCCCGCTCCCATTCAATCACCTCTGCCATATCAATCACCATCTCATCAATCTCACAATATTCAGCAATCTCCCGCTCCCATTCAATCACCTCTGCCATATCAATCACCATCTCATCAATCTCACAATATTCAGCAATCTCCCGCTCCCATTCAATCACCTCTGCCATATCAATCACCATCTCATCAATCTCACAATATTCAGCAATCTCCCGCTCCCATTCAATCACCTCTGCCATATCAATCACCATCTCATCAATCTCACAATATTCAGCAATCTCCCGCTCCCATTCAATCACCTCTGCCATATCAATCACCATCTCATCAATCTCACAATATTCAGCAATCTCCCGCTCCCATTCAATCACCTCTGCCATATCAATCACAATTTCATCAATCTCACAATATTCAGCAATCTCCCACTCCCATTCAATCACCTCTGCCATATCAATCTCACAATATTCAGCAATCTCCCACTCTCATTCAATCACCTCTGCCATATCAATCACCATCTCATCAATCTCACAATATTCAGCAATCTCCCGCTCCCATTCAATCACCTCTGCCATATCAATCACAATTTCATCAATCTCACAATATTCAGCAATCTCCCACTCCCATTCAATCACCTCTGCCATATCAATCTCACAATATTCAGCAATCTCCCACTCTCATTCAATCACCTCTGCCATATCAATCACCATCTCATCAATCTCACAATATTCAGCAATCTCCCGCTCCCATTCAATCACCTCTACCATATCAATCACAATTTCATCAATCTCACAATATTCAGCAATCTCCCACTCCCATTCAATCACCTCTGCCATATCAATCTCACAATATTCAGCAATCTCCCACTCTCATTCAATCACCTCTGCCATATCAATCACCATCTCATCAATCTCACAATATTCAGCAATCTCCCGCTCCCATTCAATCACCTCTGCCATATCAATCACCATCTCATCAATCTCACAATATTCAGCAATCTCCCGCTCCCATTCAATCACCTCTGCCATATCAATCACCATCTCATCAATCTCACAATATTCAGCAATCTCCCGCTCCCATTCAATCACTTCTGCCATATCAATCACAATTTCATCAATCTCACAATATTCAGCAATCTCCCACTCCCATTCAATCACCTCTGCCATATCAATCTCACAATATTCAGCAATCTCCCGCTCTCATTCAATCACCTCTGCCCTATCAGTCGCCCTCTACTCAGTCCTACAATGTCCAACAATCTTCCGCTTCCAATAAAATTCAATTCCTTTCTAATCAGTCCAATATATTGGAGGAATACAACAACGAAGATACAACAGCAGCCGAATTTCTTAGAACATATTCATCTTTTTAATAAAATTCCTTAATACAATTACGATAACTACCTAAATAAAGTGTTAATTTCTACTTACCGCAATGTTTTCTTTTAATTTCTCTATGATAGCCTCACAAGTTTCCATTATTATACCTTCTAATGTGTAAGGAGCAATAGCACAAGTAAATTTTAAATCTTCCAAATCCATGCCAGTAGCCAAGAATCTTAAAGTCACAGACAATCGCTGACTAGCTGGAATCGCCTGTCGCATGTTAGAGTCTTGTTTTTCAATGTTTGGCCTAACCATTTCCAATAATGTCTCAAATGCTTCATTATCCATCCTCAAAAAATTTTTGAAATCATTGGGCTCCGTCACTTGTAGAATCTCTTGCAAATGCTCATGGGTAAATCTATCTCTTAACAAATACCACTGCTTAGACCATCGTCTTGTTCGTTTCTTTTTTGTTTTCTTCAACAAAGCAATTGTGAGAGCAAGAAAAGCCATATCTGCATCTAGAGACATTCTACTACTTTGCAAATGTTTCTGTTTTAGCGCAAGTTCAACACTGGGTGGATAGAGTGTATCCAACAAAATGATGCGAATGCTTGACAAGAATGTTTTTTGATGTCGTGGCCTCGTCAAGCATGCTTGTCAAGCACGTAAATGCTTGTCAAGCAATTTTGACCGTCTAGGGACCAGGATTCCAAATCTACAAATGACATGAAGCTACACAGAACCAAATGCACCGATTTAATAAATTATGTTGTGGCACCTCATTTTAAAAAAGAACTGATGAAGCTGATATAGGTAATCAAAAAAATAGTTTATAATAATGCAACATTTATGGCTCTGAACAAGCAGCAACTTAGCGCTCCAAATTCGTTAGCGGCAACGAGTGCGATAGCCCCGCAGTCCACTCAGTTGTTAGTACGGTTTGGTCTGAGCGGTAGCCCCGCAGCCCTCAGATCATTTCTTAGCTAGGAGGTTACGAAATGCAGTAGCCCCGCAGCCCATTCCAGGAACCACGCATAGGATGTATGATCTGCATACCTACCCATCGATATCTATGTATACGTCGTATGCTTAACTTGTTGGATGTCAAAGTCGTATTAAAGTAATCAACTGTCAACGTCACTTGTTTTATTCATCTGGCACCACCATATTGGCGCCCAACGTAGATTTACCTGCAAATTGAGATCTACCCGCATTTTCGAGATGTCAGATCCAGAAGAAAAACCAGAACAGATTATGGTTATTACACAAAAGAAATTTACGGCTCTCATAGACAAAATATCACAAGCAATCGAGCCTCCTCATAGGAAAAAAAGCTTTGCTCAGTTCACTAAGCGATACGATGGAGAGAGAAACTATAATAAAGTAGAAGAATTCATCACAAATATCAGTATCTATAAGAAAATCGAGAATATAAGCGACACAGACGCACTAGAAGGACTAACCTTGTTGCTTACGGGAACTGCTGCTACCTGGTGGTGTGGAGTCAAAAGCGAAATAAAGAAGTGGACTCAAGCCTTAGGTGCCATAAGAAGTGCATTCGTCCCAAAGATGCAACCTCATGAAATCTACATCGAACTGTTCGCGAATAGACAAACAAACGAAAAAATTGACACATTTATATGCGAGAAACGTGCTTTGTTAGCCCAGTTACCTTCAAAAAGGTACAAAGAAGATGAAGAACTAGATTTTGTGTACGGACTGCTCAATATACGCTTCAAGAAAGAAATTCCCCGCTCTGAAGTAAACACGTTTGCAGAACTATTAGTGCGCAGCAGACATTTGAAAATCTTGCGAAGGAGGCCGGTGACAGGTTGGACACAAGCAATGGACGTGCGGCAAGAAGGGTCACCTAGCCGAAGTATGCCGCGTCTTGCGGAAGAGGCAAGCAACGCGAAAGCAAAGGAAAAAGCAAGATCTTCAAAAGAAGAAACTCAAACTCAAAACAGCTTTATTCAAATAGGCCATAATCTGACACTTTTGTACGTCAATGAAGATAAACAGTACTGAGTCTACCGTGCGTTCGGAAAGATACCTCTACAAGAAGAACGCACAAGAAACTTGTAGGGCTTAATTTTTTCAACAGATAGTTTCACAATATTTAGTTTGCTTACATTCGTTTTCTTTGAAGGTGCCGCGAGGCGGCTATGCAGAAGTTTCCAAGCATCTTTGTCCTCTATGTACTGGTTGACTTTATAATAAGCCTTCTTTAGTAAAGTAGATTTTATATAGGTTTTGAATTTACCCGCTGAGAGCCCAGTTATCTCTTATCAAACAAAACAAAAATCAAGTCGTCAAAAAAAGACCAACAGAAACTGGAGAGGCTTCTACTTCCGCTAAAGATGACGCTACTTTCGAAGATCCTAGTGACTTCTTATTTGATTTTTAAACTTTTAGATTAATTATCTATAGGCATTATTGTATAACGAAGTGCTTCTTACATTAATGTCATTAATGCCATTAATAAAAATACAATTCTTAAAAACTGTTTTTTTATTTTCCCTTATAGGGACTTGATCTTGTGTGTTCATAGTTCTTATGTAAAGAAAAAAATATAAGTGGATAACAGTTGCTTTAATTCAATTGAAATTCAAGAATCGTCGAAAATCAAATTAGTTGATTAGTATATAGTAGTAATCTTATTTTAAACAGAAAATGTTAAAAGACTTCTGGCGGATTCCAGGCGAATGTTTTTCCCTAATCTAGAGGATTTTTTAAAACTTACTAGAGACTGTTAGTTTAATCGAACGGTAACACTCGCAGTGTGGCACGGGACACCGGCCGGCATATTCGCGTGCAAACCTGTTTCGGGTATGTCTCATTTTTGACGTATTTTTTTAATGTAATTTTTTCAATTATTAATTTTAACTGCTTTAGTAGTTTTTTTTTATATTATCCATTGTTCTTTTTTATGATTTACTAGATCGGTTGTCTATCGTTATTTTAGTTGAGTTTATTATTTTCAGTTTTTGGTCGAAATGGATCTTGAAAGACAAGAGCGAATCCGTGCCATGTTAGAGGAGGAGCCAAGTGATTATTCAGATCAATCCAGTTCAAAAGGTGAAACCGATCACTGTAGTGAGCACGGAGTGCACGGAGTGATGAAACAGAGGAAGAGCGCATAGACTCAGTTGATGTTCCACCCAACTCCAGCCAAGAAGAAGTTGTAGCAAATAATAATAATAATATATGCCCTGTAATCCCGGAATTACAGGGCATGTGTTAAGGAGCGCATAGACTATTTCAAGCAGAAAGTTTATGCGTGGGCAGGCCGTATTCGACGCTACAGAGAGCGTGTAGATCGATACAAACAGAATCGCCTCTTTCAAAGTGACCAAAGGATGGTATATAGAATGTGGGAGGGAACCGATCGTCGTGTATGCAACGGAGAGCCACCTTATGCGGACGCCATGACTAGCTTCTGGCGCAGCATCTGGTCAGTGCCCGTTGAACACACGGAGGGTCATTGGATAAGTGTTGTTGAACAGGAATGTGACTCTATCGAGGCCATGGGTGACGTGAACATCAGTCCCCTGGACATCAGTTGTGCAATCCGCACGGCCCCGAACTGGAAAAGTCCTGGACCGGACGGTTTGCACAATTTTTGGCTAAAATGGTGCACACTCGTGTTTGGCAGTGCAGTTCCAACAGGCCATTGAGCTCGGCTCTCTTCCAGATTTTATGACTACTGGCCATACCGTCCTACCATAAACCTGGTAGTACCACGGAGCCAAAAAACTACAGGCCGATCACATGCTTACCTACTATCTACAAGCTCCTTACATCCATTTTGAGATCCAAAATCAATTAATTCGCATATAGTTGCGAACAACATTTTGGCGCCTTCTCAGAATGGATGTAAGGTCGGTTCCCGTGGTACTAAGGAGCTCCTCCTCATCGACGCGGCCATCAACCAACAGGTTCGGCGAAACAGAGGGACTCTTGCCGTTGCCTGGATTGACTATAAGAAGGCCTGACTCGGTGCCACACACATGGCTGCAAAGGATCTTAGAGTTGTATAAAATTAATGCAAGTTTAAGATCATTTTTGAGTATGTGCATGGGGCGCTGGGCCACAGTACTTCGTCAACCAGGCGGCGGCGAGATTCCATCTGGGTCGCAGAACTTGATAAGGATAGAGCGAGGCATATTCCAGGGAGACAGTTTGAGCCCATTGTGGTTCTGCTTGGCACTGAATCCTCTCAGTACTCTACTGAAGGATTCAGGACTAGGATGTCGGCTTCGGAGAGAGGGTGAGGTCATTTCGCACCTGCTATACATGGACGATCTCAAGCTGTTTGCACCGAAACAACAAGACCTGACGACGCTACTGAACATCACTAACGATTTCAGTAGTGCCATTGGGATGGAGTTTGGTGTAGATAAGTGTGCGGTTCTTCATGTGCAGCGGGGGAGAGTTGTAAATTCAAACAATTTGCAACTCTCTGAGACTATGACTCTTATGCCCGCTCCACACTTACCCCGCGAATCGCGCGAGAAGGCGCGAAAGCTGCGAGAACACGTAATGTGGAGCCGTGTCGCATGTTATTCGCGGCTTCGCGCCTTTTTCTCCGATTTTTGTCGGTTTTTTAACCCGCGACAAAGGGCTAGAGCGCGCGAACTTTGCGCGAACATGTCTAGACTCCACACTAGCGCGTCGCTCAGTTTGTTTTTAGCAACGAAGGTGTCTGGACGTGTCAGTAGGTATCTACCGTAAAAATGAGTGTGCAGTGGACAAACCATTTAGAGCTGTAATTTCTGGAATACTACCAAACCGAACCAATATTGTGGGATGCGAATTGTAAAGACCATAAAAATAAATTAAAAGTTCATGATGCATGGATGCGTATCAGTGCCTTGATGGAAATGCCAGTTGAAATTTTAAAACAAAAAAGGGTGTCACTATTATCCAGCTATAGAAAATATAAAAATATTTATAAAAAATCATTGACATCTGGAGCCGGTGCGGATGAGGTAAAGAAGCCTAGTTGGTTCGCATATGAAATAATGGATAGTTTTCTTGGTGACACTACAACGTGTAATAATACAACGAACACTGTGAGTTATTTTTTATTAATGCTATTAATTTTATTACAATAATTTAACGATTAAAATAATTAGCGAATTCGTTTCTTATGTCCGTGGCGTTATGAGGTGCTCGGCGTGGTACTTGACGGCAATTACGAATGGCACATATTCTTTCCACTTCATTTCTCCATGTGCCAGGTTGTGCAAGTACATCATTGTTGTCATATTGGTCAATAGTTCCGGGCGGTGTATAAATATGTGAAGAGGTTTGGCTACGCCTCAGGTAATTGTGTAACAATATACATGTCATCGTTACAGCACTAGCCTTCTCTGGCTGTAACTGCATCGGTTTTCTAAACACCCGAAATTTCGCTGCCAATATACCAAAAGTATTTTCTACTACGACCCGGGATCTAGACAACTTTTGATTAAAATTACGTGTTGGTGTGCCCAAGTCGTGATTTCCTGGATACGGTTTCATAATATGAGTTGAAAGGGCAAATGCTCCGTCTGCCAAAAAAACATAGGGTACATCAATATTAGAGCCAGGTAGAGGATGCGGTGTAGGTAAATTTAATTGATTTGTGCATATTTTCTTCCATAAAAGACAATTCGTAAATACCCCCCCGTCGCTTATTCTGCCTTGACATCCAATGTCAGCGAAAGTAAAGTTGTACTGGCTGTCCACTAATGCTAGCAATACTATGCTGAATGTTCGTTTGTAATTATAATATTGAGATCCAGAGTTTACTGGACACTCTAAAACGACATGTTTGCCATCTATGGCTCCGACTGCTCGAGGAAATTTAGGTGCAAATCCGTTTTCTATTTGAAGCCACTCCTCTGAGCACGATGGAAGCTGTAAAAAAACGGTTCTATTAATTGAGCTTTATTATTAACTAGATTGGCATAGTTGGTTACTTACTTGATGGTAGTACATAATATAGAGTTGATGAAACCGTTCACCGCGTTGCCTGACTTTTCAAATAGTAATATTTTTATTCGTTCTTTACTGTGAATACTTTTTTTATGTATGTATATGAATAATAATTCACATTAAAATATTTAATGTGAATCCAAAAAAAATATCCAATTGGATTCATGTATGTTAGCTAAGTACGAATAAAATTATTGCTATTTAAAAAAGTCAGGTAACTAGGTAAACGGTATTATCATATATATATTATGTGCTACCATCAAGTATAAGTATATTTGCCACAACACAAAACCTTAGGGATTTTAATGTAGATAAGGTGAATATATAGTGTCTGAATATTATATTTCTAGGAGTCAGCGAATAGCGCAGGAAGTCTTGAAGTAGAACATGATATTGACGAAAGCCAGGGAAGTCAAACTCAGTCAAACACCGAAAGAACAGCACCACAAACCATTCGTCGGCGACAGAATCCTCCAGAACTTCTTGATGCTGGCAAACTTATCAAAGAGACATTAGATACTTTCAAAACAACTCTCAAAAGGAATGTTTCTGAAACTCCACCCGAACAGCTTGACGATTGCGATCTATATACTCAACTTTTAGCCACGAAATTGAGATCAATGCCTATAGAAAAAAGGCAAAAGTTGATGCTTGACATAGACGGATTGTATTTGCGCAGCCAGTATCAATTTGAACCATTCTTATCACCAACGCACTACCGTTCACCACAATCACCATTCACTGAGAGCTCTTGCACTTCACCCTCAACCGAACCGGCTACACAATACGTTCTGAAGACCATGCGAAACACTCAATCACACGAGAGACCTGACACTTCATTCTCAACTTATTCCGAGCCAGCAGTAGTTTACACTCAAAATACCACCCGAAAGACTCAATCACATGTGAGACCTAGTTCTTCAATCTCAACTCTATCCGAGCCAGCAATTCATTACACTCAGAATACCATTCAAAACACTCGACCACATGTGACACCTGGCTCCTCGTTCTCAACTCATACTGAACCAACAGTATATTACATTAAAGATACCATCGAAAACACTCAAACACAGGGGCGATCAGGTACTTCAAATATTATAATACAATCTGATGAAAGAATCTACCCACCTGTGCTTCACATTCCGGACAACGAAGATGTTAATTCATCAGTCGAAGATAGTATTGATATAAATACGAGTATAATAGATAGAGCTTATAACTTAAGTTGAATTCTCTGGCAATTGCTATGATTAAATTATAATTATTGATGTTCCTAATTTTCTAATGCACATTGATGTTACTAACATAAAGTACTTTATCTACTTAATAAATATTTTGTAAATGTAATTAATATCATGATTTACCTTTATTTCCCCCTTCAATGCTTCGTTCAGGGCATTGCTCACTTCTAGTACGATTTGTGAAATTAGTTGAGGTGATATTTTAAATAAGAAATGAAGACTTTGGAAGCTGTCGCCTGTGGCCAAATATCGCAGAGTTATGGCGAAGCGTATCCGAGCTGGAATCGATGCACGTAATTTGGTATCTTGTTTCGAAATCTTGCTTGAAATCTTGTTTAATAAATATTCAAAATCCATTAAAGACATTCGAGTGAATTTATGGAATTCCCCAGAAGGTTCGGCAACTAATTCCCTCAATTGATTTTCCATAGTTATACTGTAACAGGGCATGTAAATAATTTAATTAAAATTAACATGTAGAATCGAAAATCACCAAAATAGGGTGAACGCCCCGAATACCAGCCATGCTCGTAATACCATGCCTTTTTTAAACCTTAAGAAAAAGGTTTATAATGTCTAACCTATCATTGTGAGCAGTCAAAATACTCTTTATTTATATACTATGTAGAAAATACGTTCCAAGTTTGAAAGCCTGATTTCATGTATCATCACTTTAATATGATTTTCTGTTTACCTATATCACTAAAATCTGTCTTACATTACAATCTTAAAAAAATAATCTAACATATAAAAATATAATAATTTGGAGGTATAGTTAAAAAGCTATGATCCTGTGGTGAAATTGGCACTAAAAGGCTGTTATTCGGGGCGTTCACCCTACCTAAGTGTTGTATATAAAGATCAAATACTAAGAAACTCACCTTGTTCTATTACGATGGATACTTGTCATCCACCATCTTCGTTTTCTCCAGGTCTTTTTAATTTTTTTTTTACTTTTAATATATTCGTAATTGAAGTACGCTAGTGCGCACAAAACGAGAGACGCAGCGATACACACTTCTTCTTTTTCGACGTCCATCACTTTCGAACACGCGAACGCTACTGTGAAAACTACGCGAATATTGCAAATGTGGAGCCTTGTCCAAGTCGCGCTGCGTTCGCGCTACTTTCTCGCCGCGCCTTCTCGCGCGATTCGCGGGGTAAGTGTGGAGAAGGCATCAAATCTCTCTCTGAAATCGAAACCTATAAATACCTTGGTATGTCAGAGTCCTTAGGTATGGCGGACGGGGACATTAGGCAGTCGGTGAAGGAGCGTTTCTTTTGTCGCTTGACAAAAGTTCTGAAAAGTCTTTTGTCGGGTGGCAATAAGGTTCGAGCCTTCAACGGTTGGGTGATGCCCCTGCTCACATACTCCTTTGGCATAAACTCAAACTCAAACTCAAACTCAAACACATTTATTCAAATAGGTCATAATCTGACACTTTTGTACGTCAATGAAGATACAGTACTGAGTCTACCGTGCGTTCGGAAAGATACCTCTACAAGAAGAACGCACAAGAAACTTGTAGGGCTTAATTTTTTCAACAGATAGTTTCACAATATTTGGTTTGGTTACATTCGTTTTCTTTGAAGGTGCCGCGAGGCGGCTATGCAGAAGTTTCCAGGCATCTTTGTCCTCTATGTACTGGTTGACTTTATAATAAGCCTTCTTAAGTAAAGTAGATTTTATATAGGTTTTGAATTTACCCTCTGAGAGCCCAGTTATCTCTTTTGGGATTTTATTATAGAAACGTACACTATTTCCTAAGAATGTCTTTTTATTTGTTTTAGATAATCTAAAGCTAGGTACAGCTATTTTGTCTTTATTCCTAGTATTAAAATTATGAAGGTCACTATTTAATTTTAATTTATGTAAATTTTTACGCACATACATGATGTTCTCATAAATGTATAAGGATGGTAGGGTCAGTATGTTTATTTCTTTAAATAATTCCCTCAGGGATTCGCGTGGACGCATCTCATAGATGGCACGAATCGCACGTTTTTGTAGTATAAAGATAGTTTCTATATCTGCAGCTGACCCCCACAACAGAATCCCATAAGACATCAAGCTATGGAAATATGCAAAGTACACTAATCTCGCCGTGGCTACATCTGTTAGTTGCCTAATTTTATAAACCGCGTAAGCTGCAGAGCTTAGTTTCCCTGAGAGCTCGGTGATATGAGTGCTCCATTGCAGTTTAGAGTCTATATTTATGCCAAGGAACAAAGTTGCATTGTCAATATTGAGTCTTTCACCGTCAAGAACTATGATTGGTTCTATACTTCTGACGTTAGGCAACGAAAATTTCAAACATTTAGTCTTTTTCGCATTCAATAACAGATTGTTTGCTGTGAACCATCTGGATATACTTGCTAAAGTATTATTAACATGTACTAGTGAAGTATCCTTCCTATCAACTTTAAAAATCAATGACGTATCATCGGCAAATAGAACTATATCTGCTAGACCGTGGACCATGTAAGGCAAATCGTTAATATATGCCAAAAACAGGAAAGGACCCAAAATTGATCCCTGTGGGACTCCCATCTTGACAGGAGAACTAGCAGATGTGATACCATTGACGCTAACCTTCTGCTGCCTACTAGACAAGTATGATTCCACCAGGTTCAGGGCATTCCCATGAATTCCATATACTTCTAACTTGCGCAGTAACGTGCAGTGTTCTACACAGTCGAATGCTTTGGAAAGGTCACAAAACACTCCAATGGCATCTTGTGAACTCTCCCAAGCCTCCAAGACAAGAGTCATGAGATGACAGCCTGCATCGGTTGTTGATCTGCATTTGGTGAAACCATACTGGTTTGAATGCAATATTCTATTTCTATTGAAATGTGACAGCAGCCATACTAAGGTGGACTCAAACTGAGCTCGATGCCTTGGATAGGAGGGTACGTCAATTGCTTACGACACATCGTATGCTACACCCGCGCTCGTCCGTTATGAGATTATACATCCCGCGAAAGTGCGGGGGTCGTGGCTTTTTAAACGCCAAGAACCTCCACAATCGCGAGGTGTGTAATCTTAGGGAATACTTCCTTAACAGCGAGTGCGGGATACATCGAGATGTCGTGGCAGTGGACAGAAACCTAACGCCGCTCTCCTTGGCAAAAGATAACTGAAGGAGACCAGTGGTGCTTAGCACCGAGGACCGCAAGAACGTATGGAAAAGCAAGGAGCTGCACGGGCGATTCTATTGGGCTCTTACACGGCCTGATGTGAATCTACTTGCGTCAGTGAACTGGTTGCGCTTTGGTGACCTATTTGGGGAAACCGAGGGATTTGTCTGTGCAATTGCAGATGAAGTTATCATGACGAATAACTACCGGAAATATATCCTGAAGGACGGCACAGTTGACATTTGTCGGGCTTGTCGTCGTCCGGGAGAGTCACTCAGGCATATAACATCCGGTTGTTCTCATCTTGCTAACGGCGAGTACTTGCACAGACACAACCTAGGAGCCAGGATCATTCATCAGCAACTTGCTCTTCAATACGGCCTTGTCGAGTCCGAAGTACCGTACTATAAGTACGCACCTCCGCCAGTTCTCGAAAATGGTCGCGCCACGCTCTATTGGGACCGAGCTATTATCACGGACAGGACTATTGTTGCCAATAGGCCTGACATCGTGATAGTTAGATCGATCTCAGCGCCGCGCAGTGCTCGTCGACATCACTGTCCCTCATGACGAGAATCTCGTGAAAGCCGAAAAGGATAAGCTGAGCAAGTACCTTGACTTGGCACACGAGATTACTGCCATGTGGGACGTTGATTCGACGATCATTGTACCGATAGTCGTTTCGGTGAATGGGTTGATAGCGAAGAGCCTCGATCAACATCTCGAGAGGCTCTCGCTAGGCGGTTGGGTCAAGGGTCAGATTCAGAAGGCAGTACTTCTTGACACGGCACGCATCGTCCGACGATTCCTCACCCTGCGGCCCTAACCACCGGTAGCTTGGGCCCCCCGCCCCGCTGCCGGCGGCAGTTCTAGTATTAAGTTTTTTACAATGTTTTTTATATTATTGTATATATAAAATACTTTTTTAAGAATATTGTAAAAAACCTAGTTCTAAGATTATAAATTAATAAAGAGAATAATATAATATGGGACAACTTCCACACACCTCATCAGACCTCAATGACGATATACCGTTGTCTCTAGTCAGGCAGAGAGTTTCAGCTTCTCGACAAGTAGGTGGCCCTTTTTATACGTCTAAAGATGGTACCAAGTGGTACAAAAATTGTCAACGTCCAAACGTGAGGCTTCGTTCTGAAAACATCGTAACAGAGCAAGCTCAAGTAAAAAATATTGCAAGGGATGCTGCTACAGAGTATGAATGCTGGAATATTTTTGTCACTTCAGATATGCTAATGGAAATATTGATCCACACTAATTCGTCAATTCGCCATAGACAAACCAAAAGTGCTGCTGATAATGCGAGTGCTAATGCTTCTTTCTACATGCAAGAAACCACATTATGTGAATTGAAAGCATTTATTGGCTTATTGTACTTAGCTGGTCTTGCCAAATCTAATCGACAGAGTTTGAAAGATATTTGGCGAACTGATGGAACTGGCGTTGATATATTTCGCACCACCATTTCACTCCAGAGATTCCAGTTTCTGCAATATTCGTTTTGATGACAAATCTACGAGAGACAAGCGTAAACAAACTGATAATATGGCAGCCTTCAGAATCATTTTTGACCAGTTTGTTCAATGCTGTCAGAATTCGTACTCCCCAAGTGAGTTTCTGACTATCGACGAGATGCTACTATCATTTAGAGGTCGATGTCTGTTTCGTGTCTATATCCCAAATAAGCCAGCTAAGTATGGTATAAAAATTATGGCCCTAGTCGATGCAAAAAGCTTTTATGTTTTGAATTTGGAAGTTTACGCATATGCAAATGATAACATTTTATAATTCGACCAAAGCTGGCGTTGATGTAGTTGATGAGCTGAGTGCCAGTTACGTTTCTCAAAACAGCAAGCGATGGCCACTATGACTTTATTCTATGGTGTCTTGAACATGGCAGCTATAAATGCTTGCATTATTTATCGAGCAAATAAAAACGTTACAATCAAGAGAACAGAATTCATTCGTAATTTGGGCTTATCCATGATTTACGAACACCTGGATTCAAGAAATCAAAAAATAAAATTCGCACCTACCTCCGTCAGCGAATCGAGAAATAGCTAGGTGAACCATCACCTAGACATGTAAATGTCCCTGGACAATATGTCAGATGCCAGGAGTCTATACAAGAAGGATAGAAAAACCAAGCATTCCTGCAATACTTGTGCGAAGCCCAAATGTATGGAGCACGGAAAATTTATTTGCCAAAATTGTGCTGAACTCGACAGTAGCCTATAATCTTAATTTTAGTAAAAAAACCGATTTTATAACGAAAAGAATATAATTATCTTATAGTATTAAGTTCATTTATATTTCAAAGAATAATATTTTTATTTTGATATTTTTATGTTGATTTTTATAAACCACTAAATTTTTGTTCTTATAATTGCTAAGTATAATAAAAAAATGAATAAATAATAATTATTTCATAATTAAAAACTTTTTTCATTGAATTCCATTAAATAAGTCATAATTACACAAAATAAGATCAAAATAATTAAGAAAATAATAATAACAACCATATTATGGAACATCAAATTATGGGTATGTCGTACCCTGCCACATTCTTGATGTACTTTTTTTCACATCATGCTCGCCGGGTTAAAACGGTTAGTGCGCAAAAAGTCTGCTGCCATCAGATCTGAACTCGACCATACTGGTGGAGGAACCAATGCTGCTCCGCCTTTAGACACCACTGAGGAACAATTTTTTTTTTGATAGTAACAAGACGAGCAAATCAGGTGCCTGATGGTGAGCATCATGATTGCCCAAATCAGACACAGTGCCACCCAGTGTTTTAAAATACTAAATTCTGCGCGGCACTGTACTACGCCTGTCACCCTGAGATATTAGTTGTTGAACTCGTCATGCCCAGTAATTTTGCTGGTAACTTTGCCCTTCCGTTCGGAACACAGTAATGTTTATACATTACTGCTTGGCGAATGAAATACTGGTAAAGGTGTGGTACTTCCCTAGGCGGCCTCCTGCAAAAGAGGCCTACCACTACTAAAACTGTGCAGACGATTAAACTAGAAATAAGTTCATATAATACTTGTGAGTAGAATTAAATAGGAATAATATTAGATACAAAATAATTACGCAAATTAAAATAATACAGGTAATAATTAACCTATATTAACGCAGAGATAGGGATAGAAAGTAAATTTGACAACCCTACGCTAAAGGCGCCATGTTTTGGGCAGGTCTAATGGGCGCGACAATAAATATTGTATAATTGAGTCATCTAACAAAGGCGGCAATATCCACTCAAAGTGAAAACTGAACTATGAATGTAATTTTTTGTCTGTGGAAGTATTTTTGTAAGGAAAACAACACTGCGTATCAATGACAGCATTATCCCATAGAAAATAGAGCTCAAAGTTTGAAGCTCGTAACAAACCCGGCTGTACTATCCAAATCTAATATGGCAATATCCATGTGGACCAATCAGAGCACAGAATTTCATAAGCGTCTATGCGGTTAATGTTCGTGCAATAGTGTCAGTGTTTTATTGTTTTTTTAATAAATACTGCATTATTTTCAAAAAACCTTTGTTAAAATTGCAATTATGGAGTGCCTGGCATCGCCTAGCACATCGGGGAAGACCAGGAAACGTAAGGCTCATCCAGAAAATTGGAAACAAAAGAAGTCTAAACGGCAGCGGTAAGTACATACAGATGGCACAGATTTGATACTTTTTTCTTATTTTTTTTAGAAGCAGCTCTACTCAGATATGCATGTGATGTTGTTATAATTTTATTCCTTACAACATATTGTATGGAATTTGGATTGTGCTCAAATGTTTTGCGGCCAGAAATTCTCTTTAAAAATCCATTATCGTCGAGTTTTGTTCCAACAGTTATTTTTTACAGATTGGACCTTTTTAGTACGAGTGCCGATTGCAAATTTCAAGCTAGCGATATAATTTAAATAGAATAACGAGCGTAGCAAGTAGTGCCAATTAGTTTCAAGTTGAGCCAACTTTTACCAGGTTGTGCCAAGTCGTGCCAAGTTATCTATTATTAAATGCTTTTTGTTACAGGTATTCTTCTAAGGAAAGTCCAAATAGGCCTAGATTTCAACACCTCTGGAAGAGTGTTTATAAATGCGAGTCGATAACTATTCGAGATGTGTTGAATTTTCATGCATCATTTTATAAATATCACAGCAAAGAAACGCAAGATCCTTTTCTTCTAAAATACTGCGTTCCTTTAATACCAAAAAGAAAAAGTCCCAAAAATAAGAAACATCTCCCGAAAAAACTTCATACTAATTACAGCATTTACAGTGTCACACAGAAAATAAAAATTACCGTATGCCAGAAAGCGTTCCTCGGAATTTTGAACATTACTAAACATCGAGTGCAGTATATTGCAAAAAAGTTTTTGGAATCTGGTGGACAACCAGTAAAAGAGAAAAGAGGCGGTGACCACAAGTCACATTTATTCACAGAGACAAATATGTTTCATGTTGACGAAGCACATTACTGTAGGGGACATTCTGAACGAAGATATTTACCTGCCGAACTTTCAATCAACAAGATGTGGAAAATGTACAATAAACAGCCAAATCTTGAAGAAAATTTAAAAGTCAAAAAAGGACTGTTCAGAAAAATTTTCAATAACAACTATAACCTCGGGTTTGGCAGTCCCAGAACAGACGTATGCTCGAGATGTATTCAACTTCTAGAAAAAATTAAAAGAGAATCAGATAAGGCACAAAAGCAACGACTTATGGTAGAACAGAGTTCACAAACTAAAAGCTAAAGCATTTTTTAATTTAGTTAAAGAAGAGAGACCTGATTTAAAAACATTATCATTTGATTGTGAATAAAACCTACATTACCTAAAACACCCGATCAGATAACTTATTATTCAAGACAACTTTATCTTTATAACTGTACCATTGTGGAAGGTTCATCAAAGGCCCCTCTAACAACACAAAATGTATTCGCCTACTGTTGGACCGAAGACCAATATGCCAAAGGAGCTAACGAAATAGCTTCCATAGTATTATCACAGACTAATGAACACGAATTTGACAAATATAAGTACGATTAGATTGATAGCAGATGGATGTCCAGGGCAAAACAAAAATTCTATAATGATAGCGATGTGTTCGAAGTGGTTAAGTAGTTTGGCACCTGATCATGTGCAAAGAATTGAAATAGTTTTCCCCATTGTTGGACATTCTTTCATTCCACCGGACCGCGTATTTGCTCACGGGGAAAAGGATGTGAGAAAGTTGGAGTGCATAATAAGACCGGAGGATTACCTTGAGATTATAGGCACTTACAGCACAATAGTTCGTCTGGGTTCTGACTGTGACGTCCTGAACTTTAAGAGTGGAATGAGTTCAGTTATAAAGGATGTCGGTTCTTGGCACTTCCAGTTTAAGAATTGCAAAAGATTTTTTATACAGCGATCCAAAGATATTGGTAATGTTGTTATTCAAGGTGAAGTACACTATGGTAACAATATGGGTGTATTCAAGAAATTCACTCGTAAAAATAAAAAGGCCTCCGATGTGAACCCTGAAGTGATCAGTCAAAACTTCGTGTAAATCAAACCTGCTAAATTGGTAGATGTAAAAAGACTATTAAGCACTCACTTTGGAAATGAATGGGAAAATGAGGAGGGATTTGATTTTTACAGACGTGTTTTATCCCAAACATCAAGTCTAGAAGTGGAAGAGGAAGATGCATCAGAAGAAGTTACTTGTGAATTGCAAGTAGAGGAAACATGATTATAGTTTAAGAGTAGCTAAGGATAGAATTATTTTGACTTCTTACGAATGTCGATTTTCTGATAGTTTAATATTTCTGATAGTGTTTTTTATTTTATTGGTACGTGTGTTCATTTTCTTAAACTTTTACGTAATGTGCCATTCAACTTATATAATTCCATAAAAGCCATTAAGACTGAGTATAAATAAATAAATAAATATATAAATAAATATAAAAAATAAATAATAAATAAACTTTATTTAATAAGGCATTTACAGAAATTATTAGATAATTTTAGAGCACCTGTACCCTAAACTAGGCTCAAAGACCCGTATTACAGGGTGCAGGACTCCTTCGCCTGAGTTTAAGAGCAAGCCTTATAGGGTAAACATACATAATTACGATTAATTATTAAAATTATTCTAATTATTAAAATTAAAACATAATTGCTTATTATTATAATTTGGTATGTGAGGGTGTGTGTGCATATGAGGGTGTGTGTGCATGTGAGGGTTTGTGTTGTGAGTGCAGTAGGTGTGATTGTATCACCATATGTATGTATTTATTATCTATAATTACATTATTTAATAGGAATTAACAGTTTCTCCGTTTCTCCATAGTTTAATTTATGTAATATTACAGCCCCGAGCTATTACAGCGTTTTAATTTTGTAGTGCCATGAAAATATCCTCGCAATTCTATCTCTCTAAGGTTATTCGTAAAGCCACTTCGCCGTACAAAATTTGGTGGTGATTCAGTTATTCCCAGACTATGCAAACTCACAAATGATTCTGGTCAGGTTTGTGATGTTTTTAACGATACACTGAATAAATTCCGTAATAAAGCTCAAGATTTCTTTTGTGGAGTATTTAAAGGCCAAAATGTCGAGAACTTATGAAACGTTTGACATAATAATATATTAAACAATATCTTATAAAAAAAAATAGTCTATAATAAATCGGTGGAGAACCATATTATAAATAAATAAATATATAATAATAAAGCCCTTTATTCTGAACTGTGTAAATATGAATTTGTTTTGATTTCATTATAAAATGTCTCGCAGTTCAGCGTGCCTCTTGGCATAAGCCTCCTCTAACATTTTCCACTGAGTTCTGTCTCTTGCCACTCTTCTCCAATGATGACCCGCTGTCAGTTTTAGGTCATCTTCCCATCGCATTTGTTGACGTCCTTTGTTGCGTTTCCCATCCCTGGGGTACCAGTCTGAGACAATTGTGCTCCATTTCCTTTGCTTGTCACGGATCATGTGGCCGGTCCATCTCCACTTTTGTTGGTCTATTCGGGTGAGTATATCTGTCACTTTAGTTTGTTCTCTTATTTTAGTACTTCTCACTCTATCTTGTTTCTTTATGCCCGTCATACTTCTTTCCATGGCTCTCTGGCAGCGTTCCAGCTTCGCTCTGTGATGTTTGGTGAGTGACCAGGTTTCACATCCATAAGTGATGACTGGAAGGATGCAGGTGTTAAATACTTTCCTTTTTGTTGCCATATATATCTCCCCAGACTTGAAGATCTCCTTTAATGACCAGTATTTCTTCCATCCATTTGCAATTCTTCTATTTATTTCTTTTGTGGTTTGGTCTTTATGAGAAATGACCTGACCCAAGTAGATGTATTCTGTTACATATTCAAGTGGTTGTTTGTCAATTGTTATGGTCGTAATTTTGGAGTTTGTCATTAATTTAGTTTTGTTCGGGTTCATCAATAGACCTACTTTCATGCTCTCCTCATTTAATGACTTTAACATTTGTTCCAGGTGTTTAGGGTTTTCTTCAAACAGGACTATATCGTCCGCAAATCTTAAGTGGTTCAGTTTCGTACCATGTATTTTAAGACCCAATTCCTCCCAGTCCATTTTGCGGAAGATACCTTCCAGCACAGCCGAGAACAATTTCGGTGATAGGGGGTCCCCTTGTCTTACACCTCTCTTGATCTTAAACTTGTCTCCCAGGGTTTCTAGTTGTATTCTCGCTTCACTGTTTGAATAGATGTTCTTGATAATTTCAATGTATTTTGGAGGTTGTTGTTCCAGGTTCTGCCATATTGCTTTGTGGTATATGCTATCAAAGGCTTTGAATAATCAATGAATGCCATGTAAAAAGTTTTGTTATATTCATTGTATTTTTCTGTTAATTGTTTTATTGTGTGTATATGGTCTAGTGTGGAAAATTTCTGTCTGAAACCAGCTTGTTCTCTTGGTTGGCTTTCGTCAAGTTTTTTGCTGATTCTTGCCAGGATCACTTTTGAAAATATCTTGTAGATATTCGACATCAGGCTTATAGGTCTATAGTTACCTGTCTTCTTTTTGTCCTTTCTTAAATATTAGGATTATGTGAGATGTTTTCCATTGATTAGGGATAATACCAGTCCTTAATATTTCGTTGAATATTGATGTTAGTATGGGCAGCAATTCTTCGAGTGTACCCTTGAGAAGTTCGTTTGTAATTCTGTCTGGTCCTGGAGCCTTTTCCATCTTTTGACTGCGTAAGGCTTTTTCCACTTCGCTAGGCAATATTTTTGGTTCTGGTTCACTTCTGGTGGTCTCTTTTTTCGTTTGGTCTTTTGTTTGTTCTTTATTGCTGTCTGAGTACAGATCTTTATAAAAATTTGTGGCTATTACATTTATATCTTTTCTGTTTGTAAAATATTTTCTTTCTTATTGAGTTTCGGTATCCATTCTTTCTTTGTTTCTCTAAGTTCCTTTAATGCTTTCTTTACGCCCCCCGTCCTTTTTATGTGCTTTTCAAGTGTTTCCTGCTTTTTATTCTTCCTATCTTTCCTAATGCTCTCTCTGATTTCCTTACTTAGTCTGGTTATTACCTTTATATTTTCTTTTCTAGGTTGGTTAGTGAGTAAGTTTTTCCTTTTTTCTATAAGTTCTAGCGTTGTGTCCGTTAGTGTGTATTTATTTTCTCTCTTTTTTTCAGTTGTGACTTGAGTTAATTGTTTTTCTAATTTTCCATACTTTGTTAGGACATCAGTTGTTCTGTCTTCCGTAGTTGTAATATCTTTGCTTATTTCATTCAGGGATTTTGATATTTTCCTTAAAGTTATACTTGTATACTGTTCCGTTTTGAAAGAGTCAATGTGTTTTCTAGATTTTTTAGGTGGTTCTGTTTTTAGGGAGCTTCTAACCATTCGGTGGTTTGTATTGAAATTAAATTTTGTTATGACTGATGTGTCAGTGAAGGCTTTTGGGTGGCTTGTTGCTATGTAGTGTTGTTGTTGCTATCTCATTTTTATAACGGCCGTCAGGTGATATCCATGTCCATTTATTCTTTTTGTTTTTCTTGTACAGACTGTTGAGTAGTACTAGTTTATGTTCCAGTAGAAATTCGACGAGCAGTTCGCCGTTCGGACTTCTTTTGCCTTGTCCAAAGTTTCCTAAGATGTATTCTTCGTTGTTTTGTTTTTCCCCTACTTGAGCATTAAAGTCTCCCATTAATTTAATGTGGTTGTGTGAATGTTGTGTTATTATTTGTGTTAGATCTTCGTAAAAGAGTTTGGTTTCATTTTTAGTTGCTTGTTCTGTCGGGGCGTATATTTGTATAATTGACCATAGCTTCGAATATCCTGGTATATTTATGTTGAGTATGGCCATTCTGTCAGAGATTCCAATGAGCTCTTGTATGTACTTTTTCATTGTTCGTTTAATTAAAAATTCTACACCTCTTTGGCCGGCTATTTCTCCTTTGTGGTGTAGTATGTATTCCGCCCGTTCCTCAATTTTTTCATCCAGTCTTCGCATCTCACTTATTCCTAGGATATCCCAGTTTATGTCTTCCAGGGCTTGTTCTAACTCACGGATTCAACTCTGGCTTTCTTGCGTTCTGAGGGTTCTAGTGTTTAAAGTTGCTATTTTAAGTGTTTTGTTTCTTCTTGTTAGAGGGTGGTGGTCTAGTACTCCCGCGGGGACCAGCCGTGGTGGGAGTTGTTTTGTTGATTGGTTGCATTTATTCCTATTTATTGCTGTAGTTGTTGTTTGGTTCCGGTGTTCAAAGGCGATAGTTAGTTTTTTGGAGTGTTCAATTGTGGGTCTGATCTCGCCTTTTCTACGTAGTTAAGTATGTTGGGTTTGATGATGTCTTTTTTATAAGTTTTAGTTATTAGTTGTGTTGCAGTACTCAAGGGTTTGTTTATATTAACTTTCTTCTGTGATGGTGATTGAGGTGAACCTGAAGTTTCCCTTTTCCTCTTCTCTCTGTTGCTGTCGTTCTGTTTCACCACTATCAATTTATCATACTTTATGTATGCAATATTGCCTTTCTTTCTTTCTTCTTCCAGCTGTGGTTGGAGTTGTTTACGTGTTTCTAAAACTTCCTTTGGATAGTCCTCTTTTATGTTAATGCCCGAAGTGAGGTTGCGTTTGTTTTTGAGTATGAGGTGTTTTTTCCAATTGGTTGTGAAATTTTTCATCAAGTTTTAGTAAGAGTAATTCCATATTTTTATCCATATTGTTTATTTTTCTTAATGTGGTATTGAAAAGTTGGTACTTTCTTTTTTCTTTTAATGGCAACACCTTTCACTTCTGTCAAAATTTTACCGCAATGTAGCACAGTTAAGATTTTGAACGAAACTATGAACTTTGAAATTGTCTATGGACTTTGCTTTAAAATGGCGGTGATTTGACGTTTTGTTTTGTAGGTTATAAACCAAAGTAATTTCAATCTTTTTTGGCTAAATTTGTCACATTCAATTTGTCCACTTCTCACCCGTGATTTTTAACTTTTGTTTTTTTTTTGGTTTTGCGTTTGATATCACAAAGTTTTCACTGTTTGACACTGTTTTTTGAATTAATTTTTCTTAGTCCTAGACGTACGTCTTATCACTTTGACAACCGGAACCGGAAAAATAAATATAGCGAATATTTTTTCCTTACATTCAAAGTGACACAGTTTGTAAATATTATGTTTGTTATTACACGTTTTTATCACTTTACACAAAATCTAACCAAATGGATATTGCCGCCTTTGTTATTAGATGACTCAATTTATGCTTATGTATTTAACAAGCGCCATCTAGTATCGAGTGGCAAAATTATAGAAATAATATTGATGTAAACTTAGCTTTTGCACGTGACTTCACTTTCTAAGTTAATTAGCATTTCTGTTTTGGAGGATTATTTAGTGATAAAAATTTTTGTAAGTTCTTGAATAAATTCTTGTATTTTGTGACAGAGATTTGTCAAGAGCAGTTTATTAAGTGAAGCATAAAATGGTAAATTTAGGAAAACAGACAAACAGTCTTAACATTGATTTGTATGTTAGTTATTTGTATTTGATGTACTTATGTACTAGAATATTCTATTGTATATTGTTAAGGATGATACTTCCGAGTTTTCCAGAATATTTTAGAACTGTCTCGAAAAAGGGTTGGCCTCGAAAAAAGGTTAGTATTTAAAAGCCGGAGTAAGCCGGGTCTTGTAATCAGTTCTCTATTGGTAGCGGAAGTGTTTAAGCGAACAGTAATAGTGAAATCAGTTCTCTAATCGAATCGAAAGTGTCAAAGCGGACAGTAATAGTGAAAATCAGTTTTCTTATAACAACAGAAGTGTTAACAAGCGAAAAAGTAATAGTGAATCAGTTTTCTGTTAACATTCGGAAGTAATTACAGTCAAACAGTATTATCAAAGTGTTAATAATTAAATAGTAAACAGTAAGACCGTGTTAATATAGTGTGTTAGGGTAATAGTCAGTGCTTAAAGTATAAATAGTGTAGTGATAGTGTACGTGTTCAGTGCTATTTTTAATAAATAGTAAAGCTGAGAAATAAGGACTTTGATTTGAAATCGTGACCAAAGGTAACAGTTTCATTAGTGTCCCTCGCCAATCCAGTAACAGTTCAAGTGTACTTGCTGCCAGTGCCGTGCGTAGGTACAAAAACAATTAATAAGTCTCATGAAATTAAGTGCATAAGCTAAATCACAAAGTACTTCTAGTTATAGTCTGCATCATAGTAGTCACTTTTTAAAATCACCCTGTTTATGGGGTACCTATTATATTGTACTAATGGTAAAATGCATAAAACATTTTGAAAAAGTTGCCTAGAAAATTGGGTACCTAATTGATCGTGAGGTGTTTCTTTTTTTATTTAATTTTAAAGAAGTACTTATTGAATACTTAAAATTATATATATATATATATATATAAAAGTTATTATTAAATCCTGTGTTATTTATTATGATGGAGCTAGACTGATTCAAGTCTCAATTTCGTATTTATTTGAGGAAAATGTGTTCTATACTTGTCCAAACGGCATACCCTAGTTTTTTTCTAAATGATGAATTATTATAAATTGAGGCTTGTAATCAGTCTACCTCTGCTAAAATATAAAATCTGAATTGCGACATTTAAATAAGCAACCTATAGGTACCTACACCATTCGAATTTCGCGCGCTTTAAAAGTTTCCCATGGCATAAACTAGAGCGCTAGTGTGGTTTCGTGTTGGCTTTTTTTTCTATGGAGTTTTCATTCTTCCCTTTAGGGTATTGTGTTCTGTGTTTATTACAGAGCAAATATTGACATTGACAATTGTTTTTTTTTTGTATACATGGGTTAACACGTAACAGTACTCTTTCTAGAGTCTAAGTTAGTCCACTAAAAACGCCTACGTAATAATGCGAAAAAATAATGTAAAAAAAGGTCATCTCCAAACGGTCTCGTGTGGAGAGACAAAGTACAAATAAAAGATGAAAAAAAAAAACTTACAGCAGATTTAATCCAAAAAAACCTCAACAAGGTAGAGATTATTAAAGTAATTTCTGAAACCAATCAAATCCTGCGGGATCTGCATTATGAAGAAACAATGAATAGGAGAAGACTTATTATACCCATATTGGACAAAGGAGCGCGCCTTCCGGATGCAGAAAAGGGCTATACGAGCGATTGCACGGGTGTCACGTACGACATCTGCAAAACTCCTCTTCTACTCTGCATATACTAACATTAACATATCTCATCGTGTATCAGGTAGCCATCTACGAGGGGAGGTCAAAAAGTTCGCGGAATGAAAGGGAAGGGGGGTGAATTTAAACATGAAATTATTATTCCTTTTCAATATATTCTCCATTAACCCTAATACACTTTTCAGACCTTTCAAATAATTTGTTGATACCTTCGAAAAAAAATGATTTGTCAAGGCCTTCAAAATAAGCAGATATTGCCGACTTCACTTCATTGTCATCCGTAAATTTCTTTCCACGAAGCTCTTTTTTCATGTTTGGGAACAAATAAATAATAATCACAAGGGGCCAAATCTGGACTATAGGGAGGGCGGTTTAAAGTTTCGAAGCCGCACTTGTGTAAGGCAGCCATCGCAACATGACTCTTGTGAACAGGTGCGTTGTCGTGCAAAAGTCGTGTTTTTGTAGTGGTAGGCCTCTTTTGCAAGGGGCCGCCTGGGGAAGTACCACACCTTTGCCAGTTATTCATCCGCCAAGCAGTAATGTGTAAACATTACTGTATTCCGGTATGAAGGGCAATGGTACCAGCGAAATTACTGGGCATGATGAGATTCATCAACTCATATCTCAGGGTGACAGGCGCAGTGCATTGCCGCGCAGTATTTTGATTTTCAAAACACTGGGTGGCACTGTGTCTGATATGGGCAATCATGATGCTTACCATCAGGCACCTGATTAGCTCGTCTTGTCACTCACAATCAATAAAAAAAAAAAAAAAAAAAAAACAAAAGGAGCACACCTCGAGACCATTTTCCCCTTCTCTTTTCTTTAATTGCTACTTTTAATTTTTCCAGTAGTGTAGCGTAGTACTTCCCGGTGATATTGACACCTTTATCTTTATAATCGATCAATAAAATCCCCTTGGAATCCCAAAAAACAGTAGCCATAATCTTTCCGGCCGATTGTGACACCTTAAACTTCTTGGGCTGTTGCGCCTTTTTTGTGCCACTGCATTGACTCCTGTTTCGACTCAGGTTCATAGTGATGAACCCAAGTTTCATCTCCAGTCACAATTTGGTTCAGAAATTCATCCCTGTTTTCACTACACAGCTCCAAAAACTCGCGCGAACACTCGACGCGCTGCTGTTTTTGAAGCGCTGTGAGCATTTTCGGTACCCATCTTGCACTGATCTTAGACATGCCAAGATGGTCATGGAGAATATTCAAAATGGTCGTAGATGATACTCCAGTTATCTCTGCGATTTGTTTCTTCTTTAGGCGTGCATCTTCTAGAACAAGTTTTTCAACTTTTTCAACAATGTCTGAGGACGTTGCTTCAATTGGCCGACCTGAGCGCTGATCGTCTTCAATTGAGTCTCTGCCTTGCTTGAAAAGACTATGCCACTTGTAAATCATTGTTTTTCCAGGTCAGGAGTCCCCGTAAACTGATGACATTTCTTCCATAATGTTCTGAGGCGTTTTTCCTTGCTTAGTGAGAAACTTAATCACGGCACGATACTCAATTTTCTCCATAGTTGATATTTTCTAGCCGATTGACTTGTTTATCCAGCGATATCTCAAAGGTTTATGAACCGATTGGGCTGAAACTTAGTATTTATAATTGTATTGAGTCAACAAGTAGCGACAGGTAAAAATAACTACCCCCTTCCCTCTCTAAACCCTCCATTCCGCGAACTTTTTGACCTCCCCTCGTATGTTAGACAGAACATAGAGACATTCGCAAAGAGAGGCGATGCCCACAACTATAATACCCGTGGTGTACATAAACTAGCGGGGCTATTTATATCACATAGACTCAAGCGGTCAAACCACCTTACTTACATTATTGGGCCGACGATATACAACCGCCTGTCAGAGTATGTCACTCAGGCGCATAATGATTATTTATTATTTATAAATGTAAACAAAAAAATTGGCTCGTCGAAAAGGCGTTCTACTCTTTTGACGAATTTATGGAATTTACTATATAGGCACTATTTATTAACAATTATTATTAACATGGGGGAGGCCTATGTTCAGTAGTGGATTACCAACGGCTGAGATGATGATTATATACATGAAAATTTGACGTATAAATTTGTAACGGTTTATGCGTAAAATGTTTATCTATTTATCTGTTTAAAAGCTAAGCATCACTATTAAGGTGACGAATCAACATCGAGCTATGCTGCGCTGTACTGCGCTGTGCTATGTTTGATCAACTCGCTCGTCTAATATTTTAATGAGGATACCAACAAACCATGCTGTGCTGCGCTGTGTGAGGCTACGCTCTGTTTAAAAACGCAGCAGTCTCGAGCGAGGCGCGCTACCCGCCGTGCTGAGCCGCGCTGTGCCGAACTGTGCTATGTTTTTTATGGAGCTCTGCCATGCTGCGCTGTGTCGAGCTATGCTAGGTTTGGAGCACGTCTTTCTCACTCTCGTACTCCCATCTCGCTCGCACTTGCGTATGCGCGCACAAAGAAACAAGAACGAACGAGTTTCATTCGCCCATTCAAACAAGTCAGGTAACACGTGTTGTGTCGAAATTTGTTCATCGAGGGCAGTGGTCAGATAAAAAAATGGAGATTTTTATAGAAGAAGTTCGGCAACACGAATGTTTGTGGAATCCAACATCCCCATATTATAAAGATTCAGAGAAAAGAGAAGCCTCTTGGCGCGCCATTATACAAACAACAAACATGGAAAACAGTAAGTACTTACTTAATAAGTGTGTGTGCGTGTGTATTTATGTGTGCTTACCGTTGGTGTATTAGTACAATTTTGTATGTATATACTCACAGTTCGATATGGAATTTCGTTAATTTGGCTTTTCGGTGAAATGGCTCATCGGTAAAATAACCCATCCGTCAAATGGATTTTCTACAATATGGCAGTGTTGGAAATGGGTTTCGATCTGTCCGTGGCCCGTTTTAATACGTTAAATTTGAAACAGTTGTAGTGTGATTTCTGACTACCCCCTAATGGGATTATAGTCGTGAGTCTATGTATGTAGATACAACATTGTAAATAAGTAGATACATTCTCATTTTTTTATAAACGGAATAAAATAACATTTTTACGTGCTTATTAAACTTGTCTTTATTTAATTTGAGGAGGGTCGGAACAAAAACCGATAAACGACATGCTGTATATTTTTTTTTTTTTTTTTTTGTAATTTCGATGCTTTTGCATAATTTTACATGATAAGCTTATTGAATCTGTTCTAAAGCCGATGAATCTAGTAGAAAAATGCGCTTAAAGTTAAATGATCTATACAGATACCGATAAATCCACTGATGAGGTAAAAGAAAATTGATATCTTAACAGAAACCGATAAATCCTACATAAATTTGATAGATTTTTATAAGGTTGAGACAAAAACCGATATATCAATTCCATTTGCTTTATGGCAAATTAATAATGGCCAAAGGAGTTTGATTTCTTCCGTCCATGATATTGGCTACACTAGAGATTTAGTCTGTGATCTATGGTCTGTGGATTTAATGACAGTGACAGAATTTAAACATTAACTGTGACGGATGAAAGAGTGTAACAGTTAACGGTTTCCTGAGTTTTTCAATGTCAAATTTAGATTAATTTTCTAACGGTTTTCATTTCGGTTGCTGTAAGATTGACGTTAACATAAAAAAGGTCATAACGTAAAAAAGGTTGTTAAAAATGGAGGAAATTGACCATTTGGTCGAGAATATTAACCAAGGATCACGAAAAAAAACAAAACAGAAACGAAAAACTGAAGTGGAGCGGGAGAACAGGTAATTACTTATTTACTTTGCTATGTTTATAGAATGGTTGTGGTTTTCATGATTTCTGTGGGATTTTGAGGATTTGCATGGTATCAACTTGCTTTTGTTATTGTTTAAGGTATCGGGATACCAATCCGCTTGGCTTAAGCTTTGAAAGACCCTGCTCTCATGACACGACGAAGTTCCAATGCAATAAAATTTCGCTCCAAATTTATTCTTCGGAACAGAAAGAAATTTTTTAAACATCACAAGAAAGTCGAGCAAGACATCTTTTTAACACGATTGATTGCACCGTTTGCTCCAGAACGACGACGACAGAGTAAAGTAGCTGAAGATAAACGCAGAGGCCGCGTAATGAGTACCACTTACTTTCTGAATGACCAGCACAATAAAAACAGGCCTGTTTGTAAAGCTATGTTTTTAAAAACCTTTTCTTTAAAAAAAGACCGGGTAAGTCACATAGCTAAAGTAATTTTCGAAGGGAAAACTCCCAAAGAAACACGAGGTGGTGACCGTAGATCCACAAAATCAGCTGAAAAGAAAGAAAAACTCAGGGAATTTTTAAGGAAGTTGCCAGCTTGCGAAAGTCACTACAACAGATCAAAATCTAAAAGAATCTACTTATCGTGCGACTTAAATCAAAGGAAGTTGAGACAAATATATAATAAGTCAGTTCCTCAAACTCTGAAAGTAACTAAAACAATGTTCCAAAACGTGTTTGCGAAAGATTTTAATATTGGTTTTAAGAGCCCAGCTTCCGACGCTTGCAGTACTTGCATTTTACTAACCAATAAAATAAAAATGACCACTGATCCGGACGCAAAACGTATTCTAATGGTCCAAAAAAGAGTACACAAGTTACGAGCAAAGGCATTTTATAAATTATGCAAAAATAACGATCCAGACTCAAAAAATTTCTGTTTTGACATGCAACAAGTCCAGCCTTTACCCAAGACCCCAATACAAGAGTCGTTTTATGCAAGGCAAATCAGCTACTACAATCTTTGTTTCGTTGGCATGGACTCTAGAAACCCACAATTCTATCAGTGGTCAGAGGACCAAGGTGGCAGAGGGGCTACAGAAGTCGGGTCGGCACTCTTACATTATCTAGACTCACTAAACTTGGAGGGGATAAGAGTGCTGCGTCTGTTTTGCGATGGCTGTGGAGGCCAAAACAAAAATTCGCATATAATCCACAGCCTCACGTTTTGGTTGGTAAACAAATCTCCAGACGCCCTAGAAGAGATTAACTTGACGTTCCCAGTACGCGGGCACAGCTTTTTACCTGCCGATCGAGTTTTTGGCAGGGTTGAAAAATTTTTGCGTACCATGCCAATCATAACAAAAAAAGAAGAATACCAAGAAATCTACAAAACACATGGGAATGTTTTAAGTCTGGGAGTAGACTGGCATTTAAAAAGTGTGAAAAGTTTGGAAAGTTTCTATAAAAAGCTTGAAGGGATGAGGGATTTAAAGAGGATCACGTTGAAAAAAAAAGTTGTTATGCAAAGAAGAGGTCAAAGGAGTCAAACCAAAACTGTGTTTGAAGTAAAGACATTCCGAAATTTCATCAACGAGTCAGAACAGGAACAGCAAGGATTTTCAATCTTAAAACCAAGAAAATCTCATCCTCTGTCTTTAATCTTTGTGGATGGTACTAAAAGCCTGAGTAATCAGAAAAAAGCAGATGTGAAGTCTCTGATGACAAAGCAATTTGGGGAAAACTGGGAGGACGATGATACTTTTGTTTGGTACAAAAATTTACTTAATGATAGACAACATGACATGACTGAAGGAATGATATGAACATGTAATTACCCATGAAGAATGTGACTGCATAGAAGAAGAAATAATGGCCGTAGTATAAGTTTAATGTCATCTAATACGATAATAAATAATAAACACACTTGATTTTTATTTGTATAGTTTTTTTTTTAATTCCTCATATACTTAGTTTTAACCAAAAATGTTAATGGTTTTTTCACATAGCGATAAATCCTTAGTTGATTTTTTCAAAAAACGATAAATCCGGATAGTCTAAGCAAAAACCGCTATATCCATTTTTTTTTTTTTTTTTTTTTCGATTATTACTTCACACACGAATCTGTTGATTTGGCCACCAAACAATGTTGCTAATGTTGATATATTAAGATATTCTACTCTCTTTTACCTAAAAAACCAAAGAATAAAAACGTTTTTTCCGATTTGTCAAAAATCTTAGAAAGTGGATTTAGCGGTTTTTGTTCCGAAGCTCCTCATTTTCATTTATATGGGCACTTGTATTTTGCCAAGGTACGCTACCACTGCCGTTAAAATAATTGGAAAATTCTTCTCTTATCTGATAGGCTGTAATGGAAGGGCTATTGCCTCCTCGACGCAAAGGACGCAACACACTGTTCATACTCTTTTCAGTCTGAATTTCGTTATCCTCACTCAAATAGTTATGCAGAACACAGGCCGCTTTAATAACTTTGTCAACTGTGTCGATATTACAACCAAATGCAGTATGAAATACTCGCCATCGTGCTGCTAGTATTCCAAACGCTTGTTCAACAACTCGCCGTGCTCTGCTTAGACGATAGTTATATATTCTTTTCTGATTATTTAGTTGCGATTGAGGGTATGGTCTCATTAAATTTGGAAGCAATGGAAATGCTTCGTCACCAACAAATATGTAAGGCATTTCCATACCACCTTCTTCTAAAGATTTGGATTCTGGTAGAAATAATGAATTATCTTTTAGTTTCTTTCCAAATGCAGAGTTGCTAAATATTCCTGCATCACTGAAACGTCCCTTTGATCCAACGTCTATTGCAATGAATTTATATCTTGCATCGACAACAGCCAGTAATACTAACGAAAACGATTTCTTATAGTTAAAATAGTCTGATCCTGAGTTAGGAGGTGATTTGATATAAACATGCTTCCCATCAACAGCGCCTACACAATTTGGAAAATTTCATCTCTGTCTGAAATAGAGCTCATTTTCCAGCCACAATTCTGTAGTCATTTCTTTCATAAATATTGGCTGTAAACACTTCCATATTGCATCAGAAACTTTGGATACAATTTTTGAAACTGTAGGGCCCGCTATTTTAAAATTGTAACCAATTGTAGTAAATGAACTACCTGTAGCCATGTACCTGCGAATTAATAAATAATATTATAATAAGCAACTTCAATTCTTTCCCACTAAATATTCACTAAAAAGTAATGAAATAATTAATTATCTAAGTATGTCAAGAACTTATTTTTTTTTTATGATAATGAATGACAAGACGAGCAAATCAGGTGCCTGATGGTAAGCATCATGATTGCCCATATCAGACACAGTGCCACCCAGTGTTTTAAAATTCGAAATTCTGCGCGGCACTGCACTGCGCATGTCACCCTGAGATATGAGTTGTTGAATCTCATCACGCCCAGTAACTTCGCTGGTAACATTGCCCTTCATACCGGAACACAGTAATGTTTGCACATTACTGCTTGGCGGATGAATAACTGGCAAAGGTGTGGTACTTCCCCAGGCGGGCCCCTGCAAAAGAGGCCTACCACTACAAAACTAGTACAACTAGTACTTTGATTCTATTTAAAAAACTATGAATTAAATTGAAAGTTCTAGCTCTTGACACACTTAAATAATTAATTATTTCATTACGTTTTAGTGACTTGTTAGTGGGGAAGAATTAAAGTCGGTTTGTTATTTTTTATAACAAACTTATCTCATATTTTTTGTGATAAATTAATAATATTATTTTATAATTATGTAGTGATGTATATATATTTATTATTTGTTACAGCCAAAGTAGCGAAAAATACTTGGAAAAAATTGCGAGACAACCATAGGGAAGCCTTAAAAAGACAGAAGGATGGAAAAAGTGGTCAAGCTGCCAACAACACGCGTCTTTGGAAATTCCAGAAAGTTATGGAATTCCTTGTTCCATACATGCAAAATAGGAACACAACTGGAAATTATTCCCAAGATGATTCACAGGTGTCACAAGAAAGTAATTGTACTCAAGTTTCGGAATTGGACGAGGACAACTTTGAAGTAGTAAACGAAAGCGCTCATGGTTCTGTAAACGAAAACAGCCAATCTTCTAATACGACTGCTGCAAGTTCCGAAACCACATCACAAAATACAAGCACACCTTTAACACGAAAACGTGTACATAGTGTTCAACATGAAATTTTAAATTTTGTTAAGATCCAGCAAACAGAGCGAGAGAAAAGAAAAACAGAACGTGATTTGAGAAACCAAGTAATTGACAAAATGGACGACATGGATCATTTTTTTCTTAGTGTTTGTGAAAGTACAAAAAAATTACCCAAACCGGCACAGCTTCGTCTTAAGAGAAAGATTTTTAATTTAGTTACGGAAGAAGAAGAGTTAAAGATTTACAATGATATGTATGCATCTGAGAGTCATAATAGTGCCTTAACAAGTACTCGAGGGTATACAACAGCTCAAGGTGTCCAATCCTCAGATACATTTCTGTTTACATCTCCAAGTAGTGCATCAAATCAATCTGTAGGAGGATATACAGCTGAACAAGATGCCAATGTCCTTCCAGTCGGTGGAAACACCGTGTTCGGACCGTATGCAAGTGAGGAGGCCAATGCCACTTCGCTAATTGATTAGGGTTATTAGACGATTCGCACTATCTAAAAATTCTAAGGGGTACCATTTTAATTTCATGTTTGCTAAGTACTTGTTTTTTATATAATGTAACATTAAAGTTAATGAACGTTTTTTACCATTGTTTTATTATATTGACAAGTCACGCACGCACTACATATGTACTGCCGCATTGCATGTAAAGTTTTGAAAAGATATGTCAATATAGGTTCACTATCTTACCATGTCAATTTTTTATGAATTATTACTCTACATACAAAATTAATTACTAATACATACACGAGGGAAAATGCAAATAGAAAATTGCCTTATCTTGTGCATTCAAATAATTTACTTACCTCAAACAGATTGCTAATTTCTCTTCTGTGCTTATGGCTTTCTTACAGTCAATTTTGCTTTTTATATATGAACTTATTAACGAATGTAAATAATTAAAATGATTTTTAGTCATTCGCAAATATTTAAAAAAATCGTCTTCAGTGGCAATACTCTTTAGAAAATTAAATTCTCCGTATTTTTCACGTATGGTGTGTGGTAACAAGCTACCGTGACTGGACTCTTTTAACGACAAAATAACACATAAAATATCCATATCCGCTTCTTCTTCACTTTCATCTTCATCGGATTCAACTATGTCGTAATGTTTACGTTTTTTTGAAAATAGGGTCATATTTGACGAGTTAAACGACTACACGAGCTGCTGATTACTTTATACTGAGCTAGATTGTTAAAAAAACGTAGCTTAAGAAACACAGCACAGCACAGCGCAGTACAGCGCAGCATCGTTTAATTGTTAAAAAAACGTAGCTTAAGAAACACATCACAGCACAGCGCAGTACAGCGCAGCATAGCTCGATGTTGATTTGTCACCCTTAGTCTAAGAGCTAGCAACGTTTGTGAGAGAGAATTTCAGGTAGGCCAGTTTTTAGATATTCTATTTATCTGTCTCACTCTCCCGGACGTCATACGGGCTACGAGGCATGCCTTTTAAGTTTTGTCGTTTGAAGAAAAAAAACATAACTAGAACCTTATAGTACTTTTTATTGTTTTTCAAAGTATTCGCCACGTAGCTTAATACACTTTTCCATTCGCTCAAACCAGTTATTATAACATTTATTCCAGTCTAAAGTGGGGATGTTCAAAATAGCTGACTTGAAAGCGTTGACTGCTTCTTCACCGGACTGGAACCTTTAACCACGAAGACTTCTTAATTTTAAGAAACGTAAAGAAATCGTTAGGGCTTAGGTCAGGACTGTATGGAGGATGGTCAAGAAATTCTACTTCTTCCTGCTTCAAATACTCAATCGTTTGACGAGCGTTGTGTGAGCTTGCGTTGTGGTGCAGGATGATGCGTCGCTTTGAGTTAGATTTTCGAAGTTCGGCGATGACTTTGTAGTGTTTTAGACCCTGTTGGGGTTTGACGAGTGAGGTTGACCGACTGTTGTAGGCCTCGAACGCTGTGTCGGCTTGAGACAGGGCCCCTGCTCGCATCCAGCAGACAAGTTACTGCCTACTGAGTCCGAGCAGGTTGGTGTCTCAACGCTTCCGTTCGGGTGTCTACTTCTCCAACAGGTGCATGAGACTGCAGTATAGAGATGGTAATATAGGCAGTGATGGGTTCACCAACTCAGGGGATCACCATATCGAAATTTATGAAAAGGGCGCCAGATACGGTGTTCACGAGCGAAGGGTTTCGATGAAATTAAAGTACATCTATTGTATGAAAGTATTCATTTATTACACAGGGATATTTCAATGCTAGAGATAGTACTTATGTTTTATTCCTTAGATGGTATGTTCGAATACTAGGTACTTTAGGTAATAGTTTAGTTTCTAATGTTATCTATTATTGTAGTACAGTGAAATAAAACTTATAATTGTGATGAGAGTTAACTTATGATGTCTTCTTATGCAGAGGTCCAGGATTAACACCTGTGTTCCTACGCTCAGTAGTTATAGAAATATGCAGAGGTCCAGGATTAACACCTGTGTTCCTACGCTCAGTAGTTATAGTAAAAATCAGTAATTACCGACCTGGGTATTGAGATTAGAGTGGGAAACGTTTCTAGTTACTTAATTTCCTTCCCGGTCAGGTAATGAGCAGGCTCGGCGCCTCAGCACCAATTCCGCTGAGTGGGCGGCGCAGAGTAGCTTGCTCGAAAGTAGCAGTCCATAGTGAAAAGGTTAAAAAGGGGATTCTTAACCCCTATCCAAAAACACCCTGGAATTGGAAACACTCCAGGTTAACAAAGAATATAAAAAATATTGCCTACTCACTGACCCGAATA
The DNA here is from genome assembly GCA_947063395.1 of Hemistola chrysoprasaria. Taxonomy (NCBI): domain Eukaryota; kingdom Metazoa; phylum Arthropoda; class Insecta; order Lepidoptera; family Geometridae; genus Hemistola; species Hemistola chrysoprasaria. Next base: position 2,696,860 of record OX346709.1, on the reverse strand, counting down.
TGGAAAGGTAAGCTTACCACAGGATTGGGTGAAAAATCTCTCGGTACAGCAAATAATTAGGCCCGGAAGGTGGCAATGGGGTCCTCAGCCTGTAGTACAAGGAAATAACATTAGGATAGAGCCTTTTCATCCAGCGAGACAGTTCGAGGCCCCGTCACAGTACCTGGTGGATCCCGCGTGTCGAACCCGACGCGCGGAATCATCGCCGGTGGGCGAGGACCCAAACGTTCTATTAGGCGGCCCATAATCAACGAACGGTACGGGGCCGGCTTGAGATCGCCACGGCCCCGACCTTTATCACACTTTATGAACTTTTTAACCAAACTTCTTTTCGGCTCCACACTATGTACCGTGTGAAAAAAGGCGCGGCTCCCCTAATGTCAAAAACCACAAAATGGCCGATTCCATAGACCTTACCTTCCGGAAGAGCCTGGCAAGAGATAAACTTTGGAACGAAGTCCATAGATTAATAATAAGAATTTTCTAAAAAATATTATCCAACATGTGTTACAGCGTTAGGGATACACAGGGATAATTACCCTGGTATTCCTGATACAAGAGGAGGCATTTTGAAAAACGGTAAATGACAATTCAGACCTTGGCAAATCCGCACACCCTGCGAACCATGCATATAAAAATAATAATGTCACAACTTTCCTTCTCTCAAACGTCAGTTGGACGACAGGTTATCAAGCCATTAGACCTATGTTTTGTTGGTAAATAACTAAAAATAAACATTATTAAGTCGTCGAGTTTTGAATGTTTACGCAGCTATCTGGAAAGAGATTCGTGATTAATAGGATGCTAGAAAAGATATGGCGTCGAGGAAGGCTGACGACTGGAGTTACACTGTCTTCCTTTAAACAGAGGGTTGGTCTTAACCTCTGTTGAACCGACCAAGTAAGTACCTACTGGAAACTGTCCTAAAAGTGTTACAACTTGTGGTAAACAAATTGTGGTATACCACTCTGCGTTAACCGTTCTACGATCTTCAAGTGCAATAGTCGCAATATGGCCGGTTTTTTCAACAAACGTGGCCACCATCTTCTTTGAAGTGCTTCGAGAACAAACAACTTTAGTCGGCCTTGGCTCATCTTGAAAGACCCAGATTGTAGATTGTTGTTTGGGAATCAGGATCGTAGGCGTAGATCCAAGATTCGTCACCACTGATGATGTCATAGACGTGATTTGACTCTCCTCGTTTGAACCTTTGCAGAGTTTTCTTACACCATCTGACGCGGGCCGCCTTGTGATCGTCGGAAAGCAGATGCGGTATCCAACGGCAAACTCTGGCAAACTAGCTTTCTCACACCAAGCGCTTCATGCAAGATCTTCTGAATGGTTGTCCCTGAGATGCCTAATAGAGCCTCTATCTCTCGATACCTCACATGTCGATCTTTGAGAATTAGTTGTCTCACAGCAATGATGTTATCTTCAGTGAAGGCGGATTTTGGGCATCCTTCGCGAGTTTTGTCACTAACACTAGTATGAAAAAAAATATTTTTATCATGTGTGTATTTTGTAATGTTGTTTTTATTGTATTATGTTTTGTTTTGTCTAGCTGTATGAGTGCTTTGGTTTAATCTGTAAAATCGTATTGTTTTTTAATGAAAAAAAATATATATATAAAATGAAGCAACAAAAAGGTTGATAGTATCATTGCGGTCAGAAACCGAAAGAAGGTTCCCTAACCTTGAAGCCAGCAAGACTATAAGCATTGCTACAATGATGGACCCAAGATTCAAACTACACGTGTTTCGAAATCAAACATATGCTGAAGGAATTAAAAACGATTATCTTAAAAATACAACGATTTATTCAAATAAACAATTAGGTATGTTTTCGCTAGATACGTGGGTCAGTAGTGTAAATGTGTCATCAATTATTGAACCAGACATTAAGATCGTTGATAAGCCAAAACGTTGTTATCAGGCTGTACAATTAGCACAGATTTGTAATAATCTTTTAAACGTCAAATATTCTAGATTTTACAAAATATATAGAGATGGATCGAAAGACAATTGTGGAAATAGTGGATCAGCCCTGTACGACTCGCAAACAAATAACTACATATATGTATTCAATTTAAATATTTATAAAACTAAAATTATGGATAAAAAGAAGAAACCCAGTGGTGCATTTAAACGCAAACAACGCCAAGAAAGAGAATATAGTAAACAAGACAATTGTGGAAATAGTGGATCAGCACTTTACGACTCGCAAACAAATAACTACATATATTCAATTGAGAATCAATAGTAATATTTCTATAATGCATACAGAATTAATGTCAATAGCAGAAGCATTCTCCTATGTAGAATCCTTTGAGTGCGGCAATTTTGTAATTTGGACAGATTCCAAAAGTGCACTTTACCATTTGGCTCGCTGTACCTCGAATTTTCGAGGCGCACCGATAAGCCTATGTAATCTTAGACTCGCTTCACAAACTTAATTTAAATAGTAATAAAACAATTAAAATACAATGGATACCCTCTCACATCGGCTTACCACCCGGCAATGAAAAAGCTGATCAACTCGCTAAGATGCCATCATCAGTGGAATACCATTTACCTGTCAGTCCCTGTTCAACGACTGTTTACACTTGGTCAGAGATCGTTGTGTAGTAATGTGGAAGGAGTATTTTGATGAGCGATCTTTGACCAAGGGTATATGGTACAAAACAATTCAACCATGCCTTACTAGCGCGCCGTGGTTTACTGGATCTATTAAATTATGTAGGTCGGATATTGTCATGGCGTTCCGTCTTCGATCCGAACACATTCCACTGAACAGTTTCACATACTTGATGGGTAAATCCCAGTCACCTAATTGCACCAAATGTCACGTGGTGGAAAATGAATGATGTCGAACGTACAATCATGCTGTACAATACAGACTAAGGGATGTTGCATACGATGTTCGAGTGTATATTATGGGGGCGGCTTAACCAAATCTGATAAAGCCCTCTAAATAATTACTAAAGATTAAAAAAAAAAATCCCCATTGCCCTGAACAACCGGTCAAGATGGAAATCTATGGGGAGGCCTAACGCATTCAATTCCCGGCCTGGGTAATTATTGTTTGAAAAATGTAATGATTCAATTTTATTTTTATTAAAATAGGTCACAAGACTGAAGACCCTTTTAAAAAATTCACCCGCCAGTAAATTACCTTATACATTTTAATATTCTATAGTTATTGTGACTACAATAACTAAAGAATATTAAATATATAACTATAGAATATAAATATTAATTATCAAAGTAGTTGTAATATGAAATTAATTTATGTTTATATCTCTTTACAGGTAGAGCAAGACCTGTAAAAAAAACTAAAAGACTGTTCATGACCAAAAATGAACAACAAATGTACAAGAAAATTGTATCAATACTAATAAAATTAACAAAATGAAAAAAGGTTGATTCAAAAGATTCAAAGATTGAAAGTTTTTATTTCAATTAACATGTGTACATTATTCAAATGTTTTGTTATGTTATAAATTGGTGTCAACATGCTATTAGCATTATTGAAAATTTATAAGTTGAGGAAGCAATCTTCTCAAATAAAAGCATCAAAAAAATTGTTATCAAATCCAGCTGCAGCAATTTTTTTTAAAACAGCACAGCAACGACAAAGCTGCTTATAAAATTGCTAGGGCGTGAAAATAAAAAAAAGGAACAGGGGCGTCATTTTACCCTTGAAGAAAAAGTGCATCATTGTCAATTTTAAAACAAAGTCCAAAAGGGTATAGGTTTCAGAGAAAAATAATTATACTGCCAGCTGAGCAAACGCTGATAAGCTGATACAAAACAGTAATATAAAGCCTGGGCTCAACGAAAATGTAATGCTTCAATTAAAAAAAGGCACAAAATATGAAAACAGATGAAAAAGTTTGTATCATTTTATATGATGAAGTGTCAATAAAAGCAAATATAAATTACAATGAAAGGAAAGAAAAAAATATGGGTGTAACAGATAATAGTGCAGAAAGATGTGCATAGTTTGCAGACCATGCCAAAGTATTTACTAAACGTGGTCTAAACTAACAGTGGCGTAGCTACCTAGGGGCTAAGCGGAGCAGTGCCCCGGGGCCCTCAAGCTCAGGGGCCCCTCGAATCCTTACCAGAAATCTCGATCGAACTGAACTTTTAGAAATTTCTCCCATTTTCAAAATAAATATGACAGGTTGCAACCCCACTTTAATCATAGACAACTAAGTTGAGAGAAATTCAAAAGTTATGCCTAGGGAATTTCCTTCCTTTTATTCCAACAACAACCACAACATCATTAGCCGTTTAACATGTACATGTGCTTCGCACGTACGTTCGGCTAATGATGTTGTGGTTGTTGTTGGAATAAAAGGAAGAATTTTTAAATAAATCTTTAGTTTAAAGCGAACGGTCAGGCAAGCTGGACGTGTTAGCTCTATACGATTTTGTAGTGACGTCATCATCAGAAAAAAATGAACAACATGGACTTAAACGACAAAGTGCCGTCGGCAAGGGGAGGAAAGGCAGAAGAGGGGGGAAAAAAAGCGGACTATGGAACATCAAAAAGAATATTAGATATTACGGACACCTCAAGCGACGACGAACCCTGCTTGAGTACGTTAAAAGAACAATTATATCTAACGGAAAATCAAAACGAGGGATGTACACAGGCGATCCTGGAAGTGGAACCAGCAGCGGAAGCGAAGGAGACAAAGAAGAAACAGGAAGCGGACATGTGGAAAAAAAGGCAAGACACATTGAATCATCCCTTGATAAAATCTTTGATAACCTTTTGGCAACCGCAAATCGTGGAGATAAGTTACGAGCTACTGAACAGGATGAAACAGATTATAATGAAACGCAAAAACAAGGAGGAATATCAAATATGGACCTATCTGAAAGATCTGCTAAAGAACTTCGTGACATATTTGAAAAGAGAAAATCTAAACTTAGATCAGGTATCAGTAGCGCATTTAAAGGAATGGCTCTCAAAAGGAGAATACTTCATGACATCTGGGAAAGACCTCCGGGAGGATTCGATAAACGCTTTCGAGAGCACCTTGTTCGAACAAGTCTCCGAGATATTGGAAGAAAGGGGGTCCTTATCATCGCGGAACATAATAAACACATCCACGTCATCCACGACTGTGCATACAGCGGATGTACATGCCGTTGCGGGCACATCAGGACTCTCGAAGACTACAAAATTCCAAAAAATACAGAAGAAGAAGACAGAGGAAGCTCCTGTATCCGAAGAAGAGGAACCAGAAAAGAAGAAGAAGAAGAAGATACTGAAGAAGAAAGAGACAACAGAAACAGAGAGCGAAGAAGAGGAAATAGAAATGAAGAAGAAGAAAAAGAAGAAGGACAAGAAGAGGAAAACATCTTTAAAACCATCAAAGAAAGTATCCTTCAAAAGCACAGAGACAAGCGCAGAGGAGGACAGCGAAAAGAACAACAGCAGCAACAGCGACACGGAGGAGGAGGAGGAAGAGGACAGCGAGGAACCCAAAAAGAAGAAGATGAAAAAACAAGAGGCCTTAGAAGATATGCTAGACGGGTTTATAGCAGCTGCGAATACAACATCGACCACTGGGCGAATGCAACAATCTATCTGTGTAGAGAGCCGCGGAGAATATATTACGCTATCTTCGCCGGGAGAGCGTGGGTCGAAAATTTTAAAATTAGAAATGTTCGACTTTCACGAGTGTATGAGGTCCAAAGTACAGGAATGGTGGAAGAAAGCGGAATGGCGGAGCAAAACACTGATAGTAACGGAGAACAGCAAAATAGAAAGGACAGTGAAAAAACTGCAAACGCAAATAATGGAGGAAATGGAAAAGATAAGAAATTTAAGGGTGGAGAAAAAACCGCGCAACTAGAAGAATATATCAGCTCATTCATAATAACACCACCCCAAAATATTATTTTCACAAAATATTGGACACAATCCAAATATAAATACTGGAATAAGAATGATCCCTTCATAAAGAATTGTTTCCACAATTACCAACAAAAAATAGTAGACATGAGCATAAGGCAATTGTTCTTCAAAACACGGATGGTAAATATAGACAGGATGATATATATGGCAAGATGGAACAGAGTCAGCGAATATTATTATGACATCCCAACAAGTGTAGACATACTAGAAAGACTAGTATATTATCAAAACAATAATTGCCATGAGACTACAAAGAAATTCCTAGCAGACCTATATAGAATACTAGATATGCGCATACCAAAATGCAATTGCATACTGGTAGTATCACCACCTAATGCGGGGAAAAATTTCTTTTTCGACGCGGTGATACATTCACTTATTAATTTTGGCCAAATGGGCAATTTTAATAAGTATTGTAGCTTCCCAATACAAGAATGCGTAAATCGCCGCGTCATATTAAATTTGCTACAAGGTTAATGTACTGACAAACAAACAAATGACTCAGAGGCAGGCGAATTTTTAATGAACTTGATAATTTAATTTATTTTAATGAATTTATTTGATTTTACTTGGATTATTTATTTTATTATCGATTTTTAGTTGATGTGTTTTAATTATTTATTTTATTTTGATTTTTGTAATTGATTTGATTTTATTATTATGATTTTTAATTGTATTTATTCCAAAATAATAATTTTCTTTATGATCTATGTAAGTTGATCGAAATAAATGGTATTTGAATTTGAATAAAGGCGGCAAGAACACGCTAGATGCAGGCCGCTTACAACCGGACTAGATAGAAATCTATTGGCCTATGCCTAGCAGTGGACTTCCCACCACTGAAAAGATGATAAACAAATAAATAATGTCAAGTCACAGAATAGGACACACTAAAGTAGAATAAAGACATTGTAACAAGAACTGAGCGACCGCAGACCGCTGTTCTTACATTAGTAAGTAATTAATATTTTTCTAGCCTCGAAACTTTACAAGAAAGAGACTTTCGTTGGCTCTGTTCAAGGGCAATAGTGTCGCCTAGGAACGACATTCTTAACGAAATGAACACTAACATTTTTTATATACTTTATGAGAAGCTCTAAACCTTAGAACACTCTCGATCACCTCAGCTTCCAAAAGAAATCAAGCCGCAACGAAATCGGTCCATTCGTCAAGGAGCTACGATGCCAGATAGATGACAGAGACACGTCAAACTCATAACACCCCTTCCGTTCGGTTATGTTATTTTTAAGTAACCGTGCTGTTTTCCTTGAAACTTTGGGTATTATGCCTCGCAGATAACAAGCCAATATGTCTATTAAGGGCAATTAAGTTATGGTTTTGGTTTCGTTCGGGAATACTCGGGCTCAGTAACAGTAATTATATAAAATAAATTATATATGAAAAATTAAATAAATAAATTATAAATTATATATAAATTAAATAAATTATATAAATCTCAGAAATTATGTACAAAATTAAAAATGCATCGGTGACCGCCCCCTTTACAACTGTACCCCTAGGGGGTTTTCTTCTACTACTACACTAGTACTAGGGGAACTTCTGACTGTGCATGAGTATTCGCGGTTCAATCTGATGAATCAACAGATATTATGAATTGCCGAATTAGCTCGTTTTTGTTAAATATGTGTTTGGAATTATTTCTGAAGACGATTGTCTATTTTGCAAAACACTACAAAGGATTTGACAAGTGCGCTGGTTATTAAAAGGCAGGATATTAGTTCGGTTTGTTGAACTTCGTCACGAAATCCATTTATTTTGAACGACAGTGACTTCAACCGCAAGTTCCGATTCAAAGATGAAATTTGGCTTAAAAGATTACCCTATTTAGCTGATATTTTTTCATGTCTCAACGAAACGAATGCTTCGATGCAAGGTTCCACATGCAGTTGTTGCAGTGTATTTACTGAGCAGGACAAAATAAATTTATCACGACGAATGCCTTGTTACCGGTGGATGCCTAAATAAACGCAGGGTTTGTTCTAGCCTATTCGCAAGCAAATCGCTAAATGTCCACCCATGCAGAGGCATGGGTCATGGGTGGACAAAAGGTCTCCCTCGCTACTCGTGGGAAAGCTATGAGGAGTAAAATTTTAAATAATTACTCGAACCAAAATGGCGGCGACGTGGTATGCAACCCGTCACGTCTCGTTCCCCGTAGGCGCAAAAAGTAGGCTTTGGACATACACTTTGCAACGTTGAACATGAGGGGAAGTATAATTGACAAAATAGAGAAAGTATGCGAGGGGATGACCAAAAAACGGTCTGATGTTCTATGTGTGAATGAAACTAAATGCAAAGGATGCGAAACATAGCGTACACATTTCGGGAGTTCTGGAGAGTAGAGTCACAGGGAGTTGGTGCCCAAACAGCCGGTATTACTGTTATCAAAAAAGGACTGACTATTTTCATGAAAAACAGTGCAGAAAAAATGATAATCCGAAATTTGAACTTTTGAGCGATTTTCTTTATGCAGAAGCGAATACTGTTTGGCGTGAGTCATATTCATACGCAAAATTTAAAAAAATCATATCAAACACCGCGAGCAAGAACAGAATACCTACTCGTAACATCATGAATTCGAGCGAGTTATCTGAATGCATCAAACTGTTTCCTCATGGGGTTCTTTTTTTAAGTTATTCAACGCTTCCAAAATTTACCTATACCCATTAGTACTTTACTAATGGGTATAGGTAACGTGACCAGACGTCCTGTTTTGAACGGGACCTTCACTTTTTTCGATTATCTGTCCCGGTGTCCCCAAAAACAACACCGGGACGCAAAATTGTCCCGTTATCCGAAACTGCGCAAAAATTTCAAAGGATAGTCTATATAGACTATAAAGTACTCGTATATTATAAGTAGTACTCGTATTATATTATCATTAAGTCCGCAAAAATATTCTGTTTGTTAAGTTTCATGGTCTAACCACTAAATCGATTTTAATAAAACTCAATTTTTTTATTATTTATATTAAAACAGTATTGTTATTTAAAAGAAGTTGACCAACTTTAATATTGCGCAATTTTTTTTTAAATATTACCGTTATTTTTTTTTAATTTTGTAACTTTTATGGCTATAAAAATATTCTTAATTTATTTTAATTTTTTTTTAGATGGAATTGTACGTTTTATATGATGGAACGAAAGATAAAAATTCAGGATTTACTCTGCCGGTACGCAAGTAAACACAATATTCCGCAAATATCTCCTGAAGAATGGATACTTCTCAAAAAACTAGTGACTAGTAAAACTACATCCTTTTGAAGAGATAACACGAAATATGAGTGACAGAAAATGCAGCATCTCTTCAGTTATTCTCTTATTATACACATTAATGCATACATTGCAAATACGAGAAGACAATAAATCGGACACAAATGAAAATTTTTAAATTATAATAGAATGTACTCTCGACCGATTGAATTCAAGACCTTCATTGCAAATGAAGCTGCAAGTGCAAACATTGATGGCCCTGCAGAAAAATGGGCAGGGATGAAACCAGCAGCTGATCAATCTAGTAATGTACAAACTATTTTAACAAATATATTATTTAAGTAGCGATGACGATGATGAAAACACATTAGAAGATCATGCATTTATATTTTTTTATTTTTATAATTATTGTTCTATTTTGTACTTACTTACTATTATTTTATTTATGTTTTTGGATTTTTGTATAATTACTTTTTTTATTCTTTACTAATTAGTGTAATTGGCGATTGCAGCCGTTCTAATTAACCCTAGACACCTAACCTTCGTCGAATCGACGAGTACACAGCAGAAATATTGCTATCTCTTACTGGCGCGCGCGCGGATTTCGGCGTCGTCGTTTGTCAACTCAGTGTTCGCCGAGTTCTCGCGGAAAGCGACGGAGTTCGGCGCGTAAGTACTTTATTTTTCGAAATATTACAAAAATATTACGTCGTTTTGACGAATGGTTAGGTTTTGTGTATATGTTTTTTACAACTAGTGTTTATACTTTTTTGCAGCTTTTACTATGGCTTCTCAACGATTGCTGACTGATGAAAATATTTCGCGTTTATTATTGGGCGAGGAAGATGTTGATGAATTGGAGGAGTTAACTGACAACGAAACAGAAGATAATGTGGAGGTGGATGATGCAGAAAGCGACACTCAAGACGACCCTTCCGACCACGAAGGTACTACTCAAGGTAGTTCTTCACCTGCTTTGCGAGACAATGTGCGGGAGTCACAAATACCATCTCCAGCTCCTGTACCATCGGCAGAAAGCTCAGGTAGTAATTCCAGCATATTGACATTCTCACAAAGCAATATCCGTAGTCGATCCCGTCATGTTTGGGCTACCAGCAAAGGGCGTATTTCAAGTAGAGCAGCTGCGATAAATATTGTGCGTGTTGCCAGAGGACCTACGCGTACGGTAAGGAATATACTGGACCCACTGCTATTATTTGAACAATTCATGACTGATCAAATACTAGAAGAGATTGTGAAATGGACAAACTCTGAGATAGCGATAAAAAGGCAAAACTATGACCAAAGTACATCGACTCAGAATGATACTAGCAAAGAAGAGATCAGAGCTCTTATTGGTATGCTGGTGTTAACTGCGGCTTTGAAAGATAATCATCTGACCCTCGATGAATTGTTCAACACGGAGTACTCTGGTACGAGATATGTGTCATGTATGAGCAAAGAGAGATGCGACTTCCTTCTGCGATGCTTGCGTTTCGATGACAGAACATTCCGCTTACAACGTCAAAAGGACGATCCCTTTACACCTATAAGAGACATATGGGCAATGCTTATAGTTCAGTGCCGCCAAAACTATGTCCCTGGGACAAATGTAACTATTGATGAACAGCTATTGGCATTCCGAGGTAGGTGTAAGTTCAGGATGTATATTCCAAATAAACCTGCAAAATATGGTGTCAAGTTGGAAATGATGTGTGATAGTGGCACAAGATATATGATCGACAGCATGCCATATCTCGGAAAAGGAACCAACACAGAAGGTGCGCCTTTGGGGGAGTACTTCGTAAAGGAACTTACTCGCAGTATATATGGTACAAACAGAAACGTTACCATGGATAATTGGTTCACGTCAGTACCCCTAGCGAAGCAGTTACTGCAGCAGCCTTATAAATTGACGCTTGTTGGGACTCTGCGAGCTAATAAAAGGGAAATCCCAGATGAAATAAAGAACAATCGCTCCCGAAACGTCAATACATCGATGTTCTGTTATGATGGTCCCCTCACACTTTTGTCATACAAGCCAAAACCATCAAAAATGGTATATTTACTATCTTCTTGCGATGAAGGGGCCTCAGTCAACCCCGAAACAAAAAAGCCACGCATGATTGAGTTCTATAATAGCACAAAAGGTGGAGTGGACACGTTTGATCAAATGTGCTCAGTAATGACATGCAGCAGAAAAACTAATCGGTGGCCAATGTGCGTCTTCTACGGCATGATAAATATATCGTGTATCAACAGCTACATAATTTACTGCCACAATGCTTCTGTGATGGGTCAGAAAGTAATGATTCGACGTGATTTTATGAAGAAGATGCATACGCAGTTAGTAGAGCCCTGGCTCAAAATACGACTGGAAATTCGTACTATGCCCACGCACGTAAAAAATAAAATCAAAGACATATTAGGAGCAAAAACTGATGAAGGCCAAGGTGAAGGTCAAGTTGGTGGTCAAGGTGAAGGTCAGTCATCTTCCAGCAATGACGTTCAACCAGTCGAAGCCCCAAATATGAAGAAAAGAAAAGTCTGTGGTCTCTGCTCCTATAAAAAAAGGCGCATGACAAAATCATATTGCTCAAAATGTAACACTGCAATTTGTGGTGAACACAAAGTTGATTTTTGCATAAAATGCGCTTCAAAATAGTAGTTTTTATGTTTTTTACTGAATGAGAAGACTGTTATAATTTATGTTTGCCAAAGAAAAAAAAGGCTATTTTGTGTTTTTTTTTTTTAATTTTAATTTGTCTAAGTGTAAATCTCAATTGATCTTAAATAACTAGTGCTGTGTAATTTAAAGTATAAAATAAATATTTCTATAGTAAAACATTAATTGATTGTCTTATTTACTAAAATAATACTTTGTTTATGTTTGTAAGTAATAAAAATAACGAAAACATTTAAAATTAGATAAAATTATAGGCTTTCAAAATTGCTCGTCGAATCGACGAATGGTTAGGTTTAAAGGAGTATGTGCGAAGGTTAGGTGTCTAGGGTTAAGTTAAATAAATAAATAAATAAAATGCTGTTTTAAACATTTTTTTTTATTCAAGGGTTTACTTAATGAGTACAATAGATAAAAACGTATTCCTATCACTGAGGGGCCCTTATTATGGTGGAAAGTGAATACTAAATTTAAACCCCTGAATTCAATATTTGTCCTGTCCAACAGGTTTAGTAGCAAGCGAACAACTTTTTAGTGGTGCTGGCCTAATTTATGACCCATTGAGAAACAGATTGTATGGAGATAAAGCTGCAAAGCTTTTGTTTATTACATACAATTTACTACTCTAAATCTACTAATTTTGTTTCATTAGACCTGCCCTTATATTAAAACAGCACTCTTCTGCCTCCGACTTCGATTCCTAGTCCGATTCCGATAAGCCAAATTTAAAAACTCCAACTTCGACGTCGGTCGGTTCCGTTAAAATCACATCCGTTACATCCCTAGTGTGTATAACTGTTAAGATTTCCATTTTGAAAATGTCTCAACACTCAACTCAATGGTATAGTTCTACCATAAAATACTTGCCCTACCACCAGGGTATGGCCAGTGGTAGGGTACGACATGGCACAATATGAAGCCATACTATAAATACTTACTCTTTACTCCAAGCCGTGTATAAAAATATTATATATTATTACATAAAAGCCCAATGAATGAGAGCCGAGATCCAAAATCGCCGAAATTTGTATAAAAAAACGACAGTCAAACCGGCCGAACAAGCATCATGCACCACTACTTGACTAACCATACAAGGAGGAATAAACAGTGACAAATCCCAAGAAATTCTCTCCTGAAGCCCTTATGTATTCCAATCCAATTAGGTGTGCATTCTGCACAGACAGTTTAAGTGAATAATTTAATAAGTCTTCTCAGTATGTAATATCTTATAAACAGTAAGATAAGCATTGATACCCATGTAAGAATAAGACAGGCTTTTTCACACCCACACCCCACAATTTGATATAAAATATTCACTTTCAAGATTCAGTAGGCCAGAATATAACCTAAACCTTCCGATACAGCCTAATTCCATTTTCTGCAATATTCAAATATGAATTAAAACAAGGACAATATGAATTAAAACCCAAACATATTATTTCTTTGTCATTTTATAGTCAAGTCATAATTTTGTCTGTTTGTCATAGTTCAAATCATCAATAAATAATGCTGAGGCCCAGATGTCTGCCAGGAGGCAAAATATTAATAACAAAACCCACAAAAGTATATTTGCTCCATTTAGGATATGAGGGATCCACATCAAGTCTATGAATACCAATAAATAAATGTTGATAAAAGGACCGAAAGTAAAGTTCAAATAATGACAAAGACTCAAAGGTAAATCTAAAAACAGATCACAAAAGTTCCAGCTTAAACCTTCTTATTTTATCCTCTACAAAACAACAAACGAAGATTGCATGGACATTGGACATTCCACCAAAATATATTGTATGAGAGGCAAATGATACCTAATAGCAGAAACAATATGGATAATTGCTCTGAGGGCCCTAGCACACCGCAGAGGGTATGCATTACCTCCTGGTTTACCCCACCCCATCCTGTCCCTAATTCAGGCTCTAGGGCACAGTAAATGAGACATCACCAGTGCAACAAGTAATAAAAAAACACATTGGATATGTGTATTACTCTCTTAATGACATGCTTATAATCAGAAAACCAGTTAAATGTTGAGGTCTTGTTATACTCACAATGAGTGAAGAAATTTATGTACAGGCAAGAAAACTCCACAGAAGAGGCACCTATACGGGATGCAAGCAACCCATTCGAGTTTCCACACAATGAATACCACCGTTTTGCTTCATATCTCTGAGGTTTATATTTGTTTTTCATGTTGATCTTAAATATGGTGAGCTAATGGAATGGAGTTGGTGTAATGCTAGTTCTCACATCAGTCAGGCAGTTATCACAGAGGTATGGTCATGATCCCATGATCATTACTAGCCCATGCTAGCAATCACTCAGAACACTGTATGCAAATATCTTGCCCAAGTTAGAAGTGCTATATTAACCTTAAAATATTATATAATAGCTGGTATCCATGACTTTTCTTAAATCTATGGTCTCTCATTCAATCTCTAATTTACCCTATTTCACCACCTTCAATTATTATTTCTTTCAAAGACAAATTTTCCTACCAATTTTCAAAGCTCCGCTGTGGCCTTAACAATACACACGTGCCAAAGTAGTGTTTTCTGGGACCAAGGCAGTGAAGCAAATGTCACCAATAGTTTTCTAAAAACATACTGGCCAATGTGTTGTGCTATTGACTGCACCCATGTTTTATGTTACCCCTTCTTTTTCTGAGGGAGTACAATACAGAAACCGGAAAAGACATAAGTACATCAATAAATGTATAGAGTTGGAAAGAACTTATCAGTCCTAAGTAATATCACAATCAGTCACTTACAACTACAACAGACGTCATAACAAATTCACACAGACTCCTTGAGCACTGACCACCATGATATTCCAAATATCACATAATAAGTAAGTTTAATCAAAAACGAGGCCGATGTTATGCTATGACAATGTGAATACCAAGGTTATGTACTAAAACGAACACTTTTTTTTGTAAGTAATATTTCACAGACGTAATAGTTAGTATTTAGTATTTTCTTTACTCGTAGGATTATTTTCAACCACAGAATTAGAACAAGTTATAACCATTTATTGAGAAAGTCATTGAGACATTGAGAAAGAATGAAAGAAATAGACAAATATTTGAAATTAGATTCAAAGATTCAACACATGTCACAAAAAAAAATTCGTGTATCCAATTGCCAAATATGCCAAGCAAAGACAGCCCAGTGTCTAGTGGAAATTGAAAATAGAAAGAAAACAAGGAACTAGAAAAGATACCACAAAAATTATTTTGGCGAACGGAAAATCGAAAGCAATCACAGAACAAAAGGCAATAAATATCAACTTTACCGGCATGGCCACAGAACACATATACAAGGGCATGGCCGGCGAAAGAATGGAAAGTTGAAAGTGGAAAGAATACAAAGCAAAGAGGAGTGAATAATGCCACAGAATACAAATAATGCACAAAAGCACAGATTAAAGAGCACAGATGTCACAGAACAATGAACCAATGTTGGTTGGGTAAAATTCCGTTAAAAAAAATTGATTGTCATTAATAGCCGTAAAATTTCGAGTTATTTATTTTCATATTGTATAATCATTCATTGTATAATTTAAATTATATGTACTTACAGTACTTGAATAACTACAATACGGTTCAACCAGGCCTGGGACTCCACATTACAGGTATGAATGAAGCTGTAGCCGGGGTGCCCGTCTTGACGGTACAATTTCTATGGGCTACACAGAGAACAGCTAGAAAGTTACTCAATAGAAAGAGGAGGGAACTTGTAGTGTAATATCATAGGTTAGGCGCTGTCGACCTGAATTGCACTTTATTGCGTCAGAGCTAGAGTCGCTATTTATTTAAATGATTTAGAGGAGTGTCCCTTCTGTCCCTTTAGTATTCTGTGGTTCAATTAAGATAACTTTATTTCCATGTGAACCTATTAATTAATCTTGAATAATCGTCCCGTTCATTAATTTTGCAGTTTAGAGACTACAAAACACATCTTTGACCGATCTTATACCCATCATACAAAATAATTCATATATAACATACCATAAATTTAATAGATCATGTAGGTTCTGTCCCGTTAAATATTCCGTTAGGCGTAAAAACTATTTTTTCCTTTTTCAACGTTTCCAAATCCTCTAGATATGACGGAATCCGTTAAGTTGGCAACACTGCAGTGAACGAACGGACAAAAACGTTAGTAGGAGTTGAAAACGTAGAATATAGTGATCTGTGGTTGAAAACAGCTTGACAAAAACTCAAAAACTACGAAAGGATATGAATGAATGACAAACGCAAAACGAAATCACAGATTAAAAGAGAAATAAAGTGCTGCCGGCTCTTATTTAAAAATTTACCGTAACATTAAGTAATTTTACCCCGTTTATCCTGTTAACTTATAGGTTTGAGTTTGTAAACCAAAAAGCAATCCATTGATATAAAGACAAGGGGAGATAGGGTATGTTCTCCCAGCGTTTACTCAACAAATGGCAGGTGCAATTTGCACAGTGTGAAGTTTGCATAATGACATTTAATGTATACAACAAAGATAGAAAGACGTATTCGTACGTCCTTACTTTACTGACGTACGTGGACCTAATGGGACCTAATTTGAGCTTGCCATTTTCGAGAAGCCAGTAGGTATTTGATAGGCCTATTATTAAGATTTTCAAAATATTTTTTGTATACCTCCATTAATTACTTTAAATTAGGCAAATTTTCTAATAAAATTGGAACGTGCGTCGCTATTTGCTATTGTGACGTCACATCTGTGATAAATGATAAAGGTCCACGTACGTCAGTAAAGTTCATTTTAGATATTTATTTGAATAAGTAGGTGTATAGTACCTAAACATAATCTCGCTCGAGACTCGAGATCGATTATGATAGCACTCGACCTCGAATTATATTGCTGATTTTTTCATCAGTAATCAGTAGCAACAGTCTATCTGGTGCTCGCCAGACCCGAACGCTCTAGCTCCTATGGAAGGTTTGTCACTTGTCTGTTGTGCGCCGAGCCTCCGATGCCTCCAAATAAATGAATGTTACTCAAAGTAACGATCTAAAGCGAAAACGCACGAACTGCCTCTAAGGTTATATAAATCCATGTTTCGGAAAATCCCTCTTCAGTATCTTTCAGTGGCAGTCGGGGGACGCACGCCTCGCGCTGCTCCCTCCCCGCTGCGAACAATAACAGCCCATCTGCTTTAAAAACGCGGTATTGTTTTCTTAACAGTGAAATGCCGACGGATATCGTGCCATCTAAGCGACTCGGCGACTACACGCAGAGCTTTAGAAGATCCAGTGCCACAGAACTGAAGTCTGGCTTTTTGGTGTTAATGGGAACGGGCGGCATGCGACAGGACGTGAGGGTGGTAGTTTACAGGACGTCGCTGGAACACTTCGCCGTGATATACCCGAGGAAGCGAGTGTCGAAGCCAACGGGAGTGGTTAACCTGAGGAATACGTCTGTGGAGCGCGGTGAACCGAGCGGAGGGTTCGTGGTGCGCCAGAATGGATATGATAATGCAATATCGGCTCGGTTCATGTGTTCTGAGCGCGAGCTCGCTTCGTGGCTAGCAGCATTCGAGACCAGGGCATCGCCGCACCACCAGCCCGCCAGCCTCCCCGTACTCATCGAGACTGAAGAAACCTAGGGCGACACCTAACAACCGATACCATCGGACCGATATCTCACAAGTCACACGAGCGACGCGCGAAACATACCGCAACGAGAATCGAGGTTTATGTTTGTTTTGCAATGGGATTGAAGCCGGAGAAGTGAAAGTATTTTTGCACGGCGCGGCTCACGAAAGTGCCACTTCCCCGTAATTCGTAGTGATTGTATTCTGGAGCTTTAACAAAAAACTAATGAATCTCACGATGAGGTGACTGTAACTTGATAGTAACTTTTATAATATAATTGACTTTACATCTCTCATATTCGGTAAGTAGGTCCTTATTACCCCCAAATGGGGCTTGTAAGTGACCAATTAGCGCTCTAGGGTAATAATGTAGCTAGAAAAGCCCTAGGGCGGTAAGTAATTAAAAAAAAACTTCACTCTTTCAAAAAGTTCGCGTACATCTAACCATCATACTGGCAATAGACATCATGCATTCAGGCCAATGACAAAAGAGGTCGCTTCGCTATTCAGCCTTGTCTTCGTATAAGTATAATAGTCATCAATTTTAAATATCGAACTACGAAGCTCATTTTCATTCTTGAAAAAAATAATTTAAAAAAAAGATGAAAAAAGGCGGGAATAGAAAACTTTTACTTTAAATATTGTTTGTTTTTGGGATTTTTTTCTACTTACCTCACAATCGAGATGTAAAGCAGAGTAGTTAGCTCGGGTGTAAGCATCAATTGCACCCTCGAAGTATAGGCTCGAAGTATATATAAATATCTCGGGCTGCAATTGATGCCTTACAGCCCTTGGCTACTAATCTACTATTGTTGAATAGGTTGGAACTGTTGGTGTCTAACACAACAATGTAGTTGGAACTACATTGTTCGGTATCTCTTTTTAAACAGAATAGGTACAGATTGTTCTAGGAAGAATATTTTTACTTGAAGTTTATTATAATTATAAACAGCAACATCAAAAAGAGTAAGTGTACAATGTACTGCATTGATAATAAAAAAAAACTGCAAGTTAAAAAGAGAAGGGATCTTAAATTGTATGAGATTTTATACATACATACATTCACGCCTTTTTCCCGAAGGGGTAGGCAGATGTGTACCCAGGACTCAGTACCATAGTAGATACACCCACATTTCGCCAGTATGTTATTGGTCCCATGTAATAGGGGGCGAGCCTATTGCCATCTACCGGGCACAGTTCCAGACTCCAGGCAGTTACTGAGATAATCCCTAATGGAAAAATCCAATATTTAACACTTTGCCTGAGCATACGCCACCGAGGCAGTCGTGAGATTTTATGACTTAATACCTAATAATACTCGCCTCAGCCACCTATTACATGGGACCAATAACATACTGGCGAAATGTGGGTGTACCTATCTATTATGGGACTGAGTCCTGGGTACACCTCTGCCTACCCCTTCGGGAAAAAGGCGTGAATGTATGTTATGTATGGTATAATAATAATTATTTATTTATACATTAAACATTATCTATTTATGAAATCTTGTATCTACTTAGATATAGTTTTGAAGTTATAATGTAGATTTAAGTATATTTATATGGATACTTAAACAGATATAACGTAACTACTCTAAAAGTTACAGACTTATTAACGAGAATATAACATAAAATTCTTAGATAATAAATATATAATAATAAGTATATTATGATATCCTACCATTGAGTTAAAGATAAGGGTAGATAGGGAACGTTCTCCCAGCACTTACTCAACAACTGGCTAGTGCTATTTGCTCAGTGTACAGTTTACACAGTGCAATATAATGTAGGTATACACAACAAAGATAGAAAGATGTACCACCTAAAGTGCGACCGAGACAACAATATTATTCGCATGTACGACCTTACTTTACTGACGTACTTGGATCTAATGGGACCCTATTTAAGCTTGCCATTTTCGAGAAGCCAGTACCTTCTCTCCCCTGGTCCATAGTCTCTCTACTGTACCTATATACCAGTGTATATAGGTATGCAATTGTTCAAGTAATAAATAGGTAACTATTGAAACTAATTCATGGTGTATTTTTTACTTCTATAAGTACCTACGCACTATCGATAAGCTACTAATATTATAAATGCGAGTCTGTTCCCTCCTTCACTCTTAAACCGCTAAACCGATTTAGATGAAATTTGGTAGGGAAGTATAGAGATAGTTTAGGTTTAGGTAAGGACATATAATAGTTTTTATCCCAGAGGACTCTTCCTTTAAGGGAAAAGGTGGTGGAAATTTGTATGGAGAAATCAATAACCGCTAAACTTATTGAGCTGAAATTAGGTATGTGGATAGCTTAGAACCTGGACTAATAACACATAGGGTAACACTTCTAACCTACCTAGTAGTAGACATAGATAAATAATATAATTATAATAATATGGGACAACTTCCACACACGGTCATCTGGTCCCAAACTAGGCTAGAAGCCTGTACTATGGTAACCAGATGACTGATATACATACTTATATAAGCTTATAACACCCAGACACAGATCAAACAGACATGTTCATGCACACAAATGTTTGACCTGACCGGGGATCGAACCCGGGCCCTGCGGCACAGAAAGCAGTGTTACTACCATCAGACCCATCGAGGCTGTCATTAGATTATATATTATTATTATTATCAGCCATTGTTGTCCCACTGCTGGGCAAAGGCCTCCCTTCCATCATGCCATGTGTGTCTGTTAGATTATATATACATAGATTATATTAAGTACGCATGTTTTCAATAGAGATTTCTTTTTTTCAACATTCCCTCATAAAAAGTCGCTGTGTGATTGCACTCGCAGCATGATTGGCTGATTGAAGCTAGGCATTACGCACCACGGATCACGTAAATCGTGTAGGCACAGAAGGATATTACCAAATGTCTGAACACCACTGGTTAGTATTACGGCATACAAGCGCATTCATAGCACATATTGATAAAAAACCTATAAATACCCCGACCTACCTTAATTATATACTATGTAATAACTTGTTTACACAACCGCATTAGAAGCGTTTCTCTACGTCGTTAGTATTTGATGTGCAAAAAGGATATTATATTCCCAGCGCCCCCACATAGATTGCCCCTAGGTGTCAATAGGGTAATAATAGGTAAGTATTTTTTTTTTTTTTATGATAGTGAGTACAAGACGAACTAATCAGGTGCCTGATGGTAAGCATCATGATTGCCCATATCAGACACAGTGCCACCCAGTGTTTTAAAATTCAAATTCTGCACGACACTGCACTGCGCCTGTCACCCTGAGATATCAGTTGTTGAATCTCATCATGCCCAGTAATTTCGCTGGTACTATATAATTTACAGTTGCCACCGGGTGGCGACTGGGAATTTATTATCCCCACTTCAAACTTAAAATTCGATTGTAAGTATATAGTGAAGGTATATGGTTACATCAGTCCTACTTACTACGGCATACGGGCGCCGTACCTTGTCTATCGATATACCTATTTTTCGCGCACGAATGAAGTGTAACTGCAGTCTCGCGCATTTTGCAGAATGATACCATTCTCGACAGTTGAAAGTTGCGAATGCCCGCAGGATGAATATTTCAACTTTCATGCGCGTCTTCAGTCGCTGGACATCTTCACAACAGCATGGAATAAGGAAAAATGCTGAAAGGACTAAAACAATACTTTAAATAATTGTAACGCCGCCGTACGTGTAAAACAGCCCTTACTTTACTAACAATCAATTAAGATTGTACCTGTACCTATATATCAAACTAACAATGTCTAGAAACAGTCCGCAACGCAAGCGTGTTAAAATGTCCTTTCTCACGACGAGATTCGCAAAAATTATAATATTTTTGATATTCGTGTCCGTGTTTTACCTAGTCCTATCATTCAGGCCTTTAACTAAAGAAGAACAGATCGAGAATTACAATAAAATGAACGATAACGTCGAACCTTTGAGGAGAAATCTGTCCGAATGCGCGCGAGAAGTTCGTGCCAACATGGTTGACGTGGAAAACTTCTTGAAAAGGATACCTCAAACTTCCATGGAAGGGAAATGCTTTGTGGCTTGCATTTTGAAACGTAACGCTATCATAACAAGGAATAAGATCAACGATAATAATCTTCTAGAAGCCAATAGAGCGGTTTATGGTGAAGATAGTGAAGTTTTTGACCGTTTGACGTCTGCTATAACCGAATGCAAAGAACACGTAGACTCTATTTTCGAGATATGTGAATATGCGTCACTCTTCAACGACTGTATGCATATGAAAATGGAGCATATATTAGATAAGGCGACGATGGAACGGCGCATGGAAGCTCTCGGGCAGATGACCAGTGATCCTGATGAATGGGCTGAAGATGAGGATGAATTGTTACGGCTTGTTAAAGATGAACTATGATTACACTGAAATAAACATATTATAAACTTGTTTGGATTAAATTGGATCTTTTTACTGAATCTTTGTATTGTGATTTTCTAGTTCCTACCTAGTTGTCTTTATATTAAGTTATTGCATGTATTCTTTATATCTTCAAAAATGTAGGTACGTGTGAGCGAGATATATTAACCTACAGTCCGCGCGTGAGCTATTTGACATCAGCCTTGTGCTAAATATTTTATATATTCAATACGTAAAACTTGTTATATTTTAATTTTATACTGAAATGAAACGTTTTTTAAGTAAGCAAACAAAACCAAATTGTAGCAAAAATAAAAGTCAATTAGGAGATATAAAATAAAATAGCACAAGGCCGATGTGATATAGCTCGCACGCGAACTATGGCGTAGTTAGTAGTTACCTATTTAAAATAAAACATCCATTTATTTAGAAGAAATGTTTATTTCTCTCAAAGTTACCTAATTCATTTCGATATGGTTCCAATTTACACTAGAAGCATTAAAGTACTTAAATATAACACTTACGTTGCACATTTGCCAAATATTCATATTATTTAACAAAGATTTGGTCGTATTAAGCCCAAAATTGGTTTTGACTACATAGAAAAGTTCATTTATAAAAGCGACTTGAAACTTTCTTTCATTTATCTGCACAAAGTTCAAGTGTCAAAAGTCGTCTTTAAATTTCATGAAGGTTTCTGTATTTCGATATATATAACTAGTTTTAACTCTAATTACAAGTAAGTATGTATAGTAAGGTCGTATAGAACGATGGGTTATTCACTATATTATGATGAAGTATACATTGGACTACCCATGTTGATTATGTCGATATTTGTCCTA
Organism: Hemistola chrysoprasaria; assembly: GCA_947063395.1. NCBI lineage: Eukaryota > Metazoa > Arthropoda > Insecta > Lepidoptera > Geometridae > Hemistola > Hemistola chrysoprasaria. The sequence continues at coordinate 2,674,183 of OX346709.1, read as the reverse complement.
AATGTTTTCAAACATTTGAAATTTTTGAACAAATCATTACGAATAGCCCTTTTAAAATGTATCACGTTGAAAAATCAAAGTGATTTTAACCTTACGCCGTGGATATAAAGTACAATTTTCTTTACGCTACATTAAAGTTAGTTTACGACTATAATTCTCTCTTCAAACAACGAGTATTATTAATATGAGTCGGTAAAAACGTCACTTAATGAGGAACACAAAAGGGTCAAAATGTTACCCTAAAAGTTATATAATATCAAAGCATAGAGCAACTACGTACATTAAGTATTAGTTTTATTTCACGTAAATACACGCAGTATTACCGAAGTTATTACTGCGAGAAGTTTAGACTTACAAATTTCCAAGATTACGCCGTTGCATACCAACGCGCCGCCCGCCATAGTCAAGTTAATCACAAAAAATACAGTCGCGCACGCTCGCTTTCTTTGAATTCTGTTGCCTATAGAGTACGTGAAAAAAAATTAAGTACGTATCCATACTTATTTACAGTTCGCATTTTGTAAATTAATGTACCTATAAGCCATGGAAGGATTTCGTAACGTAAAAAATTACGTTATATATTTTACTGCTGTTCCTTCGCGATTGCAAGCTCGTAATACCCGGGGTCACTTTCGTGTCGGTTGCATATAAGCTGTTATTGTTAAACAAACTTTTCATATAAGATTTTTTTAAATCAGTCCAGTAGTTTCTGAGCTTATTCGTTGCAACCAAAAATGGAAACGACTGATAGAACTTCGCCCGACCGGCTCAACGAGAAACGACGTCTTCACGCGATTCAGAGCTTTTTAAAATATTTATTTAACGAAAATTTTTAGAATAAAAAACGTAAAAACGACAGTTATTCTCGTAATTTTTTCGTGATTTTTTGTCATTTTTATAAAAAAAAGTTTGTGTTCCTCATTATCTAACAACGTGTAAATTTTGACTACAGTTTACAATATTTCAAGGATATCAATATAAAAATACATTTTCACACCAGATGTCGCTAGTTCTAAACGGTTGACACTAAAGTGGGAGTGGGCAGGTCGCCGTGAAACACACTCCATGATGCAACAGACTCTCGGAGTGGAGACTGTAGGGGAACAAAGACCAGTGGGACGGCCACAAATGAGATCAAAGGATGACATCAAAAAAATAGAGCGGGCAGCAACTGGACTCTGCCCAAAGTAGAAGAAAATGGAGGAGTTTGAAGGAGGCCCACTCCAGTCTGGTACTGGTAGATAAGGCTAAGAAGATGAAGATTTTTTTTATTCCGCTTGGCGTCGCGTGTAAATATGCATGCCCATTTGATGTTTTGTTTAATTCTTGCAATGACGTTGAATTGCTTTCTTACAAAATTCTTGTCATCAATCATTGGTTACATTTACCGAGTTTCAAAACTTGGTAGGAATTCAAAAGACCTTGGATTTAAGATAGAGAAGGCAAATAATGTAAAGACCATTTAAACATAGCCCCCTAGTGGTTTTGAATGTGGATATGTATTACATATTTAATTTTTTACTAATGTTCATATTAAAAATTTTGCTCATATTACAATAATAATATGCATGATGGTTATTAGACAATTAGACGACATATTGTTCATTTTTATATGGAAATTGTTAGATTTTCGTTTTCGTTGTTTAGGATGTACCATTTGACAAAGGCTTGTTTAACAAAATTAATCCAGCATAATATATAATATTATTTAGTAGGATTTTTTTTGTCACATATTAATATACCACATTACCACACAAGGTGAAAATTTGCCATAAACAATTTTGTTCTCCAAAATTTTCACAATGTATATGCATTATAATATGTAACATTATTACAATTATAAAGATTTATTTTACAGTAAGACTATACCACATATACAATTAAAAAAAAATACAATAGTAAAAAGTGTAATAAAACGTTCAGCTCGATTTTCGTTTAAAAAATAAGGTACACAATAATCCTAGTAAAAAAAAATTGTCGATCATAAAAAAATTCAAAATTATGATCACTATTTCCCAAAAACAATAAATTATAGTCATATATATTCTTATATTTAGTCGAAAATGTACATTTACGCTAAGTTTATTAATAATATAAGAGTATGGTTATCATTGAGCCGAAAACTTATTGCTTATACAAATAATTCTTCAAAGTTTATCTTAAAACGGTTATTTCCCACTAAAACTATACAAGTGGTTTAATATACCATCATAATTATAATAATTGTTATTATTCATGAAGGTTGTGGGTTCATCAATGTTAGGTTATATAAATTCGGCTATAATTAATGGTTATTTTTTAATATATATATTTATTTTAGTGCTATGGTATTCAAAAAACATGAAAACGATTGTTGTATTAAATTATTCTATACACTTATTACCCGACTATGCCAAAGCCCAAACGGATCAGTAAAGATTTTATTGAATATGTTTTAAGGCGCCTATAGGAGCCAATACAATTTACGTTATTGATCTTAAAAAATTGCTCTATTGCTCGTCCGATTTTGATCAATAAGGTGTCAACCGTATTATAGTATCCGTATTATAGCGCGGGGGAGTTCAGCTATATTACATAGTCGGGTTATAGATTAAGTTTAGATTAAGTATAGTATAATAGTATTATTATTGTTATAAACACAAAACAAAAAAACATAATAAAATCACAACATTTAGTAAATATATGGATACACTAAACTGCTCACTCACTTTTAACTACATTTAAAAGTTAGAGTTAAAAACACTCCATTATTCTGATTACTAATTAATTATTCTTAATATACATCAAATCTTAATATTAAAACACCAATAAATATTGTACAGTCTTATTTTCATCAAAATATTTATTTAAAATTTTGCCTATTAGAAATCCAAAACGTTAAAAATTTCATTCTTAATAAATGACCTTTTCCCTAATACTAATTACCTCATTTTAATCTAAGAATTAATTTATCTATTTATGTACTAACCAAGGAAACAATACAAGGACCACAATTAATTGTTACTTTATTTATAAACTAGCGACCCGCCCCGGCTTCGCACGGGTAGCAGAAGTAGGTATAGTGGACGTTTATCAGGAGTAAATTCGTGATACATTGTATTTTAATAAATATAACCCTAATGGTTTACGCAGCGCACGCAAATTAATGACTATTTCTGTTACAATGACCAAACCTTAACACATGTTATAATTTATCGTGGGCTATTTTGAAGATATTGATGAGTACTACAAACCCCTAGTACATTACTTTATTCTACCACCAATACTTTTCACACCACATGAAAAATAATCACTGCTTCGATTATTGTGACTAAACCAGAAAATATGGATATAATCTATGTATACTAATTTGTAGGTATTGATAATTAATACAATCCCCTAGTACATTACTTTAATCTACCACCGATAGTTTTCACACCGCATGAAAAATAATCACTGCTTCGATTATTGTGACTAAACCAAAAAAGATGAATATAATCTATGTATACTGTTTTGTAGGTATTAATAAGTACTACAAACCCCTAGTACATTATTTTACTCTACCACCAATAGTTTTCACACCGCATGAAAAATAATCACTGCTTCAATTATTGTGACTAAACCAAAATAGATGGATATAATCTATGTATACTGTTTTGTAGGTATTGATAAGTACTACAAACCCTAGTACATTACTTTACTCTACCACCAATAGTTTTCACACCGCATGAAAAATAATCACTTTTTCGATTATTGTGACTAAACCAATAAAGATGGATAGAATCTATGTATACTGTTTTGTAGGTATTGATAAGTACTACAAACTCCAAGTACATTACTTTACTCTACCACCAATAGTTTTCACACCGCATGAAAAATAATCATTTTTTCGATTATTGTGACTAAACCAAAAAAGATGGATATAATCTATGTATACTGTTTTGTAGGTATTGATAAGTACTACAAACCCCTAGTACATTACTTTACTCTACCACCAATAGTTTTCACACCGCATGAAAAATAATCACTTTTTCGATTATTGTGACTAAACCAAAAAAGATGGATATAATCTATGTATACCGTTTTGTAGGTATTGATAAGTACTACAAACCCCTAGTACATTACTTTACTCTACCACCAATAGTTTTCACACCGCATGAAAAATAATCACTTTTTCGATTATTGTGACTAAACCAAAAAAGATGGATATAATCTATGTATACTGTTTTGTAGGTATTGATAAGTACTACAAACCCCTAGTACATTACTTTACTCTACCACCAATAGTTTTCACACCGCATGAAAAATAATCACTTTTTCGATTATTGTGACTAAACCAAAAAAGATGGATATAATCTATGTATACTGTTTTGTAGGTATTGATAAGTACTACAAACCCCTAGTACATTACTTTACCCTACCACCAATAGTTTTCATACCGCATGAAAAATAATCACTTTTTCGATTATTGTGACTAAACCAAAAAAGATGGATATAATCTATGTATACTGTTTCGTAGGTATTGATAAGTACTACAAACCCCTAGTACATTACTTTACTCTACCACCAATAGTTTTCACACCGCATGAAAAATAATCACTTTTTCGATTATTGTGACTAAACCAAAAAAGATGGATATAATCTATGTATACTGTTTTGTAGGTATTGATAAGTACTACAAACCCCTAGTACATTACTTTACTCTACCACCAATAGTTTTCACACCGCATGAAAAATAATCACTTTTTCGATTATTGTGACTAAACCAAAAAAGATGGATATAATCTATGTATACTGTTTTGTAGGTATTGATAAGTACTACAAACCCCTAGTACATTACTTTACCCTACCACCAATAGTTTTCATACCGCATGAAAAATAATCACTTTTTCGATTATTGTGACTAAACCAAAAAAGATGGATATAATCTATGTATACTGTTTTGTAGGTATTGATAAGTACTACAAACCCCTAGTACATTACTTTACTCTACCACCAATAGTTTTCACACCGCATGAAAATAATCACTTTTTCGATTATTGTGACTAAACCAAAAAAGATGGATATAATCTATGTATACTGTTTTGTAGGTATTGATAAGTACTACAAACCCCTAGTACATTATATTATTCTACCATCAATGCACTTCACAGCGCACGCAAATTTATGAATATGGTAATTATATTATGTAACACCTTGGTTCACAATATTGCAGTTTTCTTACGGATCCCCATTTTTTTTCAAAATCTCATATAGCCTATGGCACTCACACTGAATTAAGCTATCCATAATTGAAAGAATTTTTAAAATCGGTCCAGTAGTTTCGGAGCCTATTCGTTACAAACAAAAAAACAAAAAAACAAAAAAACAAAGTTTCTCTCTTTATAATATTAGTATAGATATGTTTTTATTTGCGGTTTGGGTGTAAAAAATCATCGATCATATTTTATTAATCTCTGGAATAGACTTCAAAGAAGGAGAAAATTCTCAGTTCGACTGTATGTTGTTGCTGGTTTTTGTATGCTTTTTACGCGATTACTCCGACAATCATGAACGAATTTTGATAATTCTTTTTTGTTTGGTAGGTCATTCTTCAGAGGTGGTCCCTATATACATTTTATCGAAATTGATACCGCAGATTTTGAAAAAAATAAAACCGCTTTTTTAGTTTAATTTGTATATACGTATAATATACAAGTATGTACGAGTATAATGTAGGCATAGTCTAGACTTCTAGAAGTTTGTATTGAAAATATATATATCATTATCGCACTAAAAATGCTTATTTATATTCTAAAACGCCGTTCATTAATAAATAAAGTAAAGAATCATGGTGGCCCCAGTTTTCTTTCAATTCGTTAGTAGTATCTAACCTAGACGAATTACGTAAAATCGTTAAATCAGTGATCAGTGATCAATGATTATTGTATACTATAATTACAAGAACACGTATTATTAAAAAGAAAGTAAATATGGCAGTGTCCTAAACAATAAATAATAATAATAATTAAATATTAATAAGCGTATTTCAACCTTAAGAAATTAACTGACGGACAACGACAAAAATAATAAAATTATATTGACGTGTAAATTTTTTTATCGGTACTGTAAAAATTAATGAAGTATAGAAGGTGCGTCATTAAGGTGTAGTAATACCAGACCTGGGACACTCCGCATTAGAGGTATGAAGCTACAAGTTATTGCCGGGGCGTCCATCTTGACGGTACAATCTCTATAGAACAATATAGAGAATAATATAACGATAATTAGGCGCTGTGCGACCTGAATTGCACTTTATTGCGTCGAAGCTAGAGTCGCTATTTATTTAAATGATTATGAGGAGTGTCCCTTCTGTCCCGAATCGAACCGAAATACTAGTGAAATAATAAAATGATGCGTAAAATAGTTTTCCGACTTCTTATAATATAATATACCTTACAGATCAACTGACTCTGCTGACTTTTAAATATTTCTTTTGTGGGATTTTCAGTTGGTTGCTCAGGATACATCTCTTTCAGTATGACAACACCTTTTTTGTATAACAATACACTAAACATTAAATACATATTAGATTTGTTTTATTATTATTATGCAATAAAAACGTATTTTTTATACTACAACACGATATATTATACTTATGTAGGTACCTATATTTAGTTTCATAAAACGAAATAAAAAAAGAGAGGTATATTCTTCTAATAAAAATAATTTGTATATAAAAATAAGTTTAGACATGACATGGAGGCCATGAAGGAGACAGGAATATATGAAAAGCAAAATTATTTATTTATCAAAAGCCTACACCTAACACAGTTCATATAAAAAGCATAGTTTAAAAACATTCTACATCATCCTGGGTTAAAGTAATTAACCCTGAGTTAACCAATAACCCAGGTATAAATAAATCCCATGCGCCATCAACAGATGATAATTTAGTGATTAATTTAACCCACCGATTAGGGAAGGTTAAAGCTGGGTTAGAAAAGTAAGTGTCAAAACTGTACACCTATATTCTGTGGTCCAAAATAAGTTTGGTAATAAATATTAATTACAAAAAAAATTAAAACGTAGTCAACTGTCAAACAATAAAGAACACACAATTATGCGTCTTTAAAAAGGAAGCGCACAGACATTTCATTGTAAAACAACAGAACTGTCAGATTAGCTATTCCAACCTCAGTTTTTAGCGGTGCAAAAATAAATGTGAGTTTATCTAACCCGTGTTTATAAACTCTTATTTGACCCTAATGATGGTGCAAGTTTACTTTGCAATACTATTTTATATCTTTAGTTCAATATAATCTTTAGTTCTGACTGAGTGACGAACCGACAACGCCCAGCCTTAACCCTCCGACCTAGAAAGCTAACACTTTGCACGTAATTTTTCTTCATGTGATAGAGATGAAAAACAGACAACTCTATCTAAAAGACGACAGTTTAGGGGAGGTATGATCGAACGTCAAGATTAGGCAGTGTCACTCCATAATCACCACCGAATCAATGTTGAACATAACATGAACTATGCCATGTTTCCGATCTCCCACGCACCCACGCCACGTATTGGCGAGTTTGTTTTCATATTAAAATTCATTATCGCCGGGTCTTTTAGATTTAGTTGTTTGTGACAAGTTAAGAGAGACATTCCTAGGAAAACGACGACGTGGAAATTTCCTTAGTGCAATTATAAAATATATGACACTACGACTACACTCTATAATATATAGCCTATAATAAATGAGTACATAATATAAAACGCAATGTACTCTGCGTTTCATATTATATACTATATATACTTATATTACTTACTATAAAAATATTATCTATATTAGGTATAATATTAAATCTCTCTGGACTTTCACATTGGCCCGCGACTTTATGCTTCGAAGTCCGAAGAACATATAACGTGGAAGTTCATTATAAAGGTAGTTGTATTTAATGGAAATATACAAATATATATATAAAGGGTTACTGTATATAAGTTGACCTCATCTAAACTCTGTAAAGGCAAAAAATAACATCTATCCAACCGCCGGTTGCCTGGCAGAAATCGCTTATTGGCGATCAGACCGCCGCTTGTGCATTTAGTTGAAGTTGTTTGTGTTATTTCTATAAGTGTGGTGAACAATAAAGTATTATCGATCTTTAAAATCAAACTTTGTATAGAAAATGTAAATGGTCGAAAATCAAATGTCCTTTATAAGCATTATATTATTTTTTGTATTGCAGACAAGAATATTGCACACGTACCTTATAAAGGGGTTATTGTAGTTATCATACTTATAATTTTAAACAACTTCTACTGTGAAACCAACTCTGTAATACCGAAAAAATTCAACTGTTTCATACATACATTTTCTATGGGAAATATTTTTCTCTAATATTCATAGTAAACTGCTATTTAAGAGGATGTCGACTAAGTAACGCTGTATTATTGCACTTTATTATTATGATCAATATGATAAATTTCGATGTCTTATACCGATTGCGCCAAATAGCGCCAAAGTGTACTTTATTCAATAAATAATTAGCAAACGGTTTAATTTTTAAATTCCTGTACTCGTATAGTTATGGCAAGAAACGGGCAGTTCTGTTAACATTTTGAATATAAAAACCTATTCAAAGTTAGTTTTAATGTTAAATATCTGAAAAGTAGTATATAGTTATTTTAGCTATATGATTTAGGATGTGTAATTCTAACCAATATTTCATGCACCAATATGCCTATATAATAATATTGTCACGCGACCCAAATTGTCTTATATTATCACCTTGGCAAAAAAGTTTAAATTATTATTATTTTAATATATTGTATAAGTATATAAATTTGATAAAAGACACTGATTCACATTGTTGAATCTGACAATTAATAAATATACCGTGCGTTCATAGAGATCTACATGAAGGAGGTCCAAGAACAACTTGTAGGGCCTAATCTTATCTACTGATAGTTTTACAATGTTAGGTGTAACGGTTCTTTTTTGCCAAGTTATATACAATCTCATAATAAAAAAAAACATGGCATAATGATGAACAGAAAAGAGGACAGAGAACAGTTTGACACAATCCTATGGAAAATTTATTAAACCGATGTTTTGTATTCCCCTGTTCCCTCCGAATGCAGTGAACCTATTTGATATATTTTATATCCTGATATGTTAAAGATGAAATAAAGTATGTCCCCTTCATTTTATTTTTGTTTATAAACTCTACATTTTTTTGAAGTGAACGTCCTATCACGCGAATAAAACTGCGATTTTTGTAATTTCACTATGAAAAAACCAAGGGTTTATAAGAAAAAATAAAATGACAGGGACATAGGTTACTTCACGATAAAAATATCAGGATAAAATTTATAGAATGGGTAAATTATATTCGGCGGAAACGCGGGAATACAAAACATCGATTTGGTAAATTCTTCATACGATTTTGTCAAATACCTTGAAGGCCATGTACGCTCTTAAAGCGTCCATAAACTGCAAACTCCCACAAAACGCGTAATATCCAGCCTAGATGATGTTGGCACGATTAATGACCACAATGCTAATCTGATGGCTCTCAAAACGGAATCTACTTCAATACGAACCTAAACAATTTGCAAAACACTTGCGAAATACACAAAACAAATGTCGACGTCTCATACAAAGCCGATCAGATGGGCAGTCAAAAATTTTATGCTAATTTAGCAATTATCTCTTTTGAAAGTTCAGTAAGATGTGTAGATTGCAACTATTACTGCACGCTTTTTAATATATTGTATAATTATGACATATATAATTTTGTCAATGTCGCATAGGAAGATATGCCAAACAACGGAAATAGTGCAATGAAGATTCTTCTAGCAAATCGAGACGAATTCTTGTTCATCACTAAATGTATAATTTAATGCTTTAGAACTTTTAAAAGTGCGCGTACGAAGCTACAAGAAGCTGGGGCATCCGTCCTGATGGTACAATTTCAATGAGTTAGACAGAGAGAACAGATATAGAGATACGCGATAGAAAGAGAGACAGCTTGTAGTTTAACATAACGATAAATAGTTAGGCGCTGTGCGACCTGAATGGCACTTTATTGCGTCGAAGCTAGAGTAGCAGCTATTGACTATTATGAGTGTCCCTTCTGTCCCTTAAGTAATATGTGTAAGTGTGTTAATTTCACGTGCCGCGATGACATAATTTAGAATAGTGTCCCAAACCTGGGTCGTTTGGGCAAACGTCATTCTATCGGGCAGCTTTGCACGAAGGAAGCCGGGAACAGTCCAGTTCGGCCGGTCCGTTGTAACGTGCCTTTATACCACCCGTCGCCGCGTTTCTTCGATACTATCACTATGTCGTCCACTTTCAACTCTAACTCGTATTCAGAGTTGGGCGGGTAGGGGACTATGCAGCGAAATCTGGAAGGAAATTGTCACGTGTTTTGAACGGTTTACTAGCTATTCAGCCGCGGTTTCACGCACTGACAAGTACCCAATGGGAGTTTTGGCGGGAAGCCGAAGAGTACAGTTTGACTCCCGTATCTATATCAATTATCAGTGCATTTTCGAGTGTTTAACGTGTAACAATGGTGGAATATTACGTGTTGAGTGTTTTCGAAGATACACAAGTTTCATGGCAAGTGATGCGAGAGTTGAAATGTGATTTTTCGTGTTCCCGCCAAAATTCCGGCAGCTTCTTGTCAAGACCACCACTTTACTAGAGCTGTGACTTGATTGGGCTTGCCCTGACTCTGAAATGACTAATTGACCATATTAATTTGAAAATTTATATAACTTGACCCCTTCCCCACCCCCTACTCCTCCTATCATGCCCTATCCGTCCAGACTGGTTGCCTAGAAGAGATCGCTTAAAGCGATAAGGCCGCCCATTGTTGACCAATAAGAATAATTTAATTTTTAAGTTGATTGTATTCGGTGTACCTTGGTCATAATAAAGAGTATTCTATTCTATTCTATTCTTGACTTTCGTGTGGGTCCATAAAAAAAAGTACCCAATGTGTTATTTTAGGGTCTGAGCTATTAAAAGGGGGCATGCTGAAAGTATTTAGAATAGACCAGTTAGAAAAGCAGCCGTTTCTGGGCCACGCCGACCTTACATTATTTATAATTTTGATTTTATTTGATAGGCCTGATAATAAGATTCTCAAATGTGCACGAATAATATTTTTTAGCATCACCGTTAATTATTATGAATTAAGCAAATGTTCTACTAAAATTTGAAAGTCCGTCGCCATTAATAAAATACTTATTACTTAACCTCACTTAAACGTAACGTAAGCGGCGATAATGAGATGGTTACTATGTTTGTGAATATTATCGCGAATAACATTCTCTACCCGGCAATATAGGATAGACAGTGTAAGGTTTTCTGGGCCCAGCTTCCTTGGATTACGAGTCCGTTTCCTTTCGAATTTTAAATAATATTTAATGTGTATTAAACTCATATGTCAGTTGTTTTTACAAATTGACAGCAATTTTTAAAATGGCTGTCGAGCGTCGAAATGGATGCCTTGAGAAAATTCTCAATACAAATCATTAATTTAAAGAAAAGGGGAGATGAGGGAACTGGCTTCTCGAAAGTGGAAAGCTCAAATTAGGTCCGATAAGGTCCACGTACGTCAGTAAAGTTAATTGTCTCGTTCGCACTTCGGTCTTAGGTACGTCTTACTATCATTGTGGTTTCAAATTTCATATGCAAGTTGTTAAGTAAGCGCTGAGAGAATGTACCCTATCTCCCTTTTCTTTAAATCAATGAGTCAAATACATTTTTAAAATTGCTGCCAATTCGTAAAAACAAATGACATAATATGAGTTTAATATACATTACAGATTTCCAAAGAGTTCCCAATTCGAAATTTAAATACACTTTTCATCGGCTGCTTTTCTTACTGGCCTATTCTAAAAAAATTCAGTGTGTATATATATATCAGTCTGGAACTGTGCCCGGTAGATGGCAACAGGCTCGCTCCCTATAGCATGGGACCAATAACATAATAACATAGTAGCGAAATGTGGGTGTATTTACTATGGGACTTGGGTACACCTTTGCCTAACCCTTCGGGAAAAAGGCGTAATGGTATGTATGTAATGTTCAGGAGATCAGTCTAATTATAAGAGCTCGTTCCTGGGTTCGATTTCCAGATACGGCAGAGCTATTGGATTTTTCCATTAGGAATTTCCTCAATAACAGACTGGACTTTGTGCCCGGTTAATGACAACGTATAGGCTCGCTCCCTTCATGCTTCTACATGAAACTTGAAACATAACTGACGAAGTGTACATCTACTATGACTCAACCTTCGGGTAACAAAGAGTGTTGTTATGTGAAAATGCACTAGTCCTCAGAGTCCATTACCTTTCTTTGACAGTCTGCGAGTGATGTCGATCCTTTCGTGCGACCGTCACGTCGAGCGATTGAGACTTGCGATGTTGAGACTGCCACGGACCATCGTTGTTGCTCCTAACATTTGAACAAACAAACATTATTACACCGAACATTTACATACTTACGCAACAATTCACTTATTCAAACCACATTAATAATAATAATATAATATGGGACAAATTTCACACACGGTCATCTGGTCCCAAACTAGGGTAGAAGCCTGTAACTATGGTAACCAGATGACTGATATACATACTTATATAAGCTTATATCACAGACACAGATCAAACAGACATTTTCATGCACACAAATGTTTGACCTGGCCGGGGATCGAACCTAGGGCCTGCGGCACGGAGCGGCGAAAGCAGAGTTACTACCATCTGAGCCAACGAGGCTGTCATTATACATTACGTTTAACAAAAAAAGGTGTAGGAATACATAAAGACCCGTTAAATGATTTAAAATAATTAACAACGGAATGAATGTCTTGGTTTTTGCGATTATTACTATTTAAATTAAACATATAAATATACAACATTGGATGAGTAAATTAAGTGTAGTGGGTACATTTCGAAATAAGCAAAGAAATTAAATTTATATATTTTTCACGACTGTCTTCTTTTTCATCTTTTTCTGTGGATTTACGTATGACTACAGCTTTTGCAGCATAACATTTTGTATATGTTTTTTTTTAATTTTTTATGATAGGGAGTGACAAAACGAGCAAATCAGGTGCCTGATGTTAAGAATCATGATGCTCATATCAGACACAGTGCCACCCAGTGTTTTAACATTTAAAATTCTGTGCGGTATTGCACTGAGCCTGTCACCCTAAGATTGGTTGTTAAATCTCGTCATGCCCAGTAATTTCGCAGGTAACATTGTCCTTCAGACCGGAACACAGTAATGTTTGCATTTTACTGCTTAGCGGATGAATAACTGGCAAAGGTGTGGTACTTCCCCAGGCGGCCTCTTGCTAAAGAGGCCTACCATTACAATAAAATATGTATTTTACGTATCATTAACTATCGCAATATGCGTAATAAAATCTGTCTACGATCAAATTGCACGTGCCCAAAAACGGAGCTAAACTTACGCTATAATAAATAGCTATCAAAACGCATACACTAGCGCACTCCCACATATACATAAAGAACGTAGACAGATTGTAACAAGTGTAATGTGTAATGGTTAGTTTCGTGAATGTGCAGTGCGTGAATATGATTATGCAAACATTAACACAGACATTAAATCATAGCACAAGCATTTGTTAGGGGAATTTAAAGACACACTGAAATGTTGAGCTCAGGCATAATACTTACCATATTAAAGTACAGTTTTAAGGTTGACCATTTAAGTAGTTCAACATTTTTGGCATTCATATTAAAAAAAAAAAATTCATATGTCATGCAATCTCAATTATTACTCAATGATACATACAGAAATTGATATTGATATATATTAAAATATATTTTTACGTAAATAAAAAAGAATAACGATTTTTGATAAAATTAAAATTTGGAAAGACTAACATTGTAGAAATAGGTAGGCAGTAACTTTTGACCGGAAAATCAAGAGAAAAATGGCGTGAAATTTGCTTTTTAAAAGACTTAAAATAAATTAAAAAACATGATAAACATAAGGAATTGTCCATGAAATACCTGTGAGCAAGATGTGTCATATGCGGTCTTTCTTTGTGTCGTCTGTCGGACGGTGTCGCGACTGTCCCCACAGTGGGCCCACTAGGCCCACCCGTCCCGGCGACAGATGGGAGCGCGCGGAGCAGTTGGGACGGGCACGAACCGGACCTAACGCACCGACACATACAAACCTGGCTGGCTTTTTGCTTTTCTCATGTTATAAAAGTTATAACCAAAAAAAACTTTAGGTCCCTTAAATGAAATAACTGATTCTTTATAAACTGCACGTTTGCTGAAAGTTTCCTAAATAACGCCTATTGTTGAAACATAAATTTTAAAAACTGCTCGCCTAGCATGACACACTGATTAATTTTTTTCCCCATTCTCTATCTGCTATCTCGTTCTAACCCCCAGGGACCTCGCTTTCCCTGCTAACGGGTCTGTTGAGAAGATGTAAATTAATCAAAATTTAGAAATTGATTACTTTTACTAATATTTATAGCACTTTTTTCTTAAGTCCATAACAAATTATGCGATATTCGTAAAATCCATGTACCTCAAAAGGAAAAGAGGAACTTATAGGATCACTTTGTAGTCCGTCTGTCCGTCTGTCAAGACACTTTTTCACGTGAACGCGTGGAGGTATCTAGTTGAAATTGATATCAAACACTCTCAACTCTGCGGTCCCTTGTGGCTGTAAAAATCATACTTCTAAGCTAACACAATCAAAAGATATGGCCATTTTACTGCATGTCTCCATACTTTGCGCGAATGAAATGCATATCAAAATTTTGTCGCTAACTAATATGGATCACGAGTTGTATTCTATTCGAATCTCAGTTTTTATAAAACGATTTAATTAAAAAAAACATCCCAAAACCGTTAAATTTTACAAAAAAATATGCGATTACTAAACATGCTTGCTGTAGTTTGCTACTAGATGGCGCTGTATGTTCTTAGAAGGCGGTAGGATTTTGTTCCGGTATCTAGGTATGGAACCCTACACTCGTATACATATGTATGCCTTAACAATTTATTTATACTCGTAAAATCATTCTGCCGATTATTTTTGTATTATGTAGGTATATATATTAGGCGATCACGCCGAGAACATTCGCCTATAACTTGAACAGTTATAATGCTCGCATTTCTCATTAGATCGGTGAATGGGAAGAACTAGTGATCATTAGAGCGTGCAAACTGTATATGTAATACTTGTAACATTCTTGGATTACAACTGAATGCTCGTCAGCCATTGAGGCGCAGCATTCTAACGTTATGCCAAGATACAAATATAATATAAACATATTGTTGAATCACTGGCGACACCTCGGTGACAGAGACCTCCTTTATGAAGTTATATTATTATAGTTAATTATATTAGGTAATTTTAGTTGTTTAAAGTGACAGACACACAAAATGCAGTGAAAATGAATGTGATGTGTTAGACAAAACAACAACAAAATATGTAATAACTTTTACTATGAAATATTTTACTTCGGAAACGCGCGAAAAAAGATCAGCACTTCCATACAAAAAGCTCGAAGACCCGAAACATTATGTTTATAACAATATGTCGGCTGATTTTGTTCCGCGATATTTCTCCATAGCATCCAAGTTCCAAATGATGAGTACCTTTTGTACATTTTACACGATCCCATGAAATATGTACGTAAATATGTACCGTATTCCGATTTTTCGTATTTCCTTTCTTCCTCCAAATATATTCAACCAATTCGAATTTGTATAAATAACGGAAAAAAGTACCATATGTGTTATACCAGAGTCTAAGCTACATCATATCTACATCAATTCAATCGGTTCAGTAGTTTTGCCGAGAAAGAGTAACAAACATCCATCCTCACAAAAATTCGTATTCATAATATTAGTAGGACGAACAATGTTCCTATCATTTTATTACCTTAATCAGGATATTGTATTTGGAGGAAACAGGGGAATACAAAGCATCAATTTGGTAAACTTTTCATAGGTTTAGCTAACATTTTTAAATGCATGTCCTTAGGGCCTAATCACACTTAATCAGCTGTGTTCAGTACGCGTACTTCGCTGAAGGATTCGTAAGCATCTCATACAAAATCGTAGTTCTATATGGACAAAGCTGAACAGAGATGAATAACTGTGATTAGTCCCTTAGGCGTTGACTCCCTGTCAACGCTTTACCCAAGAGAATAGATAAAATATATTTACCTAACATGAACAGGTTGATGTGCCGGCAACCTAAGAACAAGCGCGTTGCTAGCGCTAGAAGGGCAGTCTTCAAACACGGGGTTATCTAGACTGTACGAGGGCGGAGGTGACTTGCATTTCTTCATGGCGGCGAGTCGCTTCATTAACGACACGCCCGACTTGTCCGGCTTCGACTTCTCCTTACTCTGAAACAATAACGTGCAAAAATGTATTTTTACGGCCCAAGGTTTTGACTGAAATAGTTAGTTTCCTCTTTGAATTCTAAACATAATAAAATCTACCTCAAACTTTTATAATTATAAAAAGGAACCTGGAAATGTAATAAAAACAAAATGAACTGGCTTCTCATATACATTCACGCCTTTTTTCCCGAAGGGGTAGGCAGAGGTGTACCTGGACTCAGTTCCCATTGGAGATACACCCACATTTCGCCAGTATGTTATTGGTCCCATGTAATAGGGGACGAGCCTGTTGCCATCTAACGGGCACAGTTCCAGACTCCAGGCAGTTATTGAGTTAATTCCTAATGGAAAAATTCAATATTTATCACTTTGCCTGATCTGGGGATCGAACCTGGGACCTCTAGATTAGCAGTCGAGCATGCGCCCTCTACGCCACCGAGGCAGTCATGTGCCGGCAATCCGGCTTCTCAAGGAGCCAGTATTAACACACGAAAAAGCAAAAAGGTAACTCTGTTATCTCAACCGAACAACCATTGTCTCTTTAAATGAAGAAGACTTTTCTATATAAGTATGCATTTTGTGATCAGTCAAAAACAAAATCTTTTATTGAAATATGCCTTTACGAAGTAAGTATTAATAATATTCATATTATAAATTGTATTAAAAATCAGTGACAGGACCAGGTAACTGCTATTTATCAATACAGGCTCAACAGAGACCTAGTGTCAGGTAACCAAGGTACATAAGTGAAAACAAACGTACAATAACAATATATACCACTTACCTAAAATCTTAAAAAACGAGATACTTACCTAAGTAAAATAATAATTATTAAGTTAAAAACAAATTTTGTACTACAATTGTTAAAGGTCCAAATAAGGCAATTATAAATTTTAATTTTAACATATATTCACGCCTTTTTCCCGAAGGGGTAGGCAGACATTACACCCGGTACACCCACATTTCGCCAGTATGTTATTGATCCCATGTAATAGGGGGCGAGCCTATTGCCATCTACCGGGCACAGTTCCAGACTCCAGGCAGTTATTGAGACTGCCTCGGTGGCGTAGAGGGCGCATGCTCGACTGCCAATCAAGAGGTCCCGGATTCGATCCCCAGGTCAGACAGTGTTAAATATTGGATTTTTCCATTAGGAATTTTAATTTTAAATGATGAAATACATATAGACAAATATATTGATCACTTTATAACTATTTTCGTACATTAAAATTTGTGGTGTACTTATTTCCTTTTATTGTCATTTGCCAGCATTACAGAAGCACTGAAAAAGTTGGAATGTAATCACATTAAAAATATACCTTTTCTAATCTCGGCGTAGATTGGAGCGAGTGCGGCTGAGAGCTCCACGGATACGACAGCGGTTGCACTGCACATAAACAAACTATTAATATGACTTTATACAACGTGTATAGTATTCTACATGGTGAAAACTATTCATCTACGACGAGTATTAGATTCTATCATCGAATAATGTCATAGAAATCTAATAATAAGGTACTAGAAATGTTATAAATACGAAATGCTTGTCGCCACCTTACCATCCTTTTTCCTATCCATGCTATCACTACTACATACTATATACGCATGTTAAATTCAAATGCAGAGCCACGCACATACTAACCGGTGTTTGGTCGCTGGTTATAGTTAAGGTAACCATCGGTTAAACTAACTATAGTTAAACTCCTAACCAATGGTTGACATCAGCTGAAAATTTGTCGAACTTTAACACTCCAAAACGTTTAACGATTGGTCGATTTAACTGGCGATCTAAAAATCCAGCATAATTTAGGTGAGTTTGTGATTGTACGGTTCATCATCATTATCATCATCAGCCGAAAGACTTCCACTGCTGAACATAGGCCTATACCAGAGAACGTCATAAACTAATCATATGGGGAATTTTGGCGTAAACATCACGCTTGTTGTGCGTCTTGGGGATTGCAGCAGTTGGTATACTTGGACATGGAGTGCTGCCCCCTCTCCGAATATGTCCCTCTGCCGGGTCTCACGGCTCCCACGGGATGAGAAAGGGGTGGCCCTATTATATAGCCGGGAACCACCCGGCCTACTGTGGTACAAGTTTCTTATGCGTTCTTCTTGTAAAGGTATTTTTCGAACGCACGGTGGACTCATTACTGTTTATATCTTCATTGACGTACTAAAGTGTCAGATTGAGACCAATTTTATTAAATCTTTTTGACTTTGACTTTGATCGAAGAAATCGCTATGATATATGTATCGCTATATCAATGTTCTAGTAAGTTAGTAGTATTATTTATTCTGTGGTCCTAGTACCTTGTTGCTTAGATTGGTACCGTGAATAGTTACCGTGAGGAGGGCTGTCAGCTCTTGGCGGAGCGTCGGGCGCGGGCGGAGCCACGGGGCCTGCTCGAGGGGATGACTGAAACAATACAATATTATGTCAACTAACCATTTATGTAACGGATTATGGCCACAGAATACTAAAGGGACAGAAATACACTTCGCAAAATAATTTTACTAAATACCGACTCTAGCTCCGACGCAATAAAGTGCAATTCAGGTAGCACACCACCTAATTATCGTTATATTAACTTACAAGCTGCCTCTCATTCTATCGCGTACCTTCTAGCCCATAGAAATTATTCCGTCTAGACGTACGCCCCGGCTACTTGTAGCTTCATAACTTTATTCAAATTCAAAATTTAATTTGTATTATTTCATTTTAAAAATATCTGAATATAAATATATCAAATAGGCTTCCTATATTCGGAGGAAACAGGGGAATACAAAACATCGATTTGGTAAATTTTCCATAGGATTGTGTCAAACTGCTAACAGGTCCGCTACCCTGTGAAGTATTACTAGACGTCGATATAGCTATATGAATACCTTATCAGCATGTGGCGTGACATAGTTCCCAGGGAAGACTCCCGCTCGCTGAGTGCGCTCCGCCCATCCCTTGTACCATCCATCTCTACATCGTTCCGTTACTGTGTATATCGCTATAGAAACAAATTGATAATAATAAGCAATAACAATATTGCATTTAAACTACTTCACAACAAATGGAAATAGCATAATTAAAACATTATAATATTAAAAAAAATAATTGGTTGTCTGTAAAGTCGGTTTACTGACGATAGTTGAACGTGACAACGCGCTCACTCAAGTAGGAGAGAGACGGATGTCGAACGCTGCCGAACGCAAAGGCCGATTGTGCTTCTTTGTCGCTCGATCCGCGCTCTCGCTTGCACTTCAAGCCTTACATGGAACGCCTCAGAGCGAGGTAACGCCGCATGAGTCATGTTTTTTCGTGCGTGCAGCCGGCTCTATCGAATTATAAGACGTTGTCACGTCAAAATAAATTTTTAATATCCTATCTCTTCATCATGGGCATGACGAGTTTCAACAACTAGTATTTCCAGGGTGACAGGCGCAGTGCAGTGCCGCGCATAATTTACTATTTTAAAACACTGGGTGGCACTGTGTCTGATATGGGCAATCATGATGCTTACCATCGGGCACCTGATTTGCTCGTCTTGTTACTCATAAAAAAAAGGTTTCTGTACTATATTTTTTTTTTTTTTTTTTTTTTTTTTTTTATGATAGTGAGTATACAAGACGAGCAAATCAGGCGCCTCACGGTAAGCATCACGATTGCCCACACCAGACACAGTGCCGCCCAGTGCTTCAAAATTCAAAATTCTGCGCGACACTGCACTGCGCCTGTCACCCTGAGATATGAGTTATTGAATCTCGTCATGCACAGTAATTTCGCTGGTAACATTGCCCTTCAGACCGGAACACAGTAATGTTTGCACATTACTGCTTGGCGGATGAATAACTGGCAAAGGTGTGGTACTTCCCCAGGCGGCGCCCTGCAAAAGAGGCCTACCACTACAAGATTAATTAAGATTAATATAAGTATATATTAAATAGATGTTTGTAATATTAGGGTTTATTTATGTATGTTTATAGATATATAGACCAAGTATGTATTTTAGTCACCTTTATGATTCTATATTTATTTATTAAGAAGTCTCTGTAACACCACCGACCAAATGTTTATTACGGTCCTCTCCTCTCCCTGCACGGTTGTCTGGAAGAGATCGCTCTTAGCGATAATACCACTCATTGTAACACTAATATTATGAATAGTTATTAGTTTTAAGATCTTCTTGTTTGTGGTGTATAAAGTGTTTATCTATCTCTTTAACGATATTGAACTATTGTTATTGAACCTAGTCAAATGTATCGTGAACACGTTATAAATAGTGACCAGTGACCAGTGAGGAAGAACGTGGTTTTTAAACTTCTTGATGTACATTTTTTTTTACTCAGTTTTAGGTTAGTAGAGATATCATACCTCCTTTTTTAAGCTCAAGTTCGTCAGGTTTCTGTGGTTTGTATGCATAAAGGGCGAGATAGGGCGCGGGCAACGATCGGTCGGACGAACGTTCGCTCGAACGTTCGGGACGACGGCGCGACGAACGCTCGCGGGGCTCGTGCGGCGTTGTATCGAGTAGACTTGTCGCTACTATTTCCGCTGAATGTCTGGGGGAAAAAATAAGAATTTTCGGAAAATATATCATAAACAAGACTTCCGCAGCTCAGGCAAGTGTTTTTTTAATTTATTTTGATAATTCTTATTTTATTTGATAGGTCATTCCTCCGAAAGAATAGAAAAATAAAGAGGGGCGGGGCACCGATCCACCGCTTCTAAAAAAGATATAATTATTCAGTTGAAGTTGTATCTGACCTAAATGCACAAACTTAAGCTCTATATGTAAATATTTATCGTTCATGTATATTTTACAAAAACCACCGAATTTATTAGGAAAAAAATTTTAAGGAGTGGTTCCTTAAAATTTTTTCCTCAGAGAAATAACTTATCAAATAAAATAAGAATTATCAAAATCAATTTATAATAATTGGCAGAGTTATCACGCAACAAACATACAAAAACTTGCTGACGTACTAAGAACCTGCTCCTTTTTAGCAGTCGGTTCAAATTTACTTTTATACAAGATGGATAAAAAAAACCTTATGCCTTTTCTCAAAATTCATTACAATCGTTAAATTCCTGTATAATATTCAATAAAAATATGAGCAAATCTCAGATTTCTCAGGTCAAAGCGCTGGGGTATAGTGAGAGAATAATCAGTCAGTCAGGCAAGACCTTAATTAATATAGGATGTGACAAATGAATTCTTACCTATGCTGCACCGAATGATTCCCCTGCAAATGCGTAGACGGTGTCAAACTGTGCCTCTTCTCCTTCTCTCTATAATGTTCCCTATGTCTAGAGACATAAGGCTCCTTTCCCTGCGACAACACAGCTGCCAACCCTTTACCGAAATTCAATATCGATTCGGGACCGCTTCTGCTCGAACACGGCGCTTCGAGATGAGAGTGGTCGGTATTGCTTGTACCTTCTTGATTTTGCTCGTTATTTGGTTGAGGAGTCGCAGAGGCCGTAGCATTCGTATTCGGACTCACATTCGTCGGCAATGTGACACTTAGAGTTGTATTAGTGGCCGTCGAGCCTTCGTTCAAGCTCAGTACTCCCATGGAAGTGTTTATAGCTTCGTTGATCTCGGCCGGTCTAGATGGAGTCTGGTTGGTGTTATTATCAGGTGAGCTAGGTACACT
Source organism: Hemistola chrysoprasaria (assembly GCA_947063395.1). Classification (NCBI taxonomy): domain Eukaryota; kingdom Metazoa; phylum Arthropoda; class Insecta; order Lepidoptera; family Geometridae; genus Hemistola; species Hemistola chrysoprasaria. The sequence continues at coordinate 2,652,142 of OX346709.1, read as the reverse complement.
AGGTTCAGCGCTTTCACTGCTCGCATCCGAACTATTATTGGGGGTGGTCGTCGACCCCCCTGTGTTAACACTGGAGTTTGAATCCGAACTGACTTGAACTGGAAACTGTATAGGGGCCTGATACTCAGTTCTTTGAATGGGCGGGTTATATTCAAACTTGGCGCCCCTTATTCTATCGTAATCGACTCTACTTTGGACCATAACCCCGCCGCCCGTTCCCACCGTCGGGCCGATGTCTATGGGCTTGCCCACGCCCAACTGTGGGATGAACTGTTGGAAGGTTGGGTGGGATTGGCTCATGGTTGCCATGTTGTGGTACGTGGTTTGAGCGACCGGCATCGATGACGTCATCGGCAGGAAGCGATGCTGAAATAACAAATATATAGTTTTATAATACTTTATTGTACACAACATACAAAAAAAGTGTGAATGGTCAAGTCGGTAGCGGTCGACCGCGGGCGTACTTTTCATGAACAAGTTGACGTTGTTCTTAGGAAAGGCCAAGTCAAAAGTACCTACAACCGACGAGCATGTATGAAAAATGTCATGAAAGTGAACGAAGCGAAAGTTGTATGTCAGGATCGTAGCAAGGGAATGGAACCCAGGATCGAATATTCAGCAGCGACTCTTGCGACCGCTATACCAACGAGGCAGGCTACATCTAGTCACAGTTATTGTCTATTTAGAGTTTCTAAACAAATATTTATTTTAGTACTACGTGTGTCTGCCTTGAAACAGGGATAGATTTAGAAGGTACATGACGAAGAGAGAGAGAGAGAGAGAGAGAGAGAGAGAGAGAGAGAGAGAGAGAGAGAGAGAGAGTAACGCGTCTCGTACTATACTGTACCACGAAATGCAGTAAACGGGTAGTCTAAAACCGTAAGTAAAAGTACTGGAAGCGATACTATCGTTTTATTTTGGCGAACACAATACCAAGGACAAATTACCGTTTTCCTCTATGTATTTGGAACAGACTTTAAGAGCGTACGTGGCCTTTTAGGAATTTGACACAATCCTATGAAAAAATTACCAAATCGATGTTTGGTATTCTCCTGTTTCCGCCGAATATAGAAAACCTATTTGATAAATCTATATCCTGATATTTATATAGTGAAGTAACCTATGTCTCTATCATTTTAGTTACTCTTATAAACTGTCGGTCACTTCCTAGTAAACTACGAAATATCCCAGTTTTACTCGCGCGATCGGGCGTTTATATTACAAAATAATGAAGTTTATAATAGAAAATAAAACAATAGAGACATAGTCTACTTCATTATCAAAATATCAAGATAAACATTTACCAAATAAGTTTTATATATTCGGAGGAAACACGAGAATGCAAAACATCGATTTGATAAATTTTTCCATAGGATTATGTCAAATTGCTAAGAGGTCGTCTTTCCTGTTGATAAATGTAATACCTGTGCATGATGTCGATGTTCTGAATGTCCTGCTCTCGCGTGTTCTGGGACAGGTGGTACGGCTCGGTTCAACGGCGCGCTGGAAATTATATAAAGGTTTTATATTCAACGTGTTGTGTTACGAAAGGTGTTTTTTTTTGTAGTGGTAGGCTTCTTTAGCACGGGGCCGCCTGTAAAGTACCACACTTACACAAGGAAGTACCACACCTTTGCCAGTTATCCATCCGCCAAGCAGTAATGTGCAAACATTACTGTGTTCCGGGCTGAAGGGCTATGTTACCAGCTACATTACTGGGCATGCAGTTTCAACAACTAATATCTCAGGGTGACAGGCGCAGTGCAGTGCCGCGCAGAATTTTGAATATTAAAACACTAGGTGGCACTGTGTCTGATATGGGCTATCATGATGCTTACCATCAGGCACCTGATTTGCTCGTCTTGTCACTCACTATCATAAAAAAAAGTGTGTAGTTATACATAAGAGCCCTATCACATTTCAAACGTAATTTTTGTAACAGTCATCTTTGGCGTAATTAATCCAAGAAACGAAAAGACTACGACAACTTTAATTTGTTGAATAATGGAGAATATTTATTAGTATTGACCATAGCGGCCTCGCTTTACTGTTTATAAAAATTCAAAATCCCGAAGCGTGTCCGTGGTCCAGCGGGATTATGCCCGTCTTTAAATCCAGAGTCCCTGGATCGAATCTTACAATGTGGACTTTTCGTTTTGGCGCTACCGTGTTTCGGATGGCACGTTAAACTGTAGGTCTATAGTTTCCTATGAAATATGTAGGGGGCAGTCGTTAGGTCATGTCGGACGCCTTGTAGGAATCTTGGCGACCTAAAACTCTAACAATATGGGTTGTCCACATAACCCATATGAATTGACTCGAGCAGTGTAATTGGGGTAACCCGTTCTGTCAGAGTATAAATTCCAATAATATAATAAATACCTATTCATGAGATGTCTAGCCGCTTGATTGAGTTCGACAAACGCTATAGGGAATATGCCCACTCTCTGCTCCACTCTGCCCTCCGCCCAGTTTTCGTCGACTCTTCGGTGCACCGTTATTATTGTACCTAAAAATTAAAACATTGTTAAACATAACATAACATACCGTGACATACCGTCACACCTTTTCCCCGAAGAGATAGGGAGAGATGTACCCAGGACTCAGTCCCATAGTAAGTAACCCCTACATTTCGCCGGTATATTATTGGCCTCATGTAATAGGGGGCGAGCCTATTGCCTTCTACCGGGCTCAGTTTCAGAGTCCAGCCTGTCATTGAGGTAATCCCTAATGGAAAAATCCAATAAAACTTTGCCTGACCTGGGGATAGAAATCGGGACCTCATAATCGAGCTTGCGGCCACTACACCACCGAGCCGTTGAACATTGTTATATTTTAATTAAAAATTAAATTATATGTATTATGTACCGACAATGAAGGTCTATCTTTTCCGGTATAAGAAGAGCACAACCGGTGAAGAGATAGTCCGCTACATAAAAGAAAAGGGCCAAGGACGAGTCCCGCACCAGGTATTCTCCAAGATTTCACTGTCTACGCGGACGCAGAATTTCAAGTTCTACGTGCTCCGGTTTCCGGTAAAATTTAAGGAGACTCTCCTGGCGCCAGACTTTTGGTCTGAAGGCATAGTGTTCCGGGGCTTTAGGGAGGCGAGACCGAAACCTATCATCCCTAAAGCATAGATATAGTTAATATGATGTTATTATGTATGTTAGTCTGTAAGGTATTTATTAATATGGGCCTCTGGTGCGTATAATTTATTATACGCACTATTGCCTGAAATAAATGAATTTTATTTATTTATTTATTATTTTCTCTGCATAATAAAAAGTCTAAGTCGCTTTTCGAATCTGTCTGTCTATACATGGGTATATCCGCTAAATCCGCCAAAACCACGCACAGGATTTGGACGAGGATTTCACTAATGGACGAACTAATTAAAAACTTACCTACGAATAATTCATGAAGGTATTGTGAAATTGCCTGAAATAACGATGATGTTGGTCGGTCGGAAAAGAATCATGCCGACTGGAGAAATACCCAACAGAAAATACAATAACACTTCGCCCAAACTGAGGATCGAACCCAGGACCTCATGCTCTTAAATAGCACTTGCAACCACACTAAGAGGTTGACCTATTAAACTGAAGCAATAACAACAGCCACAGAATCGTAATACGAGCTTGTTAAATATAGGTGAGCCAACCTTTATCGAAAGCGAGGCACCCTTCCTCGTCTGGCGCGGACATTCTGAAGTCATACATCGCCTTGCAGAGTGCTGTTGGGACCTGAAGCGGAATAATAACCTGCAAATACATACATACATTGCTAATAAGTAAAAATAATGATGATTTATTTATTGCCAGTTGAAAATAAATAGTTAAAATAAATAGTTGCATAGTGTAGGGTTCAATACCTAGATAACTGAACAAAACGCTTCCAATCATACAGCGCCATCTATTAGTTCCTTGCTCAAGGTATATAAATATGCATTAAAATGGCCATAACTTTTAAGAATTATGACTATTACAGCCACAAGGGGCCGCAGATCTGAATAGTTGATATCAATTTCAACTTGATACCTCCACGCGTTCTCCTGAAAAAGTGTCTTAATAGACGGACAGACAGGCAGACAAACAGACAGAACAAAGTGATCCTTAAGGGTTCCTTTTTTCCTTTTGAGGCACGGAACCCTAAAAACAATATATAATAATAGTATGATATGGGCCACACACGGTCATCTGGTCCAAAACTAAGCAAGCCTGTACTATGGTAACCACATGACAGATATACTTACTTATATAAGCTTATAACACCCAGACACAGATCAATCAGAACATGCACACAAAATGTTTGTCCTGGCCGGGGATCGAACCCGGGCCCTGCGGCACAGAAAGCAGAGTTACTAACTACTGAGCCAACGAGGCTGCAAAACAATATGGAAATTTTACAAAACGTATTAATTGATTTTTTCAAGGGTGTATTGGAATTTACTAGTCGCCCACATTTAATCTGTACTCATATATTGTTCTTATTCATTTTGGCCCCTTTATAGAGTATTCTATTCTATAGCCCATCAAATCTAAGAAGTACCGTATGAACCTTTTATTTTGCCTTTTAAGAAAGATTTCTTTTTAAATTTAGTGATTAAAAATTGTGCATCGGGTTATTGAATGTAAAAGTATTTCGCCTTGAAAATATGAAACACCACACGGTAATTCGTAGATTTGATTGACTGTAAGTCTACATTGAATTGTGTTTTCATCAGAACTTTTTTTTTATGATAGTGAGTGACAAGGCGAGCAAATCAGGTGCCTGATAGTAAGCATCATGATTTTCCATATCATACACAGTGCGCGGCACTGTACTGCGCCTGTCACCCTAAGATATTAGTTGTTGAAACTCGTCATGCCCATGTAATTTCGCCGGTAACATTGCGGACCCTACAGACTGGAACACAGTAATGTTTGCACATTACTGCTTGGTGGATGAATAACTGGCAAAGGTGTGGTACTTCCCCAGCGGCTTCTGCAAAAGAGGCCTACCACTACAAAAAGGTGTGTACCAAATATCAGATGAATCAGTCAACAGGAGCGAGGTTAAATTTCAATTAACAAGGACCCAAACAAAGGATTCAAGCTAAACAAAACCGTTTAAGATGTAAAATGTAAAAGGTGACTAACAAGAAGTATGTAGTAAGAAGTCAGTCTGGTCGGCAGCTAGTACTTAACTTTTAACTCGAAAATAAGAAGAAGAAGTACTTAATAAGTTTACCAACCTGTACATAAGTGATGGGGAAAATCCCATTCCTGCCGGAACACTCTCCGTGGTACCAATACGGGTCCAACTTCTTCTGCAGGATGATCGTCTCTCCCTTCTTGAAGGAGAGGTCACTGGAAACATCATTGTATATTAATAACTAGTGGGCAATGCTTTCTTGCGCGCGCGTGTGTGTGTAAACTGCTAATCGCATATTAAGCATACAAATAATTTCACTTACCGCATACAATCACGCGTAAACGCTTTAAACGCAAGACGATCGTTTCGTAGTAATTAAGTAACATGGTTTACTGTTCTCCGAAATAGTTAACATAATAACTGAGCTATTGCACGCGGCTTTGTCCACAGTGGACTGTTATACCTACTTAGGTACAACGGTCCACCTACATAGGTTCAAAAATATACGGTACGTTCAATAATGACACACGCATCGACACACCAAAAACGCTCAGCCCGTATCTCTAGTTATCGAACACACATTTAACTTGTAATAAGATTATATTTATTGCTTATAGGATTATATATAAATAACTGTATATAATATTAGTTCCTTATGTAACCTTTTTCGGTAACCCTGTAAGGACCTCCGCGACACAGGCCAGCCCTAGTGAGGAGTCCGCTGAAAACTTTGTATTTTGGCTTATTTTTTGGTAAATAAAGATATTTGTATTGGATAGGAACACGATCTGTTCAAATATGTTACTCTCCGTTCACACATGTCGAATGTCGGGCTCGTTATTTTGGCTCATTCTTAATAGTTTGTGTATACAGAACAACTGAGAAAAAAATATAACACTATTTTTGTATACCTACCAGTGTGAATGGTTTAAGATAAGTTTTGAAATAAATACTAGGGTATCATAAATTATTGAGAGCACTGACCGGCCTTCCCTTAAAAACCGTCTTAAACGGCTATCACACCGCGTCTTCAGAGGGTCGCAATCGCAACATGTTTGCCAACTAGTTACTGTTAGTCCCTTGCGCTCTACTTTAAGTTTCATAAAAACTATATTTTCTTAAAATATATTATTAGTAGTATATTAGTAGCAGTATTAGTATTAGTAGTTTTAGTTTAAGACATCATATCATTTTTGGAAATTCGCTGTAGTTTCGAAGATGGCCCTGAAGACCCTTTTAAAAAAATCACCTGTACATTAAATATAATTAGGTATTATGTTATTTATTACAACATGGTCAGGCGTCATATTTTTTTTAATATTTATATTACATTATAACTAAAATACCAAATAAATTGCATACTTTTAGCGCCATAATATTAAAAACTAAGGTCAATATTCGCATTCGCATTGGCGCATTTTTAGAGTCAAACATTCGCATTCACAATGTGGCAAATGGAACATACGTTACATCACTACATCACAGTTAGCTTAATAATAAATTCAATTAATTCAGCCACTAGACCTTTGCGTATTAAAACAAAATAATTGTAAGTAAAATAAAATTACTAATGTTAAACAATTATTACGCCGGGCGCCGGCCACCGCAAAAAAAGGTGTTGCAATAATCTGCACATTGCTGCATTTTTGGTATGTTGTTAGAATAGATACCAATATTTTATATTTTTTATAGACTAAGCGTAAACATCTCAGCCAAATGACGTCCACGGCTGAACACACACACGGCCTCCCCCATAGATATCTATCCAGTCCAGTTGTAAGCGGCCCGCCTCCTCTTGGCGTCTTTATCAGATCGTCTGTCCACCTTGTGGGTGGGCGTCCTACGCTGCGCTTGCCGGTCTGTGGTCTCCATTCAAAAATACAATAAGAAAAATTTCCCCCACGGGCGGGACTCGAACCATGCACCCTCCGCACCACTGCGTGGTGGGCCCTTTGTCACTTGAGCTGATGGAGGTATTAGTCGTCGGCGAAATTTTTCTATCCCTTTTACCTAACGCCTATAGGGGCGTGTGTTTATCTATAGCTGATGCATTTCGCAATCTAACAATACCAATAGTTACCAATACAAAAAGTTAGATACTAATAGTTTTAATCTAAAATTGCAACTTCGAAAGCCCAACTCTTTGCTGGAAAATCATCGAAATTTTCGGACTTCTCTCAGATTTTAGCTTTAAAACGGGAAAATCATATATCTACCCAAGACCATATTATTTATTCTGTACCGAGACTTTAAACTAGAAAAAGACAATTCAAATAATCGGACAACTTCTCTAGGATTTTTGATAGCGAGGGCAGGCCTAAAATAGGCCGATAATAATTATAGACACTATTGCTGTCATCGCCTTCATGGATGGGATGGACAAGTGCTCTCTTCAGGAAGTCAGGAAAATCTCCAGTAGGGAGTGAAAGGTTAAATATTACATAAGTATATCACAAGAGATTACATCCCACTCAACAGCGCAATTATCTCGTAGATTTAATATTATGTTTTCCATCTCTATTTCATCAGTTAGTAAATGCCGAAGGACTTACAGGCTCGGGCATACATAATTATTATGTGGTATAATTTTCTTGTCAATGTTAGAAAAAATACCGATTAAAGCGATTCGAGGAATCTCTGAGATGCAGTCTTGAGTCATGTTTATATAACTCTCCATGTGTTTTATGCTTACTTCTTTGCTTTTTAATTTGTTTTTATTCAGTCTCGTTTTAGTTTTTTCAGGAGATTAGAAAGTTACGATGTCTGAAATAGGTGAATGGAGCGAAGAGACTCAGTGCCTTTCTTAAGACCATTAATAATGACGATTTGATGATCTTACCCTGGTTCCTTAGATATATAGTCGTACATGGCTCGGGCGTGCGGCGGCAGCTGTTTGCCCTCGCGCGACTGTACTTGTTGCAACTGTAACAATATTATACAAAATAATTTATAAAAGAAAAAAAACTATAGGGACCTAGTTTACTTTATCTTAAATATATCAGGATAATGATCAACATCGATTTGGGTAATTATTCACAGGATAATTTTAAATAGCTAAAAGTTGGCGTACCCCTAACCTTTAGTATTAATTGGTTAAAATATGACAGTGGATCTTGAAGAGTTCGCGCGAGCCAAGTTCCTTGCCTCGCGATTCTTCGATGCCTTGTTCACATAAAAAACTATTATTAAACTATATTACCTTATTAGCCTGTGAATGTCCAGTCCTAACAGGTCGCTGTGAGCCAGCAACTTTTCTCGGTGCGGAGTTCCTCATGCCCTCCAAGATCCTCATGAGGAGCACGTTCGGCGGAAGCTCTTCCACCTTCGTATCCACCAGCACCCTGCATTCTGGACAGCGCAGCTCTTTGTGGGATTCCACTATCACCTGGAATGGGAAAAATTAGTTATTCTTACATATTATTCATGTTTTATATTACTAAAAACAAATTCAATTTCCGCTTCTGTCTGGCAGGCCTGTATCTCCTAAAACAAGCAACGGATTTGATGCGGTTTTTACCAATAAATGGAGTGATTCAAGCAAAAGGCACATAATATGTGTATAAATCATTAAGGTTTTGCATAAATTGGCTGAAATATAACGATCAATATTAATATATAAAGTTAAGGTTGAAAAAAATCATCCCACATCACACTTCCAGTGGTTGTACCTCTGTATTTTAATGTTATACATTATGTGCATGTTGTACACAATTAAGTCAGAAGCATTTTAATGGTAAGGAAAGTGTGGAATTAACTTCCGTATGGCGACCTTATCGTGCTACCTTTCACGCAACGAGATGGCAACCGGCGATGCTGAAGCATTTTTAGAAACAAAATGAAAAGGGTGAACGCAATATTTTCCCGGAATTACATAGGTAGATCAATAAAACAACTGTTTCCTTGTACTTACTGATTTTATACGAACATACATATCATATAGACATATAAACGATATTAATATAAGTTTGCTTTCCTGAGACTTTGTTATGTTATATTATACCAAGCTGTGCCCCGCGGTTTCACCCGCGTAGTCTTCGTTCCCGTAGGAATATCGGTATAAAAAGCCTATATGTTATTCCAGGGTCCACACTATCTACATACCTAATTTCAGCCCAATCAGTTCAGTAGTTTTGGCGTGAAAGAGTAACAAACATCCATCCATCCATCCTTATAAACTTTCACATTTATAATATGAACCCTTTAGTCGCCAGACTTTATATCAGTAGTCGTGCCCCTAGCGTCCGGCAAAAAATAATCGTAATTCTCTAAGCTTTGGTGATTATTTTGAAATATTCTATTTAAGAGATAAGCATGTATAGTGCGACACAAAAGTTTAGAAATTAATTGAGGGCGCCACTTGTCATATGTATGGCAATACTTAAAGTTACCTATAAACAATTTTGATACTTTGCGATTTATATTTATTTTCCATATTATTTACCTCTCTAATGGAAGATCTCTAATGGAAAAAAAGTGTCTATGTAACTCGTTCACCTAGAAATTCTAGTCAATAAATAACAAATCAAGCTTGGAATCCTATTTCATAAAAGTAAGGATTAGGATAAGGACTGGTAAACTTGATACTGCCTCACTGCCTCAATAGTGAGCGCAAGCGCTACTGCTGGGTTCGATTTAGTTTTTATACAATAATAAATTTGATTAAATATTTTACATAATTGGATTATTCCATTACGAATTTTCTGTCTGGATTTGTGCCTGGTTGATGGCAATAGTATCACCCCCTATTACATGAGAAAAAGACGTGATGTTATGTTTTATTATCTAAGTGGTTTTAGAGCACTTGGATTTCCAATAGGCTTACATGTCGGCCAATGGATTTTCGAAGCATAGTAGTTCTATAGCATAGTGTATTTAGTTAAGGTAGATTCTAAGAAAGTAGCTGTATTGTTTAGTCTTTATTTAATAAAAGCCAGTTTGCCCATATTTATACTACTAATAATTAAAATATCAAAAATTTTTTTCCATAAATGTATTTTTTATTTCAACAAAGCATTTTGAAAGAACTTTTTTTATTACTATAAACATTATAGAAAAAACAAGTACATTATGTATGGTTCGCGCGCGAGCTATGTATCACCGGTACTGTGCTATTTGACTTTATATCTTCTATATTATGTAATATTTACAACCTATTTAACTATATACTGAAACAAAACTTAAAAAAAAGACTAAATTGTATCAAAAACAAGACATTATTAGAAAATTTATCCCAATTTCTTATAAATCGTTTTGTAAACGCTCTCTGCTTCCATCGCAATAAATATCGTCTCGTAATATTATACTTCATAATTTAGAGAATGTAGGGATCTCCTGCTTCACAGATTCACAGCATAGAATAATGAAAGTTTTTGGCATTAGTAACTCTTTTTTTGGCCGGCCTTTTCTGTGTTTTGGAGGAGTTCCGAAGTTTCCGTTATGTTTTACTCCCTCTATAGCGATTCTTCTATCAGAATGATTCTGATACACCTAAAACCTAAAAAAACATTATAATAATATACATATTATAGTATTTACAAATTAGATACACAATACCATAGGATAATGTTTAAAAAACCTTTTTTTTTTATTTACTCGTCTTAAAGTATTTTCAACTTTTAAAATGCAGTTGCCTTTATTTTAAAATAAATACTTATTAAGTATTCTTTTTTATTTTATTATAATATTTCCTCTTTCTTAAATTTCATTGAGCTACATGGGTGTAGGTATACGTAATGGGTGTAGTAAAATAAACATTTTAATCACTCGAATCACATACGTACTAGTAAACGTATCTTTTATACGTAATAAGTAAATACGTGCTAAAAGTATCAAAAACTGCAAATCCTACTATAAATGGACACGTTTTGAAAAATTTATATAACCTCAAAGGAACTCAAGCTATCTATTTTTAGGTAAAATTAAAGAGTATTAAATGGTTTTAATCTCGCAATTGAGTGCAATAATAATGATTTATTAGTATTGTTGCTAAGACATACCTGTCATTTCCGCTGTTCTCTTGTAAACATCATGCAAAGGAGAAAGTAATTTTCCGAGTTGAAACTCCTGCAAGCGTTGCATATACACCATATAAATTATTTGTCGAACACCGCCACGGATTGTTCTGTTCATTTTCCACTAAATCACTAAAAATTGTATGTATCCTGTTCTAAATTATATTCGAAAACATTAAAAACCGAGAACAATAATAATAATTTAATAGTTTTGACACAAACTTGACAGTTGCCTGACAGTAATGGGATGTTGCCATTATTACATTTTTTGTAGTTCCAAAATAATTAATTTCTAAACTTTTGTGTCGCACTATAACCAACTGTAAATGATAACTAGATTCACTATTTAGCTAATTATGAATATCGTTTCATAAAATACATCGTAATGATTTAAAAATGTAGATTAAAAGCGCAGTCGTAAATATACGACTCTGGCGGTTATGTAGTCTAACACATTTGTCGGATTAATCAGATGTAAGCGGTTAAAAGGTTAATAATAGGATTAATTAAGTACTCGAATCGAAACAAAAGCTTATCGAGGAGAATGTCATCCTGATTTCCGTGACAACACCTACGACCCACAGCGTTGAGGTAAAGATGCAAGAATTTCCTCCTCCTTGCTCGATCTAATTTCCTACTCCAAAAAACTTTGAATATACAACACTAATGGAAATGTCATTACAAGGAATTCACCTCTGCTGCTCTGGTGCGCAGTAGCTAGTAGCCCATAATATAAGTAATCAAAAACTACATATTTCACGCGCCAAAATACCTCAGTGCTTCAAGTCGAAGGTCTTCGACCAGTGTGTGTTACCAATGATGACATGCGGATCTGAAACGTGGTCTCCGACTGTGGGCCTTATCAGTAAGCTCAAAATAGGGCAACGAGCTATGGAGAGGGCTACGCTCGGGATTTATCTGCGAGATAGAATCAGAAATGAGGTGATCCGTAGACGAACGAAAGTTACCGACATCAAGCAGATTAGCAAGTTGAAGTGGCAATGGGCAGGGCACATACATAAAAAATATATTATGTAGACAATATATTAAGTCGCTTGACATGGTATGCATATGCCACAAGGATGTAAAAAAAATTAAATAAGACGGTGCGTGCTGAAAAACAGCGCTGTGCACGGTTAGCCGAGCACACAGCACACACACACCGCAGCACATGCTGAGCACAAGCCAATTGCTACAACCACTGTAAAGTATATGTTCTAACAGATTGTAATATCGTATTAAGGTTGGGCAATAAACAAATATTTCTTTCTTTCTTTATAACTGGTGGTCGATGCGACTGTAAAGTTCTCGAAGGGAGACCACGGACTGGCAAGCGCAGCGTAGGATGTCTACCCACAAGGTGGACAGATCTGATAAGGACGGCAGTAACCACAGAACACATATACAAGAAGAAGGCCCACTACGTACTTCAGATTTGCGTACACGAAGCGACGCTAGCGCTACCAACGCTTCGCACTGGAACTATTCAGTAGCGCGGGAGATTTAATATTTCTAACATTAGCTATAGGTACCTACCAATATTATATTTCTATATTTACTTCTATATCTATTCATGCCATACGCAAAGGGTAAAAAATAAGGGTAAAAATAAGGTATTAGAAGTAGTCTTTATTCAGATGAAAATAAGGTAAATCTTATATTACACAACATCTTTCTAGAAGGGGTTGGCCGAGGTGTACCCAGAACGCAGTCTCATACTAAGTATACTCCCACATTTCGCCAGTATGTTATTGGTCCTATGTAATAGAAGGCGAGACTATTGCCATTTACTGGGCACAGTTCTAGACTCCATGTTGTTATTGAGATAATCCCTCACGGAAAAATCCGATATTTAACACTTTGCCTAACCTAGGCGTCGTTTTCGCACAATCGCAATAATAGAGTCTATGATCTCGTTAGCATAAGAACAAAACTTTCTATAGCACAATATAACAAATACGAGAAACTTTACAAAACTTATTTCCACTAAAGATGTGCAAAGTGCAAATCAATAAAAAAGTGAAAATCGTAAACAAAAAACAGCCATTTCCACAGAGTACTTTATTAGCCATTTCTATTATACGGTTGCCAGATGGCAAAAAAGAAATTCTTCTAACGCTGATTCAAGTAATCATAAGAATCTGAGGTCTAAATTTAACTAATTTGAACAATATATGTAATAAAATTATTAATAAATTTCATTACTTATTTTAAAAGTGTTTATTCTTTATTATTTCTATCTTCCTAATTAATTAAATAATTCCCATAATTTTGAATTCTACTAAAATGTTATATTTTCCTTAGTAGGGTCAGTAAATAGTGCTTTCTCTGTCGTTTTTAGAGCTCCGTTTCTTTTTAACATTTCCTTCGCCGTGTTGGCATTGGCCGGGAACTAAGCTGACACCCCCTGGCAGTAACACGCTGGATTCAGCCGCTTCCAGCCGGACTGGATGGAAATCTAAGGGGTAGGCCTATGTTCAGCAGTGGACGTTCTATGGCTGAGATGATGATTTCACGCACAACCACTGACATAATGTTTACTGTATTTGTTTGTGTGATTACGTAAATGTGTGCTATATCTGTTTACCACATCCCCTGCAAAAGTTGGCAGAATAAAATGAGTACTGAAAGTAGCGCTGGACCATTCCTTACGCTATTATAAAAGCCGAAGAATGACTAAAGAATATATTATAGTTTCCTCTCGTATTAATAACTATTGCTTAGTATTTTAAAATTTGAGATCAGTATTTTGTAATATTGTAAATTTCTACAATCTCAATATCTACAGGTATACTAATTTGTGTAAATAACAGTTATCTTGTTTGCGCTATCTAATCAAATGTATGAACAGTTTTATGAGTCAAGGTGGAAAACACGTCCTTCTAGTGGATACTTCCGTTTAGGCTAGCGGCTAGACTAATTGATAATGCCTACATAGAAATGGTACGAAGGAGGGACGATGCAACGGTCAGGTCTAAAACGGACGACAGCGACGGAAGAGATAACTGGCACAAACTAGGGGAAGTCTGTACCTGGATCTGTGCTTAGTACTAGGTAATGAAATGACTGGTTACAAATGATGACGACAGTACATCTTCTGACCACGTGCAAGGCTTCTCGTCTAGTGATTTTCGTGACAATCCCCGTAAAGGTATTCCTATAATGTCCATTCGTAAACAACAAACTTAATTAAACAAAAACTTATTGTTCAAACTTATGATAGCTTTAGTTGTAGTGGTAGGCCCTTTTGCAGGGGGCCGCCTGGGGAAGTACCACACCTTTGCCAGTTATTCATCCGCCAATCGCCAAGCAGTAATGTGCAAACATTACTGTGTTCCGGTCTGAATGTTACCAGCGAAATTACTGGGCGCAGTGCAGTGCACGCCTCTTTCCCGAAAGGAGCAAAAAAAGGCGAAAGGGCAGAGGTGTACCCAGGACTCATAGTAGGTACACACCCACATTTCACCAGTATGTTATTGGTTCCATGTAATAGGGGGCGAGCCTATTGCCATCTATCGGGCACAATTCTAGACTCCAGGCAGTTATTGAGATTATTCGTAATGGAAAAATCCAATACACTGCCTGACCTGGGGATAGAACCCGGGACCTCATGATCATAATGATGAGACAGTCAGGTACATCACACATTAACATAATCAAGCAAATGCAGTAAACCTGTATGTGCGCAGTAAGGCACCATATTACCAGCAGAGGGAAAACCTTTGCGACGACATTTCCACAGTGATATTTCTACATCATATTTAAAGTGTAATGCCATAAATAGTGGATCCTCATTTAGTATAACGTACCTAAGTCCAACCTTGCATAGACAGGGGTGAGCGGCGATACGTATAAATAGAGTTCTGTTTCTGGCACGTACTCAATACGTTTGAGGGTCGGTATAAATATCACACACCTTTATGTACTTCTTAGACTCACTTTTTAGTATATAAATACACATGTAATCAGTTTTCCACTGAAATCTTTTTACAAAAGTGTACCTAAATGTCCTATTCCAGCACAAAAAGTGAGCCACAAAATAGTTAATTATTCAGTATTATTTATATTCTTTTATTCTGTAAGTGAACGTTCTATAAGTGAGAGATCAAGGTATCTATAGCAGAATTGCTATTAGAATCTTCAGAAGATTTTTTAAGCAGTCGGCAACTTTAAAAATTTAAAACATAACATAACATACATTCACGCCTTTTTCCCGAAGGGGTAGGCAGAGGTGTAACCCAGGACTCAGTCCCATAGTAGATACACCCACATTTCGCCAGTATGTTATTGGTCCCATGTAATAGGGGGCGAGCCTATTGCCGTCTACCGGGCACAGTTCCAGACTCCAGGCAGTTATTGAGATAATTCCTAATGGAAAAATCCAATATTTATCACTTTGCCTGACCTGGGGATCGAACCCGGGACCTCTTGGTTGGCAGTCGAGCATGCGCCCTCTACGCCACCGAAGCAGTCATAAGTTAAAAACTACCAGAATACCTAATCAATTGCTTTGCTCTGCGGCAGAGGGACATATCCGGAGAGTTGCAGCGCTCTCCGGCACCAAGCATTGCAACTAACTGTAAACTCTAAAAACTACTGAAACTATTTTCATCAATGGGCGAGGTAATTGACGCAGAAGGCTTTGATACATATTATACCCAATTAATTAGGGTTTTCTGTAGATGATTGACAAGACTGAGAGACTGACTTGACTGAGAGGTCGGGACAAATCATGCCGACGTTACATTCCTTGTATTCGTATGGAAGACAACTCAAAAAAGCTCGCGGGTAGGATGAGTTTCCTTGAATCTGACACCCGACCCGTCCCGCGCCCGACAATATGTGTTTTAACCAATACGGTAAATAAAAAAAACTACGCATGTATTCCCCCTAAACTCTTTTAGGTATTATACTATCTCTTTTAATCTATTTATCTTTTATCTCTTTTATCAATTATACTATTCTCTGTTGCCCGTGCGAAACCGGAGCGGGTTGCTAGTTACATAGTCATCACTAAAGTGGATGTACCACAGAATAAATAATAGTAGTAACTACATGCATTAGACACACTTAGCTAGTTGCCAATAAAATCAATGATTCACAGGGGCCAGTGTCTCCAGCGGTCGATTTTAAATAGAATGACCTTATGCCACAATTGATGGCGCCTACACACTCTAAATGTAGTATTATATACATCAGATTGATCATTATCAATGATATTTTATATAAGGGGACGTCATAATAGCACAACAGCACATCCTACTATCCTACTAATATTATAAATAGGAGTTTTTGAGGATAGATGGATGGATGGATATTTGTTACTCTTAATTCTTTCACGCTAAAACTACTAAAGTTCGGCATGTAGATAAATAAGACCGTGAAATAAAATAAATAGGATACTTTTTTCCCGAAATTCCGGGAACGCGGATGAATCCGCGGGGCTCAGCTTATAGTTATAGCCTTTTTAAGTAGGTACTTGTGTCACCCTTAATAAGGAATAGATTGGCACCTCATTTACCACATTACCTACACCTTTTACACGGGACACATTTTAATTTAGACGATATATAAACATACATACAGTCACGCCTTGTTCCCGGTTGGGCAGGCAGAGACTATTTCCCTCCACTTGCTAAGATCCTGATATACAGTTTTCGCTTCTTCCACTTTCATACATGCTCGGCGGTTGTAGGTACTTTTGACTTGGCTTTTCCTTAGAACCTTTGTTCAATTTGTTCATGGAAAGTACGCCTAGGTCGACCTCTACCGACTTTACCATTCACACTAGCCTTATAAATTCTCTTTTGTTAAACTCGTTTCATCCATCACTACATGTCCGAACCACCTCAGCATTCCTTTCTCTATCTCTGTCACTACATCTTCTAAAGCGCCACAGCGTCCCCTTATCGCACTATTCCTCATTATGTCCATCAGTCACTCCAGTTATGCTTGTCAAGCTTCTCCACACTGCACATCTCCACAGCATTCTTACTTTCATGCTTCTTCTGCCAGTCCCAACATTCGCTACCATACTTGTGGGGTTATAAACATACGTGTGGGGATCAGTACCCCTCTATGGACAGCCAGTCGCATCTTTTTAGACACTTTCTAAGAGTTCATAAAGGTATGCAACGCCCCATTCACTTGATTTCCTGCCAAAACTCTTCGTTCAATATCACAGTCATACTTTCCATCCCTTGTAAACTTTGAACCCAGATTATACAAACTCTTTCACTTGTTCCACTTTTTCTCCGCCAATCAGAACATTGCAAACTGTCATACTTTCTTCTCTTTCAAAAACCGATACTAATATAGCCAATAAGTGGACATACTCGTATAAAGATGATATAGAAAACATAAACGACCGTACCTTTTATCTTTGACGTAGTCGGGTAAAACTGGTTAGGTTAGTTTTTGTTTAAGCGCATTATTTATTTTAAAGAAAGCAAGGCGGGCATAGTGCGCCTAGGGGATATTACCCCAAAATAGTTTTACCAAAATATAGTGCGCTGAAACGTCTCTGAATATAAAACCTCATTAAGCTTTATTTATTAGTTCGTTGATCTGCCGGTACCTAAAATGTCAACTGTCACAGATAACTGGTTTAGAAGTAATAATACATATTATACCTATACTTTACATGACTAGCATAATTCCCGCGTCTTCGGTCTCGTGGGATTTCAAGAACTCCTTATCATTATCTAAAACTTGAAAAAAAATCTACATGCAAAAGTGACAGCTGGGCGTTGATGAGTGTGTGACGAGAGAAAAATAGGCAAGCGTGTGTTAGTGTTGCCGTGCAACACTAACACTGTGTTCCTGTACAACAGTACAGCCACCACCAGCTACAGCCAGGCTGGCCTAAAAATCTACACCCGCTCTTCGGCACATAGAACATATAATAATACTACTTATAGAATGGACACTGTCATCCGCCCACCAATCGGGCCTTCCTCATCCTGCGAGCGAGATTGAGCTCTCGACGAGCCCCAGTGAGCTCGGAACGCACCTCACGCACACTCTTGCGCGTGTACAAAACTCCAAATGTATACAGTGTCTGTGTAGTAGGTAATTATACCGCGACTTTTGTATGTTACTTACTACACAGACATTGCACACATGTAATTTTGAATACGCTCAAAAGTGTGCGTGAGGTGCGTTCCGAGCTCACGGGAGCTCTTCGAGAGCTCTCGCTCGCGGGGTGAGGAAGGCCCGATTGGTGGATGACAGTGTCCATTCTATACGTACGTTCTATACGTTTTGTGCTTAAACCCTGTAATAATAATAACACATATAGCTGCTTCATTTCACGACAAATATTTGATCAATAGAAAGCAACTGAATCTGAAAACACCGTTTCTACGATTTGAAGCTCTATAAATATTAGCTTGAAGACTATTTTAAAATCTCCAAGTACTTCGTGAATTTTTAAACAAAATCACAGCTCTTGGAAGAATTGGGCCATTTTAACGTAAACAAAACTGTGGTAAATACAATCAAGGGAAAAATTTAATCTCAGATTTTTTCGGTTAGTTTTTTTCATGAAACCATAAGGTTAAAAAAATGTAAAAACTAATTTCAACTTCGGTGAAACCCAGAGACATTTTACCT
This sequence comes from Hemistola chrysoprasaria, assembly GCA_947063395.1. NCBI lineage: Eukaryota > Metazoa > Arthropoda > Insecta > Lepidoptera > Geometridae > Hemistola > Hemistola chrysoprasaria. The sequence continues at coordinate 2,633,381 of OX346709.1, read as the reverse complement.
ACTAACAAGACCGTGAACTTTCAGATTTTGCTAAATTTAATTTAAACCATAAAATGCCTTAATATATCGTTGATATGAATTAATGATGTATTGGAACGGTCCAAGTGTGAGGTTCGTCTGAGTGTGTCCTTCAAAGTCAAAGTCAAAGTCAAAAAGATTTATTCAAATAGGTCACAATCTGACACTTTTGTACGTCAATGAAAATAAACAGTAACGAATCTACCGTGCGTTCGGAAAGATACCTTTACAAGAAGAACGCACAAGAAACTTGTAGGGCTTAATTTTTTCAACTGATTGTTTTACAATATTTAGTTTGGTTACACTCGTTTGTTTAGAAGGTGCCGCCTTGCCTTGCCTAAAAACCACAATGCAATGCGGGGTCTTGTAGGGTAACACACTCTCGTATTCAAATTTAGACAAGATAGAAATTTTAATTTACAATATTTTGCTTTTTGTAGATCCGCAACAGATGAGCAACGCAAATTGCAATGAACGAATATAGTGCCTGGATTCCTTCCGCGGATTACTTCGTTATAATATTATAACGAAGTAATCCGCAGGAAAGCCTGAGGAAGGCCTGATAGATGGGCGGAGGACAGTGTCCATTCTATACGTAGTATTATTATCTGTTCTGTGCTACATGATAAATAATAGGACTAACGTAATGGTACCCAGCATCCTGTCAGTATCTGCACGTAAATGAACATCAGTTTATGCCTCTAATCTAAACGTACGCCACTTGAGTTATTGAGTCACTCGCGATTGACTCATCCAGGCATTAACTAGGGTCATGAATTGTGGTGACTGGTGACCAGCGACGACAAATACAACATTTTTATTAACCCTTTTCTTCTTGTAGATTGTAGTCGGTCTGCGGTCAACTGAGTGCCAGTTTTTTGGTCGTCCGAAATCCTGTATCTGACTGTCGCCTATGACGAGAGCCGGAACCAACGGCTTTACGTGCCTTCAGAAGCATGGTAGCATCCAAATTTGATATCATGTTATAAGATTCAGAGATACATAGGAGCTACATAGCTTGTGGCGTGTAGGTTAGGTATAGGGTTTCATATTAGGTAATTTGTTTGTGTCATCACTATTATATATTCTGTGAAAAGCAATTTAGCTGGTGGCTCAAACGACGGATATTGCACAAAGTGCATCTGCACTTTTTGTGCTATTTCCGTCGTAGTTTTAGTTTGTAGTTTGGTTCGTTGTAGTTTGTAGTTTGATGGACAGATGTCCATTAAACTGAATGACTGAAGTATGACTAAATGAATAAAATCTGTAGTGGTAAGTGGTAAGCCTCTTTAGCAGGGGGCCGCCTGGGGAAGTACCACACCTTTGCCAGTTATTCATCCGCCAAGCAGTAATGTGCAAACATTACTGTGTTCCGGTATGAAGGGCAATGTTACCAGCGAAATTACTGGGCATGAAGAGATTCAACAACTCATATCTCTGGGTGACAGGCGCAGTGCAGTGCCGTGCAGAATTTTAATTGTTTTAAAACACTGGGTGGCACTGTGTCTGATATGGGTAATCATGATGCCTACCATCAGGCACCTGATTTGCTCGTCTTGTCACTCATTATCATAAAAAAAAAATCTTAGATTAATTATGTCTTCGCTCGCGCTCTGACCAGATAGCTACTACTCTCTAATGGTACTAACCTATAAAAAGGCTGAAGGAGTGTTACTAACACGTGAAGCACCATAGTAAGCCAGCTCGCTAATACAAACATTACGGCACGCACACATTCGGAGCGTAATGGCGGGCGATCGGCGAAAGCGGTGTGAATCGTGCGTGCCGTATATTAGCGAGCTGGCTCACTAAGGTGCTTCACTTTTTATTTTATAGACCGTCCGCCTTTTTTTCTAGGTTCATGTGTGCCTATAACAATGTAGTGTGCGGAAAAACAGTTCGCATTTAGTGCAAGTGTGCGTGAAAATTTGTGTCGGAGGACAGGGTCGATTAAGCCGATTTGACGTAATTTAAGTTGCCGCTTTTAAGTAGCTATAACAGCGGTATCTTGTCTGACCCCACGCGGAGACCTGTCAATGTCTAGGGATAAAAGTAGCAAAGATAAGTTTTACCTTGATACATTTCAAACAGAATGTGTGTTGGCATGGCAACACACGAGACGAGGTGTCCAGCCGCTCCAGGCACACTGAACACTCCAGGAGGTCATTAAGCAGGCCCTCATCCATGCCGCTTGGATCCCTGGAATCATACACCGTCATTATTACATAAAATAACAAAAATTAAGCCCTACAAGATTCTTGTGCCTTCTTCTTGTAAAGTTATATTTCCGAACACATGGTAGATTCATTAATTATTAGGTTAGTAGACGTTTAAAAATGTCTTTGAGTTTTTAATTGTAGTTGAGTTGTTGATGGTGTTGATAAGAAAGTAAGTCCAGGGCCTTGAAGTTTATACCTATTAAGAGACTACCAGAAGCAACACTTTAATAGACATACAGTATCATTAGTGTATATTATAAAAATATAATATTATATATGAGTAACAAAGTAGTCTCATCAGTATAGTTCAGTAAACCGGTATGTAAGGTACCCTATCACACCCCGGACACTCGACTCAATCCCATACAAAAGCCGCACTATAAGTACCTACAACACAAACACTGCACACATGGAGTTTTGTACATGTGTATAAAACTCCTGCACTCCTGCTTGCACGTGCAAGAGTGTGCGTGAGCAGATTTCCCATGGAAGCGGGCTTCGTGGAGAGCTCAACTCACTGGCAGGGTGAGGAAGGCCCAATTGGTGGGAGGATGACAGTGTCCATTCTATACGTAATAATATTATCTGTTCTGTGACCCTACACCAATTATAGTCACAGTATATACTGTGGTGCCTTTATGTTGGTTGTGGAGATATCAAACCAAAGTGTTCTACTCTGTTATTATGTCCGTTTGGAGATATCAAACCAAAGTGTTCTACTCTGTTATTATGTCCGTTTGTTTAGGTCTAACTACTATGTTACCATGTTTGACATATACCTACCTCATAGGTTATATTATGTTGTTGGAAATGTGAAGAATATAAAAGTTTTGTTGCACCCCGCGGTTTCACCCGTGTAGACTTAAACTTTGAAAGAGTAACAAACATCCATCAAGTCTCCAAAACTTTCACATTTATAATATTAGTAGGATAGGATTAAGCCCTGTGAGCTTCTTGTCTGTTCTTCTTGAAGAGGTACAACACAACAAACAAAAAGAGGTTGAACACAAGTTAATTAAAAGACTAAATATAATTGACTACCTTTATTACAAGCTACCATACCATCTTTAGCTACACTATAATATAGGTATGTAATCTCCTGACTTTCTAAGCTCCTATTAGCGAGTAATTCAAAGCATAATTTGTTGTCATCTATAATGTAACATACATATATACATACATAGAGTCACGCCTTGTTCCCAGTGGGGTAGGCAGAGACTATTTACCTCCACTTGCTATGATCCTGACATACAACTTTCGCATCATTCACTTTCATGGCATTTTTCATACATGTTCGTTGGTTGTAGGTACTTTTGACTTGACCTTTCCTAAGAACAATATCAATTTGTTCATGAAAAGTACGCCTAGGTCGACCCCTAACGACTTCACCATTCACACTAGCCTTATAAATCTCTTTTGTTAATCTCCTTTCATCCATCCACTTCACATGTCGGAACCACCTCAGCAGTCCTTTCTCTATCTTTGTCACATATTTATAATGTAACTTATTTATAATATTTATTATATACATTAGGTACCATATAGTTTTATAATTACATAGTGTAAATCCAGTGGCTTCACCTGCTCACAATTTAGTTTTTAAGTTTTATAAAAAAACTTGACACCCTTTTTGGACCACTTAGAATGGGTATTTTTCGAAATCCTTTCTTAGTACACTTTATGATAACAAAACAAATCAAACCTATATTTCAAGTTTCAAGTCTCCAGGCTCAGTAGTTTGGGCTCGACATTGCATGTCAGTCAGTGAGTCATTTAGGATTTTATAATATATATAGTGATTTAATAAGTGTTGGTGCTAACATAATAACTAAGTTCGTTTTCCCCTTCTGCATTTGGAATGGACTTATTTTTAACACATCCCCTGCTGAAAATTGTTTTTTTGATTCGCGCAACTGTAGTACGGCCACACACGCCAGGGTTAAGCCTTCTTTCAAACATGCCTAGCGTGTTTTTTAGTTTTTAGAACAATTTGAAAAAATAATCACATCAGCAGCACCTGTAATTGTGTTAAGGCAATACAAGATACCATTATGGCAAGAATCAATATCTGTTATTACTCAGTTGAGTGTCAAGTAGAAACATAATTGTCACATTGTGATCACATTCATAACAAACATATTATGAACAATGGTGACAGGTTCTTCTCCATAGAACATTAATCTTCAGAGAGCTTATGTCAACAAAGTTATGTTCGATGCTAGCTATGCCATTCAGTTTCCTTCTTAGTTTAAGACCTAGAAATTACCTATCTATAGTAAACATTACATTATTGTATAATATAGCTGTGCTTATGTGGCTTCTTTTAGTCATTTTTCCCTTGAGAAAATCAGGATAAAAAGTATAATAATTCAGTTATTCCTGGGTGTAACACATATGTATATTGGGAGGATGGATGGATGAATGTTTATGACTCATTCACGCCAAAACTACTGAACTTTTTGTGCTGAAATTCGGTATGTAGATAGTTTAAACCCTAGAATAACACATAGGGTACTTTTTACCCCGATAGTTCCATGAGAACGAAGACTATGCAGGCGAAACTGTTGGGCACAACTAGTTAATTAATAAAACAATGCAGTTAGTGTTGTCTATAGTATAATATTATGTAATGATAATCTTACCAACTTGGTTAACATATAAATTACTTAGAATTACTACGCATAGGTGGAAACATTATATAGAATGTTCTAGTAAACAATACATTGACAGAACTAGAAACATTTAATATTCACTGGATAATGTAAATTATAGGCAGGATAGCCCTATTTATTGGCAAGTTTTCTGAACATGTTGAGTTATTTACAAGATAATAAGCTATGGTGTCAGATAAATAGAATTTGAAAGAATCCTCTGTACTGCACAGTAATTAAAATGGAACTGCACAATAATAATTATATTGCAGTTCCATAGTTCCATTAAATTTATTTAAAAGGTAGGTATTAAGAATGTCGTAATAGTAATAGGTATATTGATTACATGCTTTAACGTTTGGGCGAGGTGCTCATAAACTAGCTAATTCAGTTAAAAATAGAGCGGAAATTCGACACCTGATAGCAGAAGCATCGCATTTCATTCCAATGCATTAGTCTTACTTTCTTAGTTTTGCAATTATACATAAAAATATTTCGGCACAGGACTTTTCTAAATGTTGATGACTCACTGAATGGTTTAAATTCCAACGATGTAAGCGGGAAGTCAGTCCATTATTGCACGACACACACCAAATTCAAAGGATACCACCCTAACCAGTCACTTCAAAATCTTTCGACACAAAAAAGACGTAAACGTACTCATAACGATGCACTGTATTACGAGATAATTACACAAACGCAATAAAGTTCTTCGATTGAAGTTGTTAACATGAGAAATAATCAATGTTTCACACAAAAACTGATACAATTTCACGCATAGATGCCATTCTTTTGCCGTTTGTTCGACGATCGGCGGTGAAGGTGAAGCGGGCGGCGCGGCGGGCAATATGCTCAGTAGCGGACAGTGGGTGACGACGATGACAGCGACAGGACGACACACAGAACACATATACACAAGGGACGACAGCAGGGCGCGGGACGCGGGGCGCGAGCGCGGTCAAGCTGCCGCGCTGCGCGTTTGCGCCGACTAGGCCACAGATTATTATTTATATACTACTGAGTACTAGTTACGTGCTCAGTGTACTAGAGTACCGAGTACTACGTACTACATAAGGGACTACAGACTACTATCTTAAAAATCGACTAAAATATTGCTGTAAATCGTTCAATCACTGATATTATCACTCTGTGGTAAAACGTACCAACTCTGTGGTTTTGTATAATGTCAGTTGACAACTGTCGCCTGGACGTCGGGGATTTGAATCACATTTTCTTTTCCTGCCCCAATCACGACCATTCCTGGCTATATACTCAATTGATATCCATGGACATACCACTTCCGACTAACATAAATATTTTGTTATCATCTCTAAATCCTTCAATATATAAATTATTAGCTAATTTTATTATAATGAATGATATTAAAATTTAAATATTATGTATGTATATTTATATAATTATATTTAATGACTATAATATGCTTATTCTCCTGATCCTTTCCAAATTTATTCGAACTTAGATTTATTTATTTTTTCGCGATAAATGTTTCCTCCTTTTTACTACATACTAGTGGCAAAATACACAAGCCGTGTGTTGCTAACAAACAAAAGAAAAAAAAAAAAAACTGTCGTCTGTCGCTGTCAGTGTCAGTGCCTGTCAGTTGTTTGAAAAAACAACCAAACGCGGCGAACATCCCCGGTTTCCAGGGAATGGCGGATCAGCGCAGAAGAGCGCAAGGAATGACAAACATCGGGGAATTAAGGGACATCCAGACCAATCTTTTCGGTAGGCTAAAACTATTTTATGTCGGGTAATACTTACAACTAAAAAATAAAGTCCGGACTCATGTCAGCCTGAACTCTGCCCTATATATTGATTATTTATTTATTTTATTCATAATTCAGCACAACGACCCATATAATTATTATTTATTTATAATTCAGCACAACGCTACGTCTGAGTCCTGATGTACGGGACTGAGTCCTGGGTACATCTCTGCCTACCCCTTCGGGAAAAAGGCGTGAACGTATGTTATGCTACGTCTAATTTAATGCTAGTGTAGCATTTTCTACCAGTTATCCTAAAACTAGAGAAAATGTTACAAAAATTGTTTAAGGTGCAGAACAGGAAAAGTTTAAAATAACTAAAACTACTTAATTAAGCAAAACAAACAACAAATAATTAAACAAAAATCAAAAATTAAATACTTAACAGGATGCAGGACCGTTTAGCAGTTTGATATATTCCTATGGAAAATTTACAAAATCGATGTTTTATATGCCTCTATTTCCCCGAATACAGTAAACCTATTTATATATTTATATACTGATATTTTAAAATTAAAGTAAAGTATGTCCCTTTCATTCTATTGTCTATACTATCTATACTAATATGATAAAGAGAGAAACTTTGTTTTTTTTATTGTAACGAATAGGCTCCGAAACTACTGAACTGATTATAAAAATTCTTTTACTTGTGGATAGCTTAATTCAGTGTGAGTGACATAGGCTATATGAGATTCTGAAAAAAAAATAGCGATCCGTAAGAAAACTGCAATATTGTGAACCAAGGTATCACATAATATAATTACTTCATTCATTAATTTGCGTGTGCTGCGTAAACCATTAGGGTTATATCTATAAAAATATAATGTATCACGAATTTGCTCCTGTTAAACGTTCACTATAGCTACTTCTGCTAGTTGTTTATAAACTCCAAATTTTTTTTTAGTAAACGTCCAATCACGCGAGTAAAACTGCGATTTTTGGAAGTACACTTTGAAAAAACCAAGCGTTTAAAAGAAAAATTAAAATGACAAGGACATAGGTTTCTTCATTATAAAAATATCAGAATATAAATTTACAGAATGGGTTAATTATATTCGGAGGAATAACGGGAATACAAAACATCGATTTGGTAATTTTTTTATAGGATTGTGTCAAATTCCTAGAAGGCCATGTACGCTCTTAATAATAGTCTACTCTTCGGGGAATCTGTGGGGAACGAATAAAAAGGAGGGGGGAATTTCGGAGAATCGATAACACTGATGCGGGGAATCGATAATTTTATATTGGCAACATAGGTACCGTAGACGTATGCCGTATGCCTCATTCTTTCTTTAGTGATAACATTCTGTGGCCTCATTCCACAGGTCATAGAAATACGGTGAAAAACCCCCATTCCTTATTATTACTTTATTGTGCCACTGAGTAATGTGCTTGTGCTTAGCACAGAACAATAGTAATATTTGTGCTAATATTTATAGGCGTCGTTATGGTTAATTTTCTTCGGCCTTCCTGATGGTATCTTTGCTAAAGATGTGGTGTCTAAAAGCATTTTCACAAGACACTAGGCACAAAATAAGAATTGGATTGAACTTATACATTTAGTATTGTTCACGGGCCACGGGGGTCACGGGTATAGATTTCGGTTTTTACATTCTGTCTGGAACTTGAAAAAATGTCCCGAGATAAGGTTTGGTTCGCTGAAGAAATATTGTTGGACGCGAAACTAATAAACTACCAGCTGGAGAGCGGAGAATGGGATGCCGTCGAAGAAATGTTACGCGCTGAAGCGCAACTCGCTCGCGATGCTGAGACTGGCCGTTTGCGACCGTGAGTAAAACTAATATTATTACCTAATTATGTTTTCTATAGTATTTGGGTTCGGGTGTAGCAAAGCGGGGTCAGGCCTTAGAACAATATCGTGTCTTCCCATATTCTGATAACACTACTTTTTTAGGGTTTCGTATCTCAAAATGAATATAGAAACCATTATCACTTTGTTGTCTGACTGTTTGTCCGTCTGTCAAGACCTTTTGCTCAATAACATGTGAAGGTTGATAGCTTCATTCTTGATACATAATACCTTCCTGAGATCCTGAGTTGAATGTTGATTTTAACTATGCTATCAAGTCGAAATTGATATTAATAAGTCAAGTCTAGGGTACCTTGCTGCTGTAAAATCAAACATTTAATCTGACACAATCAAAAGATACAGACATTTTACCACACATTTATACCTTGCGGAATGGATTGAAAACCTCTAGGTACTTAATTAAGGTACCTAGATTATGCAATTTGGCAAAAAGCAAGATTTAAACCACAAGTAAAACATAGAAATACCAAATCTGTAAAATTTTACATAAATAATTGTGATTACTAATGTGTTGGAACTAGATGACGCTATATTATGTTCTTAGAACACGGCAGTGTTTTGTTCAGCTATATAGCTATGGAACCCCTAACCCCATACACTTAGCATAATAATCAAGGAATGCTTCAGTTATTTTATAGGAATGTGTAGAAGACATCTTTAGAAGTGATGTTTGTATGCACCATATTGATAGGAAATCATTTCCTATGGTTATTTAGGAAAACATGTTCTTTCAGTGTAAAGATGTCCAGTGATGTTCAGTGGAATGATTTCTTCAAATTATTAGCATCAGAAACAATTCCATTCAATTTATGCTGGGCCCCCCTTTGCTACAAAAGTGAAGGATCGTTTTCCTAAACAACTTTGTGGAAAACCATTTCCAAGCGATTTTATGGTCTGTACAAATGTTACTCCTGAGGAGGTCCTCGACACATTCCCGCAAAAATTAGTGTTATCTCTAAATAAGAGAAGTCACGAAATTTTCTATTAGCCTGTGCAGATAGGGTGATTTGCGCACAGGGGTGCTTATGCTTAGTCGAGATTCTAGAGCCACATACATTCCGTTCAGATGATGTATGTTTTCTCAATCGCGTGTGAAATCGTGCAATGCTTCGGACTCTCAACTGCAAGTCTGGCGCGCGATCTCCGCCCGTGTTGAGATACTCGGGCGCCATCAGGGTTGAATTTCGTAGTATAATTATACTATTTGTACCATTATTTCGTAGTATGTAGTATTGTAATGCCACTATACTAAGCATAAGTACCATAATTTTATCTTCAGGTCGACCGACTTGTATTCTTGTATTATTCCTTTACTTTTTATATTTACCCTAAATTATCGGGAATTTACGTTTGTACGGCAGCACTAAATCACGCAACCGGGGCTTCCTCATGTCTAGGACCAAGTATTACCTCAAATGATGTTTTGCTTCTCCATAGCTGTTCTGACAGAGAAGGATTTTTATGACTTTTATGAATGAGTACGACAATGACGATAATATTATTATCATGTTCATAGCAATGTTTTGTATTACTTTAAAAACCCTTACTCTAAAAAGTGAATAGTTGCACTACCAGATGCACTTTCCCTAATTGGTACTGATATACTTTATTATAGTGTGTGACATGTGTTCTTTTTACTTTGTCCAACTATTTCTTAGTCACTATTTGAAATCATGAGTGAAAGTGAGTCGAAAGACCAGACTTATCTTCGCCCTCACGCGTTTCAACGTCGTTTGCGTCGTCTTCTTCCAAGGAGAAATTTATAAACAACAAAAATACAGCGGAATGGGAGAATCCAAAACAAGAACGCCGAAATAAAACATGAAACGTCAAACATTTTAGAAAAAGTATTATATTATTTTCCCTGTACAATATTTTTTTGGGTCTGAATCCAACCCTGGGCGGCATTGCTGAGTTCAGCTGTACGCGCGAGTCCGTGGCGAGTGGGCGTATTTGACTCAAAATTCAAATATAATGTGATAACAACGTTTGGAATCTTCACGTTCAGTTTCAGTTTATTTATTTTCCATAAATAGTAAATAAATATAAACATTAAGCTAATAGAATCATAAAACGTAGGAACTCGGAAAAAATGACAATTTTTTTTAGTTAAGCTGATTTGAGTGGTTGTTGAGTTGAGCTATAGGTACTTTCTCTTTGTTAACGACTTCCATCGAAGGTATACAAGCCGCAATACCTTTATCTAACAGACCATACAATCACGCTTTTTTCCCGATCCAAGGGATAGGCAGAGGGTGTACCCCATAGTAGGCACACCCACATTTCGCCAATATGTTATTTATCCCATGTAATAGGGGGCGAGCCCTTAGCCTGACCTAGGGATAGAACCCGGGACCTCCTGATCGATAGTCGAGCATACGCCCACTATGTCAACGAGGCAGGCCTTTACTAGCTGCATGTTTCTAAGTCTCTAGCAGAGTCTGTCCCGCTCGTTGCGCGTAAGCACAGAACAGATAATAATACTATAAAGAGCGCGAGTAAAACGCGGCATCTGGACTCAATTTCAAATGAACCGCGCGAGTGCCCTTGCGTGCATAACGTCTTACCTGGACTGGCTTTAAGTGACAAAAAAAATCTTATGAAAAAATGTTTTTTTTTATGTTTTGGTGATTGCTATAATTTTGCATATAAAAAAAAAGAAAACAAAAACATGGGCAATGTTTTTGTTTCCTTTGCTACACCCAGATGAGAAATTTGAATAAGAATAGTAGGAAACAAAATCCTTACAATACGTGTAGTATAATCTCCTTCTAACTTAGCTCGTGTTTGATGTTAATAGATGGTTATCTTTCTCTCATAAAGTTCAGTCAGAAATAAACCATGTACTTATTGCAGGAAAAAAGCATCAGAGTATACCCTCCGTCTCATAGCCGAAGTGCTTCACATAATGAGGTTGGATGTAGAACAGGCTTCATACAATCGCAGCACGCTAGCGGTCGCGGAACAATGCCTCCGTCTCGTCCGTTCCTGTGCTGCATCTGGGACTAAAATGCAAACATACATCTCCAAAGAGCTCTCTATTCTAGACTCCATGCTAATCTTAGCCACCGAATACCTTCACCCGAGCATGCAACTAATGAACGAAGAATATCAGAATAAATATGAATCATGCATGACTGTACTTATACAAACTTTAGGCAATTTAGTCGTAAACAACCCGTTCAACCAAATCATGATTTGGAGTAAGTTTGACGCTATAATACTCAACTGTTTGGTCGGCGCGAATGACAAAATAGCAACAGCTGGGGCTATGATTATTTACAATATACTTCTTGGACAACCGAATGTACTTCCTGATGATGTAACATTGCTAAACTCTCTTGCATACATGTATAGCAATGAAAACACTGAATATCCACACTTGATAATAGAATATTTAATTGGAGTTGAGAATACGTACATAGAACGTTTATATTCCAAACTGGAGCCAGAAAGCCGAATGCTCGTATTAAACATGGCATACAATATCCTAATGTCGACAGAAACTCAAGATATCAATGTTTCTGTAAACTTTGTAAAGTTTATGGCGCACGAGTTTAAACACAAGTCTGATTGTATTTTGAAGACTGTGGATAAATATGTGAATAGCATAGAGCCTCAAGAGGTTGTGTTCTTGTTGGAGATTATAGCAACTGCGTCCAGTATGGATGCGTACATGGATTGCTTGCAGAGTGACACTTCCTTGTTTATCAACTGCGCCTGTGAGTAGCTGTTTAATTTTATTTTTTATTAACTCTTGACTGAAAAGGCACGAATGTTATAAATTTAACGCGTCTGTCTATGGCATCATAGCATCATTACACTTGCTGCATTTTTATTCTATTAAATAATCTGAATGGCGCAACAAGGAGGAGGCCTATGCCCAGGAGTGAGCTGATAGTTGTATCAGATGAGCGTAAGGTCCTGAGTTCAATTCCCAGGTCAGGCAAAAAGTATTACTAGATTATTCCATTACGAATTTCTCAATAGCAGCCTAGAGTCTGGATTTGTGTCTTACATGTGACTAATATAAACATAACTGGTAAGATGTGGATATACCTAATATTGGACTGGATCATGGTCCACTATTATTGGTACTAGTACGGCGGACTATCGTATTGCGGTATGGTCTGCCCTTCGGGGGAAAAGGCTTGGTATTATGTTATGTGGGGTAATAAAGGCTGATGACGATGATTGATGATGATAAAGAACGAAATGTTTCAGTTCTTCTGCGAGCCATCCACAAGCTGGGCAAGGAGAGCAACAATTTCTTCTCGTCTCTTAACAAGTTATATGCAGCAACCGGCAAACAACTCGTCAATGATGAGGAGTTTACTGTCTCTAATGTATCAATTGAGAGTAAGTTTAAGATAAACTATTTTGTCACTGAATATGTATGAATGAACATGTATGAAGAATCTGATGTAAGTGTAAGAAGCGACAGTCGTATGACGTAGCAATGAGAGTAAAAGTCTCTGCCTATCACAACCACAACGGAATCAAGGCAATGTCGTCACTGGAAATTTTGGCTTCTAGCTTTATCCACAACTCCTTCCATAAAAGAATATAATATTTACACTAGATTTAAAAACACACTCCATTTATTTACATTTAGCCTTCAATCTTGTAATTACCTGTAGCTATAATTTAATTTTTACCTATATGCATCTTCAACTCATACTTTTATAGATCCACTCACCAAAAACGATTCAGCAGACAACATGCTGTCCTGCAACGAAACAACATCCGAATGCACTGAATCGGAAAGCAGCGAACAATACTTTGAATGTAATGACAACTCAAATGACAGACTCGAAATAGAAATTCAACCTTTGAAATACACCGAGTCATTGCCTGAAGTCAAAACAGCACGGTCAAACTCAGTTAAAATAGACACAGAATGCAATAAGGTTGCTTATAAAAGAAGCAGTTCGGTACCCAAAACCGAAGAACGTATATCTTTGCCAACAAGAAGAATTAGTCTTGAACATAAGATAGATATTGGAGACGATACGGAACCACCTTTAATTATTGATTCAACATCTCCTAGTGGCAGCATGAATACAATCGCTGAGGTGATTCCTGTAGCATTACAACCAAGGTTGGACTTACAACCTACGAGTAGAACGGAATCTCAAGATAGCACCCCCAATGACCCGCCTACCGAAATCCATATAGCAAAAGATGAGTTGAAAGCCGAAATCAAAGCATCACCAAGCGAAATATCACCACCACTAACGGAACATTTACTAGAAGCTATGGAATCACAAAAACAATCGCCCGATAATCCAAGAGAAACGAAGAAAAGCCAGAATCTATCAACAGATTTCGATTTGAGTGAGCAATTGCAGAAGATTCTAGGCATTTCTTCGGAGAAAACTCGGAGTGACACGACGAACGTGGAGAAAAAGAATGAGTCGGTTAAGGAAGTGAAAATTTCTGATGAACCAGTTTTCAATAAGGTGCCTTCTGTTAAGATTGATTCGCCCGAAAGTCAGAAGACTAGGTAAATAGTTTGTACTAGATCAAAATATTTTTTAAACCACTTTTGATTTGAATACATTCTTGAAATCCATCAATGTTATAAATGCAAAGTATTGGATGTTTGTTACCTCTTCACGTTAAAACTACTGAACCGATAGGATTGTTTGATATATCTTATGAATCTGGACTCGGAAAATCTTTTTTTCTCTTTATTTTGAAACTTATGAGACTGCACAAAAAAAATGTTAGGGACACCTTGGTATGTATGCTTATCCGTACCTAGATACCGCAAATATGTTTGTAATCAATTTTTTTTTAAACATTAACGGTTTGGATTTTTTCTTTTAATTGCGACGTAAGATCTTGTTTATTGCCAAATTTCATGACGCCAGGCCAACAGGATTTTATTTTGTAGCGGTAGGCCTCTTTTGCAGGGGGCCGCCTGGGGAAGTACCACACCTTTGCCAGTTATTCATCCGCCAAACAGTAATGTGTTAACATTACTGTGTTCCGGTATGAAGGGCAATGTTACCAGCGAAATTACTGGGCATGATGAGACTCAACAACTAATATCTCAGGGTGACAGGCGCAGTGCAGTGCCGCGCAGTATTTTGAATTTTAAAACACTACGGTGGCACTGTGTCTGATATGGGCAATCATGATGCTTACCATCAGGCACCTGATTTGCTCGTCTTGTTACATACTATCATAAAAAAAGCAAAAATAAAGGAAGTGTACCCTAGCAGTTTTCAGTCCGTTGCGCAATGTGCGGTTAAATGGCCGCATCTTGATTGCATTGACTTAGTAGTTTGTATTTTTTTTACAGCAGTAAAGGACCCGTGACCTGAGTTATTGATATCAATTTCAACCTGATAACTTCATGCATTTCAGAGAAAAAAGTTCTTGACAGACGAACGGACAGACATACAGACAGACCGACAAATAGACGGACAACAAAATGATCCTATAACATATCCTTTTGAGGTACGCGGAACCATAAAACGACAGTTTCGTTCGCGACTGTCGCGTGACGCGAACGTTCCGTTAACTCTATGAGTGTGGTGTTGAAACGGTCTAGTGGACAGAGTAGAACGATTCGTATCCGTCTTAGCGTAAATTATAAAGCATAAATAAATTATAAGGTTGGGAGCAGTTGGCATGACAACACCGAAGAAAGCGATGACATGCGTGGAAACAGTGGAGAGACACGTGGCGTTCGGTTTCAAGGCGGCACTAGTCAGGACTCTGGCCAACCTCTGCTGGAAGAATCAAGAGAATAAACGACAGGTAATTAACTTTAACAGGAAAGAGGACCCCTTAGCAGTTTGACATTCCTATGGAAAATATACTAAATCGATGTTTTGTATTCCCCTGTTTCCTCCGAATACAGTAAATCTATTTTATATATTTACATCCTGATATTTTAAAGATGAAGTGAAGCATGTCCCAATCATTTTATTTTTGTTTATAAATATTACATTTTTTTTGTATTGAACGTCCAATCACGCGAGGAAAACTGGGATTTTTGGATGTTCACTATGAAAAAACCAAGGGTTTATAAGAAAAATAAAATGACAGGGACATAGGTTACTTCGCTATTAAAATATCAGGATGTAAATTTATAGAATGGGTTTATTATATTTGTAGGAAACAGGAGAATACAAAATATTCATTTGGTAATTTTTTCATAGGATTGTGTCAAATTCCTAGAAGGCCGTGTACGCTCTTAAGCAGTGTAAGTTTGTGGATTCAAGGCGGCACTAGTCGGTCTTTGTTAAACGTTTGTATATCACCATAATTGTAACAATATGACATTACACCAGAGGTAACATAATATAATGGTTCAGGCAGAGGAACCCATAATGAAGAAATCCTATAACACTTTGCCTAACCTGGATATCGGACCCGGGACCTCATGATTGGCGTAAACGCGAATCACTAAGCCAACGATTCAGTCCATAACTTAAAATACTAAATGTATTTACAGATGCGTGAATTAGAAGTGATTCCTGTATTATTGGACTGCTGCAACATTGACTCTAGGAATCCTCGTATCCTTTTCATAATCATATTAAATTGGTACCTACTTATACCTATGTTTATAATAATAATTGGAATTTATACTCTAACAGAACGGGTTACCACAATTACGCTGCTCGAGTCAATTCATATGGGTTATGTGGACAACCCATATTGTCAGAGTTTCAGGTCGCCAAGATAAGTACAAGACCTCCGACATGACCTAACGACTGCCCCCTACATATCTTATAGGAAACTATAGAGACCTACAGTTTAACGTGCCATCCGAAGCACGGTAGCGCCCAGGCGAAAAGTCCACATAGTGTGATTCGTTCCAGCGAATCCGGATTTCAAGCCGGGCATATTCCAGCTGGACCACAGACCTTAATAATTATTCCTAATTATTTTTATAACGTACTATACTAGCTGTGGCCCGCGGTTTCACCGTGAAATCGTAGTTTTAGCGTGAAAAGGGGACAAACATACACACAAATAAATTGTTAAGGCATACGTATGTGTGCATAGTGTAAGGTTTCATACCTGATAGATGATAGATTCATAAAAAAAAAAAGCTTCCAATCCCAACAACAATCCGCCTACTAAGAACATGCAGCGCCATCTAGTTGCAAACTACAGCAAACATGTAGGAAGTACCCTAAAGCTTTTAGTCCCTTGCTCAAAGTATTGCTCAAAGTATACACATTTCGCCAGTATGTTATTGGTCCCATGTAATAGGGGGCGAGCCTATTGCCATCTACCGGGCACAGTTCCAGACTCCAGGCAGCTATTGAGATAATTCCTAATGGAAAAATCCAATATTTAACACTGCCTGACCTGGGGATCGAACCCGGGACCTCTTGATTGGCAGTGTCGGGCATGCGCCCACTACGCCACCGAGGCAGTCGGGCAGTTGGGAACTATACACAAGGCTATCTAATTCGACTTTAATTTGAAATGCAACATGGCGGACCTCATATTTATATTTTTTATTATTTTTTATTACACTATTTTTAGGGTTCCATACCTCAAAATGAAAAAGAAACCCTTACAGGATCACTTTGTTGTCCGTCTGTCTGTCTGTCTGTCCGTCTTTCAAGACACTTTTTAACGGGAACATGTGGAGGTATTAAGTTGAAATATATATTAACCTCAGATCTGGCTGCAATATATTCTCACTTCTAAGTTAACCCAATCAAAAATTATGGCCATTTTACTGTAAATAATAGATGGCGCTGTATGTTTTGAAGGCGGATTGATTTTTGGGATTAGAAGCGTAATGTTCAGGTATCTAGGTATGGAACCATATACACTATGCATACATACATATGCCTTAACAATTTATTGTGTACGTGTTTGCTGCTTCAGGTTAAATCTATGGGATTAACCATAATAATAATATGGGACAACTTCCACACACGGTCATCTGGTCCCAAACTAGGCTAGAAGCCTGTACTATGGTAACCAGAGGACTGATATACATACTTATGTATTATTATTATAGCTTATATAAGTATATAAGCTTATAACACCCAGACACAGATCAAACAGACAGGTTCATGCAAGCAAATGTTTGACCAGGCCGGGGATCGAATCCGGGGCCTGCTGCACAGAAAGTAGAGTCACTACCATCTGAGCCATCGAGGCTGTCAGTAATGGCTCTCAATGCCAATTAGCTCCCAAAAAAAGGTGTATTTGATAAGATTTTATTACCTTATTCCTTAACATGTTATAATACAGTAATCATGCAATGGGTGATATTCGCCGTGCGCAGTCTCTGTGAAAATTGTCCAGAAAATCAGGTAATCGGTATAAATCTGTTATAATTTTTTTTTTTCTTTTTTATATCACTTTGTATAGAAGTATTTTCAAACAATGTTATTATAATTATTATTTTTTTGTAGAGGACGACCTCGTTTTGCAAGAGGCCGTCTGTGGAAGTACCACACCTTTGTCAGTTATTCATCCGCCAAGCAGTAATGTGCAAACATTACTGTGTTCCGGTCTGAAGATCAATGTTACCAGCGAAATTACTGGACATGACGAGTTTCAAAACTAATATCTCAGGGTGACAGGCGCAGTGCAGTGCCGCGCAGAATTTTGAGTTTTAAAATACTGGGTGGCACTGTGTCTGATATGGCATAATGCTTACCACCAGGCACCTGGTTTGCTGGTCTTGTTACTCACTATGATAAAAAAAATAGCATTCAAATCCATTGCAGGAGGTGATATCGAAAATAACTCTTCAAGGGCCGGTGGATAACGAGGTCCTTCATGACATGGGTCTCACAATACATGCGGATCCGCAAGGAAACTCTATCAAACTCGCGTCTTTGGCGCGCGGATAGACATTATTTATTATTGTTATAATCATTACATACCAGGGTTATTACTGGTAAGTATTAAGTATACTCAAGGACTTTATAATGTATAATGACCATGTTTAATGTATTGAAAACCTACAGTAAAATGCAATGAAAACCTTAATTAAAAGTTAATAATAATGATATGGGACTTTTCCCACACACGGTGGTATGTATATTATATATATAGTAACCAGGCTACTGATATACTAACATGCTTATACAACGTGTTAGAAAAGGTGTAGTTAATACTTCAAGGGGTCCGTGCATACCCATCAAACTGAACAACTTTCAAAAGAGAAGTGCGTAATTCGCAAAAAAATTATTCACCTGCGACCCCACCGCCTTCGCTACCTTAACGGTGGGGACTCCCTTTAAGCCGTGGAAGGCAGGAAGAGCGGCGCACCGCAATACTGGCACTCCTCTTCCCCTGCGGCCTCACCTTTCGGCCGCGATGCGTCCTATACCGCATCGCGGCCCGCCTCTGTTGCGATGCGTCCTATGGTTCCCTATTTATTCGGATAATATCACATGGCATTACTTTTTTAGCATAATGATCATAACGCATAATCATCATCCTACTAATATTATAAATGCGAAAGTTTGTGAGGATGAATGGATGAATGTTTGTTACTCCTTCTGAATTCGGTATATAGATAGTTTAGACCCTGGAATAACATAAAAGTACATTTATTACTCGATATTCCCACGGCGACGAAGATTACGCGGGGGAAACCGCGTTGCACAGCTAGTTACGCATAAACGTTTTAAGCATATTTTTTAATGGTTGGCATAACATATGATACGCATAATATACTTAAGCATAGTATTTCAAGGCATAACAACGTTAACCATAACATTAAAAAGGAATAATGATCACTAGCCATAAATTCATAAGGCATAATCATCACAAATAATAATTCTACAAATTAATAAATATAATATTATTATTTTATTTAACTGTGTTTATTTTCATTTATAAGGACAAATGCATGATTCTTGAATTCCTAATTTTATTTACCATATTATTTTTTAGCATAATCATCACAAGGCATAACTTATGGCATAATTTTTATTTGCAAAGTTTTTATTGGCATACGTTTTCTATAGGTACAAACGCTTTCAACCATTTTGATACTTATGCCTAACAAAGAGTATGCCGAACGATATTATGCGAAACAACATTATGCTTATAAATTTTATGCCAAACTACAGTATGCATAATTATTGTTATGCCATAACAAAATATGCGTAACATACGTTATGCGAAACACAATTATTCCAAATGATCATTATGCTAAAACTTATTATGCGTAATTATCATAATGCCAAAAATAATTATGCCTAAATCGTTATGTCAAAAAAAAAAGGTTATCAAAGAGATCCCGAGTAACGTCTTTTATCTATCGCATCGCGGCCCGCTTACTCGATCACTCACACCCGCTTAGAAAGCGGGCTCCTCTTCGCTTCACCGTGGTACACGGTTACAGTTTCTGACCCTCATCGCCGCGAGAACGCGGGACTATGGAGGGGACCATGTTTCATCCTGCGCCTTTATTTGTACATCCTATATTTTTTACAAATTATTATCATTTAGTATTTTAGTATTTTTAGAATAATTAGTTCGAATTATAAAACACCATTTTTGTACATATTTCGAAAGACAATCGATTAATGAACAATAACTTTTAGCAATATAATATCTGCTATTTTTAATAATAATTATTAAATATATGTTTAAATATAAATAAATAATTTAAATATTTATTATCATGATTATGAATTAAATAATATGATTAATGTAAATGCTTGGTAGTTTGGGCCATGGTTTTTAATGTATTTTGACGACACAATGTACTATGAATAAATAAATTTTATCCCATAAAGATATTTAGGTGTATTTATTTTTTTGATGCTACCCCCCGTCAGTCACTGTGCGGTCACAACTATGTAAATAAATATACTTAAATGAAGAAATTAAAAACATCTCTTTCTCCTTTTTACGCTCCATCATAGGGCCCTGGTTACCATCCGAAACTGTCTGTAACATTTATTGTTACGCAGGAGCCCCAAGTTTTTGCAATATTGATAAAGTTGAAGGTAATAAAAGTATAAACAGACGATCGAACTTTGTACGGCCGAACTATTGTGCTACCTAATCCGTGACCCGAACCGTTCGTTACGGTGTTCACGCCACACGATCGAACCTCTGATGTGCAAGCGACCGTACCACCGTACCAAGTAATAACAATGTTCGACGCCACATGATCGAACCTGTTTGATGTGCAAGCGACCATACCAAGTAATAACAATGTTCGACGCCACATGATCGAACTTGTTTGATGTGCAAGCGACCGTACCAAGTAATAACAATGTTCATCGGACAGTGCGCCAGAACATCGATGTGACATGGTATGGTGACGAACCAAATTCGGGTCACAGATTAGGTAGCACAATGGTGCGGCCGTACAAAGTTTGATCGTCTGTTTATACTTTAAGAACACTATGGATCATGTCAAAGAATAAGTACCTACCGATAAATACAAAAGTTTGTGAGGTTGGATGTTTGATACTCTTTCACGCAAAAAACTACTGAACTGATTGCGATGAAATATTCCCACGGGAGCGATGTCTACGCAGGGTATACGGAGTCTTCTATAACAAAAAGTACCTAAGTACCATAGTAAGCCAGCCTAGGACGATTTAACCACTGGACGCGAATTGTACATAATGAAGTATGAAAACACGTTCAACCGATTTTTGCGGGGGGAGGAGGATTTCACACATTGCTGACTTTTACGAAGATGTACACACACTACCGTAATATTCGTATCCATAATTGCGCGCACACAAAGATTTACCTTTGTGTATTATATTGTTGCACTATTCTCGCATGTAGCATTGTCACTGTCTAAGAGCAAAACAACTGACAATTGCGATTAAAATGACAGAGAGAAAAATTGGGTACTTCCCACTTGATCCCCATCTCCTTGCCCACCACTAGTGACAACTGCAATTTTTATTTCAGAATATGTATTCCACTCGTGACATGTGGGAATTGCCTATCATACATATATTGATTCTTACATCCTCAATTCAACCCTCACCTTATATAAATGTTGAACTTCCAGCTACCGTTAGAATAATTATAAGTAATTTACGCTAGCCATAGAAAAGAATACTAGACGGGGCCTGCTGGTGCATCCATTCATTCTTATTACGATATTATAATAATAGGTAGAATGTGTAATGTACATATTACGGTAGATGTGATTAATTGAAAATTATCAATAATTATCGATCAATAATTATTTTCAATAAAACACATTTACCGTAGCATATAATATATACGTATATATACATATATATACGTACTTGACAAAATATTATAATGTTGCAATTAATGACGTTATAATAATATTATGAATTTATAACGTATAATATTATGTGATTTATGAAACATATTGTAAAAATATTTTTTTATTTTGTCCTACTTGCCACCATTAGTGACCTAGAAAAAAGTCCCAGTGTTGACCAAAAAGGTGTGGACAGCGAGAAGTACCCGTAAAATTATGTCACCTACACTAGTGCTTGACATAGTTGATAAATTGCTATCGAGGACGAATGAAAGAACAACGAGTTTATGATAGTCTGACAATAAATATTCAAATACGATTTTGAAAATACGGTTTTATTTTATATGGGTTGGCCGAGCTGTTGATGAAACCAGATGATAGCTTGTCAGACGCGGATACTATTACTATTTAGTGCTACTATTAAGTTGCTGATAAGCTTATCCCCGCCATTCAGTAGGCTTGATTTTGCCTTTTAGTTAATATTAGGTCCTTACATAGGAAATTGGCATTTTGTACGGGAGGAATATATTATAGTAATTTTTTTTTTTGTTAATTATATTTAATTAATCAAAGTATGCACCGTTGTTATCTATGCATTTTGGCCATCTCATGGGTAGTTCATGAATCCCTTTAGTAAAAAAACCATGGGGGCGAGTATCAATAAACTCTTTGAAGGCGGTTTGGACTGCCACATCGGAGTTGAATTGTTTTCCTTGTAAGAAGTTGTACAAATACCGGAAAAAATGGTAATCTGTTGTAGCGAGGTCCGGAGAGTACGGTGGATGTCGCAGACATTCCAATTGTAGCTCATCTAACTTAGTGGTTGTTTGTTGTGCAGTGTGTGGTCTTGCGTTGTCGTGAAGCAGCAGTGGCCTAGAGCGTTTGACTAATCTCGGTTGTTTAGCAGCTAGTTCTTCCTTCATGGTTTGCAGTTGCTGATAATAGATATCTGCCGTAATCGTTTGGCCAGATTTTAGAAAGCTGTAGTGAACGACCAAACACGCACAAGTATCTTTTTCTGAGTCAATTTTCGTTTAGGGGAAGATTCGGCTGGGACTCCAGGGTTCAGCCATTGCGACAAGCGCTTCTGATTATCGTACAGTATCCACTTTTTATCACAAGTAATGATTCGATTTAAAATCCCTTCATTATTGTGTCGGTTGAGCTCAATTTATGCTCAATTTATGAGGTACACATCGTTAATTTTTTTTACTTTCCCGATTTGCTTCAAGTGTATTAATACAGTTTTATCGATATATGTCATTTATTTTTATCGATATTATTATACCTACTTAAAACATTGTCAAGCCCTAGTAAATTTGACTTTGACGTAAATAATCCAGGTAATTTAGATAGGTGTTTTTTGTTCGTGGTGTATAATACTTCATGACCGTTTATTAAATATAGTCGGATTAAGTTGGATATATTTTTTCAATTGATATTAATTTTTGGTATAAATAGCTGTATTAATAAAGAAAAATTAAACTTACAAGTGAAAAGAAACATTAGTTGCTCGACCACTATAACTTTTACACCATTTAACTGCACGTTTCGTCATTTTTTTAAATATGTTTTTCTCCCGATGGTGTACGAACGACTGTGACAGTAAAACTACAACGATGTCCGATGTTTCATGGTATTAACCTGCGGGGTATTAGGCGAGAACGGAATGAAGGCGCGTCCAGTGGTTAATTCGTTCAAGCTTGCGGCACAGAAAGCAGAGTTACTACCATCTGAGCCAACGAGGCTGTCATTTTTTACGCATTTTTTGGGTGTGCGTGCCGTCATGTTTGTATGAGCTAGCTTATTATGTGGCTTCACTTCTTGTGTTAGTTGTCTTGTTTCATTGTACCTTTTTTTCCTGTTAGGTACACGTCTTTTCCTGTTACTCTCGCCCGCGGCTCCCGTAGTACTGACATTGGAACATTGCCTGCCTATGAGCAATGATACGTAATACACGAGACAGTGTACAGGTCGCGTTACGCTTTAATAGCGCTCGGCAAAAGTGGAGGGGGGCTTTGCGCAGGTTTATTGGTGACAGGTCTAAAAAGTCCTAACAGATCTAAAAATCGATTCCTGCGCATTCAAGGTCAGCGCTATTAAACCGTGACCTGTACCGGGGCATTGATCTTTGAAAAGATTCGCGATCACTTATATCCCCCACACTCACACGAGGCCTGCCCGCGCATTCATTTTGTTTGTACCTTTCCAAAAAGACTTGAAGTTTCCAGCAGAATGATGAGAAGCAAGATTATCCATTTTTATTTGGTCTTGTCTGTCCTGGCACCACTTGTTGTTTTAATGACTTTCTGCTCTCACAATGTCTACATATATTTTACCACTAATCGGCTTGCCAGCATCTATAAGCCATGCCAAAAACTTCAGCCTGGTCTCCCTGTGGCCACTTAGGGACTTAACCATAGTCAGTTTAACAAATTGTTAACTTGACTATTACTAGCGATCAAAAAACCGGCTCTTGTTATTAGTAATAGGGCTCCTTCGGCACCCCGTTGGGGTTCGGATCCATAAAAATATGATACATAATGTTCATTAAACTTTCAAAATACATTTATAAATACGATATTTATTTATTTTTCAAATAGGTACTCTTTATGATAGTGAGTGACAAGACGAGCAAATCATATGCCCGATGGTAAGCATCATGATTGCCCATATGAGACACAGTACCACCCAGTGTTTTAAAATTCTAAAATCTGCGCGGCACTGCACTGCGCCTGTCACCTTGAGATATTAGTTGTTGAAAGACGTTGCCCTTTAGACCGGAACACAGTAATGTTTGCACATTACTGCTTGGCGGATGAATAAGAAAGGCAAAGGTGTGATACTTCCCCAGGCGGCCCCTGCATAAGAGGCCAAGATTAGGTATATTATTCAAAATTATATTATTTGAGATTAATTTCATGTTTGTCCGGTACAAATCATGTAACTGCATTTTGAAGCAGTTTTGGGGCTAACTGTTAGCCTCAACCGATTTAGCTGAAATTGTGTATACCTACTTATATTAATTAAAAATTTTATTAATCAAAGCCAAAGCAAAGTAATTTAGAATACCTATACACAATTTTTTAATTATAAAAGTTTGTCGCAAGTTTGCTCAAGTCGCAAGATTTGATTATTATTTGATTTGATATTATTTACCTTTCGCGACTTTATTTAAATATATTGTATATTATAAATTAATGGCTTTGTTTAATACATACATTTTTTAAAGTTTATTTTAATTAACACATTCTGGGTGGACTGACCTAGTGACCATACAAACAAATAAGGAAACGTCCCCTTGTAGGATTGATGACCTCTGCCTTTTGACGTTCTTATCTGGATTGATACGACCTTCTTTATCTAAAGGTCCGGTATAGTCGACGCCGCTGTGCAGAAATGGTCGCGCAGGTTTCACGCGTTGCGCTGGCATCATTGAGCTTTTTGTGGCATCTGTGTCCTTAGCACACATTTGCGATATTTCGCCTTTACCAACTGCTTAGCGCCGAGGATCCAATATTTACTGAGAATGTATGAGGGCGAAGGTAAAATCTGTGGTCTACCATGCAAATCTGTAAAATGAGACTGCTTGGGGATTAAAATAGGATGCTTTCTGTTGAAGCTCAGAGATGAGTGTTCGAGCCTGCCTCTAACTCCTACACTACCTTTTTCGTCAAGGTTCAAAGACTTCATATAATATGTACCTTGGTGCTCTTGTCTGAACTTTAGCATTTCTGGCCGAAGGGATCTCCTTGGTATGCCATGCTTAATGTAAGTGGTCAGACCGGTCAGAGCTTGTGCTAATTACTTGGTTTTTGAGATATCCAGAACCGTGCTATTAGAGAATAATGGAATCGTCAAAAAAAATTAGATGAACTTGACCAGTGGCACGGTAATGATAATATGTAGATAATCTTGACTGTACCGGGGGTGAAAAATACTTGCGACGGTCGGTGGCTTCGATGAATGATGATTCGATGAATCGTTCGTAGCTCAGTGTATTTATTGTTCTTGAATACGGGTGTTCAAGAACATACTATAAGATGATGGGCCGAACAACGCATATATAGGGGCGATAAATCCAATTGGAAACAATTGCCTTCCGTGACGAACGCGGTGAGAAATTCCTTACTTAGCACAGTACCTTACATGAGTAATGTTCTTGAATACGGGTGTAAAACTATAATTTCAAAATCTTCTTCCTGCCCTTATCACCACTGGTTAGCACAGCGCGTCCACTTCCGCCACTTCAGTCTTTCATCCTTCATCCTGCACTCACTCTTCTTTCACTACAATCACACCTACAGATACTACACACATGGAGTTTTGTACACGCGCAAGTGTGCGTGAGGTGATTTCCCAGCGAAGCGGGGCTCGTCGAGAGCTCAATCTCGCTCGCGGGGTGAGGAAGGCCCGATTTGTGGGCGGATGACAATGTCCATTCTATACGTAATATTATAATAGTTATTATTCTTTGGTATTATTATCAGTTCTGTGCTACAATTTCGAAATATTCAGGGGAGAATGATCAATGTTTGAAGTGAGTAGGTGCTGTATCCCGGGTTTTTTTGAACCTATAGAGCCGCCGGTGCGTTCAAAAATGATAAAATATTTAGTCTTCTCTTTTCGTAGAAAGGGTTTTTCTCTATGAGAAGCAAATTACAGAAGTTATGAGCCTAAATCTGAAAATATTGATAGTTTTCGAGTATCAGGTTTTTCTGTTTTTCAAGTTGTTAGTTCAGTTTAACACTATCGATATCTATCCTGACGTTTCAAATAACCGGAACTGTTCAGAATATAGCAATGTGCAAACGGCTCGTCCGCCCTATATGAAGTGTGGCTGCGGTGGTGTATGGCGTGGTGACGCGGAGTGTGCCGCCGCTGTGGCTGGCGGCCGAGTGAATGAATGTGTCGCGGAGGCGGCAGCGGCGGGCGGCGCGGCCCCTCGTCGGCGCTCCGTCCTGGCGGCGGCAGTCGGTCCGTGGCAGCGCGCGTCTCCTCGCGTGTCGGTCTCTATACTCTACACGAGGACTGTCGTTTGTTACGATCGGTACTCGGCACACCTGACGACGAACTCGCTCTCCACCGAACGGACGGAGCCGGGCGACGTGGTCCTCCGAGCTCGGCTTACATCGTCCCCGCGCCGGTCATATCGCGTAGTGACAGGGACTACATTACATTATTTCGTGATCCAGATGTTACTGTGATGCGAACGAAACGAGAGTAACATTGTTATAATAAAAGTTCATACAAGTACAATACTATAATGTGTCGAGTGCGTGTATAGGTATTCCTCGCGAGTGTATGTGTGCGGCGATGTCGAGTGCAGCGTGAGTGCGGGCGGCATGCGGGCGGAGGGTGCGGGTGCGGGCGGCGTGCGGGCGCGGGCGGCGGGCGCGCTGCTGGCGGCGGCGCTGGTGGTATGCGCGGGCGCGGGCTCGGGCGCCGGCGCGGAGCGGTGCGGAGCCGCGGCGGTGGAGTGCCGATGCGGGGCGGCGGGCGGCGCGGGTGTGTGGCTGGAGTGCCGCGGCGGCGGGCTGCGCGCGCTACCGGCGCTCCCGCACGACCTGCTGGCGCTGTGAGTACACACCACCACAGAACAGATAATAATACTACGTATAGAATGGACACTGTCATCCGCCCACCAATCGGCCTTCCTCACCCCCGCGAACGAGATTGAGCCCTCGACGAGCCCGCTTGTATGGGAAATCACCTCACGCACACTCTTGCACGTGTACAAAACTCCATATGTGTGCTGTCTGTGTAGTAGGTAGTTATAGCGCGCCTTTTATATGGAAAATGAGTCGAGCGTCCGGGGTGTGACACCACTGCGCGCGCGCATTCACTACGGATCGCAGCGCGCGTCGATGTCTATTACACGTACACTACACGCTTTGTAGCGTGGGGCCCGTAGCCGGCTGCTGCTGCACATAGCGAACTCATCTACGGCCATTTGTATCGAAGACTTTTTAATTTGAGTTTGAAAAAGATTGATTAAAATAGGTCATAATCTGACACTTTTGCACGTCGACGATGATAAACAGTAATAAATCTACCGTGCGTTCGGAAAGATACCTTAACTGAAGTATATGTACCTACATTATTGCAAAGGCCGCGAATAGGCAATTGCAGGTCGAGTATGAGTTTGAAGGCCGAGCCGTAGGCGAGGACTTCACTAATACTCGCGGAAGACTTCACTTCTAAGACTTCACTACCGAGGCATATATATATAAAGAATACAGGAAAACAAAACATAGTAATGCTTTCTTTTGACTTCGCTGGAAGCAGGTTTTCCATTGCCAAGTCAGCTTCTAATCTTAAATCTGATCGGAACTCATTTTAATTATTAAATTTATATATAATAAGTATGTAAATAACAAATCAAGACGAATTTTCAGCTTTGCCGCCAATTTTCTATTTATCATCTGTGCCGAAAGACAAACGCATTTATGGCTAATGGCTATACAGCCACGTGAACGCAATTTGTACTAAGTACTAAGCAAAGAAACTTACTTTGGTATGAAAAGATTGATAAAAGAGATCCAATCAAAAAGTATTTAATAACTCCAGCAAGCCGTTTCATACAACATTGCTGGAGCGTGGTAATGTTCAAAATTCAAAAAACGCTCCAGCAACTTCACTGGTTCTTTTTTCGAAAATTATGATTATATTTCCATGCATGTTTGAGAAAAAATATTTGGTTTAGTTATTGGCATTCGTTTGTTTGTGGTGGTGCCGCATGGCGGCTATGCAGAAGTTTCCAGGCATCTTTGTCCTCTATTTACTGATTTACTTTATAATAAGCCAGCCCTCCGAGTGCTGGCAGGCGGCAGCGGTAGCAGCGCGGCGAGAGCCGGTCGTGGGCCGAGTCCTGCCTCGTGATTACTATTATTTATTCTGTGCTCGTGACTCGTGACAGACAAACACGTCGCGTGTATGATTCACTAACCAATTTAAACCATGAATGGAAATGACATGATACATCTGGGCGTGTATAATGCGACATCTGTAAGTGTAGTAGCAGACACCCTCCCCGCACCCTGAACCCCCGCAACTCCACAGCGCAGCCTCCGTGCGCTCGGTGCAACGTTATTGACTAGACTACTATCACACTCCTCACGTCACACCACCCTCGGCGAGAACAAATCACTGGTCACGCGGCGAACATGCTAATCGAGTAGACCACTGCAATATACCCAATATATAGGTATAATATATTATAATTAGTAGTGGTAGGCCTCTTTTGCAGGAGGCCGTCTGGGGAAGTACCACACCTTTGCCAGTTATTCATCCGCCAAGCAGTAATGTGCAAACATTACTGTGTTCCGGTATGAAGGGCAATGTTACCAGCGAAATTACATACATTCATAACATACATTCACGCCTTTTTCCCGAAGGGGTAGGCAGAGGTGTACCCAGGACTCAGTCCCACAGTAGATATACCCACATTTCGCCAGTATGTTATTGGTTCCATGTAATAGGGGGCGAGCCTATTGCCATCTACCGGGCACAGTTCCAGACTCCGGGCAGTTATTGAGATAATTCCTAATGGAAAAATCCAATATTTAACACTGCCTGACCTGGGGATCGAACCCGGGACCTCTTGATTGGCAGTCGAGCATGCGCCCTCTACGCCACCGAGGCAGTCCTACTTTCTACTATTATTATAAATGCAATGTTTGTGAGGATCGATGGATGGATGAATGGATGTTTATTACTCTTTCACTCAAAGTCAACTGAATGTATTGGGTTGAAATTTGGTATGTAGCTTATAGACCCTGGAATAGCACATAGGGTACTATTTTCCCAATATTCCCACGGGACCGAAATCTACGCGGGTGAAACCGCGGGGCACAGATAGTACGTAATAATATAGAGTAGTCCTCTGGTGTCATCACCAGCGGGCGAGGAGTGCGGGGGTGCGGGCGGTGGGGAGCGGGATCGGCGACCGGGATGATGGATGTCGGTCTTAACGAGCGACCGCTATCCTCACTCCTCACCCTCACCCTCGCCCTCGCCCGCGAGACAGCTCATCATACCAATGACGATGCCTTGTTAAACGGAGTTATATAATATACTTTACATCTCTCATATTCGGTAAGTAGGTCCTTATTACCCCCAAATGGTGCTTGTAAGTGACCAATTAGCGCTCTAGGGTAATAATGTAGCTAGAAAAGCCCTAGGGCGGTAAGTAATTAAAAAAAAACTTCACTCTTTCAAAAAGTTTGCGTACATCTAACCATCATACTGGCAATAGACATCATGCATTCAGGCCAATGACAAAAGAGGTCGCTTCGCTATTCCTTGTCTTCGTATGAGTATAATAGTCATCAATTTTAAATATCGAACTACGAAGCTCTAATTTCGTTCTTGAAAAAAATAATTTAAAAAAGAGATGAAAAAAGGCGGGAATAGAAAAATGTTTTATTCTTGTAATGCCGGTGTTTTTCTACTTACCTCACAATCGAGATGTAAAGCAGAGTAGTTAGCTCGGGTGTAAGCATCAATTGCACCCTCGAAGTATAGGCGCCCTCGCTGCGCTCGTGCGCCTAAATATCTCGGGCTGCAATTGATGCCTTACAGCCCTTGGCTACTAATCTACTATTGCTACTGTATTCAAATAATATGCCTAAATAGGTAAGTATAATATTTAATATAAAATCTGTAAAAATTAGTAAAGAAAGCGGGAAGTACCTCATCATCTTCCTGCCCTTGTCCAATACTAAGTGGGGTAGGCACAGCATGTCTTCATCCGCCATTCCAGTCTAATTCATCATCATTCTTTTCATTTTAGTAGTGGTAGGGCTCTTGCTGGAGGCCGCCTGGGGAAGTACCACCTTTGCCAGTTATTCATCCGCCAAGCAGTAATGTGCAAACATTACTGTGTTCCGGTCTGAAAGGCAATGTTACCAGCGAAATTACTGGGCATGACGAGTTTCAACAACTTATATCTCAGGGTGACAGGCTAAGTGCAGTGCCGCGCAAAATTTTGAATTTTAAAACACTGGGTGGCACTGTGTCTGATATGGGCAATCATGATGCTTACCATCAGGCACCTGATTTGCTCGTCTTGCTACTCACTAACATAAAAAAAAGGATTTTTTTGTTGACATGTTATCATGCCCATACCAAGCTAGTCTTCCACTCTTTAATTGACTGGTGCTACTTTCAAACTTCTCTTTATATTATGTACTCATTTCTCATTTTATCCATTCTTGTCTTCTAATAAATTGACTTGGCGATCGCACTAAACAATCGACAATCTTATTGTATTATTTGTGAGATACATTGTGATTTCATGCGATCATCAAATCTCTAAGGCACATATAGGTATAGGACTGAGTGTGTTCAGAAATGTTTTTGCTATCACATCTTTTACATGGGCTACATAAAACTGTAGTCATACAAGTCATGGCTCGCCCATTTGCGACGATTTTGTCCTTCGCATGCTAGTAAATGGCCACGTTGACTGTCAGGAAGCTCTTTTATTTCCTCGTCCAGGTATTCTATCTATAAGTACAAACATTTTTTCGAGATCCATTAGTAAAACAAAATTGTTAAAGCACTCATCAATTCACTGTATGTGTAATAAATATGAATCTGTCAAAGATCAGCTTGATATTTTTGTAAAGAACCTCTTTAACCTCTTATAAGTGATATGCATACCTTCATCTTTGTTGTATCGCAAGCTACGAATAATAATAAGTCATTATTATTCGTAGATCGCAAGTAAATATCATCATTTTATCATTATATAGTAACAAAATTACACATTTTTGGCTTGCTGTTGGAAGATAGCGAATTATTTATGTTGATTATAAAACGCATGCTAGATTCACCTTATAGTGCATTTTTGTATGTTGATGTAAGTCAGATTATGTTGCATGTATTGCTCTGTTTGGTGGATTTTCAATAAAAAAAATGTAAGTAACTTAACGGGAAACCTGAGTGACGAAGAATTTAAAATTTCGGTTTTTGTAAAAACTATCGCCGTCGCTCTGCTCCTGAAAGTATGAGCTATGAATGTGTGTGTAAGAAGATTATTATTGCGAGTTCGCGCGCATATTCATGTCAGTAGTAAAGTTTGTGACGCTTGTATTCAAATTAGGTAGGTATTATTTTAGACTTTTGTTTTTATTTACATTCTCGTAAAGATGATTGCTTAAATTCATTAGCTACGTCTAGTATGAAATGGACCAGTGGTTGCAGTATTCAGATAGCGTTCACGAAATCGTGTCATCGATCAACGAATGCGAGTTCGAATCCGGTCCCAGGAGTAATTTTTGCCCGGATATTTTTTTGTTAGGAACTTTTTTCTTCATTATCTGTATTTATATTATTGTGATATTATATAATAAAAAAATAGATACTATAATATATATTTATATTTTATATGACACCAGTCCCCTAGCGCTTAAAAATTCATATCAATGTGTATATTATCTTCGAAGGTAAGTATTGACTTTTTCAGTTCATCCTGTCAGTCTAGACGTTTGCTGAAAATATAACTTTTCATTGTAATATCTACCTAATATTTATTATTAGAATAAGGAAAGAATTATTATTGTATTCGTATTGTATTTCATGCGAGTAGACCGCTTTGTCTAAAAATTTAAAATATTAAGCAAAAAGAAAGTGTTTATCAATTTCGATATGAATTCTAATTGTAACATTAGACTTGTCGGTGGGTAGATTGCGAAATGCATCACCTATTATAGATAAAACACACGCCCCTAGAGCGTTAGGTAGAAGGGATAGAAAAATTTCGCCGACGACTAGTACCTCCACGGTAGCTCAAGTGGTAGAGCTCCGGCTTGGTGCGAAGGGTGCGTGGTTCAAATCCCGCCCGGGGGTGAAATTTTTCTTTCCTTATTCGTATTGATTCTTTTGCTTTAGTACTTACGGTTTTGGCTTGTTTGTATGAATTTCTTTCAGTATTTTGCTCAGAAAATGGGTAAAAGCAAAAGGGGCAGGACGTTTATTATTGAACGCTCTACGAAAAATACACCATTTACATATAAAACGGCAAATACATTTTGCGCCTTTGCCATCCGTTTGAGTATAGGTAATACGTACATACTTAATTATTTTGTGTTTTTCATCATGAAATTACGATAAAACGCAATTCAAATTAATTTCTTCAACCTAATGAGTGATGTTAGGGGTGAGCAGTTGATAGTCATGTCGACCGCAAATATTCGATCCGTTCGAACCGTTGATCGCTATCAACTACAAACTTGAAAACCATTTAGGTGGTGTTTGAGCCAATCATATGATCATGAGAACCCGGGTTTGATCCACAAGTCAGCCAAAAAGTGTAATTGATTAGGGGTTTTCTGAATGACAGCTTGGAGTCTGAACCCAATAGATGACAATAGGTACGACTTCTACTACAAGAGATTTAAAATATTACTGGCAAAGTGTTAGAAAATTTCACTGAGTCTTCACCCATGAACGCAAATGCCGTAGCTTGCGATAATGCTCTTGAACCATCTCTTTTTTAAAGATGTATCTACTCGTACAAGGCCAATAATGATTATGATGATAAAGTAATACATTTTAATACAATTACATATTATATAATATTTATTAACAAATTACCTACTTAACAGTATAGAAGACAATGAAAGATCACCATAAAAACAAGTGCTATGCACTAGACATCTCAACATTAGGTTCTCCGAAGGTCTAACTGAACGAGAATGAGCCATATGAAGATTGATATTATAGTTGGATTGCATTTAAATCGATATTGTTACATACTATTAGTCTTCTATTTCTTCGTAAGAAGTATTGGTTTAAACTCGTTTTCTATGAACATCACTAGGATTTTTCAAAATACTATGTCTATGAGTCCCTTCCCTAGTTGTATAAGTGTGAGTGGAACCCCCCCTCACCGCCTGCCGCACCCCGTAGAACGCGAAAGGGACAACTGCAGCTCAAAGCGATTATAACTACGAAAAAATGACGAAATCGATGTTTTGTATTCCCGTGTTCCCTCCGAGAATAATAAGTTTTATCCATAAATTTATATCTTGAAAATTAGGAAATGAATTAGGCTATGTCCCTGTTATTTTATTTTTTTTCCTAAACTCTTCATTTTTTTCTAGTGAACGTCTAATTGCGCTAGTAAAACTGGGACAGTTTTTCATGTTTTTAAAGGGTCATATTTCATTTAATAATGAGTTTGTAGAAAAATGAAAATAACAGGGACATGCTCACTGAAGACCTAGATTTTATAAAAAAAAAACCATTGCTCTGACGCAATTATCTAGGGAGGAAACACGGGAATACGTTTGTATGGAAAAATCACCCCTAATGTATCCTCTTAATAGAGGGTAATATTTAGAGCTTAATATTTAGAGTTAAAATCAGATGGTAAATTCAAAACCTATATAAAAAAAATCTACTTTACCAAAGAAGGCTTATATAAAGTCAACCAGTACATGGAGGACAAAGATGCCTGGAAACTTCTGCATAGCCGCCTCGCGGCACCATCTAAATATTGTGAAACTATCTGTTGAAAAAATTAAGCCCTACAAGTTTCTTCTGCGTTCTTCTTGTAGAGGTATCTTTCCGAACGCACAGTAGACTCAGTACTGTTTATCTTCATTGACGTGCAAAAGTGTCAGATTATGACCTATGTGAATAAATCTTTTTGAGTTTGAGTTTGAAAACAATTTCTCAACCCTTTTTTGCCTTAGTGGTATCTAAATATGTAATTAAAAATACATAAAGTATAATTTGTGCAAAGTTTTAAGGATTAATTTTTTTACTTTGATTTTAATCCACAAAAAATTAACTTTTTTCATACTCTATTGCCCCAGAGGATACATTTTATGAAAAACATTTTTAAAGGGTTAATTTCAATATCCTCCATTCCTTTGAAATCGTAAAATAGTCCCAATACGCTCCACGCGCAAATAAAACGAATGAATTTCCTTTAAATTTTCTCCCAACATTCTCCATGAGGTTTCACCGTATAGTCTCAACGTCCTCCATTATTTTGCACTAAAGCACCCCAGACACGACTCAATTCCCATACAAAAGCCGCGATATAACTATGTACTACACAGACACTGCACACATGGAGTTTTGTACACGCGCAAGAGTGAGCGTGAGGTGCGTTCCGAGCTCACAGGTCTCGATTAGGTCTCAATCTCGCTGGCGAGGTGAGGAAGGCCCGATTGGTGGGCGGTTGACAGTGTCTAAAGTGACACAGTGTGACTAAAGGTTGTTTTCCAAGAAAGCCTGACACGTAGGTATAATATGTATATAATATGTATGTACATTTAAAGGTGGCTTAAATATATAAATTATGTTGTGTGTGAGGTTTTCCTCTACTCGAGCCGAAGCTCGGAATTCTGAGCGCCCGCCCCGACCCTCAGGGAAAGGGTCGCCCAGTTGCCCCCTAAACTATTATTATTACTATTACTATTTATGCGAATACCTTAAAATACCTTTATAAATTATATTATATATAAAATTTTATTTTTTTATTAATTATATTATAATTATACTAGCTTATTAGCCAGCGGTTTCGCACGCATTGAGTTGGTTTTTAGAAAAAAAAATTAAAATTGTTTATATCTAATTATAACTTTATCTAATTTGTATTATAGTAATAATGCGAAATGCGAACATAACGCTTGCGAATGCTAAATTGATGCCATAGCCATCTAGATAAGATAATAGCAAACTGTCCCCTTATACCAAATATAAACTAAAATGTAGATATTAAAGAAAATTCCTTACCGCCCGGACCACTGGGCATTTGGACTTGGCACTTGAAATTTGGAGGGTGAGTTTGTTTCGACGCGTAGAAAAATATTCTATTCTATTCTATAGTATAGGTAGATATAGATATGAAAGTTTCTACCTACCTTAAAAAGGGTATACCCGTAGAATAAATAATAGTAAGTACAAATCCATCCACGAAATATAATATGGTGTAGTCGTTGGAGGCTATATGGAGGGCGTTTGTTGCAGGGACGTGTCGCATAACAACATCGGGCGGCTCTCGCGGGACGCGCTGCAGCACGCCACCGGCTTGCGCGACCTGTGAGTATAATATATAGTATGTAATACACACGGCACATGCAGTATGCAGCACTCGGATCATACAAACAAGTGCAGCACGCTGCCATGGACCGCGGGTAGCGTGAAGCGTGTGAGTGCCGCAGCGGCAGCGGCTGTGGCTGGGTACTAGAGTGGCTGGTCGCCGGACGCCTGCTCGCTGCGCCGCCGCCTGCGCTTCTTGTGAGTCGCTCTATACCACGGATATCTTTACTGTGTACACCCGACACCCGCCCTCTTATTAAGAACAGCAGTAGAAGTGTGGGTGTGCGTATAATTGCTTAATGTCAGCAGTAAATTTTGTGCAAAATTTACTGCTATTGTTACGCAATTGCATGTTCGTACGTAATACCACCCCCGGACTATCCCCGGCGTGCGCCGATCGACCGTATCGATATGTCAAAGCATACTTATGCTTTATAGTGACTAGTGTAGAGTTCTAAACCTAGATGAAATTATAAGTTACGATAAACTATAATACTAATTTACCTATGCCATTATACCATGGATCTCGGAAACCGTTCGCCAAGGTTTAGATGAAATTTTGTACTTTAACACATGTTATTTTACGCGTATAATGTTCTTATTATGTGCACGAAATGAAAAACGAAATCATCGCCAATGGTAGTTTTGAAAGGTAACCTATTTGCTTAGATTTGAATAAATATCGTCACTCGTCAAATACGTAAGTAACAGCCGGTTCGTCGGCTCGTAAACAAATATCCCGTCCGAGTAAGTAAGCTTGTAGTAGTAATGTGGGTAGTAGAGTGGTGGTTGTGTTTACACAAGGGGCGAGCGCTTCCATCCAGCATGCGGGCGGCGAGTGGCGGGCGGCGGGCGCCTGCTACCGGCGCCTGCAAGCGGCGAGGGCAGAGGGGAGAGGAAGCAGCGACGTATATTTCAACGTACGGTGTTATTTATGACCGTGTCTCAGGAACCGGAGCCGGAGCCGGAACGATCCGATTCATCTGCGGAGAGATGTCGGCCCCTGATTTATTCCGGCGTTGTTTGTTTTATGTTTGTTGTGCAAACTATAGCTACGAGTGGGTAGTAGGCACTCGTCGGTAGCAGCCGGCGGCAGGCCCAGGGCCCAGGGCCACAGGCCCCGGGCCGAAGGACATCATGCTGCGGGTATCCGATACTATAATTATCTAGGAGATTTATAACTCCGGCCCGCATTATATTATCACTATACCTACACCTACTTTATGTATATGAATGCTCAGTAAGTATGTATTAATGTATAGGTATATGACGCGATAAAGATAGTTAAATAGGTATATTAAAAGCTCATTGAGCCTTCTCCACGATTTCGTGGAGCGGAGTGGGTATTTCCAAACATATAATGATATGATAAACCTATCCAAACCTATGATGATGTATTTTAGTCTTTCTTTTGCTCAGTTCATCGGTCGATAGTTTTGACGTGTAGAGGTAACAAATATTAACGTTCGCATTTATAATAGGTATTAGTGGGAAGTGGGATAATGAGATTAAAAGTATACTGGGCATGCCGCCACTTAAAAACGATTTGGATGAAAGTACCTATGTAAAGATCATCACGTTTTGAACATCATTAAAGGCTAAGTAATTATTTGGACTAACATAGACTATAAAAATGTATAGATTATATCGGTAGTAGGCTGCCTCTGGAAATGTATTTTTAAAAGTAAAAATCTGAGCCTAGTCACAGAACAGATAATAAAACTACGTATAGAATGGCCACTGCATAGCACACATTAGCTACATACCTATGTTATATTATAGGTAGTTCCCTGTACTTAATCTTTTGACAAATAAAAAATATTTATTATTATTAATATTAGATCAAACAAATACAATTGAATCTTTACTGAAGTATTGAATGGAGGACGAACCATATCTGAAGTACCTACTTCATTCATTATCGAAATACATACCAGGTTCCTACTGTAGGGCCTGCAGGCACCGACGCAGTCGCTCCTCTTCTACGTATGTATGTAATGTATCACTCGACTCGTACGTTACCTACATTCACTGCACCATTGAAAACGTTGCGAAAGCTGACATTCAACATTGTATTTACGTTAAACTCTACATAGGTACCTATTTCATCATATTTATTAGTAGGTAGTTAGGTAGCTATAGCAGATACTTAACAAACAGGTAACGGGTCCGTTTCATTGCAATTATTCATGAATTTGGCCGCCGGTTAAGTACGTGTATGTTGTAATTTGCGCGAACTATAATTATTATAATATTTGCTCCTCAGAGCGAGAGAGTCGGTCTCCTTGTGAGTTGTGAACCTCTGCACGTCGCCGGCAAACAGAATAAAGGTCTTCGCACACTATATCAACAACACGCCACTGCGGCAGCTACTCTACTCACACTCGATGAGTAGTCAACTAGTTGATCCACCCAATGGTCAATAATGGACAACGCGGTGTCAACGAGTGGGCAATGCGTATACAACAAAGTCAAATCGTCTTCTAACCTCAGTTTTCAAGTTTTCAAGAGGGGAGGGGAGGAGCGGACGGGTGGGCCGGCAAATGGTTGCCCATCACGCGTCAGTCTAGTACTAATATAGTGCACAGAACAAAATGAACATATAGTGATCTGTGCGTCAGTCGCAAGCGCATAGTTGCCGCAGGGACGACGTGTGGTCAACGCGTGACAAACGTGTCGGAGTTGACCTTAGTGTACGACGCGTAGACCACACGTCGTAAACGTCGTAAACATATTTATTTTTTGAAACTAAACCTAGAAAATATGACATAGGGCTTAAATTTCAATATTTGGCATAGAATCGAGTCGCCGTTGAGTTGTTATAATGTGCGAAGACCTTAACATGGTCACTATGCTATGTGGACCTATTGTAAGAACCTATACGGTCGGTGTATAAACTTAGTGCGTGATACATACCAACTTATACATACTTACATACAAACACGTTACTATCGCACATAGAAGGTCGCATCTACACATACACACTCGCCCTCACACACATCGCATCCTGCTGACTGATACTACATACAAATGATACAAATCACCATTCAACTAGGTAGGGGCATATTCGCTTGGTGGGGGCTTGGTGGGGCAGGGTGGAACAATCCCAACTAATTATCTATAATAATTACAAATAAAAATAATTTAATTGTAAGTAGCGCTATAATGAAATTAAATTATTTTGAAAAAGGCTCGCCCCCTATTACATGGGATCAATCACAGAAAAGATGAATTCATCTTTTATGTGGGACCAATGACATACTGGTACACCGCAGCTCTACCCCTTCGGGAAAAGGGCGTGACTGTGGAGTCTACGCGGACGCAGAATTTCAAGTCCTACGTGCTCCGGTTTCCGGTGAAATTTAAGGAGACTCTCCTGGCGCCAGAATTTTGGCCGGAAGGCATAGTGTTCCGGCGCTTTAGGGAGGCGAGACCGAAACATATCATCCCTAAAGCATAGATATAGTTAATATAATATTATTATGTATGTTAGTCTGTAAGGTATTTATTAATATGGGCCTCTGGTGCGTATAATTTATTATACGCACTATTGCCTGAAATAAATAAATAAAAATAAAATGTATGTTATGTTTTTTTTATTTAAATAAATTTCTAACCCGCCTGCTTTATACAACGTGTTATAAAAAGGTGTAGTAATACTTAAGGAGGTACATCTACCCATCAATCTGAAGCAGCTTTACAATGAACAAAAAAAATTGATCATTCATCATTATCTCAGCCGTTTGTAATCCACTACTGAACATAGGCATCCCCATAAAGGAGGGTTTTGTCAATAATCGACACGCTTAGCAAGCGGGTTGTCGAGTGCAGTTCGATGGTTTGTTTCAGAGGACGCTGCTGCCCGTCCTCTGGATCTGTTAACCCTCAGCCGGCTCCTACGGCAACCACGGGGAGAGAGGGTGGAGCACTATTCTAAATAACAATTATTCATTTAAAATTAAAATACTCACAGCATTCAAATTACTACAATAAAATAAAACAAAATCATTAGAATAGTTAATTTATGCCACATTCGTCCCGAATTTTCGGCCCACGCCATCATCGTCCCGCACTATATAATTTGTCCATATTCGTCCCGCATATCAAAATTGTTGTAAGTACAGTTAGAAAAAATGTCAAACTGTCCCACAGCATGTATACGATGGAGAACCTTTTCCAAGCAACCCAAAACGCTATAGATTTGGCAAAATGCTGGACCAAAGTATTATATAAATATAAAACTTTATAGCTTTTTCGACTCGAAAAGAAGAAGTACAGTTAGCGACAATAGTATAAAATTATCACCACAATCAAAATTTTAGTGATTAATCATTATAGAAGAAAGTGTGTTATCTACTTGGCACTTAACATCATCCACTATTAAGTACTTATATTATAAGTGATGGTCATTTTACTAGGGAAAAAAAATTAAAAATATTACAATAACTCTAAATTTAATTTAAAAAAAATTTTTTATGTCATATTTGTACACTAAGCTGAGCATGCAGTATCACATTCGAACTGAATGTACAGATATAAACATTTTATCTCAATAGTTCGAGGATAACTGGTTTAAAGTCAGTTGTAACCGACACGTGCACAGATCCAAATATACAAGCACATTGCAACTCAATAAACAAGCTTGTGCATATATACTCGTACCCATATTTATAATATATACTTCCTGAATGATTTGAACAGATTGATTGTATCCTTGTGTAGATTTTTTTCACTGTAAAATTATTTTATATTGTGTATTATTTTGCATAAGTAAGTTTTTGTAGTGGGAGGCCTCTTTAGCGGGGGGCCGCCTGGGGAAGTACCAAACCTTTGCCAGTTATTCATCCGCCAAGCCGTAATATGCAAACATTACTGTGTTCCGGTATGAAGGGCAATGTTACCAGCGTAATTACGGGGCATGATGACATTCAACAACTCATATCTCAGGATAACAGGCGGAGTGCAGTGCCGCGCAGAATTTGAAATTTTAAAACACTGGGTGGCACTGTGTCTGATATGGGCAATCATGATGCTTACCTACCATCAGGCACCTGGTGGTTAATTCGTTCAAGGGCACCTGATTTGCCGCATGCTGCGGGCTGCGGGAGTCAGCTCAGAGTACGTGTTCTAAAGTATAATAAGTATGCAAGTGTGACCAGCAGGAACGGGTGAGAACATCGCATAGGTACCTAGATAATATGTTAACGGAAATGTATGTAATCCGTCATTGTATACAATTCCTAGGAACTGTATATTGCTCCTAAAATCGCCCGGAAATGTGTGAAATAAATTAATTATATTAGACATATTTCCTAGGAATATGTCTAATATAATAATCAATAATAAATAATAAATCCATACATTTTTTAAGTAGCAATCAGAACTTAGGTTATGTTATTTAGTATTAGGTTATTTAATAAAAAGCCCTATAGAAGATATTATATTTCACGGCATGTTTGTTACCTGCGTGTCTCAACGAGAGCCTTAATAAATAATTCATTTAGTTTACAAAATGAATTAGTTTTATACATTTCCTAATACGATATTATACAATTCCTAGGAAATGTACACATTTCCCAGGATATCTATGTATTAAAAAATCTTTGACTCAATATTTTATACATTTCTCTGGGTGGCACTGGGTGGCACTGTGTCTGATATGGGCAATCATGATGCTTACCTACCATCAGGCACCTGGTGGTTAATTCGTTCAAGGGCACCTGATTTGCCGCATGCTGCGGGCTGCGGGAGTCAGCTCAGAGTACGTGTTCTAAAGTATAATAAGTATGCAAGTGTGACCA
Organism: Hemistola chrysoprasaria; assembly: GCA_947063395.1. Lineage (NCBI taxonomy): Eukaryota > Metazoa > Arthropoda > Insecta > Lepidoptera > Geometridae > Hemistola > Hemistola chrysoprasaria. The sequence continues at coordinate 2,591,794 of OX346709.1, read as the reverse complement.
GCAGGAACGGGTGAGAACATCGCATAGGTACCTAGATAATATGTTAACGGAAATGTATGTAATCCGTCATTGTATACAATTCCTAGGAACTGTATATTGCTCCTAAAATCGCCCGGAAATGTGTGAAATAAATTAATTATATTAGACATATTTCCTAGGAATATGTCTAATATAATAATCAATAATAAATAATAAATCCATACATTTTTTAAGTAGCAATCAGAACTTAGGTTATGTTATTTAGTATTAGGTTATTTAATAAAAAGCCCTATAGAAGATATTATATTTCACGGCATGTTTGTTACCTGCGTGTCTCAACGAGAGCCTTAATAAATAATTCATTTAGTTTACAAAATGAATTAGTTTTATACATTTCCTAATACGATATTATACAATTCCTAGGAAATGTACACATTTCCCAGGATATCTATGTATTAAAAAATCTTTGACTCAATATTTTATACATTTCCTAAATAGCTACAGAATTGTATACATTTCCTAGGAATTGTATAGAATTCATAGGTTTCATACATTTCCCGTAACATATACACTGAAAACGGTGTAAACGCACGCGATTGTGATCTTGCATTCTTAGTTGAATACTGCGAAAACCCTCTTTATTGATATGCGCGCGCGCGTTTTCAGGCATCCCTATTCGAGATCTAAGTATACATCGAGGTACGTATGTTGTATCTATAGCACATCTGGCCAACGATTCGCAACAAGGCGGCGGGGTCATATATAGTCATAATACAATCTCTTTGACGGAGGGTCACTGTCCAGTAACACTAGACTTAAGTAATGTAGGTTGGAGAAGCTCGCCCGGCGCCCGGTGCCCTTGCCCTGGGACCCTTGCTCGTCCTTACATAAGGTACACTGAGTGCACTCACGACTCTACCTCTATAATACACTCCAATAAAGGTAACACTCGGATAACAACTCCTTTTACGCGCGAGCTCTATATGTTATGCGGCGTGAAACCTATTGGTGGTAGATTAAAGTAATGTAAGGGATTTGTAGTATTTACCAATATCTACAAAATAGTCCACGGACATTATATCCATCTATTTTGGTTTAGTCACCATAATCGAAGCTGGGTAATAAAATGTATAGTACTTTATTAAAGCTTTGGATGTGATTGGGAACAAATATTTGGATCGTAGGGAATAAACGCCACTAATTACCATAATAATTATATTATTAAAATTGTCGAGTTCTATTAGGTATATTAAAATTAGTAAAATGATAAACGCGACATCCCGTGCCGAGTTCCGCCGCAGGTCGCGTCGGCATGCGGCGCGATTCATACTACTTGACGGAAGCACCTACAGTAAAGGTCCTATTTCGTCCAGGTCGGCGGAGGACAACAATATCTCGGAGGTGGAGGGCTCGGCGCTGGAGACGACCCGCGCGCTCCGCACGCTGCGGCTCGCACGCAACCTGTTGCGAGCCGTGCCCTCGCGAGCGCTCCAGCACACGCCGCATCTACAGACCCTGTGAGTACTCATTTCATTTATTCATAAACAATCAATATATTGTTTTTGAAATAGTAGTAGGTAGTTCCCTAGAAATACGCGGAACTCAAAGAGACTGTTCCATGAAACCGTGCCTACAATCTCTTTGTATAATAAGCAATGTTATTCCATGTGTATGGGTATATGCTCTCCCGAAACACATGAAAGATCTTAGCACTAAACCATTTAAAAATTGTTCCAATTGTTGTCGCCAATTGTTTTACACTAGATATATTCCTATTGGTACATTATTATAGTTTTAAATTTTTATCATGAGGTGTAATATTGTATTAAATAATTTATCTTTTTATCTAAAAATGAGTTAACGAGTTGGCTATACGCAATAAAAATTATATTACCATCAATTTTTTTTTAAATAAACTTTTAAACATATACTTATATAAAATATTGACAATATAATATGATAATTAATTTTGAATAATATCCACCCAGAATATTCTGATAATTATTATTGCGATTATGATATTTTAAATAATATTATACAGAGTAGTTTTATTTTATTGACAATAATATTAATTTTATTTTTTTATTATTATTATTATTTTTAATCAGTTATTGAGCATTGACATCATATAAATCACTAATAATTACTCAGTATTTTATTTGTATTCTCATCTTTAATTATTAAAAGTGACTAATCTATTATTCTATTTTAAATTGGAGTTGATTAATTATTTGAATAATCGCATCCTATTATTTAAAATTAAATAGCATGTCGGTGTACATATCCACCGGCGAAATATGTAGAACTTCACTGAATCATACAAGAAATGTAACAACTTACTTATAATGATACCATATCTACTTCAGGCAAATTAACATTAATATTTCATTATTATTTCATTTAATTTCAATCCTTATACTCATTAGTCTCTGTACAATAGTTTTAGCCTTATGTTTTACTTATATTTAATCGTAAATTATTCGCTTTAAACCATATCTTATACTTATTTTAAAGGCTTAGATTTATTTGCCTGCATACTGGGGGCTGAAGTGATATCATTTTTATCATCAGCATTTGTATCTAATACTAGTTTAATATCAGGAACTTGTATTGCAAAGTTCCGGCCATGGCCGTGACGCCGGGGCACGCACTCGACCCGCATTACTTTTATGGCCCACATAAACTTTATGGAGGCATAACAAATACAAACCGGAGTATGCCGGAGGCGGCCGTACTTAGTCTGTACTTAGTATTTACCCTAAAATGGTATAATATAATATTATACTTACTGAGAGTAGCGAATGTTCCCATTGTTATTTTTGTTATTTATTACAATCATAAGGCGTCTGCGTGTCGGGGTAAATAAGGTATATATAATAAGTATGTCGTATAAAACAGCAGTTGAAAAACAAGGTGTTGCGAGTTTGCGAGTGATAGCCCGTTTTCCCTAATCGTGGCTGACGATCTCAGTAGCGAAACGCCCCGACCCCACCGTCGGCGTCCGGTGTCGGCCGTCGGCATATGGCGCGGCGCGGGCACGGTGTCGGTCTCGTGCCTTCTGCAGGTTAACCTAATGTTCACCTCGTAACTCCTCGAGTTGAGCTTATCGGAGTTATTGCTACCCCTTGCCTGCTTTTTGGGGTTAAATGCACGATTTAACGGGGTTAAACACGCGAACTAGGATATTAAAAGTAAGTGTCGCTGCTGCCGAATCGGGTTATACTGAAAAGGTCCTGAGTCCTGAGTCCTGAATAATAAAAAATGCCCTTAGTATTATAGGTATTATAGGATCATAGGTACCTACTTATTATAAGAAGAAATGAAAGGTCGCGTCACGGTTTAATAGCGCTCGGCCGAGATAATATTATGTCAGTCTCTTTTCAGTACATTGCTTATAAGTAAGTGCGTGTAAGTAAGAAAGGTCTGCCAGTGCTTTTATAGTATATCTTTTCGTTACTTCTGCAGGCTTGAACTTAGAGCTCCGAAGTATTACTAGTGTTAGTAATTTAGTTTCAACGTGTCACAGTGTGACTCGATGGGAACCCACCATTCAGAGACAAGAGAGCGAGACAAGATGAGTACTTAGATATAAGTCGCGTCACGGTTTAGTAGCGCTGACCTTGAAAGCGCAGAAATCATTAGATCTGATTGGTAACAGGAATGAGGTAGGACGGGAGCGCCGCGCGGCGCCGGCGCTGCATTGGGCGCTCGGTCGTCTTCACTCCGTCTTACCCCGTACACGCGTCTCAAGTCCCCTGCATACAGTCGCGCGCATATTTCGTAGTGTTGTGTGAACGATGACAGCTCGAATAGTGAAGACAGTCTAGATGAGGCTGAAGACTCCGAAATTATATTAATTAATTTTAATTTTACATCTCACAAAGAGACGTTTTATTCTGAATCTATTACTCTCTCGGAATAAAGTACCACATAATTTGATGTGTCCTTTTCATTAAAAATTTAAAACATAAGTTCAATTTATTCAATTTGCGCATGCCCGAACCACTTATTGAACCTTTTTTCATACTACTTGACAAATTAGGAAGTTACAAAAAAAACTCGCTTAATAATTATATGCGCGACTGTACACTTACGCAAAGCACCCCTCCACTTTTGCCGAGCGCTATTAAACCGTGACACGACCTATAATTACGTAGATAATAGTTATTATTCTTTGGTAATACAGAGTACAGAGTAATACTAGTAAAAATCTAGTAATAGGTGTACTAGTTATTACTAGTATCCCCACAGTCCACAGACAATTGAACCTAAAGTATTCTGTGCCTAAAGACATTATGATTCACAATGTGTGTGAGTGTGTGTACCTACATAATAATATAATGATATGAATGTGTGTCAGGAGCCTCGGTGCGAACCTGATCACGGAGCTGACGGAGCGCTCGCTGCCGCCGCTGCCCGCGCTGCATACGCTGTGAGTACACTTGCACTACACTACACTTCACAACACTACACTATACTACACACCATTACTCACACAGTCGATAGAGAGCTACACCGACCGCCGCGCCGTCATATTTCACCCTCGCACGAGTTCCGAGGCGGTACCTGTCACCAGCCCCGGCAGCACATTGACCAGGGACAACGAGGTACCAGGGGGTTAGAACAAAGTATGCTAAGTAATGTTCCATACCTAGATACCTGAACATAATCACAGTAAAGATATCTTTACCGTGACAAAACGTTATCGTGTTCTAAAACATAAGTACAGCATCATCTAGTTGCAATCATGTTAAAAATCACAAAAAAATATATATAATTTTACGGTTTTGGGATTTTTTCCATTACTTGTGATATAAGATCCGGCTTATTGCCAAATCTCATGATGCCATCACTAGGCCATCGGGTTGTACCCTAGAGGTTTTCAGTCCCTTGCCCAAACCTACCTATCTGTGTAAACAAATTTTCAAAATTCTACGTTCATAACGTAGTTTCATAACAGCAAAAATCCAATTGGCGGCAATTCGATCCTCCGCGGTGCAACTTCTGCCAACAAAAAGAAATCCATTCCCCGAGTAGTCAGAGTTGTCGATTCCCCGAAACTCCCCGCCTCTTTTTGATTCATTCCCGACAAACTCTCCGCAATGATATTTTTGGAATAAAAACATTGGTTTATACAAAATTCGTTTAATATACTGCTAAAACTTTTATAAAACTTCCACGGTGTTGTGTTTTGATGTTATTTAGGTTGCTGAAAATCCTCTCCACAGACACGTTTGAAAAAGACAATATAAGCAGGAGACCTTTGATTTTTTCTAAATTTTAAAACAATAATATACCATGTCCGAACGTGATATTTTTACGTTATTTTACTACCCGAAATGAAATAGTTTTAGCCCACTGAATAAATTGGTCCAGAGTCCCCGAAATTCTCCGATTTTTATCATTCCCCGCGCTCTCCCCCGCTAATTCTCAATTCCCCGCAAATCGGGGTACATATTTCGATTTTCCCCGCGATTGGCAATCCTCCGTCAAAACGAATGTTTTTTTTAAAATCATAGACAAATTAATGAAGTCCCTTTCTCATGCTTGTCATTCGAGAATTGCTCGGAGCTCGCCATCACATTCACTACCATACGTGGGGATAAGCACTTCTCTATGGACAGCCAGTCGTGCCATTTTACACTTTCTGACTGTTCATAAAGGTATGCAACGCCCCATTCACTTGACTCCCTGCCAAAACTCTTCTTTCAATATCACAGTCATACTTTCCATCCCTTGAAAACTTTGAACCCAGACATACAAACTCTATTACTTTTACTGGTATTTAGTAACTAATGAGTATAATATTATAATGCGGTGAACGCATTCTCATCGCTCCAGAGCGCGCAGCCGTGGGTCGTGGGCCGTGGGCCATGGGCCGTGGGAACGCGGGACGCGGGACGTGGGTCAGGCGCCGCCATCTAAATATAAATATAGGCCGATGATGAAACTTACTGTAACCTACAGTTACTCGCGGATGCATCTCGGTAGTGTGCGCCGCACACACACTAACACCTGCACCTGCACGCTGCATCTGACTGCATTATTTTTAGGTACCTATATCATTAATTTCATCGTGATGAAATAACTCACATCTAATATTGTATGTACTACATACCTGCATAACTGCATAGGCCTAATATAATAAGAATAAGACATTCACATTGGAATACATATTATAAACAGTTCTGGTGGTTTGGGACGTTCCCAGAACTGTTAGGTTATTCAAACTAAATATTATGCTCCTTCGAAAGACAGAACTTCTAAAAAATTGCTTGCCATGAAAAACCGTCTAATACACAAACAATTCAGATATAGCACTTTAAACATTTGCCTTTTAATTTTGTTTTATATGTGACATCTTCCACACACAATCCCGAATGGTTATTTTCCTTGATAAAAATTTACAAATTGTAGTTTTAGCCGCCTTCCGAGCAGTGTATCGCCTCAAACTCAAAAACTCAAACTCAAACAGATTTATTCAAATAGGTCATAATCTGACACTTTTGCACGTCAATAAAGATAAACAGTTCTGAGTCTACCGTGCGTTCGGAAAGATACCTCTACAAGAAGAACGCACAAGAAACTTGTAGGGCTTAATTTTTTCAACAGATAGTTTTACAATATTTGGTTTGGTTACATTCGTTTTCTTTAAAGGTGCCGCGAGGCGGCTATGCAGAAGTTTCCAGGCATCTTTGTCCTCTATGTACTGGTTGACTTTATAATAAGCCTTCTTTAGTAAAGTAGATTTTATATAGGTTTTGAATTTACCCTCTGAGAGCCCAGTTATCTCTTTTGGGATTTTATTATAGAAACGTACACTATTTCCTAAGAATGTCTTTTTATTTGTTTTAGATAATCTAAAGCTAGGTGCAGCTATTTTGTATTTATTTCTAGTATTAAAATTGTGAAGGTCACTATTTAATTTGAATTTATGTAAATTTTTACGCACATACATGATGTTCTCATAAATGTATAAGGATGGTAGGGTCAGTATGTTTATATCTTTAAATAATTCCCTCAGGGATTCGCGTGGACGCATCTCATAGATGGCACGAATCGCACGTTTTTGTAGTATAAAGATAGTTTCTATATCTGCGGCTGACCCCCACAACAGAATCCCATAAGACATCAAGCTATGGAAATATGCAAAGTACACTAATCTCGCCGTGGCTATATCTGTTAGTTGCCTAATTTTATAAACCGCGTAAGCTGCAGAGCTTAGTTTCCCTGAGAGCTCGGTGATATGAGTGCTCCATTGCAGTTTAGAGTCTATATTTATGCCTATACGTATACTACTCGCCCATTCTACAAGTAATGTGATGGCGGTGATAGACAAGGAAGTTGTAGAGCATGAGTTATTTCACTATCATTTGAGCATAAGCAAAACTTTGTAGAAACATAAATTCCCCTGTTATCTAGACCAAAGGAAAAAAAAAAATTGGATTTTTCAAAATATTAAGCCCTTCAAGTTTCTTGTGCGTTCTTCTTGTAGAGGTATCTTTCCGAACGCACGGTAGACTTATCTTCATTGACGTGCAAGTGTCAGATTATGACCTATTTGAATAAATCTGTTTGAGTTTGAGTTTGAATTTAGGAATGCAGGAAAGCAGCAGCAGGGTCCTCACGGTCACCATCTTGCCAGTGACTCCCGGTTGTTCGCTGACCTTTGCTACGGCCACTCATTTTGCTAATTTTTGCTCCCACTAATCGTAACGTTTTACTTATTTTTACCGGAAAGCGACATAGTTGAGAACTCTATAATGTAGATATTACAAGAAAGGAGTGCGATTATTATATTAGGGTTACTTTTTCGCAATTTGTATATTTATATATTTATTTAAGATCATCCACATTGTGTACATTTATTCTTATTTAATTAGTTACATTATTCATTATCTTAAATCTAAATGTCACAACATTTACGGATGAAGACAGCATGCTTAAAATATTAATATTAATCGAACAACATAAAAATTCAATGATACAAAAAAATAATTCTAAAAAAAATCTAGTTGTAGTCAAAATTAAAATAAACAAAATTAAAACATAATACCAAATAATTAAAAATATAAAATACAGAAAATAGCAATTAGCAAATACAAGCAAATACAATTAGCAAATACAATTAGCGAGATAACAATGGTCTTGTGGAACGGCCAGGTTCATTTGACAGTTCTTGTTGGGGTTTCAAAGACTGTTCTATTCTATCGCTTGAAAGGGTGGCCTCGTTGTTCTTTTCATTTGACTCATTCGAGGCGGAGGGGTCTGTAAGCGCGGAGTACTGAGGCCTTGTGAAATTCCTGTTATGCAGGTGCAAGAAAGGGTGCGGAAGATGCTCCTGACAGAGAGCAGGGTAAATGTTTTGCTATCTGCAAAGTTTATCAGGGGAAGGGTCAGTTGAAGAAAACTACTTTGACGCCCCCCTTTTACCACAAGTAACAGAGCAGTCTACGGAGCCCCAAAAAGAATAATCAGATGAACCTTGGCCTTCCAAAAGAACACTACTGTCTCATTTATTACGTAAAAGTAACCCTTATATTCATTATTTTTCGTTGAAACTACATTGTTTCGTTGAAACATGATTGCTCGCAGGTTTGCGAAATGGTTAGGATGTCAAAACCACAGATCACTATAATTATGGTCAAAACCACACTTCAAAAGCGTATTGTCTATGCCTATATACATGTTAACATTAGACTTCATTTACGCGAGACATATATAACAAAACCAGTTATATAACAAAATAAGGTTCTTTTCCTCAGAGTAAGGAAGCAATTCAACGTCATTGGTCTTTTCTTATGAAGTTGCCTAGATACTGCATTGAGTCAACAATGTTCGCTGAAGCGAGGGTTCCTTTTTGCAATTATCAGAACTCGTGTTGTTTGTGTGCTTTCTGGAGCGGACTGAGTCGTTCTAGAAATGTGATCCTTAGAGCAAGTCTCTGACAATCTGTGCAGTCAAATGAAATAAAATGATTACTTTATTTGCATGAATACAGGTATAGAATGTTCTTGCTTATTGTATATAGACCACTGTACTCGACCAAATTGTCGTGCAATTATCTACCTATATACATAGTAATTAATAATTAGTAATTATTTAAAAATTCAGGATGTTAATTTATATAGGACGATAAATACATAATTAATAAATTTAAAGGTTTTAAATGTCAATTTATATAATATAAAAAAATAAGGAAATATTAGGCATTGGACTGCTGTTCACCTGAACGAGAACAACAAATGACGGATGGTAAGTACCCTTACTTCTGTGATGCTTACAAACAAAAAACAAATGACTTAAAACATTTATTTTTAATTTTAATTTTAATGATCGGTCTATTTTTACTGTATATTGTATATGGGTATTTTTTGCCTAAAATAAATTATTTTTATTTATTTATTTTATTGCAAAAATAGTATAAAACTACATCTCTACATCGTATAAAACAAAGTCGCTGGCTGCATCTGTCTGTCTATTTGTGCGCTAATTCCTCTTGAAGCACGCAACGGATGTGACGTGGCATGCATGCGGCATGCGCTAGTGATCTCTACAACAGAGCAGATGAAAGAGATTAGAGAGGGGCCTTGTGGACGGGGCAGGCGCGCTGCACTTATGAGCAAATAATAATATGTCCGCCGATATTAGCTTCACCGGCTAATAGTCGACTAGTCGCGCTTATATTGTGACAACGTACGAAGCTCCGCGAAAAAAAGAGAATAATGCCATCTTGCGCTATTGTAACGTGTCGAAAAACAAGCAAGATGTGTTGTGTAGCCCGAGAAGGGATTTCTTTTCATCGGGAAGTCTTAAAACCTTAAAATACAAATATTATTTGTAATTATTAGAATAGTATTAAGTAATTATAAGTAGACAAAAACGACACACTTGCAAACAGATCTGAGATGTTACATTGCTTACAATACATGGGCACTACCTTGTACTACGTCATCAATCGCGCAATGTATTGCGATCTTTGCGAGAGTCGCGTGCGACAAGGCAAAGCTTGAATTGCGCGAAATCCATGCGTATCGATAGTGTTGTACCAAGTTGTAAACACTGTCGGTATCTTAGTATGAGTACAAATGATTAATATCAGTAATATTGTAATTAAAATACCTTTGCAGGCGTACTTTTCATGAACAAGTTGATGTTGTCCTAAGCAAAGGCCGAGTCAAAAGTACCTACAACCGACGTGCATGTATGAAGAATGTCATGAAAGTGGAAGAAGCGAAAGCCATGTGTCAGGATCGTGCAAGTGGAGAGAAATAGTCTCTGCCTACTGCCTACCCCAACGGGAACAAGACGTGATGTATGTATGGGAATTACCTTTGTTTATTACCAATTACCACCATGTTAATTGTGGTTATCAATTTAGTTTCCGAGTGAGGTTTTCGTCTAAAATTTTGTTTGATTTTTTTCCATTTATAGTGAAAACATACATTTAAAATTTTATTTTTATGTTTCCAACCGATTCACATTTATGAAAATTGTGGATTGATACAACCGGTAGTCGGAGATTAGCGGCTACAAACAGACAGGCAAAAAAACTTAATTTTAAATAGTGTTTTTAGTTATTAATATCGTATTTACTTTCATAATAATGCATTATACATATACATACATTCACGCCTTTTTCCCGAAGGGGTAGGCAGAGGTGTTCCCAGGACTCAGTCCCATAGTAGATACACCCACATTTCGCCAGTATGTTATTGGTCCCATGTAAAAGGGGGCGAGCCTATTGCCATCTACCGGGCACAGTTCCAGACTCCAGGCAGTTATTGAGATACTTCCTAATGGAAAAATCCAATATTGACATTTTGCCTGACCTGGGGATCGAACCCGGGACCTCTTGATTATCAGTCGAGCATGCGCCCTCTACGCCACCGAGGCAGTCTTTATTAAATGCATAATGCATTATGCATTAATAAAATCATGGAATTTTAATCTCCGAAACAGACACATCAATTTTATTAATTTGTATAGATATGCATTTAGAAGGTCGTATACCTACACACTATTTGCACCTCGTTCCTCTCACGAAATTATAGCGAATAGTCAAAGTAAAAATATTACTGACAGTAATTTTTTCGATATCGATAATCGACCTTTTGGTCACCGTAACATGTATGAATTTTTTGCGCGTGTTGAGTGTACGTCAAACGCAGTGTTTGCGCTAGTGTGACAATCAATAGCAAACTCGCGATCTATCATATTGTATCTACGTGTTGTGGTTTATTTGTGTGCATAATGCGTGTACGTATTGGTCTTTTCCTTGTAGTGGAGTAAGGGAGTGGGAAACAAGCGGCGACACGCGTTCTAATACAAATAAGGAACTATTTCCTTTCTAACCTCTTTCATCTACTCTACACGTTATTATATTCCGCATCACATAACAATTGAAATAGATAACTAATATTGCATAATGATCTATTGACAATGTAGCGTGCAGCGAGACTAGACTAGACTAGGCATCGGTAGGTATATATAATATACCTACAGCGTGTTACAAGCAGGTGTAGTACAGGGGTGAATCCACCCTTCAAACCAAGTGACTTCCAAAAGAATAAATAAATAATTAATTTGAATTTATACTCTAACAGAACGGGTTAACCCAAATTTTTTTTTTAAACGGACAACTTCCACTCACGGTCTTTTGGTCCCATTCCACTGCTCGAGTCAATTCATATGGGTTATGTGGACAACCCATAATGTCAGTATCAGGTCGCCAAGATTCCTACGCAGCCTCCGACATGATCTAACCACTGCCGCCTACATATCTTATATAAGGAAACTATAGGGACCTACAGTTTAACGTGACATCCGAATCACGGAAAAAAACAAGGAAAGAATTGTGACAGTAGTAAAAATTAAGTTATGGACTTTCTATACAAATATGTATCTATATAATAATATCTATACAATATCCAATCATATTCACGACCTTTTCGTATTCCACAATAGCTTTCCCTCATTCAGAAAAAAAACATTGAGCATTACACACCTAACAACACATAAACCTACACCTAACATAACATTAGCGATTATAACAATACCAATCCTTAAAAACACTTACATTAATTATTTATTTGAAATATATTATTATTATTATATTATACGCACGGTAGACTCAGTACTGTTTATCTTCATTGACGTGCAAAAGTGTCAGATTAGGAACCTATTTGAATAAATCTGTTTGAGTTTGAGTTTATTTTCTTGATTCATGTATAATCTTAAAATGTCTTATAATATATTATCTTATAAATATTATTATTTGTTTAATTTTTTATTATTTTTTTCTTTCTTAACTTTTATAATACCTACTCGTTTATTTTTGTTCATTTTGTCTAAGTTTTTTCCAGTTGTATTCACTCATATTATATTTAACGAGCTCTATGGCGACTGCTATGTACGCCTATATATTCTTATACATATAAGAACTTGCCTATGTAAAATAAAAATGATGTAAAAATGTATATGTATAATATATAATGTGGCTGTACTCATTATATAAATAAATAAATAAATATATCCATCTAAATAATATCTATACAAACCCGAACAGCTTATATATCCATTTTATATGGGAAGACACAATTTTTTGTGCGAACTAGGCAACTTTTTCTTTTAAAAGTTTTTTATGTTGCTTTGACGGGGAGATACACCCCTTAAGTATTACTACACCTTTTTGTTACATATATGTGTATATGTATAATGTATATATGTATAACGAGGACTTCTTGTTCCGGAAGCAATCTGTTGGTAAACAATATAATAAACAGTTTCGGCCAGTTCGTTGAGTAGATTCCTATATAATGTAATATAATAAAGATATAATATTATATACGTGTACCTATAATATATGGGTAGGTAGTAAGGTACACACCTATAACCGGCATCAGGCAAGTCATTAACATCAATATTCAACTTTGCTCTTCCTGTTTACATAATATTATGTTAGGCTACGACATAGGGTATACAGGTCCCGTCACGGTTTAATAGCGCTCGGCAAAAGTAGAGGGGCCTTTGCGCAGGTGTATTGGCCTGAAAAGTTTAATGGGCGCTCCACACTCGCGCGCGAAGCCGCGAACGTGGCGTGAACTGCGAGTGTAGAGAGTGTGCGCTTCTAGGCTCACGCCATGATCGCACGCGATTATCTCAATTCTTTCTTTTGAATTATATTCAGTTTGACGGGGAGATGCACCTACTTAACTATTACCACCTTTTTCACCTTTTATATACCACCCCACCCTTTTACCACCCCTTTTACCTTTTTTAACACGTCGTATACTAATAACATAACATCACGCCTTTTTCCCGAAGAGGTTGGCAGAGGTATACGCAGGACTCAGTCCCATACTCCTCATCTCATCCCTCCTCAACATTTTTAATGTATTCATTATGTATTAATCTCTACTTTTGACTTTACCTGTCTACATTTATTGTTGTCAAAACCGCCTTATTTCAAACTGAAATTAGCATTGAGTGGCTAGTGGCTACCAAAACCACTGAACATCTTTAATCACACTATTAACCTGAACTATACTCGACACTAAATCAGCCATAATGCCTCGGTGGCGCATGCTCGACTGTCCAATGACTACACACATGACACAACTGACCAATCAAGAGGTCCCGGGTTTGATCCCCAGATCAGGTAAAGTGTTAAATATTGGATTTTTCCATTAGGAATTATCTCAATTACTGCCTGGAGTCTGGAACTGTGCCTGATAGATGGCAATAGGCTCGCCCCCCATTACATGGGACTAATAACATACTGGCGAAATGTGGGTGTATCTACTATGGGACTAAGTCCTGGGTACATCTCTGCCTACCCCTTTGGGAAAAAAGGCGTGAATGTATGTTATGTTATGTTAAATCAGCCAGTGTGCTACTCGGGGTGGCCTAAGGAAAAATAATAAATTTAATGAGTAAGTCAGCCGATGAGTTCGAGATGGAGCGGAGTGCGGGGTCGGTGTGCGGGTCTCCACCCACAGGGAGGGGGCTGGTGGAGGAGCGGTCGTCGACCCGCGGCCCGCTGTACCGACGGCTCCCGCGAGAGGGTCGACCCCTGCACATCTCATTATAATGTGCTGATGATACATTTATTGACCGCCTCCGCGGAGGATGTTGCCACTACTCATGGGCCATATTATTGAGACACAAATTTCTTTTATTTTTTTATACTTTTGATTGGAGGAAGTTGAGACCAAAGGAATGGAGGATATTAAACTGACTCATACGACACTCGACACTCGACTCCCACCGGAGAACGTTCCCTATTCCCCAGTCGCGCTAATACATGAATATATAAATATATAAACTGTCCCTACATCCATCCATGAACACCAACTATATAAAAATATGCTAGCTATTTCAATAAGTAGCTGGCCAGTGCCAGTGCCACACAACACACACACCACACCTCACACAAGTGAGTGGTCGTCTATAACACGAGTAGTGAGTAGCCGCAGATGCTGCGGTCGTCATCGACCCTATACTGCCCAGCAGTGGGGAGTGGGGACACCTAATACCTAGTTACTATAGTCTTACTTGTACATAATATTATGTATGTACTATGTACCTATAGATACCTATAACCACGGAAGAAATATCAAGTAGAATTGGCAAGTAGGCGAAGCAATCGTAGCACCAGTAAGCGCAGTTGTGCCTAGTTATAGCCATGCCTGAACGACGGTACTTTAGTCGTGTTCCAGGCGTTCTACTAATATCATAAATGCCAAATTTCAGTACAATGTAAAAAACTTACGTTTTTAACAGGTGAACAAAACACTTGCGAGTTCTAACTCACCTCCAGCGCCATCGAGCGCGGTATTGGTTAGATTGATGAATGGATGGATGTTTGTTACTCTTTCACGCCAGGACTACTGAACAAATTGGCCTGAAATTTGTTATTTACGAAGCTGGAATAAAACATAGGGTACTTTTTTCAGATATTCCCACGGGAACGATGTCTACGCGGGTGAGACCCCCGGGGCATAGCTAGTGTTAACATATAGAGAAAAAGATTTGATGGAAATCAACTTTAAGTCATTATAATAAGGTCCATTTTCATTCAAATATATCATATGCTTTTCTCGAAGTTTCCATTTTTTTTCCACCGGATGTGCTCACACACTTCCGGCTTGGCGCCACCTCGTATGACGTAGCAGAACTTGTAAGATAAATAAAATAATATTATATTAATAGTTCCAACCTTATGACATTCGACTAAGGTTGAATTTAGTAAGTTCGTAGCACTGATAATTTGAATAAACTCGTCAAATACGTGTAAGTAAGACTCGCATGTGAAGGGTTCCTATCCACCGTATTCACTCGTATACCAGTAGAAAATACCTCTTCTCATTTATTTAATGAACCTATCACATCAAATTATTTAAAAAAAACAATTTTGGTAGGTAAGTCACATAAATTGTTTTTTAACGTCAATTCTAAAGCAAGTATCACAAAAAATCTACGGGTCTACCACTTTTATTGAATACAGATGCCTCATGCAGGTTTGAATACCGCAATTGTCCTTTGCAACAAAAAACAAAGGGACAAATAATGATGATGATGATGATGATATTTATCTGTTAATTTAACATTTTGAATACGCGTATTTAATTTATATTATACCTGCTATAATAGGACAACGGCGTTGCAAAGGTCAAAACACGGCCGCACGTGTTTAGTTATCCTGCTGACTGCCTTCTGTAGTATGCTACACAGATCAGGATGAAATCTCCTCTGTGGTATGCTATATCTACAATAATCTACATCGATCTAATCTGTGTCTTGTTTAGTGGGAATTATAGGAGTAACGAACTGAATGTTTCATGGTGATCTTATATTAAATATTATTATATGTTATAGACTGGTATAGACAGCCTCGGTGGCGTAGAGGGCGTATGCTCGACTGCCAATCAAGAGGTCCCGGGTTCGATCCCCAGGTCAGGCAGTGTTAAATATTGAATTTTTCCATTAGGAATTATCTCAATAACTGCCTGGAGTCTGGAACTGTGCCCGGTAGATGGCAATAGGCTCGCCCCCTATTACATGGGACCAATAACATACTGGCGAAATGTGGGTGTATCTACTATGGGACTGAGTCTTGGGTACACCTCTGCCTACCCCTTCGGGAAAAAGGCGTGAATGTATGTATTATTACATGTTTGAATATATTAGCTACATAATATGTTATTTGATATTGAAGTTTAATATAGTGTAATCTAATGTCTTAATTCTTAATATAATGTATTAAGGGATATTTATAAAGAATGACTATGATACTATAATAATGTGTTGTCTATGTGTATGCAGAGTGTTGAAGAGGAACCGCATCACACATCTGTCGGAGCGGTGCTTCGCGTCCACGCCCAACCTGCGAGTGCTGTGAGTACACACAACATGCTCGTATACAGGGGGAGGGTCTGAAGCTGAGGGGACGGCTCCGAAACTACGGTCAATTTGATAAATAAATGATTAAAGAATCAAATGATTAAAAAGTGCATCATTACATTTTTTTTATAATTAAAAAAAGAATATCACAACCCGGGGTAGTATTACGAACATGCTATAGCATAACAACACCAGTAAATTTTGCTGTCAAACGTAATTTTTTTTATGCCGTTTGACAGCTGACATTAAGCAATTAACCGCTTTCCACACTTCTACTGCTGTTCGTAATAAGGGGGCTGTTATTGCATACTATCTAACAGATAGTGTCACTAATGATTTTTTTTTGTGAAGTAGCATAGTAGTATTCAGAGATACCGAGACCGCTACTCGACCACTGACCATATCACCGCGACAATAACACCCGACCACTATATAAAGCGTAATGTTAATGCGCGTCCATAAAACCGTCGGTTAATGGCAACGGTCTGGAGTCCTCCGCGGACGGCGGAGGCTATTAACCGAACCCTCGGCTCGGATTGTCTCCTGCGAGCCTATTAATCCCGAGGTTTATTGTCTTATCTCTCGATCGTTAGTAACACAAACAAGCTATCGAGCGTGCGCCGCGCCGCGCGCTTCGTGCCACAGCTTACTATCTAAAACGACGCGCCGACTGCCGACTGCATACCGAACATATCTATGCCATAAATAGTAGTGTTACACAAAGAGACCCATACTATACGAGGTACAGTAAATAGAAATCGAGTTTTAGTGGGTTTTAGCGCCGTGTGTTATAAGATACTTTTCACAAAACATCTTGGCTAATATCCTTTACGTGCGAATTCCAAAAAAATATAATCTCATATATACGATATCCTCTAGAGTCTAGAGTAGAGAATAGTAGATTGTGTCACAAGGGACCAAAATGAAGTATTAAGGGCGAGATCGATATTTAGAATCCAGAGCAAAGCGAGGATTCTAGAATAGAATCCCGAGCTTAGCGAGGCATTCTATCGTAGCGAGGGATTCAAAGTACGTCGCTCGAGGTTAAATAATTTTGGTACCGTGTAGCACACTGCTTTTCATCCCCCTCTATGAGAAAAGCTCTTGATTTGTTTGGTAGTAAATTATTAACGACAGTTTCTTTGTTTAATTTCACACATTCTGTTGATAAAAATTCACTTTCACTGCTAGAGCTCATCTAAAAGATGAGTTCTTTTTGTGTGAAATTTGTGTAAATCAAATTAAAATTGTCTAATATTTTAATAAAAAGTAATAAAAAATTAATAAGACGATCCCGCGTATTTTTTTTTAATTTAGTAAACACGGAAATGAAGACTACGCGGGTGAAACCGCGGGGACTAAAACCTTCTCAAAGTGCAGTACGTAAGGTATACCTTCAGTGATGTAACGCATATTCGCATTAGCAAGATTTTATGCGAATATCAAAACAAAAACGTATTTTTATTAAAATACAAAAGCAACCATTTAGATTCTTTAATATGATTATACTTACTAGGTACTTACTTGAAAATTATAAAAACTATGAAAACAATGATATATACTACAAACTTCTCTTTATCATAGATTTATGGGCAAAGAAACACACTTTCAGCGTTGATACCTTAACCTTTCCGTATAATTGCATTAAACTACCCACTTTACTGACACAAAGTGATATTAGGTATAATTAAGGTGAAGTGAGTCTTTAAACCCACACTTTGACTATACAGCAAATCAATTTTAAGGCAAGAAAACATCGAATTTTAATTTCATTTTTTGATGATAATCATAAGTTTAGGATTCTATTCAGAAAGTTATGGGAGTCGAAACACGATTGACTAATTTTGACTCGATACAAAGAAATCGCGAATTTTCCCCTATATCTTCATTTTTAGAGAGACACTTCTACGGAAAGGCAGTTTCATTTGCTAGTTATTTAACATATTTCAATTATATTTCGTTTACGTATTCCATAATAAATACTTTAGAATATTACGGTTTTATTTTATTGCAAAAGGGTATTATTTTGTAGCAATAAATACATTTATTATCAACATCCAGTGAATTTGCGCGCGGGCCGGCCATCACTGGCCATCAGTCACGCAAACACGATCGCACTTCGCCTTAACTATTTAATCTGTGTAAATAATAATAATATTCACAATAGTCCTTGTACCTAGCGGGGGCTGTCTTTGAGCTCATCTTTAAAAATCTATACCTTTAGATTAAAAACCCAAAGGGGCCTCTACATTTTGGACTTAAAAAAAATGGTCTCCGTGCAAGCCTATCAAAAGACGAGAAGTGCAGAAAGCGTTTAATTGCTTAATGTCTGCTGTCAAACGGCATACAAAAAATGACGTTTGACAGCAAATTTTACTGCTGTTGTTACGCGATTGCAAGTTCGTAATAGCACTCCACCACAATAGACATATTATATGTAGGTAATATTATAGTGATGTGGCGTCAGAAATCGTCCTAGGGCGTGAGTGATGGGTGGTGGGTATTCTGTCGGTGGCGTATAGTGCTCGCAAGCTCTACTGCCGATCATAAGGTCCTCGGTTCGATCCCCAGCGAGGGCAGTGTTACAGGAATTTTCCATTAGGAATTATCAGTATGATAGCCTGGAGTCTGGAACTGTGCCCGGTAGATGGCAAAAGGCTGGCCCTCTGGCCCTCTAACATGGGACCAATAACATACTGGCGAAATGTGGGTGTCCCTATTGTGGGACTCAGTCCTGGGTACACTTCTGCTTACACCTTCGGAAATCCGACCGTCGGATGGTATGATGAAGCGTGGGCGTGAATAAGTAGGTCTTGCTATTTATTATGATTCATATGTTTAGTCGCGCGGTGCTCGGCGCTCGCGGACTGCTCTGGAGATGAGTGTGATGTGAACAAACCGTGCATGTTTTACCTTACCTACTGTTTTCTGCTGCATGTAGATGAATAAACATCGCGGTCCGACGCCAGCTGGATAATATTTATGTCAAGGAAATAATAATATATAAATATTTGTCGATTTGTGTGAGTGTGTGGTGTGTGGCGAGTGGTGCGCGCGTCCTTCGCACGACTCTCCGCTCTCCGTCCTCCGCCGCTCGGAGCGGCCATGACATTATACGAACAATATTATTATATTTAGCTGTTCGTTGTGCAGATGCATTTAGCCGTGAAATGTCTCTCAACTCTCACACAAACATTGTACCTACACCGAATGATAATTCGATGAACAATTTTTACGGCGCGCTCCTCCCTCCACACTCCACAGAGAGATTATTTTCATTTTTTTAGTAGAATGTTTGTCAACAGACGTTTAGAAGAGAATCTGCTAACAGAAGTGCCCCCGGCCATCCGACTGCTGCCGCTGTTGGAGGATCTGTGAGTGATATAACTTATGTAAGGTGAACCAGCATAAGATCGGACAGTTTTTGGTGTGTTGAAGGTAGAGTTAAAAAATATTTTATTTCTAGATTCTGACAACAGGCTGTCTCAATATTCCGTTTCCTCCAAAAAACAATTCCTGTCACCTCCAAATTTCATAAGTCGTATATACTTATAAAAGTATCTTTTGAAACTGAAGATGCCCCTTAAGAAAAATACTATATTTTTCTTGTTTTCGTATATGCACTGGTTTGCTTTTTAGACGCTTATAAAGCTGCGGGTTTTTTTTTTCGTAGTTATGAGTTATGTCGACGGTATTGTCTTGGTCGAAGTTCGGACTATGTGGTATTTTGGCTTCTAAGAGAGTTATACACGTAATAATAAAAAAAGAGGAAATATCCATCCTTGAATCTTCAAGAAATACATCTAAAACACATATACTCCAAGTATAAACTATACTTAGTGGATTTACTAATCATTTCTTTAAATATCAAACATTTTTTGTCCAGTCTTACCCGTGACAAGTGGGCGACCCAGATTTTGTGGTTCTCAAACTTTTACAAAAGTAAAAAATAAATAAGTATATTAATAAAAACATATTAAATTAATTAGTTTTAACGTTGAATAAAGATATTTTATGTATTCAAATTATTACCTCTATATTGTTTTTTTTGCATTAAGTGTGAATAATTACATAATATACTGTACCTATGTCTACCTAAGTCTTCAATCAGGCTTGGTGGAGTGTCTTAATTACTTAATGAATTTGTTAAACAACTGTCTGCAAGAAAGTCTTAAATTGTCAAAACCATCTATTTTAAGATAGGCAAGCGCTAATAATATAAGGTAAGTTACATATTTCTTAATATAAGTAGCCAATTCACATTTAAAATAAATTATCAAAAATAAAAAAGCGCTTAAGTTATAAATGATACGAGAATAAAAGTTTGAGAATAACTGTAATAGTCAGAGATCGGATTTTTTCATTCGGTCTATAAATTTGAGGTTGAAGATTGGCTTGTAAGTATATAATAAGCTGTTATTGTTAGTTTGCGTATAATTGAGTAAAATACAAGGAAAAACATTAGAAAAATCTCACGAAAACTCGATGAAAATGGTGGTGAAAGACCGGACCCGACCATTTTTTTTTTTAATTTCCACGGCAGGAAGAAATTTTCTTTCAATCTAGGTGGCACATCTAATCAAATACAACGCCGCGTTTGCGATATTTTTAAGTTGTCCGGACTTTGACCCCATCCGATCTTATGCTGGTTTACCTTATAACATAATTAAAAGGTAAGTAACTATATAAGTAGGTGAACGCCGGACTCATATGGATACACTTAAACCTAGGTACTTACCAATATAAAACTATTGAACATGGAAAATGTGTGTGGTAGGTTCCTTTAATTTTTGTTTTTTTTTTTTATATTTATTATAGCGGCTGACTGCCTCGGTGGCGTAGTGGGCGCATGCTCGATTGCCAATCAAGAGGTCCCGGGTTCGATCCCCAGGTCAGGCATAGTGTTAAATATTGGATTTTTCCATTAGGAATTATCTCAATAACTGCCTGGAGTCTGGAACTGTGCCCGGTAGATGGCAATAGGCTCGCCACCTATTACATGGGACCAATAACATACTGGCGAAATGTGGGTGTATCTACTATGGGACTGAGTCCTGGATACACCTCTGCCTACCCCTACGGGAAAAAGGCGTGAAAGTATGTTATGTTTATTATAGCGGCTATAATTACACATATCCTGTGAAAATTAAGAGTAATATCTACCTATTACCATAATACCATGATTACGATAGTGTCTAAACCGATGAGAGAAACATAATTAAATGTTTATTTTATATATCCCCTTTAATTTTCATTTAAATTTAAGTTTTATTATTTGTTCTTATATAACACGTCGTTTTACAAAAAATAACAATTAAATATACAAACGTGTTAAGAAAGGTGTTGTATTACTTAAAGGCGTGCATCTACCAGTGAAACTGAACAACTTTTAAAAGAACGAATTGCGAAATTCGCCACAAAATATGTTCGACTTCCCATACAAAATCAATCAGCTGATCGGCAAATTCGTAGGTATGGATAGTCCAAACTTTATTTTGCTTACTTCGCAATTGTTTCTTTTGCAGTGGTTTTGGTTGACGTGTAAAAGCACCCTCTCAAGTTTTACTACACCTGCCCGCCTAGCATGGCACGGGGATAAATAGTTTTCCCCGTTTTTTCCCTCTTTCGTACCCGAACAATTTATATCTGCTGTCTCGTTCTAGCCCCCTGGGACTTCGTTTTCCCTGCTCACCGTGCTACCGGGGCTGTTTGTAACTTCTTGTATATTTCGATTATTATATTACTGCAAAAAAACATTGATGTACAATTCGTTACTTGTATGGACAGCCCTTTTAATTATTTATTTTATTTTTATTATATTTTAGTAAAGTTATTATAATTATACAAATTGTGTGAAAAATTTAATATCTAGTAGTTGCCAATATCACGTTATAGCAAAAATTATCGAAATTAACTTCAAGCAAAATCACGTTGCTTGCATGGAGAGCACCTTTGACTATTACTTAACTTATTTATATTATTTGTTGTTGTAGCGGCAATAGTAATACATATTTTGTGAAAATTACTTAAAATATTGTCTAATTATACCGGTTTATCAGATAGAGCCTTGTGACATACGGACGAACGGACAGCGGAGGCTTAGTAATAGGGTTCCTTCGGTCCTTTGGGTACGGAACCCTAAAAAGGATCCCATCAAAGATATAATTTTTTGAGATATCACTTCCATGATAGTGGTAACTCACACGCATTCTGTGCCACATCGACGCAGCCTGGCGTAGAAATCGTCAACAGGAGCCTCCGCAAAAATCTGCGATGTGCTACAATAGCGTGGGAGCCCCATCAATAGGTACCCTGAAAGCATCATTGTATTGGACACGTAGATCGTTGTAGGCTCGCTGCGTATACCTAATACCTAATCCACAGGCTGCACGTGTAAAAAGCTTTGGCAGTAAGCCTTGAAAAGCGTCACCTTCACTTGTTTAGTACTTTAGTTCAACGTGGAAATCTGTGACCTGCGAAATTGTTTAAAATCTCGTCGTTGTCACCATCGAGAGAACCTGCCGTGCCTCCGTCTGTGTGTAGTGAAATGTGTGTTGTATTGTGCAGGTCGGTGGCGAGCAACCGCGTGTCGGAGGTGAGCGAGGCGGCGCTGGAGGTCTCGCGCCGACTCGCGCGCCTCGACCTGCAACACAATCCGCTTACGCGCCTCCACCCGCGTGCGCTGCTGCACCTGCGCCATCTCACCACGCTGTACGTACTGCACAGACATATACACACACGCCGTCTCGCGCGCCTCGACCTGCAACACAACCCGCTCGTGCGCCTCCACCCGTGCGCACTGCTGCACCTGCACCATCTCCTCATAGCACTTCCACCACAGACAATACGATAAGAATATATTAAATAGGTTTACTGTATTCGGAGGAAACAGGGGAATAAGTACAAAACATCGATTTAGTAAATTTTCCATTTTATTTTTATAACTATATATGTGAACCAGGATTGAAAATTAGAATCCCAAATTGTCACCTACTATTTAGCATTAAAACTGAGTTTACTGTCTTGGAATGGTGTTACTCTTGCCCCAAGATAGGAAGTATTTATGTAACACTTTACCATTCTTACTAACTGCGAAATAACCTTTCTTAATTTAACTGTGAAATAACTCGTTGATAATAACATAACAGTTGTCAAAAACTTTTTGTAATATTTTTGTAGCCAGATATAATTTACAATCACTGTTAACTAACTTTATTGGCAGGTAACCTACCAATTACCTAGTTATTGTAATGAATAAAAATGTTACTTTTTCTTACGGTTTACCGTCTACCCGACTCACGCCTACTCTGTATATACGATATAGGTACGCTCAATACGCTACAGTTTATAATAATTACTTGATTCTCGATACGAAGGTATCAAGGCTTTGATGGTAAGTTACATAAGAGTCGGGTCGGCGACGACGAGCCGCGTGCATGCGAGTGCGCACGAGCTGCGACCTGGTTAAGTGTACTTGACATTACCGGTACCGGTGTGGAGTCTAGATGCGGCGCGGTGAGTAACAGTAACCGTCACCGCCGATGTGATCCAATCCGACCCACCGATGCGATCCGCACTTTATGTACCTACAGTATAACACTGTAACAATTGGCACGCACCACGCCGACTGTAGAATACCATACTATTATTATGTTATCTTAGGAGTTAGAGGGTGTCACTACCCGTCAATCTAAACATCTTTCCAAAGAAAATAACTGCTAAATTAAAAATATATATATTACCAATACAAAAATTTACCGAACGGCCAATCCATTTTTATGGGAAGGCGAAAAACTGCGAATTTTACAATTCTTTCTTATTGGGTATTTGTTTGATGTCTATGTTTCCGTTTACCTACTATGTGTCTGTGTGTCTGTCTTAGCTATTTATGTCTCATGAAAGTCGGTTCAGCTGTTTGAAGATTACTTATCAGCTCTCTTCCAGCGGCTGAAGGGACATAAGCAACTTCCAGTGGTGTGATCGATTCCAAATTTGGTATCCTGTCACTTCATCGATATTGCAACGATTTAATAAACTTGACCTGATGCTGCAGCATCAGGTTCAGATGGATCCCCAGGTTCTTGTGTAGAGGGAAGAAGAGTAGAAGGGGTAGTTTTTATCTGTTAATAATATGGTAAGAAGTTAAGAAGTCGTATACCGCCAGCCTAACAAACTGGCGCCGTCACACATAATATTGGCTATGGTTATAGTCCGCTAGGAGTTTCAGACGTGCAGGTGCAAATCCGATAAGACTTATTTTCTCCAAGAGGATACCTATCGTTATCTACTTTTAAAGAACACATTTAACATAAGCTTAAAGTCAACCTTATCTTCGATCGAAGTCACGAAATATATGTTTTATCCAAAATTTTTTTGGTTGTTACGAAGCCATTATTATTAACGGAGGCGCGGTGGTACTGGGGACTATGTTTTACCAATGTTTTGCAGAAATAAGGAAGTTCTCTACTTACGGTCCGCAGCTGGCGAAACCAACAGGTTTAATTTAGCTGTAGGCTTGCACCAGGAATCGGCTTTAAGCCCATACTTGTTCCTCCTAGTAATGGATGCACTGACATCTATAATAGAGTGCAACATAGAAATGCGCTCTCTTGTGCTCGTGGCTCTACATGCAGGTGGCGCGGATATGACGAGTGTACGTATGTGTGCAGGGTGGTGTCGGGAGCGCAGGAGCTGCGCGAGCTGCCGGCGCTCGAGGGACTGTCGCGGCTCCGCACACTGCGCGCCGACCGCGCGCGGCTCTCCAGCCTGCCACCGCTGCTGTGCACACACACGCCGCATCTGCGCACGCTGTCAGTATACAAACACAGGGTCGGCGCACCTCTCCAGCCTGCCGCCGCTGCAGTGCACACACGCGCCGCATCTGCGCACGCTGTCAGTATACACACACACACAAGGCTGGCGCGTCTCACCAGCCTGCCTCCGCTGCTGTGCACACACGCGCCGCATCTGCGAAATTTTGCATACTTATATAAGTCCGGTGACAGTGCAATAATGCAACAATGCAAGAGCTGATCTGATGATGGAGCCATGATGTAGCGACTGGAACTCCGTGATGGCAAATGATAAGACAGTTTCATTTAGACTAGTATGTTAGGTTTTAATAAGTACTATAACATGATGAAGAGGGTCTAATGATGGAGCCGAAAGATAACCATTGGAACTGCCATACGAAATGTGCCAAGACAGTCCAGTTTGGGCTAGTTTGCTTTGCGGACGTTTTACGGACCTTTTATTCCACATAACGACTAGGTTCTGATGATGAAGCCGAAAGATTGCTATTAGAACTCGTAACTCGTAAGGCAGTTCCAATGACAATCAAAGTGCTGACTGAGACAGTCGAGTTGGACTCGTTTGCTTAGTTGTGAGGAGGGTTTAGTTGTTTTATGTTTCGTGCTGTTTTTTCTTGATTTTTATGTAAGAACTCCATCTTACGATTATTATAAACGGCAATGCATAAAAAATAGGCTTTATTTTCTTATTGACATAAATGATCGAGGTATAAATCAATGTTGTATATTATCTGTCACCTTATTCTCATATATGGCCTATGTCGTTCAATTTAATGTGTATACAGTATATGTAGTTAGTCTTCAATGCATGATGAAATGAAAATAAGAGCCTTAATACCGATTTGGCAGATTTTTACCCAATGTCGGGCAGATTCACCATTTTTGAAATGGTCAATCGTCAATCTAATATACGCACGCTGTCAGTTATCAGTACCTATATTATACTACACACTGCACGCACGCTGCGTGCCTTCCTTGTATAGTACTCATCGTTTTCGACAAGATTCGAAGCCGCGATGCTTCGGATTGGAAAGCCAGAGTCGTTTCCTACAAACCGCGGCCGCTACTCGCTACGTATCTATTATCTATCGTGTAGATGCCCTCATTACTCAAACATGGAATTTAATATCCTCTAGAATCTAGATAAATCCCCTCGTTCACAGATCGAGGACGCGGTACACTATACCTATACCTTACTATAGTAAATTGTGTAGGTACCTAGTTACATACGGCGCGCTCTCCAAGCCTTATATCCAACGTTATTAGGTAGGTACTAGTGGCTCTGTGAGCTGTACCAGCTGTACCTAGCCGTAGATCTCGCGACTCTCTGTGATCTAATTCCCTTGTGATTTAATACATGAAACTTGACAGTTCTTTTATGTTTTCAAGCCCCAATGGCCATTTAGAAAAATTTCCGAATTCTGGATAGACAAAAAATCTGTATAGGTTTACAGGAGGTCCGAATTACAGGCCAATCAATTCAGTAGTTTTGGCGTGAAAGAGTAACAAACATCCATCCATCCACACAAACTTTCCCATTTATAATATTAGTAGTGATAATAGGTATGAGGATAATACAAAATATTATAATAAATTTTAATTTTATGAACGTCGTCTAAAACGAAGATATTCGTCTTCTATGTTTAGTATGGATATAGTGCTATTATAAGTCGTTAAACTTAAAAATAATTTCTCGTTTCAGGGATTTGAAATCGAACTTCCTGGACCGTATCCCAGATCTTCAGGAATGTTCGGAACTGCGCGTACTGTGAGTATAATTTAAGGATATTACATAGCCGGCACCGGCTGGGTCGGCGCATGACGAGGGCGTGTCGTGTTGTCAGGGAGCTGTCGTCCAACAAGATCGAACGCGTGGAGGGCTCGGAGCTGCGCGGGCTGCGGCGTCTGCATGACCTGCTGCTGGCGCGCAACCGCCTGCGCCGCCTGCACCGGGACTCCTTCCGGCACACGCCCGCGCTGCAGCTGCTGTGAGCATCCCCCCTGCCCCCACGCCGCGACTCACGACCGGCTAGCGTACATAGTCCGACTGAGCGGTCGATTTATGTTCGCAGCGACCTCGAGGGTAACGGGATCGAGCATATCGACATGGAGACCTTCGTCCCCATCGCGAAGCTCGAAGACCTGTAAGTTTCAATGATAGTTGGTATCGTATGACGTCGGGTCCCGCCGGCGGATCGCGGCCGCGGGGTCCGACGCGACGTACATACATATGTATGTGTCGCAGCAACGTGGGCGACAACCTGTTCCCGTGGCTGCCGGCGGCGGGGCTGCGGCACCTGCTGCACCTGAAGGCGCACAACAATCCCAACCTGCGGCGCTTCCACCCGCCCGAGCTGTTCCCGCGCGTGCGCACGCTCGTGCTCTCCTACGCCTACCACTGCTGCGAGTTCCTGCCGCCGGCCGAGGACGCCGCGGGGGCGCCGCCCGTCCGAGCCGAGCGGGAGGACGAAGGAGTCTCGGACTTCGTAGTCGTGCCCGAGGCCGGCGTCGACCTCGCCCTCTGGGCCAACGCCACCGAGATACTCTCGCACGGTGCGTACGCGTCGCTTCTCGGCTCTGAAGATAACCGGATGTGTTATAATGATGTCCCCCCGCAGTGAACGTGTCGGGATCGGAGGAGGCGCGGCTGCAGACGCTGGTGGAGCGGTGGGCGGGCGTCGCGGGGGGAGGCGGAGGCGGGAGCGGCGCGCGCAGCGTGCACTGCCTACCCATGCCAGGTGAGTATTGAGTATACACCTATAGAGATTTGGGTATCCCTTTCATTTCGTCTCCTGAAAGCGTGCTATGTCTCCACGGTTCTTAAACGAAATAAAAAGGAATGGCACCGTAGAAATTTGAGAAATATAATAATATATAACAGGTTTCATTATTATGCAAGTGAAAAAGAGTTTTGTCAGTGAATTGGGCGTTGCCATACCTTTATGAACAGCCAGTAAGTGTAAAATGATACAAAAATGGCACGCCTGGCCGACCTTTAGAGGAGTGCCGATCCCAAACATTGTATTGTATGATACCGAATGGTGAGTCTGGCAGAGCAGCATGAAAGTAAGATTAATGCGGTGGTGATGAGAAGAACCTATGACTGGAGTAACCTCGATGGACAAAGTGAGGAATAACGTGATATGGGAACACTGTGGTGTGTTAGAAGATGCAATGACAAAGATAGAGAAATTAATGCTTGGATGGTTCTATTAATGTTTAAAGGGGGAGATTTTAATGGACATGTCGGAAGAATGTGAGAGAGAGTGAGGAAAGGAAAGAATGCATGGGAGTTGGGGATTTGGGTTACGTTATACAGACGGTGAAGCCATCTCTACCTACAAGGTACAATGCTGTACCTCGACAATGGTGGACAACATTGTACAGGTACAGTTCTGCGAAAAGCATAGGCGTGCACACAAAAACTTGCACGACATGGTCTTTGTTGACCTAGAGAAAGTAGGTACATGACAGGGGGTATCCATGAGGTTCTGTGGTGAACTCTGAAAGCGAAATAAGTGTCTGGGAAATACCAGTATGTGAGGCGAGAGCTAGGTGAACCAGGATATGCGTGTGCAGAGACGACGGATGATAGAGTGGCGACTCCACCTAATGTGGGATGAGCAGCGTCGTGACGTGATGCGACCGACGCGTTGCAGGGCCGTTCCTCCCGTGCGTGGACCTGTTCGACTGGTGGACGCTGCGGTGCGGCGTGTGGGCGGTGTTCCTGCTGGCGTTGCTCGGCAACGGCACGGTCGTATTCGTGCTGGTGTTCTCGCGCTCGCGACTCGACGTGCCCCGCTTCCTCGTCACCAACCTGGCGGCGGCCGACTTCTGCATGGGAGTGTACCTCGGGCTGCTGGCGGTGGTGGACGCCGGCACGCTGGGAGAGTTCCGAGCGCACGCAGTGGCGTGGCAGAGCTCGGCCGGCTGCCGGCTGGCGGGCTTCCTCGGCGTGCTCTCTTCCGAGCTGTCCGTGTACACGCTGGCGGTGATCACGCTCGAGCGCAACTACGCGATCACGCACGCGATGCACCTCAACAAGCGGCTGTCGCTGCGGCACGCGGCCGCCGTGATGGCCGGCGGGTGGGCATTCTCGCTGGCGGCGGCCACGCTGCCGCTGCTCGGCGTTTCCGACTACCGTAAGTTCGCCGTCTGTCTGCCGTTCGAAACGGACTCCCCGGCGGCGCTCGGGTACGTGGTCGCGCTGCTCGTGATCAACGGCCTCGCGTTCCTCGTGCTGCTCGGGTGCTACCTCAAGATGTACTGCGCGATCCGCGGCAGCCAGGCGTGGAACTCGAACGACTCGCGCATCGCGAAGCGCATGGCGCTGCTCGTCTTCACCGACTTCCTCTGCTGGTCGCCGATTGCGTTCTTCGCGCTGACTGCCGCATTCGGGCTGCGGCTCGTGTCGCTCGAGGAGGCAAAGGTGTTCACCGTGTTCGTGCTGCCGCTCAACTCATGCTGCAACCCGTTCCTGTACGCGATCCTCACGAAGCAATTCAAGCGCGACTGCGCGCTCGTTTGCAAGGCGATCGAAGAATCGCGCGTGACGCGCGGCATCGGCCGCTGCCGCCACTCCTCCAACTTCAGCAACCGGCAGACGCCCGCCAATACGAACAGCCTCGACGAGCGGTCGTCGCGCGGGCGGCACGGCGCCACGTGTGCGTGTCGGCGCCTGCTGGCAGCCGAGGGCACCGGGCGGGGCGCCACGGCGGAGCGGGCGCCGAGCGCGCGCCTTCTTCGCTGGCTGAGCGCGTGCGGGCGACGAGCGGCCCCGGCGCCCGCCCCGGCGCCCCGGCCGGCGCCTGCGCCCGCGGCCCGCGCCGGCTCCGTGTCGTCTTCAGTGGAGTTCTCGTCGTCGCGGTCGGACTCGTGGCGCGCGTACGGGAGGGCGGGCGCTCCCGCGCCGCGCCGTGCCGCCTCGTGGCTGGTGGCGCGCAAGACCTCGCAGGAGTCGAACCTGTCGTCGTCGCGCAACGACTCGTCGGGCTCGGCGGCGACGGCGTCCACGGGCACGTGGCGCACGTCGCGCTCGGCGGGGGCGGCGGGGGCGCCGGCTCGGCCGCGGCTCACGCGGCAGCCGGCGCTGTGCTGCGAGGAGCCGGCGGCGCCGCCCCTGCACACCATCCCCTCGGCGGCGGAGGCGGAAACGCCGCACGACGAGGACGCGCGCTGACCGCCCTCCCCCGTCCTCTCCTATAGAACCGTCCATTGCTCGCTTTCCTCCGTGGGCAAATAACATAATAACTTAGTGCCTAGATATTAAGTAAGTATTATAATATTATACTTATTATACCGACACCAGCAAGATTAACAATGTACAGTATTATTAAAATAAAGTCCATGACGTCTATCTAGAATCTAGAATAATATTATTGTTTTTTATGGTATTGAGTGACAGGACGAACAGATCAGGTGCCTGATGGTGAGCATCATGATTGCCCATATTATAATAATAATAATAATAATATGGGACAACTTCCACACACGGTCATCTGGTCCCAAACTAGGCTAGAAGCCTGTACTATGGTAACCAAATGACTGATATACATACTTATATAAGCTTATAACACCCAGACACAGATCAAACAGACATGTTCATGCACACAAATGTTTGACCAGACCGGGGATCGAACCCGGGTCCTGCGGCACAGAAAGCAGAGTTACTACTATCTGAGCCATCGAGGCTGTCCACCCAGTGTTTTAAAATTCAAAATTCTGCGCGGCACTACACTGCGCCTGTCACCCTGCGATATTAGTTCAAACTGGAACACAGTAATGTTTGCACATTTTATTTTTATATTTATTTTTAACTATGGAGCATGTGTCTGAGATAAATAAATATTATTATTATTATTATTATTACTGCTTGGCGGATGAATAACTAACAAAGGTGTGGTACTTCCCCAGGCGGCCCCCTGCAAGAGGCCTACCACTACAAAAAAGCTAAAATCTTTGATGTACATGCACGGGAGTGAAAGTATATCACACTTCTTAACAATGGCTTGCAACTATCCAAAAACCAGGCTGTATTTATTACTGGGCATGACGAGTTTCAAACAACTAATATCTCAGGGTGACAGGCGCAGTGCAGTGCCGCGCATCAGGCACCTGATTTGCTCGTCTTGTCACTCACTATCATAAAAAAAAACCTGCTTTTTCAGCCCATTTATCATAGAAATATTTATAAAGGAAACGTATTTAATATGTGCGTTACAATTTTACAAGGATTTTAAACGAAAATAAGTTTAAATTTAATTTACGTAAATGGCTACCAGACAAATGTTTTTCTTGTGTACATGAATATCTAAATTTGAAATAGACAAAATGAAATGTATCTTATGCAATCTTTATGACATTAAAATAATTTTTAATAATAATTGACATAGGAATATAATTAATAATATGACTGAAATATTTGCACGCCCGCTTGCAGGCTGAATACTGAATACACTGACTTTTAGTTATTTAAGTTAATGCAAATGCAACATAAAAATAAAACATTCTTCATACAATTTTGGAACCGGTATATTTCGCGCTAGGGATTGTTTTCTTTTAAGAAATCTTGAAACACGTGTATTTTAATATAGCTATTTACTCATAACAACATAGATTTATTCAAAGAAGCATTAAAAAGTAACACACAAAACACTATTTATAAAACTCACTACCTACGCTGTTTACATTTTATATACAAAACCTTACTCATTAACTTAAATCTATTAAACCCTTGGAGGAAGGGTAGGTGGCCAGAATGCTGGCGGCATTGCCCCGTTGGATGCAGATGCTTATCCTCTGGGCAAAATACAGGCCAGCATTCTGGTCACCTGATGCCTCCACCAAGCGTTTAGCTAGCTCCTTGTATAGTTCCAGAGCGGAAGACCCCCACGGCCCCATAGTCTCTACGTGTATTTTTATTTATCATTAAGGGGCTTCATATGAAAGTCGCAGGTTCGATGACTTCGATGATGTTTCCGAAAAGGCTACAGTAACATAGACCACATCCACACGCTACACCAAGTTATACAGAAGACCGAAGAGTATAATTTGCCACTATGTTTAGCGTTCGTGGACTATGAAAAGGCCTTTGATTCGATCGAGACATGGGCGGTGCTCGAGTCTCTCCATCGATGCCATATTGCCTATCGGTATATCGAAGTGTTGATGTGCTTGTATAGTAACGCCACTATGTCAGTTCGAGTACCTACAGGACCAGAGTTCGAAGGCGATCCCGTTGGAAAGAGGCGTAAGACAGGGAGACGTCATATCTCCGAAACTGTTTACTGCCGCAATGGAGGACGCCTTCAAGCTTCTGGAATGGCAAAGACACGGCATCAATATTAATGGCGAATACATCACTCACCTTCGGTTTGCCGACGACATTGTAGTCATGGCAGAGTCGATGGAAGATCTCGGCACGATGCTCGAAGACCTCAATCGAGTTTCTCAACAGGTTGGTCTTAAAATGAACATGGAGAAGACGAAGCTGATGTGCAATGCCCATGTTGTGTCGACCCCAGTATCGGTTGGGAACTCGATTCTAGAAGTTGTTGACTCATACGTCTACCTAGGACAAGCAGTCCAACTCGGTAGGTCCAACTTCGAGAAAGAGGTCAATCGTCGAATCCAACTAGGCTGGGCAGCGTTCGGAAACCTACGCAATGTCTTCTCGTCCAAAATGCCTCAGTGCCTCAAGTCGAAGGTCTTTGACCAGTGTGTGTTACACTGGTAACACACACTGGTCCGTAAGTAATCACTGGATTACTTACGGATTTGAAACGTGGTCTCTAACTGTGGGCCTTATCAGCAGGCTCAAAATAGCGCAACGAGCTATGGAGAGGGCTATGCTTTGAATTTCTCTGCGAAATCGAATCAGAAATGAGGAGACCCGTAGACGAACGAAAGTTATCGACATAGCCCAGCGGATTAGTAAGTTGAAGTGGCAATCGACAGGGCACATAGCACGTAGAACTGATGGCCGATGGGGCTGCAAAGTTCTCGAATGGAGACCACGGACCGGCAAGCGCAGCGTAGGACGTCCACCCACAAAGTGGACAGACGATCTGATAAAGACGGCAGGAATACGACGGAGGCGGGTCGCTTACAACCGGACTGAATGGAAATCTATGGGGGAGGCCTATGTTCAGCAGTGGACGTCCTATGGCTGAGATGATGATGATGATGATGATATGAAATTTAAAGTAATTTTTTTTTTTCATACTTAATTTCAACCCCTATTCAGTACATCTAGGGTTGGAATTTTGAAAAATCCTCTCTTATTATTTGTCTAGGCTATACAAATTATCTACTGTCCAAATTTCATGATCATCGGTCCGGTAGTTTTGGCCCTGCGTAGGGTCGGTTAGTGAATCACTTTCTTTCTCTCTTTAAACAAGGTTACCTTAAAAACATCAGAGACCTAGTAGGAGCAGGCAGCCAACATCATAAACAACAACATTTATTTGTTCTACGAGTTTTGATAATTTGTTAGATTTTACTTTCATACAAAAATAATTATAACTTTTAAATTCCACTTGAATGTTCTTAACTCTACGCGAACCGTAACAGGTTACGTTCCGGTGCGCGTACTGCCTACAAGCCTCTGGGTCTCTGGCGAAGAAAGTGTCTTTTAGTTTGTGAATGAAACATAGACTCATAAATGTCACGACAGTACAATGAAAAACTAAAAAAATATTTATTGATAATTTATTGAGTTATGTCAAAACTCGTAGAACGAATGTTGTTATGATGTTGGCTGCTTGGTCCTTCGGGGTTTAACCCTGTACTTATATTAAATATTATAATAATGATCAAAATAATGTAAATAATGATTAATAAGTACCTAAGACTATAAAAGTATACCTAATAAGTATTTTATAAAGCTAAGTATTAATAACCTACGCCTACCTATTTTATAAATTATTGCAAGTCAATATTATATTTATTAGACGAATTAATTATGCATAAGTACATAAATAATTAACTAATGTACCTACTCAAATTATTATTCATGAAATTGAATACCAGACCTATTGTTCTATAAAATACTTTGTACCTACAGTACAGGAGTAGTCTCCTAGTAAATGCATGGGAGAGGTAAATATTGTCGTCCATAATACGTGGAAACCTAGTTTGGATGTAATAGAACACCGCAGTCCTGTAACAGGTGAACTATCCACCTACCTACTAAGTATTATAGGTAGATATTTACCGTTAAAATTCACTTTTGGTTATATCCATACAAACTGAGGAAACAATGACGATGTGATAGAAGATTATTAAGTCTTCGTTGGTGTTTTATATTTTTAAAGTAACAAGTAATTATAAAGTGGCGTTTATCTAGATATAGGTATACTACAAAAATTCGTTTTAAAACTGCAAATAAGGATTTCCTAAGGAATTCCATAATTCTGATAAATAGCTATTTGCTATTTTAAAACGTATCTTTTGTAGAATAACTGGATTTTTTTTTATGATAGTGTGTGACGAGACGAGCAAATCAGGTGCCTAATGGTAAGCATCATGATTGCCCATATCAGACACAGTGCCACCCAGTGTTTTAAAATTCAAAATTCTGCGTGGCACTGCACTGCGCCTGTCACCCTGAGATATGAGTTGTTGAATCTCATCAAGCCCAGCAATTTCGCTGGTAACATTGCCCTTCATACCGGAACACAGTAATGTTTGCACATTACTGCTTGGCGGATGAATAACTGGCAAAGGTGTGGTACTTCCCCAGGCGGCCCCCTGCTAAAGAGGCCTACCACTACAAAAAATGAGTCCTATACTCCAACCGGTGTCGAGACAAACGGATAAACAGCTCAATATGCAGCAAGCGGCTCAATAATCCAAACATCTATGTAAATATAACTTCCAATCCGAATTCCTTTTATTTACAAATTGAGAATGTATATAATACTTAATATAAATATTAGAACCTTATACTCTCTGTACATTAATATAAATAGACTTTGCATATTATTGTGATCAGTTGTGATGTTTCGCATTTCGGTCTTAGGTACGTTTTTCGCATTTCGGTCTTAGATACGTTTTCTATCTTTGTAGTTTCAAATTGCACATGCCAGTTGTTGAGTAAGCGCTGGGAGAATGTAACCTAGATAGGTTACGTTCTCCCAGCGCTAATTAAAACATTATATAATTAAAAAACTAAATAAGCGCCCAGGTTCTAATATTTATATTAAGTATTATATACATTCTCAATTTGTAAATAAAAGGAATTCGGATTGGAAGTTATATTTACATAGATGTTTGGATTATTGAGCCGCTTGCTGCATATTGAGCTGTTTATCCGTTTGTCTCGACACCGGTTGGAGTATAGGACTCATTTTTTGTTTTAAAGAAAAGGGGAGATCCCCTTTTCTTTAAATCAATGCCTCAGATAGGTAGAACTTGCCAAGTGTAGTAAGTACCTAAGTTCTATGTCAATGAAAGCAAATATTGTTAAAAAACCAAATATGTATGTTAAAAAAATATATCATGTGATCTCAATTCTTTTGTCGATGTTACGAAGACTTACCTACACTTTTTTTATGTTTTTGATGAGATCTCATTTCTTTTATAGGTAGGTGGTGTTCGATTTGTAGGTACTGTAGCTTCAAATACTCAGATCATGTTTGTATGATCTGAGTTCAAATACCAGTACCTAGTCCCTTTGTATCTGCGGGCAGCGTAGTTGTAAGTCGTAGGCATCGATCTGCTACCCCCGCCCCCGCTCGCGCCCCCGTACGCGGCCCACACGTGCCAATCCGCCAATGGTTATGGTTGTTGGGCCCAGGGCACAGAACAGATAATCCCAGGGCCCAAGGCCAGCTTGAAGTTGAGACCTCTATACGTGTAAATTGTTTCTGAATAATTTCGTTCCATTTTCAACGCCGGATTAGACAAATTAAAAAGATTACATCCCTAACGCCGTGAGAAGGAATAGGAGATAGGTACGCCATAGAAAGAGTTGTTCGTTCCCGTGGAAATATCGGGATAAAAATGCGTAGGTACCCTAAGTGTTTTTCCGTTGTCTAAACTATCTATAAGTAGGTACATACCTATCGAATTTCAGCCCAATCTGTCCGAAGTTTTGTCGTGAAAGAGTATAACAAATATCCATCCATCCTCACAAACTTTCGCATTTATAATATACCTAAGTAGGATTATATCGATGTAATAATGTGTAAAACTATAATATTATGTACCTACTTAACTAACAAATAATAATAATATTGTACTCGTATTATTAGATGGGCGCGGCGGGCGTGAAACAATAATAATTTACTGTTTAGAGTTTAGGTCATTAGTTGGGCAGATATTCCGCTCCGCTCCGTAACGGTCGGGTTACAATGGGCAGACTAATAATCTATTTAAGTACTTACTTAATAATAGTTTGTACCAGGTGATACATGAACTAACTTTAAGTAGGTATATAAATGAATTAGGTAATCTAGGTAAGTACCTTTGTAAGTAAGTATAGTACGACTTATATTTATTATAAAGTAGATAATAAAATATGTTAATAAAATATATTGTTATTGATTGTTGTAGATATTTGGTATGAGCATTTACCCAAACGATGTCTAATTATTGAAATGTTTGATAGAGACGTGTGATTGAGTGCTATTTATTTTTACGATACAGATGAAAATAAAATGACAAATTGTTATAATGACATATTATTTTGTACGTTTTCTTTATTTCCTTTACACCCAACACCCAAGACATGACTGTAGGCTCGGTCAGCATCTCACGATGGCATTTGCTCTGTTGAAGTGCTGACGCGTAGTGACGGTGCCCTCGTTTGTTGCGGTCGCTCGGATATATTTTAAGTATTGTTCATGTTTGAACAACGACCTAGATACCTACATACACTTACGACTCGACTAACAAGTTGTAGCTCACAAAACAATGAACTGAACTAGGCTAATAGTAATAAGTATTCTTTGACAAGGCCTAGCTCTGAGAAGCTTGCGCCACACCGTTACGTTACTCGATACCTCTCATATAGACATCAGAATTCATCCGTAATAGCTAGGTAGTAAGGTAGCCCACTAGATACAAGGTTGACTCGTGTGGCCCACACATTAGGGTGGGTCACCAATGTATGAAGATTTTTTTTTATTTTTTTTTTCTAATTCTAATAGTGATAATTTGGTGCCACTGTATGTCTTGTATATGCTTCTAAAATATAAAGATGATAGAATATCATCTTTTGCCTCCGGATTGACTTTGAAAAAAAATTAAATTGAAAAAAACGCCTCTAGTTTTTTTGTACTACTAAAGTAGTGAATCTTACCTGAATGCGCAAACTAAAATTAAAACGAAGAAGAAATATAGCTACTTATTTAATAAGATCAAAAATTACGGTTCTAAAAGAGACATTATGGTAATAAAATAGTTTTTAATTAGCCCTAAAATCCATCTTACTGTCAAATTTAGGCATATCTTTGCAAGACTCTATCTGAGCTTTGATAAACCCATCTCTTTCAGATTTGCTGCTTAAAGTTTTTAGGCTTCAGTATCCGTCTTCATAGCCCTTGCAACTGTTTGCGTGTGACATGGGAGGCGTATAAGTGGCAGATCCCCTTCACCTTTCTGTGCAATAAATGTTCGCAGTTGTTCGTCACTCAAACTCGCAAGAATAGGGGACTGAGTTATAGTTTTATGCCAATCGATGAGGTGAACGTAGCATGATGCATCTAAGTTCAAGTCAGGTACTATGAACATTCGCAGTTTGGTTTCAGTATTGGTACGGGCTTTCAGGATTCGACGCGCTGCAACTCGCGAATATGATTTTGTGGGTCTGTCAGCATTGCCAGTAATAAATTCTCAGGGTGCGCAAAGAAACCATTTCTAACGATCACAGGATCGATCACCGCTTTCAGATCATCAGAACGGTATCTTGATGCTAAAAATAGTTTCCAAAAACGTGCACCATCCTTATAAGTAGGGTAAGTTTGATGACACACCAAGTAGGAGTTTAAACCTTAACAACTGTTTTGTAAAATCTCTAATTCATCGGTAGGGGATTCGGGCGACACATATAGGTGGAGAATACGACCAGCTCATGTGAGCCATCTAGCATGGAACACCTTGCCAGGTGGTTTGTTTGCCAGATCCTCAGGAAAAACGCCGCTCGAAATTGCAGTTGTAATGGTGTATAAATATGATTGATCAGAACTGAGGTCTGTAACAGTTAGTTCTGGCAATTCCGGGGTGTTTTTCTGGAACTTCTTTCATGTATAGCTGGCTAGGTTTATCTAGTTGTTTTTCCAGCAAACGTATAATATAAATACCCCATATATTCCAACGTTTACATTCGTTTCATGAAGTCCCATCACATCCAATAGCCAACAAATCATCCATAGAAATGCCTTCATATGAGAAGTGCCTTTTCATATAAGTCACGATGCCTTTCAACGTGCCCTAAGATGGTGTAATATGACCCAAGTAAATAGAGCCAGGTTCCTTTATCAAAGTAATACGTTAATTTGTACTCGCGTCTTGTCCAATCATAAAATTTGATAAAATTCTCATAAGTTGGTAAAATTGTCTTTAAATTAACTAATTTCACCTATAACAGGGCAATTGTATGAATTAAGAGTACGTTCCATTGTAACACGCTCAAAAACCACCTCCCACCTAATTAGCCGCGGCGTCACTGATGCATGAAAAATGCCACATGGCTTGCAATTTTAACATCCCTCGAACACCTCACCCCGACCGCAAACGTCGACGCACCTGCATTTGCTCTTGATTTTGCAAAATGAGACTGTATTTCTAATTGAGAAACGCTTAACACGTATTAATAATACAAAGACTAGGTATTGATAATGGTTCGTGAAAATATGTCTAAAATCATATTTTTACGAAATTTCAAACCCAATCCGGAGGCTGTTAACTTAGAAAGAATCTAAAGATATTTTGCACACGCTTTTTTTACACGTTAAGGCACCTTTATTTCCACAGAATACGAGTTTATTTCACTATTAGAAAAAGAAAATTTAAAAAAAATATATTTGACCCACCCTACCACACATCCTTCTCTGTCCGGTGGGTGGACGGATCGCGAGGGAAAATATCTAATGGATCTAAGAGGAAATATAAGTGTCCACAGAAAGTACCTATATTTGGTGGCGTTAACCTTACCTACATTAAATTACGAAAAACTAATCGGATTCTGCTCCGTCTGCCTGCAATAATAAAGCACCAACAAGACGTTCGCCGTCAACGTCATCAGTGGTGATGTAGCTGCTGTAATAGAAGGTACTAACGCAAACTTCGCTTGGACTGCGGGAGCCGGGAGACGTACAATTTCTGCCAGCATGTAAACGGTTCGGCCGTGGCACGTGAGTTACCGCCGGTAACTTAACGGCTTTAGAATAGTGCAGTACGGTCGTTTTCTCGGCGAGTCTGAAAAGTTTTCTTCGTGAGTTTACATGCGCTATACGTTCGCAAAGCCTATATTCTCAAACTCGCCAAAATGAAACGACCACCAAGTTGTCTACCCGTGGTTGCCGTGGCGGCTGGTGAAGGGTTACCAGAACCATCGAACTGCGCTCGCCAACCCGCCTGCCCAGCGTGGCGTATTTCTTCGTTCCCATGAGAATATCGAATTTAAAGTACTTACCAATCAGTTTTTAATACTTTTGTCGGGAAAGAGTAACAAACATCCTTCCATCTAACCAAAACAACGCTAGATGGTGCTGGAGTCGAGTTAGAAATCGCTTGCGTTTTTATCACTTGTTCACTTTTTTATTTATAATTTTAGTAGGATCATTCCTCCTTATTACAGGAAATCCGTGTCATAAAATATTAGTTACAAGATTCACCATATATCCAAAATAAAAGCTTACCTACTAACCTACAGCGAATAAAAGTTATAAATTAACATCCTTCCGGATTATGTTTTAATTTTTAATAAAACGCTTGTATATTTTATTAGTTTCGTTAATTCTTAAGGTAAATCAGCACCATCTATCGGAATTTTTAGACAACACGTGGTTAGACTTTAGAAAGGCCATCCCACTCGAACTGTTGCTTTTTTAGGGATAAAAAGTGGCCTATGTGTTGTTTATCCAGAGTAGTAGCAACCTTCATACAAAATTTCATCTGCAGCCGTTTGACCGTGAAGAAGGAACAAACACACACACAAACTTCTTTTTTTTCTTTTTTTTTAGTAGGTATTACTTTTACACCTAATGAATAGAAAAAAATTCAATAGTTGTATAAATACTTAAATCCAGAAAGGAACCCAGAACAAAACAAAGCCCAAGGCATTACTTTTAGTACTTACATCAAACTAGTAAGTACATCACACAGAACTTAATTATATAGATCAAAAACATTAAATTTTTAAATTATTCTTTTGCTTTATTTCGCCATTTTCTGTCCACACCCACTTGACTTTCCCACTGGTGGGTGGACGGGTAATGCACCATTACCTCTCCACCCACTACGCTAGTGTGAACTAATAAAGCATACCTTGGTAAGTAGTATGCTTTGTAGGGTTCCATACTGAGACGAATCTTAGGGGACTATCTCTCCAATAGGTTTATTACGGAGGGGCGAGTGCTGCGGAGAGAGATGTTCCGCAGATCTTGCCCGCAGCGAACAAAATATGTATCATAATCGTTTCGGGACATCGACATGTAGAGATCGACATAACAAACAAAAATAAGTGTTGACAAAGTGTATGTTTAATGTTTATTCAGTCTTAAACAGACGATCGAGTAGAGAATACACTGTAACACATACATAGTTTAGGTAACACATTAGCGGCGTCGCTACGACGGGTTGCTGTACATATGCCACAAAGTAAATTCGCCATATTTTAGTAAATCCATACTATCAAAGTAAATACAATTCGTCACATGCATTAAAAACACAGTTTAAAAAAGTTACTGTAATTTGTCTCAGCGGTATTCAGGCTTCTTAGATTCTAAATTCTGCATTGTGTACATACTTATTTCGGACATTCGTGCAGACTTGTTTTCAGTTCATAAAACTTAATGCTCCATCACATCGATAAAAAAAGTTAATTTCTTGATCTAGTAAACTAATTATAAAAAAGGCATTGTGCCATTGTTGTCCTGACTATAAATTATAAATGGTTCTACTGATTTCATAATCGTTCACCTCCTACAAGACAAAAGTTACGATTAATGTTCAAAGTTCAAACTACTATCAAATAACCTACATATAAAAAAAATAAAAAAAAATTTTTCCACCAATAAATAAATATTTACTATTAATATGCACTAAAAGTTTTATCTTTTACCATGGACACCATGTTATTTTGCTTTTCGACGTAAAGGTAGGTGTCTCGAGTGTGGTGCCTCAATTTTGTCTTTATACCTACTACAGATTATAATATTTAAGTAAATGCCGTATGTAAGGCTTTTTTTAACCAATATAGTTTGCCGCAAATAAAATCCTGATCTTAGAGTCTTCATCTTCTCAGCCTTTCTCAACCAGTAGACTGGTGTGGGCCTCCTTCAAACTCCTCCATTTTCTTCTACTTTGGGCAGAGTCCAGTTACTGCCCGCTATCTTTTTGATGTCATCCTTCCATCTCATTTGTGGTCCCATGGTCTCCACTCCAAGAGTGGTTCAATGAGTGGTTGATGCAAAAAAATGCCGAGTGTATGACATCAGTCGAAGAGTTGGAAGACTAAAGTGGGAGGGGTCATATAGCCCGGAAACAAATGTCATGGTGCAAAATAATCTTGGTGTGGAGACTAGAGCAAAGATCCAGGGCCAACTACAAACAGTTGTCAAAAATTATTCCCTCTATATATCTTCTCAAACTCAAACAGATTTATTCAAATATGTCATAATCTGACACTTTTGTCAGATTATGACTTATCAATGAAGATAAACAGTACTGAGTCTACCGTGCATTCGGAAAGATAAAAAAAAATATAAAATAAAATAATATGGGACAACTTCCACACACGGTCACCTGGTCCCAAACTAGGCTAGAAGCCTGTACTATGGTAACCAAATGACTGATATACATACTTAAATACGCTTATAACACCCAGACACAGATCAAACAGACATGTTCATGCACACAAATGTTTGACCTGGCCGGGGATCGAACCCGGGGCCTGCGGTACAGAAAGCAGAGTTACTACCGTCTGCGCCAACGAGGCTGTCAACCAAGATACCAAGAGAACGCACAAGAAATTTGTAGGGCTTAATTTTTTCAACAGATAGTTAGTTTTGTCATATTTGTCATGTTAAGTCATATTTGTCATATTTAATCATCATATTTAATCGTTAGATAGATGCATCAGTATTACTAAAACTTTTGATAAAATATACAACGTGTCAAATAGGTGTAGTAATACTTAATTGGGTAGTTATATAAAAACATAACCTATTATTTGATTTTTCTGTCTGTGCGGAAAAAACAATGTTCCAAGTTTACAATGAAAAAAACAAGGATTGCGGCGAATTTACTCTGTGACAAAACGACAATAACCCGCGACGACGACCGCCGCACACTTTACACAAGTTTGTTCGACTTCTTACACTTCAATATGATGTCATGTACGAAACAGACGATGTCGGGCTTGATAGCACGTAGTACTCGAACCGAAGGAGGGAGAGGTGCGGGGGAGACGAAACGCGGTCGATGTGAGGTATGACTAGTTCACCGCCGCTATTCCGGCGCCACCTCGCACCGCTCCGGCACCACCATCCGAGCGGAGGACGGCGCTCACTCGGCGGCGTCCGGCGGCGGCGGCGGCGGCGGCGGCGAGCGGCGGTCGCGCGGCCAGTCCAGCGCCGCCGGCGTCCAGATCGAGGCCAGCGAGCGGAACGGATCGTAGGGGCGCACCGCCGCGAACCCGGGCGGCGGACGCAACGCCGCCGCGCCCCACAGCCACGCGGCGGCGGGCGGCGGCGGCGGCGGCTCGCCCGCGCCCGCCGATGTCGCGCCCCACACCGGCTCCGGCGGCCACGGCTCGCCCGCGGCCGCCGCGTCCGCCGCACACCCGCCGTAGTAGAACAGCGAGTGCGAGTGCGAGCCGCACCGCCGCCGCACGTCCGACCCGATGGGCGCGAGCGGAGCGGCCGCGCCGCCGCCGCCCGCGCCGCCCTCCGCCGGCGTCGCGGCACCGCGCGACACCACCGAGCTCCAGGAGGCGCCCCAGCGCACTGGCGGCGGGGCGGCGGCGGCCCGCGCTCCTAGCGGCGGCGCGGGTTCGGTGCGCCGGCGCGCCCCGCGCTCCTTGCGACGGGGCGGCGCGCGCGCGATTGCCGCGGCGGCGGCGGAGGCGGCCGGCGGTGCGGTGGCGGTGCGCGCGCGCTCCGAGCGCCGCGCACACGCGCCCGGGCGCCGCACGCCGCCGGTCCCTGCGGACACGCACGCGGCCGGGTGAGCGAGCGGCGCGGCGGCGCGGGCGGCCGCTCGCACGCAGCCGCACCCACCTCTAGAGTGCGCGTGCGCGGAGTGCGGCGCGAGGACCGCGGGGTGCGGCGCCGCAGGGGGCGGAAGCGGCGTGCGACTCTCTCGCCGCTCCTCCTCCGGCTCTGACCGCTCCGAGTGTTCAGAGTGCTCCGAGTGTTCCGAATGTTCCGAGTGTTCCGATCGCTCCGAGCCGGCGGACGAGTCTTCGTCCTCGGTCACCGGACTCTTCACCGAATATCTGTCGGGAAAGATATAATTACTCTACTACTAATCCTATCCTACCCATATAATACTCTCTTCAACTCTCTTAACGGACCGGTCCATCTCCAACCGCAGCCGTTATCGAAGCGGCGATCGATTTCTCTTTGTTGCCTATTTTCGAAAGAAACTAACTGGCCCAGGAGTAGACATACTCGGCGACATAGCTTGCTATTTACCTCGAGCTCAGCCTCGTGTCTTCATGAGGCTCGCGGCGCAGAGTTTCTCTATCATCGTCCGGAGTTCGGTACCTTCGGGGCGGGGGAGTCAATTATTAATTGTAGGAGGACTGTGTGGAGGAATCGGTTTAATTTTTGCTTTATATATAGGGTAACCTATACAATCATTGGCACCTAATGGTGACAGATTTCATTCAATATGGAATATTTTCAATAATGCGATAATAGTGTTAAATATACTCATGTCATTTGATTTGTTGATTATTGGTGATAAATTAAATAAAAAATTCAGGTGCGAATATTATTAATATGTATTCAAAATCGACATTTTTAGCAGCAGAGGTCAAAAAGTACAATCATTGGCACTCAAGTACAATCATTGGCACTCAAAAAATGTACAATCATTGGCACTAATAAAATTTTTTTTTTGCTTTATTCTGATTATTTCCTCGTCTCTGATTGGATTTATGTCTGCAGATTTAAGAATTTGTCAATTATTATGGTATACAGGATTTTATTTAAATGGGTATTTAGGGCGTTCTCCGAAACTACCGGGAATTTCGAAAAAACAACTTACGTGACCGATTTCAATAGTAACTAAAACATCATAATCAAAATTTTAAACGGTTTTATTAAACTTGATCTGTTTGTTGTGGCTTTTTTGTTTGTTTCTTAATAATTCAATTTTACCTATTTTTACTGTTGACTGATTTATCTGATATTAAGCACACATTTTTAGTTCTAATTAGAATACAATTGAATATATTTGGTATCATTACATATTCAAGATGGCGGCCGCCACAAAATGGCGGATTACTTACGTATTTCAAAGTCCCCGAAATACGGGTATTAAATGAAAGGCATTGATTAGAAAAACACTGAGTTAATTCACGAAATAAACTAAA
Source organism: Hemistola chrysoprasaria (assembly GCA_947063395.1). Taxonomy (NCBI): domain Eukaryota; kingdom Metazoa; phylum Arthropoda; class Insecta; order Lepidoptera; family Geometridae; genus Hemistola; species Hemistola chrysoprasaria. The sequence continues at coordinate 2,546,833 of OX346709.1, read as the reverse complement.
CACTTCATTGCAGATTTCAATACAATCATCTAGTTAAAAAATATTTTTTTAACTAGGTAGATAGGTGATTAATGGCTAGAGATAGAAGTGTAATGGGAAAAACTACCCAGACGTAATAATTTACTAATCCGTATCCAAAACAAAAGCTTTTTTACGGTAAGCTTGCAGATGATAAACTGACAACGACCTCTTTCATTGTATGGGGTCAACAGTTTTCGAACGGTATAGTTAAAATTTGACCTTCGCTTAGCTTCGACCGTGTTGACCCTTTTAAAAATCACATTAGATCCTGGCCCCGTTTCATTTTATTACGTATAAGGTTCCATAACTCAAAGGAAAAAGGGGTATGGGTATGGGGTATGGTAAAGGGTATGAAGTGTCAATTAATATCTAATACCTAGGTTGTCTGCAATGGCTGCCGTGTCTGCCTTTGAGCTAAGCAAAAATAAAATTTTGATATGTACGCAAACAAAGGTACGGCGATTAAATATAAAGTAGGATGTGGGTTCTTCGATCCTTAGCTAAATTTAATCATCACTTATTATTTCAGCTCGGTATTGAACCCTACATTAATCAGAAATAGGTAGGCATGCTACCCTGATAATTATGAATTTATTATTTACGTATGCATTTGCGGTCTTTTTTACCTGAAATACTTTACATTGGTTATCAGTAAATCATATTCTAACGAAAGAAATTCACAAAAATGGCCAATATTATGCCAAGGTACAATCATTAGCACATGCTACGGTATAATCATTGGCACTGCCAATGATTGGATTTGATCGATAATATATTATGTTAAATCCATGCGATATAAATTCCATTACAATGTAAATGAATTTCAACACAAAATAAGTCGCATTTTAAAAAACATATAAAAAGTACAATGATTGGCATAGGTGCCAATGACTACACCGTCATAGAGTTCATAGTGCAATTATTGGCATATCAAAAACTGGCAAAGTAATCATTGAATTGCAAATCTTACACAAATATCCCAAATTATGCACCTTCTCTTACGTAAAAATTACAAACATTAAACAAAACTTGCATAAATTTAATTATTTTAACGCAGTTTTCTTTTCTACTTCTCAAACTTTTTTCATATCACCAACAGCAATGGCGCGCAAATTTATGAAAAAAATAAATCCCGCCAATTTAACTGTCAATGTCACTTACAATTTGGTTTTGGCAGACGCTAAATTTAAAATACTATTTAGGAAAAAATATTAGAAATGGCTGCAGTCGTGTTGTGTTATAATATTACGATTCAAAGTTGAAAGTGCCAATGATTGGGGGGGTGCTAACAATACTACCGGTTACCCTATGATGTAGCAAGTTGTCACGCAGAAGACGCTGCTGCCCGTCCTCTGAATCTCTTACGGCAACCACGGGTAGAGAGGGTAGTATTGTATATTGTTAATATGATATGTTAGAAACAGCAATGGGCCCAGGGTTAAGCCTTGGGGGACTCCACACAAAATAGGCCGTGCGTTAAGAATGAGTGTTCTGGTCGAATTTTGACTATTTGTGATCGTGACATAAGATAAAGTTCAAATATTTTCAGTGCCATTTAAGGGTACCTATAGTTTCTAATTTATTTAAGAGTAATTTATGACTTATCTTTTTTTTTCTTTTTCTATAGCGTTATTAAACCTGTTTTTTTTTTTAAATCTAAGAACAGCGGATCTTGTTATTTAATTACATAATCTAAACTAATGTTTCTCATGTATGCGACTATGTCTTAATGAAGAATAATATATTAAACTGAAATTTGTCTATAATATTTCGTTTTATTTTTGTTACAAGATCAACGGTAGCTGTGGGTTGCTTTTGGGGCTAAACTGTATTATTAACAAATGCGCTGCTGAAAACACATACGTTAGTGCGGCCACACACGCGAGGCGCGTTTTAGTTTTAGAACAATTTGAAAAAAATAAAAAAATAACTCATCAGTAGTAATTGTGTTAATATTGTACCATATCAGTATCAATATTTTTACGGTTTCAAGCTCAAAGCAACTCCAATAATCATAATATTGGATATAATATAATCATTGGAGTTTAACTATTTTTCTAATCTGGTTATAATATAGGATATTTTTTCGAAAATTTTAGAGATCACCAGTAGTACTGAGATGGGCCTGTAGTTACTCGGATCTATATTTGAACCAGATTTATATATATATATATATATATATATATATATATATATATAGATATCCCCACGGGCACTTAGTTGATCATGCGGGTCGTAGAAGTAGTTATTATTTGATCCGTTTTCATAAGTTGATCCGGGGCAGTATTACTTGATCCTTTGCCAGTTGTGTATGACTTTGTGGATCCAGCTGGAGCCACACGTGTCACACATGTGGCTCCATCTGAATCTACAGAGTAATAATAATAATTACGCTGTTTTTATACGAATCCACCTTTTTGGCATTCAGACAGTTGTTGCTCCAATTCAAATGGGCCAATGGGGGCGCCCCATTTTCACAAGCTTCTGTCATTGGTTGCCTTCGACAGAAACATAATAAGTACAATACTATAGCTCTTCTCATCAATGTAAAAGTTAATTTTAGGAGAATTGTGAATGTTTCACTTTGAGAGATATTTCTATTTCGCATTTTTATTTAATTTGCAATGTATGTATGTACCGATATGTATGTCCGGTACAAATCTTGCAACTGAATTTTGAAGCACTCAACCGATTTAGCTCAAATTTTGCATACTTATATAAGTCCGGTGACAATGCAATATTATGGTACTGTTGACCTGATCTGATGATGGAGCCATGATGTAGCGACTGGAACTCTGCGATGACAAATGATAAGATAGTTGAATTTGGGCTAGTATGTTAGGTTTTAATAAGTACTTTTCATTCCACATAATAACGAGGGTCTGATGATGAAGCCGAAAGATTGCCATTGGAACTGCCTTACGAAAACTGCAATGATAGTCGAATTTAGGCTCGTTTACTTTGTTGTTTTAGGGTCTTTTCATTCCACATGATGACGAAGGTCTGATGATGAAGCCGAAACAGAACCATTGGAACTGCCTTACAAAATGTGCCAAAACAGTCGAGTTTGGACTCGTTTGCTTTGTTGTTATGGGGACTTCTCATTCCACTTGACGACGAGGGTCTGATGATGAAGCCGAAAGATTGCCATTGGAACTGCCTTACGAAAACTGCAATGATAGTCGAGTATAGGCTCGTTTACTTTGTTGTTTTAGGGCCTTTTCATTCCACGTGATGACGAAGGTCTGATGATGAAGCCGAAACAGAACCATTGGAACTGCCTTACAAAATGTGCCAAAACAGTCGAGTTTGGACTCGTTTGCTTTGTTGTTATGGGGACTTCTCATTCCACTTGACGACGAGGGTCTGATGATGAAGCCGAAAACTTGCCATTGGAACTGCCTTACGAAAACTGCAATAATAGTCGAGTTAAGGCTCGTTTACTTTATTGTTTTAGAGACTTTTCATTCCACATGATGACGAGGGTCTGATGATGAAGCCGAAAGATTTCCATTGGAACTGCCTTACGAAAACTGCAATAATAATCGAGTTTAGGCTCGTTTACTTGGTTGTTTTAGGGACTTTCCATTCCACATAATGACGAGGGTCTGATGATGTATCCGAAAGATAACCATTGGAACTGCCTACAAAATGTGCCAAGACAGTCGGGTTTGGACTCGTTTGCTTTATTGTTATGGGGACATTTTATTACACATATAGACGAGGGTCTGATGATGGAGCCGAAAAATAACCATTGGAACTGCCATACGAAAACTGCAATAATAGTCAAGTTTAGGCTCGTTTACTTTGATGTTTAGGGAACTTTACATTCCACATGATGACGAGGGTCTGATGATGGAGCCGAAAGATAATCATTGGAACTGCCTTAGGAAATGTGCCAAGATAGTCCAGTATGGACTTGTTTGCTTTATTGTTATGGGGACTTTTCATTCCACATAATGACGAGGGTCTGATGATGGAGCCGAAACAGAACCATTGGAACTGCCTTACGAGATGTGCCAAAACAGTTGAGTTTGGACTCGTTTGCTTTGTTGTTATGGGGACTTTTCATTCCACATGACGACCGATTTAGCTAAAATTTTGCATACATATAAAAGTCCGGTGACGATGCAATATTATGGTACTTTTGACCTGATCTGATGATGGAGCCATTATGAAGCGTCTAGAAATCCGCGATGGCCATTGATAAGATAGTTGAATTTGGGCTCGAATGTTAGGTTTTAATAAGTTCTTTTCATTCCACATGATGACGTGGGTCTGATGATGGAGCCACAAGATATCCATTGGAACTGCCTTACGAAATGTGCCAAGACAGTCGAGTTTGGACTCGTTTGCTTTGTTGTAATGGGGACTTATTATTCATTCCACATGATGACGAGGGTCTGATGATGGAGCCGAAACAGAACCATTGGAACTGCCTTACGATATGTGCCAAAACAGTTGAGTTTGGACTCGTTTGCTTTGTTGTTATGGGGACTTTTCATTCCACATGACGACCGATTTAGTTCAAATTTTGCATACATATAAAAGTCCGGTGACAATGCAATATTATGGTACTCTTGACCTGATCTGATAATGGAGCCATTATGAAGCGTCTAGAAATCCGCGATGACCATTGATAAGATAGTTGAATTTGGGCTCGAATGTTAGGTTTTAATAAGTTCTTTTCATTCCACATGATGACGTGGGTCTGATGATGGAGCCACAAGATAACCATTGGAACTGCCTTACGAAATGTGCCAAGACAGTCGAGTTTGGACTCGTTTGCTTTGTTGTAATGGGGACTTATCATTCCACATGATGACGAGGGTCTGATGATGGAGCCGAAAGATAACCATTGGAACTGCCTTACGAAATGTTCCAAGACAGTCGAATTTGGACTCGTTTGCTGTGTTGTTATGAGGACTTTTCATTCCACATGATGACGAGGGTCTGATGATGGAGTCGAGTGATATCCATTGGAACTGCCTTACGAAATGTGCCAAGACAGTCGAATTTGGACTCGTTTGTTTTGTTGTTATGGGGACTTTTCATTCCACATGATGACGAGGGTCTCATGATGGAGCTGAAAGATAACTATTGGAACTGCCTTATGAAAACTGCAATAATAGTCAAGTTTAGGCTCGTTTTGTCGACATTGGAACTACCTTATGATAAGTGCTAATATAGTCGAGTATGGGCTCGTTTACTTTGCCGTCTTTTAAAACTTACTTTACAAACATAAGATAAACTTGTATGCAATATGACCAAAATCAATACCAAAGTAAAACAGTTTTTTTTTTCTATTGACATTTTACACAATTTCTCATATTTATTTAATATTGCAATAAAGTAAAATTTAATGGATAATAAATTATAATATCTAAAACTTACAATTAAATAATGATCACTGACAAATAAACAATTAAAAAAAGAACCTCGAGTGTAAGAGTGAAGTATTGAGCTCAAAAATATATTTAAAAACTGTACTACATAAAAAAACTGTTTTGACCAAAATCATACAAAAATAAAGAGAAAACTGTAATTCAATATCACTAGTAATCGATGCGGAATAAATCACGAAACGAACGGCGGCGCTCGGGCAGCGATAGAGGAGAGCGCGGGATTCGGGAGGCAGTCCTCCCTTTGCGAACCATTCCTACTTCAGATTGTTGTAAGAAGTGGATCAAACAATGTTGGGAGTGTTAAGAATATAAATTAAAATGGATCAAATAAGTACGAGTTTGTCCTAAAAATTATATATAAAACGGAACCACTAAGTGCCAATTATTAGTCTAATATAATCAAACACAGACAATAGTAGGTAGTAATAAAACCAGAGCGTCGAGTCGAATAAGTCATACGTCACAAATGGTCACATTATGTTTCCCACTAGTTTTTGACATTATTAGGTATGTCATTATGTGTGAAATGAAACATTGCAAAAGTAGTTCTAACCAACAAAAGAACCACAAAGGTTCTATTATTATTCACAAGTTACATTCATTATTTTGATTAAGTACCGTAATTTTACTTATAGGAACACAAAACCAGAACCAAACACAAAAACAGATCAGTGATGCAAGTGTGCATTGAAATTATTTTCAATATATTTTAAGAAGATAATATTATCATAACATCGACTGTCTCAGTGGTGTAGTGGGCGCAAGCTTGACTGCCAATCATGAAGTCCCTGGTTCGAACCACAGGCCAGGCAAAGTGTTATTTGGATTTTTCTATTAGGAATTATCTTAGTGACAGCCTGGAGTCTGGAACTGTGCCTGGTAGATAGCTCACCTCACCTGGGACCAGTAACATACTGGCAAAAAGTGGGTGTACTTACTGTGAGACTGAGTCCTGGGTACACCTCTACCTATTCCTGGATGATTAGATTCACAATGAGAGTTTCATGAACTGCAATTATACGAATGTTGCAGCACTCAATTTGGGATCATAGATCTGTTAAGTATGCATCTTTATATTATAAATCCATAAAATAGATTTTATGGATTTTTATAATCCCATTTTATATCGATGGACCCACTTAGGTGTTCTTGAAACAAATTATAATTCGGTGCCAGAACGATCTCTTGGGTATAAAAAAACTTGGCCGCTACGGACCCAGTTACGTTCAAAATTCAGTCACAAAAAGGATGGAGTATATACCTATTTTAAATACGTAATTGGATGAAGTTATTACCCAATGCTAAGAATATAATCCCATTTTATATCGATGGAGCCAATAAGGTGTTCTAGGTATAAAGTATAATTCGGAGCCAGAAAGTACTCTGGGGTTTAAAAAATTTGGCCGTTATGGATCCAGTTCTGTTCCAAATTCGGGCACTAAAAGGATGTAGTATATACGGTTTTATATATGTAAATGGATCAAGTTATTACCCAATGCTAAGAATATAATCCCATTTTATATCGATGGAGCCAATAATGTGTTCTAAGAAGAAAGTATATTCCGGAGCCAGAAAGTTCTCTTGGGTATAAAAAATTTGGCCGTTGCGGATTCAGTTCCGTTCAAAATTCGGGCACTAAAAGGATGGAGTATATACCGTTTTCAACGAATATAAAGAGCAACATCGCGCGGCAGAGGGCGACGTTGCCACTCCGGTCGCAATAGGTACAAACGGAGTCGAGTTATTCGCGCCTAAAGGTGGAGTCTATAATGCACGGATTCGTGGCTGGATCAACTATGTGCCCAGGGAGGTGTTTATATATATATATATATATATATTTAAATATTATTGCATATGCCATCTCGTAAGTGTTTGTTAAAACACTCGGAGAGTTCATCCGATACCAATTCTTGAATACATTTGATTACCTTTGTGATAATTCCATCGAGACCAAGACTACCTTTGAATTTAGACCTTTAATAATATTTCAGTTTTAGCACCTTCCCGTATTCCTATATTGTAAAATGATTTCAGATCAGAACTGTTTGTTTCGTAGAGTTCCGTTGTTAGCATGTAACTAGTCTATAAACCGCACCGCGAGGAGGTGCCAGTGGCAGATAGCTCACCCGTCTCTCGGCGGCGTCGGCGGCGAGCTCTCATAGGAGGAGTCCGGTCGCGGCGGTGGCGGCGGCGGCGGCGGCGGTGGCGGCGGCGGTGGCGGTGGCGGTGCCTCGCTCTCCTCGCTCGAGCGGGACTCCTCCGCGTCCTCGGGTGCGCGCCGCGACACTTCCGCGCGCCACGCGGAGAACGCGCGCCGCTCCAGCACCGCGTCCACCGGCGGCGGCGGCGCGCGGCGACGCGGCGTGCGTCGGCGCCGCGGGACCACGGGTGCGCGCGTCGGCCGCGACGCCGCCTCCGCCAGCGCGCGCAGGTCGAGCGCGGCGCGCGCCGGCTGCGGCGCGGCGGCGGCGCGCGCGCGGTGCCGCCGCAGAGCGCGCTCGGCGTCAAGCGCCGCGAGCGCCGCCGCCACCGCCAGCGCCAGCAGCGCCAGCGCCAGCCCGAGCGCCCTCAGCGCCGGCTCGAAGGGCGGGCGAGGCGCACGCGCCGCGCATCGCGCCACTAGCTCGGCGCGCGCCGCCGCCGCCACGCGGAATGCGACCGAGGGGGAACCGGCGCCGGCGCGCAACGTGAGCGCGGCGGAGGCGCGCGCCGCCGTCCAGTCCGGCGAGTAGGCGAGCTGCAGCGCGCGCGTCTCGTTGGGCGCGAGCGCGAGCGCGGCACACGGCCGCAGGCGGAAACCGCGCGCGGCGCACGGCGCGCCCGACACGCGCCACTCGCGCAGGCGCACCGGCACCGCGCCCGAGTTGCGGACGGCGAGCGTTCGCCGCACGACTCCCGCGTCGCATTCGGTCACCTCGAGCAGGATGGGTTCGGCGGAGTCGGGCCGGAGACCGGCGAGCTCGAACGCGGGGTGCACGCCGCGCCCCGTCAGCGGCACGCTCTCCAGGACGGTGAGGTTGTTCCTGCGCGCGGGAGACGAGGGCGGGGGTGAGCGCGGCGAGGAAGAGGGCGGGCGGCGGGCGGCGCGCGACCGGGCTCACCTGAGGTGCAAGCGCGCGCCGTGCTCGCCTGCGCGGTGCGGCGTGAACGTCACGTGTATGTGCAGCAGCGTGTCGGGCTGCAGCAGCAGGTAGCGCGGGTCCCGCGGCCAGGCGGCGGCGGCGCCGCGCACCGCGCGCCACTCGCGCACGCGCCACGCGGCGGCGCCGTCGAGCGCCGCCAGCACCGGTTGCAGCAGCAGCGGGAGGCGCGCCGGGTTGGCGGCGGCGAGCACGAGGTCGTGAGGCGCGCGCACTGCGGCGAGCGCGGGCGGCGGCGCGGCGGCGCAAAGCGCGGGCCAGCGCCACTCGACGGCGGCGGCGGCGGCCAGCAGCGGTACGCGCGTGGTGTGCACCAGCAGCGGCACGGAGGCGGGCTCGCGCGGGAACGCCGCGAGCCGAGCGTCGCGCGCCGCCGCGTCCGCCTCCAGGTCGGTGTCTGCGCGCGACACCCACCGCTCACCCTCTGCCGGCGCGCACACGCGTCACTCTATGTTACATTACGTGCGGAGTGTGTGTGGGGGTGTGTGTGTGTGTGGGGGGGTGTGTGTGTGTGTGTGTGTGGGGGTGCGTGCGTGCGTGCGTGCGGATACTCACCGGGCGTGTCCGGCTGCAGTCCGGTGTGGCAGTGCGGGTGGCAGGCGTGCTCGGCGACGTAGTGCAGCGTGCCGACTGTGTGCCGCCCCTCCGCCACCTCGCGGCGCGCCTCCTCCGGAGGCATGCTGCAACACAGGCGCGGTGACGTCACGTGCCACGTCACGCGGCGAGGCTAGCCGACGCGCACTACTCACACGAACACGAGGGCGGGGTCGGAGCCCTCCCCCGCGGGTTGCGTGACGTCGGTGACGCGCGTCACTAGCGGCATGCTGTTCTCCAGCTCCAGCGGCACCGTCGACTCCACGTACTGCACGAAATCATAGCATCATACACTACCACTACACATATTATGCTATCACGCTAACAAACGATCACTACAAAGCTCAATGTCTACCCCAGGCTATACCAAACTATACCAAAAAGTCTGTCTCTTCAACAAACTATTTTTCATTTAATATTTTTGTATCTATCCAAAACATAAAAAAAAAAAAAAATTAAAAGTATTTTCAGTAATATCCGCTTTTGGCTACGATAACATGAACCACCATGACAGTTTTTATTTCTCAACATCACCCATCACAGTTTTTATTTCTTAACAAACAAATAAAAACTTTTTCATTGAAGTGAATTATGTTGAAATGGCCAAACATTTTTGAATAGATACTCTGATAATGTCGTTTTAAATTTAATTTTAAGATATCATCGGGTACTACTTTTGTGATACAATTACAGTTAAAAAGAGTTATTTTATTTTATTACCCACCCCGGCTGGGGTGGGCCACCGGCTCGAATGTCATCTGTATACCCTTCACCTTAATCAGCCAATGAGATAAAAAATATTTCTTAAAGTATCTATAAAATCTATAAAAAAAATATTTACTTTATAGCAACAAAAATATTTTATAAGCAAAAAATTTAGACTATTAAAATTTAACAAAACGGCCTACGCGCGTAGTCCACGTGGCGTGAGTGATCGATGCGCGACCGCCGCAAGGTCAACGTGACGAGGCATACTTACGGGGGCCACGTTCCTCAGGCGGGCGGGACTCGCGACGAGGCGGCCGCGGTGCGCGTGCAGCAGGATGTCGGCGGTGGTCTCCCCGTGCTGCGTGGCGACCGCGGCGGCGCCCCGCACGGCGGCGGCGGCGGCCGGCGCCACCACCGTGAGCATGGCCGCGGCCTCGCCGCCGGGCGCCACGCATGCGCCCTGCAGCGCCGCGCCCGCGCCCTCCAGCGCCGCGCCCGCGCCCGCGAGGTGCGCGCGCGCCTCCCTCACGCACAGCTGTGTGGGGCCGCGGTTGCGCAGCGTCACCGCCACGCGCCGCGTCGCCGAAACCGGCACCGCGCCCAGCCGCAGCGTGCCGTCGGCCGAGTCGGGCCACTCCCACTCCATGTGCAGCAACCCGTCGTACACCAGCACCGGCACCGAGTAGTCGGCCACGTCTGTCCGCAGCGTGACGGTGGCCACGAGCGGCTCCCTTGCCCCCGCGACGGTGGCGCGCAGCCGCACGCGCGCCACCGCCGCCGCCGCGCCCGCCGCCACCACCAGCGGCGCCAGCGACCGCGTCTGCATACACACATACACACGCACCTCGCACCACACGACCCCGCGCGGGCGTAGCGTACGGCTCGGCACTCACGTGGAACCGCTCTCGTATCTCGAGCGGGAAGTCGACGTGCGTGATGTGCACCGGCACGGCGAACTCGTTCCTCGCGGTGAGCTCGCGCTCATCGTGCGCGCGCGCCTGCGCCGTCACCACACTGCCGGAGAGACACGGGTGAGGTGTAGTGTACGGTCACACTGGGCCGGGAGCTGGCGGAAAGATGTATAGTACGTGCTCACTGTATCTCGGGCGGGTGCAGCGCGAGCGTGCCACGCAGCAGTCGCAGGGAGTAGGGCGCGGCGGCGCGGCCCACGCGCACCCATCCCTCGCACCACGCCGCAGCGTCCGAAACCACGCGCGCGTCCGCCGCCGCCGCCTCCCACAGCGCGCCGTCTGCAACCACACACCGCTGTACGCCACCGCCGCCGCACCGCCGGGAGCCGACGGAGCGACACCTACAGTCGAGCGTTAGCGCGGCCACCGGCTCGAGGGGCCCGTGCGCCGGCAGCGAACGCCGCGTGAGCTCCACCCGCGCGCCGCCGCCCGCCGCAGGAGCGCGCGGCCCGCCGTTGGCTCGCGGTGAGGCGCGCACGCGCGGCGGCGGCGGCGGCGACGACGGCGCCGGGCGCGCCGCACATCGCGCGCCCCACACCTCCGCCTCCAGGCGCGCCTCCGCCGCCTCGCTGTTGCCCGCCTCCAGCGTGAACTGCAACGGGACACAGTGCAAGGGTCGCGGTGAGCGGTACCGGGGCGCGGGCGGTGCGCCGCGTATACGCACCGTGTCGGGCGGGTCCAGGGAGCCGCGCGCGCGCAGCCGCAGGTGCGGCGGGCTGAGGTACTCGCCGGGCGGGTCGGGAGCCGCCTCGACGGCGAGCAACAGCGCGCCGCCGGTCATGTTGCCGCGAATGCGCACGTACGCAGTGGCGGGCGCGAGCGGCCGGATGGAGAGGAGCACGAGTGCGCGCTCGGTGTGCGGCGGCAGCGTCCAGGCGGAACGCGGCGCCGCCTCGCCGCCGCCCGGCAGCCGCAGCGCCACCCACGCGCCGGACGAGTACACCTCGGTGACCTGCGCACGCGAGCGGCGGGCCGCGGTGAGCGAGCGCGCGAGCTAGCGTGCGTGCGGGACGGGAGGAGGAGACTCGACTCACCTGCACGGTGTACTCGGTGGGGTTGTAGAGCGCGAGCGTGGACTCGAGTGTGGCGTTGAGAGGCACCCGCAGCCCCACGAGCGGCCACAGGCGCCACTCGCTGGCGACGCCGACGGCGCTCACGGGGTATCGAAGAACGCCCGCGGACGTGTGGATGTATAGGTGCGTGGAGACGAGCCCCTCGCCGCGCCCCACGTAAACCACGTTGAACGTCGTGTTCGCTTGCGGCAACAACGTCTGCAATACACCCATACACATCATCATAATATTAAAATAATTCACTCAAACTCAAACAGATTTATTCAAATAGGTCATCTGACACTTTTGCACGTCAATGAAGATAAACAGTACTGAGTCTACCGTGCGTTCGGAAAGATACCTCTACAAGAAGAACGCACAAGAAACTTGTAGGGCTTAATATTTTCAACAGATAGTTTCACAATATTTGGTTTGGTTACATTCGTTTTCTTAGAAGGTGCCGCGAGGCGGCTATGTAGAAGTTTCCAGGCATCTTTGTCCTCTATGTACTGGTTGACTTTATAATAAGCCTTCTTTAGTAAAGTAGATTTTATAAAGGTTTTGAATTTACCCTCTGAGAGCCCAGTTATCTCTTTTGGGATTTTATTATAGAAACGTACACTATTTCCTAAGAATGTCTTTTTATTTGTTTTAGATAATCTAAAGCTAGGTACAGCTATTTTGTCTTTATTCCTAGTATTAAAATTATGAAGGTCACTATTTGATTTTAATTTATGTAACTTTTTACGCACATACCTACATGATGTTCTCATAAATGTATAAGGATGGTCAGTATGTTTATTTCTTTATCTATATCTGCGGCTGACACCCACAACAGAATCCCATAAGACATCAAGCTATGGAAATATGCAAAGTACACTAATCTCGCCGTGGCTATATCTGTTAGTTGCCTAATTTTATAAACCGCTTAAGCTGCCGAGCTTAGTTTCCCTGAAAGCTTGGTGATATGAGTGCTCCATTGCAGTTTAGAGTCTATATTTATGCCAAGGAACAAAGTTGCATTGTCAATATTGAGTCTTTAACCGTCAAGAACTATGATTGGTTCCATACTTCTGACGTAAGATCTGATATACTTGCTATACTTGCAATATTCTGATCTGGCTATACTTGCTAAAGTATTAATAACATGTACTAGTGAAGTATCCTTCCTATCAATTCGATTAGTAGAGCTCAATCGAAAAAGACCGAGTGTTCGAAGGTAGAAGAAATGGCTGCAAAGTGACATTTGCGTTCCGTTTCACTTTTTTTTGTGTGACCATAGGTCATAGTTCTATGTTGGCGTTTTTGACAGACTGTGGTAGATTCTTTACCAAAGCCTGGTAAAAACTCCAAAAATCTATGTGGGAAATGCTCAATCCATAGCCTGGGTAAGGGTTCTCATTTTCTAGAAATTGTCCCTTTGATACTTCTAGTATCAATAGTTTCGGGATTTTTCTTTTACTTGTGATATAAAAAAAAAGTAATCCACTTTATAAAAACCTACAAGAAAAAAATGAAATCCAAAAAGATATCTCTTACCGAGATTAGAACCCCCACCCTTAGATCGTACTCCAACGCTCGTTCAAAGTGGGCTACAATGATGTTGACATCAGTGACAAAATATTGATACCTCTTCTTACTTTTCTTATCAGATTTTCTGGAGCGGGGCGTCCAACTTTTTAGTGGATTCCAATTGGACGTTGCTCTATGTCAGAAGGGGGTTCGGGGCCTGGCTAGTGGTATAAGGGAACGGGCAGCATCAACAAACAGACAAACGATATTACAGGAATCACGTTTATTCACAAGACAAACGGCTTAGCACTAGTTAACACTTATACGTGGACATTCACACTGATGTCTTATACGTACAGTCCTTATTTCACTACACAGTACAGTCCAGAGTCCTTTCACTATGAACTACACTGGAGGTACGCGGCACTTTGTAGTATCACCCGAAGCGCGACGCGACGCCTTTATAGGGCGTGCTAGTACGTGAGGACGGCCTCCACTAGCGACTACTATACTGGTTCCGATCAGCTGCAGGAGAGCGCGTACATCACGGTTACCGGCGGCGTACCAGAGTTTAGCATCCACCAACGGCTATATGGTCCAGATCAGCTGCAGGATAGCGCGTACAGCGTCACGGTAAGCCGTCAGGGTCACTCACTCAGAACAAACCCATAGAGCATACCAGTCGGATAGCCAGACGGTTAGTGCCTAGGGCAAGTTACTGAGTTGAGGGCCAACTCGGTACTGTGTGTGGAGATGATTTTTTTTTTTTTTTTAAATGACCTATGCTGTTGGCCTCAGATGGCCTCTACAGCTTTACCGGGCAGTGGTGAGCGCAGGAGGCGCTCGACCCAAAGTTTAAGGGCGACTAGCACAAGGGCACCTAGACGGTACGAACCTCGGCTTGGGCCGTCGCCAGAATACGTGGGGTCAGACTTGCCCTGGCACCCCAGAAGGGGAGTGTCCTAGGGCCCTATCAATGGTTTGATCTGTTTGATTATTTGGAGAGAAACTAACCGATCTGAAGGATCTGAGAGATCTTCGACCTCGCCGGCGAGGTCGGTGTTGTGATTGTGTGGAGATGATCTTGGAGGGCCTTTTTAGAAATATAATAAATGCAAATCTGCAAACGTGGCTGTTGAGGCCGCCTTGGGTTACGTCGCTAACAGTACATAGGTACGCTACCATCCCTTACTTCAGAAACATATAAATATCTCGTATATTAGATGATGAATAGAAAGTATTGTTCATTATTTTCAAATGTCCTATTAAAGAGACAGACCACATTCGTATGCGGTTGCGACGTTCCTTAAATATATAACATACTTAAAACTATTTATTTATTTAATCTTATTGTAATATTAAGTTCTCGCAATCGTTCTCATTGTCTTCCTGTGACCATGAACACTGCAGTGTTTCAAACGTCAGAAATAATAATACGGACATATTCGCGATAACAAGTTGTTTAATCAATAATGATATATATAATAATATAGCAGGAGGTATACCTGGATAATCTGGACAATGAATAAGGATTATTAGGTAACTCTGTTCAGCCGCGTCCATCAGTCGCGACAAACGGACGCGGCTGATATTATAATTGCACCTACACGATATTTGTATTGTGTAGTTAGCAGTTAGAGTAAGCACATAATATAAGTAAGAAAAGAAGTGTAGAGGTGTCGGTGTTTAGAGGTATGTCACCCCACGACCCACACTCTCACAGATGCATGTTAACTGCCAGTAGCCAGTAGCCAGGAGACGGAGAAATTACACCTTTACCTGTTTATACCTATTAATAATATTTATTTATACCTATATATTATCAACTACATACCCAAACAGTGAAAGTATAAATAAATGTAACAGTATGTAGGTACATATTATGTAGATTTATTTACCATCCAAAATGCGAACACTACAGAGATCACCCAGATTTTATTGACGAATAATGATTTATTTAAAAGTTCATCCATATTATTATGAAATCGTATCGTTTTTCACTTCATGCAGGAAAGGTGATCGTTAACATAGTAATTGTAGGTACCTACCTATATATTAATAAACATATAAACTAATTATTTGATGTGCGAGTATAATGTAATAAAATAAGGATTATGAAAATTCACATCATGGATTTTATTTAACTCTGTTGAATTAATTAACAAGAACCTGTTATTTTTTTGAATGTTTGAATATGGACACAGGGAGTAATTTTACTTAGTGCGGTACCAAATTATATATAATGTTATTGTATAATGTATTTGAGTAAAGTCCCAAGACATCCAACGGAAACATCGCGAGCGCTAGAGGCCGCCGCTCCGGCTGCATATAAATATATTATACTCTAATACAAGATCTATATTGTCGAGTTTTAAAGGTTCTTGTAGGTTTAACTTGTACTTATTGAGAGATATATTGTCGCGATACGAATGAAGCGTGCAGCGTGGCTCGATCACAAGTGATGTGCATCGTGGACCTTCATATAATTATAATTAACGAATATTGATCGTATAGATAATATACCTCTCTTATTATGTACCTAGTGTCCACGTATCGTATGTAGCAATGGGCCACGTAAGGCTGCGGTATTGATGACCACACATATCAACAGAAAAGAGGACCTCTTAGCAGTTTGATACAATCCCATGGAAAATTTACTAAATCGATGTTTTGTATTCCCCTGTTTCCTACGAATACAGTAAACCTTTCTAGTTAGTTTTTATCATTTTATTTTTGTTTATAAACTCTAAATTTGCTTATAGTGAACGTCCAATCACGTGAGTAAACTAGGATGTTTGGAAGTTCACTATGAAAAATCCAAGGGTTTATAAGATAAATTAAAATGACAGGCACATAGGTCACTGCACTATAAAAATATCAGTATATAAATTTATAGAATGACTTTATTATATTCGGAGGAAACAGGGGAATACAAAACATCGATTTGGTAAATTTTTCATAGGATTGTGTCAAATTCCTAGAAGGCCACGTAACCTACCTACACGGTGACATCCACGTCATCATTACAACCTATACTATGGCTACTGTCCTACAATGAAACAAAGATATTTCTGTACAAACAATGAATACCTACTGTTAAGCAACATTATAATAATTTTATTTTCAATATAAATTCTACCAAACCACGATAACACCAATTGACCTATTTTGTGATGTGAGATGAATGGGACCCACAGTTTAAGTATTTAGCCCCCAACAGAAAAATTAAGAGTTGTTATAAGTTTGTCGAGTCTATATGTGGCAATATAGCTCCTAAACGAATGAACCTATGTTATGATGCGGGTTTTTTGTTATTGTGAAGTCTTAAATTAAAAGCTGATATGATTGAATTGGTTTTTGAAAGATTTTTTGTGTGGGGTTTTCTTAAAATGTTTTATATCATAACCGCATGACCTTCAACGCGGCAAGTATAATATTATGAATGCTGAATGATGGCCTATCTTATCTATTACGCGGATACAGAAAACATTATTATTATAAATATATCAGTACTGTACAAACAACATAAAACGCATGTATCCAAAGCTTTCGCTCGTAAATCTGTCGTCCAATAATAATAAATTATGTCGTCAACTGTCGGAATGGACTGTCCATAAACTGTAGGTACCTGTAATGATACTATGTGCTTGGTCGAGTGTCGTAGGTTAAGAGACAGAGAGTGTAATATAATATTAATAGAATAGTTGACACGGTCGAGGGAGCAATTCGATCCGAAAACAAACTGTAAGCGAACATTCGTCATAGCTGTTTGTAAAGGACAAGTAAGGAGTGAGGAGTGACGGGACGCAGTTGACGCGGTGGCTCGATACTACATCGCAACTGCATAGTAGGCCGACAGCTTCCTCGTTAGGGATGACGGAGGTCAACAATCAGTTCGAGCCACTGCCACTGTACCATTGGACCTCTGCTTCCTCACTATTCCTAAAATAAGTTTTTCCTACGATTTGGATGTATGCGCTCCGCCTTGTATTCTTTAATTTATTATGCGTGGATTAAATAAGGCATGTCAAATTAACAGAGGATAAATTTGGAAAAAAGTTGGATAAAGCACAAATAAAGCTTGATTTATCATTGCAAATATATTTGTGAAGTTATAGTATACTCTTGTTTTTGATGATTTTTTTCTAAGTGTCCGTGTACTGGAGGCGATCGGTCAACCGGCACATCCACCCTTATACTAACTGAGTATTTGCGACATCACTCCGGGAATTATATTATAATATTTTAATTAGGTGCAACAGTGATAATATAATAATATAATATGGGACAACTTCCACACATGATCATCTGGTCCCAAACTAGGCTAGAAGCCTGTACTATGGTAACCAGATGACTGATATACATACTTATATAAGCTAATAACACCCAGACGCAGATCAAACAGACAGGTTCATGCACACAAATGTTTGACCTGGCCGTGGATCGAACCCGGAGCCTGGAGCACAGAAAGCAAAGTTACTACCATCTGAGCCAACATGGCTGTCAATATATCTAGGTACCTATATTATATGGTACTTAGTTTAGAATTATTCTTCAAACAGTTAAGAAACACAAGATAAATATAAAGTAATGAGTGCAGCAGTAGTATACTCATTGCAAAAACGAGACGTTTATATCGTCACTATAGGTATAGGCACATAGTTACATTATACCTATCAGTATGTACGTAACTATGGTACGTTCTTAAAACAATACATTAGTATCGTTATTTCCATGAGGAATGATGACGCACCACCATTGATAGCTAATTATATCAGACTGCGGGAGTTGTTCACATAATATAAAATAATATGTTAACAACTCGACGTGGTCGATGGGCATTCAGTAATATGACGGTGCAGCGACTGACGACCTGTCTCCGACGAGCGATCTCCGATTCAAGACAACATTCTAGTAGCATGCGCCATGCACGCCGTCTTCCGATAGAAAAGTCTCGTCTCGACTCTATCTAATATATGATTGTGGACAGTAGCGCATGGTAGACTGCCAGGCGCTCGGCTCGGCACTCTGTGTACCTTGGTTTCAAAGAATGATGCGTGGAAGTCAGGCGTGGTGCCGGCGACGGATGCGAGATGCAGCGTGTGGTTGGCAGTGTTGGTAAGGACGACGGTTCTGACGTGCAAGGAGGCGAGCGCCGCCTCGCCGAACTGCAGCGCGGGCGGGGACAGGGACACGGCGTCCGGCGGCGCCGCCACCCCACCCCCGCGCTCCTTGCTGCTTGCCTCCGAGCCCCATTCCTGCATCACCACAGATCATTCATTATATACCATATACCTACCACAGGCGACCGCGGAAACAAACTGGAATTTCCCTAGGCTTAGATGATTATGATGACAGATAATGTCACCACTGCACATCTGGCGGGCCAATAACCAAATGCATAAATGATGATAAAGCAGCGCGAGCGACACCAACTGGCGTGGCAATAGGTAAGGCCAGCAGAACAGTGCCATAACAGAGCGTCGCACTAGCGGCTAGCCAGACTGCGGCAGATTGTACCGCATGCGGCGGCTGATGCGGCATGGGCAATGGGCAGGCCGCTAGTGGGTGCTGGATAAGATTACCATATATATTGGTTATGAGTATGTCACATGGCAGTGTTAGAGATGTACATACATTGGGTTTGTATCCACGGGTAACATGTCAGATCGTCTTAGCCACAGATAACGGCAAGTTGTATCCACTGATAACTTTCATGTTAGAAATGTCTCGGCTATAATATGAGCTGGAGGCAAACAGAGTGACTATTTATAGAGCTGGTCTACCTCCACTTGCATACTCTTAGATAAATTATTATTATTTGTACATAATATAATGAATAGAATAAACTTTATTGCATACCAAAATAAAATAAAAAAACAATGTTACAAAACAATTAATAGATATCACTGTCAATAACCGGTGGCCTTATAGTGTAAGCAATTTCATACAGACAGTAAAGAAGAGTCAAAAGATTCCAAGGGCAAATGAAATGTTTTGACTTGACATTATCATGTAACTAATATTGTAGTTAACTTACATTATGTCAAGTCAAAATATAATTGAATTTAATATTAATTACAAGTTAATATAGATATGATTAATGTATGCAGCCATAATGACACAGTGATAAGGTGAATGACCTCAGTGTAGCAACACTATTCTAGTGGCACGCTAGGCTAGGCTAGATGTCACAGTGTTGAAGATGTTCCACAAATAGCACTCACTAGGAAACATACACACACATCTATGAATGTATAAACATTCTATAGATATAATCTACTCTCATGTGTGTATATGTTTGCTAACTCTTCAAAACAAAACTACTGCACTTATTGTATTGTAGTTTGGTACAACCCAAGGCCTGGCATAGCATTTCAAACCACTTGTGAGGCTTAGAATATTGACAGATGTATAACATTATAATACTAAGTTTAACATCATCAGGCACCTGATTTGCTTGTCATGTCACTCATTATCATAAAAAATAATCATCATCATCATCATCTCAGCCATAGGACGTCCACCGCTGAACATAGATTTCCATTCAGTCCGGTTGTAAGCGGCCCCCTTCCATCGTGTTCCTGCCGTCTTTATCAGATCGTCTGTCCACCTTGTGGGTGGACATCTTACACTGCGCTTGCCGGTCCATGGTCTCCATTCGAGAACTTTGCAGCCCCATTGGCCATCAGTTCTACGTGCTATGTGCCCTGCCCATTGCCACTTCAACTTACTAAAAAATAATAATAATACAATATTCAATTTGAAACTCAAATATCTAAGTTGGGAGTTAAGAACTCGTAATAATTATACTGTGAAAGGGGCTGACTCTCGCATATTTAAAGTTACTATTGTGTACCATACCATACCATACCACAGTACCTACAAAGTAAACATTGAAGCTGGTCAGTGGTAATGTGTAGCTTGTATGTGTCATAGAATGTCTATTCATGGATCTATAGGTCATTTGATAACTTGATACAATGATACAAGTGTATATTGTGCCTACTCTGGCAGACAGACCATCTATTGTAATGTAAATCATTCATATTGCATTACAACACACAACACACAGGGCTAATAGGAGATTCCAAGAAAAGTCTAAACTAAACCATTTTTTCTATGGAGTTTTTGCTTTGAAGTATGGAAACTTCCTTCTGGTCGACCCACCTCCTTTGGTGAGTGGTGACAACTGGAGTTTTTAATTAGAATTTATCCCACTTGTCACCACTGGTGACGTCACTGGTCCAATGAGATGAAGACAGGAAAGTACCCGAAAGTATTATAATATGTATAACAAAGTGTGTTGGGTCATATCAGCTACAATGACTATTCCTGCTTAGTCTTATAGGGAAAGCTCAGGTTTTGCTGAAATGACTTTGTAGCCAATTTACATTTTAATATAATATGCATAATATTACAAATGCAAAAGTAACTCTGTCTGCTATGCTTTCACACCTAAACTTCTGGGCTGATTTCATTGAATTCTAAGGTTTCCTTGATCTATACCTACTAATATCATACACCTCTGCCTAACCTTACATGGAGAAGGTGTGATGTTATGTTATTGCTGTGAGAATAATCCCTATGCAGATGAAACCATAGGTCACATTTAATTCATTATAAAATTATATTTCTTACATTAATATCATGTAATGTATCAATAAATCAATGTACCTCAGGTAAGTAGGCATTGAGAAGTGAATAATATGTAGATAGTAAATGTGCCCCCTCACCCCCTATTACATGGGACCAATAAGATACTGGGTGTAGATATATGTAGATATGGGACTGAGTCCTGGGTACACCTCTGCCTACCCCTTCAGCTAAAAAAGGTAAGTAATGTATGTTAGTAAGTACCTAAAGCTTTTTTTTATAATAATGAGTAACAAGACGAGCAAATAAGGCGCGTGATGGTAAGCATCATGATTGCTCATATCAGACACAGTGCCCGTGTTTTCAAATTCCAAAATTCTGCGCAGCACTGCACTGCGCCTGTCACCCTGAGATATTAGTTGTTAAAACTCATCATGCCCAGTAATTTCACTGGTAACATTGCCCTTCAGACCAGAACACAGTAATGTTTGCACATTACTTCTTAGCGGATGAATAACTGGCAAAGGTGGGTACTTCCCCAGGCTGCCCCCTGCAAAAGAGGCCAACCACTACAGCTTAAAGGTTACAAATACCCACCTGCATGGACATCCCTTCCATCAACGACTCGTGTACAGACACACCTGTAACAATCATAATAACCACATGACATTATAGCAATATTATATTGTGTGGGAAGTTCTAAGAGTAGCTCAATGTTTAGTGAACATCTGGCGTACACGCGACGTCGTGAGACGCGGTGCAGCGGCTCACCGGCGGCCACTGCATGTTCCACCGACATATCCTCGACATCATCCAACAATAACGACAAACAACTCTCGGCCCCGATCTAAAATAACATCGCGCCGCGCACGCCCGCCTCTCCTCCGCGCACATGCCAACTTATTGTTGCGTTTATCCGTAGCACATACCTCTTCATCTTGTAGGTATCTCTCTACTTCCCGGCACCTAACTTACTTCCTCAATCGAACAGGAACAGCAAACAATACAAATTGTTTAGTTTGTATGAATAATATTACCATTTCCATGACTTTTCCCCTGTGCGGACAGTTTTGTATTTAGCGATATATCCAGCAACATCAGCACAATTAAGTAACACCAAACTATTTTACAATACATTTTGATAAAATTTGCACTATTCACATTTCTAAAGCACAATAATTCGATAGTTATTTTTACAGAAATATCAACTCACGAGACGATCGTTCGTGCGATCGCGAAATAATTTACCATAGATTTAATTTACAATGCAGATAAAAAATAAATCGTGATGCGATCGCGAAGGACGATGTCAATTTTTTTTTTTTTACTAGTTTAGCAACACACGGCTTTAGCACTTTCATTGTGTATTTTGGCACTAGTATGTGGCAAAAAGGAGGAAACATTTAACGCGAAAATATCGACGCTGGAAATTTGAAATGTCGTAAGGGACAAACCTACGATAAACAGGAGAGCAAAAAAACAAAATTTGTTCTTTTAAAACGTCACAACTTTGTCATTTTTTTTTCCTATTATGATGCTTTCTAGACAGAATGTTTTAATATTAATTGATTTATAGCTAAATATAAGTTTTACCTCGTTAAACTCAATAGTTTAAAAGATGATGTCCCTTACACTTTGACATTTAGGAAGAGGTGTCCCTTACACATGGATATTTTTGAAGAGGTGTCCATTACAACGTTAAATTTTTTTTTATAACCTTACCTAATGAAAATCATTTTGTCGTAACTACCCGAACCGCCTTGTTCATGCTAGCATTTTATGTTGTAAAGTTAATAAATGTATAGGAAAATGTAGTGATTGTAAACAATAATGACATAATTTTTTAGAAATAGTTTCGTTAATGAAGCCTAATACCGAAACCTAATTAGATTATGGATATGGATCAAGAAAAACAAATATTAATAGGTTAGTTGTACTTTTACTGACAAAATAATAACAATGAACACAATCAACAAATGAATTATGTATGCGTGTTACACCGTATGAAACAGACAGTTACTTAGATTTACGACGTTGCTAAAAGCTACATAAACAAAACTTGACCAATACGACTCAAAAATTTTACTACAATTTCACTTACGACAAAACAATTTGACTTCATACTTCTTTATATGAAGAGATATCAAAATTTTAAATATACAGATCGATAGAGGACAAAATTTCCAGTTGAATGGTATAAAAATGTCCCTTACGACAAAATGTCCCTTTACTACATTTCAAATTTCCAGCGTCGATATATATTCAGTCATATATAAGTTCGAATAAATTTGGAAAGGACAGGAGAATTAGCATAATATTATATATATTAGTATATATAAATTTTAATATCATTCATTAAAATAAAATAAGCTAATAGTTCATATAGTGCAATAGAAGGATTTAAAGATGATAACAAAATACTTATATTAGTCGAATGTGGTACGTCCATGGATGTTAATTGAGTATATTATGTGAATGAACTTGTATATATAGGTAGACTAGAAGATTGGAATATAGGTGCATCCAAGGAATGAAATCTGAAACTTGATAGCTAAAATATTACTTTTCTAAATAATCAATTTAAGACTGCGTGTGAACAGGTCGCTGGCTTCCCGCCTTTTTTTTCTATGTCAAATCTGTGTGTCAAATTCAGGGATTCAAAATGTCATTATGGTCTATGTGTCAAATGACAAGTATTTTCACAAATTTAATAATCTGTGGTGTTTTCATGTTTCTTTCTTCATCTGTCATGTTCCTTTTATTCTGTGAGTACCACAAGCCACAAAATAAAATTTAATTGAATTGAATAATGTACCACATAGATGTACCACCAAAGACCAAAAACCTTAAAAGCACTTGGGCATTCTCCCCGATTATATTCTGATTATATGGTATTCTGTGACTTGGGTAACTTTAAGTAAATTGATTGACATAGGACCCATAGCACCTTCGAGCTCAGAAAAGGAACCTTCGAGCCTTCGTGCTGGAAGCATAGCACTTTTATAGTATAGCACTCACTCAATTCTTCAACTTCAAGTTTTATGGGATTATTTTTTAAATTCAAACTTCATCTCAACCAGTAAAACTCAGAATCAAATTACAGGCTGCCTGTCCATTAAGCGGACAGAAAATTAACCACTAGAATTGCATAAAATCTCCGCTCCACTCCAATGGACAGGGATTTGCGTTTGCGAGTTGTAAAATTTGTAAAGGCATGACAACGGCAAAGAATAATAACTATTACACAACGGTGCGCGGTGCGAGCAGTGCGAGCCAGCGGAGAAACGGACTAAACCGGCAGGATGCCACACAGATCACTATATTGGATAGGTACGCCCAAAGGGTACGCTACTAAAGTTCGACCTTTACGTACTTGCGTTTAGTTGTAAAGATTTTTTTGAAAAATGAATGAGACTCATCGAAAACGTAAGTAAAAAGTTTACGTGCCTTTGGGACACGGCTTTAGAATTTTATCTTGGAATTTATTTTAACTCATCCTAGCTCCGCATAGTCCGCAACTCCTCTCTACAAGTCCGCAACACTCGCTCGCTCTGCCTCGCTGACTCACTCTGCACACAGAACCAAGAGGCTCTGCATAAACTGGATAGAAAATAGTCCATTCCAGATAGTCAAAGTGAGGTACAGGTTGGGTCATGGTTTAATAGTGCTAACCTTGATGTGCAGAAATCGATTTTTAGATCTGTTAGGACTTTTTAGACCAATACACCTGCACAAAGAGTGTTGTGACTCGGAACCCGACCACGACAAGAAACAAAGTTTTTGGTTTGGCACAAATTCATCATCATTATAATTGTGTGCCTTATTCTTTTTGGGTAACAAGAGTATGATTGTGGTTGGGCTGGGTATCACAGGTCCTGACCCGACCACAACCACATTTAATAAAATATCTATAATGGGAAGTTACTTAGTATGCCAAAGGAAATTTGCATCAATTGTCTAAAACACACAAATGCATCTAGTTTTATATCATAGAATATAATCTACATTTTAATAAAATTGAGTGATCAAGGCACAAATTCATCATTTCATCATTCATCATCATTCTTTAACTGTGCCTTTTAGTGCCACTCATCCCAGGAATTTGTGCCTTATACTTTTTGAGTTACAAGAGTATTATTGTGGTCGTTATTTGCGTCAATTTTGCCTAAAGCACAAAAAGTTTTATATCACAGAATCTTATGTACATTTTAATAAAATTGAGTAACCAAAGGGCCTCAGCACACTGCGACAATTATCTGCGGCAGCTGGCTGCTTAGCTGCTTTTCAGCTGCTAGATGCCGGCGACAAACGCTCCACCCCGCACACTAAAATGCCAAACGCTTTTTAGAAGCTTACGAAAACAACTGTATAAATCCTACTTCCTACTAATATTATCTCTGATTTCAGTAGAATGTAAAAAACGTACATTTTTAACAGGTGAACAAAACGTTTGCGAGTACTAGGTAACTCGCCTTCTGTGCTATCTAGTGCGGTTTTGGTTAGATTTATGTATGAATGGATGTTTGTTACTCTTTCTTGCCAAAACTACTGAACAGTTTGGGCTGAAATTTGGTATGAAGGTAGCTTAGACCCTGGAACAGCACATAGGGTACTTTTTGATTATTACCTGATATTCCCACGGGAACGATGTCGAAACGATGGTGAAACCGCGGGGCACAGCTAGTGTACCTACAATTTAGTATAATTACAAATGACGTTAAATTTAAAACTGGTTTTATGTTGAATCTCACTAACACGGACATATTATTATGAAAGCCATATAGTAAAGACCACCAGTTAAAGAGTTACTTATCTATTTATTTATAAAATAATTTTTAGGCATTATACATTACATTTATTAATATTAACATACTTAATATAACTCACAATTAAAAAAAGTAATAAACACTTTATCTTACAGCGGATTTGTAGCACCGTTATTATATTTACCTATACAACTAATCCCTTATGTTTACTAGTATAAAGCCAGCAGCTTTTCCCACTCGCAATTATGAAACATGGGTTTTATACCAAAAATTTGACGCCATTTTTGGACCCCTTAGAATGTGAATATTCAAAAATCCTTTCTAATCACACATTTAGATAACGAAAAGAACCTACATACCAAGTTTCAAGTCTAGGATCCGTGGTTTGGATTAATTTGCATTGCATGTCAGTCAGTGAGTCATTTAGGATTTTATAATATAACAAAGTGTATATTATAGAAGTGATTATTATAAAATCAATGTTTTTACAATTTACAGTTGAGTTCATATAATTGGTGACTTGGCATAAAGCACATCTGAGCCAACATCCGATAAACATGTCACACCACTTGCATAACTAACCATTTTTTATGGCATCGTTTTGGAATCGTGGCTCCATGCTATGGATATTATACGAGGACTGTGATATACAGGGTGACCTTAAAAACACCAGCAACCTGCCTCGGTGGCGTAGAGGGCGCATGCTCGGCTGCCAATCAAGAGGTCCCGGGTTCGATCCCCAGGTCAAAGTGTTAAATATTGGATTATTCCAGGAATTATCTCAATAACTGCCTGGAGTCTGGAACTGTGCCCGGTAGATGGCAATAGGCTCGCCCCCTATTACATGGGACCAATAACATACTGGCGAAATGTGGGTGTATCTACTATGGGACTGAGTCCTGGATACACCTCTGCCTACCCCTTCGGGAAAAAGGCGTGCATGTATGTTATGAATGTATGTTACACCAGCAACCCTGAAGGACCAGGCAGCCAATATCTTAAATAACAACATTTGTAATAAGTTTTGACATAGGTAACTCAATAAATTAATCAAAAATTATTTTCATGTTTTTATTGTACTGTCGTGACATTTGTAAGTCTATGTTTCATTCATAAACTAAAAGACGAAGCGACACTCGCATGCGCTGCTAGTAACAAATAACACTTCGCCAGAGACCCAGGGGCTTGTAGGCAGTACGCGCACTGTAACGTATATTAAAATGATATTTATTTTTGTATGAAAGTAAAATCTAACAAATTATCAAAACTCGTAGAACAAATGTTGTTGTTTATGATGTTGGCTGCCTGCTCCTACGGGGTTGCTGGTGTTTTTACGGTAACCCTGTATACTAACCTTAAAATTCAACTCAATAGACCATCTGACCAACAAAAAATATAGGTAGCCAGTGTTTTCGAGCGACATAGTATTGTATAATATTTGTTTATTTAATATTTATTATGTAACAGATTTCATATTAGAATATTATAGAATATTTGACTTTTCAAATAATGTACAAAATCATGAACTATGTAAATAAAAGTGAAAATGTAATTAAGTAGGTACATCAATGATTTAAAGAAAAGAGGAGAGAACGTACACTTCCCTCAGCGCTTACTCAACAACTGCTGTGATGTGAAATTTGAAACAACAAAGATAGAAAGACGTACCTTAGACCGAAGTGCGAACGAGACAACAATTAATTTTACTGACGTGCGTGGCCCTAATGGGACCTAATTTGAGCTTTCCATTTTGGAGAAGCCAGTACCTTATCTCCTCTTTTCTTTAAATCAATGAGAGATCGAAAAAACCTTTCATTTAATATATTTATAGGCTGTTTTTCTCATCTTTGCGTCGACTGATATTCTCGTAACAATGATATTTGTGAAAGAATAAGTAGGTATTCTATTATTTAGACGTGGTGGCCAAAGAAATATCGAACGCGAATTATTTATATATTATACACATTTATTTGATTTACTTTGGAAATGAAATACATTTAAATATAAGCTTCTTACGACAATTTCAATAATTATAATAATAATATTGTTAGCTATCACTAGTTAGAAGAGGGGATAGGACGGCCGAACGATATAAAAGCGGGCGATTTCTAGCGCTCGAGCTCACTTTGCCTTCAGCCGTTGTCGAGGAAACATCATCCTGACATTTTTTTTCACGTCATAGTTTTGTGTCGAATCTCTGCCCAAATTCGTCTAGAAATTGTATTTCCGATTATTTTGTTTTTATCAAAATTGTGAATCAGTTGGAATTTGTTAATTCTTATCTTTTTAGTTTAATTAATAATAATAATAATAGGGACAACTTCCACACACGGTCATCTGGTCCCAAACTAGGCTAGAAGCCTGTACTATGGTAACCAGATGACTGATATACATACTTATATAAGCTTATAACACCCAGACACAGATCAAACAGAAATGTTCATGCACACAAATGTTTGACCTGGCCGGGGATCGAACCCGGAACCTGCGGCACAGAAAGCAGAGTTACTACCATCTGTGCCAACGAGGCTGTCATTAGTTTGAAGTTTACAAGAATATATTTAATTTAGTTTTTGTAGTGGTAACCCTCTTTTGCAGGGGGCCGCCTGGGGAAGTACCACACCTTTGCCAGTTATTCATCCGCCAAGCAGTAATGTGCAAACATTACTGTGTTCCGGTCTGAAGGGCAATGTTACCATTACTGGGCCATTAATGAAATTACTGGGCATGACGAGATTCAACGATTCATATCAGGGTGACAGGCGCAGTGCAGTGCCGCGCAGAATTTTGAACTTGCTTAGTAACTGCGGCTGACATTTCTTTGACTGTGTGGCACTTTGGACTTCGAACAAAGTCGAAAGCGCCACACAGAGCTAGAACTAATTTCATATGTTTGAAAATTTTATTCCTGCTTATGTGACGCTTTGCGAATGTGACACTGTCGTGAATATGACGTAATGCGAATGTGACAATTTGCGCAATGCTGATATGCGAATATGAAATTTTACTAATGTAACAAATTGCGCAATGACGCTCCGCGAATGTGACTTTTAGCACTTTTAGTGAAAAGAATTTCATTTTCCAGCCCCCCTAGCATGGCACTGGGATAACTCATTTTCCTCGTTTTTTATCTCTTTCGCGCCCGAACATAGCATATCTGCTGTCACGTTCTAACCCCCTGGGATTTCGTTTTCCCTAGTCACTGTGCTACCGGGGCAGGTGTGACAATTTGCGCTTACTACCTAGCACCAAGAGAGGTATCGTCTAGCAGCGTCGCGCGTTTCTTAAAATATATTTCAGTGATTTTTTCAACGATCTTTTATTTATTAACGATCTATAATCTGTATTACACATACTGTTGTGATTTAAGTTGTCGAAATAGCAGAAAGAACAAGCAATTGATAAAATATAAACATGAAATTAATTAATTCATCATAAACACTGATCTATAGATTTATTTTAATAAATATTGACCTATATATATATATCGACGAGTGGCAACCCTCACTCGATGCCTAACCGGTTTCGAGTCAGCGGTGCTCAGCGGAATTAGAACGCCCGCATTACACGATAAGGTTCAATTTCGTGTGCCAGCGAAAAATTAGGTACTTTTATATCCCAACAGTTACAATAATGCGTCGTGGTAACACATGACTAAAAATTATTGCAGTGAAAGTATTAATAAAAAATAGCCTGCAGTAATTCAAGGTGTTATTTATTTAGCACAAGATTGTTATTGGTCAAGTATAGTCTTGACAACTGTAAAAACAATCACTCTAAATTAAAAACTTATGGTAAAATTAAAAATATTATGTGTACCTACTTATATTCTTTGTCCTTATGTCCCGATATTATGTAATATTATTTAGAATTTCATATTTGTTAAAAAAAATAATTTTTAAGCAATATTTTTGTGGACTGGACAAGTAGAAAAAATGGCAAAATCAGTAATTAAATAAATCGAAAAATAGGCTCTACTTGACGGTCTCTCTATGAAACAAACATGCATGATTGCAAACCCAGATTCATTTTGTCAATTTAAATGCAATATGGCGGATGTCATATAATATTTATTATGACAATTTAAATTTGAGTTTTTAAAAAAAATTGAGTTTGAGTGAATTAATTGTGGCGGAAATAATGCGAAATAGTGTAAGTTGCCGCGCGATGATGTTACTATTTAATTTGTTTAAACCTCATTTTGTGACTTTTTGTACACTTTAATCATGGCATGATCAAGGAATTGTTATATGATGAGACTATAATGTGACCCGTGAGGGCTTGGGTCAAACAGACACACCACAGACATAGTGAGGGGGAAAGACATAGTATAACAGTTTATGTTTGATGCTTATATTATATCAATGATGATATTATGGATGTGGTGAAATACATAGAACCGGGAATGAACGGGTTCATCATGAATATGCATGTGTGTGGCCGTGCGTGTGCATGGCATGCATGACGTAGTGCATGTGCGTGTGTGAGGGGGGCATGGGCGGGGGCTCGAGCGGGGCGGCTGGGAGAGGCGCGGACCCCGGCAGGGGTTGGTTCTTGCGCGGCGGCTGCTTCACACGACGCTTTGGAGGCGGCCTGTCTGACAATATAATATAGGGTGGTTAGTATCATGTTGCATTCATTATAATCATATTATTATTAAACTTTATGTCATGTTTCTCTGAAGGCTTAGGCAGAGGTGTACCCATTCCCATAATAGTGGAAATTCCCAGTTATGTTAAGTCCCATGCAATAGGGGTAAAACTATTGCCATGGACCGTGTAGAGTGTACTAGGCCCCTGGCTGGTATTGAATAATTCCAGTGGTTATTGGGTATAGTGTTATTGGATTTTTAATAACACTGGTCCAACCCGGGGGTCTTACCCGGGACTCCATGCTCGGCAGTAGCGCCTGGGACAACCAACCCAAAGAGGCAGTCTTAAACATTTTATTAAACCTTTTACAATTGACACCATTAGAAGCCTCACCTTGTGGTTTGTCCTTGTGGTTGTGGTCGTGTGTCAAGTCATTCTTCATGATGTTATGCAGCGTGGTCCGCGGCAGACGTAGTGCGGCGGCGCGGGCGCGCAGAGACAGCGCAGGAGATGACTTGATCGAGGCAGCTACCTCCGGGACGTGACTCTTTCTGTACACAACCACACTTCTTAAATATGATAACACATTATATATTAAGGTGCCATAAATTAAAACTTATTAGGTAGATCTTATTCAGAATAGGTATTGTGTTAAGACAATCTGATAAAGACAACAGGATGACGATGGATGGAGGGCGCTTACAACAGGACTAGATGGAAATCTAAGGGGGAGACTCCTATGGCTGAGGTGATGATGATGTTGTTTGTGTTATAACTAAGAATAAAATACTTTTAGTAAAGAATAATAACAGATGAATAAGCCTATATATGTATGTATATCAGTCATCTGGTTACCATAGTACAGGTATCTAGCCTAGTTTGGGACCAGATGGCCGTGTGTAGAAGTTGTCCCATATTATTATTATTAATAATTTACCAATAGAGGAGCAGTGGTGCAGCATACCTTTTCTCAGGTCTGCCAGGACGGGGTGCATCACAGACATTGCCGGTAGCAAACAGCTTGCGTTCCCATGCAAACAAGGTGGTCTTTGATGGTGGATCTCTGCTAAACCTCCGCAGGAACTTATCTTTGATCTATTCAAACATTAAACCAATGTTATTGTTTATGTATGAGGCCTTAATCGGGCAAACTCGAAAAGGAAATGATTTTAGCAGTTGATGACTTACAGTTACATTTTTATATCACCATAGTGCCTTGACAACTTATGAAATGATAGGTTCTGAAATCTTTATTGTGAGTGTAGTCTAGTTCATAATTATTTTATGTTATGTTATGCTATATTTATGATCTTATTGTTATCTATAGATAGGTAGGTATACAAATTAAAATTGAACATACTTCAGTTATAGTATCGTGCGTATGGTGTCGCTCGTGGATCCATACGGCGGCTACGAGCCTCTCCTCTATTGTAAACGTCGAAGTATCCACCGATTTCTCTATCTTTTTGGTTTCTCCACTTTTACTCTTTTCAGTTTTAGGTCTCCTTGTCGCATTTTTCTTTTTTTTGTCATCTTTAGTGTCCACAAACTGAGCTTCTAAGGTCTTGGGCGGTTCATTCACATGTAATTGTTCTTCTAGCACGACATTTTGGGGCAGAAATGATGGGAACTTTGCTTCCGGATTCAAGTTTACATTTTGCAGTTTAGAGTGGTCTACATTCGCGGGGCACTGCGTATAAATATGGTGTGGATAATGATGTTGTGTTGGAAACTGGTACATTGAGTTTTTGTTTTCATGATAGTTGTTATCCATTCTTTATTATGAATTTTATAAATAGAAAATTCGTAAAACAACACAATAAGCAACACTGCAAACACCACAGAACTCAATACCCCACAGATCACTATAGTTAGCAATACCCTAAGCAAACACAAACA
Organism: Hemistola chrysoprasaria; assembly: GCA_947063395.1. NCBI lineage: Eukaryota > Metazoa > Arthropoda > Insecta > Lepidoptera > Geometridae > Hemistola > Hemistola chrysoprasaria. The sequence continues at coordinate 2,514,577 of OX346709.1, read as the reverse complement.
AGAAAAAGTCGAAGAAGTCCCACTACCACAGAACACATAAACTAAGCTGACACCCCCTCACAGATCTAATCACAGATCACTATATTAGGTACTATATTATACTTTATCCAATCTCTAATAACTGCAAACAGGCTTTAAGTAGGTTCTTCAATCCAATTGTTCCTTTTGTTCTGTGATCCAAAGTACTAATTTAATGATCTGTGATTCATAATTTGTGGCTTGTGTGCTTTTTTTATCCACAGATTACACACGAATGTATGCCAGTGTCAAGCCTGCTTACAAGGGACATTCATGGACTCACACGTTACTGTATTTGCCAGTATCAAGTTATATAAATTTTCAAGTTAATATGGTCAATTAGTCAATTCAGAGTCAGGGCAAGCCCAGTCAAGTCACAGCTCTAGTAAAGTGGTGGTCTTTACAAGAAGCTGCCGGAATTTTGGTGAGAATAGAGTCACTTGCCAAGAGACTTGTTAAACCACAACTTTGCCAATGACACGTAGGGAGATTGAACATCGAACGAAGGAAAATAACCAATAAATGGTTTTGAATTTTGAATACAAGCAGCAATCTTACTCTACAACTTGACTAAACTTTAATAATAAGCAACACTACAATAAATATTTGAATAAACTCATATCTCCTTTGATAAACTATTTACTAAATATTATATTATATTATAGTATATTCAACAAATTACAATCTAAATAAAATTCATAAATATAATATTATCTTTTAAGTATAAACCTATTACCTATAATAATAATTTTATTTTATTAACTTAATTTATCTACATATTCAACGGGGAAAAAACCAATGATAAGAGAAATTTCAAGGAGACGACAGAACGAGGGATATCAGAAGGAATAACATGTAGAGATAACTGTTGTTTTAGGGCAAGAAAAAAAAGATAATGGTCCAATTGCGGTAGGCTGAGATTTATCTCTTTTTTGTTTTTAGGTTCACACCCGTTTGTTTATTTATTTAATGAGTACAGTACAGCCCAATGACGTTGAATCGCTTACTATTTTTATTATGTATATGTCACCGATAAATAACAAAAACCGTAAATTAATCATTTTCCTATGAAATAGAAATCCTATGAAATATATCTCAGAGTAAGGATACCAAAGAGAACCAGTCGTGCAAAATCTGTTCCAAGCTGTGAGTCTGGTACCGCCACAATATAGTCTGGTACTATGTGGTTAGTTGCATGGCAACCGTAAGCCGTGCGCGTGATGCCAGTGTTAGGTAAAAAGCTAACCGAATAACAACAACTACGTGCGTGAAAGCGATAACTTTTCATAATTTAGGCATGTATTTACAATAATTTTAGGAATTTATATATCCATATTGCGTGTTTCTATTTTATTTTAATTTTTTTAACACAATAAAATGCACAACAGCGCTTTGTTCGAATGAAAAACTATGAAGTCGATTACATTTTAAATATTTTTGGATAATATTATCCAAAAATATATTATACATAAATATATTTTTTTACATAAATTAAGGTTTGGCATTAATTACCTAGTGGATTGAAAACATTTAAAACATTGAATTAAATATTTGTTTATTTTATCTCAATAACGCACTGTGCATTATAATATTATACTTTTTGTTTCTAATTGGTTTACATTGCATAGTCCTCGTTAATTTTACAATTTATGATAACGTTTTAATATATTTGTGACTTTCGACTACTTATTAAGAGTATAAAAGTAATCATATCACGTAACAATTTAGAATAATATCGTCAAAGGGCCTTTCTACGTGCTAGAATCAGACCTTCATATTAGGTCTAAGTTTTTACAATTTATTATTTAATTATCAAAAATGTATGGCTCTTAAGAAGAAATAAACGATATTATTTATTTATTTATTATACAAAGGTAATCAAGTATCAATAATTAATAAAAGACATAATATGTTAATATTTAATATATTATTTATTACTACGCTACCTGCTCCTAAGCAGCAATATTGGAAAGTTTTCTGTGACTAAGTAATCATCCTCAAATATCACGGCGATGTTTAATTCGAATTCTGAAACAAATATATTTTGCACACATAAAGTATATATATTTATATTATTTCAAAATGCATCGTTGCCTCCATTAATAATAAGGAGACAATATTCCTGAATAATATTCTACACGGCTATTTGCCAACTGCCAACACTCAGCGATGTGAGCCTTTAGATATGACAGTTTCACTTTTCTTCTTTCTTCATCTTTCGTGCGCACTCATTATCATCATCTCAGCCATTGGACGTTCACTGCTGAACATAGGCCTCCCCCATAGATTTCCATCCAGTCCGGCTGTAAGCGGCCTGTATCCAGCGTGATCCTACTGCCTTTATCAGATCGTCTGTTCACCTTATCACTGTCCTACGCTGCGCTTGCCGGTCCGTGGTCTCCATTCGAGAACTTTACAGCCCCATCGGCTATATGTTCTAGGTGCTATGTGCCCTGCCCATTGCCACTTCAACTAGCTTATCCTCTGGGTTATGTCGGTAGCTTTCCTTCGTCTACGGATTTTCTCATTTCTGATTCGATCTCGCAGAAATCCCGAACACAGTACGTCTTCTTGGGCCTCCAGTCTACCATCCGTCATCTCTGCATTTACTCCCTTTCCAGTCTGAGTTTTCCATAAGAGTACCTATAGTATATTAAGCGTAAATGAGTATACCAATTTTAAAGTAGACAGTAGTAGTGGTGGGGCATGTGAACAGTCTCGGTAGCACCATGTAGAGGGGGATGTCTCGCGCGCGGGCCACCTCGCCCTCGCCTACTTGGATGTTCTGGATCTCTGTCGCTGCAACAATATGCGAGAGACTGTAGAGTTGGTTATGTCTGTCAGTAAGACAGACATAACCAACTCTACAGTTCGGCTCGCAGGCTAGCCGCGATGTGTTAAGAGCGTACACGGCCTTCTAAGAATTTGACACATTCCTATGAAAAATTCACCAAATCGATGTTTTGTATTCCCCTGTTCCCTCCGAATTTATTATAAACCCATTCTATAAATTTTAAGCTGCTAAGCATATTTTTCTGTACTTGTAAATGAACAATGACTTCTAAACGATACTTGTTGAACAATAACTACGTAAGTATACTGGTTATGTATTTATCTCGTGTTCAATTACCATGAAGATTTAACAATTGACAATTGACAAATATCTCATATATTTACCAAATTGGTCAAGTATAGGAAGTACAGTTCTCAGTTAGCAGTGAACTTACTGCTAGTTGATATAGTTCCACTCAGAACCCAGAGCTAGAGGAATATATGCATAATATATAAGTAGAGACTGCCTCGGTAGCGTAGAGGGCGCATGCTCGATTGCCAATCAAGAGGTCCCGGGTTCGATCCCCAGGTCAGGCAGTGTGTTAAATATTGGATTTTTCCATTAAGAATTATCTCAATATCTGCCTGGAGTCTGGAACTGTGCCCGGTAGATGGCAATAGGCTCGCCCCCTATTACATGGGACAAATAACATTTTTTTTTTTTTTGTTTTCCATTTTTATTTGCAATCAGCCTTCCGGCTATAATCAAATTTGTTGTCAGGACTATGATTTGATATGCCATGCTCCAGTGAGCATGAGTCACTTTAGTATTTTTGGCCAATTTTATAAATTTCGCTCCAGGATATTATGCCTCTTGAGGCGCTTGTTGGGATTTGGCTGCAGCAGTTGCACCGCAAGCTGATTGGGATGGTTAGCTAGTCGCATCCTGTATGTTTCTTCGATGTTCTTAATTTCCTCTTTGACAGTTTTGACTCCCAGGTGTTCGTGTAGTTCAGCAGTGGTGATAAACCAGGGTGCATTTGATAGGAGTTTCAAAGTTGAATTTTGCATTCTTTGAATAATGTTTATGCTGGAATTTGCAGCACTACCCCATAGTTGCAGTCCATATGTCCATATGGGTTTTATAACAGCTTTGTAGATAAGGAGTTTGTTTTCCACAGTGAGTTTTGATCTTCTTCCTAGTAGCCAACACAAGCTTCTTGATCGGAGATTTGCTTCGTCTCGTTTACATTTGATGTGCGTGTTCCATGTCAGCCTCCGGTCTAAGTGCATGCCGAGATATCTGACTACATCCTTGTGTGGTAAATCATGCGTTCCCAAATGGACGGGTGGGCAATTGCCTTTTCTCAGTGTGAACGTCACTTGTGTTGATTTTGATGCGCTAGCAGTTATTCTCCACTTTTCCAGCCAGTTGTCTATATGGTCCAAGGCGGTTTGCAGGTTTTTGGATGCCACTGTCGGATCTTTGCTGCTGGTGAGAATAGCTGAATCGTCAGCAAATGTTGCCACTATTACATCCGGAGATTGGGGTATGTCTGCAGTGTTAATTGTATACAGAGTTGGACCCAGCACCGAGCCTTGTGGAACTCCTGCACTTATTTCGTAAAATTTAGAATAGCTATCAACCTCCCGTACTTGGAATAAGCGATTTGAGAGGTAAGATTCCAGGAGTAAGGTAAAAACTATGAGGTAGGTATGTTTTGATCTTGCATATAAGACCTTTGTGCCATACGCGATCAAAGGCCTGTTGGATGTCTAGAAAGGCTGAGGCACAATATTCTCCTGTCTCAAATGACTGTCGTATCTTGTTGCAAACCCTGTGCACTTGCTCTATTGTGGAGTGTCTCTCACGAAATCCAAACTGGTGTAGAGGTATTATGTTACGCTCATGGAGTAACGGTTTTAGCCGATGCAGTATTATTTTCTCCATTAGTTTGGAGATAATAGGAAGTAAACTTATGGGTCTGTATGAGCTTAAATCATACTCCGGTTTTCCTTGCTTGTAAATCATCGTTATGTGTGATATCTTCCATAGCATAGGAAAGTATGATAACCTTAGAACGGCATTGAAAAGAATCGTTAGAAATACAATTGCTTATCTTGGCAACTCCACGAGAACTTTCTTTGTAATTTGGTCAAAACCAGGAGCCTTTTTGTCTTTCATCTGTCGTATCTGTTGCATTACTTCTTGTGGGTTCACTGGTTTTAGAGGCAGTTCCATCTGGAAGTCTTGTGCGAGAATTTCGTCAATATCAGTTTGCTCACTGTCTGGTACTCTTGGTTTATTGGGAACAAATACTCCAGAGAGGTGCTTAGCGAAGGCTTCTGCCTTATCAGTACTTGTTCTTGCCCACCGGTTCCCTTCTAGTCTGATAGGTGGTTTTGTGTTTTGGGGTTAATTATATTTTTTAGTGAATTTCCACAGGGAATAATTTGTGGCGGATGTAGCAGTTAGGCTTTCTAGTTGCGTTTGGAGAGTCAAGTCTTCAGATTCTTTGAGCAGTTTCTTAAGTTCTCGTGCTGCTTTATTGAACACTTTTTTGTCATCAGGATGTCTGGTCGTATGCCATACCCTTCGAAGCCGCCTTTTTTCTTGTAGTTTAGTCTTCAATTGTCTTGGTAGATTACTTAAGTTTCTGGTATTCTTGCTTTTGTCTGGAGTACATGTCCAACAGGCTTCTTGTACTAAATTGGTGAAGTATTTAGTAGCTCGGTCGACGTCGTCTTGAGTCTTGAGTTTAATTTGAAGGTTTAGACTAGTGCCCAGATACTGTCGAAATTCATCCCAATCTGTGTTCTTATTGTAGAGCTCGTAAGGTCTTTCAATATTTATGACTGTGGTGCTAACAGTCAGCAAAACAGGAGTATGATTCGAAGATCCATCCAAACAGGAGTCTGTTTGAAAATAATTACGCGACATTCCTCCTACAACAAAGAAGTCAATAATATCTGGTCGTTTATTAGGATCTGTTGGCCATTGTGTTGGTTCTTTTGTAGACAGTGTTATGAGATTTGACTTATCAAGGGACTTTTTTAGTTCTCTCCCACGTGTTGTTACCAATCTGGAACCCCATTGAGTGTGCTTCGCGTTCCAGTCTCCTCCGGCAACAAAGCGTCCGCCTAGCGCTAGGAAGTACTGAGTGAACATAGTTTCAGTTATCTTATGTTTCGGCGGACAATATAGAGCAGATATGTTGAAATATCCCGCCCTATCTTTAATCGCTACTGTCGCCGCTTGTATATGCTCGGTCCGGAACTCCGGTAAAACATGATGTTTGATATTATCTTTGATAAGGATGGCTGCTCCAGCATGCGCTTTCCCATCAGGATGATTTGTTGAGTATAAACTGAAGCCAGGAATTTTGACAGAGCTTCTGGTGGTAAAATGTGATTCGGAGATTAGAACAATATCTAGGTTGTGTGCCTTTATCAGTGTTTCTAATTCGTGTTTGTTGGGAGAAAGTCCATTTATGTTCCACGCTCCCACCTGGAGCGACCTAATCATTATTTTTGTTCATAAGCATTGTTATAAGCCCAATAAGTGTGCTTATCTGTTGCAGGAGCACATCTATTTTTTCGCTTTGTTTGAGCAGGATTTCTTATATAGTAAGTGTTGGTTGTGTGTTATGGATTTCATTGACTGTGGGTAGATTGATCTTAGCTTTGTCCGCATATGATGTGTTGAAGTTTACTGGGTTGTGAGTGTAATTTTTTTCGGCCTGTGGTTGGGGGCTAGGTCTAGTTTCTAATCCCACCTGTCTTCGGATTTGTGGTACAATATTATGTGGTATCATTTGTAGCTTTGATTGAGGAACAACTCTGGTATCAGGTTTGATGGCGAGCAATGGTACCTGGGGTGTAGGTTGTGACTAATAAGTCACACACATAATAATGTGTTATGTTTTGCGGCTTATTTTTAGTTTTTCGTTCTAAGATTTCTTTATAAACATCACAACCTTTGTAGTTGGCAGGGTGATTGCCAAGACAAAGTGCGCACTTGGCGGGGGTAGTGCGGTCCTTTTTTGAACATTCGGGAGGTTTTGTGGGCTCCTGCACATTTAACACACCGATAAGGGCGCATGCAGTTATTTTTTGTGTGACCATATTGTTGACACCTTTCACACTGAACTATAGTGTTTCTTTTTATTGGGTCCTCTATGATGACTGAGGTGTTGAATATACACCGAATGCTCTTGGCTTCCTTGTTACGTTCATTTGGTTCCAAGTTGACAAAGAATGTTGTCGTAGGTTGGCGTTGGGGTCCATACTTAGCGTTTATTATTTCACCTCTAACTTTGTTCACCGTTTTTTCAATTTCTTGTATGATGGCTTCATGTGGAGTTGTGTAATGAAGATTTCTTATCACTATTCTGTAACATCTATCTTCTTTTCTTGTGAAAGTATGCCCAATGAGGCCTTTTTCTCGTATATGGGACATAAGAGATTTATAGGCTTCTGGCGAGTTACATATTATGCGTAATTGGTTTCTGTTGATAATTTTGATGACATAATCAGTTTTTTTCAACACTATTTCTATGGTGTCAATCAGCTTGTTAACATCTTGTATACCATATAATAGAAGTGGAGGTGGCTTGTTAGGTTTTGAAGCAGGTGTGGTTCTACTATCTTCATCCAATGGCAATGCATCAAATCTATTTGTTGTCGTCGTTGTTTGGGGTGGTGAGTCAGAGACTCGTTTTCGTTTGTTAGTTTGGGTCTCTCTTAGCACTGGAACCTTTTACCATGCTGGGTTATTTTCATTTTCAGCAGTGTTTGATGTTTGTGGAGCAAGACAAGATGATTCTTGTATTGGCTTGTTAAAAAAACTGGAATGAAAAACTTGTTGGGTTAATTTTTTCTGTCCCTTTTGCGGAATGTCTCCAGCGTCGTGCTCCATTTCGGGGGTTCGGGTACCCACTTCCGGCATTTCTACCATTTAGCAGATTTTTTCTTGCACTTGTATCATTGCTAGGAACATCATGTTGACAGTTGACTTTGACAATGACAGTATAGTTGTTATTGACCCTGATATTGACAGTAAAGTTATTGTCTTTGACACTTCGAATTATATTTTTCAACTCGGGCAGTTAAGAAGTTGAGGGTATGTCGATAAAAATTTCAGGATGTAACTGTCAATGGCCACTATTTTTGCACTAAAAACACTAAATTCCGATAGTCCCTGGCGTATCCCACATTTCCAGGGTTAGATTATTCACTAAATTTCACTTTTAGTCAGATTTTATAGACAAACACTTAGTTTAAACCAAATTTTACGAATATCTTGCAGAGCGCGATGTCACGCTCATAACACTTTTGACAGAACCAATAACATACTGGCGAAATGTGGGTGTATCTACTATGGGACTGAGTCCTGGGTACACCTCTGCCTACCCCTTCGGGAAAAAGGCGTGAATGTATGTTATAAGTAGAGAAGAGATAGAAAGATAAACTCATTATTGATACGCCACATAATAGAAATCTTAAAGCTAAAAAGTATCAATACATAGGTGTAGCAGTTGGCGGTGTTATCTGTAAGAGCGATCTCTTCCAGACAGGCCAAGGTGTGCCTTCTTACCATCCTTAGAATATCCTTCAGCGCAGCCGCAAGTCTCCACCCTCACCAGCTGCAGTTCTATTGACTTGATCGGTACTGAACATTCATCGACTCGTATCTGGAACATGATCGGCTTTCATTACTACTAGCGTGATCCTTCGACTCCGTTCCTCATGGAGCTACTTAGACTACTAGATCTACATCTTGCACATGTGTGCCACGTACGCCGGATCTGGGCGCGTCGGAGCCCATACATTTTGTATGGCGACTAGCTGTTTAGAGCTACATTACGTCCACGCCTAATGCGTGGATCTAATGGGTTGGGGTTCAGCGTTAATGACTGAATGTGTCACTCTTGTCTAGTTTGATGTCACTGAGACAATTCCCATTTTGAAATGGGCATAATATGTAATGAAATTACTTTATTTGCTTTAAATGTTGTTCATAAAAGTTCAGGTGTTATAGAGATGTATTCTTAATCCAAAACATTTAGTCAATATATAGTGACATGCAAACATGTTCATATAATTAATTTTTGAGTGTATTATGTAAATATTTAATTAAAATAATATGTTAAGCCCCTATATTATACTAGTACATTGTTCTATATTAATTTAATTGATGCAATATAATATAATATAATGCAATAATTATATTGTATAATATATCATATACCTATATTATAATAATAATATATTATAACATAATATGGGACAACTTCCACAAGGTCATCTGGTCCCAAACTAGGCTAGAAGCCTGTACTATAGTAACCAGATGACTGATATACATACTAATTAATATAAGCTTATTTCACCCAGACACTGATCAAACAGACATGTTCATGCACACAAATGTTTGACCTGGCCAGGGATCGAACCTGGGGCCTGCGGCACAGAAAGCAGAGTTACTACCATCTGAGCCAACGAGGCTCTCGAGTGTCGAGGTGTGTGAGTGTAATGTCGAGATTTTATTTTTATTTTGGACGATATATCCGAGGATATTTTAAGGCTAACAATGAAACTGTTACCTGTCCAGTGATGGGTCGGTCTAGAGGACACACGGTGGAGTCTATCTCTGCGTACACTTGGAAGTGCGGCACGTGCGAGCGTGCGGCGGAGGAAGGCGCTCGGATCGTGCTCGGGTTGATCTCACATCGCACCGGCTTCAGCGGCGCGCGCTCGCTCTGGAACATGAAACATCATAATATCACATTTCTACATTACAACATTATGCAGCATAATGCATAATACAGCATACTAATCAATTCACCCTTGCTCAATATTTTTAAGCTTCCACTAATATAAAATGAACCGCAGGACAGTGTGTTTTAGATAGGTAGTGGTAGGCCTCTTTTGCAGGGGGCCGCCTGGGGAAGTACCACACCTTTACCAGTGATTCATCCGCCAAGCAGTAATGTGCAAACATTACTGTGTTCCGGTCTGAAGGGCAATGTTACCAGAAATTACTGGGCATGACGAGTTTTAACAACTAATATCTTTGGGTGACAGGCGCAGTGCAGTGCCGCACAGAATTTTGAATTTTAAAACACTGAGTGGCACTGTCTAATGGTCTAGGTGATCATGATGCTTACCATCAGGAACTGATTAGCTCGTCTTGTCATTCACTATCATAAAAAAAAATTGGTGGTCTGTAAAGTCGGTTTACTGACGATAGTTGAACGTTACAACGCGCTCACTCAAGTAGGAGAGAGACGGATGTCGAACGCTGCCGAACGCAAAGGCCGATTGTGCTTCTTTGTCGCTCGTTCCGCGCTCTCGCTTGCACTTCAAGCCTTACATGGAACGCCTCAGAGCGAGGTAACTCCGCATGAGTCATGTTTTTTCGTGCGTGCAGCCAGCTCTATCGAATTATAAGACGTTGTCACGTCAAAAACTACATTAATCAAATATAAATCACAGAACAGATAATATTGAGTCGATATCGAGTCAAATGTCCGGGTGTGACTCCATTTAGATGAAGTTTATATTTTATATACAGCAGCTATGATAGTGTGGCAAACAACTGACCGGTACATGTTGCACGAAGAACTGGCAGCTGACGTTGAGAGTCTTGTTGAGGAAAGATCTCTTCATACTACACTTGAGCATGTACATGACATTAACAAACACTCCGTGGTAAGTCTCCAGCAGGCCGGGGTACCCCGGGGAGACGGCCTGGCGAGCACGCAGCGGCATCTCAAATGGAATCTCTGTCACTCCGGGAGGAATCTTGCCTGCAGGAGCCAGTTCTATTGATGTGTTCACTAGGTTTATTGGCTGGAATATGAATAAATATGATTTTGATCAATATACAATTTATATATTTAAAGTATTGTTTTGCCTGATGGACACAACACAAGATCTTTACCTGTGACCAATATCTTTATCTATTCTATTAGAAACATATCAGATATACCTGGTTATTAAATCAAGCCCATTTACCTGCAGTTACCTACATAATATACTACCTGTGCCCCGCGGTTTCACCCGCGTTGACGTCGTGCACATGGGACTATCGGAAAACAAAGTACTGCATGTGTTATTCCCGGGTCTAAGCTACCTACATACCAAATTTCAACCTACTCGGTTCAGTAGTTTTGGCGTGAGAGAGTAACAAACATCCATACATCCACCAATCTAACCAAAACCGCGCTAGATGACGCTGGAGGTGAGTTAGAACTAGCTAGCGTTTTATTCACCTATTAAAAACGTAAGTTTTTTTACATTGTACATAAATTTGAGATTTTTAATATAATTAAGTAGGATTATTCCTTTTAGTAAGGAACTTATTACTTATTAGTATTTTTTTATGAAAAATTATTATGCAGCTTTGATTTGAGCTGCGCACAAACTGTTGATCTTGTATGCACTTTTAGGGACATTAAAGTTATTATTTCTGTATAGTTTAAAGCAACTCGTTTTATTGAATTGAAGGACACACAAATGTCCCTAAACTAGTGACCCCGACGTGATGTCCCTGAGCTACTAGTGTTGCTTAAATCATAGCTTGACACTACACACTCTAGTTTTAACAGCTTCACTTACACACATGAACAGCCACATTCCATATATAGGAAGTAGGAGTGTACCTACAAAGGTTGCTGATTGCAGGAGAACCGCTCTGGTTATTCTGGTTTTATTCACACTTCACTATATTGGTAGGTTTTACCTTATTGTTAGTACCTTGATGCTATTTGAGAAGGCCTCAAAGATGCCAACGTTCTTGGTACTGAGCTGCAAGTTGACTACACCCTCCATGGTGAGCGTGAGTCCCTCATGTCGCACCTCGGTGCTACTCTCTACTACTGCACAACCTGCTATTATCTCCTGAAACCACACAACTTTATATACATACCATAATTCACTTGCTAAGACTTACAACTGCTATGCTTAATCATCATCTCAGCTATAGGACGACCACTGCTGAACATAGGCCTCCTCCATAGATTTTTATCCAGTCCCGTTGTACGCAGCCTACATCCAGCGTGTTCCTGCTACTTATAAGACAGTAAATATATTGCTCACCCCTTCATGGTAAACTTTGTTTACTCTTTTCAGATTGATAGAAAGATTTGTGGACATATTCAGAAGGATATTTAATTTATTAATTAATACTATTCAATACTAGCGCAAAACTTTTTTCTGGAAAAGTACTTAATGTAACTCGATGCAAGAATTTTGTGCACAAATTTTATTAAAAATTAGATTACGAAAATACTTCTAGGTATGTAATAAAAGTAAGTAATCTTTGACGAAATAAATTTCTATTGTTCTGTGAAATAAATTACAACAATATCGAAAACAATCACATAGTCGGGCGGGGGGAGTAAGCTCTTGCACAGATCACTATAATTAGTACTACGTACTCTTGTCACTATGTGTTCTGTGCTTGTCACAGATCACTGGCTCTTATTAGTATTTATAAATTACTCTGTGGCTCTTGTATATGTATTCTGTAAGCTCAGAGTAAGGATACCAAAGAGAACCAGTCGTGCAAAAATCTGTTCCAAGCCGCGAGTCTGGTACCGCCACAATATAGTCTGGTACTATGTGGTTAGTTGCATTGCAACCGTAGGCCGACCGCGTGATGCCAGTGTTAGATAAAAAGCTAACCGAATAACAACATTTTAGGCATGTATTTATAATAATTTTAGGAATTTATATATCCATATTGCGTGTTTCTATTTTATTTTAATTTTTTTAACACAATAAAATGGACAACAGCGCTTTGTTCGAATGAAAAACTATGAAGTCGATTATATTTTAAATATTTTTGCATAATATTATCCGAACTTAAATATATATTTTTTTACATAAATTAAGGTTTGGCATTAATTACCTAGTGAAATGAAAACATTTTAAACATTGAATTAAATATTTGTTTATTTATCTCAATTACGTACTGTGCATTATAATATTATACTTTTTGTTTGTAATTGGTTTACATTACATAGTCCTCGTTAATTTTACATTTATGATAACATTTTAATATTTTTGTGACTTTCGACTATTTATTAAGAGTGTAAAAGTAATCATATCACGTAACAATTTAGAATAATATCGTCAAAGGGCCTTTCTACGTGCTAGAAGCAGCCCCACGAACCTGTACTCACTATTAAACCGAGATTCTATCATGTAACTTAATTATCTTTACAAACATAAATACATTTTAATTTTAAAACTTTTTGACTCATTTCAATTTAATTTAAGAATATTTATTTATAAAAGAGAAAAAGTATTAGTGTAATTAATTTATTTAAAAAAATTAAATATTTAAGTCACAATCTTTTTGTGTGGGTAAGACTACTCCAATGCTCCTATGTTCGCACGCGTCGCTCAGTCTCAAATTTTACATAGAACTTCATAGGGTGACAAATCGTTAAATCCAAATTAGGCTTTAAAACAATCAGGGAAATAGAGTTTAAATTCAAATGATAGAAATTCAGTAGATGTCAAAGCGCGTAATTGTCAGTGATGGACACTTTTTTGTGAAGCTTGTTCAGGGATTGTGCGTCTGTAGAAGAAAGCGATTCAACGTCATTGTCTGTAAGCTAGTAATAGTAGCAGTTTATAGGTATTATCTATTAATAGTAGATTAAATAAATGTACTCTGTGGTAATAGCATTATGTGAAGCTGTTTATATGTTCCTTTGGTTCTGTGGTTTAATAAGTATACGAGTTATAATATTTAAAGGTACTGGTGCACAGATTCACAGATCACTATAACACAGAACATAGATAATAATACATATAAAAACACAGAACTAAAGGACACTATGTACTGTTTTAACAATAGATTTGCTGTTTTCACATTGAAGCCCCTGTTTTCTGTTTTATTCCTAATTTTTACTGTTTTTCAATTAACGTCATTAGTGGGTTTCCATTTCTGCTTGTTATTTAAGGTGGTCAAGGCCCAAGGCTGATGATGATAAAAGTAATGAAAGAATTTAATTTTTGCACTTGCAAACTTGCATTATTTTGAAGAGTCGATGAGAAACGTCAAATCGATAGACCATAGACAATAGACAAACATTCGTAACTGTCAAAATCAAATGGATAAAAATCAGTTGAAAAGAAATATCCGCTTGTAGCGGTAGGATATGAATTTGTTCTGTAAACACGTTACGATTTTATAAAAATATTTTCGTCGGTTTGTAAATATTATATTGTTATCGAGTTTTAGTGATTTTTTAGAGTGGTAGACCTATCTTGAGCTTAGTTGTGTTCCGTCAGTGGGATTCGAACAGGTGATGCCGATAAGGGCGCTCCGGATGGATCGATATCGCTGACTTATCCGGATAGCGCAAATACGCGAAGAAAAGGGCTGGTCTGAAGATGGAGAAGTCGGCTCGGCCACGGACGGCTCTCAACGAGTGCGTGAAGGTGGTGGTGCGATGTCGCCCGCTCTCGGACAGGGAAAAGAACGAGGGACACGAGGAGGTGAGAATCGCTGTCCATGTTTATTGTCGGGAGCCAGGGCTGCGCACACCGGTGCGCGGTCTTCGGGACGACGAATCTTATTTATGTTCGAAATATTGATAGCTAAGCTAGGTAGGTACTTATTATGAACGCACACCGTATATGCAGGCACGCAATTATTGTAATTGCGCGATGTGGTGCGTGTAAAATAATGACGTAGGTAGGTATGGTATGATGAATAATTCTGTAGGCTGAAGTTATTCAAGGGAAAGGTGTCAGGAGTGATTCAGGCGCGTGGGCTAGTCCGCACGCGCCGCTCGCGGCTCGTCACAAGCTATAGAGCTTGTCCAATTATAGCTTGTAATGATGTTACGCCTATGTGTATCATCATTATATTCACATTAATTTATATATTAGTAATGAATTTAACTGATCAGAGGTAGGTACCTATCGCAAGGCATATTACATTTATTAAACAACATAAATTATAATACAATTATTTATTTATCCTAATCCTAATCCTAATACTATTATAAAGGTGAAAGTTTGTAAGTATGGATGTATGTATGGATGTTTGTTACTCTTTCACGCCAAAACTACTGAACCGATTGGGCTGAAATTTGGTACGTAAGTAGCTTAGACCCTGGAATAACACATAGGGTACTTTTTATCCCGATATTCCCACGGGAACGAAGACTACGCGGGTGAAACCGCGGGTCACAGCTAGTATTGACATAATTATTATTGGTAATGATAGAAGTCTTCGACCTGAATACAATTGTCTATTTAAGTTATGTAATATGAAATGGGAAGAAACATTTCACCCACAAGCGGGATTGGAACCACGCACCCTCTGCACCATTCCGCATGGTTGGCAGTCTACCAGTTGAGCTACCATGGGGGTACTAGTCATTGGCGAAATTAAAAAATAAAATAAAATAAGTTTAAATAGACCTATGCAGTCTATTTCTATAGAAATATAATATATTATATTAGTTATATTATACACACATTTATTTAATGTGTTTATATATTAAGTCTGTAGGTACAGGTCGCGTCACGGTTTAATAGCGCTGAACTTGTAGATCTTTTAGGACTTTTTAGACTAATACACTTGCGCATAGCCCCCCTCCACTTTTGTAGAGCGCTTTTAAACCATGACACGACCTATACCTGTTTAGTTATCATGAGTCAAATTATGATTCCTAATTCCTTTAGCGGCAGCTACCACCATTCTTATTTATTCACATTTATAAGTAAATTATTCATAGGTAGGTAAGTACCTATAATATAAAAATAGTATAAAAAAGTAAGTACTTTTTTGTATGTAAACATAGATGTGAGATAAGAAGTGAATGAACTCTGAAATGAGACTATCTCATATCACAAAAATAAATACTATTAAACTATGCATAAATAATAATTAGTAGGTAATGTAAGTTTTTATACATTACAGACCTTCTTATTATTAAAACTTTATGTAAATTGCTTATTACAATTAAGTTAAGATATTAATCAAATATTAAATATTATAAAAAAAAAAATCATCTATTGCAGGTAACTAGACCCATAGGCATTTCACACATAACAATATAATTACCAATTATTATTATAACAATGATAATTTCAATTATATCAAATAATAATTATGAGAATCAATTCAGTCTTTCCTAGCTCGCTGCATACTAGCATACAGCTACTGCATATCTAAATAAAAAGTTTTTGAAGGTGATAAAAAGAATTTATCATTTACAGTTAGGGGCAGTTTCCTTATGTAATCTGATTACTTTGTAAAAGAAATTATGATCTTATTAAAATGTGTGTTTGCACTGACTTTGACTCTGTTGATACAGGTTGCCACGAGACATGAGTCTCATTCATTGAGTTATAAATGTAGGTACATATGCAATGAATCACTTATTATTTCCTTTGCTCTGTTTACTCTATGATCCATTTTTTTTAAGTCAAGTATACATAATATAGCTTAATGTTTTATGTTTCTATAATCACTATATATTATAAAATCCTAAATGACTCACTGACTGTGCACACAATGCAGAGCCCAAACCACTGATCCTAGAGACTTGAAACTTGGAAAGTGGGTTCTTTTCGTTATCTGGACGTGTGCTTAGAAAGGATTTTTAAAAATCACATTCTATAGGATTCAAAAAGGGCGTCAAAAGTGGTATAAAACTCCCATGTTTCATGATTGCGAGCGGGTAAAGCCGCGGTTCTTACACTAGTAGAGATATAAATATGTAGTAAAATGCTCTTCATGCAGTTAGTAGATTGTGTATTTTGTTCACAAAGCCAACTGGCCGACACTCAACCAGTTAGATCCAAGGATGTAAAACAAAGGTCTGCAGAGTGTAGGAAGACAGTAACTGGATCCATCGCATCACATCATGCAGTGTGCACACTGGTTGGAACACTAGCGTCCAATTAGTTGGCGTAATTGCGTCATTGAGCTCTGTGAAGCCTGATAAACTCGTCGGGTTAAGTGAAACCGGGCGAAATGTGGACACGACCTGACACACGTCACCCTCTGTGTTCGGTCACGCATGTATATAGGACTCTTTTATATTACACACGTTTTTTTTTCATATTCAACTATCACATAACTATCGCTTAGGCGAAAGCTGCATCTGGCCATACACTATTTGCAAATACTTCGGAATAACATAAACAACCCAACGGCTTTGTGTGCGCTAAGTTTATTATGTACTGGGCTATTACAGTCTTAGCAGGCGCCGTCAGCACCAGCTGTTCTATCGTCTTTATGACTCGGACTTGTCTTGTTCCTACACAGCGAGCATTGGAGCTCTTCAGTTTGTTTGTGCACGAGTTCCAACATCTAGACTTACAGATCCTATGTCGGTGGGTAGATTGCGAAATGCATCAGTTATAGATAAACACACGCCCCTATAATAGGCGTTAGGTATAGAATGGATAGAAAAATTTCGCCGACGACTAGTACCTACACGGTAGCTGATGTGGTAGAGTGCCCACGAGCGGAATGGTATACGGAGGGTGCGTGGTTCGAATCCCGCCCGTGGGTAAAAATTTTCTTTCCATATTAGTATTCCATATTTTCATATATCTTTAAACTACAAAAACGTGCGATTCGTGCCATTTATGATATGCGTCCACGCGAATCCCTGAGGGAATTATTTAAAGAAATAAACATTCTGACCCTACCATCCTTATACATTTATGAGAACATCATGTATGTGCGTAAAAATTTATATAAATTAAAATTAAATAGTGACCTTCATAATTTTAATACTAGGAATAAAGACAAAATAGCTGTACCTAGCTTTATATTAACTAAAACAAATAAAAAGACATTCTTAGGAAATAGTGTACCTACGTTTCTATAATAAAATCCCAAAAAAGATAACTGGGCTCTCAGAGGGTAAATTCAAAACCTATATAAAATCTACTTTACTAAAGAAGGCTTATTATAAAGTCAACCAGTACATAGAGGACAAAGATGCCTGGAAACTTCTGCATAGCCGCCTCGCGGCACCTTCAAAGAAAACGAATGTAACCAAACCAAATATTGTGAAACTATCTGTTGAAAAAATTAAGCCCTACAAGTTTCTTGTGCGTTCTTCTTGTAGAGGTATGTTTCCGAACGCACGGTAAACTCAGTATTGTTAATCTTCATTGACGTGCAAAAGTGTCAGATTATGACCTATTTGAATAAATCTGTTTGAGTTTGAGTTTATTGTTAGATCCTTTGAATTTAATTGTTAGTCATATAAGAATGTACCTATTTAAGGTCTAGTATTTGATTAAGGTAGGAAGCGTTTTAGTTTTAATACTGTTAGCTTTCTTCTTGTGTGATAAATAAATAAATAAGATAAGTATAAATAACCAATGCAAAAAGTGCACATAGGAAGATGGAAAAAAGTTTGTAAACGTTCCTATTTTCCTATCAATCAGGTTTTCACCTGGTGGATCGTAATTAAGTATTGATATGTTATGAACAGCAAACCGCCGAAACATCGCAGTGCTAGAGAAAGGCACTAATTGACGTAGTAACTTAACTAATCAAGTGCCATAATGATCGAATACGAATATTTATTACGGTTGAACAAGTTATTATTGATGTATCAGTAGGACCCGTAATCTCTTACGCAGAGATCTTGAAAGTTGACCGCTCGCCTCTCAGAGCAGATGAAAAAGGTCCTCTTTCATCTCCTCTGTGGCTCGCCTCATAAAGGCTCCTACTCATTAATGTGGGTGAACTAAACACATACCAGTCATGTTCATGTGGTGATCCATATTTGTTATTAGATCAAGATCATCTAGCCCTATGCTTACTTCAGTCTTACTCATCTTATTCAGACCTTTGTTTTTGAGGGACACATATCATGAACGCGAAATGAGTAGGTATTCTTACTTATCTAAATTACTTAATCAATCTAAATGTTTCTCTATACCTAATTTACCAAGTGTTGATCCTGAAGACATCTGTGCAGTAGTCAGTAGTAGGTATACCTACTAACAGTCGGAGCCTATTGTCCAAAATATGATCTCACCCTAATTGTGAGCTAACAAACGTTTACCAGAAGCAATTTAGACTAGAATCAATAAAAACATCTCAATAAAAACATCATAATGACGTATAGATTGGAATTTGATCGTTAATGTTTTCTTAGCCAGGCTGCAGGCTTCTTTTACCTTGTTATAGTGCTGAGGCAATAAGTAGTTTTCCTCAACGCTCGGGTGAAACCTCTGCTAGTTAGCGGTTTCAGATGTCGGCAATTTCAACGATTTGACTGAAATCGACCTTCGTCTGTGGACATTAACGATCTGTTTTACCAACTGTAATGTTACTCAATGTAATCGCTTCTTTACTGCACATACATTACCGCGCAGCTACAGCTACCGCGTTACGAAAATGTTATATTCTGGTGTGATTGCCACGTGCGGCTCATTGCTGACGATGCCATTATGGTTTGGAACATTGTCTAGTTTATGTAAAGATTTTGGTAGGTAGGGTAAGGCCGAGGACCTTGTGTAAGGCAGTATTTAAAATGGTACAGGTTTTTGAGCATTTCCTCCACGCGTTTACCTATTCAATGTCAATGATTGCAGCAATATGTTGGTGTCTGTTACACGAGTCCTAGTATATAAGTAAACAACACATCTGGCTGCGAGTTACACCCATCTAAGGCAAAGCGGACCGTCTGACTGCACTCCATACGCAGCGCTTCTCACATCCAGATAGCCTTCAGCGCATTCTTTGCGTGATTTCTCTTTATGTATGTATTCTCTCTATGTAGGTGACTATCAGCCTCACCGATACTTTAATTGTAGGTAGGTAGTTACCTCCTGTATTATTGATAAGGTTTCGTAGAATAATCAATGATAATTTTCACAAATTCAACCAGAATTCAAATTCGGATAATTTTGTTTAGTAGTTTCTCTACACATAGGTCCCGTGGTCGGTACCATAACGATTAATGGCATTGAATTCACTAACATCCGTTAGACGGCGCGTCATATTCATAGCTAACACGAGTAGTATAGGGGTGCGCGTGCGCAGTACACAAGCAGATAGTAGTAACAACCAGGTTGCAACATCGGTAACGGATAGCGGGTTCGGTGTGCGAGTGCGCAACTGTCCATGAAAACTAGCCGAACGACGCGGCCGTTGGTTTTCCTCCATGGCGGTCTTCAGGGACGGACTCTTGCACAATTCGTCGAGTCTTGATTAGTTTCGGTGCGTCCCGAGTCCCGAGTCATCATCATCATGGCTGGCTGTTTTTTATCATTTACCTAATTAATGTAAATGCGTCAGGGAAAAACACGAAAATCGAAAAAATTTAGGAACTTAACTTTCTGATGCCAAAAAGTCATATTTTATTTTTATGAAACTTTGTCTAGCGCTAGATATATCTTTGAAACATATTTAAAAAGAGCTATCTATACTTTCTACTCTAGAAAAAGAAAAAACGAGAGCAGCCGTGGTACGAGCGACTGTCGAACAAGCAGCTGGACAAGAAACTGTCCCATGCCCCCTTACAGGTCTGAATACCATTCACCATGAACACTCATACAAATGCTGAGGATATTGGAAATGGTTCACGGTGCACTAACTCCACATTATTTTAGGTGCTATTGGATGGGACGAGAGAGTGGATGCGGTGATTACTACCAGTTTGCGCTGCGTTACCCCTAGCTGATGAGTGAAAACATGGATATAGAATAAAATACTTAGGATCACTGGTTATAAAAGATATCATTTGACCATATCTGCGGCCCTGAAACGAGCACGCTGCCATTATCATAATAGTCAATATTACTAAGTACTTGATTAAAGCAGAGTATAACGAGCAGTGTAAGAATTCCTCTGAGATGACCTATTGCATAGCATAGACTTATTGCAGCTTCTTGCTCGTTCTAAAGCCGCATATCAAAATGATTATTCGTTTTAAAAATTATTGTGGTTAGTCCAAAAAAATATGGGCCAGTGGCAATGACGTTGAATTGCTTTCTGGTAATGCGCAGCGTAAACTCGTAACTATTATAATTTTAATGTTACATTGTAGGTGGCTAGTTAACTGATCGAAACAATAAAATAATAGCAAACTAATTAACATTGATCTGAAGATCGTGGTGGCGGTATACGTAGTATAGTAGCTGCTAAACAGGAAAGAGGACCTCTTAGCAGTTTGACACAATCTTATGGAAAATTTACTAAATCGATGCTTTGTATTCCCCTATTTCCTCCGAATACAGTAAACCTATTTGATATATATATATATATATCCTGATATTTTAAAGTATGTCCCTATCATTTTATTTTTGTTTATAAACTCATTATTTTTGTAGTGAACGTCCAATAACGCGAGTAAAACTGGGATTTTTGGAAGTTCACTATGAAAAAACCATGGCTTTATAAGAAAAATTAAAATGACAGGGACATAGGTTACTTCACTATAAAAATATCAGGATATAAATTTATAGAACGGGTTAATCATATTTGGAGGAAACAGGAACAGGGGAATACAAACCATCGATTTGGAAAAATTTTCATGGGATTGTGTCAAATTCCTAGAAGGCCATGTACGCTCTTAATTCATTAATATAAGGAACCATCATTAAACATGCTAGTCGATCGATTTCACGCAAGGGAAGCACTTTGTACAGAGTATTCTGATACGTATGTTGTTCAGTAAAACGTGTACCTACATAATCTATGCGGCTATTGCTAACACAAATAACAAAACATAATGTAAGTATATCAAATGAAACGGTTTTGCCTAGTCATCTAAAGCATCAGTTGCCAGACAAGCATCGGTTTTTGTGTAGAAGCGAATTTTTTACAAAAAAAGAACTAACAATTTATCAAATACTTAACTAAAAACACATTTTCATTCGTTTAGAGTTTTGAAAGGGTTTAATAAATCATCATCATTGTTGTTTAATTTCGAGTTTAATAATATTTATTTCTCAAAAAGAATTAAACTCACATGAGAAAAAACTTAAAATTTAGTAACTAAATAAATTTCTCTTTAATATGAGGTGCACGTAACGTCACGCTTCTCCTAGTTACATCTAAAGAATGTCTAATTATACCACTTTCAGTTGTGACTAACAATGAAAAAGGTTGTAAGGTTTAAGAATGCTGTATGTTACAGTTTGTGTGTATGTACAGGTGGTGAACGTGTGCCCGGAGCGGGGGGCGGTGCAGGTGTACAACCCCAAAGGCCAGGACAAGATGTTCACATACGACGCCGCCTACGATAGCTCCGCCGACACGCAGACCATCTACGACGAAATGGTGAGCTATGACAAACTAATTACATGTTATCGGTTAAAATAAACAAATATTATGTTAAAGAAAGTTTGAACGCGTAAATCAGATTATTGTAATACATATTTGGCAATGAACGCCAACACTTTTGCTGTAAACTCATCGATGCACCAGATTTTATAGAATATTAATAAAATCTGACCATATTGAAACACATCGACTGAAAGATCCAAGTCGGTAGATCATGACGTAACTCAACAAATTGTAGAACTAAGATGCTATTTAGACCGCTTATAGTTGTTAGTAGGTACAATGAAGCTTAAACAATGATGCTATTGAACAAAAGATTAAAAATCATGAACACATACGAGTACGGCATTTTGCACAAAAGACGATAAAGTAAACACTCGCAATCATTATGGGACCGTAAAAGCCGGTAACAATGTTAAGGGAAACACTACTTTGTTTAAGATCACGTTTCTTGCATATTAGGTATGTGAAGGAATAATAATAAATTCAGATACAACTCAAGAATGTTTAATCTTATAAGGGTTAAAAATAAATTTTTGAACCTTAATGTAACTAATCACACCACACTAATGTTATAAACGCAAAAGTTTGTATGGATGTGTAGATGTTTGTTACTCTTTCATGCAAAAACCACTGAAGGGATTGGGTTGAAATTTATTATGTAGGTAGCTTATACCATGGAATAATACTTAAGGTACTTTTGGAAACCGCGAAACCGTGAAACCGCGGGTCACAGCTAGTAACTAATGAAGTTACTTACCATCCGTTCGGAATGATGCCTCTACGAGATGAATGCACTAAAAATTTGCACTTACGACAGATTATTTGGTGTAGATTGTATAACTTTCTAATAAAATAATCAAGAATGGAATAGAACAACTTTATGTGTCTCAGGTTTTATTGTGTCCAGATTCATCTGAACCATTCGATATAATTTATAACATAGAAACCGATTACAGATAAAATATATGACAAACAACAACTGAAATGGCATAGTTCGTAATTCAATGTCGGCGGTAAACTAGGGGTTATTTGATGAGTCTCCAATATCTAATCAACGACACATTAACGCTAACGCCCATGGTGCTGGTGTAAGGTCGACACCCACAGTTGGTGCTCAATCACAAGTTAGTGAAAAAACAAATATTGAGGCACCTTGAGCCGTGGGCTGTGGGCCGTGAGCCATGCAGCGAGGCATTGGAAGCAACACTGAGGACAATAACTTAACAATCGGCTAATGAATGACTGAAGACACGTGGGATGCACCTCTATCATACGAAGTAGAGGTTTCTTCCGTGTTTGTTCAATATAGTAGATGGGCATTTCTAAGAGGTGTTATACTGTAGGCGTTACGCGCTGATGTCAAGCTAAAGTGATCGATTACAAATTAGACTATTGTCGAATATATTGTAGTATTATGTTGATTATAATTATGATATTAAAAAACCAACTCGGCGCGGGAATCCATTAGGTACTCTATACCTCAACGTGACGTGTTTACAAATAGATAAAAACAAAAAACTCTAAAACCAGCTATAATAGCGTTCTGTAATTATTGTAAGAATCATTAAACATTTATAGCTTTTAAAATAATAATATATACTCGTATCTTGTAATTTAGCCGCGATTAGGTATTTTGTTTAATTGAGGAAATATCGTTAGCACGTGTGCAGTCGTGTAGTGTGTTCATTAAGTATTACAAAACTGCCTTAAATATTATATTCTGTTTCAAGGCAATTGAGTAATATAGAGGTATATATTGCTCAAATATATTATTTTACCTCTTCTACTTAAAAATCTTTATTACATGTCTCAAGTAACCCATTAAACAACATAAATATTTGGGTATTAATTAGATTAGATAACACAAAATTTTATACCACAATACAAAACAATAATAACAAAAAAAAAACTAGATATAGTATAAAAATTGCTCAGAGTGATCTCTTCTATTTGAAAATAGAAATAGTTTTTAATTTTTAATAGTTTTAGTTTTTAATATTGTATTTTATAATTTAAGTGTTCCGTGGCTCAAAAGGAAAAAAGGAACCCTTGTACGATCACTTTTTTGTCCGTCTGTCTGTCTGTTTGTCCGTCCGTTTGTGCGTCTGTCCGTCTGTCCGTATCTTTTTTCTCGGAAACGTGTTGAGGTATCATGTTGAAACTCATATCACAACAACTCAACTCCACGATCCTTTGCTGCTGTAAAAAAAATCAAACTTCTAACGCAATCAAAAGATACATCCATTTTGCCGCTCATCTCCATACCTTGAGGAACGTCCTAAAAACCTCTGGGGTACTTAGAGTACTTACCGTTGGCTTAGTATCATGAAATTTGGCAAGAAGCAAGATCACGTATCACACGTAAAGTAATAAAATCACAAAATCGTAAAATTTTACAAAATATATTAATATTTGTGATTACTTACATGTGCGGTATCGAGGTATGGAACCCTACACTGAACAAACATGCCAAAATTAGGCTTTAAAACATATTTATTACGTAGCTGGAGCTCAGGGACAGCATTTTTTGGCAACGATATGACAGCCAGCCTTCTCTCATTGGAATATGATGATAGAAAGATGAACAATTTATGTAGGTACGCAATCACGCTGCATTTCATCACTTACAGGAGAATATTAAACACAAACCCGACAAATGCGTCGCTGAAAGTAAAATGCATCAGAAAGTATTCATAATTGCCGCTTTCACCTGTTTCCAACTACCTACCAACATACATTTTCTAGAACAAACATGAGTACAAAGATATTTAAGACGACGAATTTATCAGAAGAAAACTTATCGATTTGCAAATAGATGATTTCAATGAGACGAGTTATATGAAGCAGTCTCGAGGAAAGTCCTGACCTTGGCGACGCAAGTAGATCTGAATATTTTTAACTGGAACACAACTCGGAAAAAAACCAAGGTACGTCTTCATGGCACCTCATGTACCTACTGACGTCAAATCATAAAAAAATAAGCGGTGATCGCCAATACACGCACAAGACGTGGAGCGGACTGATATAACCCATAAAATCGAATGGAGCCGATATTAATAAAGTTTACACCATCAATAAATAATGACCTAATTTAACCCTAAATGGAATAAAAATTGAATCTATGTATAATTGTAAATCATAGGAATCCTATTTATATAATACTAGCGGCCCGCCCCGGCTTCGCACGGTAGCAGAAGTAGGTATAGTGAACGTTTAACAGGAGTAAATTCGTGATACATTGTATTTTAATAGATATAACCCTAATGGTTTACGCAGTGCACGCAAATTAATGACTATTTCTGTAACAATGACCAAACCTTAACACATGTATAAATTTATCGTGGGCTATTTTGAAGATATTGATAAGTACTACAAAGCCCTAGTACATTACTTTAATCTACCACCAATAGTTTTCACACCGCATGAAAAATAATCACTGCTTCGATTATTGTGACTAAACCTGAAAAGATGGATATAATCTATGTATACTGTTTTGTAGGTATTGATAATTACTACAAACCCCTAGTACATTACTTTACTCTACCACCAATAGTTTTCACACTGCATGAAAAATAATCACTGCTTCCATTATTGTGACTAAACCAAAAAAGATGGATATAATCTATGTATACTGTTTTGTAGGCATTGATAATTACTACAAACCCCTAGTACATTACTTTATTCTACCGACAATACTTTTCACAGCGCATGCATATAATGTCTGTTTCGATTATTGTGACTAAACCTTTTGGTTTGGTTTTTTTTTAAATAGATGGATAAAATTTCCGTGGACTATTTTGTAGATATTGATAAGTACTACAAACCCCTAGTACATTATATTACTCTACCATCAATGGATTTTACAGCGCACGCAAATTTATGAATATGGTAATTATATTATGTGACACCTTGGTTCACAATATTGCAGTTTTCTTACGGATCCCTATTTTTTTTCAAAATCTCATATAGCCTATGTCACTCACACTGAATTAAGCTATCCATAAGTGAAAGAATTTTTAAAATCGGTCCAGTAGTTTCGGAGCCTATTCGTTACAAACAAAAAAACAAAAAAACAAAAAATCAAAAAAACAAAGTTTCTCTCTTTATAATATTATAGTATAGATTATATTAATATAAATGCGAAAGTTTGTGAGGATAGATGGATGGATGGATGTTTGTTACGCTTTCATACCAAAACTACTGAACCGATTGGGCTGAAATTCGGTATGTAGATGGCTTAGACCCTGGAATAACACATAAGGTACTTTTTATCCCGATATTCCCACGGGAACGAAGACTACGCGGGTATAACCACGAGGCACAACTAGTATTATGTAATATAACTAGAATATTGTTTATATTTTCAGGACTACACACTTTTCTGTTTGTTTGTTTGGAAGAAAACTCTTACATTGCATGGCAATGCAACCCATACATACTGTTCTACTGGTGGTGCTAACTGCTAAACGTGTACCCGTTCTATTGGACAATAAACCACAATGATTATAATGAAATGTTGTTGGTCAGGTCCGTCCTCTGGTGGCGTCGGTGCTGGACGGTTTCAACGGGTGCGTGTTCGCGTACGGTCAGACCGGCACCGGCAAAACTCATACGATGGAAGGCACCGCCGACCACGAGGGCATCATCCCGCGAGCCTTCAGGCACATCTGGTCGCACATAGAGAACAACGCCTCGCCTGACGTCACACATCTCGTCTCGTGTTCCTACGTGGAACTCTACCTCGAGGATGTTAGGGATCTGCTCTCCAAGGAGACTTGCAAGAAGCTCACGATACGGGGCCAGGTATGTGCTACTAGCTTATACTCTCTTGCAGGTTGTGTGTTCATTCATCGTTCCCAAGCCGTCGCTGGAGTGATAGGAGAAGCAATGAATCAATAAATGTAATGGTCAATGTCTAAGTTTATTTTTGTAAGATAGCAATTAACATGTATTTGACTGACACAAATATTTATTCTGTAGTTTGGAAATATAATCCGTTTTAATTTCTTAACTAGGACACAGAAGGCAGGAAGCAGCCTTGTTACTGTTACTATATTTTATGATTATTCTTTTCGAGTGTGGTCTTTACCCTACAAGAAATTCGTTCTAGTAAACACAAACGTTAGCTTCAGATAAGCCTCATTAGATAATGCGAGACAAACTCTGTTACATTACTGTTACATTAAAGTGATGTGCGATAGTATTCACGTCATATTATAGTAATTAGTCAATGGCTTGTGTGCATTCTATGACTCATACAATAATACTATGAGCCACGGTGGCTCACTACTCACTGCGTATGAAGTGACGTGATGAATCCTGCGCACGCGACCCATATCGGTGCACTTCACTAGAGTATAACTTTGACCGAATTAGGACCATTGTTTGACGAAGTTTACAGCGCCAAGTTCATGATATAATATTATCATAACATTACTATCTTGTTTGCCCGTTTAATTGGCATATAACATAACATAACATACATTCACGCCTTTTTCCCGAAGGGGTAGGCAGAGGTGTACCCAGGACTCAGTCCCATAGTAGATACACCCACATTTCGCCAGTATGTTATTGGTCCCATGTAATAGGGGGCGAGCCTATTGCCATCTACCGGGCACAGTTCCAGACTCCAGGCAGTTATTGAGATAATTCCTAATGGAAAAATCCAATATTTAACACTATGCCTGACCTGGGGATCGAACCCGGGACCTCTTGATTGGCAGTCGAGCATGCGCCCACTACGCCACCGAGGCAGTCTGTAATTGGCATATACATACGATATTTTCCGTTACTTACTGGATTAGACAAAACTTTTTTAATTTAACGTTTCTTCAGACTTCAGACACACTCCGGAATACAATGAAAATTGGTATAATTAAACTAGGTATTTCAGGATAATTTTACGTTTAATTAGGTTTAGGTAAAATGCAAAGTTTGCCATTAGCGAATCTCAAATAAGTCTCTGTCGAATATTGATTTGAACAGGATAAGGATTGTCATAAGTTATAAGGTTGGTAGAATCGAGCCATAAGGATTGAGAAAGTCAATAGTATGAATCGTGAAGCATCAGAACCTAGTTGGCCCAGGCTATATTCCTTATTTTGTTCCCATCAGTAATTTTGAAGCGACACGAGATTTCGCACGTCTTAAGGCAATGTGTGAACGAGTTAACAAATAGTTAACAATAACTCGCTGGCCAATATTAAGTGACAAACACACACGGTTTGTGACTATCGCATTGCCTATGACATCACCCGTGGTCTTGATGGTGTTTGATATGATTAAGTACCTATAATATTATAGAACTAGAATAACAAGGTTTTTACCTATTTACATGATTGCTGATTGACACCTTGAGTTATAAGTGTTTACAATAATAAATTGTAGCTCAAATGGTAAAAACTGCTAGATAACCTTAGATATTTCGGCTAAGATGTATTTAAGATTCCATATTTTGCTCGTTCTCGTGGTAGATTTGTGACCTTGAAAGGATGAGCAATGAGATAATATGTTTCGAGTTTCGGGAAATTAGTTTTCTACTTTGTTAATTGGGTACCAAATGTAAAGATTTCCGCTCTGACCTTTGAATTGTAACTTCATCTTAACACTAAGCTCTTATGCTGACGATAAATCAATTGAAAGCAAAATCTATTGATCTTCATTGTTATCCGTGATGAATAATGCATTTCAAAGCAGTGGTGTAGCTACTAGGCTACACCTAGAACCGATACTTCAGTTTCATGGTCGCGCTATCACTCTACATAATTCATCGATAACGACGTATCGATATACCCACTACAATCACCAGAGGTATAAACTTCACTACCACTTAACTTCTACTACTATTATAACTTCTATTGCAACATCTTTAGGTTTTTTATTGCGTGCAATAATATATTTGTTTAATAACTCTATTATTTTAATGATAGTTACCCTGAGTTTGGATGTGTTCCAATTTTTTATGCGCACGCATGTGTTTTTGTTATTTGGTAAAAGATTATTCGAGTGATGTATTACTTATGTACTATAACTGCTATAATATAATATAAAGGTGTACTCAGGACCCAGGCCCATCGTGAGTATACTCACACTTCTCCAGCTATGTTTTTAAGGTTTTTAGGTCTAAACTATAACTAAACTACATTTAATATAATGACAGCAAATGGCGAGTTCGTCCGTCGTCCATGTCATATATTATGCTTTATTCAATGCACGAGTCAAGGGTAAACGCTTTGTCAAACGTAATTTCAGTCAGTTTACAAAAGATCCATGTTTTGATTACATTTGAATGGTACAAACGAGGTCGTTATTGATGACAATGATGAGATTTTAGAATAGCATCATTGACCAAAACTGTAATAAGACTGAATGCTTAGTAATATCTAATACCTAATGACGGTCATCAACATTAATCCGAAGTAATATTATCGTTATTGGATCTCGGCACATGTCCCCTGCAACTGTATACTCGTATATATATATAGAACTTGTAAATTATGTTGGTACTACTAGTTTGTAAAACAGAAAGCCACGTGTGTTCATAGTTGAACATTGCTAATTTGCACTCAACTATGCGTGTGGTAAAAACTATATTTACACGTTTTACTCTTTAATTATTGGTTTAGGTAATCTTATTTATTATATTAGTTACTCTTTCAAATTGCTTACTGCTTTTCCATCATTGAACTTTTACTGACATGAAGAGTTCTAATAACAGAAGACAGAATGTTAGATTTGGGTGATACAGAGAGGAATGTTTCCTCCACTACCGACTCGAAAATAAAATTAAAAACCACGATAATAATATTATGCTCTAGACATAATATTTTGTGAAATCTTTTAATTGGTTTTAAAAGTAATTGTGATCGTAAACCAGCAAATAAAAGCAAGAGTCGTAAAGCATACGGTCTGATATAATAAATATTGTTAGTAAATTTATAAAGATGTAGGTAATTATGTGCATCTTGCGGCAGTCGGCTTGGTGCGGCGCGCACGCAGCCGCTGCTTGCTTAGTGAACAATAATAATTTTGTACAAATGCTACAATTGCAAACTTATTATATTATGTAACCTCTGAAATTACCCGCCGTCGCGATGCGAATCTTAACCTAAAACACGACCGTGTCCAATTACTTAATCATATATTTGCTTAAAATTAGCACCTGGATTTTCTTTAGGCTGACATGTCGGCCTGTGGATTTTCGAAGTGTTCTATGGCATGGTGTATTTAGTTACATAGAAAGACATAGAAATTTAGTACATAGAAAGTAGGTAGAGCTCTATTGTTTAGTATTTTTTTAAATAAAGGCACTCTATCCGTTAAAAAATAGATATGTAAGTATTTATTTTAATATATGCTCAGTCATTGATTAATAAATATTATATGATTAAAAACGGATACTTAAAGATTGCCAACTAATGTGCGAGGTGTCAAGCACCAAGGTGAAGGCGATTTCAATTATGAAATTATATGACTCTCGTGCGTAACAGTCTGTTCCTGAAATCACTGATTTAAGATATCTTGTATAGTAACCTACTTAGTTACAGTTTGGGACCTCGTCCTCGTAAACACAGTAATGTCAGTCATTATTAATGTACTGTGTAGTCGTAGTTGTGATTTAGACAAAGTAACAAACTGATGTTTAGTTGAAACCGTGCCGAGGTTGTTAATGTACAACTTATTGTAATGACGTTTGTTATGCCATAATAGCCGTTTAAAGTCATATCACCTTACAGAAACATGATACATATTCATCATTAAAACATAAATTCCTTTGCGAGATGATTTATGTTTTATTAAGGCAATGCAAACATAATCACGACAATAATATTAGGTAGTACTTTAATACAAAAATGTCTACTATGTAATATTCTCATAGCACCTGTTAATGTGACTGAGTCACTGTTTATCAACAGGCCAAAGTGTTGTTGTAGAGATTTAGATAATAATCATCAGCTCTTTATAGCCCACTGCTGAGTATAAGCCTCCCTTTGTTTCTGCCACTCTCCCCCATCCTTGCAATTCGCATCCAGCTGCTACCTTCCACTCTTTTTATATCGTCTGTCCATTGCGCTTTAGGAGAATTGGGATGTCTGTCTTAATACGACATGGTCTATGAACACCTTACACATAGAACATGACAAGAAGAGCTTAGACAAGTTGAGCACTAGACTTAAAAAAAAACATAACTGGCGAAGTGTTGGTGGTACCTACTTGGTAGGTTTATCTCTGCCTAATCCTTAGGGGAAAAAGGCTTGATGTTATCTAATTTTTCCCTGAAAGCGATATCTTCCAGACAACCACAACAGAATGGATAAGAGTAGTGGTCAGCAGTAGTCTTAAAAATGTACGACTTAGCAGTTGATATATGATTAAAGAAGCGTCAGTATAATAGTCCAATCACAGCTAGGACTCCGTTGCAAAGTTCCTGCTTCCAGCCCAGCTTATAATCATAAGCAATATGCGTGATAGGATAGGAGTGATGATGAGCGATGTGTTGTGCAGGAGCTGAACGGGTTCTACATCCCGGAGATGACGTCAGTGGTGTGCAAGTCGAGCGCGGAGATGGTGAAGGTGATGCGGGCGGGCAACAAGAACCGCGCCGCCGGCCGCACCGACATGAACGAACACTCCTCCAGGAGCCACGCCGTCTTCCTCGTCACCGTCGAGACTGCACATCGGAAGACTAATCGGATACGGTGAGTCAACTCGACCACGCGTCACTCTCCACTGTTGTGTCTGTTCTATTTCATAAAACAGCGACGCACGACGTGCATAAGGATATTTAGTTATGAATTTAGTGTAAGTACATTTCATCGTGTGCGCTTAAATGTAATAATACGTTTTCTTCCATAAATACATTCATCCCTAATGGCACAATATGGCTTAATAAGGTCAAAAACTATGTGCAAACATAGGACCGTAATATAAGGCATGCGTATTGAGCAGGAAAACATAACACGACATATTTACTGTAGCACCAGTACAAAAACTATGTACTGGTGTTATTGTTTCCAGTACATAAACTATGATACTCCAGTAAATGCTGGTGGAATAGGCTTCGGTCAGAACGGCGGCGGGCGGAGGCGGGGAGCTAACGTCGCCAAGGGACTATGTATAGGTATATTATTCATTAGGTCTGACCTTTAGGCCAACCCTCGACAACGCGCTAGGTTCTATCGATTGTTCTGTTACTCACGCTTTTCAGGACCACTGCTGTTATATTTACATGTGCTCATAAATATACTCTCCGTTAGGATTCTCCTCTTGTGAGAACGAGGTATATCTTATTTGTAAAACACACTCTCTTCCAACACCTCTTTTGTTTATCAAGTATTTGAGAATGAAACTGGGAAATATTTTTTCTTTCAACTTTTGCTCAATCAAGATTTTAGTCTGGGTAAATCCAATTAATGCCCATCCATCAATTAGCGCTCAAGTTCATCAAACCTAAAGTGTCTAAATGAAGAGTTACTCATACAATGTGTCTGGACCGTTGCCTCGCACAACACCGTATACCGCGACACAGTATACCCACCTAATGTTGAACGTACTGCTGACTCTTGTGGTCTCTGATTAACATTATATTATGTTAAACAGTGGCGTGATCGTAATATTTCAGAGAAGTGATGATTTTAGCCGCAATGAACAATAGTTCAAAAAGTTTGGGCTCTCATCCAACATTTCTGAACATGTGGGATTGATGATGGAATCTACTGTTATATCTGTACAAAGCTTGAAATATATAATTTGTTTCTTATAAAAAAAAAGCATCATATTTCATTAAACTGTTGATAAGCTAAATTCCAATTGCAAATTGTTCAATTTCCTGTATGTATTCGTATCTAAGTCATTCTGTCATTCCAAATGTCTATGTCTTATTCCACTATGATGAATGAATGAATGAATGAATGATAACACTTTATTGGTACCACAATTATACAAAAAAGGCTAAAAGAAAACTTAAAAACTAGAAAGAGTAACAACAGGCGGCCTTATCGCTCAGAGCGATCTCTTCCAGACAACCAATCTTCCAGACAATGATGTGATTATGTTCTGATTAGATCGTTTTCTGTTTCTGTCCACTACGAATGAAAGTGGCAAAACTTCACGGAACTCCAAGTGATTTCATAAAATGTAAGAAGCCTGTCACGAATGCGTCCCGGTTCCCGAATATCGAAGAAACACCATCGGGAGGGGTCGTCGTCATGACCACTATGTTCTTGACTCCATGTTTCCATCCGAATATTATGTTAATATTCTTTATGGGGTTACCGGTTCCATGCTGATTGTAATCTGTTCAAATATCAAGATTGTTCTTTTGTTTAGTAAAGCCTTTCTTCATAAGTTAACGTTTAAAAATACTGATGCTTTGTTGTAACATCCTCTCAATAAAGAATTCAGATTGTTACTCAATGAATAATATGGACTTTTTAAAGCAATTAAAATAACGAAATAAGTTGTTACTTTAAGACTTGAGTTATTAAGTCTCATATGGCCAGTAATTTTCACTAGACGCTGTCCTTCCGTTCTACTGTAGTAAATCACAGAATACAGAAAATTGCATTAAATGTAAATAATTAATTCCTTAATCCTTTAATATCTGATTAATACATAGTAGTAGAAATCTTCCTGTATTACGATCACTTATTACGGGATATATACCATGATTCGCCGTTTTTCGAGTTTAAATCATTTAATCTTCTTGTAAATGATTAATGTGCAAATCCTTGACCTCACCCGTCGACTTCTCATAATCTAGTTAAGTTGTTAGTAAAATATGTTCGTGGGCAGTTGTATGATTGTTCCAATTGTTCCTAGCAAGATGTGATGTGTCCAGACTCCGAGCATTACGTGTTCAACCTTCAGCCATTAACCGCGTGTCATATCTAATAGTGTTATTAGGGCAAAGGTTTGCTGTCATTATAAAAGTTGTAGTGGTCTTTATAATTTTGATGGATTTGCGGATGAAATTTTGGGTTGACGATCATGACGATGATGATTCTTATGGAAGGTAAGGATAAAGATTATTTTAAAAATGAATGTTGGAGCTGTAAACTTATCACACAGAAGTCTTTTCTCGAGTAACCATCTCTGGGAATGGATTATAGGAGTCCTGCTGCCATATTTCATGATTTTAATCTACTTTTGTCGCATTGCGTCTAAGGTTATACTCCTAAGCTTCATTTATAGGTTATATATTATTCATATATAACCTAATGTACTGCAAATTATTTATAAAAAGTTCTCTTTTATGTCGCACAA
The DNA here is from genome assembly GCA_947063395.1 of Hemistola chrysoprasaria. NCBI lineage: Eukaryota > Metazoa > Arthropoda > Insecta > Lepidoptera > Geometridae > Hemistola > Hemistola chrysoprasaria. Next base: position 2,480,226 of record OX346709.1, on the reverse strand, counting down.
ACGTTACTATGTTTCGGTTTGTTCAACTTAGCTCCATTGTATTTTTTCGGCAAACCCTCGTCCCTCGAACATTTGCGACTCGCTAAATGTTTTCAAATAATTTCAACTTAGCGTCGCTCCCTAAATTGCGTCTGGAACGGTAAGAACACAGTAACAGTACAGTAACTTTATACAAAAGAATATAGCTCATAATATTATTTATAAATAATACCAATAAAGTTTTATTTTATCGGTTTGAAGTCACTTCAAATGTAAGAGAAAATAATAACTACTTTACTACACTCATGATGAATTGCTGATCGTTCAGATTATAAGAGTTTGAATTACTGCTATTATTTTACTTTTAACCGAAGGAAGGGGGAAACAATCGTTCCAGAGCCAGACTAGGGCTGACCTATAGCTAGCGTCTTTATATCACTAGTATATATAATTTAGTAGACGTTTCCCGGTTACCGGCGCGGCGGTTGACGGCAGACGTAGATTCCTTTGTTCCTACTTCCAAATCAGAGACCTAAGTGTAAAGGTTGTTGTTAGTATACTTACATACCTTGTTGTTGTTATATTTTAATTGTTCAATAAAGGCTTCATCTTCTGTTCTTAAAGTGGTAACGTTACTATGGAAAATACTCGTAAATACGAGTTTGACGACTCAGGTCTAAAATGAAAAATGATGAAGTTTAATGGGTAATGCCCAGCATAACAAACTATAATAATGTCAATATTAAAATTAAAAAAATAATGTATATGTAGTTATACAAGTATATACCAATAATTTAGTAAACACTTGAAAAAAATATAAGAAAAATTTTCATACTTATGTTATTTATGCTATAAATATTTAAAAACAACCCTTTCTTGTTTGCTATGGTATAAATGGCCGCATACGAGTATAATATCTATCTTTCGTTTTTCACAATTAGTGGTCTACCTTTAAAATGAAAAGGTATTTACTCAAAAGTCCATAACATTAAATCTGCAGGTGTTTCTTATTTATTATCAAATCAATGATACATTAAATTTACTATTGTAAGAGTTGAATATTCACTCGTATAAATAAGGAACCGATTAGTTCGTAGGCCATGCAGAGGTATTTGCAGCAAAAAGTGCATAATGTCGGGAAGTGACGATAGTCACGACCGCTACTACACCGCTGACCGCTACAGGCAACACCGTTTCATACCCGCTCCGCTAGCTAGATACACTCGCTGAAAAAAACTTAATGGATTTACAAATCGATCGTCGCTTCTACGTTCAGGTATTCGGGCTTGTACCCTGAGCTATGAAATTGGTATTTACATACTTTTTTGTGATACCTACTTGTAACTGTAGTGATAGCTACACAACTATATTGTTAACTATGATGGATTTAGGAAGTCTGGGAATAAGCCATTACACCGTTGCGCGTTGGTTTGCTTCCGTAGTATAACAGTATTAGCGACAGTGAGTAAATTAGTATAAGTACCTAACGCACGCGTGTGATAATACGTTTCCCGCATCTTTATTTCACGCTTGATATTTACATTAAATAAAACTAATAATATGCTTCAGCGTATCATAGTTAAACGGATCGTGTTACAAGGAATAATACATTACATAATTTGTACATTATTACATATTTTCATATAGCTCTATACCCGGACGACGTGGGTTTTTCTATAACATTCATTGTGCCAATTTTTAAAAAACCATTGTTGTTTCAACCTTCTTGAATCTACAGTGAACCTATAGTGAAAACCGTATCAAATGTATTCATTTTTATTCACCGGGTTTTATAAACCATTTTAATTTTATGTTTTAATTATCCGGGCACACTTCCAGACTCCAGGCTGTCATGGAAAAATCTAATGAACTAAAAAAAATCATGATCGGCAGTGCTCGCGAAAGAGGCACCAATATGGACGACAATATTTTGTACTTGTTAAGGAACATTTCACATTATCATATCGTTGTCTGATAGGTAATCAGCATCACTAATCCTCTTGATTAATTTACTAATCACGAGGAGACATTATGTTCTATTACTAGTAACTGTCCACCACTTGTTATGACGTCACTCAGATTACTCACTATTCGTCAAATAGGTCTCCGAGTTCTGACCGATCAATACTAGGAGCAACCTAGGGGCGGTTACTCTATACCTTGTTTTCTATTGTAACCACTATACATTGATATAAAGAAAAGGGGAGATAGGGTACGTTCTCCCAGCGCTTACTCAACAAATGGCACGTGCAAGTTGCTCAGTGTGAAGTTTGCACAGGGACATAATGGACAACAAAGAAAGACGTACCTAAGACAGAAGTACTATAATGGAGATGAAATATTGTCGCGACACATAAGTCGCTGGCATGCACAGGTCACATTATGATGGTAGGGAGTATGATTGTGGTGCAGTGCGTGCAAGCTTCAGTAGTTACCAGCACTGCGCCACGCAATTTGCAATTTGAATGGACATTGACGAGAGCGCTACTGCCTATGTACTTACCTACTAGGGATAGTTTTCCCTACTCAATGTAATGTACCAAGTTACAATTTTGGTCACGTTCTTTCGTGGAGATGATCTCGTCCACATTGATTTAATTTCAGCACCACCTCACAGCAGGTCTTACCGTGAAAGGAAAATTCACTACCGTTCTCGAAAGTGATTCATTATGACAACACAATATTATTATCTTCTCTCTTTCATTATAATATAAGTGGATCGTGCACTGGCTGAGTCACGTCACCTCCACCCCACCTGGAGCGATGCGATGATCTAACTTGCACTCTCCATATGCCTTTATTGCATTTTGAATTAATAAAAACTCCTATTTCAGCGCCGGCTTGACAGTTTGTGCATCTCAATAAATAATGTTAGTCACGAGATCGTTGGACTCCGAGAAGCTTTGTCATAACGTCCTAAATAAGATCGAGTCAAGGTACGGCGCGGGCGTGCTCCGCGAGCGTCGCTATATTTTTTTCCTTTTTCAGTGTTATAGATATTTCGTATAAAAAGATAACAGTTAACAAAAAATGTAGTTGATTAGTAACGGCTGAAGCCTGCGGGTGGTGAACCGTGAAGGTCCCACGTTGTTCCTTCACCATTCAGCAGCTCAAACAAACGTCCGTTCTCGACACACTGAGTGCCCCTCTCTTCTCTTACACCTTATCCCTATACTTTTTCGTTTCATGATAACGGGAGCCACACCTGTAGTTTGTTAATCTAATATATCAAGCGGGTGTCATGTTGCGTGCTAGTTTATTCCGCACAACTCCAAAAGATAAAAGTGATAATTTGCTTTGTTTTCTATTATCGTGAACATAGTGTGCAACATCGTCAGATTTGTGTTGCGTGAGCGACGTCTGATTTGTTTCCTTGATCTATAATATCTCTGCAGTAGCTACATTCTGCCAATGCATGTTTATTAAGTAGATACCTACTGTTTGTTGTCCTACTGCTGGCACAGAACAGATAATAATACTAAGTATAGAATGGACACTGTCATCCGTCCACCAATCCGGCCTTCCTCACCCCGCCAGCGAGATTGAGCTCTCCACGAGCCGCGCTTCTATGGGAAGTCACCTCACGCACACTCTTGCGCTTGTACAAAACTCCATGTGTGCAGTGTCTGTGTAGTAGGTAGTTAAAGCGCGGCTTTGGTATGGGATTGAGTCGATTGTCCGGGGTGTGCTGCTGAGCTAAGACCTATCATCCAATACGACATTCATGTCCGTCGACATCACGCGCTACCCTCTCTCCCTAGGCAGGCCTTGGGAGAGAGGGTTGTTTTACGTTGTTTAGTCACCACATAGTTGTTTTGGCACAACGGTCGTCGGTGCTACGGCAGTAAACTCCATCCCTCAGGCTAAGCCCACTTCTGGTTAGAAGTTCTTTGTAAAAGTCTGCCATTTTGTATTTGAAGCTTAGTTTTGTTTATTATGTGTGTGCTGCTTAGTTACTTAGTTTTGTTTATTATGAATATGCACCATGGCCGTAACTTTTAAAAATGTCACCTAATAATATACAAATTACGTAGCTTTAGGTTCTACCTGATTAGATTAGTCAGATAACGCGTGTTATCGTGAGGGCGATGCGGTGAGTACCTACTTACTATAATTGCCGACTAATGGACACATATAGACGAGTCAAGGGCAACAGCTGTCGCAAGAAATCAATAATATTTTATTTGTTAAAGTAATAACATCGTTCCTCTTGCAATAATATTATTTTGGTAGCGTGAAATGAAGAATGAAAATTGTAGTTAAGTCAACTTAGATTGGCAGGGTAAAACGTAAGATAATATTATAGATAGAAAGATAATACTTTACACCACACACAATGAAATAACATAACAGAATACAGAAACTAAAGTTAAATGAACAAACGGTAAGTAAGTAGTGTGGATTAATAAGTGTCCATTAAGAAGTTAGTAGTGTGGTATATAAGACATTGAAACTGTGCGATGAGGACTACGAATAATAATGTCACGAGGAGTTAAGAATAAAAGTAAATATTATACCTATATTTATCCTTGACGATTTGATGATGAATGATGATTTGATGACTTGATGAATTCCAATTTCCGTAAATCTGAAACAGGTAATTTACTCGTGTTCAATTGTAACTCTATCCAAAACTTATGCAATAACATTATGTGCGAAGAATAGTAAATCTAGGTAAAGTAAACATGCAGCACGAACTGAATAAATACAAAAGACAACAAGTACCTACGACCTACAGTATGTTATGTAATGAATTACAAAATGTAAAGATAAACTGTCAAACGACATGACTGACCCATGAAGAAAGTACACATTGCCATATTCGTCGACTCCGAGTTTCAACTTGCTCTCTGACTTACTGCGTTACATTGGCTTGTTCATTATCGCATTGAACACTCTCATTATGATGGAAGCGAGGCGAATATTTTTTTACAAGTGATCGGGAGTTCTCCCGTTTCTAGCTTTGGATCTCGAAACGAGTCTTGATGGTGAATCTTTCACCACCACTAATCGAGTGTAAACGTTCAAAGATAAAGGCAGCTGTTATGATGCTATAACAGAACATAGCTATAACGATATATTGATTTATCCTATCAGTATCAACTAATCAAATATCAATTTGATCATCTTTGATCGATCGACGTCTATTAGCAATTTGTGGGCCCATTAATGGACCTATATTTAAAACTGTTTTAATTAATTTGCGTCAGGTTCTATTATGTTATGTAATTAGTCTGCATTGCAAATTATAAGACCATACATCTGTGTTATTGACATTGCCCATATATCGCGTGGGCATATAATTCGCATACGCCATTATTGAGGCTAAGGCCTGCGGATACAATGGTACACCTCTGTCTTTCGACCGTCGCGACGCCCACTTGACGCCTGATAACCAGGTGCTGATTATGCTTCCGTTATTGTCTATATTGGACAGGTATCATTTGAGATACATAGAGATAACAATAATTAAATGGATATTTGAGTGCGAGTAATATGTATGAGACTATTTATCAATGGATTATTATTGTCTAATCTTGAATGATGATCGTCGGCACCTGTGGATCTAATTCATCCATCGATTGCCTTCATAGGTATCTCTTCTTAAATTTATCCCCGAATAACTATGTCACATACGCATCTTGCAGGAAAGGAAATCTAGCGTTGCTCTATGATAGAGAGTCTATATGCAGTAAGTACGTGGAGCAAATAACAGTAGCCGTGAATACGCAGCTTAGCTTCCCCGACGTGCAAAGTCCACTGGCCGCGCTGTGTATATGTGAAATAGGCATAAGCATATTATCTCTTGTATTGCAAGTTTCCCTAAACTGTATATCCTACTTCCTACTAATATTATAAATCTCAAATTACAATACAATGTAAAAAACTTACGTTTTTAACAGATGAACAAAACGCTTGCGAGTTCTAACTCACCTCCATAGCGCCATTTGCGCGGTATTGGTTAGATTGAAGGCTGGATGGGTGTTTGTTACTCTTTCACGCCAAAACTACTGAACAGATTGCGCTCAAATTTGGTATGCAGGTAGGTTAGACCCTGGAATAACTCATAGGGTACTTTTGTTCCCGATTTTTCGTTTGTGTACTTTTTTTTTCGCGGGAGAAACCGCGGGGCATAGATAGTACTTACATGATATTATAATATTCTGGTTGTGTTTATTGTCGAACTAGGCAGCAGTGTTGTGTTTAACCACTGCTCTGTAAATATTTACGATTGTTGATATTGTTTCTATAATTATTGTTTGTTTATTTTATATTTTGTTCCGCGCTACGGCTACGATTGTGTCAGCTTTTCTAAAGACCATTCAGTAGATGTTTACTTCTTACCTTCTATACGGTTATAGTTTTTATATTTCTCACCCACAGACAATACCTACCTAGGTACATATTTGGTTTTCGTGTTTATTACAAGTTTGCACATAACAAAGTGTGGAGATAATCAATATATCTTATAATATACCTAATTAATGAACATGTACCTAGGTAATTAGTATGAGTGCACGCTCGTAGCACCTTATTCAAAGAACGATGTTCATAGTTAGCGAGAGCTGGTGTTATGTCGTTAGTAATTACATATATTATATTACCTGTAAATGGACGTAAACATATGGCGCCGCATGTTGCTATTTACCATACTAATGTAGTGTTAATGAAGATACACGCGAGTATGCCGAGATACACCTACTTATTAGGTATATGAGACGTGATGAAATAGAACTTACCTGCATAATATTAATATCTAGTTCGCGCGCGAGCTCAGAGGCGTCGACCTTGTGCTATTTCATATCTTCTATAATAATATCATCATCTCAGCCATAGGATGTCCACTGCTGAACATAGGTCTCCCCCAGATTTCCATCCAGTCCTGTTCAAAACGGCCTCTCTTTCTGTATATGAGACGTGATGAAATAGAACTTACCTGCATAATATTAATATCTAGTTCGCGCGCGAGCTCAGAGGCGTCGACCTTGTGCTATTTCATATCTTCTATAATAATATCATCATCTCAGCCATAGGATGTCCACTGCTGAACATAGGTCTCCCCCAGATTTCCATCCAGTCCGGTTGAAAACGGCCTCTCTTTCTAGCCCATTGAAATTGTACCGTCGTGTCGGGCGCCCGACTACTTTGAGATTTATGCCTATAATGCGGAGTATTCCAGGCCTGCTATATGTAGGGATCATAATATTATTGTTTTAAATAATGTTTGTATAGATTATTAGCAGCTATAAATAGTTATAATATTATTATCTCTACGATTATATTTAATCTAATAGAAACGTGCCGTATCGCGGTGCTATTAGATTATATCTGAACAGCAAAACCTTCGTCCTTAAACGATTAGCTTTTTAAAGACTTACAGATAAGCCTTGTTATGTGCGTAAATTAAATTATCGACTTTGACGCGACGATCTTGAAATCCTGTCACGATAATATCTAATATACCTATTATGTAGATACCTATTACAATAATATACTTTTGTTTTGTTATTTCCTCTAATCAAGTGCAAAAGGATATAATAAAATAATAATTCCATAGAAAACATAAAAGTATAAAAATGCATGCAAATGAAACATCGACTAAAAGAACCGTTAACTTACCAAGTTTTATGTTTTTGATGGGATCTCATTTCTTTTTGTAAATATGTGGCCCTCCTTTGCTGAAAATATATATCTACAAATTCCACTACCTAGTTCCATTCTATCTAGGCAGCATCTTGTAGGTATATTATTCGCCCGCCTGCTCAGTATATTTGTCTTTTCAGTATCTAAGCTACCTGTACTTATACTAAATTGAATCCCAAACGGTTCAGTAATTTTGTTAACATTAAACACACGCATTAATTTTTTCAAAGTTTCACTATTATAGTACAAAACATAACATAAACATATCATAACATAAACATATAACATAAACATTTTCCCGAAGTAGGGTATAGGGGTAGGCAGAGGTGTACCCAGGACTCAGTCCCATAGTAGATACACGCATATTTCGCCAGTATGTTATTGGCCCCATGTAATAGGGGGCGAGCCTATTGCCATCTACCGGGCACAGTTCCAGACTCCAGGCAGTTATTGAGATAATTCCTAATGGAAAAATCCAAAATGAACTCTATGCCTGTATGGGGATCGAACCCGGGACCTCTTGATTGGCAGTCGAGCATGCGCCCACTACGCCACCAAGGCAGTCATTTATAGTACAAAGTGGTAACAAAGTGTGGTTGCAAAGTTAATTATGCAGTTAGCCGTCATACAATGTGTATGGCTACCAACAGCAAATAATGACTAGCTATGGTATATTCTCTACTTCACAGAAAATTCAGGCTTCTAGCTTTATCCATAACGAAGTTACAGAGAATTTAAAATGCGCGAGTTGCTTTGAGAAAAGCATGCTACGGTTTGAGAAAAGTATGCTGTGACAGTGCTCAACTTGGCGGCATCTAAGATGATTTCCGATTTCGTAGATGTTATGAAGGCCGGCCCGCGGGACTCGTGTTAATTGTGCTTTCATATGAAAATAAGAACTTAACTGCGGGCCTCACTTGAAACGTATACATTTTTTATAATTTTATGACGAGATTAGATTAACAGTTTTCTTGAATAGTTTTCATGCGCTAAAGTTCGCAGAGCACTCGCCAAGATAAAACGCACGTACTGTAATTGTTATTTATTATTCTTTGACTTAAACCTTAGTTGTTTTATTATTGCATCGTGAATCGTGAACAGAGCAAATGATCCGAGTGCGTTTGAGCCGTAGCGTATAGTCTACTTGCCACTTAGTTGTTCGTAAGAAGGAAGTGACCAATAGAAATGCGTTCACAGCGTGCTCTCGTGCATCCGGTGGAAGTAGGGCTTAGGGCACTCGACTGACAATAATCATTAAGGGAATTAATTACATCACATACATGGCACACTGAGGTCTTATCAAGGGTCAATGTATCTTTTTGGGAATCGAACCTGAACATTGTACACAATCTTTATAATAATAATAATAAAGTTCTTTATTCAGGTGCAAGTCCCATAATAATAATAATAATACGCAGGGCGGCTTATGGCGAGCTGTTGGGGAGTAGCGACCCCACGTACCTGAGTGCTCCCGGGGGAGGGTTATGTTCTTCATCTCCGGCTTGCCTTCACCGGCCGGCCGGAGTGAACACTGACGAGGAACAGTCCCCCACCTCTGTCTTGCCTTCATTGGCCGGCCAGAGTGGAGTCGCGAGAGCCTCGTGCTCGAGGGAGGATGTGAATCATAAGTGGCGAGTGGGCGAGCGTGATGCGACCTTAGGGTAACGCAAGTGATCGCCGTTTAAAGTCCAGGGACACCTCTCCTACCCTTAGCCGTTCACACCAACGTTGCCCCTCTCGTCGCCCTTATTCCCATGTGGTGGGCGGCCTTTATGGGGGGTCCGTTAAGTGAGCGGCGAGTCATCGCCTGCCGTCATATTTCACCATGAGACGGAAGTGGCAGGTGCCGAAGTCTCTAGCAATAGCCCGGTTACCGTCCATCTAGAAATCACACCTATAGACAAATCAAGTACTTTCCATCGATTTACAATAGTCCTTGTACCTAGCGGGGGCTGTCTTTGAACTCATCTTAAAAAAAAATGTAGATGGTTTCAGAGATGGACGCCGATAGGTGCTATACATTACCTTTAGATTAAAAGCTCAAAGGGGCCTCTGCACGTTAGACTTAAAAAAAAAATGGTCTCCGTGCACGCCTATCAAAAGACCGGGTATATCCCGTGTTTTCGAGCGACATAATAATACAAAAAACAAAAATATAAAAATTATAAGAAAATAATGCACTTAAAATACAACAGTATGTTCTCAGTCAAAGCTTATACTTTAATTGTGGTTAGCGTCCCGATGTACTGTTAACCAGTAGTTTTGAAACCGGCACGTATAGTCGGCACTAATTGTTTGTAAAATAGAGTTGGATTTATGGGTAGCCCCCATTTAAGTCTCTGAATAAAAATGCTTGTAGAACTAGGTGTACCTTGCGGGCCCAAACTGAAACAGGTTTCGGGAAGGTACAGGACCTTCCGCCATCCTGGATCTAAGCTAGGTAAATTCTGCATACATACTAAACAGCTCAATCCGTTCAGTAGTTTTGGTATCGAGGTATGAAGCTCTTCCTACACATACACACTAAATTTTCGCATTTATATTAGTTGGGAAATGTAATATCGGGGCTTATTAAACCGCCACGACTGCCTCGGCGGCGTATTGGTCGCAAGCTCCACCGCCGATCATGAGGTTCCAGGATCAATCCCCAAATCGGGCTGTGTTTTCCATCTCAATAACCGCCTGTAGTCTGGAACTATGTCCGTTAGATATCAATAGGGTAACTATGGGACTGGGTCCTGGTTACTTCTGCCTACACATATAGGGTAACCGGTAGTATTGTTAGCACCCCCCCAATCATTGGCACTTTCATCTTTTAATCGTAATATTATAACACAACACGACTGTAGCCATTTCTAATATTTTTTCCTAAATAGTATTTTAAATTTAGCGTCTGGCAAAATCAAATTGTAAGTGACATTGACAGTTAAATTGGCGGGATTTATTTTTTTCATAAATTTGCGCGCCATTGCTGCTAATGATTTGAAAAAAGTTAGAGATGTAGAAAAGAAAACTGCGTTAAAACAATTATATTTATGTAAGTTTTGTTTCATGTTTGTAATTTTCACGTAAGAGAAGGTGCATAATTTGGGATATTTGTGTAAGATTTGCAATTCAATGATTACTTTGCCAGTTTTTGATATGCCAATAATTGCACTATGAACTCTATGATGGTGTAGTCATTGGCACCAATGCCAATCATTGTACTTTTTAAATGTTTTTTAAAATGCGACTTATTTTGTGTTGAAATTCATTTACATTGTAATGGAATTTATATCGCACGGATTTAACATATATTATCGATCAAATCCAATCATTGGCAGTGCCAATGATTATACCGTGGCATGTGCCAATGATTGTACCTTGGCATAATATTGGCCATTTTTGTGTATTTCTTTCATTGGAATAGGATTAACTGATAACCAATGTAAAGTATTTTAGGTAAAAAAAACCGCAAATGCATACGTAAATAAGAAATTGATAAATATCTGGGTGGCATGCCTACCTATTTCTGATTAATGTAGGATTCAATACCGAGCTGAAATAATAAGTTATGATTAAATTTAGCTAAGGATCGAAGAACCCACATCCTACTTTATAATTAATCGCCATACCTTTGTTTGCGTACATATCAAAATTTTATTTTTGCTTAGCTCAAAGGCAGACACGGCCGCAATTGCAGACAACCTAGGTATTAGATATTAATTGACACTTCATACCCTTTACCATACCCCATACCCATACCCCTTTTTGCTTTGAGGTATGGAACCTTATAGGTAATAAAATGAAAAGGAGCCAGGATCTAAGGTGATTTTTAAAAGGGTCAACATGGTCGAAGCTAAGCGAAGCCTTACGGTCAAATTTTAATTATACCGTTCGAAAACGGTTGACTCCATACAATGAAATAGGTCGTGGTCAGTTTATCAACTGCATGCTTACCGTAAAAAAAGCTTTTGTTTTGGATACGGATTAGTAAATTATTACGTCTGGGTAGTGTTTCCTTTTACACTTCTACCTCTAGCCATTATTCACCTATCTACCTAGTTAAAAAATATTTTTTGACTAGATGATTGTATTTAATATCTGCAATGAAGTGTTTATTTTTATTTCGTGAATTAACTCAGTGTTTTTCTAGTCAATGCCTTTCATTTAATACCCGTATTTTGGGGACTTTGAAATACGTAAGTAATCCGCTATTTTGTGGCGGCCGCCATCTTGAATATGTAATGATACCAAATATATTCAATTGTATTCTAATTAGAACTAAATATGTGTACTTCATATCAGATAAATAAGTCAACAGTAAAAAGAGGTAAAATTGAATTATTAAGAAACAAACAAAAAAGCCACAACAAACAGATCAAGTTTATTAAAACCGTTTAAAATGTTGATTATGATGTTTTAGTTATTATTGAAATCGGTCACGTAAGTTGTTTTTTCGAAATTCCCGGTAGTTTCGGAGAACGTCCTAAATACCCATTTAAGAAAATCATCCTGAATACCATAATAATTGACAAATTCTTAAATCTGCAGACATAAATCCAATCAGAGACGAGGAAATAATCAGAACAAAGCAAAAAAAAAATTTTTTTAGTGCCAATGATTGTACTTTTTTTGAGTGCCAATGATTGTACTTGAGTGCCAATGATTGTACTTTTTGACCACTGCTGCTAAAAATGACGATTTTGAATACATATTAATAATATTCGAACTGGATTTTTTTATTTAATTTATCACCAATAATCAACAAATCAAATGACATGAGTATATTTAACACTATTATCGCATTATTGAAAATATTCCATATTGAATGACATTTGTCACCATTAGGTGCCAATGATTGTATAGGTTACCCTATATAAAATTGTGTATCTATATATAATATTTGTATAGTATTTTTATAGTGTTATGTATGTATTTATATAATCTAAGTATATTATGTATTGGTATATATTATAGTATTACTACTAGGTATATATAATATATTATTAAATATTTGGTATGTATTTTATTTATTTAAGTATAATGTGTTTGAAACCACCGTCCCTTCAGTATAATGTATTTCCATTCCCTGCATGGTTGCCTGGAAGAGATCGCTCTGAGCGATAAGGCCGCTACTTGTTACTTCTTTCTAGTTTTAAGTTTTTCTTCTTTGTTTATTTTCTGTTATATTGTGGTAGCAATAAAGAGTTTTCATTCATTCATTCACATAGGCAAGACGATCAAGATGTTTCAAATAGTTGATGGTACTCGTATGTTTATGTTCAGGGTGGGCAAGTTGAACCTGGTGGACCTGGCGGGCAGCGAGCGGCAGCGCAAGACGGGCGCGTGTGCGGACCGGCTGCGGGAGGCGGCGCGCATCAATCAGGCGCTATCCTCGCTGGGGAACGTCATCTCTGCGCTCGCCGAGAACAGCCCGCATGTTCCTTACAGGTCAGTTACTTATATACCTACTCCATTAATGGATTGAACTCAGAACTCCCACCTGACTGTTGCCAATTCACTGACATGAACTGACGCAGTCTTCAAGGCTTTCGAAACTGCGTTTCGCATCGGTCGTATTGTTTATTGTAGGTAGTGCATTACAGGATCCGATCTCGAGACATCTACATAACATTATGTACTGATGTACGCCTGACCTTTGGCAAACCGGTCTTCTAACTAAAACCGTTTATAGAAAATTTTTAACGTTACGCTATTAGACTTAAGCAATTTTAGCAACGATCTGATAAGGACGGCAGGAGCACGCTGGATGCATGCCGCTTACAACTGGACTGGATGGAAATCTATGGGGGAGCCCTATGTTCAGCAGTGGACGTCCTATGGCTGAGATGATGATGATGAATTTTGAGGATAAAGTACTCAAGCATGCAGATTAATATAAGCTTAAAATTGATCAGAGAACATAATACACAACATAACATAATAATAGTTCATCCGCATGCCAGGATTGACTAGGTGTTTACACTGTTACATCGTCCACTGCATAAGCACAGGTCGTACCTGGAGTATGTCACACTAGCTTGCTGACCCGGCTTCACCTGCGATAACACGTCATCCGTTAAGAGTTTGTCCTAAATATATAGCTTTGCAGTTGTTTTGATGTAGGTCTCGATTGAGCAGTGATTGTTTGTCAACCGTTGCATTGACGTTACTATAACTCTCCTGGGCTATGAGAAGCCTCCAGAATGCATAGAGTCATTTCTACTGAAATCTATGTAAAAAATGTTGATCGATTATTAAATGCCATAATTATACGGGGTTTCATATAATGCAGTATAGCCTATTGTGTGCGCAGTGAATATAATTAGTTTCGTGGTGAATTATCAGTTTGCTGGGGTTCAAATAGTACAGCGTGCAGTTGCTGAGCTTACTATTCAATGTCTTCATCATTTAAGTTATTCTTTGCCATGACCCTGATCAACTCGGCATTGCAGATTAATGTGATCATCACGCGCAGCTAATCCGTTCATCATCAACTTCATAATAAATAAAATTACTGTCTATCAACTATAAATAGCAGTATAGGTACAGTCCAGTTTCTCCTCGAGATTGGCGCCAATTTATATCGTTTTACAAATTACTTTTCGGTATCCAATTCCTTATTGCCAATTTCCATTTAATTAAACTCGACCTCCTTCGAATAAAGAATGAGTTGGAGTCAGTCGTTGTAGGTCATAAGTCGTAATAAAGTCCTCGTTCCGCATAGAATATTCCATGCATCATGGAATGCTAATATATGATAGGTCTTGCTTTAGAAACAGGGCCGGCTCTATCTAGCCCAAGTAGCGCCCGTGTGCAAGCAATACCCTGGCGGTCTTTAGTTGTTGCGCGATCAAAATTGAATATTTATATGTAGCGCCCGTGGTCCAGCGGGGATATGCCTGGCTTGAAATCCGGATTCCCTGGAACGAATCACACTATGTGGACTTTTCGCCTGGGCGCTACCGTGCTTCGGATGGCACGTTAAACTGTAGGTCTATACTATAGTTTCCTATAAGATATGTAGGGGGCAGTCGTTAGGTCATGTCAAAGGCTTTGTACCTTTTTTGGGCGATCTGAAACTCTGACAACATGGGTTGTCCACATAACTCATATGAATTGACTCGAGCAGTGTAATTGGGGTAACCCGTTCTGTTAGAGTATAAATTTAAATTATTATATGTGTACCCAGTATCCACTATAACAGAACATGCAAATGGTGCAATATTAAATTATGATGTCATTCAGAGTCACGAAGTAACCTATGTGCGAGACCGGTAAAATTTTGTGGTTACAACAATGAATGCTAGAATAGCTCGTTGCGAGTGCGGAGAAAAATGTAATGAATACAAAAATGAGTGCGCGGCGATAATTTTTATGGTCATGACAATAAATGCTAAAGCAGATTTTTGCGAGTGCGGCGAAAAATGTGATGAATCCATCAACGAATGTGTAAGCAGCTTCTTGCGAGCACAGCGAATAATTGTATGGTTATGGTAATAAATGCTAGAGTAGGTTGATGCGAGCGCGTCGAAAAATTTTACGTATAAAACAATAATTGCGATAGCTGCTTTTTGCGAATGTGGCGAATAATTTTAGAATATGCATTGAAACGGTACTTCGCTATGCTGTTGCGCCGAGCGTCGACCATAACACGTGCGCGGGTCTCATGGGCCGCGTCGCTGCGAGCGACGAATGCTCTTTGAGGTGTCGTGGTTCGCTCGGCACCCCTGAGACTCTGCGCCCGAGCACAGAACAGAAAATAATACTACGTATAGAATGGACACTGTCTTCCGCCCACCGATCGGGCCTTCGTTACCCCGCCAGCGAGATTGAGCTCTCGACGAGCCCTGCTTCTATGAGAAATCACCTCACGCACACTAGTGCGTGTACAAAACTTCATGTGTGCAGTGTCTGTGTAGTAGGTAGTTAAAGCGCGGCTTTTGTATGGGATTGAGTCAAGTGTCCGGGGTGTGGCCCGAGTGTGCTGCACACTGCACTATAGGTAAAGCCGGCCATGAACTTAGAAATTCTAGTCACAATAATTCACAAATGCAGTTGCAGGACAGGACGACGGAGCTTTTTTCTGTGATCGATATAAATATTTCAATCAGTCAATGAACTACAGAAGCTCTGTGCAATGCGAATGTTTGTCCCACGAGAAGCTGTGACGTTAGTGAAACGGTCTCGTGTTGTGTTCCAGAGACTCGAAGCTGACGCGAATCCTGCAGGACTCCCTCGGTGGGAACAGCAAGACCATAATGATCGCCAACATCGGCCCCGCCTCCTACAACTACGACGAAACTATCACCACGCTACGATACGCACACAGAGCTAAAGGTAACCCTCACGTCTGCCCACAGGTCTACAGGCTCACAGGTTCGAATGGAATATTTGGAATAGAGATTGTAGCAATGTCTTATTAAATTCATGGACGTACGATTACATTACTTCTATTTTGGTTTATATTAATTACAGTCCTAGATAGCGAGTTATAAACCCTTTTAAAACATCACAACATGAAAAACAGTTTTTATTATACACACACAGTTTTTATTTTATTAGATATTTATTTATTTAGCATTCCACATCATACACATCATACAAATATTGAAAAATTAGTTTAGTTAAAAAATAACAGATAATATATGACAATTAAAGGAATAAGGAATAATAATGGAACCCCCACGAAAGTACATATGCCCTCTTACTCGAATATGGTTCAAAAAGCATTTCTCTGATACCTATATAAGCGAGTGAATGGTTACTATCCCTTTTTGTACCCGACTAAATTCCTCCTGGGCTCATTAGGATACAATTCCTTGAAGGTCAGACGGGAGAGAATCCAATTGGTCACGATGTGTAAAATACTCCGAGGTAAAATCGATGCACCGGATCTGCACCAGAAGCTGTGCAAATTCTTCGTTCCAGATAAATACCTCCGTGCTAGAAGGCACGGTTTATTTGCAGTGCCGACGTGTAGAACTGTAGCCCGAGCCAACTCGCCTATACCGCGCTCGCTATCTTCTCTCAACGCTCTCCTGAGTGCCAATCCAAGTTGTGATCTGTTTGCGGATGGATGGCTGGAGATATTGTCTGAGTGCTTGCGTTTTTGTGAAAGGAAGGAATGATTTATTGGTAGACTAGTAAAGATTTAATTTTTTTTTTTTTTTTTTTTAATTTAATTTGTTTATATTATTTAATGTCACTTAATCTTTATTGTATCTTTATTCTTATCTTTAATTATTGTAATTGGACTTGTCCGTTTTAATTAAAGTAAAACTAATAAATAAAAAATAAATAAAAATAAGTACATAACTTTTTAAAGTGATATATATATGGAGCAATGACTGTTTTCTCGTTATCCATGTATGTACCATCTCTCTCTCTCTCTCTCTTCGAGGGGTCAGGGCGAAGGGAGAGATTGAGGCACGGGATACAATAAACAGTAAAGATTCCGGCTGATTTATAACTAGAACAACATAATTATGACTACACTACGAAATTAGCCAACAGCAGAGTTATTGTGATGTGAATGTAGAATGTAGAGTGTCAATGTATGTATGTATTCCAGCGATAAAGAACAAGCCGGTCCGCAACGAGGACCCGAAGGATGCCAAGCTGCGAGAGTACCAAGCGGAGATAGAACGGCTGCGCGCACTCATCGACCAACGTCGAGACCACGAACGGAAGACCAGAACCAAACCGCATCGGAATAAGGCGCAGGACAACACCGGATACTGTGAGAACATACCGTTACCACTACCTCTAACGCGGCGTTCATGATTGCCCCCAGGGGACGACAAGTCATTTCAAATGGGGTCCGAATATTGATGAAAAAGTTTATCGAAGTCTAGGAAAAAACAGTCGCCCAGTCATAGATTCCCTAGTTATTTTAACACATTGACACCAAAACGTATGTAAGCGTTACGTAAGCGTGTGAACCCCGCTTACGTAAATTACTACGTGAAGTTATTAAATTTACTATATTATTATTTATATTGTATAAATTATAGCAAGACTGTCATCATTCTACCGGCCAAGACGGTCTGGAATCTGACGTTCCGAGGTCCGGATTTGGGCCGCGGTCCGCCTCTTGGCGACTCTCGTTTTAGGTTAGATACCTAAATCATCGTAAAACTCGTTCATATTTTGAATGTCTTTTGTTGTTGAATCACCAGCTATAGAAGAAGAGATCGACACCACGAGCATCGAAAGCGAGCACATCCTCGCCGAGTCCACCATCGAACAGGAGAAGAACAAGACCGAGGAGTTGGAGCAACAGATCCGAGCGTTGGAACAACGACTGGTCCGGGGCGGGGGAGGAAAGGATCTCATCAACGATCTCAACGAGAGCAGGATCATCTTGGAGCAGAGGAACGTCGAGATTGCGGAGAGGAGACAGCGGGAGGTGGAGATGCAGCAGAGAATAGATCTCGAGGAGGAGACCACGGCTATCGTCACCGACACCTTCGCCACGTTGCAGCAGGAGGTCGACCATAAGACTCACAGGTACAATGTGTGGGGGAGGCGGAGGCCGCTACTTTATATTGGGTTGTTTAGAGTTGGGAGAAATGAACCGGGGCCAGGCCGGTTGTCGCGCAGCTTGACGAACTGTTCTGATATCGACGTGTTTAGGTTGATTCGTGTAGGTATGCATAAAAGTTATTAAAAATTAATAAAGGCGTGTGTCCTCTTTCTATGCGCCTTTGGCCACATTTACTTTTTTCTATTTAATATATCACAAAATAATAACAAAAAAATCTTAAAATTAAATGTAAAATGACATTATCGAAGTTACTACATTTAGCCGTTTCAACATTCTTCATATCAACCAAAAAGTTTTAATTCGTTTGTTAATTTTTAATTGAGTACTATTATTGCCCAACCATTTTTCATCAAACTCCATAGATCTATTGAGAAAGAAAAACTGTCACGGTGGCTCATATTACCGCAGTCAAAAATCGGATATCACTGAAAATACTTTTTATTTTATCACTTTTTTATCTCTTGGCTGGCTACAAAAATATTAAATGAGAAATAGTTTGATGAGAATACAGATTTTTTGGTATAATTGTTTTTTCGCCAGCATACTACTTATTCGTGGCCTGGAGTGGACATTGAGCATTACTGTAATGTGAAAATTGCTCGTCGCCGACAAGAATTGTACTTAGTTGTGTTGTATATGTGTAAGTGGTGTAGATGATACGTGTACACACACAGTAGAGTGGCAGTGGGTGAGGGTGTGACGGATGTGTGTATTCAGGGTGAAGAAGTGCCTGTCGACGTACGCGCGCGTGCGCGAGGAGTGCGTGGAGCAGCGCGAGGCGCACGACGGGGAGCGGCGCGAGCACGAGGCGCTGCAGGCGGCGCTCGTGGCCGACCTGCGGCGCCGCCTGCTCGTGGCCGACAGCTTCGTGCCGCTGGCCGGCCGGCCCGCCGTGCTGCGCGCCCTCTACCGCGCCGACACCGACGCGCCGCACCACAGGTACTCCACCCGCACACACCGACCACTGTGTGTGCTCTGCTAACGCTGGCTTTTTTGATCACTGGTTAAATCGACCAATGGTTAAATTTATTGACAAATTGTTAAAATCAGACTAAATTCGTTTTTTCAACCCTGGTTAACTATTTTTTCCATACAATTTAACCATTGGTTAGAAATTTAACTATTTGTATTATATTAACTTAACCGTAACTAACGGTCAAAAAACCGGCCCTAAGGCATTTATATTAAGAAAACGGGAGATGAGGTACTGGTTTCTCGAAAATGACAAGCTCAAATTAGATCACATTACATCTACGTACGTCAGTAAAGTGAGTACGAGCGAATAATATTGTTGTCTCGGTCGCACTTCGGTCTTAGGTACGTCTTTTTATCTTTGTTGTACATTATATTATGTCACTGTGCAAACTTGAAGACTCTTGACTTGAAGACCTCCAAATTGTACTTTTCGGGAAACAATGACTCTGGCAAGGTGTTCCATTCCTTTACAGTTCGAACAATAAATGTTGACTTGAACCGCTTTGTTCTTCAGTCTTACTTAAATAAATATTATGTTCGAATTCGACACTACCCTTTCGAGTTAACCAATAGGATTAACCTGCCGGTTAGGAGCTATAGGTACAGGACTGGTCAATACGAGTGGTGCCGGGTCGATTATAGTGTCAGGTAGGTCATAAGATACTTCCTCGTCACGATACCATAGGTGGGGTTTGCCAGAAGCTTCTTTGGTAAGGTTAAGTTGAGTTTGTAAGATAGTGGCAAACTACATAGACTACAAAACAGTAGTAAGAAAATTACAAATTATTAAAATTACGACCCCTACGTAAATGTACTTAAATTATTATAAATATATATCTAAATAAAAATATGCATATTATATAATACGTAAAATATCAGAAGTGTCAATAATACATTAGATATTATAAAATAATAATATTCTTTATAACTTGAGTCATCCTGTATTGCCTGAGAGTCAAGTTCAGATTTTATTTTCGTAGGTAGTTGTCTAGTAGGTACCTCTGTCACAGCGTGTCGTTGAAGTTGTTTTTATTAGTAGATAAGTAATTACTTGCTGCATAATAGATGGTTACTGGTAACAGCTGTCGATGTACTTATTGCAATAGATATACCTTTTTGTACAGATAGTTAAAAAATTTACTATTAAGTTTTGTTACTTACTCGTATGTCACACAGTAGCACAGTTGGTAATGAGCTATTGTGAGTACCAACTCAAACCTACGTGGTTTAATGGTACAATATAAATTTTCTGTTTGTTATATGTATTAAATAAATGAGAAAAAAAAAGGTTAGGCCAGGTAAATAGTACCAACAAACGACGAGCATGCATGAAGAATGTGACGAATGTGTCGTAGCAAGTGGAAAGAAATAGTCTCTGCCTACCCCAACGGGAACAAGGCGTGACCGTATGTGTGTATGTACCTATAAGGTAATATGTAATGTTGCAGTATATCGGAGCCGCTGACGTCCCGGCCGCTGGCGGGCCCGGGGCGGCGGCGGCCCACGTGCGCCGCCGCGCTCGCCGCGCGCCTGCCGCGCCACCGCGCCGACAACCTGCTGGACCTGGCGCCCCTCCCGCTGCCTGCCACCACGCGCGCTCTGCCCCCGCCACGTAGACACACACAGGTCACTATCTACACAACCTGCCGGACCCGCCACCACATGGGATCCATGGACATCTTTTACCTTACGAAACATAGACGAAAAATTCTTGACTCGTATTGAAAAAGTTTATTGCGCATTCGTAGATTTGGAAAAGGCGATTTGAACAGAGTGACGAGGAATGAACTGTGGTATATGAGAACTGTATCTGTATATGTGTTGTGGTGAGCGGCGACTCGATACGAGCATGGAAATCACTGGACAAGGGTTCCAGCACTTGTGTCAGGATTGTCGGAGCTTAAACAGACTGGTTCAACAGGATACAGGACCTCTTAGCAGTTTGAAACAATTCTATGGAAAAAGTACTACTAAATCCATGTTTTGTATTCCCGTTTCCTCCGAATACAGTAAACCTATTTGATATATATATATATATATATATCCTGATATTTTAAAGTTGAAGTAAACTATGTCCCTATCATATTATATTTTATATCATCATAATATGTATTATTTTTGTTTATAAACTCTACATTTGTTTTAGTGTACGTTTCAATAACGCGAGTAAAAGTGCGATTTTTAGAATACAAAACATCGATTTGGTAAATGTTTCATAGGATTGTGTCAAATTCCTAGAATACCATGACATGAAGGCCTTAACATCGAAAAAGATGTTAGACAGTAATATGTGGCTTCGTTATGGCTGCAACTTATTCATAGACAAATCTCATTGCGGATTTTGAAACTATAAGACATAGGGTTATATTGGCATCATCGTTGCTTGATTTTACTTCCGAATCGATCGATCTGCTAATTCATTTCCTATAAAAGTTTTGCATCTCTTCTTCCTAGGATTCACAAATAAACTAGATTCAAAAAAAAATCTCGTACCTATTTTTACTAGACCGCTTGACCTAGAATTTGAAAGATCATGGATGTGACATGCCAAACATAATGATGAACGTATGTTATATTGCAATGTTCCAGCAGGTGCGTACTCCAGTGAAGAAGGATCCGGAGCCGCTGGAGAGCGGGGCGGGGCGGGGTGGCGCCCGGGGGCGGCCCCCCCCGCCCCGCGCCGCCACCGCCCACCGCCTGGGGACCGCCGGCGGCCGGTAGACCGCGCCGTACTACACTTACTGCCGATACATCCATGAAGCTCGCCCGACACTTTATGAGCTCTCCGAAGATAGGCTGCGCTTATTGTACGTGTCCAAGTACTGCGCAGTTATAACGTGCGGGAGCTCATCAAGTATTGCGCGAGACCGTAACGCCGGTGTCGCGACGAACTGCGCTCGTAACCTTGCTCTATACACTAATACTTACAAAAACGGTGTAGCAATACAACTAGTATATACACACTATTCTTGTTTTATCACTGTACATTCTGAAGATTACATTACAAGACGCGGTTCGTTGCGGCGCTCGACACGGGCTCTATAGTTTAAAAGTTATCGCATATTGTTGATAGTACTAGTCGTGGGCAGACACGGCTAATAACTAAACCTGCCCGTTTCATACTATAATTCGTTTATACGTCGAGCTCCCGTGAGGTCGATATTTTTGTACTTGTTAGCTTATAACAATGTTCCTCGCCGCGGCTCTATACAGCTTTCGTACACGACACGTAGCGGGTCATTCCCATGCGCCATTCGATACTGTCCTCCCACTCGATGTCGGCACTAAGATGACAGTGAGCAAGGACCGTATACATTGAAGGCAACTCAGGTCAGCTGTGGTCAGAGGAGAGTGTAAATAAAAATGATGCTTTATTCATATAAAGTAACATCAGTCTGTTTAACTTTTTGGGCCCATATAATATAAGAAATGCCCAAGTACTGGCGTGGCGGGTGCTGTGCGACCATGGCATCTGTATTATGTCGCAGGCAAATTCTCAATTCTTAAATCTTTCTTTTAAAATCTCATGAAATTATATTGTAACAATTAGCTGTCTTATGTTGATAGTTTTAATAACATAATAAGGGCATTGGGTTTGCAGTGAGCTCTGCTACGGCGCGTGTACGAAGACACTTATAAGTCAGGAACTTTCGAGGGCGCCACATGAGGTCTCATGAGGTTATCTTGGCATGGCGGAGGCAGGTGGCCTGTATTATAATATTATAATGTTTAATATAGGTGTAGAGGTGTTGTCAGTTGTCACAAATCCATAGTGGCGGCGATGCGTTGATCTCAATCGCGATAATTCCCAGTATTTAAGTGAACGCGCTTCATAAGAGTAATATTAATATTTTATATTTATTAACTCTCGTTCTCGGTCCTCTCCGAGATCGTTCCAAACTCTCTCATCCAAATTATTGGTTTGTTAGTCGATTTTAGGTTGTTGATTTTTTAAGATTTTTTATTTTACCGTTGTTTTTTAAAATTTTATTTAGTGCTTCGATGGCCACGTGATATTAGATAGGTTAATGTAACTGTACAGAGATACAGCCGTACACTGGTATCGTTTATGATGAATTTTTAGTATATTTTGTATCGCTAGAGTTGTGAAGATATTATCTCTGTATAGTAAGTAGACAGGTATCGTGAGATGTGTCGAACGCTGTTCCCAAATGTGATCCAAATATTGTATAATATTATTATGTTCAAATGTGTTACCAAAGAAGGAAACGGTCCATTCCAAGATGATCCCGCGCGTGACCCACCGGCCACCTCTTATTATTGTTTTGAACCATTTGTGGCCGTATTATTTTTTTATTTCCAGACACGGTTTCTAGTCAATCATTCTTGTATACAAATAATGTAAATAATTATATTTTAGGCATTTCAAAAGTATAGAAAATAGTGTATAGGTAGGTTGCTCATGTTCGCACAATACTTTTTGAATACCAGAAATTAATTAATGGAAATGGAAATTATGAAATGAAATTGTCTATTTATTTAAATTATTAAATAAATAAACGTAATATTTGTATTAGTTGTGCAGTGTGGAGGTAACAGCTTCATTAAGTACTTGTATATTTTTGGATGTAAGGACTTCGATTCAGTATTGTTTATATCGGCTTTGTAATAATTTATATATTTATTGTGGAATTACAGTGAAGCAAATCATGTGATATTTATTTGGAAACCGCTAGTCAGCTGTGCCGCATACACGCTTATACTCACTAATAAAACGTTTTAAATAAATACGGGTTTTTCTTTTAGTTATCTTTTTATATCATCATTATTATCACCATCTCATTATAGGACGTCCACTGCTGAACATAGACCTCCCCCATAGATTTCCATCCAGTGTGGTTGTAAGCGGCCCGTCTCCAGCGTGTTCCTGCCGTCTTTATCAGATCGTCTGTACACTTTGTGGGTGGTAATATTTTTTTTTTATGTACTTATCTGTTATATACATATCGATTTCATAGTATTTTTCACCAAGTAACTTAATACCAATTATTGTCGAAGACGAGGAACATTACACCACAGAAGAAAAGGAACCCTCCATTCTCAATCTTTTTTTAATATTCTACATTTTCCCGCTATCTATATATTTTGTATGCATTATGCATAGACAAAATAGAAATTTCATGGACATTTTGGCGGTTAACTGTCACTCTAAAAAAGGCGTTTCCGGTCTTGGGTTTATAAACGAAGCGTTTGTTTTTGAACGATTGACTAGTGTTGTGCATAAACAATTTTTAATAATTAAGCTAGAACTACATCTGGCACACGTGTGCCGACTAGCTGTTTAGAGCTACATTAGATCCACGCCTAATGTGTGGAACTAGAAGAAGAAGAAGACATGCTGTGTGCGGTGTGCCGCCGTTCTTCCGCTATTCTAGCTTATTATTCTTACTATTTGGTAATATATTTAAGTCAAAGAATAAAATATAGATAAATTAATTAATTACCTTCAACATTCATATATTATATTAATGCGACTGTTAATAATAAATAAATTAATATTTTGATATCCTTTTTATCATAATGTTATCCCCTCTGGCGTTCTTCTTTTCTGATAAAAACCAGTGATTTAAATCAGGGCCATCTTTAACCTATTGGAACCCTGGCGCACATTCGGACTAATAACACGAGCCCTTATGTCTTTCACAGAGGACTATTTTAGTAAAACTGGCATAATAATATCTTTCAAAGTCTAGGTATGGCTAAAAACATCATCATTTGCCCAAGCAGCTTGTTGAGGGCGCGACGAAAAAATATTAGAATTTGGATTCACCAATGAACGGCGTGATGAATTAGAAGTTAAGATGTAAGTATATGAATTATTTAGTAGGTGATCGGTAGAAACTTGGGGGGGGTCCCACAAAGTTCTATGAGGGTTCTTAATTTATTAGTTGAATATTAAATTGCCTGATAAGATACCATTTATGTACCAAATCAAATGAAATATGGCCAAAAAATTGATTTTTGTTCAGCTGTCATTAATCAAGCTAAATAATTAGACAAAGTAGTGAGGACTTTAGGAACAGCCTTACCCTTAAGTGCCGCTGAATGATATTTTCTTGACACAAAAGACAAAATAACGCTATGTTTTACTTGACCCTGGCAAATGCACAGATCGTGTAACAACATTAAATATATATTATTCAAACAAACATTTAACCGTTACAAAATATCGACAATCGACTATCGATTTTCCAGGGGCTAGTAAAATTATCGTAAAATCATAGACATCTGACATCACTATATTTGTAACGGTCGCTCATTTTCAAACGTACAGTGGCTTTGTTTCGGTTGTTACAAAATGTGAAATCTTATAAATTCACTACATTTTGCTTCAAGAATGGCGGAAAAGATAAAAGACTATCAAGTTATAGACGTTCTATGCGGCGGGACA
Source organism: Hemistola chrysoprasaria (assembly GCA_947063395.1). Classification (NCBI taxonomy): domain Eukaryota; kingdom Metazoa; phylum Arthropoda; class Insecta; order Lepidoptera; family Geometridae; genus Hemistola; species Hemistola chrysoprasaria. The sequence goes on along the minus strand of OX346709.1, from coordinate 2,454,685 downwards.
TTCTACAAAGTGCGCCACAAGGTCACCAACAACATATTCGCATGGAAAGCGTACAACTGCTGCGCTTACTCCGACGAACAGATACAAAACGTCGTCAACGAGGTGAAAACAATAAGCGAAGCTTCATCGGACAACCTCCTGCGATACTACGACACCATTCTTCACCGCCCGACCAAAACTTTGTACTTTGTCCTTGAATTTAATTCGTGGCGAAGTGTGCAAGAATTGCTGGAGGAATGCAAGGTCGCCAACAAACACTTCTCGGAGAAGTTTGTGTGGCACCTGCTGCATGAGTTGTCGCGGGTGTGTAAGGCTGTGGCCGACTTGAACGTGGTCATTTTACGAAAATGCATTTCGCCTACATCTATATTTGTGGGCGACAACGGCGAGCTTCGGGTGAACTGCTTCGAGCTGGCACCGTCCGTGGAGACTGCGGACCTCACGCGACAGGTCGGCGACCTGATCCGTACGCTGTGCCACCGCACCGGAGTCACAAACGACAAGACACTGGGATTTCATTACAGTGACGACCTCAGAGACATTATTTGCTTTCTAACCGAAGACAGGAGCACTCCCTTGCGGCCGGACGTCATCCTCTACCACCCCACGGTGCTCACACACTTGGAAACACTCCCTGGACTGATCAAACATAAAGACATACTCGTGCAGACCAAACTATACTCCACATCTGAAGTTAACAAATGTGACTCAGAGAAGGAGGTGGAGCTGTGCAGAGCGGTGGAACCAATGCCCAGGACCATATTCAACGTGGGAGACAGTCCTATTTACTGCAACATAAGCCCAAAGAGGAAAATTAACTCGGAAATAACAGGTGCAAACTGGAGTCGCGAATGTCTGTCTCCAACGCTGGCCGCCCTTGCGCTGGAGCTCCCCGGATACGTGCCTCGCAGCCGGAGACCTTACAGCGAAGCCCTAGGGTCCTACACTCGGCCACAACTAGTGTCAGAGCAGACTTTAAGCGAGGAGTGGATGTCGCGCCTTGTGACGCTGCGCCAGCGCGAGGAGACACTCAACAGGCGGGAGAAAGATCTCATCGCTAAGGAAATAGTAAACAGTCCTTCTAATAAAGTGATACAGTCTAAGGAGTCCCAGGATTTTGTGGACAACGACAGCAATGGTATAACCCTGCCTCTGATGGTGTCGGCGGCATGCGAGGAACGGCGCGAGTCATCTCGTCGTAGACAGCGGTCTGCCCGCGCGCGAGGCCGCAGGAAGAGCTATGGATACGAAGATCTGGACAGCTCTCTCTCTGCCGACGCGGGTGATACCAGCATGACCATCACCGCTATTAAGTATACTAAAGATAACATGCCACGGCGCACCATCTTCCCTGAACTCTCCACCAAGAAAGTGCACTTTACATCCACCAACCCCTTCACAGAGAGTGACGAAAGTGTAACCCTAACGTTTTACGAGTTGGATAATGTAGACCAGGACGGCTATCAGGTGCCTCAAGGGACATCACACAGAGATATCAGTAAGTTCAAGTATTTGGATATAGACAAGGCGAGTGAGAAGAGAACTGCCACCAACTGGTCTCATTCATCTCCTTCTAAACAAGCTAAGATAACTAAGAATGTGTTTAATGATATCTCCAACCACAGCAGCATTAGGAAGACTCCTTCCAAGAGCAGTTTGACTTCTAGAGGATCGGATTTGTCGAGGTTGTCTATGATGTCTGCCAGGAGTCACTGGAGCATAGACTCCTCGGTCAGCAAGGTGACTGAAGGCGGGATATTCGAGAGGACACGCTCCAGCATCAGACAGACCCTGGCGCAGACTCCTGTAGCCCCTGACATGAAGAAAAAGTCTCGAAAATCATTGATCACATTTAAAACTCCATTCAAATTCTTGTCTTCTAATAGATATTAAGTGCTTCATTGATCTCTCAGCAGAGTAAGCTTACATTTATTATTATTCACTATGGTTGTGGTTTTTTTTAATAAATAAGTATCTTAGTGGTAGAATATAGTTGATAATGTTGCATTTGTCTGCTTGTTCCTTAGTTCTATAAATGTTTTATTGGAACCAGTTGAATTAATTGTATAATTACAATGAAATACGGACAATAACCCACCTTAATGTTAGCATAAACAAATTATTATAGAATTTGTTCTATATTATTATATTAAAATATTATGTATACATAATAATATTATAATATAACAAATTATCGAATTTTATAAAATCAATTTTATTATAATTTAGAATAGTAACATAATATGATTATACCTATTATTGAAGACTAATTGCTAATGATTTATGTACTACATATTATTTAAAATCAATCATTATGAAGTACCTTTAGTAAGATGTCATAATATTAGAGTATTCCAATATTTTATAGTGATTATGCTTTCCAACATTTTGTAATTTTATGAACTTGTCTTTATGTCTTCCATTCTTTAAAATGAAATTATGCTAAAATACATTTTGTTATAAGAACTAGTTTGTAAGCAAATAGTTTTATAATAATAGATAAAATGCCATATTTTTTCTTTGAAATAATAATTAAGGATTACCATTAATGAAAACAATTAAATGTGAAAATCAACATAGTATGTTTTATTTGGATCACAAGTTATCACTCATTAGTTTTAAAAACATTGATGGATTGTTTAGTATGTTTCATAGTTCAATGTATTATTTCTTCTTATTGAGTGCCTTGTCCGCTCCTTCTAGATACTTCTTGGGCAGTCCATACTTCTCTATCAGGAGTTTAGCAACATAGTGTGTCTGGAAATAATAACAATGGTTAAATTAATAAACAGTTGACATGAAGTTCATTCAATGTTCCAATGGATCTCTCAAACATAAATTATTATTAAACATATATGTTCATTCTGAGGAATAATTTGATATTATAATATACCTGGGTATAAACTACAACTGATGATGATGATATGAACAATATGATGATAATGGAAGGACCGAGTCTTATCAAGTAGTTCCACTGTAAATTATCTTTACTAACATAACATACGAACACGTCTTTTTCCCGAAGAGTTAGGCAGAGGTGTACCCAGGACTCAGTCCCATAGGTAGGTACATCCACATTTTGCCAGTATGTTATTGGTCCCATGTAATAGGGGGCGAGTTTATTGCAATCTATCGGGCACAGGTACATCATGCGCTATCGGGCATTTTTCTTTTTCTATAATCTTGATCTTTCCCACACTTCTTCATTCATCATCTGGTGCTATCACACATTCGTCCTATTTACATCATCTTCATCATTCCCAAACTCCTTCATTCATCATCTGGCGTTATCACGAATTCGTCGTATTTCTATCACCTTCATCTTTCCCACACCTTCATTCATCATCTGGTGCTATCATGTATATGTTGTATTTCTATCATCTTCATTCTTCCCACACTCCTTCATACATCATCTGACGCTATCACGTATATGTTGTATTTCTATCATCATTTTTCCCACACTCCTTTATTCATCATCTGGCGCCATCACACATTCGTCCTATTTCTATAATCTTTATCTTTCCCACACTCCTTTATTCAGCATCTGGCGCCATCACGCATTCGTGGTGGTTGTACCTGGTCTCCCTGCAGCATGAGCTGGTCGGCGCTGGCGGCAGCGCTGCGGGTCACGCCGCAGGAGACGGCGGCCGCGGTCTGGCTCTCCGCCGCCAGCGCGCGCGGACTCAACCCGAACCACTCCAGGTTCGACACCAGCGTCACCTGGAGAATACACCATCTCCTATACGACCACACCCCACTACCTACTACACAGACACTGCACACCATTGATATAAAGAAAAGGGGAGATAGGGTACGTTCTCCCGGCGCTTACTCAAACAACTGGCACGTGCAATTTGCTCAGTGTGAAGTTTGCACAGTGACATAATATAATGAACAACACAGATAGAAAGACGTACCTGCGACCGAGACAACAATATTATCTGCGAACTATAGCGTATGAAAACTCGTGAACAAAACTGTTATTATTATTATGATTGAACTAAACTGAACATTACATTTACATTTGTTTATCTTGGAATAAGAGTTTTCATTACGAGTTTTCATGCGCTAAAGTTAAAGCCTATGTTCAGCCTCGCAGAGATGTACCTTACCAAATTTGACAGTAATTATCTTCTTTACATTGAGTATGAAACAAGGTCGGTTTCCACGTCTGTCTGTCTTTCTGTCTGTATACCCGCTCTAAACCACACAACGGATTTTAAAGAGTTTTTTAGATTTATTTATATGTATATAATACTTCATTAAAGTATTGCATAACTTGGTTGAAATATGTATAATGCATAAACAATAACATGAAGATCAATGTTGAAGAGGTCATAAAAACTATACCGATTGGGAGCCTTGACGTGCGTGGCTACATATGTATGCAGGGTTCCATACCTAGATACCTGAACAAAACGCTTCCAATCCCACAAACAATTCGCCTATTAAGAAAATACAGCGCCACATAATTAGTTCCTTGAGAAAAGTATGGAAATATGCAGTAAAATGGCCATCACTTTTGATTGCGTCAACTTAGAAGTATGATTTATTACGGCCACAAGGGACCGCAGATCTGAGTAGTTGATATCAATTTCAACTTGATACGCGTTCCCGTTAAAAATTGTCTTGACAGACGGAAAGACAAACGGTCAGACAGATAACAAAGTGATTCTATAAGGGTTTCTTTTTTTCTTCTTGAGGTATACCCCTTTTTCCTCCGAATATAGTAGTAACCTTTTTTTATATATTATTATAAATTATTAAATTTTTGTAGTGAACGTCTAATCACGCGAGTGAAACTGTTTTATAAAAGTTCACTATGAAATAAACCGAGTTTATAAGAGAAACTAAAATGACAGGGACATAGCTTACTTCACTATTAAAATATCAAGATGTAAATTTAGAGAATTATTGATAATATTCCGAGGAAATAGGGGAATACAAAACATCGATTTGGTAAATTTTTCATAGGATTGTGTCTAATTTTTGTAGTGGTAGGCCTCTTCAGCAGGGGGCCGCCTGGGGAAGTACCACACCTTTGCCAGTTATTCATCCGCCAAGTGGTAATGTGCAAACATTACTGTGTTCCGGTATGCAGGGCAATGTTACCAGCGAATTTCTGGGCATGATGAGTATCAACAACTAATATCTCTTGTGACAGGCGCAGTGCAGTGCCGCGCAGAATTTTAAAACACTGGGTGGCACTGTGTCTGATATAGGCAATCATGATGCTTACCAGATTTGCTCGACTTGTACACTCACTATCATAAAAAAAACCTAAAAGGCCGCGTACTCTCTTAAGGTATGGATCGATTAAATTGTATTTAAAGTATGATATAGTTACCTTCTTGTTGCCGCTCCTCTTGTCAACCTGCATCGTGATAGGCTCCAGCTTGGTCTTGGAGAGAGTCACGCTGCCGTCTGAGAACTGTATCTCTGTGCTCGCCGTCATCTTGCTCACTATGCACGCCATTAGGACGTCCCACTTTACTGACTCCTGACGAATTATTATATTAACTACATTACTACTATATATTACAATTGTTATAATTTTTTTCAATAGAGACACTCACCAATATATAATAGTTGTTGAGTGACAAAATTTTTTAAACCTCAGACCCCCACCGGAATAGGAAGGAATATCATAAGTTTGACAGGTATGTCTGTGTCTCTGATGCAGTTTTTAATTAACGAAAGTTTTTAATTTTGCTTAATTAATTAAATTTTTAATTAATTAAGCATATAAATAAAAATTAACGAAATTGTTTTATAGACTTATTTTAGAGATTTATTTATGTGGGGGATTATATATTATTTTGTATACCTTCAAGATAAGAACCGTCATATTCACCTGTTCAGGTTTCCCGACAATCTTGGCAAGCGCGGTATCTAAAGTGACAGCGCCCTTCGTGTGCGTGGAGGTTAATTTCTTCGTTTTCACGTATTCATTGATGTGGGTTCTCACTTCCGCTGGAGTTAGGGCTGTGCCCTTTCTGGAACATATACTTCTCGTCAGCTCATGCTCTCCTGACACTTCATAATGAAATATTGTCTTATTTAAGACATTAATAGAAAACTACTTAACAAGGTACTAGAAGCAGCCCTGGGACACTTCGCATTATAGGCATGAAGCTAAAAGTAGCCGGGGCGTCCGTCTTGACGGTAAAAATTCTACGGGTTAGACGGAGAGAACAGATAGAGAGATACGCGATAGAAAGAGGGGTATCTTATAATTTAACATAACGATAATTAGTTAGGCGCTGTGCGACCTAAATTGCACTTTATTGTAGTGGTAGGCCTCTTTTGCAGGGGGCCGCCTGGGGAAGTACCACACCTTTGCCAGTTATTCATCCGCCAAGCAGTAATGTGCAAACATTACTATGTTCCGGTATGAAGGGCAATGTTTCCAGTGAAATTACTCGGCATGATGAGATTCACCAACTCATATCTCAGGGTGACAGGCGCAGTGCAGTGCCGCGCAGAAATTTTAAAACACGGGGTGGCACTGCGTCTGATATGGGCAATCATGATGCTTACCATCAGGCACCTGATTTGCTCGTCTTGTTACTCACTATAATAAAAAATAAAATAAAAAAACTTTATTGCGTCGGAGCTAGAGTCGCTATTTATTTAAATGATTTTGAGAAGTGTCCCTTCTGTCCCTTTATGTGCTAGAAGTCACATACCCGCGCTTGACCATGTCGCCGCTATAAGTGACTCATTAGTCACCTGTAACTATGTTTGTGTATGTGAACTATATTATGAAACTAGATGATCTAGCGAACCTTAAAAGTAATATTAACATAATTAATCGATGATTTATAACAATATTCCGGCCTTAGAAGTTTCAATAATGTGACAGTTGTTGTCGTTCTGTCAAAACCTTTGAACAGCTGAAGTATGTAAACAAAAGCAAAATTGATATTTTTTACTTATCTCTCGGAGAAATTTTCAATTTTTCTCTTCATAAGAGCATTGCTCAAACTTCAAGAGATATTACTAAATAATGAGCTGTGCTCAATCGCTTTAAATTTGAATAAATAATGTGGGTACACTTTCACACACGGTCATCTGGTCCCAAACTATTATAACCAGAAGACTGATATACTCAAACTCAAACAGATTTATTCAAATAGGTCGTAATCTGACACTTTTGTACGTCAATGAAGATACAGTACTGAGTCTACCGTGCGTTCGGAAAGATACCTCTACAAGAAGAACGCACAAGAAACTTGTAGGGCTTAATTTTTTCAACAGATAGTTTCACAATATTTGGTTTGGTTACATTCGTTTTCTTTGAAGGTGCCGCGAGGCGGCTATGCAGAAGTTTCCAGGCATCTTTGTCCTCTATGTACTGGTTGACTTTATAATAAGCCTTCTTAAGTAAAGTAGATTTTATATAGGTTTTGAATTTACCGTCTGAGAGCCCAGTTATCTCTTTTGAGATTTTATTATAGAAACGTACACTATTTCCTAAGAATGTCTTTTTAATTTATAATATAAATATGTTACTTGAGATGAGGGAAGAGCGGCAGCACGGCCGCGGTGATGCAGAGCATCTCCCTGATGATGGGCGGCACGTACTGGCTATCAGAGGGGGGCGGCGGGGGCGGCGCGCGCGTGACGTCACGCAGGGGCAGCGACCGCACCAGGGGGTGCGCCGGGTTCACCGCCACCAGTGAGCTCACGCCCTTCTCCAGCTCGCGCGTCTCCACCAGGCCTTCCTTGAACATACACACACTAACAACTACATCTACAGGAAACGTGTATCGATATATTTAGATAAGGACACAATATATAAGCGTTGAGAATGCTTGTGCGGACTTGTGAGCGGTATGCGGCTGAGCACGGTCTTAGGTATAACGTGAGGAAAAGCGAAATGCTTGTTTTCAAAGTAGGGACTAATAAGCCTGCAGAGGTTCCTCCCGTTATGCTTGATGGTGAGCAGTTGAAAGTCGTTGACAGGTTCAAGTACCTGGGTCATATGATCTCTGACGACCTGAAGGACGATCTGGACATAGAAAGAGAGCGCAGGGCATTGGCGGTGAGAAGCAATATGCTGGCCCGTAGGTTTGCTCGGTGTACTAAAGTTGTCAAACAAACTCTTTTTAGAGCATACTGCCAGTCCTTTTACTCGAGCAGCCTATGGGTCCGGTATACGCAACGAACCTATAATGTTCTGAGGGTGCAATATAATAATGCTTTCAGAGCGCTGTTGGGGCTACCACGATATTGCAGTGCATCTGGCATGTTTGCCGAGGCGGGTGTGGATGGCTTCCATGCAATAAGACGAAAGAAGGTAGTCTCCATTTTCAGTCGTCTACGTGGTAGCGCCAACAGAGTTCTGGAAATGATTGCATCCCGTCCAGATTGTCCCATCCAGAAATTCTGGGTGAATATTGTGACAGGGGCTGTCAAGTAGGTAGGAACATAGTATGTAAGTTAACCTAACACTAGTATTTAGTTTTATTTTTACTAACACTTGTTACTAACATAGTTTTTTAAGAATTGTAACTAACACACTATGGATCTGAATGATCCGAAATAAAAGATTTTTATTTATTTATTTTTATTTAATATAAAACGCAAATACTTTTCATGGGCAGAAAGTTTCGTCCGTGAATGGAATCAGTCAAAGGATATTTATCGTATTTTAAACAATAATTATTAACAATTTTTTTTTAATTTAAAATTACATATTATGATTAAAAATGCATATATTTTTTTTATATTCTTGTAATGACAATGTAAACAAATAAAATTAGATTAATTAGTGGTATTACCATTTGCATGGCTTCTAGGAATTTTCCAAATTTCTTGTATGAAGATTTCTTGATATCTATCGTTCTATCCGGCGGACATAGAGGATGCAGATGATTCCTGGAACAATTCCATCGATATAACATCGCCCGCGTGTCTCTACATCCGGGCCCTGGGAGGGGCACCGGCGTCCTTTGTGGGACATTATAAACTGCGCTCGCCGACCCGCCTGAATGTGTAATGGTGATAAACAGGCATCATGAAACATTCTCATTTCAATCGAGATGGTTGACAAGTTCCAGCAGCCCTGGGAACCAAAACTCAAGCTCTGCAGAAAACTTAACAGGAAAGAGGACCTCTGCAGTTTGACACTATTTTTGATCCTATGGAAAATTTACTAAATCGATGTTTTGTATTCCCCTGTTTCCTCCGAATACAGTAAACCTATTTGATGTATTTATATCCTGATATTTTAAAGATGAATTACAGAGTATGTCCTTATCATTTTATTTTTTTTATAAACTCTACATTTTTTTGTAGTGAACGACCAATCACGCGAGTAAAACTGTGATTTTTGGAAGTTCACTATGAAAAAACAAGGGATTATAAGGAAAAATTAAATTACAGGGACATAGGTTACTTCACTATAAAAATACCAGGATATAAATTTATGAATTAGGTTTATTATATTCGGAATATAAAATATCGATTTGATAAATTTTTCATAGGATTGTGTCAAATTCCTAGAAGGCCGCGTACGCTCTTAAATTTCTGGTCACTAAGCAATTACTGCATGCCCCGGGGAGGTTTTAATAGGCGGTAATAACAATAAAAATTTTAATTAATTACTGATGTCATCTAACCTTCCCGTGATTACGAACAGTGCAAGGTGTTTGAAACGACAACAATTAATAATATGTAAAGTGGAGATAAAATCCATTAAAAGTAGTTAAGGAGCCGGCGATCGAAGAATTTCCAATACAAACGTAGTTAAATCATTTGAAATCAGGGCATATGTATTTCCAACATTTTATGACGTTATTCATAATGAGACACTAGTTATCTAGGTTCCTAAATATATTTCAATCAAAAATAGAAGTACTTTACACAAATATATGATAAAAATCCAAAATATAGGTATTTTAAAATATTACTACAAGTTATAAGTACTTTAGACTAAAATATAATTAGGAACCTAGATAACTAGTCTCTTATTCCGAATAGAGTCATTAAATTTTGGAAATATGCTCTGATTTCAAATGATTCAACTATTACGTTTGTATGGGGAATTCTCCGGTTGCCGGCCCGTTAATTAAAACATATACTTACTTGTATAATATATTAGTTTTGAGCGGCAGTTGGACATTCTTCCCGTGCAGCTTGAGGAATGCGAGCAGACACCAGCGGAGCAGCCCGTCCATGTCAGATGGAATATCATCCTCCGTGTGGGATGATTCTGGCAATATATTATTATTGTTAACTACGCTTATATTATCATTTATTAAATTAGTATTGGTAGGCCTGCAAATGCAAAAACACAGCGTACATTCATTGATATTAAGAAAAGGGGAGATGAGGCACTGGCTTCTCGAAAATGGCATAAGTTCAGATTAGATCCCATTGGGTCCACCTACGTCAGTAAAGTAAGGTCGTACGAGCGAATAATATTGTTGTCTCGGTCGCACTTCGGTATTAAGTACGTCTTTCTATCTTTGTTGTTCATTATATGTCACTGTGCAAACTTCACGCTGAGCAAATTGTACGTGCCATTTATTGAGTAAGCGTTGGGAGAAAATACCCTATCTTTATATCAATGATATTATAGTAAGTGAAACAATATGTGCAGCTAGATTGTAATAATATACAATGTGCCCTTACATCAGTGTCGGAGACTGCAAAGGGTCCGTGTACTAGTCATGTGGTATTACTATCACTATGGAGACTAATCTGAAACCTCGACAAGAGTCAGCTCTTCAACATGTATGGAAGAGCTTATAATGCGATTTGGGATTAGTCTCCATTGTTAGCAGTTCCAAATGATCGTATATTCCCACTCGCCACCACCTATTCCGCCCACACTGGTGCGCTCGTGGTGAGTACGCTGACCACTTATACTCGCAAATATATTATAGTAAAATTAAGTTACCAGTGATAACAGAATCATCAGCCTCTTCACTAGTGTCCACCGCCTGAGTATCGTCCACAATGAGGCGAGGATCATTGACTGCGGGTGCGGGTGTACGAGGGGGGTGTGGCGCGGTGGGTTGCAGGGAGGGCCACTGTGCTCCCAGTGCGGGCCATTGTTCTTGTGCCGGCTGGAGGGATAACTGGGGACAATTCACACAACCTGTTATTCGTTAAGTATAGAGGAATACTTAAGGAACTGCATCTACAAACAATAGAGTGGATAATTATTCCCTATTTCTTCATATTTGTGTATCTTCATTTTGTATGGGCGACGTTTACCTTTAAATAGATTGTTATAAGAGGCATAGGAATAATTCCGTAATCCCTAAACATCATCATATTATATCATATATTGTATCATATTTCAGCCTATTCACACAGAACCTTAATTGAATTATACATGTATTACTTCCTCTTGAATGACTCCATCCATCGGTGAGAACCACATCAAAATCCATTGCGTGGTTTAGAAGTGACGAGGGTATACAGTCAATCAGTACATCTGTATGGATGGACAGAGGATAAGGATTACCTGTTGTACATGTGCAGTCAGATTGTCTGAGCGAACGTTGGATGGCGCTAGTTTTGGCCGAACTATCCTGTTGAACTTGTCGTCTTTGCACAGTTGGTCTCCATATATGTGGTATGTTTCCAGGCAGACTCCTCTGTAAGTATCACATTCCAATATCACTTACATTACACTACACTTGCACTATACATATTTAAAGGCGATTTAAGGCGATTTGAAACAATGACATTAAACAATTTCATACAGGCTATATTTTTATTTTTGAATTTTTTAATTAACTGGATTATTTTCTATGGACAAAAGTAATAAATAACATATTTACTAATTGAATACTAATCAACTGGCCAAAGAAAGAATTACATACGCAAAAAATTCGATTTCCTATTCAAAATATAATATCATATGAATGAATTTGTATTGGACTTTTTTTCTTGAACCTTCAATTCTTATTTTTGCAAGTTGTTCAGTATGATGGGGATTATTATAATATTAGAATGTATCATTATGTTTATTAGTATATAATATTTAATTAATTTATTTTTATATATTTAGATATGTGACTGCGTCGGTGGCGTAGAGGGCGCATGCTCGACTGCCAATCAAGAGGTCCCGGGTTCGATCCCCAGGTCAGGCAGTGTTAAATATTGGATTTTTCCATTAGGAATTATCTCAATAACTGCCTGGAGTCTGAAACTGTGCCTGGTAGATGGCAATAGGCTCGCCCCCTATTACATGGGACCAATAACATACTGGCGAAATGTGGGTGTATGTACTATGGGACTGAGTCCTGGGTACACCTCTTCCTACCCCTTCGGGAAAAAGGCGTGAATGTATGTTGTTATGTTGTATGTTATATAGATATGTATAGGCATAATACATATTTTTATTTTTTAAGTTTATAATGAATAGCCATTACTGTAGTTTGTGTTTATTTAATTTAGGTAATATTTATTATCTTTGTCACACCATTGACTAAATGTGATTTACGGTACTCTCCTCTCCCTGCACGGTTATCAGGAAGAGATCGCTCTAAGCATTAAGACTGCCAATTGATACACTATTTGTTGTACTTTATTGATTAATTTTAAGATTGTTTGTTTGTGGTGTACCAATAAAGTGTTTATCTATCTTTCTATCTATGGGTAGTTGAACTACCCAGTAGTTACACCTCCTTACATATTACCTAATTACACCTTTCTGTTATATCTTTTATAATCTAGTAAATTTTCTGTGCATTCCTAAACTAAGTGAGATCCTTTATCTTATGGCCCAAATCTGTTCATACCATAGAACATTCTCTTCCTAGCAGGGAACTTTAACTTCATTTGGCTGGTAAGGATTTTTCAGTTCAGAAATAGACTGTCAGTAAGCAGTCACAAGAGGTCTGTATCATATAAGATATTCTTTCAATATCTCATATGATTCAAGCAGTCATTACAGGCTGAGGCAATAAGAATTATTGCATTTTCCCAACAGCAGCCTGGATTTGTGCTCAGTTGATGGAAATAGGCTCGCCCCCTACTACACGAGGCTTAAAAAACCTTAGCTGGCTAGAATAGGTGCACATACTATGCTATGGGACTGGATCCGGGGATACCTCTGGTTAGGGGATAAACGTGAGAAGTTATATCATATTACACTTATAAAATTCGTGTTGTAGGGTTAATGGTATTAGAATAGTACCCCACCCCCTCTAGCCGTGGTTGCCATTAGAGCAAGCTAAGGGTCTCCGCCGCCTTGAGAGTGATCACGACGCGTAGTCTCGCTCAAGGCAGTGGAGGCCCTATTCAATTCAAATTCGCAAGCAACAGGCTAGTTGACTAAATTTGAAAAATTGGTTAATACATTATCTTACTATCTATTTTACCCTAAAAACTTATTATTTTTGAAAAATTCGATCATTTATATTGTGTATTTTTGGTTTTAAAAAATCAATTTGAATTTACCGCAAAAACGCTCCAGACTGTCATGGCGTTTTGAATGACGTCACACCGTGACAAACACAACAAAGGAATCGTGTGTTTTTCTGGGAGTTGTTAGTTTTCTCTAATTAAAAATGAATTCCTCTTATTACAAGAACTGTGTAGTGCCCCAGTGTAAAAGTACGACTATAAAAACGCCAAACAAATTATTCATTTATGTTCCAAACAATAAACATATACGAAAAAAGTGGCTAAACCTTGCGAGGAGAGATGATGCTAATAGTTTATCTGCAGTTTCGAGAATGTATTTTTGTGAAGATCATTTTGATGTAAGTCACACAATCAACATATTTACAAATTTAAAACAAAAATAATGAATCATTATTTTTCAAGTTTTAATTTACGAGTAAAGGTTATGTTATGTTGTTATCAGGTAGAATTTTAATTTAGTGTTATATTTATTATAATTAACCAACATTATTTTCTTATTCTAGTTGCCAAATGACATGGTTAATTATATGGAGTAATAAATTAAATAATACTTAGCAAATCTAACCTCAAAACCAATGTCCGGCAACTTACATTAAGTATGACAAACTACGAAACAAATATGTAATACTGTTTATGTTTATAATAAGTCAAGGAACATGTATTATATAATTTACACATATTCATACTTACACAGAGGTTTTAGCATTGCGGAATTCCGATGAGCAAAAGTCAGTATTTGATGCGAAAAAATTGCCGAACATGACGGCGTCAATTCTGGGTAAATTCGTACTATTTGCTTTAATAAATCCTGATTCCATAGCGAAATATATCTGTCTTTCAAGAAATAACTGAAAACCACTATGTTAACTTGTCAAAAATAGCTAAAAAACGAAAAACTAATTAAATAACTTGCTCTGTTTTATGGAAACGTCAACAACAACAATGATGTTTGCCGCGGTGTGACGTCACGCTTTCTGATTGGTGTTTAATATCACGTGATCGTACGCCTAGTTTTACGGAATTTATTTATTGAAAATATTATTAATCTTTATTTCGTTTTATAAATCATTTAGTTTTTTAGTATTTCTACATCTTAGTTAATAATCAGAAACAACCGTGCATCCGATTTATTTATAGTGGACACAACCCTACTCTCCGCGACTCGATGTCAATGCGCCTATTTTGAGTGTACAAGCGGAGGCTCTAAAGGATCCAGAAGACAGACAGCAGTGTCCTCTGTGTAAAACCCTCAAATTGCACTCGCCTACCCACCTGCCTAGTATTGGCTAAACCCTTTCTTTTGATATGTCCAGCATTGGACTTCAACGGCTGTACGACACTAATAAGCTAACAAAGATGAGAACTCACGAGGTTCTCAAGAGCATGTCAGCACTGGACATGGCCGCCCTCCCCACCACACAGGCAGCCATGTTGTCCTGAGTGTGAGCTGCCACCACTGTCCCACACTGGAACACAGGGAACCCTGCACCGCCCACTGGCAAGTTCACTCCTGGAAGGTACAGGGGGGCGCCACCTTGCAACTGCAATTATTGTCTACATTTAAGAATGTATGAGATCTTGCCTTGCATGGTTCATATAAATAATGTCATACAATCAATTCATATAATGGTCCTTGAATGTTAGTTATGGTGTTTTATGAAAGTGGAAGAAGTGGTATCGTATGTCAGGATATTAGCAAGTGGAAAGAAATAGCCTCTGCTTACTCATAATTTATTTGAACAGGAACAAGATGTGATTGTATGTATTTATAGGTTGTTTTTGTTCAGTTAACCATTTGATAAACAAACTATTGTTCAAATTCAACAAAAGTTAACTTGTGTTGAAAAACATAGCTAGAGATGAAAAATCTCTGAAATTCGCAGTTTCGGAAATGGCCATTGTGAAAAATCTGTTAATTTTAATAACAAACAGACAATCTTCAATACTATTCTTATATTATTGTTAAAACAATATATCAGGTCACAGAATAAAATTACAGTTTATCATCATGAAAATTTATTACACTAAAGTTTATTACACTATAACCTCTGTTTCACAAAATCCCTTTATGATAATAATATAATTGATATATTTAAACTACTAATGTAGGTAGGGAATGTTTGATTATAATTAAATCAAATTTCATCTAAAACATAATAGTGTTGTAATAATTATATTACGAATCTAGAAATGCTAATCAAAGTTCTAAATTACTAGATACAAAAATCAGGTCTGCTGCCAAACATGTAGCAATAACTATTATCTTAATTAAAACACAATTATTACTAACAGTAACAGTAGGTACTAATAATTAGATCAGAACAACCAAGGAATACTTAGCTTTAATTTAAACTATTCAACACTGAATTTATTTTTAAACACAGACTTTAAAACACTATGCCAATCTGGCTTATATCTTTTAAATTATAATATAACTTAACAAGTCACAACGATCCACACTGCCCTACACTGTCGATCGCCGACTTCACTCCAGAAAAAGTGGCGCGCATTCGAGGCTCCCAAGATGGCGTATATTTTTCGTAGCGGAACACACCACATCTCCACCGCCTCGATGTGATTGGTTGATAAAGCGGAAGTACGTCCTCCAATTTATTTCCAGCAACTCTAACTCGTACTCTTAATCAAGAATAAATTTATTTTGACATCCGGTTGAGATTTTCAAGCGGAAATGCGAAGCGCCATCTTTTAAAACGGAAACGTGTCATACACGTATTTTAAAGATGTTGACTGATGTATAACAGCGCCATCTAGCGAGCTGTGGAACAACGCGAATATGTTAAGCTTTATCACAAGATGTCGACTGATTTATAACAGCGCCATCTAGCGAGCTGTCAAACAACGCAAATGTTAAGCTTTATCACACTCGTCCATCCTGACATCTTTGCGTCCCTGCAAAGAAGAAATATTTTGTGTACATATAAGTGCTATATTACATACCTTCACATTTTTATTATGCAATATCATGTGAATATAAACAGATGGATCATTGGATTGCAATTAAACTTAACTGTGGTTTGGTAACAGCTTAATTGGGGCATAATATGTTTTATATCACAATGTTTAACTTCAAGATATTATATACTACAAAGGTTCAATTACAAGATTAACAAAACTACAACATGTTAACTTCAGCACGTTAACTTAACCGTGTTAACTTAACCATGTTAACTTAGCCATGCGTTAACTTAACCGTGTTAACTTAACCGTGTTAACTTAACCATGTTAACTTAACCATGTTAACTTCACCATGTTAACTTCACCATGTTAGCTTAACCATGTTAACTTCACCATGTTAACTTCACCATGTTAACTTCACCATGTTAACTTCACCATGTTAACTTCACCATGTTAACTTCACCATGTTAACTTCACCATGTTAACTTCACCATGTTAACTTCACCATGTTAACTTCACCATGTTAACTTCTCCATGTTAACTTCACCATGTTAACTTCACCATGTTAACTTCAACAAGTTAACTTCACCATGTTAACTTCGCCATGTTAACTTCACCATGTTAACTTCACCATGTTAACTTCACCATGTTAACTGAATCTTAACATAATCACAAATCTATTATGAAAACATAATATTAAAATCTTAATAATTACATTCTTTAATTTCTTCCACATTTTATTATTATTATAGAGCCTTAAGTTTTTGATGATAATATACCGATCAACTTTACCCTTCCAATAAATCGATTAATTCTTCAGTACTGTCTACTTCACTGTCATCTGTGGTAGAGTCTGTACATATTCCTTCAAACCTTTTTAATGCGTCAGACGAAACTAATGCACTGAATCTCTTATACCCTTTTATACCTTTTAATGATGCTATTTTGTATCTATCATTGCCTACAATTTTTGTTATTTTATACGGTCCACTAAATTTTTCCTTTAATTTACGTCTCACGTTTATGTTTCTGTCAGCAGCACCCTTCCATAAAACTAAATCGTTTATTTTGTATTTGGTTGGAGATTTGTGTTTTTTGTTAAAATACTTGCGCATGTTTTCTGAAGTCTTGCGCAAATTATCCGAAGCTGCCTGTTTTATCTTCTCTGCTGAACTTTCGCTGTCAAAATGATTACTACCCATGCCTTGGTATCGACTTCGAGATGCGCTGAACATTAATCTGTACGGTGAAAAACCTGTTGAGGAATGTTGCAAATTATTCATTCCCCAAGTGATCCTAGGAATTTGAATATCCCAATCCCTTTCGTTTTCGACGCTTGTGTTCAAAGAATCTAGTAAGGTTCTGTTGTATCTTTCGACCTGTCCATTCGCGCGCGGGCACGCTACCGCATTTATGATGTGCTTTATTTGGTTGGTTAAACAGAATTGCTTAAAGCTGTTGCTTTTGAAACAAGACCCGCTGTCAGATATAACTCTATTGGGATAACCAAATGAGCAAAATATGTTTTCCAAGGACCCTATAACTTCACGACATTTTGTAGATTTTACTGGAATGGCCCACACGAATTTCGTGAATGAATCAACAATCATGAGTAAGTAACTATTACCCATTCGACTCTTGCAAAATGGTCCCAAGTGATCCACATGTAGAGTGTGCATTGGCTCTGGAACCTTTTCGATAGGATGAAGTTCTCCTTCTGGACGCCCATACTGGCCTCTCTTGTAGAGGCAGTCCATGCAAGCATTAACATACTTACGTATGAATCTCGTCATGCCAGTAAACCAAAATGTGTCTTTGATTATCTGCTCGCACCGTTTTAGCCCCGGATGACCTATGCAATCATGATATTTTCTCATAACATTCCACCTTGCGTATTTAGGGACTACCAATCGTTCTGCGCCGTCTTTTATAATTTTGTATAGCCTGCCATCCTTTATAGCAAAATCTTTACTTAAAATCATATCATTTCCGGACTCGAGCTTTTCTTTGATGATTCGGAGTTTGTCGTCTTGATTTTGTACACATACGATCCAGTCAAAAATATCTACAACGTTGACATCGAGGATAGGCGCAGGGTCAACTGGAAATCGGCTAAGAGCATCTACATGACCATGGGACTTCCCAGGTCTATGTTCAACCTCCATATCATACTCCTGGATAGATAGCCACCATCTGGCTATACGTGGCATCAAATCTTTCTTCAGAAAGGTATACCTTACAGCGGCACAATCTGTAACGACTTTAAATTTGTTACCAAACAAGTAAATCCTGAATCTCCTTATAGATTCCACGACCGCCAATGCTTCAAGTTCGTACGAATGGTACATAGCTTCTTCTTTGCTCGTTTTCCGGCTGAAATAAGCTATGGGTTTAAGATGATCATCTTGTTTTTGTAGAAGGATACCAGCCAACCCTTTACTGCTAGCATCTGTATGGACTTCAATATCACCCTCACTACGGAAAAGGGACAAAATTGGTCTAGAAGTCAGTACTTCTTTCAACTTGTCAAATGCTGTCTGTTGTTCTGGACCCCACTCCCATACCGCATCTTTTTTCAGCAAGCTATATAAAGCAAAACTAATACTAGCATAGTTTTGGACGAACTTCCTGAAATAACTTGTCAGTCCTAAGAACATTCTCAGCTCATGTTGATTACTGGGTTCCTTGTACTTTGCTACAGCTTCTGTTTTCTTGCTTCCGGGTCTTATGCCATCACCAGTGATTTCATAACCTAAATAGTCCACCTTATCTTGCAAGAAACAACACTTATCTAAATTTAAGGTCAACCCAGCATCCCTAATGATGTCTAACGTCAACTTTAATAAATCCAGCCCTTCTTTCTCGGTCAGTGTTGGTAATAATACGTCGTCAATATACGGAAGTACTTTATCGTACCGTAAGGAAGCGAATATCTTGTCCATGAGTCGTTGAAAAACCGCTGGTGAATTAGTCAAGCCAAACGGCATTCGCAGAAATTCGTAATGACCCTCTGGAGTTACAAAACCCGTCTTATGTGTGGAGCCCTCAGCAACTGGAATTTGGTAAAATCCCTGCGACAAATCAAGACTGGTGAAACATTTCTTATTCCCTAGCTTTTCAATTTGTTCCTCTATGATTGGTAAGGGATACTTGTCCTTTACTGTAATGCTGTTTAACTTTCTAAAATCCACGCATAAACGATAGTCGCCACTTTTCTTCCTGACTAAAACAATAGGACTAGCGTAGTTAGAAGAAGATTCCTTAATTATGCCATTTGCCAACATGTCATCGATCTTTTCCCTAACAATCTCCTTCTCCGCAAACGATAATCTATAGGGTCTATAGCAAATAGGTTTGTCCGAGTTGAGTTCTATCTTCATTTCTATTTTATTCGTTGCTCCTAACTCGGATGTATTTGCAGAAAAACAATCGGAATAATCCTGCAGAATTTGAATTAATTCTTGTACAATTTTGGAGTCATTGGAACCGCAGTTCACTTTAGTAACGTCGATGCTCAAGACAGATTTAGGTTGATTAGTATTTAATTTATTCCTATCGCCTACAATCCTAAGGTCGTCAATATCTGTTGAAACCACCGCTCGAGCGAGCAACTGATTTTTTTCTACCAACAAAGGTGTATCACTGTAATTAGTGATCGGCAAAGCCTTGATTGGGAAGCAATATACCGACGCAGGAATACCATACTCGACGTCGTTATACGAACACGAACGAGAGTCTACAAAGAGTACTGTCGGCCCCTCTAGTTGAATGTCACCAAAAACCTCCACGAACATTGTAGATTTTGGTGGAATAATATTTTCCTTCGAAGAGAAGAGTTTAACTTTATCAGCATCTGTGAATGTATCTATTGTTGAAATGTCAGGCTCACTCATGTTGACGTTTTCAAGGGCAACTTTAGTACCAGCTACTGTAAACCTATACTGCTTATCGTTAAGAACCGGTTGGCCAATGAAAACGTCAGCACGGTTTAATGGTACATCTGTAATGACCACATCTGCAGTGATTTTCAACCCATCAAGTACAATAGAAACAGATGCTTGCCCACGAGCTTTACTTGGAATACCATTGAAACCCTTCACGAACAAATCGCATGCATCAAACTCTAAACCTAGTCTTAACGCACATTCATGAGTTATTAAGTTTACTTGCGATCCAGTGTCCATATAAGCGATAACTTTAGAACCATTAAGAGTCGCATCTTTGAAATAGCATTCATTTACCTGTGAAATTTGCACGATGTTCACCTTCTTGTAGAAGCATTGTTCTGTTCTGTGATTCGTCCTGCCGCAATTATCGCATCTAACCACTGGACTAGCGGCGTTAGGATTTTTAGGACAAAATCGAACAATATGACCAGACTCGTTGCAGAGATAACAGGATACTGGTTTCCTGTCACTAGTGGCTACGGTGTCGTTGCGATGTGAGATAACATTCAAACGAGTAGTTGACACAGGTGAATCCTTGGGTAGTCCGACCACTACCTTATCGCGAACAGCGTCAGGCAATCGTTGCTGAAATCTTTGTTGATGAATTGGAACCGGTCGCTTATCATCATTCATGCACAGATATTGTGAAAATAATTCTCCTGGGGTCCTATAATTTCCTGCTCTAGCTGAAGTTTTCAGATGAAATGGTAAACCTTCTATTATACAAGAAACCGCTTTCTCTCCTGTTATGTCGCATTTGGTAAGCAGTGTGGTCTTCGAATAGAAATAATGAGTCATCGTCTCGCTAGGTAATTTTCTTCTACTCATCATTTCCCGAAGAGCTTCGGCAAAATCAGTATTTTGGGGAAAAGCTTCTAAGATTTTGTTTTTCCATTCAGGCCATGTGAATTCATACGTGTGTAAGGCATTATGCCACAATTTGGCAAGGCCAGCTAACCTTGCTTGCATGTAATAGCTTTTGACATTATCACTCCAATTATGTATGGCGCCCAATTGTTCTATTTTATTTAACCATTGTAACGCGGGTAGTTGGGATTTTTCAGGATCAAACTCTGGGACTATATCTGCTTTTACTACTATGTTTGAGAAATATGGATTGATCCTACCAGATTGTTCCAGTTGGTCCCCGGAGTGGTGTCTCGTAGCCGTCCACGCTTCCTCGGCGTCTGGATGTCGCGGACGCCATCCACTGGAGCCACGGCGTGATGCACCGTTGTCAGGAGTTCGGGTGCGCGCAGACCTCCCATTTCGGTTTCTCTTTGAGTCCCACCATAAAGGACTGCGTGACCGACTGCGGGAGCGTGAAGACATCCCACTTCTGAAAATGTTAAAACAATATATCAGGTCACAGAATAAAATTACAGTTTATCATCATGAAAATTTATTACACTAAAGTTTATTACACTATAACCTCTGTTTCACAAAATCCCTTTATGATAATAATATAATTGATATATTTAAACTACTAATGTAGGTAGGGAATGTTTGATTATAATTAAATCAAATTTCATCTAAAACATAATAGTGTTGTAATAATTATATTACGAATCTAGAAATGCTAATCAAAGTTCTAAATTACTAGATACAAAAATCAGGTCTGCTGCCAAACATGTAGCAATAACTATTATCTTAATTAAAACACAATTATTACTAACAGTAACAGTAGGTACTAATAATTAGATCAGAACAACCAAGGAATACTTAGCTTTAATTTAAACTATTCAACACTGAATTTATTTTTAAACACAGACTTTAAAACACTATGCCAATCTGGCTTATATCTTTTAAATTATAATATAACTTAACAAGTCACAACGATCCACACTGCCCTACACTGTCGATCGCCGACTTCACTCCAGAAAAAGTGGCGCGCATTCGAGGCTCCCAAGATGGCGTATATTTTTCGTAGCGGAACACACCACATCTCCACCGCCTCGATGTGATTGGTTGATAAAGCGGAAGTACGTCCTCCAATTTATTTCCAGCAACTCTAACTCGTACTCTTAATCAAGAATAAATTTATTTTGACATCCGGTTGAGATTTTCAAGCGGAAATGCGAAGCGCCATCTTTTAAAACGGAAACGTGTCATACACGTATTTTAAAGATGTTGACTGATGTATAACAGCGCCATCTAGCGAGCTGTGGAACAACGCGAATATGTTAAGCTTTATCACAAGATGTCGACTGATTTATAACAGCGCCATCTAGCGAGCTGTCAAACAACGCAAATGTTAAGCTTTATCACATTATAGATGTTTTGTAATAAGAAACTCTTCCAGCATTATGGGATATAATATATTATTTCTACTAACATATTATATATTTTTACTAATGACTATCTCATTAAATCTTACACTATATATTTGTATTACTGATTATAACCTTTTGTTTACTCTGTTCTACCTCAACTCATAAAACCATAGACTCCGCCGCGGCCTCTATCCTACCTCAACAACACGGGACACATTCATCTAAGCATTGCTCACCATGTGGGGGTGCAAACTCGAGAAAACTGCTACTATGAGGTCATGTTTTTAAAAAATTAAAATTATACATTCACCACATACCATGGCTTTGATTTGTGTTTTCACTACTCGTTCCCACTTCATCCACTCAATACTACCAAGACTCCTTTAGCTGTCAGTAGATTGGTCTTGTGAGCCTGCTAGACTGGCAGTAAGTTCATCCTACCTGGAACCTCTGCTTGTGTTCTTTTCACCTGTCATCTTAGGTCTCTTGGTGACCAGTATAGTGTACTATATAGTGTATATAAATTTATAGAAATTTATATACCCTGTGGAATTGTAATGAGGGATAGGCTCTAGATAGGGTATCAGTGTAGGAAATTAACACCCTCTCACTGGGTCACACACCTATACACTTTTTATGAAATAATTCAATTAGGTACCTTAGAGAACACAGGTGTGTGTATATTAAGGGTAGGCACAAGATCCGGCACCTTCCAGAGTGCGCAAACAGTAGGCACGAGCCCACTCGGCGTTTCCAATAACATAGGAAGCCCGTCGACAGCGTACACGTTCACACTATCACCATAATGCAGCATCACCTTAATGCACACGCAACTACTCTTCACAGGCACCAATTCTTTAGCCTGCTCCTCGTTAGCTTGCGGGAACTCCTCTTGGACACGCTGCGCTAAGTGCTTCCTACAAAACACGTATTTTTAAGCAGATAATTCATAGAAGATTAAACGCACACAGTAATAGACATTTACTTTTCAGAATTCTTTAGTGTGTTGAACGATTTGTGCTTATACGGCTTGGCAAACATCGTTGTTAATATATTGTGGACGGGATAAGGTGTAAATAAAATTTCATGGAAAACACAAAAATAAAAATTATTGAAGAGGATAATCACAGATCACTATCACCACAGATCACTTTATTAGACTAATTAGACTATGTATCACAACCGCTATGTTCCGACCACAGAACAGTTCCGACCACAGATCTAATATAGATCTGTGGTCGGAACATAGCGGTTGTGATACATAGTCTAATTAGTCTAATAAAGTTATAGATCTGTGGTTCCAACAGATGCGACAGTGGCGCCGAGCCGGAAAGTTTTCGCAGTAAATGCGCCTAGCGCTGTTGTCGCACATTCTTCTAAATCCATAGTTTTTCATTTCTTTCGGTCATAACAAGCCTTCAGTGGAGTGTTGCACATTTTATTAATGACGTTGACATTTTTATAACTAGCTGTGCTTCGCGATTTAACCCGCGTGTATATATCTATGTGTTATATGAAGATAAATCAGGGTCTATGTAGGTACCATACCAAATTTGAGCTCAATCTGTTCAGTAATTTTGGCGGGAAAGAGTAATAAACATACATCCATCCATCAATCTAACCAAAACCGCGCTAGATGGCGCTGGAGGTGTTAGAAGAAAGCGTTTTGTTCACTTGTTAAAAGCGTAAGATTTTTACATTGTACTGAAATTTGTTATTTGTAATATTAGTAGGAACTAGTGATATGACAATATTTCACTAGGTATCGATTAATTAGTGATGCGTCTCTTATCGATATATTTAGACGTTCCACATACATCATTTTAACATATTTTATTTTGATTGCGTCTTTTCTCTAAATTATTTTATTTAGCTTTATAGCATTACAAATCTAATGATTCAGCATCATTTGGCATTTACAACACAACATTATGCTGATGTTTAGAACATCCCAACCAGGAAACCCGTGGAGTTAACACAATTGTTATTTTAAATTAACGCGAATATTTTGAGAGTTTTCTGCTTGCATCGCTGACTTGCTATTTTTGTCCATAAAGTTAATGCCTCGTGAGAGATTTTTTTAGCTGCTCGTCTTAATTTCTCAAGTTGTGCAGCTCTAGATGACCCGTTCACACTATCCAACAAATTATCGAAAATTTCAACAATATTTCGCTATTGTGTCATTACCTGTATCTTCATTGTTATAATGATATTGTGATGATTTCAAATTTCAAATACTTAAATGATTTTGATTTGGCTTTGCTGACTACAACGCAAGCAAAAAGTAATAAGCGAGAATAACACAGAATACAGGTAAACCGATCACGTTATTGGGTCGGTTTATATCTTACCAACGACGCTTAGACCTACAATAATAATTGATCTTCGTGTGCCCAAATCTACAGCAGCACTGAATATTATGTTGGTTATGTGTACAAATCTACCGGTAATGCGTTATAGCATATGTAAACTTGGCAAGTGCTGGCCATCAAAAGTATAACAATTACTGTTTGGGTAGATTTCCAGGTTGCTATACCATCCACAACTACCTTAAAATTGATGCGTCTCACTTCGAGAATTTTACCACAACCTGATAAATTAGTGGCATCAGATTGCGGGAAAAATCGGTCTCAAATAGAAGTAATTCTGAACCCGTTTGAAATAAATCTGATACGTTCAGAAAAATATACTGATCATTGGGTAAAATTTTGCTTTCCTGGAAAATACCCCTTAACAATTCATATTAATTAAAAACAAGAAAATATTTAATTTATATATTTTGGCTTGTCAAAGAAGAAATACCTCAATCAAAATTCAATATGATCATCTAATGACGGAAATTGAGCAATAAAAACGCTTTTGAATTTTTAACCCAGAAATATGCTTATTAGCTAACATTTAACTTCCATGATTAAATTATGACGATAATATTAATAATCATCATCATCTCAACCATAGGACGTCCACTACTGAACATAGGCCTCCCTCATAGATTTCCATCTAGACCGCTTGTAAGCGGCCTGCATCCAGCGTGGTCCTGCTGTCTTTATGAGATCGTCTGTCCACCTTGTGGATGGACGTCCTACGTTGCGGGTTAAAATTCGAGAACTTTACAGCCCGATGGGGCTGTATAGTTCTACATCATCAGTTCCTATCCAGGTTTCTTAGGACAAGCAGTCCAACTCGGTAGATCCAACTTCGAGAAAGAGGTCAGTCGTCGAATCCAACTAGGCTGAGTAGCGTTCGGAAACCTACGCAATGTCTTCTTGTCCAAAATACCTCAGTGCCTCAAGTCGAAGGTCTTCGACCAGTGAGTTACCAGTGATGAATTATGGCTCTGAAAGGTAGTCTTTTACTGCGGGCCTTATCAGTAAGCTCAAAATAGCGCAACGAGCTATGTAGTGGGCTAAGTTTGGCATTTTTCTGCGAGATCGAAGCAGAAATGAAGAGATCCGTAGACGAACGAAAGTTACCGACATAGCCAACAGGATTAGCAAGTTGAAGTGACAATGGGCAGGGCACATAGCACGTAGAACTGATAGTATTAATACTACTATGTGTTTGACTTATTACAAAAAAGCAAAAAATATTCTATAACCATGTCTCTATGACCAAGTAACTATTCTTATATAATAAATTGTCTACCAGTACTTGCCAGTGTCAAGTTTGTAATATTGATTATGTGGTATTATAATATTATATGGTTTATAATACTAATGGTAGATATATCAATAATAATTAATAATACTTGCAAGACATAACTACCCTAAAGGTTTTTAGGTAATTTAGTTCCAACATTACATAATAGATGGCGTTCTGTAAATAATTAAAACGCACTTACAACGAATAGGTTCCGAAACTACTGGACCGATTTAAAAAATCTTTTACTTATGGAGAGCTTAATTCAGTGTGAGTGACATAGGCTATATTACGAGGTTTTGAAAAATATTAGGGATCCGCAAGAAATCTGCAATATTGTGAACTAAGGTGTCACATAATTACCAAATATGTTCATTAACTTGCGTGCGCTGTGAAATCTATTAATGGTAGAATAATATAATGTACTAGGGGTTTGTAGTAGGTACTTACTAATATTTACAAAATAGTCCACGGACATTATATCCATCTTTTTTGGTTTAGTCACAATAATCGAAACAGTCATTATATGCATGCGCTGTGAAAAGTATTGGTGGTAGATTAAAGTAATGTACTATGGGTTTGTAGGACTTATCAATATCTCCAAAATAGTCTACGGAAATTATATCCATCTATTATTGGTTTAGTCACAATAATCGAAGCAGTCATTAACTTTCATGCGCTGGGAAATCTATTGGTGGTAGAATAAAGTAATGTACTAGGGGTTTGTAGTATTTACCAATATCTACAAAATAGTGAACGGACATTATATTTATCTATTTTGGTTTAGTCACAATTATCGAACAGTCATTATATGCATGCGGTGAAAACTATTCATGGTAGAATAAAGTAATGTTCTAGGCCTAGGGGTTTGTAGTAATTATCACTATCTACAAAAAATAGTCCACGGACATTAAATCAGTCTGTTTTGGTTTAGTCACAATAATCGAAAAAGTCATTATATGCATGCGGTGAAAACTATTCATGGTAGAATAAAGTAATGTTCTAGGCCTAGGGGTTTCTAGTAATAGGCTAGTTGACTAAATTTGAAAAATTGGTTAATACATTATCTTACTATCTATTTTACCCTAAAAACTTATTATTTTTGAAAAATTCGATCATTTATATTGTGTATTTTTGGTTTTAAAAAATCAATTTGAATTTACCGCAAAAACGCTCCAGACTGTCATGGCGTTTTGAATGACGTCACACCGTGACAAACACAACAAAGGAATCGTGTGTTTTTCTGGGAGTTGTTAGTTTTCTCTAATTAAAAATGAATTCCTCTTATTACAAGAACTGTGTAGTGCCCCAGTGTAAAAGTACGACTATAAAAACGCCAAACAAATTATTCATTTATGTTCCAAACAATAAACATATACGAAAAAAGTGGCTAAACCTTGCGAGGAGAGATGATGCTAATAGTTTATCTGCAGTTTCGAGAATGTATTTTTGTGAAGATCATTTTGATGTAAGTCACACAATCAACATATTAACAAATTTAAAACAAAAATAATGAATCATTATTTTTCAAGTTTTAATTTACGAGTAAAGGTTATGTTATGTTGTTATCAGGAAGAATTTTAATTTAGTGTTATATTTATTATAATTAACCAACATTATTTTCTTATTCTAATAATATTTTAATTTTAAATAATACTTAGCAAATCTAACCTCAAAACCAATGTCCGGCAACTTAGATTAAGTATGACAAACTACGAAACAAATAATACTGTTTATGTTTATAATAAGTCAATGAACATGTATTATATAATTTACACATATTCATACTTACACAGAGGTTTTAGCATTGCGGAATTCCGATGAGCAAAAGTCAGTATTTGATGCGAAAAAATTGCCGAGCATGACGGCGTCAATTCTGGGTAAATTCGTACTATTTGCTTTAATAAATCCTGATTCCATAGCGAAATATATCTGTCTTTCAAGAAATAACTGAAAACCACTATGTTAACTTGTCAAAAATAGCTAAAAAACGAAAAACTAATTAAATAACTTGCTCTGTTTTATGGAAACGTCAACAACAACAATGATGTTTGCCGCGGTGTGACGTCACGCTTTCTGATTGGTGTTTAATATCACGTGATCGTACGCCTAGTTTTACGGAATTTATTTATTGAAAATATTATTAATCTTTATTTCGTTTTATAAATCATTTAGTTTTTTAGTATTTCTACATCTTAGTTAATAATCAGAAACAACCGTGCATCCGATTTATTTATAGTGGACACAACCCTATTATCACTATCTACAAAAAATAGTCCACGGACATTAAATCAGTCTGTTTTGGTTTAGTCACAATAATTGAAAAAGTCATTTTTATGCGGTATGAAAATTAATGGTGGTAGAAATAATGTACTAGGGGTTTGTAGTACTTATATATCATCAAAATAGGCCTCGGAATTGTTTCCATCTGTTAAGGTTTGGTCACTGTAACAGAAATAGTCATTAATTTGCGTGCGCTGCGTAAACCATTAGGGTTCTACCTATAAAAATACAATGTATCACGAATTTACTCCTGTTAAAACGTTCACTTCTACTTCTCCCGTGCGAAGCCGGGGCGGGACACTAGTTAATAATATTTGCTGTTTAATTTGCATAGTTAATTTTTATTCAAGTTATTAGCAAAAAACTCACTACGAATATTTATTATTATATAATACAAAATACTTGACACTGGCAAATATACAAACGTATGGTCCATATTTTTCCTTCGTGAATAAAAAAAAAGCAACATTCTTTGTATTCTGTGGAAGAGTTCCGTTCAGTTATAGTATTCTGTGGTTCTTGTCCTTCTTGTGTTTATTTCATAATACTAAAATTATTTCTTTAGCTTTAGATTTTTATAATGCGGAAACGAAAACAATTTGCACATAATAATCGTTGTGAAAGTTGGAGAGAATTTTTTTGTCTACAAATATGTTTTTTCAACTCAACGTTAAATCAAAACGGTGAGGTTTATGTAACATCGGAATATTTTCTTGTATTTATTTAATTTCAATTGGTAGGGGTATTTTTTTGGAAAGCAAAAGTTTACCCAATGATCAATATATTTTTCTGAACATATCAGTATTTATTTCAAACGGTTCAGAATTATTTCTATTTCAAAATCTACTTTTATTAGCCTAAAATATAAAAATGGAACTGAAAACTACTCTATAATTTCTTCCTCATTTTCTCATCCTGTGGAACTCCACGGTCAATACCGTGAACGCGCGTGAATTTATATGAGGGCATCATTATTCTATGCATAGAATGTGTATGAGGGAATAAACGCCTTAAATTTGTTTTTTTTCAAGACATCATGTAGACTTATCATCACAAACGCATTGGCAGCCTTGCAGCTTTCGAAAGAGATGGAAATATTACGTCCTATTTATTTCACCGAACCATTATGGAATGTTTTTGCTGTCACGGGGTACAGTGTGGTGTTGTCGTTAAGGGAATCCTGAATTCTTTGAACATGCATGCATTGTTGGACGATCGGAGCCTGGGACGTCAAAACATTATTTTCCAGAGTCGGAGCAACATCAGCGGAGGGATTCTCAGTTAACTCTTCTCAGTCAGACTGGCTTCGCGAAAATGGCAAGCTCAAATTAGGTCCCATTAGGTCTACCTACGTCAGTAAAGTATGGTCGTACGAGCGGATAATATTGTTGTCTCGGTCGCACTTCGGTCTTAGGTACGCTTTCTATCTGTGTTGTTCATTATAATTATAATATTATTTCACTGTACAAACTTCACACAGCAAATTGCATGCGCCAGTTGCCAGTGAGTAAGCGCTGGGAGAACGTATCCTATCTGCCCTTTTCTTTATATCTTGCATATTTCTCGTACAAGCTTAGGTACAAGTAAGTTGAACCTGTGGTTTAACAGGATACAGGACCTCTTAGCAGTTTGACACAATCCTATGGAAAATTTACGAAATCGATGTTTTGTATTCCCGTGTTTTCTCCGAGAATAATTGATTTTATCCATAAATTTATATCTTGAAAATTAGAAGATGAATTAGGCTATGTCCCTGTTATTTTATTTTTGTTCCTTAACTCTTCATTTATTTCTAGTGAACGTCTAATTACTCGAGTAAAACTGGGACAGTTTTTCATGTTTTTAAAGGGTCATACTTCATTTAACAATGAGTTTGTAGAGAAATGAAAATGACAGGGACATGCTCACTGAAGACCTAGACTTTATAAAAAAGAAACCATTGCTCCGACACAGTTATCTAGGGAGGAAACACGGGAATACGTTTGTATGGAGAAATCACCCCTCATGTATCCTCTTAATATGGATGGATAATAATAAATCATACCTATGTCTTTACTCAGTCTTTAGTCATCTTCTCTATTTATAAAAATAAAAGTCCTGACTGACTGACACATACTTCTCAACGCCCACCCCCAACCCTTGGACCTGAGAACTGAAATATTAATGTACATAAGTTTCCATTAGGATGTAGACAAGGAATAAGAAAGGAATTCCCGATATTCCCACGGGACCGGTGACAACGCGTAAAGTCGTAAAAAACGAATGTTGAAACCAAATTACAGGTAGGTAAATGAAGTTGCATCACGCAAAGACTTCAGCATGCTGAAGCGTCTGCGGCGTGGCGTGGCGTGGCTGGTGGTGCAAGGTGGCTCAGCGGCTGAGGTCGCCCGTCACTCCACCAAACGCTCGGTTTGCGTGTTTGCGGCTGATTTTCATACAAGTTACGTACTTATTCAATAGGAATTTTACATTTATTAATACAAAAGAGAAACGAAAATCGCTGAAACGATTCCAACTTTTTATTTTCCTTCATTTAAAAACCCCATTCAAGCCGAAACTGCATTGGAAGCTCGGTTTTATTAAGGGGTAAAAGCTGTCCCAGTTATTCTAAGATTGTCAGTTTATTGAAAGCGTAGCTCTCATAACGGAGGCGTTAGTGAATCTGCCGCAGGGCCCGACCCACTTGACTCTTGACCTATAAGGAACTAGAACGAGAATTAGGAAAAAGCATACACAGTGGACAGCGACACATCTCGATTTTTATCTTCATAAGTACATACCTACGAGTATACCCTACTCTTCCTATCATACCTTTCCGTCCAGACTGGTTGCTTGGAAGAGATCGCTTAAAGCGATAAGGCCGCCCATTGCCGACCAATCACTTTTTAGCTATAGCTTAAATTTTAAGTTATTATGTTGTACTGTATAATATTATGTAAAAATGGTCGAAATAAAGAGTAATCTAACCTAATCTAATCTACCTATATTGATTGTTACGATGATGAACTTCGACCGAATCACATTGAAAATAAAAATATACAAAAGTAAGTAAGCGTATAAACGTTGTACATAATACCTTCTAGGTACGTCTTCGTTCGGTCTATGTATGATGATCAAACCGTTTTGATATTATATGTAATTAGGTTTCGGTTAATGTGATTAATTAAAAAATAATAATAATTATCGATCAATTATTAATAATAATCTCACGATTCCATAACATTTGACAGCCTCGTTGGCCCAGATGGTAGTAACTCTGCTTTCTGTGCCGCAGGGCCCGGGTTCGATCCCCGGCCAGGTCAAACATTTGTGTGTATGAACATGTCTGTTTGATCTGTGTCTGGGTGTTATAAGTGTATATAAGTATGTATATCAGTCGTCTGGTTACCATAGTACAGGCTTCTAGCCTAGTTTGGGATCAGATGACCGTGTGTGGAAGTTGTTCCATATATATATATAAAATAATGTGAAATACCGAACATTAAAATATATCACTTTTATTTGTTAATATTAATAATTCATTCACAAGTAAGTTAATATAAGTATGAAAAAGTAATAAATTAAAGTAAAAGAGTGTATATTTATAACATTATTATAAAATACTTATTATATAAGATATTTAATAGGGTAAATTTTCATTGCAAACATGATCAAACATCGAAGCTTCATGTTACGGACTCCAAGTAAGGTAACATTGTGGGGCGGTTGGAGTTCTCAGTTCCAGAGTTGTGTCATGAGTGTTGTGGCTGGATTATCTGAACGTTATTGAAGATGAGTCTCTGGTGCGTGTTCCTTCCACAACCCTTGCAATAATAATGTCAAGATTGCCATTGAGCGGCAAAGGGAGTAGGCCACTGCGACTCCCGATACCCGCTGGATCCATCACTGAGCCACCACAAAATTTTTTGGTTATAACAATGAATATGAATGCGGTAAATTTTTTGAAGCTTGTCGTTTAGAGGAGGAAGGGGGGTTTGACTCCCAAAACCACCCCCCTGCCCTACGGCCATAAGAGTAGGTAGGTACTCTATACCCCAATTTCCCAGATTAAAAGGAGAAACTTTACACTACAAGGAAAAAAAACTTTTATGTAGGCAGTAGCTTATATTTTGAGGGAAAGTGACAGGCGAATCCTGCAGCAGTGCAGTGATTTATTATATGAAGTAGCTGCATTGCGGAGAAAAACCTCTATTCCTCTGGAACCAATCAAATAGAATAAAACCCCCAGTTATTCTGGCTGGACGCCAAGCGGGCCCCACAGAGTACTTTATATATTGGCGTGCCCGCTGCGGGCCGAGGGCGCCGGTTGCAGGTACATATTCATTTTTACTTTATTGGAATATGAAATGGGGATGTGTAGTTCATTAAGAGAATCAATTAATAATAAATGGATAAATGGAAGGATAAAATCAATGCTGTAGGGATCCCAAAAAAAAACCCAGTTTTAATATTAACACTAAGATTATTAAGATAAGTCATGATTTAAAAGCATAATTTTGTGCAATCGGCCATTTTTAGGGTTTCGTACCTGAAAAGGAAAAAAGAATCCATATAGGATCACGTTGTTATCCGTCTGTCTGTCAAGACACTTTTTCACATGTGTACGCGTGGAGGAATTCATATCAAATATTCAGGTCTGCAGTCCCTTGGGCTGTAAAAAATCATAGTTCTAAGCAAGGGCGTCGCCAAGGGGGGGCAGGAGGGGGCTGCTGCCCCCCCCTAGAAAAGCGAAAAAATTTAGCCTTTATTGTCAATGTTGACATTCAAGTGCCGCCATACGATAGGCACGTATTTTTAAATACAGAACCATCTCGGCCCTATTTCATTAAAAAAAAAAATCTACAAAACTGTAAAAAATCTACAAAATTGTAGGATTGTAGGGCTTTTCTGTTTCATAGAAATTTGTAATTGTAAATTGTATACAGGCAAATACCTGTTGTATATCTACCGTCTACCTAAACGGGGAATTTGGGTAGAAATTCCTTGACTAGCCCCCCCCTTGATCATCGGCTGGCGACGCCCTTGGTTCTATGTTAACGCAATCAAAAGTTATAACCATTTTACAGCATTTTTCCATGCTTTGCGTGTATGATATAAGTAACAAAATGTTGTCCCTTTATTCCAATGTAATCGTGGCGCAGGTGAGCGAGGCATTGTAATAAAAACTGTAACTATTATTTATTCTGTGCTGTGGAGTAAGGCTGGTTTCTCGGGATGTGATCACTTCTTGGATTTTATTTCATTTATATTTTTTTATTAAATTATTTTATGTATAGAAAAAATTTTACAAAAGATAATTGTGACTACTAATGTATTTCTTAACTAATGTTTGCTGATGTTGTAACTAGATGGCGCTGTATGTTCTTTTAGGATACGTAGGGTTTTGTTCAGGTATCTAGGCTAGGTATGGAACCCCAGGTATGGTACATACATACGTATGTATTGAAAAAGTTACCTACGTCACTAGCCTTTACGTTTTATGTATTTAAAATATAACTCATTAGTAATGAGCTGCTTAAAATTCACAATAAACTTAGAATACAATAAACTTAAAAAACTTTAAAATGAATTTTACAACTGTTTAGGATTGATATAATGTATTGACAGTATTTATTTAAAAAGTTTAAAATAGTCAACTGATTTATTTGACTATCACCTCCACAGATCAGGATGAAAGAGATCACCTCAGAGTAAGGATACCAAAGAGAACCAGTCGTGCAAAAATCTGTTCCAAGCCGCGAGTCTGGTACTAAATCAATATTTTACCAGACTATGTGGTTAGTTGCATGGCAACCGTAGGCCGACCGCGTGATGCCAGCGTTAGGTAAAAAGCTAACCGAATAACAACAGATACGTGCGTGAAAGCGATAGCTTTTCATAATTTAGGCATGTATTTACAATAATTTTAGGAATTTATGTATCCACATTGCGTGTTTCTATTTTATTTAAATTTTTTTAACTTAATAAAATGGACAACAGCGCTTTGTTCGAATGAAAAACTATGAAGTCAATTATCAAACTCAAACTCAAACTCAAAACAGCTTTATTCAAATAGGTCATAATCTGACACTTTTGTACGTCAACGAAGATAAACAGTACTGAGTCTTATTATATTTTAAATATTTTTGCATAATATTATCTGAACTTAAAT
This sequence comes from Hemistola chrysoprasaria, assembly GCA_947063395.1. Lineage (NCBI taxonomy): Eukaryota > Metazoa > Arthropoda > Insecta > Lepidoptera > Geometridae > Hemistola > Hemistola chrysoprasaria. The sequence goes on along the minus strand of OX346709.1, from coordinate 2,420,084 downwards.
ATATATTTTTTTTACATAAATTAAGTTTTGGCATTAATTACCTAGTGAAATGAAAACATTTTAAACATTGAATTAAATATTTGTTTATTTTATCTCAATTACGTACTGTGCATTATAATATTAAACGTTTTTTTTTAAATTGGTTTACATTGCATAGTCCTCGTTAATTTTACATTTATGATAACATTTTAATATTTTTGTGACTTTCGACTATTTATTAAGAGTATAAAAGTAATCATATCACGTAACAATTTAGAATAATATCGTCAAAGGCCCTTTCTACGTGCTATAATCAGGCCCACGAACCTGTACTCACTATTAAACCCAGATTCTATCATGTATAACTTAATTATCTTTACAAACATAAAAACATTTTAATTTAAAAAATTTTTGACCCTTTTAAATTTTATTTCTTGTAATATATATTCATAAAAGTTAAAAAGTAAAAGTGTGATTAATTTATTAAAAAAATATATATATTTAAATCACTAAATATTTTAGTGCATATAAGTTATACGTAAGTCTACTCCAATGCTCCTATGTTCGCCCGCGTCGCTTAGTGTCAAATTTAACATTGAACTTAATAGGGTGAAAAATCGTTCAATCCAAATTAGGCTTTAAAACAATCATGTCAATAGAGTTTAAATTCAAATAATAGAAATTCAGTAGATGTCAAAGCGCGTAATTGTCAGTGATGGACACTTTTTTGTGAAGCTTGTTCAGGGATTGTGGATCTGTAGAAGAAAGCGATTCAACGTCATTGACTATCACCCTTATATAATGTATTCTGTGCTATCACCAAAGGTATATATATTTATATACCTTATGGTCTCTGATTATCACTTGCAAGTGAGTATTATCGGATGTGATGTCATTACCCGGTACTTTTGCCTCCATGTTGACGGTTCGCGGCCGCGGCTGCGGTTAGACCATACATTCTCATACATCGACCATAGCCGCGGCCGCGAACTGTCAACTTGGACCTTTATTTATTATACTTACACAAGCGTTTTGGACCCGAATTCATAGATGTAAAAAAAATTAGCATTAAAACGAGTGTAATTACTGAAATATTGTTTTGTACATATACATTACACTTATCTTGTAAAAATTAGTCCACTAATCCATATTCTTGTGGAAAATGGCTTTTAATTTCTTAACTTAGGCTTTACTTAGGTATATGCTTAATACAAACGATAACATTAGGTAGAAAACCCTATATTTTATTTAATATTATTATGATGAAATAATCGTATAAGTTATGATCAATTATTAAAGAAATATTGCATGAACAAACTACAATCTAGACGCTTACAACTTGAGACCATGTTACTATATGATCTTTGTCACAACAGATACGACTGTATATCGCTCACTAGAAAGTTATGTTACAAAGTACCTACGAGAGTGCACTGTCGTAAGATTAACCAATTGTTTGCTATCACCTCCTGCAGAACCAACACGGGCAAGCGATCTCCGCTATTTCGACTAACGGACACTTACAACAAATACTTCAATGATATTGATATATTTGCTACTCGCGTAGGTACTTTTAAACAACTAGTGCACCTAAAACTTAATGCTTTAACATAAATATTATAACTGTACGTTAATTTTTACACTTGTATTTTAGTTTCTATATTTTGTAAAATCACCAGTGGTTAATGTCGCTGGTATCACAATTATCACTAAAACTAGAATTTTTGTTAATATTATTTTATTGTGACTACTGACTACTGATTACTGTTTGTTAAACCAAATAAATTGAAAAAAAAAAAAAATTATCAATTATCCGATAATTTAAGAAAACGCAGTTTGAAGAAAATTTAACCCAAAAATCTTACCTATATTCGTTCACTTACCTATTTGCAGTTGTAAAACGAAAAGTGTTTCTGGCCTCTGCAGAGCTTCAATGGTGTCTGTTGCAGGAAAAAATATAAGCCTGAACAATGGTTTTCATCGATCAGTATCAGCCAACAGACGATACACGGCATGCTCGTATATAAAACCGCTGCCGATATCAATGTCTGAAGGTCTCGTCGATCGAACCTATGGCCTGGTGTCACGCAATGAACCCCTAATTTTGTCTGTCTTGCACCTAACTACGAGTATTGGACTACATAGTAAGTACTTAGGTACCAACTTTTGTATAGGTTAAGTTTTATTCTGAATACGTAGAGCTCTTTCTGACAACATTGAAGGAACCTTATAAACCTCCTCTAGTTAGATAGTGAGCAGAGGCGATGAGAACAGGATTCCTAAGAAAACTGCAACATTGTAAATCAAGGTGTCAAATCATAGCCAAAAATAATCATTAATTTGAGTACTATACCTTCGCTGTGAAAACTATTGATGATTTCCACGATCCTCAGCCAAGAGGAAGGTGCACAGTGAACAGTGCACATGCTACAGAGAGTAAACTCCTCTCGATACCGAGACAAATGAGTTGACCTACGATGTCCACAGGACCCCATGCGTTGGTGTAACATTGACGACGCAGTATACAGATGATGTGGCTGATAGCCAGCGGTGTGGTGGGCGGAGATGTTGTCATCCTACTTTTATTATGGTCATTACAACTTTGAATAATTGTTAGGTATTATTATCTAGTCATTCATAAACTGCCCTATTATTGCTTATAGACAGGGCTGGCTCTTGAAACTGAATTGAACTGAACTTGAACTGAACTTGAGACAGGATACAGGACCTCTTAGCAGTTTGACACAATCGTATGAAAAATTTACTAAATCGATGTTTTGTATTCCCCTGTTTCCTCCGAATACAGTAAACCTATTTGATATATTTATATACTGATATTTTAAAGTTGATGTTAAGTATGCATCTATCATTTTATTTTTGTTTGTGGATGTATGTTTCCGCGTGATAAAGGACTTGTACTGGCTGATGCTGATGCTAGCTGATGTTCTAAGAACTAACTCAAACTTGAGTTTGATCAGACTCTGAAGATCACCTTATAAAATAATGAAATCAAAATCAAATTAATTCAATTACTTAGATTTCGAATTCCTGCGAAGTGACCAAATATTTTTATCTATTATACTCCACTTCACACGCGGACGTAGTCGATGGGAACAGCTACTCAATAATAATAATAGCCATTTCCTAAAAAATAATCCTAAAAATGATATTTCTAAAAATGTCCACTTTCTGTTTAGTTCCGAATCTCTTAAATTAGCTTTTCACAAAATGTCTACTTTCGAAAATGTCTATCTTTCTGCAATGACTTGAAACTTATTGGCGATTTCGGGGCATGTCGTCTGACTTTTATGTGCTATTCCTAAAATGTCCACTTTTAATTTAAGAAAAAAAATTCCTTAATTTTGGTCAGAATCACATCATTTATTCTATATATAGTACTCCTCCACTTGGTTGCCTTAAGAGCCGGCTAAGGGTTGGTTGTCAGATCAAACTGCGTTCGCCAACCCGACTACAGAGCGTGGCGAGTATTGGCAAACCCCTCTATCCAGGCTATAATTTAGATCCTAATAATCCTGAGAATTCCTAATGGAAAAATCCAATATCACTTTGCCTGACTTGGGGATCAAACCCGGGACCTCATGATCGGCAGTCAAGCTTGCGTCTACCACCCCACCAATGATGGTAATAATGATAAACCCTTCCTCAGATTACTTATTTGCGTTTTTGCTTTTACTGACAGAGGTATTGAAATTAAACGTCTTCTATATTAATTTTATTAATATTGTTATATATTAAAACAAAATTAACAAAAATGAACCAATTAAAACTACTATCTTAGTGCTTAAAAACTATTATTGAGCGGCGATTCATCGCCTGCCGTAATATTTCCCCACGAGACGGAAGTGGCAGGTGCCGGAGTCTATAAAGCAATAGCCCGGTCACCTAACTCAATCAAGTAGTTTCCATCCATTCACAATAAATAGTCCTTGCACCTAGCGGGGGTTATCCTTGAGCTCATCTTCTGTAGATGGTTTCAGAGAAGGACCCCGATAAGTGCTATCCATTACCTTTAGATTAAAAGCTCAAAGGGCTCTGCACGTTGGACTTAAAAAGCCCGTGTTTTCGAGCGACATTCCTAATAATAATTGTGAACCGTAGCAATCCTAAATGATAACTAATGACTGTGTGCACCTAATAGATAATAATTGTTAAATAATTCATGATGTGATGCATAATATTGGAGAGTGTTAGAGCACGTGTGGCGCGGCGTGGTGCGTGGTGTGGCTCATGGCTCACGGCTCACGGTGTGGCGCGGCTTGGTGGTGTGGGGGCGCCGCAATGTAGGCGTGTGTTTACTATAGCCGTCAGGAGAATTCATTATTCATTCATCACTGCGATCATTATATTATTTACCTAGATCACTTTATAATATGACCTTTTACAATATCTTAAAAACATTAATATTTTAATAACTTCAGTTTGGCTACGCCTTTGCCTACGCGGATACGGTAGTCTTGAACGAATTAAGGTACAGTCTACGAAAATCCGTATAGCCATTAGCTTAAACGTTTCATACACAGCCCCGCACTTCATCAATAATACACAAATCACGTTTGTTGGCAAATCACTTATTAGCACTTAGCTAAATCGACATACATTTTTCCACTGTAGCTACGAATGAAACAATCCACTATCCACCTTCGTACTAGTAGATATGTACTTAGTAGGTACCTATAATAGTGTGTCAAAACGAAGGAAGCAAAGCACATTAGGCTATAAGCACCTGTTGATACGGGGCTCGTCTCGCATACATCCGGCCGCGCCCGACCGCACCTGCTGCCCGCTGCCACCACACACACGCCACACGGACACTCAACCTTTCGTGTAACATACGTGATGACTATAAAGACCAATGATCTCCCTGGACATGACATATGTTATGTTATGTACCTTTAATAGCATAACATGACATCACGCTTTCTCCCAGAAGGGTTAGGCAGAGCTGGATTTTTACCCGACCTGATAGATAGGACCTAGGTAGATAGGTGCTGCTATCGTGCTATTGTGGGCTGTAATAAGTACTTATATTATAGTGACTCAACTTAAACTCACAACTCCTTCGATAAACCGCAAAATGGTGACGTTAACTTTTTCTAAACTATAGATACAAAATTACTAGTTGCGTCCCGCAGCTTCACCTGTTTCTTGGCAATGGAAACATAGACAAGTGGCGCCGCGCGCAGGGGCGCATTCACCAGATCTGGACATGCCCTTTTTTTACCCAGGGAAATCTGCGTACAAATACCTGGCCATGCGGAGACAGGGCCCGTTTATGTCGGGATAGGAAGTCCCTGAAGGGGATCTTCCGGACCGACAAAAACCCTGGGGGGTATCCTGCGGGACGCCATTTATCGGGGCTGCGGGCACGCTGAAGCACTCATCCGCAGCCTGGATGGCGTTTGGTCCTCCGTAGAGGATCCCTCCGCGGGGGGCGAAGAGGGGCAGAGAGCGCGCGGGACAACGCGCGCGCCGCTTCTTGTGTCTGATCTAGTCGGCGGTGAATGCCCACACATTCACGCTTGGCGGGCGGGTTGTCGAGCGCAGTTTGATGGTTTTTGCGGACGACGCTACTGCCCGTCCTCTGGATCAAGGCACATATTAGCTTCAAAACTTTGAACACATAAACAACAGGAAGTGTGCACATAATATTCTTTGAGTTCCAACTTTGATAAAAATACTCTGTACAACGGATCGCATGTTCATTGTTGTACACTCTTTGGTGACTACTTAAAAGATTAGCCTTTTGAGGTAGTGTAGTGACAGTGACAGTAAAATATTGTGTTATTATCAATGTAGTGCCTAATGAGAACACACCAACAAAGTGCCTCACCTCACCTTAAAAAATAAGTGCCAATGGCATTGATTTAAAGAAAAGGGGAGTACGGTACGTTTTCTCAGCGCTTACTCAACAACTGGCACGTGCAATTTGCTTAGTGTGAAGTTTGCACAGTGACGTATTATAATGAACAACAAAGATATAAAAACGTACCTAAGACCAAAGTGCGACCGAGACAACAATATTATTCGCTCGTAAGACCTTACTTTATTGACGTACGTGGACCTAATGCGACCTAATTTGAGCTTGCCATTTTTAGAGAAGCCAGTGCCTCATCTCCCCTCTTCTTTATATCAATTGACACATTCTAAGAGCTAAATGTAAACACGTATTTAAGTTAAATCTTATCAAGGCTAGATTGTAATTCAATGACAATTTTGGTATATCATAAAAAGCTCTGGTGAAATAAATAGTAGACCGTGTACTGGATAATCAATGACTGGATATGTTTAGGTATTTTAAATATGATAATAATAGAAATATAATGAATGTCGGTTCGTTTGTGAGTTCATTGATACAATGTGCAATAAAGGTGGGGCACAGTTACAGTGATGCGATGCGATGCATGCAGATTACACGGCAACGCATGTGTCGTGCATCAACCAGATCAAATGCATGCAATAATGTGGTGACGCTCTGTCATTAGGAGATGGTTACTATTTGGAATTTGTCTCTGACTGACTTAGAACACCCTAACATAATATACCTAATACATATTATATATTATCTAATCAGACAACCAAAATTGAGGCGAAGTTCAATCGAAACTACCGCCTACAAGTCAGCAGGCTCAAGACGACAGTTATGTTGTAAGTAATTTGATGAAAGACGGATTCATCTTCAATTTTTATGGAAATCGTATTTCGATGTTTTCACGCAGAAGACGCTGCTGCCCGTCCTCTGGGTCTATTAAACCTTAGCCAGCTCTTACGGCAACCACGGGTAGAGAGGTGGGATATTACTATATACTTATTTATCCATTCCTATTATCCATATCAATATTATAAATCTGTCTGAGTATCTGTCTGTTACCTTTTCACCTTAAACAGCTGAACCGATTCAGATAGAATTTGGTATAGAGATAGTTTGAGTCCGGGAAAGGACATAAGATAGTTTTTATGCCAGAAATCATCCTCTTTGGGGGTGGAACTTTGTATGGGGAATCCATAACCGCTGATCCGATTAAGCTGAAATTTGGTGTGTAGATAGCGTAGACCCTGCTATTCGTCCCGATATTCCCACGGAAACGACGACTACGCAGGTAAAACCGCGGGGCACAGCTAATACTCTATATTATTCTAAAGCCGGTACCGCCTCGGTCTCGGAAGGTGAAGTGGCTGTCTCTTACTGCTGTCCATGGACTTGTCCTGAAAAAATACCAAAACCGAAATGAATTGAATTACATAATATATATCCATTGAACATCCAATGTCAAACGTTCAACAAAGGATGTTGTGTAGTGTTTAGTGATAATGTCCGTTCCCACAGTGTGTATACGTCACTCGACCGCACTCCGCACGCACCCGCGCGCTTTACAATGCATACTTAGGACACTTTGTTATAAAAACAGAAGGCTAAAGAAGAACATGTCTGAGTTTCGATGGGAAATATCTCAAAAGAACGAACCCGTATCGTTCTTTTTATCGTTCGTTCGTTTAGGAATGCCATGGACCGGATCGCCACGAATTCGATTAATTTATTTGATATTATCTGATTTTTCCTTTGTACGAGCTAAAATATTACTCTATAACCAAAACCATTGAAGCCGAGACTGCAATGGTTTTTCGCGAGATTCGGGATTCTATACATATAGCCACGAGTTTATGTACCTACTAGTGGCCCGCCCCGGCTTCGCACGGGTAGCAGAAGTAGGTATAGTGAACGCTTTAACAGGATACAGGAAATCTTAGCAGTTTGACACAACCCTATAGAAAATTTACGAAATCGATGTTTTGTATTCCCCTGTTTCCTCCGAGAATAATTGATTTTATCCATAAATTTATATTCTGAAAATTAGAAGATGAATAAGGCTATGTCTCTGTTATTTTATTTTTGTTCCTTAACTCTTCATTTATTTCTAGTGAACGTCTAATTACGCGAGTAAAACTGGAAGAGTTTTTCATGTTTTTAAAGGATCATACTTCATTTAACAATGAGTTTGTAGAAAAATTAAAATGACAGGGACATGCTCACCGAAGACCTAGATTTTATAAAAAAAAACCATTGCTCTGACGCAGTTATCTAGGGAGGAAACACGGGAATACGTTTGTAAGGAAAAATCACCCCTCATGTAACCTCTTAACAATGTGGAGTAAATTCGTGATACATTGTATTTTTATAGATATAACTCTAATGGTTTACGCAGCGCACGCAAATTAATGACTATTTCTGTTACAATGACCAAACCATAACAGATGGAAACATTTTCCGAGGCCTTTTTTGATGATATATAAGTACTACAAACCCCTAGTACATTATTTCTACCACCATTAATTTACATACCGCATACTTACACGTAAAAATAATGACTTCTTCGATTATTGTGACTAAACCAAAACAGACGGATATAATGTCCTTGGACTATTTTTTGTAGATAGTGATAATTACTACAAACCCCTAGCCCTAGAACATTACTTTATCCTACCACGAATAGTTTTCATAACTACCCTAGTAGTTATGTCTTGGAAGAAAATATTGTCAGCGAGTTCTAATTTATTTTTCTGGAGCGCCATCTATTGAGCATTGTTGGAACTAAAATATTCTTAACAGACTTTAAAACTTTATTATTCCTCAAAAAGGGTTGAAATTTTTGAAAACGCTGAAACACGTGTTTAATTATTTTCATTTTAGAATGTCTACAAAATTTTAAATTAATCGGCCGAAAAATTAAGTCTACTCCATACAAACTTTCAACCCCTATTTAATACACTTAGGGGTAAAATTTTGAAAAACCCTTTTTTATTACTTGTCTAGACTGTAATAATAATCTATTGTCAAAATTTCATCATCATCGGTCCAGTAGTTTTGGCTCTGGGTTGATGAGTCAGTCAGTCAGTGAATCACTTTCTCTCTTTATATAATAGTATAGATATAGATATGCGTAGTTCGTGCATTGCCCGTCTTCTGTAGCTATTAATATTTGTGTCAGGATCGAGAGTGAAGATCTCACCGATGGCATTGTCTCCATACATCTCCGGTTTTGTTTCGAGAACTCCTCAGAGAACACGTTGCTTAATAGCTCATTATGACAGAGAAAGCGTTATAAATCCTTGTTGAGAACTGGCTATTTTTGGATGAATGGAGCAATGTTTCACTCATGTGTTATAATTACGAGCTACCTTACTTCATATAAAATGATTCGAGGATCTATTATAAGATGTTTTTCATAACATTTTCTGTCCCCTTTCTATGAGCATTTGGCCACGAATGAACAGACTTGTGACGTATAAATAAACAAAATAACACTTTTTAACCAGTAATATATATCACAAAAGTAGTAACCAAACACAAAACACAAAAGTAGTTTTGTAGTGTCCCTTTTGCAGGGGGCCGCCTGGGGAAGTACCACACCTTAGCCAGTTATTCATCCGCCAAGAAGTAATGTGCAAACATTACTGTGTTCCGGTATGAAGGGCAATGTTAGGTACCAACGAAATTACTGGCCATGACGAGTATCAACAACTTATATCTCAGGGTGACAGGCGCAGTGCAGTGCCGCGCAGAATTTTGAATTTTAAAACTCTGGATGGCACTGTGTCTGATATGGGCAATCATGATGTTTACCATCAGGCAGCTGATTTGCTCGTATACATATAAGATACTTTATATTCCTATATTCCCACAGAATCGAGTACGCGGGCGAAACCGCGGGGTACAGCTATTAATATAAAAATAATAATATGCAAAACTTTATAACATCATAATTATCTTTGTTTACTCTGTAGGTAAAGTTTTGTAAGTATAGGGTTTCGAAGATCCACAGATTTGCATTAATTTAATTCTACAATGTTTTTACAGTCAGCTGAAAAATATCGCTGAAATGTGTGATATTGTTTATTTGCGTAATCGCAACGTAATTCGGTTTTTCCCCTTGTTTCCAAGTTATGTACCTACGTTTTCGTCGCTTTATCATTTTTTCGTTACCCATTGTCTTCTCAGACGAAGATAACATTTTTATATGAAGTAAAAGATAGATGGATAACATCGCTATTATCATCTCTTTGTCAATTTGTATCAAAATCTTGCAGTTTACAAAAACATCCCAATAGAATAATAATAATAATAATATGGGACAACTTCCACACACGGTCATCCGGTCCCAAACTAGGTTAGAAGCCTGTACTATGGTAACCAGATGACTGATATACATACTTATATAAGCTTATAACACCCAGACACAGATCAAACAGACATGTTCATGCACACAAATGTTTGACCTGGCCGGGGATCGAACCCGGGGCCTGCGGCACAGAAAGCAGAGTTACTACCATCTGAGCCAACGAGGCTGTCAAATATTAATTTATACTTACCAATATACAGTTTTCCTGCCGTGAGCTTTGCTTAGGTAGGTGGTATAAGGTTTCAACGAAAAACGGTCAAGTTAATTTTATTTACTTTCATAACAATATTACTCGTATTATAGTTTTATGCCTGATGAAGTAATTGAAAGAAATTGTTTTCTGGAGGAAACATGAATTGTCTCTTTTTCTTTTCTTTTCTTTCTTTAATTTGGCATAATCTAATTCATTTACCTATTCCAAAAACGATTGATTTACGAATGCAGAATTTGATAGAAAGCATAATATTTAAAATCGTCGTCTAACTTTAATTTTGTCCTCTGAAATTATTCGAATTTGTCTATGTAGAATGCTAAGTATATAATACGTACCTAGTTTTAAAAAATATTATCTCGCAAGTTGTATTAAGGACTAACCACACTTAATCAGCTCTGTTCAACTTTTGTCCAGCTCCGCGTTCAGCTGATGTACGCATCTCATACAGAATCGTGGTTTCCTATGGCAAAAGCTGTAAAGAGCTGAATAAGTAAGTGTGGTTAGTCCCTTAGCTGCATGTTGTTTGTTTCGGCTACCTGGAGCTGTATTGCAGTGGCAGGGTGTCCGCTGGCAGGCGACGGCGCGGCAGGCGGCAGGCGGCAGCACAGTGCTGTCAGCAGAGTAGAGGCAGCGAACCGAGAAGGCGCATCCGTTCGAGACTCATATGCCATCATAAGCCACGCGGACACGCGACTAAACGCACGCGCGCCATTTTAGTAAATTATACATATTTGCCATTATAAAAATAATATCGCGAAGTTTTCAAATAACAATTCATACGTTCACAACTTTTTAAAGTGAGTGAGAGTTACTGCCGTAACGCATCGAGGAACGTTTGTGATTTAATTTCGGTAAGTTTTCTATTTTTAATGCCGTTTCGAGCAATTAATTTGATTAACCAAGGTTTGTTGCTCGATCTAATTGATTTTTTTATTTGCATAATTATTGGAACGTGGTGAAAGCATGTTTAATATATATATTTTTTTATTGTTAAATGACTTCCCATAAATATTGCCTATACTCAATTAAGTTTTAAAAATTTGTAATAAGAATATTAGAAAACTACTTAGAGGTTTGAATTTTTTTTTCTAAAACCAATACTTTAAAAGGACTTAAACGGTCCCTATTCAAGTTTTACAAACTTCAAAAGTTTAATTTAGGGCATTCCTAAAATATGTTCAGTGTATGAATGTCACTATGAAACAAAGTATAAGTAGGTAGGTATTACTCTCAGCTAGAATAACAAACAAACTACACATTTGAACTGCATGATTTTACGATTAAGTCATTTCGGTCCTACCTTTTATAGAAAAGCGAGTTCGTTATAATTCCGTAGTAGAATTTACCTTGGACCGTACCTACTATATAGGTACTTACATTATGTATTATAAATACCTACTCATAGAAACGCTGTTGAAATGCAACTGCAAAGCGTTTTGACTAAAAACGTAATGAACTATAAGTTGTTTTATTTCGTCAAAATCGTCAAAATCTTGCAAGTCTTGCGTCGCCCTTTGTAACAAAAGGTATATAATTCTATTCACTCAGGGTACATAGGTTTAACTTTTTGTTTAATGATCATACCTGGAATTTAAGCTATTGTATTTGTTCTTCCAAAAATTTACGAAAAAAACGTATTTTTATATTATGAGGATTAATTATTGAGACAAAGCCGAAATATTAAATTCCTCTTCATTTGAATTGGTGCAAATATAAAATGTAAAAATTGTATCGTTTTTTCTACCTATTATGTAGTCTAGTCCAATACATTGTGTACAACCTTATAGACCTTATTATATACTATGAAGTATATATTTTATATAAGTAATTTAATATAATTATATATTAATTAATGATATACAGTCTTATAACTTATACCTAATATATTATTTAGTATATAATATACCTATAACGTAATATTAATTTAAATACTTATTTACCTTAGATTATATTACATAAGGTACATTAGATATATTAATATTATATATTTTAAGTATATAGTTAATTCATTATATATTTAGAAACTTATAATTAATATTTTTATAATTTATATAAAATATATAAAAAAGTATGTTAATGAATCTGCAAAGTTCTTAATATTATTAATAAATATATTAAAATATAGCCCGCGATATCTCAACCCTATTTAATAAAAAAGCCATTGACTGATGATGTCTCGGAAAAAGAACGAACTTCGCCGCCATTATTTTTGTGTTTTTAAACGAGTCAAACTGTGACTCGTTGGGATATTTTTTCCCATCGTGTCACAATTTTACTCGTTACAACATTTTTTTGCCCAACGGGTCGTACTGTTACCCGTTGGCACCTTTTATTTTTTAAAACGTCCCATCCAGTCACACCGTGACGTAAGTGTTACTCGATGTGATTTTTTCCTCAACGTGTCATAGTGTGACTCGTTGGGAACCCACCCAATGGTCAACTGACTTACCAACATTCAATAAATTGGCAATAACAGTCGGGTCTACATTTCACAATTAATATGTGTTGATACATTTCACATGGTTTACTTTGTGTGTAAATGGCATAGAATAGAAGAAACATTAAATAAGGTCATAAAACGAGATATAAAATTAAATTTTTTAGGTAACCGACCAAAAAATCTGTACCAAAACCATTTCGATCACGTCATAACACCGCATCAAAATAGGTTCAAAATAACTTTGATACATAATAATAATTTGTAATGGGTATAATAATTTATTTTTATATTTAAATTAGGTATTATGTCATCGAATTTAATTATTTTAATTATAGTTTTCCAATTTTTAATTAGGTAGGTACAAACCAAAAGAAAAGATCAAAATTTCACGCCCACTGCACGCTTATGTAAGTGACATACACGATAATGATTGTCTTCGATTGCCGATAAATAAATTATGAGTGATTACATGTTATTATTATAAGTACTTAAGTAGCAATTAATGAAGCTAGTACGAGCCTTAATTATAACTGGATTACGTTCGGTGTGAAGAAACTGCGGGTGCATTTACAAATTATACACAGTTCTTAATTTTCATACAACCTTCAGTTTTAATCCTGTAGATATTGTCTCAACGTTGGACATGCCGATGTGAACTCTTCATTATGTCTGCGCGCCTAGTAAGTACCTATACGCCGCAAAAACTATTGTAAAATCGATTGTCATCTTCCTGGATGTCCATTTACAATTATTTCGACAAAAAATGTAATTATGGTCTGTACTCTGTACGAATTGATTATTCACTGTATGACGTACATACACCTATTGCTTACCTGTAGCTTGGGTTTACCACGTGATCACAAATTGACATCGTTGAGAGCCGTGGAGGGTGCGTTGAGGAATCCAAATCTTGACCTCTGATACCAGGCGTCCTAAATATTCCTTGAACTAAACAAATTAAAACAGATTTTATCCCGTAAAAAATGTTTATTAATTGAATGAGTAACAATCGCGAAAACCTAAGAAGTAAGGAGTTCCTGTGTCACTTGTCTGATCTATCGCGAGAGCCTTCAAATCTTTCAAATAGTTCGTATCCCCTACAATATCTACTATCTCAGTATATACCGATTCGTATGTTTTACATTGTTTTCGTTTGTGATTTTTTTTCTATTATGTAGCTTTCCTTGCAAGTTAACAACCCACGGCTTAATATCCTTTTTCTAAGATCATACGTTTGTATGATCTTACTATCTTACACAACAAAACAACAACGAATAAGCGAACAAGTGTTATATGAAACCACAAAATATCAATATCCTATTTTATGCATGCAGGTCCTTTTGGGCTTCACCAAAGGCACCAATTATGTAACTACTAGCTGTGACCCGCGGTTTCACCCGCGTAGTCTTCGTTCCCGTGGGAATATCGGGATAAAAAGTACCCTATGTGTTATTCCAGGGTCTAAGCTACTTACGTACCAAATTTCAGCCCAATCGGTTCAGTAGTTTTGGCGTGAAAGAGTAACAAACATCCATACATACATCCATACTTACAAACTTTCGCCTTTATAATAGTATATTAGGATAGGATATAATATACTGTTATGCTGGAAATAGGTATAAATTTAGGATGCATTTCCACACGTATAAAAAAGGATGCTTTACAACTGCATCTTCGATTGTGTATATTATACCATAAACTCGGTGAGCAGGGGCTCATGTTCGGGACGTGTCTCTCTCGTGGGGACTCGTAACAAAGTTGTCCTTAGTTCAGGGACAGAGGGCTTTTCCCGTACGGGTCACGGTTTTGGTTTGCGTTACTGCACATACTAAATTGTATTTTTTACTTATTAGTATACTAGCTGTGACCCGCGGTTTCACCCGCGTAGTCTTCGTTCCCGTGGGAATATCGGGATAAAAAGTACCCTATGTGTTATTCCAGGGTCTAAGCTACTTACGTACCAAATTTCAGCCCAATCGGTTCAGTAGTTTTGGCGTGAAAGAGTAACAAACATCCATACATACATCCATACAAACTTTCGCCTTTATAATAGTATATTAGGATTGTTACTCTATTTCTGATGTAATATGATCTGATAAACGTTTTATTTATTAAATATCAGTCTTAATATAAGCGTATGTTGATTTATTCAGTTATAAGTTATATTACGTACATTCAAATGACTATACTTATCGCGTTACAAAGCGCTCCTGATAAATGCTAGCAAACTTGTCTCTGGTTGACTTGTATCATAGGTGTTATGTAGGTATAGAGTATAGGCCAAAATTTTTACTTTGAAAGAGTACCTAACTGATAAGTAACTTATAAATTATGCATGGTAATTATTGCCTAATTGAATTTGAATACAGTTTTTGTGTTAATGTAGATACTTGTCGAGTACCTAGGTAATTAAGGTCCTGTGAATAGAATTAAGGTGGTTTGTAATATTTAGCCGTGCAATTAATGAATCAGATAAGAATAGTACGATTATAAAGGCACGGTTCACTGTCTGGTTACTACTTAGCCTGTCTCACATTAATCACTTAATTACTAATATTATATAAAATAAATCATTTTATTGAGTGCCTCGGTGGCGTAGTGGGCGCAAGCTCGACTGCCGATCATGAGGTCCCGGGTTCGATCCCCAGGTCAGGCAAAGTTAAGGATTTTTCCAATTGGAATCATTTCAATAACTGCCTGGAGGATGGTACTGTGCCCGGTAGATGGCAATAGGCTCGTCCCCTATTACATGGGACCTATAACATACTGGAGAAATCTGTGTGTACCTACTATGGGACTGAGTCCTGGGTACACCTCTGCCCACCCCTTCAGGAATAATGTGTTTGCATTTTTTCTATTATTTAGTATGACTGTTTTTCGTCCAAACTTACTTATGGCTATTGTCTTTCTACTATGAGATCGATATAATACTAATCAGTAAAATTACATAGTAATAACAATACATACAATTTCAATGCTGGCGTTCATCTAGCCCAACGTATAAGCATTGCTATTCAACGTGGCAATGCCGCTAGCATCATGAGAAAGCCATTGACAATAAATGACAGCCATTGACAGTGGTTTAAAGCGCTTGGATTTTCTGTAGGCTGACTTGTCGGCCTGTGGATATTCGAAGTGTTCTATGACATAGTGTATTTAGTTAGGGCAGATAGTAAGCTGTATTGTTTAGTATTGTTTCAATAAATGCATACTGCCCCTGTAAAAAAAAATACAATACATAGTCATAGAGTAGATAATGTTCATTTTACTATACTTTACTTATAAAACATTAAACTTTACCTACCTAATATCCAAGTCCCTAAAACAGCGTGTTAAATGTGTTATAATCTAATGGTCCGTGTATGACGAGCCTTATCCCCTAGTAAGGTCGAATTAGTTAGTAAAGTAATGAATAGTCATAAAACAGCGATATACCGTCGTCCCACGCTGCCCGGAGCTCGGAGCCCGGAGTCCGGTACCATCAGCCGTCGTGCTAATGTTTTTGTCCATGATATCATTTGCCATTATAGTATCTTGGTCGCACCTGTCAAGCTTCAAACTACTTACGTGGTTCTGACGGACATAGTGGAGATTTTTTTTTCAGATTTATTAAGAATATTCAGATACTTGATTGTTTCTAATAATAATAATGAATGTAAAACCTACTGGTAAACAAAATTTTGTCGGCTAACTGTCAATCATCAAATAGTTAAGTTAAAACCACATACTTATTTACCGATGTAGAATACGGAGTACCTTGCTCCAACATTTATTATTAGTACCTGTGGGTAGTGGGTAGTCTTACGCTACCTAACCTACCCTACAATAATGGCGTTAATGCATTTAACGTTAATAATTTAATAATAAATTTAATTTATATTATTTTTTTGTCTATCTCTAACAATATAAGAACGTAATATTACTTTATATGGTTATCTAGGTACTCTAATATTTACCTATAAGTGCATAAAATATTGTATAAGTACATTAAATATAGATATACGAGCTAATCTACATGGGGAAGACACCCTTTGCAACGCAGTTATGTAAACTACTTGAGTACTTGAACAAATAACGAATTTATTAATTCAGATTTTTAATTATATTATCGAATAGTAAGTAGGTAGATAATAATAACATAATGTAGGAGGCAGTCGTCAGTTGATGTTTTATTATTTCTCCACGACTGAAAGTCTTCCTCGCGCGAGACTAGTAGGTACTCGGTGCTCTTTGGTCTTTGAGTAAGAAGTACTTATGTGTATTTTAGGATCAAAGTTATCAACTGCTTAACACAAACTCTGCCTTTATACCAGTATAATATTAGTGAGAAATGAGACTTCCCCATTTGATCTGCTTTGTGATTTGATACCCGCATAACGGGGGGGAGCCCGTTCTGTTGGACTAAGGACTATATTATGCAGCAAAATTTATTTAGTTGTCTATTCTGCAGTTGTAAAGCAATTTGAAATATGGCATCGATATTTTAATTATTATTCTTGTGACCTTTTTTATTCTAATCATAAGCGATGACATAATGATGATAATCCAAGTGGCTTCAATACTGAATATTATGTATCTTATGGACTGAATTTTATCTTCATCCATAATAATGTATGTATGTAGGTATACGTATTGGGCCAACTTCCGGACTGTAAAATGTGAAATATACGTTTAGGAAGCGCCGGATTTAACTTATTATTGTTATTATATGTGGCATTGGACGGCGACTGGCGACCTCATCGTGGGAACCAACGATATAATATTATATGATTGTTATGTACATCTGCTATCTTGTTATGTCTCACATGTCTATTGTAAACGATGAGAGCGTTCAAATCAGAATTTATTTTGAAATCCTGGGGTTTGTTTCTTTTAAACATTTAACTTTTCACGTGGCGTGTATAGACTCTCATGTTTCACTGCATGCCTAATAGTTTTAATAAATAATCGATATTTTTCTATACCCGATAAATTAATTTGTGTTTGCCCTCAATGTTTCCACAAGTGTGTTAAATAAACAGACGATTGACAAGCCTATTAAACTGTTAGTAGCCATAGTGACATGCGGGCCCTACGCTCTTCCATTAAGTTATTTTACGATGTTTCTAATTTATCTCCTTAATTTAGAATCAATTACTTTAGTTGCTTACCATCACTTACACTTTTACTAAAAGCATTTGTTAATAGATGAGGTAAAGGTAAGTTTACATCGATTTGCGTTTTGGGGAAATTATTTCTATTATACATTCTTCTCGTACAAACAGAGAACGCCAATATTGTTTAATAATAACATAATTTTAGAAGAAAAGCGGTTTTATTGTATTGTCATCACAACTAAAGGAATCGACAATAGGAAAGGAAAATTTCAATTAAGGACCAAAATTGACCCAAATAAACACACAATAATACGAACAAGTTTAAAAAGAAATATTGTTGGGGCAAGAATATGATAACATCATACTGTTAAAATTGAAAGCACTCCCTGTTTTTGGTTTGCATATAATTAAGTCAGTCCACGTCTATCGTCGACGGAAATCGTTATAAAACTGTAGATTGTGTCGACTCCCTGCATTCTAATCACTCGTTTTTGGTGTCTGAGCAATTCGTAGGCCTCCTTGACTACTCACCGATGAATATGCAATATGCAGGGATTTACTGCGAGACCTAAATCTGCATATTCAGACTTCCTATTACTTATTTTTATATTATTTTAGTTTACCTTAATTTACAGTACATACCTTACAGTAAATAATAAATTTTAGTGGTAGGTCTCTTTTGCAGGGGGCCGCCTGGGGAAGTACCACACCTTTGCCAGTTATTCATTCGCCAAGCAGTAATGTGCAAATATTACTGTGTTCCGGTCTGAAGGGCAATGTTACCAGCGAAATTACTGGGCATGACGAGTTTCAACAACTTATATCTCAGGGTGACAGGCGCAGTGCAGTGTCGCGCAGTATTTTGAATATTAAAACACTGGGTGGCACTGTGTCTGATATGGGCAATCATGATGCTTACCAAAAGGCAGCTGATTTGCTCGTCTTGCATTATCATAATAATAATAATTTAAATTTATACTTAACAGAACGGGTTACCCCAAACACTGCTCGAGTCAATTTATATGGGTTATGTGGACAACCCATATTGCAATGTGACGACTAGTGACTATCCTTGATTTGTAATAACAATTTTTCACGTTTGTTGGGCTTCTCTGCCTCGGAACTAATCAATCTGTGTCAGTAATCTGTGTCAGTGAGTAAGGTGGAAGTATTTTGTTAAATATAGTATTAAAATTAGTTTTATTAACATTTAGGTTGTCAATGAAATTATGATTTGAGCATACAAGTTGCTGGCGGAAGGTCCGTCTCCAATATTTTATATGAGCTGAACCATTAGTTCCTTTAAGCTCTTCGTTGAGTTCACCGTCCTTCTGTCCCAGTTAATGACACAAGATGACATAGAACGAGGCCAGAGTGGGCGTCTCAGAAAATCACTCTTAATAGAACGTGCCGATCAATGATTCGATAATACCTTCTGCACATTAGTGGATAATTCTTCACTATCTTATATTGACGAGTTTATAATATAACTTCTTGGTCTTTTAAATGAAAGATTTAATTTAAACAATTATCATGTCTCATGTGCTGTCTCTGAGTCTGAGTTACAAAAAATAATAATAGGTGTAGTTTAAGGTCTTAGTGTATCGTCTACTTTCCAGGGGAATAAAGATGGCACTCTATATACTTAGCTCGCAAAACAATCGGCTGAGCCTATTAAACGGATAGTGCTCGTAAAATTTTACTCGAAACCATTAACGGTCGTATTGTCTGCCCTTATGGAGCTTCACTACATCCAAATAAGGTTCTTAACTCGCTATTTTCTCTCCTTGCGGTTTTACGTGCATTTTAATATCACAAGGCACAAAGTTATTAAAATGGACCTACACGAATATGAAAATTACTTGCGAAACGTTAGTGTACGACTTGCCAAACTATACCACAGAATAAATAATAGTACTATCTCACTAATAGGTACAAAATATGGCGGTATGGTAGGTACGAGTACCTACTCGTTATACAAATTCTGAAATAGATTTTACGACAGTGTAAACAAATCCACGCGACCAAACTCGTAGGTGTTCGCTATATTTTTGGAGTCGTTTACAATTTACTCATGTCCTGTGCCATATTAAATGAGCCATTTCCATTTTGGATCCATTTACGATCGTAGCCGCAGTGTCACCGCCGCGCCGCCGCGCTGCCGGGAGCCGCCAGCCGGTCAGACCTAATAAAATATAAAATAACTTATAAACTAGCACACATACAAAATACTTACTTGCTGGTAAAAAAATATAGTTCCACTGACAAGTTCTAGTTAAAACAGTATTGATGACTCTTTGTAACATTATTTCTAAGTTGTCAAAAGGATGAATAATGTGATTAGATCTTGTGTTGGCTTTGGTTTGGTTTAGCTCTTGGATTATTAATTAAAACGCGTTTGTTTTGTTTTTAATAGTAGGCTTTTAATTTCGTGATTGTCTAAATTCCATTTTGTTTAGATTGAGAGAACTTATTGGATCTTCACTATGTTTTCTTACTTCTCCTTTCTTTATTGGGCTACTAAGAGATGACTAAGTTGGCTTAGTCAAAAAATCCCCCTCGGTTCAGGCTAGCAATGATTAATGAGCCATTACCTACCATTGTTATTCTACCACATGAAACAAATAATACAAAAGTAAGCTTACACCACTTTCCCAACTATATATCAGCATTATCTACTGAACGTAATGGTTCTAATCCATGGCGTGGATAACCCAGGGTCACGGAACACGGATCTCTTGGCCCTAAGTTCCTCCCACGGCGCGGGCGACGCCCACGGACTGGTGCGCTTATTAGAACCAACTATAGTTTTCTACTTATTTTAAAAATATGTATGTAATTGTAAAGAACGATAGTTTTTATTTTATCTTTTTATGATATTGAGTGACAAGACGAGCAAATCAGGTGCCTGATGGTAAGCATCATGATTGCCCATATCAGACACAGAGCTACCCGGTGTTTTAAAATTCAAAATTTGCGCGGCATTGCATTGCGCCTGTCACCCTGAGATATGAGTTGCTGAATCTCATCATGCCCAGTAATTTCGCTGGTAACATTGCCCTTCAGACCGGAACACAGTAATGTTTGCACAAGGTGTGATACTTCCCCAGGCGCCCCCCCGCACAAGAGGCCTACCACTACAATATCATATTTGCGCACTACGTCAGTGAGGGTCATTTTGGAGACCGAATTCGGTTTGAAATTTCGAACTAATTACGCATACATATTAGTGGTAGAAATGTTTGGTTAATAGTATAATTTTCTAATATCACTCTGTATGTGAAAACTAATACCGAGGCTCACTGCGTTGTGCACGTGCCAACTGTCCTATTGCCTATTGCCATCTTATAACATTTTGCCTGACCTGGGGATCAAACAAGGGATCTCATGATCGGCAGTGCAGCTTGCGACTATAACTACTTACGCCACCGAGGCATTGAGGCACCGAACAGAATAATCATGAAAATGTATCAAAATCGTGTTTGATGACCAGGAAACGGTTTTTTTCGGTTTTGCATGAACATTTCCAAATTAGCAAGTAATATTTAAGTTTACATCACTAATTAGTAAACATAGATTCACTCTCGTGCGCTTTCCCTCTATACTCGGAACATACGAGTAGTTCGCTGTAGCTTGGAGTTCAACACCAGAATCATTTTAATCTAAATATGCGAACAATTTTGAACTTTCACGAATTGCGCAATTTCATATTTATTTCATATTATGGTATGGACCATAATGGTATTTCTGTCAATTGCAGCATTGATATAAAGAAATGGGGAGATGAGTTACTGGTTTCTCGAAAATGGCAAGCTCAAATTAAGAGTAAGCGCTAAGAGAACGTACCCTATCTCGCCTTTTCTTTATATCTATGAATTGCAGTCGACCTTTTAACAATTTTTTTAGTTTTTTTGTTCAGTTACATTCTGTAAAATGTAACTATATATAATTATATATAGTTACATTTTAAACTAATTTAAGTTAATTTTTTAGTTATGTGTAAACGTGCCTTTTCCATTAAATAATACTCGAACACTTCAGCATATTTTACATGATTTATTCCAAGGCCACCATCTTCAATCTCGCTCTACAATCATCTGTCGCGCTGGCATCCACCTCCCTGTGTTGCCATCGCGCCCTCGCACATGCCATAGATCTCCGTGAAATCACACGTTGCCATTAATACTTTCCATAAAACCACCAAAACGTCACAGAATCCGTAGCATGCGCGTCACAAAATAACATCAACCTTACAGTTGAATATACCTAGTTATTTATATAATGAATTAAAATTGGGAAATCAAAGTAGTTATGAACTCAGAAACAACAAAACATGCTGTACTATAGGTTTATATTGAAGTTTTTACAAGCTCTATCTTACCATATTTTACGCAAATAAATCATTTCATTTCATTTAATTTCAAGTAAGTACATGCACTTCTCAAAATCAGGTTCCGAGTTATCATGTGATAAGGTCCTGAAATTGTTCCTGCATGCGAAGGACCAGTTGAACCGGTCCGGGCGGATACGCACCGAGACCGCTACTTGTGTCCAGATCCGCATTGTACTGGATGGGACTTCAATGTGAATGTACGTATCTACTCGTATACAATACGGACAGAATAGAAATAAGGAAGATCACGTGTCAAATTGCGAAGTTAAAAGCTAAGATAGTTTAAAAAGATGATGATGATTTTCTGCCAAGAATGGATAACATCGTTATGCAGTAAGCGCGTCTTAGGCTTTAAGTATGTTATTCAAACCGATCGGATCAGCCCAAAGATAAGTACACTTCTGAGTGAACTTAGCGCCTTTGACCCGGATCGTGACACGCGCAAGGCGTCGCGTTGGACCGACTGACGTGTTGATATTATCGCTGTTACAATAATTCACGTAACGACACGTATTGCCGACCTCAGTCGCGTTTTGCAACACATAATCCAGTTTATAAAAATTATCTCGACGCGGAAAAATGCAGTGTTTCGCTGTCGAAATTGGAGTTCCATAAGATGCGGTTTTTGGACCAGTTTTATTTAGAAAAGACGAAATAAGATTTTTGAAATGGAATAAAGTTAGATGATTCCAGTGGACAACATAGGTCTATTCGTATATATACACGGCGTGGCGTGGCAATGTTGTGTTGGTAGAATGAACATTATTGATATTTTTGTCGCGGCCGCCGCAACCGTACTTCCTCTCGCCACTCAGCCTCAGCTGTGGGCTAGAGATCACTCATAAATAGAACTATGCCTGTAATCCGTCAACTTGTGCCGTTATAACTGTGTGTTTTTGGGAGAGAACGTTTTTACGGGTTGTTTTGATATTTTTAAGCATTATTTTTATTTATTTAAGATTATCCACGTTCATCAATTCTTATTTCATTAGTTACATTACTTGACTTTAATCCAAATGTCACAATATTTACGGATGAAAACATCATGCTTAAAATATTAATGGAATAACTTAAAAATTTAATGATACAAAACAATAATTTCAGCTTAAAAGCAAAAGCTTAGCAGTCAAAATTAAAATAAACAAAGTTAAAACATAAAACCAAACAATTAATAATATAAAATACAGAAAAATTATAATAATGTTTAGGGTAATATTTATTTATATTTTAAAATATGACTGAATATGTGTCTGAATATGTCAATGTCAGTTTTTTTGAAATATTATTTGCACTTTCACAAGCCACAAAATAAGAATTGAATTGAAAATTACATAAGAGTGGCGCCACGGGAGCATTTATTGCCGAGGTTACAATTTGTAAAAGGGACGTTAAACAAATTAAACCTTGAGGCTCTGGGCAGTATTCTTTAAAATAAAACTAATAATTTCAAGACAATATTTCAAAAAAGCAATTTGAGCAGAGGAAAGCGTTATGTACTATCTCCCCCTCATGACCTTTTTATATCAAACAGAGATATAAACAGCCTTTGCGACTGCAATAAATCAATCCGAATAGAAGCAATAACATACAATCTTTCCAGTTATGCTAATTCAATGTTGTTTTTTGCCAAATCTGTAACCATGCAGAATAAATTAAGAATTATATAGGCAACGTCGCGTCGATCAAAATCTTATTACCTCATGCAACCCGCGTGCTGATCATGTAAAACCTAATTTTAGTATTCAAGGTTTATAATTAAATGAATATTTATAAAAGGACGACGGCACAACGCAAAGATTTATCATTAAAGGAATTGTTTAAAAGGAAGTGGTTGTATTAGTAATTTCAACAATGATAAAGTGCTTCAGTCGGACTTCAATCACTAGACAAAACAAGTGGAGTGGTGGCGGAAAGGGCTCGGTTCGACGAGGGCCCTGCGATACTGCGAGCCCGCATCCTGCCTATTACGTAAGTAACCACTTCAGAACTAGCTCGTCGTAAATAATGTTATGAGTGGCAGTGTTTATGCTTTCAACGTGATTCTGGACTCTGGACCACCAGAGATGAAGCAAATTTACTCGGCAAGTCGAGTGCAACTATATACTACTACTGGAACACCGCGAAACATTTCACTACCGTGATTTCGCTAATTTCATACTAATATACTAAACATATCTATTTGTTCAGATAGATACAAAAAAGTCAATTGTAAATTGAGCAAACTACAAGAGCGCAAGAATCATTTGCAATAGACAGCGATCATATTTGAATTAGTGATAGGTGATTTAGTAATTAAGACATTAGCGCTCTATTTATTAATCAGAGCACTCATTTGCAAACTGGATTTTGCGAAAGTCTTCAATGTGACCTGTGAGAATACGTATTATAAAAACAAACACTAAAAAATGTTACTCTGCTCGAAAATTAATGCAACGAAAAATAATTTAATAATTGTATCCTGTAATTCAGTAAAATTATTGGGTCTGTCTTAGCAACAGGGTTAATACTTTGTGCAAATCCGTAATTAATAGTGCAGTGCATATAATTGATGTGAGCGTATAGCTGGACAGAAAAATGTAGAAAATAATGGGGGCGCTACTGTCTTTTACAACATAAAAACAATTGAATCAACACGTACACTTTAAATTAGTTTCGTTTCTACTCTTTTCTGTCGAGCTATATATAGTTCTAAGCATACATCAAGCAGACGCCTCGGATTCCGTAGACATCCTGAGCTCAGCAGGAATCCTGACTTATCCTTTAAATAACTTTATTTAACGAGTGAAGGGTGCTATTAATATTTCGCTAATGGATTCCTATCGTCGCGTCTTGCTTTAGCTTCTGAATAAACTTTCAGTTTTTATGCATTATATTTATATGAGCAATAAAAATGTTAGAACATGTTACACGTCGTTTTATTCATAATAGATAGCTGAGATTAGCATTTCTTTTCCGTGTTCAAACTAAGAGTATTATATGGAACCAAAAGTTGCAGTTTATCAAATTCATCGTGTTCTTTAAACTGCAGTCGTCTTTAATTCATAATTCTGCTTTCAAGCGATCATCCCTGTTATAAAAATAGAAGCATACGTTGTTTTAAGATGTCCCTCATGTCCTTTACCTTATAAGAAATTATTGAGTTCGTTTCTGACTGCAATGTAAATATTCCCTAATAGAAAAGTCTGCAAACATTGCCATGTATTATAATGTGGCATACCTACAGAAAAGCGCTGCAGTTGACTTGTGTCTCTATTACACGTTGATTGGATGATGGATTGATGATCTTAAATTGCAGCTGATAGTTCATTGTACCTATACATAATGTATCTAATATGTACCTATAGTTTTGACTTATTGGCAATCCCAACTCGATTGTAATTTATAACCGCAACGAAAATGTTAAATAACGAAACTTAACACTTATTGGCAGCAAGGCTATTGAAATTTTGCGGCGGCTTTAAACACTAATCTGCAATAATTAACCCCAGAATTGAGAAATAGGCAGCAGCTAAAAGTCATATGAACGTTCCTGCGACTGACTGAAAATGTAACTATGA
This sequence comes from Hemistola chrysoprasaria, assembly GCA_947063395.1. Lineage (NCBI taxonomy): Eukaryota > Metazoa > Arthropoda > Insecta > Lepidoptera > Geometridae > Hemistola > Hemistola chrysoprasaria. The sequence continues at coordinate 2,394,209 of OX346709.1, read as the reverse complement.
ATAATAATAAAACAAACGAAACACAAATAAAAGTTTGATTGTTCACCAGATTCACGTTTATTTTGACGGCGTAGTGCCCAAAAACAGTAAAATGAACACTCGGTATATAGTTCTTACTAATTAATTATCACTTAATAATAATTGCACAAATTACTCAGTCAATAGTTTCCGGCTTGCAAAGGAGAGAGGGCGGCAACCACAGAGTAAAATCATAAAAGCTTAATTAATTAAGGGTTGCCAGATGCTTAAAAATAATTATTACCTACCTAAGCCGGTTAAACAAATATAAACATTATGAGCACGTCGCTAACAGGTATCATAAAGATGTTATTTCTCTCAAAAAATAGAGGAAGATAATGTGATCCGTCATCATCAAAATTATGAATCCTGTTGAGAAGTCCAGGATTATCGAAATTATAGAAAATGAACTCTGCCAATATGCAGGAAAATGATGTCTGTGATTCTCAATCAGGAAGTTCTAATCAGGGTTTGCGTGTCTTACACACTTATATATATTACACCCACGAGCGGAAAAAATGTTTCTTTTTATATTCATATTGTATTTCAAGCGAATAGACCGCATATATAGGTATAAAATATAAAACATTACACTTATAAGGTTGGTAAGCTAAGGAGGCATCTTGCTAAAACATATTTTGTTGTAAGGATTGTTGGATAAATAATAATCTAACACAACCATGTTGTGCCTAGCTTATAAAGAAAAAGAAAGGGAAACTGAATGTTAAAAAATATCTGTGGACTATATAGTCTACATAATCTTTGGTAGTCTACGGCTATGGTATTAATGTAAAACTTGTGAACCTAAAATAAAACCAGTATTTGCATAAAATATTAATTGTTTATTTAGAACAATATCTAAGGCTTGATCTAAGTTAAATTAGAATTTATAAACTTTTAAAAACTTTATTAGGCTAATTTTTACAATAAGATGGCTGCGTTGAATCGAATGAATGTATGAAAGAATTAATGAATTAATGAGCGAGCGAATGAACAGATAGAATGAGTGTCCCGACGCAGCTCTGCGAAGACAGGGAACGAAGTAGCGCGAACAATAACAAATAAGTATTTTATCAAGGCTAAGCCGGTGTATGAATGATATAAAGGGCTTATAAAGGGTGGATGTACGAATGTAATTAGGTACAGATAATTAATGTCCAAAAATTAAATACTGCAACTGACATTCTTCTTCTTTGTCGCATCACTCTTGACAGAGTGGTCATGGCCGTTACGATGGTTGTGATGTGATCTGTTTCACAATCCGTCAACTCCGACAACTGACATTAAATGATACCTAATACATTCAAAAAGCACGTTGATTTGAAATTGTTTAAATTTTTCGTAGTTTGTCGTCATCTTAATAAAACTAATGACACACAGAGGGTAGGTACATCCTTGAACTTTGTGCCAAAATTAGCCGCATCCAGACACAGGGAACAAATTCCTAAGTGGTTCATTATTAAAGAGGAAGCTTTGTATGCATGTGTGTGCACAATGTGGACGCGCAGTCTGCCGTCTGGCGAGTTCGAGTACCGAGTACCGACGACCGACACAACACACAACACGACCCGCCAGGCCGCCCGGCCCCGCCGCCCTTCAGTATTAGTCAGGGTGACTGTCATTCAGTTATAAAGCTAATACACTTATATTATTTAGGAAAAATATAGCTAGTATACAAATAGGAAATGACACATGTACAGAAGGCCAATTATTAAGAATTAAATTTTTACTTTTAGTATATAAATATTTCGCTATTTCCACTTTCATCACATTCTTCATACATGCTCGTCGGTTGTTGGTACTTTTGACCTGGCCTTTCTTTAAGATAACATCAACTTGTTCATGAATGGTACGCCGATCTCCTTTCGACCATCCTCTCCACATGTACTACGAACCACCTGAGCATTCCTTTCTCTATCACTATATCTTACAACACTATTCACTATTCCTCACTTTGTCTATCAAGGTCACTCCAGTCATACTTCTCAAATTTCTCATTTCCATAATAATCTTATTTTTATGTTTCTTCTGCCAGACCCAAAATTCACTATCATACATAAGTGTGGGGAAAGGCACCCTTCTATGGACAGCCACTCATGCCATTTTAGACACTTTCTGACTGTTCATAAAGGTATGCTGCGAACCATTCACTTGATTTCCTGCCAAAACTATTCTGTCAATGTCACAGTCATACTTTCCATCCCCTGTAAACTTTGAACCCAGATATACGAACTCTTTTACTTGTTCCACTCTTTCTCCATCATTCAGAGAACATTGCAAATTATCATACATCATTCAAAAACCATAACTTTCGTCTTGCTTAGTCACTTTCATCCCTCTGCTTGTTAAAGCATCTATCGTAATATTAACCATCATTTGCAACTCCTCCTCCTCTGATGATGTCAATATGATCTGGTCATCAGCGTATAGGAGGCATTTGACGGTCGACTCATTCATTCCTAACGTAATTCCATACGTACTTTTTTTCAAATCTTTCAGACAGATTGTCTATGAATAAATTGAACAGCCATGGCGAAGCTATACATCCCTGTCTAACACCTTTTACGACGGTAAAACAGTAAAAAAAGACAAATGATTACTTTTTATATATAATCCCTTTCCATCGTTTTTCGGGATGTGATCATCTTATGTACTTAATGCCTTTTACCTATGAAATTGCTTTATAAAAGTTCATATTATACTTGAATGAGAATGATGGTCACTGGTTTAACTTGTGCATGATGTATGGCTATAATACTGACGCAGAGGATGTCTCGCCGATTCAGCATTTTGTACATATTCCCCTCTTCCGCCATTGTCTTCGATCACGAATCATTATTTCATAAAGGGTAGGAGCGGGTTATGGTTCTTATAAACCTTTTATCCTATATGTACCTATAATGTATTGAAGCTATTCAACTTTCGATACTATAATTTAAAATATTTTTTTTTTTTTTTAATAACAACATTAATTATAATTAAAAAATATCATTTAGGTCGCCTCATGCAGGTAAGGTGCCCAAAAAACTAGCTACATTACCTCTCTGTATGGCCAAACTTATACGTTGGCCAAGGTAGTAACCAGCCTTTTGGTCACCTGAGGTTACAACTAGGCGCCTCGATAACTCCCTGAAAAAGGTTTTAGTTTCTGAACCCCATGGCCCCATTGTCTCTACCGCAAACGGAACAAATATGCATCCCTCGCTGAGAGACGCATATTTCTTACGCTTGATGGATTCCGCGTCATCTGCTGCTGCGCCAGCGGCCCTGGAGGATCTCTGCAAGTGAGAGGACGCTAAGGTGTCGACGCAAGTAGCATCCCATACCAGCCCACGACTCCACGGAATTAATGACATTCCATCAGGACGCCTACCATCATTACGTGCGAAACAGTTCGGCTCCAGTAGGGCCGGTGACGGTGGAGAGCGCTCGACGGATGATATCATTCAAGGCAGCGTGTCGCGATAAGCGGCCCGCACTACGACGACAAGAAAGCCCATGGTGACCTAACTTGTCCACTTCAACTCCATAAGGGCAGTGGTGGGGCTCATTCAAGGAGCAACCCAGGCGCAAACCTTTGGCAATAGAAAAACTTAAATTATCTAATAATGTACCTAAATTGACCGAAGGCAAAGCGTTAAGCCAATAGCCAGACTCATGTGTGTTAGAAGCAAGGAGACGAGCCCTGTCTACATCGTTACAATTACTTAGTAGATTTGAAAATATTTTATTATTTATGGGCTCGTCCCATTGCTTCTGCACACAAGGATTTTGAGGTAAATCCTCACTCGGACATTCAGCACGCCAAGCGAGTCTAGCCCTGTCCATATCCAGCACTAGAATATCGCCTAATGATGAATTGATTATTTTGTGAAAGAGCCGGGCTGAGTTATGGGCAGAAGACAGGAACGCTGGTAACGCGATGCTAGAAATTTTGCGGATGCCCAGACCTCCGAACCGAATTGGAAGAGAGGCCTGACACCAGGATGTGTCTGAAAGGGAACAGTTTAGAATTTGTATTAAAGTGCTTTTTATTAAATTATCTAAAACAAAGAGTGAGGAAATGTTAGTCCAAAAAGGGGAGCAGCGTAGAACGTAAGTGAATTTTGGGACAAACAGACAAAAGCGTATAATGTGAAAAGCAACGTGAGCGTGAATTTTGTTAAGTCGAATGGAATTTTCCTCAAATTTGGAACGTTGCTCATCAATGAATCCAGGGAAAGAAGTTTCTAAGACAATAATTTTAAACCTATATTTCTAAGCGTAATTACTTGAACATGTGACACATACTTTCAGCCTTGAATAATTCGCGTAAATCATCCAATTATAATAATTCGTATAATTTATTCTACTTTTATGAACTTATATTTTATGAACAATAGGTAGTTGATACCAAATATCACCTGAGCAAATAGACGTTGTAGCAATACGCAGTAGCAGTGAGAATGAATGTGGAATGTAGACACAGATGTGATCAAATGACGAAAGACTGCAAAATATATGTGAGCTCATTCATGTATTGAAGAGACCTCAAGTTAGCATTTGTACACCATGTGATGATTACTGAAACCCAGGCTGCGTCAATTTCTAAATTAAAACGGATTATAATATTTTGTATTTTCTATGACCAAACAGAATTTCTAGGACATCACTTAAAAAGATTTTTTTCTTTTTAGGTGATCAATTGATTTTTTTCGGCGAATCTTATTAAAATAAATACAAATGAGAAGCAGCATTGCAACAAACTTGCATTACAAATTACAAAACATCAAACGTATTTTGTAAACACCCTGAAATAGTCAATAGCCAGTACACGGTTCACAGAGAACATTCGCTGGTAGCTAGCTCTCGAGTCATACAATCAGACGTCACTCAACGCCGGGAGATCAAAGCTCCGCTTTCCTATGCATTCCTGGTACATCAACCTTTATGGACATCGAGATAAATAGGAAGAGACGGATCATGATTCAGAGAATAGGATGGAAACCACGAAAATGAAAATGAATTGTAGATAGGCTATGCAGTAAGCAAAGATAGTCAACAATTTCATAAATAATTATGAGCACGATAGTGGTCGGTCCTCAGACAGCACTTCGCATTGCAGTAAACTTATGCTTTCCATTAAACGCTGCAAATTTCATTCAAAAATAAAAAATCGACAACCGGTTCAATTCTGTTTACTTTTCAAATGAAAAACGCAGAGCAGTCGTCCTTATACATTGAAACACATACAGTGTGAAACATGTAAGTAGTAAAGTAAGTTCTGTGAACTCTGCCCATCCTGTCTGCGGCACGGCTTCGCTAAATTTTACATTACCGCAATTAAACTATTCTGTGACTTTACGAGCTTACGCATGTCTAGACTCAGGGGGGTACCGCCTCGCTGTCTGCCGGAAAACATTTCCCGAAACCGACTCTGTTACCTCCTTATAAGAGCTACCTTAAAGTTTCCGTATAAAGTAGCTGCGTGATTTTAACGCCTCGGTATAGAGCTGCAAAGGTTGGTGCATAAACAATGCAAGCTTTGTGTCCATTTCCTACAGAGGTAGTTTAGTGCGCCATGTGGCTTTTGTTGAAGATGCCGAATGCAGAGGCTGTAAAGTGTAACCAAGCGTAGGACGCCTGGTTACACTTTACAGCTTTTATACAGCTAAATGGTACAGCTACAGCTAGATTTGCTGTTGTGAGCTGTTTCCTGTGTGATTATTTTTATTTAAAAACTCATACATACAAATATACTTTTTTTTATTAAAAAAAAATTATACGGGAAAAAGCTCACAACAGCAAATCTAGCTGTAGCTGTACCATCTAGCTGTATAAAAGCTGTAAATTGCAACCAGGCGTAGGACGCCTGGTTACAGTTTACAGCCTCTGCAGCATCTATAGCATAGTTTCTATAGAACACTTAGAAACCCTGTAGAAAATCCAAGTGCTCTAAACCATATATGGCAGCGTATCAAAAATATTATTGTTTCAACAAGGACTTTTAGAAAAAAATTCCCATTTTCTTCTATAATTTGAATCTTGTAGTTATTATTTGTTTCGAGGAAGTGTTTTCAATAAAGATTTACATTACGTTCTTTAATGTACAGGTGTATTATAGAGGATTATAATTTTTGAGCGTAAATAGTATGTCATTTATTATGAATCATGATTCAAACAAAAGCCGAATTTGCCATCATCAGTAAATAAGAGACATATGTTTTGAACATTCCAATTTTCTTCAAACGAATTTTCCTTCTGTTTGCAAAGTGTGTCATTACATTTGCGTACGTTTTCAATTTAAGTAGATTTTATTAAAGCAATTAAATAAACTATACCAAATTGAATGAGTTACTTGTGTGGGGGTGGTAGGGGTACCTACTTAGTTCTTAAAACTAAAGATAGTCTACCAAAATTGATATACTCGAAGACGTACGAATATATTATATCCATTTTCAAGCGTGACCAAGAATATAATGTACTTATTGTCAACGACTTATTGTTATATAATGTCAAGAATATGTAAAAATATATACGTTATATTCATATTTGGTAACCATAAACACATCTTTATCGACCAAGTAAATATACTCGTACAATCGTATAGAGTTTACCAAAAATAGTAGAACATAATAGTGTTAATATCAGTATTGGGACTATTATATTTCATCCTACTGTGCAGTCGGCGTCTTCTCATGTCCATTTTCATTATAATACTATTCAGCAATAAAGATAGTAGGTATCATGTAAGACGGTAAAATAGCTTATAATCGTGACATCACTCTCATCACCATCTTAGATGAATATTTATCGTGGTCCAGCTAATTGCGTTTGCCACATCTTTATAATATCCCATTTGTGAAGAGTTAAGGTTGCAGAGCCGATGCTATATTCTTAAACTCATAACCTCACAGGAGAGTAAAGTTATTGAAGGATTCGAACCTTGTATAATTATAATATAATAATAATAACATTCTTTATACAAACCGAATGATCCAATGATTGTTAGTATATTATATAATATGAAATCTTAAAACTAATGTTTGTAAAATTATTAAGACAAATCACATAAACACAGAATACTAACAGGGCCACCAAGCCTATGCATTAGCCGCCTGTTCCATATGAACACCAACCCAGTGTTTCCATATGGAACAGTCAGGTCTTTTACCTATATATTAGGTATTTCGATATGGGCTTGAATAATTGTCCGGTGTTTTCTTATCATGAAGCCACTTCACGTGTGTTAACAATAATAAACCAAGGGTGTCACTATTGTACTACCAATTTGATCGCAAGCTGTGGAGCGCGCAACGCATCGTGGTCCATCGGTACGGAGCTCTCGGGGAGTGTAGCTCTAAGCAACGAACCCATTATAACACCGAAGTAGGATAATTTCACACATTTTGACAGCCTCGTTGGCTCAGATTAGATCCCCGGCCAGGTCAAACATTTGTATGCATGAACATGTCTGTTTGATCTGTGTCTGGGTGTTTAAGCTTATATAAGTATGTATATCAGTCATCTGGTTACCATAGTACAGGCTTCTATCCTAGTTTGGGACCTGATGACCGTGTGTGGAAGTTGTCATATTATTATTTAGTAATATTTATATATTTACACTCGGGGGATCTACCTATTTAGATCCGTCACTAAATTAAAAAAATATATTTTAATATTACCAATGGTAGTAAATGTGGATCACTTGAATAAAATATATTAATCCATAGATGAACAAGTAGTATGCCGTCGTGGGAATTGGGAATCTTCAAGGATATGAGCGTGTTATCATTGTATTGCTTAACACTTGCCATGCCACTTGCTATTTATTGCTTTTTGTGGTTATCTAATAAGTTTTCTGAAGGGGCCTGTCTTTAATGAAGAAGGGTTGGTTACTTATTTAAAATGCATCTCATTAAGATAGTCCTTTTTTCTTAGTATTGTATTATAATTATTACATATCGCTATTATTGTACTTTCTGACAACAAAATATAATTATTGATTACGACAATTCAGCCCCTCGTAATGTAGGGGTGAAAGACTTGCGCGATGCGGAATGTTTTATCCTTGTCTGACATCACAGTAGAGATTGAGAGTGAGAGGAATAGATAGACTACTCCACGTGCTGCAGATGCTGTGGATGGGTTGATTCGTTAAAGAATCAACGCTTTTCATACATTTTCTTTTCAATATTAGAGTTAGATATTATATTTTTTATATTTTATTTCAAAAAAGAGTATAGTATATATCTATATATCTAAATAATTACATGATATGTTTGTAAGTATTCAATTTGAAATATGTTGGAAGGATTGTATTGTATGAAAATAAATTAATGTTTCTGCTGTTTATAAAACATATAATCTGAATTGAACATTAGATTAAATAATTCACAATTACCTATAGGTAGAATAGAATAGAATAGAATTCGTTTATTTGTAATAAATGCAGGTTACATGTAGGTTTTCGGTACATTGTCAAAGGGTCCGTATACATTTAGTCACATAGCGACATACAAATATTAATTAAATAGGTACATTCATGATTATCTATATCATTATTTCACTTTATATAAAATTAGATTCATTATTATTTACAATATTCTACCCTTAATATTATTATTTAATTCTGTGATTGTGTAGAAAGACTTTTCTATCAACCACAGCTTTAGTAGTACATTCGTATATAGGTATATAAGTAATATATAGGTATTTGAGATTAAGCCAAAGTATTGGATCTATGGAATCGACACTGTCTTTTTGATTAGTCTTTTTAAAAAACCAATTATATTTAAAAAATATTTTTGCCGCACCAGGTAAAATGCCTTTCGGAAGCGAGCGGTACCTTGCAAGCATGAGGGTCCGATCTAAGGCCATGTTTAACATTCGATTACCATATCAACCTGAATGTGCGGCCTTAAATCTGAACTTGACCTTCGTGACTCCCTCCCGCATAACACCGTCCACTTTCCCAGATGTGGTTGATCGTAGTTTCGTAGCCGGTACAGTCCGCGCCGCGACGCCGAGCCGGCTTCATCCTGCATACACACATCCTTTCATCCACGCACGATATTAATAGAACGCCGATGTAGACGCGCCTTTAACCGAATAGTTAGTGATTAGTTGAACGTGGAATGCTGAGAATTTTATGACAAACGCATTTTATGTGAGTAAATACTTGTAACGAGATAATTATTTAATTTTATGTTCTATCTTCTTTAAACCTGAATTTAATTTGTTATTAGTTGCTAGCAATATAAGTTATATTATTAGCTATATAATTTAGATACTGTATAAATGCCCACACACAATCCCTTAAAGCATGTCTTACCTCTTAGGAATTTGAAACAATTCTGGAAAACCAAATCTATGGTTCGTATTCCCCTGTTTTCTCTGTATATAATTAACTCTTTAGATAAATATCCTGATAACCTATCCTGATATTTTTTAAGATGGAGTAGACTATTGTCTTATCATTGTAACTATGGTTTTTTTTATTGGCGCGCATCTAAAAATCCCAGCTCATACTTTTTTTTTTTTTTTTTTTATACTTGCGTGATTATTAGACGTTAAAAAAATTGTAGTTGCGTTGGGAGATATTTTAACTTCATTTTAAATATATCGGTAAAATGTCTCAGATTCTGATGCCTACTGCCTACATACATAATATTATCATTATATTCTATACTTAATAGGTAAAACGTTATGATTGGATTTTCATTATTAAATATGTTAGATATGTTCTATAATATGTGAATACAAACTACGGTGTTTTATCTTATGATAACTAGACTTTATGTACCTCGTCTAGTCTAAACATGGTCAGAGGAAGAAAACAGATTTACTTTCTCTGCCCGCGTCACTGATAAGCGTTATCGCAACACTTTTGCTGTAAGCGTGACGAGACTACGTAGGTAGGTACTATTTTCTACGCCTGCGCAGTACAATCCCATCTAAACCGCTAAATGACAATAAGTTTTATCACATTTTAAAATATAGAGAGAAAAAGGAAGAGGTGGTTATAAGTTTGATCTATCTGTGTGTCTTTCTGTGTTCAAATAGAAAGAAAAAGAAAGAAAGTAAAATGATTTATTCGCTGCACACAAATAAGTAGGTATGACTTATATATATACTAGCATCGTGTATGCTGCGAATGGGTGCTAACTCAGCATAATGCAGGTTACAGAGCACAACCTGCGCTGATCTTCCGTTAGCACCTTCCCCAGTGACATATCAATCAAATAGAATCAAATAGAAAGACACACAGATATGTTATATGCCTTGAGCCGCTCTTGTCTAGCGGCTCAAGGCATATAAGCCATCCAATGGATGCGGCAGCGTCGGGTTCACATGGATCAGTAGGACCAATATATCGTGTTTGGCTCCGTTTGGCAAATAACCTAATGCTGAGGAAACATGGAGAAAAGATTATTAAAGATTATAAAAAATTTAAGATATTTCATTTCATTACAATTTTTTTTCAAATTAATTATCTTGCCCATATGATCCTTCTGAAAGTCTACCTATTTTCACCACGAGTCTTCCTTTGGTCTTTAAGATAAATTCAACAGGTGCTCATATCTACCTTCAAGTCATTTGCAATGCTAATCGGTAATTAGGGAACACAATTAGAGTTTAATGGGCTGATTGTAGTTACTAATCACCCAAAACTACACACGTGCCTTACTTGTATGACTAGGTAAGGTATATATCTATACCTTATATACTATTTGGATGAGTAAATAGTATAATAAGGTGGTATCAGTTTGTAAGTTTTTTGTAGTGGTAGGCCTCGTTTGCAGGGGGCCGCCTGGGGAGGGATACCACGCCTTTGCCAGTTATTCATCCGGCAAGCAGTAATGTGCAAACATTACTCTGTTCCGGTCTAAAGGGCAATGCTACCAACGAAATTACTGGGCGAACTGGAAAGAAAAATCAAAAAAATCAAAAAAGAATAGATGACAACACTGTGCGGAATATACCTATTTAAATACGGCTTTATTGAAAGACTTTGTCTAGAAACATTTTCAAATGAAGCGATGCCTTTAAGATTAATTTGAATAAAACGCATTCAGATAAGACAGACAAATGTGGCCTATTATTTTCAAGACCTGGAGAAGAAGCACAATGCCCAGCCATCAATACTTTTTGCGACGCCTGCTAAGCAAGACGATGATGGGTATTCAGCATCGTACAATATATCTTCGTTAATTGCTCACCCAGGCCAACCACAAACCGTCAGAGAAGAGTTAATTTTACCGGCAATAAAATAAGTAATAACCACTGCGCTCCGTAACCCGGCGGCAGATATTATACGAAAAAATTTCTGTGCAAAGACGAATTGATGAAATGGCTGAAAACGTGAGTCACTGTGCAAATCTGAAGACTAATTAATTGTCAATTCAGTTGCATGAGTCCAATTTACCAACTAACGAAGAATTGTTGCTGTACTACGTGCGGTTTATTAAAGATGAAAAAATCCGTCAAGAACTGGTATTTGTTAGAAATTTAGAGACTGTGCAACTGTGCCCGGTAGATGGCAATAGGCTCGCCCCCTATTAAGTAATATTATTAAATGTTTTATTTTTAAGCTTATTTTAATTATTTTGTCTAATTTGTTTAATTTTATTTTATTATGTAATTTCAAATACAATACTGATTGTTAATGAATTAAATAAATGAAATGAAAAATATGACATGGGACCAATAACATACTGGTTAAATGTGGGTGTATCTACTATGGGACTGTGTCCTGGGTACACCTCCTTCGGGAAAAAAGGCGTGAATGTATGTTTTAGAGACGTATACAAAAGAAAAAAACCTATAATTTTAATACACTGGAAAAGTTTTGTGATGACAAATAAATTTCCTTGAAAAATATCATATTAGCTGCTACGGATGGCGCTCAGACTATGACAGGGAGTCATAATTAATAAGGCTTCATACCTACTTAAAACTAATGATGTTTGTTAATTTGAATAAAAGATTCTCTTAATATTATAAAGATGCGTTTTAATTGGTCTCACTGGTAAAATAAGTCTCGTTTAGAATGTAAGTACATATATACTCCAGACCAGACTAATTAGTTTTTGACGGGAATCTCTCAGATTTTTAATAATTATTCGGCATTTAGGGGCGCAGACGAATCCAAAAAATCATAGATCATTAAAATCGATCTAGCTGTTCTAGAGTTGTAAATGGTGAAACCAATCCGACTATGTTTTATGAATGATGAGAATCGACTATTTCTGTACGTATTTGACTGATTTCAACTAAGTTAATAAATATAAATATATAATAAATATATCAAAATATATTTTAATAATGTAGTAATTCTTACTTAACAAATATATGATATTAATAAAGTATTCATTCTGTATCCGACTGTACCAACTATATATTATTGCGTAGTACCACAGAACAGATGTAGTGCCCTAATATAGCACACTATAAATGAATTAATTAAAGCAATGAATATCGCTGTGGTTCTTGAGATGTGGTAACGCACAATACTATTAACAAAATTCAATTGATTACCAAAAACATTTTCATTTTCAAAATGGGCAGTTGATGTAATAAGTTTGAGAACCTCTATATACATAGTACCTGTACAACGTGTACATTAATACACAAAGGTGTATTAATACTTAAGGGGCTGCATCCTTTCAACCTTAACAAATTGCAAACAAAAAACAATTGTGAAATTCACAAAAAAAAAACTTCGATTCCTATACCTTCCTATACCTAATTGCTGATCCATTTCATATTATGAGAAGTCGAAATTTTAATTCGTCATTCTTTCTGTTGAAAGTTTCTGTTTGACAGGAAGTTGCACCCTCTTAATTATTAATACACCTCTTTAAAACTCTTTTTAAGGGTATGCAAGGTGACAGCCTTGCAAACGTCGTCACTCGCACTAATAAAACTATATAATACCAATATCATAAATAAGTAGAAATTAACAAATCAAACTGTTCACATCTGATATTCTATTAAACTATAAATAATAGCAAATCAAGAAGAATTGGTATCTACATTCCTTTATTATTGCTTCAATTATAAAATAGTACCTGTTCATCTTTATAAAATTGTGTACATATAGTGAAATAAGAGCAATGCTCAAGGTATACTGACTCCGGCCACGTTTCACAAAATACCAACTCGATAATAAATAATATCAGAACAATGGCTTCCACATGCGAGTACTATAATGATATTATATCAGGTATCGACCATATATTATAATATGCCAGTATAAAGTCGTTGGTGACAGACTTGCGCATTTACTTGTAATGTAACATTCTTGTGAATGATCGATGCCTTTGCCGAAATGCTCACGGTTAGTGAAGATAACATTGGGCCTCGTGTTCGATGTTTGATTCTATAAAGTTAAAAAAACGGTGTATCCTCGATGTTCTGTTCGAGTAAATGCTCAAGTTTTACCTTTGGGGCGTGTCCAGATATTTCGAGCGGCGCGCGAACATTAAATACACGCAAAAAATGTGCGTACGCCGCTCACGCGAAGAGTTTACCAGATCTGGACACTGGACACGCCTTAAGAGTGACAATTTAAGCCGAAACAATACCTCGATTTGTAAACCGAGTGTTGTATGCAAAACTGCCACCAACAACACGGCTTTAACACGACTTAAATTGATTGTTAATTATTGTGAATTAACCTCTGTAAGTAGGTACTTACTAAGATCCTGGTGTTGAAATTTTTAGGCAAGCTTTTGAAGGGTTCTGGTTTTACATTTATAGTCATGAAAGTTGGACACAACATAAAATAAACATACATTCACGCCTTTTTCCCGAAGGGGTAGGCAGAGGTGTACCCAGGTCTTAGTCCCGCAGTAGATACACCCACATTTCGCCAGTATGTTATTGGTCCCATGTAATAGGGGGCGAGCCTATGGCCATCTACCGGGCACAGTTCCAGACTCCAGGCAGTTATTGAGATAATTCCTAATGGAAAAATCCAATATTTAACACTGCCTGACGTGGGGATCGAACCCGGGACCTCTTGATTGGCAGTCGAGCATGCGTCCTCTACACCACCGAGGCAGTCACACCGAGTTGGACACAATTTTGTAAAATATGAAGGCTCTCCACTCTCCTGGCATCGCAGAGGCATTTCTACCCGTATACTAAACACTTTGTTCATTAATAATGATGTTATAATACATATCTATTATAAAAGGCTCCGTTCGATTCGGTTCAAAAACTAATTTATTTATAAGTTTCTATGAATTTCCCAAGAGCTTTCTTAAACCTAATTACAAATATTACCGCATTTTCGAGTCAATAGCGACATAAACAGTATTATTATAACTTTCTACCAATTCCAATGGTCATGGTCCGTGACTCCATGCCCCTGTATTATACTTGCTATACCTACCCATCGGCAAGCTCTGATAGAATCTGTTGATCTGTTCACAATCAACTAGATATCGATGAAAATGGAAATTTTAACAAGAAACCATGGTTCATGGTTGAGTTGAGGTTTCGATTGTTTTACATTTTTAATAACAATGAAACTAGTAAGGGTTTTCCTCTACTCTTTTTATTGATATATTATATAGTAGATAGAGGTCGAATGTACTGTAAGAACCTTCATTTTAGGAAATTCTCACAATCTATTAGAAAGGAACTTTAACAACGCTCAATATCGATTATAGCTATCGAGTGTGCAACATTACGATTTGGTTACGATTGTATGCATGTGAGAAACTACTCCGTTTCAAAAGGTTGGTGCCTTTAATACCTATCGACTCGTACATAAAAGAGGTCAAAGTTATCTGTAACTGTGCTCTTGATTGTAAAATTTCGAAAGATAATATTCAATAGTTGTAATTAATTTGATTTTACACGGTAGCCACACTAGCCACGCTCGATTATAATATCGATTGCTTATCGATTGCTTATCCTGATCGAAACAAGGAGGTACGAACTACTTAATTCGATTGTTCCTATGTTTGTGTTCAGGGAATTCCGAAATTAACACATTCGGTTACTAGGAATCTTAATTAATTCAATAGGCTTTATTATATTATAGGTTACCAAAAAATGCCTACAACTCGTAGTTTAACTTATATTTTAAACAATGCTTCAGTGGGAACCACAGATGAGGATTCTTTCATCTCCTCTGTGGTGGGAACTATAATAACATAATATCATATAACGTACCTATATACATTGTATGTAAAATTACAGAATTAAACAATGAATTAGTACAGTACTAGTAGGAACGAAAACTTGCTCACGATTCGGACACAAATGGGATGGAGTATTACATCCGCGAGCGGGATATTAAACATAACATAACATACATTCACGCCTTTTTCCCGAAGGAGTAGGCAGAGGTGTACCCAAGACTCAGTCCCATAGTAGATACACCCACATTCCGCCAGTATGTTATTGGTCCCATGTAATAGGGGGCGAGCCTATTGCCACTTACCGGGCACATTTTTAGACTCCAGGCAGCTATTGAGATAATTCCTAATGAAAAAATCCAATTATTAACACTTTGCCTGACCTGGAGATCGAACACGGGACCTCTTGATTGGCAGTCGAGCATGCGCCCACTACGCCACCGCGTATTGTAGGTATTTTAAGCGAATACACCGCATAGTCTAAAAAGTATTTGGTTACATATAATAAACAAGTACCTATCTACAATAGGGTTTTTAAATACTGAATCTGATTGGAATAAAAAAAAATAGCTTAGATCGAGTTCTACGGGATTACACATATTATGGTGTGTATATAGTGTGCATAAATTATATACTTTTGTAAGTCCGTATGTCATCGCATGTGTATCACTGTGTCGATATCAGTATAATTATATTGATAGTCGTCTGTTAAGTTTTATATAACGCGAATTTGATTTAAAAACATGTTTAGTATATATAATTTAGCGGCAATAGTTCGGTGGGCAGTGGGCAGGTACCAGGAATGTAGGCTAAGTGTAGAGGCACGTAACTAATAACTAGGGGATCTAATTATCGCACATTATAATGAAGTAGATGTGCAGGCGAGTAGTTTCTAAGAGTGATGCAACGGTGTGTACCTACCTATATATTCGTAATGTAGGGTATTGGTAACTTAAATAGTTACGTAATAATTTAATTATAAATTCTTCTTAAATTTTGAATAAAAGTACAATACTTAAATAGTGACCCAAGTTTGTCATTATATTATTAATAATATAAATTAATACTTACAGTAAATTAAAAATAATTGGACTGTGTTCCGGAGACTGGGTGTGTATATTTATATTTTTGCATATATCGCTATAATATTGTCACCATAATAATATAGTTGCATTCTTAACTTCGATTCTTCAATTTGTAATGTCTAGACTATTATTGACTCCATAATATATTTAAAATTATTATAATATACGATGAACGACTTACGTAACATCATATCAATAATATAATATAATATGTAAACAAACATCTAGTCGGCGAAAGGGAAAACTTGTTTGGATGCGTCATTCTCGCTATAGGTAATTTTACCTATACATAATATTATATTCTATAATAAAATGGTATTAATACAATCGTAAAGTTCACAAAATAGATACGCTGAGAAGGCAGAGTTCACAAACTTGGCCAACTTTACCGAGGTCTTATGGAAATCCACTGTACCCTAATCTTCTATAGAAAGTGGAAGGCATGTGACGTATTGCGATATGTGATGCTTTGCGAATGTGACGAATTGTGGATGTTGTTACGTTTTAGTAATGTGACAACTTGCTAATGTAACTATTTTTGACGTGATGTGAATGTGTCATTTTGCGAAAATGCAGTGTGACATTTTTAAGTGTGACATAATGGGACTTAATCAAAAAAATATTTTCGTGGGTTCACACATGGTTCACACTTAAAAAATCGCACTTAATTTTCGTAAAACGTCAAATTTGCAATACGTCACATTAATGTTTTTACAAATGAAGAAGATAGCACTATATTGCTACCTAATTTAATCATCCATCAATCAACTCAGCCGAAGGGAGTCCACTATTGAACATAGGGTCCCATAAGGCAGGAAGGGGGGTTTGCCAATACTCGCCACGCTTAGTAGGCGGGTTGACGAGCGCAGTTCGATTGTTTTACGCAGAGGACGCTGCTGCCCGTCTTCTGGATCTGATAACCCTGGCTCTTACGGAAACCAACGGATTATTATTGCGATTTCATTATTTGCGAGAGAGGGTATTGGATTATTATTGGGTAATTGAAATTGAATTTATTTGTAATCATAAATTCTTACAACAAAAAATGGTCACAGTATATGCCTATCAAAAGGCCGGGTATAGTTCGAGTTTTCGAGCATTATAATTTGTATTAACAGCAATTATATTGCGAGTTGAGTGACACTGGGCGAATATGACGAAATGCGAATGTGACAATTTGCTCAAAGGCTTTCTGCGAATTTGACATGATGCGAATATGATAATATATGTACAATGACGTTCTGCGAACGTGATATTTTAGGATTAGATTTCATTTTCCAGGTGACAAGCGTGCCCCGTTCCTAACTGTAGTGAAAGAAGTGTTTATTATTTATCCAAAACGCGATGGAGCAGTCCTTCTGTACCATTATATTGTGTAGTATGTAGTACCAATATATTCCACATGGCGCCGACATATGACACGCGTCGCGGCGTATTGATGCAAAACCTGTTGGTTTATAATCAATATATTTTATTCGACACTTTCGTAACTTCATCGAGTTCAAATGTCTACTGAATGTATATTAAATTAAGTGATAGGAAGCTACTTTTTTCGCATTGATTGCATATAAGCAGAATTAACGTTGTGTATTTTATAATTACTCAAAAATTGTCTCTAAAATTGAAAATGATTTGGAATGGTTTTGGTTATGTTATAAAATTCCATCCTGTAACTCATTAAGTTGCATTTCTGATTAGTAATTTTATGTTTAAGATGTTTATTACTCTTTCACGCCTAAACTACTGAACCGATTGGGCTGAAATTCGGTATGTATCCTAGTTTAGACCCTGAAATAACACAGAGTAGTTGTAGGGTCTAGTATAGCTTCTATGGTATATTACGTTCTATGTATCTTAAATAACATAACAACACGCCTTATCCTGAAGGGGTAGGCAGAGGTGTACACAGAACTCAGTCCCATAGTAGGTACACCGACACTTGGCCTGTTACTCAGATCATACAAACAAATGATCTGAGGCCTATTATGTGTTGGTCCCATGTGACCTGACCTGCTAGCCTATTGTTATCTACCGGGCACAGTGCCAGACTCCAGCTTATCATTAAGACAATTTGTAATGACAAACTCCAAATCCGGGACCTCATAATCGGCAGTAGAGCCTGCGACCACTACGCCACCGTCGCAGTCAATCTGAAAATAAGTTATTAATTTTTATGTATTAGGGAAAGTGGCACGGAAAAGACCTACCTACCGAGCTAAAACCTACCCAGCTTTAGAATAATCTTCCTAAAGATGAGAGATGAAGGCGTAGGGGTAAGTAGCGGCGCGGGCGCATCTCTTCGGTTTCACTATCGATGACCGCGAGCGGCGCAGGCGTCACGTCACGGCCCACGGCGTCACGGTCAAGGCGATTATCTCTGCCTCTCCATTCAATGCAACTATGATTCATCTGACTATTACAACTGATTGGTTATAGTAATAAACTAACTACTATTATATTGCTCCGTTAGTTCGGACATGTGGCGTGTTTGGATGAAAGGACATTAACATAAGACATTTATTTTATAAGGCGAGTGTGAGTGTGGATGGTCAAGTCGGTCGGGATAGAACAAATCTATGTTGGTGGTACCAACGGAAGACCAGCGCTGGTTGTCCTTCAACCTGCTTAGGCTGAGTTGGTACCGTTTCGCGGCACACGCAATATAAGCATTTTTAGGCTAACGTTTTTGTATGGGTTTTGTGATTACACTTTTCTTTCTTTCATGTTGTCCTAAGGTGTAGAGCAGATAGAAATATAGTATCTTCTTGAATCGGACAGAATTCATTTTGTCTTGTTTTTACACAGAAGCGAAGTTTAAATGTATTTTGCAGTAACCATTTATTATTTAATATTTAATGTATTTTTAGGAAAAGCTAAGTTTATCTTTTAATCTTTAATTTTAATAAACTAAGTTGTTCATTAATTTACATTAATGTATCGTCTATTATGTAATGTACGTAACGGAATAATAATGTTATTGATTATAAAGTGATTATTAATGCATTATATTAAAGTTGTAGAAATTTTGATTAATTTTGCAGCGAGTTTTTGTAGTGGTAGGCCTCTTTTGCAGGGGGCCGCCTGGGGAAGTACCACACTTTTGCCAGTTATTCATCCGCCAAGCAGTAATGTGCTTACTGTGTTCCGGTATGAAGGGCAATGTAACCAGCGAAATTACTGGGCATGATGAGATTCAACAACTCATATCTCAGGCACCTGATTTGCTCGTCCTGTTACTCACGATCATAAAAAAAAAAGAGTTACCTACTTCAAATCTTGCGAAATCATGATTCTAATAATTTGACCCGATGAAATGAGCCGAAATGATACCCGTATCAAGTTGTTGAAAAAATACCTACTTATATAATATACTAACACACATCCTTGCTTTCTTATCTATTTAACTTTAATATGTACTAAGTTATGATAAAGTAACAGATAAAAAACCGAAATGAACTTTAAAAACATTTAGTATTATGTGAATAATTTTCTTAAAATTATTTGAAGAATAAAATATCGAATTAAAAAAGTACTGTTGTATTGGTATCGGTTTAGGAGTTCCGAGACATAATACCAGTGGCGGATTTACACATTTGCCGCTAGTAAGTTATTCATATTTTGCCGCCCCTTACCCTCAATGCCCTCAATAGGGTACCTAGGTCTGCAAGCGCCAAAAATAGGCTGTGAGCGGACCCACATCTACTATTTTACGAAAGTTAAATAGTCCCATTAGTTTCTCCAGCGTTTTAGATAGCGAGCAGCTTGTTGCGAGAGCGGTGAAAAATATTAGTTACACTACTAGACACAGGCGGTGTGTGGCTTTTTATAATATTTATTATCCCTAATATTTTATCCTAATAAGATGGCATTAATGTAATCTCTATAATTGCTGTAAGACGTTAAAAAGAAAGTTGCCGTCCCCTAGAATCTGCCGCCCTAGGCTCCAGCCTATCTCAGCTTGCTGGTAAATCCGCCACTGCATAATACATTCGATCGGCAACCGAACGGTTGTCGCGTGTTATATTTAATATTGAAATCGGAAGCGACCATCTCGGTGAAACGTCATCTTGAGTCGTTGAACTTTTACATTTGAAATACAATTATGCATTTATGTGTTATAGAGGTACAGTAAGATATATTATAATATTGATTTCCTTTCTTCGCGTTATCAGACGTTCACTACAAAACAATGAGCAGTTTATTTTAAAAGAAAATAAAGTGAATGATAAGTGGTTTACTTTATTATTTGAGAAATATCAGAACATAAATCCATTTATTGAATATCTTAATATATGTGTACTCGGAGGAAACAGGGGAATACGAAACATCGATTTGGTAGATAGTATTCTTTAAGGATGTGTAAAATTCATAAAAGGGGTTATTTCCTCCTATTTTTAGAACGCTTTGAAGATTTCTAATCTAAAAACAGATATTTTATGTTTTAATAGACGAAGCGGTCTAATCGCTTGATATACAATTCTAAAACAGATAATTATTCTCGTTTCAGTTATTCACAGTCGCGCAAGACATGGACTATTGAGTACCGGTGAGTACATTATATAACCATTAATGTGAAATGCTGCACATCAGCTTTCCTCGCATCGCCTCGCGTAATAAACAACGCATTGTGGAGAAAACCTACCTACATCCGAGAACCAGAGTGTATCTGTGTAGTTTTCTGTTTCTTTTATATTCTTTTTTTTTATTGCCACATAAAAATTACATACCAAAAATAGAAAAATTACATTATAATCCCAACAAGATACATAAATTAAAAATAATATTGACTATTTATCTACGCAGTACCTATATAACCTAAAATTATAATATTATAACTAAGTACATACCTATTTAATAAGAATTTTCTTTCTATGGTAACAAGGATATGCTCAGCTAGATGCTAACGGGGGGGACGTAGCGCTAGTTTTCAGCATATAGAAAGAAAGAAAGAAAGAAACAACATTTATTCGACGCTCATATCCCATTCTCTATGGTTAATGCTGTTTGACCACTACACCGGTACGATATAGGAACGTTATATGAACGTGTTCGACCACCCGACGGATACGGAACAGTGAACCTTGCCCACTATAACGTACATATCATCACTGTTCTCACTGAAATTGTTAACGGAGTGCTAACGAGCCGTGCACGACATGCAACAGGCACGAAACGGTCTAGTGGCGCATAGAATTAATTTGAACATATTTATTATTGCCGTTCACGGCAGTTTAATGTTCCTGTAACGTATCAATATAGTGGAGCATTAATCTTATTTGTTACACACTCTTTTCTCGGGGCGGTAGCGGTAATATACGATAAATAAAAAAAATTATAAAATCTATGGTGGCAAGGTGAACTCATCAATCTTTGTTGACAGCAGTGGTTTAGAGTACTTGGATTTTCTATAGGCTGACATGTCGGCCTGTGGATTTTCCAAGTGTTCTATGGCATAGTGTATTTAGTTAAGGTAGATAGTAAGTAGGTAGCCCTATTGTTTAGTCTTTTTTCAATAAAGGCACTCTGCACTCTAAAAAAAGATAGGTTAACTATATGTATTATTCGTATATTCGAATATCTGATACTCCAGCATCACCTACAATCTATTCACAAGGATGCCAATATGTCACTAAGTTAAATAATTAGAGTTATTGCATTGATATAAAGGGGAGATGAGGCACTGGCTTCTCGAAAATGGCAAGCTCAAATTAGGTCCCATTAGGCCCACGTACGTCAGTAAAGTAAGGTCGTACGAGCGAAAAATATTGTTGCCTCGGTTGCACTTTTGCCTTAGGTACGCCTTTCTATCATTGTTGTTCATTAGTATATGTCACTGCAAACTGCACACTGAGCAAATTGCACGTGCTATTTGTTGAGTAAGAGCTGGCAGAACGTACCCTATCTCCCCATTTTTTTTATATCAATGAGTTATTGGTTTGAATTCATTGAAATGGTTTCAATGAATAAATAGGTCACAGACACATAAGGTCAGTTTCAGATGGAGTAGAAAAAATATATAAACTAACTTAAAGCTAATTACAAAACTAATTTTTGCATTTCTTCTAAAGAACAATGTGTGCCTAACTTGTACAGCGGTCAGCTAGACCGATCTAAAGTTGCATGTCTCGATAACTAATAGGTTTCATCACGATAGCGACGATCACTGACATTATAGTTAATTGAAAACTATAATACCTACCAGTAGGTGTGTAGCAAACGATTGGACCATAATATGTCATTAGACTTTCTTTCCAGCAGGTCAAACCATGGGGCATAGCTATTTTTATGTATAGGTATACTTATTATTATGTTAAACAAGTTCTAAGTTCTTATTGAAAACTGATATCACCGACAAGAAATCACAGAAGTTGAGAGTTCTTGTTCCGAAGATAAAATCAGTACCTATTTACTTGAGACCTATGCCTTTCTCTAAACCATAAAACAGGCAAATTTACACATAAAGATATACACCACTAGCCTTTTTGTTTGAGAACCAAATGTGTCAATATATTTTACCAACTTTGATAGTCAAAGTGAAATTATGATAATTAAATTTACTTGTGGGATCTACTTTAGATTACGTAACTTTAATACATAAAAAGCAAATTAATAGAATATAATTCTCTTTATTGAGGCCAATATAACATAATATTATAAACAAATTCTTTTAAATTTAAGTAGTGATCGTTTCAAGTGATTGTCTCCCAGGCAACCATCCGCCAAGCAGTAATGTGCAAACATTACTGTGTCCGGTATGAAGGGCAATGTTACCATCTCAGGGTGACAGGCGCAGTGCAGTGCCGCGCAGAATTTTGAATTTTTTATATTTTTTTTATTTTGTATTCATAAGACATGGCTTATTATATACGTAACCCCCGTTGTTTAACCACTGTTTAATCTCTTTTATAATTTCCTGTTTTCTGCACTATCATTTTGTTCTATCAGTCATCTCCACTTTTACATTATATTTTCACTTTAGATCTTGTTTTCAGAAAAGTTAAAATAACTTAAATAACCAATATCTTTAAACAAATTAAACGAACTGTATGGAAATCTATTCTCAATCTAGATCGAATATTTATACTTTAGTGTTGTTAATTTGCCCAAACAGTTCACCACTTTCTACAGATTTGTAATTTCAATAATCTCAATAATTCGAAAAGTAGAATGAAAGTCGAACGATAAGTAGACCGAAATAATTTTACCGCATTAAGATTATTCTAAGGCTAGCCGGTCCCCGTTGTTTTCTTTATTACTGAAACGTACATAGGGTGGATGTGCCGGTTGACCGACCACCTTCGGTACACGGACACTTTGAAGAAAATCATCAACAATAAGAGTCATATAATGTAAAAATTGTACTGCAATATTACAAATACATTTAAACTGATAAAATCAAGCTTTATTTGTCCTTTTGTTACTTAGTACAGATCATTATACTAATAAGTAAATATAAGTATGTGAAATACACGTACCTAATTTATTTCGTTTTAGCATAACAAATAATAATTAAAGCACAGAATCGATAATAATACTACGTATATAATGAATACTGTCATCCGCCCACCAATCAGACCTTCCTCACCCCGCGAGCGAGATTGAGCTCTCGTGTCTGTGTAGTAGATAGCTAGACCGCAGCTTTTGTATGGGTTTTGAGTCGAGTGTCCGGGCTGTGATTAGAGAATAAAAAGCGGAGTGCACAGTGCACACATCGCAATCGTATGAAAAAGTTAGTTAATAAATAGTGAGGGAGCAGAAATTTAATTGTCAATATAAATTATTTTTGACTCCTCCGTCATAAAAGTTTGTCATTGTTGCGTAAAATAGTCTTTTAACCTCTAAGTCCGAATTCCCACTATGCCGGACCGGCAGATTTGCCGGAAACCGGCTCCGTTCACATTATCCACTAACGTATCATTAAGAATACGTTAGTATACGGACAGGAAAATAGACCAAATCCGCAGAAATAATAATAAATAATATCTTTATGGTTGTCGCTCGTCCCCTATTGACTAGTTGCCGATTGCCGACCGACCACTCACTATTTCCATACCTTAAATTATAATTATTTTTAATATTAAAAATTGTATAAAGTGCTAAGAAATTCAACTAATTATTCCGTTCATCTAAATATTTATGGCAAGAGTATAACAATATATAAAGCGTTTTTAAAATTAAAATTTAAATTATGGTCTATATTTTGATCATACTTTTTGTAATTATAAACATTTACAGATTTCATTATGAAAATGTTTTTAAACGTATCTTAATGGGTGATTATGAATTTTAGTACTATCGCCATAAAGTTAATTTTCCAAAGATCGAGCGTGTCCGTGTATAGTTTGTACACTGACGAAACATGAAAAAAAAATTTTTTTTCTATAAATCCTGAAATTATCAATTATACGTAAATTTTATAATTAAAAGTGATGTTTATTAGTAAGTAGATAGATAGATAAACACTTTATTTGTACACCACAAAACAATAAATCCTAAAAATTATGCAAAACAGTATGTTAAATAGTGCAACAATTGGCGGTCTTATCGCTAAGAGCGATCTCTTCTAGACAACTGTGCAGGGAGAGGAGAGTACAGTAAATCACATTAGTATTAAGTAATTGTTTATTAACATGGTTTTTCTTTATTTAATTACGTAATGTCTTTAAAGACGACAGGGTGACTAAGTGTCCGTCTACCGGCACAATGACCCTAAACTTTCCCGTAAAATCACGAATCGCTGAAGAAGTTATTTGTAAATTCATATTTTGTAAATATATTTGTCAAATTGTGTCTAACAAAAACAATTATTCATAATAAGGATGCTTGCAAAACCAAACCAAAAGTAGAGTTCTAACTGAAACAGGCGAGCTCATATTATCTGCACGGTGAATTTCAAACTGTGCTGGAATCTACAGCTTTCTAAACGCGCCCTGAATGCATACTAGCTAATCCGCACATCGTATTCTGCCTAAATGGGTGGATCCGTTTAGTTACGTTTTATTGTCACACATGCTGACATAATATACATACCTAAGTTATAGGTCATAGTGTACATGTATACCTAGTATATCATATTATGTCCCACCATCAATAAAAATCTTTTGTAAGCGTTTACAGTACACTAATGTAATCTAATACAATTATTTTAATAATCTACTCATTCATTTTCACTACCATAAAACCACTTTATCCAGAAGCTCCAAAAGCTAACCAACATAACATAACATACATTCACGCCTTTTTCTCGAAGGGGTAGGCAGAGGTGTACCCAGGACTCAGTCCCATAGTAGATACACCCACATTTCGCCAGTATGTTATTGGTCCCATGTAATAGGGGGCGAGCCTATTGCCATAGCAGTCAAAAAAGAAAAGCTAACTGTCGGAGAATATGTTATTTAGTATTTAATTTGTGAGAGCACACATTATTTATTATTTCTAATAAAATTTAGTTTGTGGATTCCAAGGGTACCTACTTTCTACTGATTTTAGAAAAAAAATCTATTTAGGTATATTAATTTCGGACGGAAAATAATGTTAGTGTATCTATTTGAGACCATCAGATGGACATGACGAGCCGCACCCGCAGTGTTGACCTGCACTCGGCACAGCCGTAGCCGTGAAGCGACGACAATATTCAATTAATGATGATAGACTCAGCTACTGATCGATTTCACGAATAATTTGCTGTTAACAGACTAATCGATGATTGAAAACTTATTTCTACTGAGCATTGCCAATTCTCAATGGAATTAGATAACCTGAATTTAAACAATTTCAGATTTGGTTCATTGAAAACGATCATGGATAACTTATAATTAGCGCCCGTGGGCAAGCAACACTGTGGAATATTTATTATAGGAGCGTATTTGACGAAATTCAAATGGTGCCATATTAAATTATGATATCATTCAGAGTCAGTAGAGGTAACCTAGATGCGAGTGCGGCTAAAAGTTGAATGGTTACAACAGCGAAATATTTTATTGTTATGTTAATAATCAATATATGCTAGAGCGAAAGATTTTATGGCAAAGACACTAGAGAAGCTTGTTCCGAGTGTGGATAAGAGCATACATGGCCTTCTAGGAATTTGAACCAAATCCTATGAAACAACCAACCAAATCGATGTTTTGTATTCCCCTGTTTCCTCCAAATATTAGAAACCCATTCTTATATAAATTAATATCCTGTTATTTTTATAGTGAAGTAACCTATGTCCTTGTCATAAGAACCCTTGGTTATTTCATAGTGAACTTCCAAAAATCTCAGTTTTACGTTTTACTCAGGACGTTCACTACAAAAAAATTTAGAGTTAATAAACAAAAATAAAATGATAGGGACATACTTTACTTCAACTTTAAAATATCAGAATATAAATATATCAAATAGGTGTATTCGGAGAAAATGAGTCGTGAGTCTTCATTCCGGTGGGGAATTCAGAAATTTCTGTCATAATATTCATTTTCATCACCAAAAACTATATACAAAATTTCAGTTATCCAAGGCTTTGGACCTAGAAAGCTGAAATTTAACTTGGCTGGGTGTTGATGAGTGTGTCAGTTAGGATATTGAATTTTATGTACAGAAAAAGGATGACGAGATATTGATGTGCATTTTACTTGCCTTCAATAGATACCTTCACAACCGGAGCTCTCTCTTCTTCTCCAAAGCAATATGCTTATAATTACGACCTACCAGTGTAACTTCATCAAATATCACATAATAAGGTAATTGAAATAGTTTGATCATCATATTCAAAGCATTTAGTTACTTATATAATATATTTATAATATATATACCCGCAGTAACAATATATATCCGCAGTACCCAGTCATTGTTGTCGCCACTATTAGAGATTTCAATTGCTTCAAGTTTGGTCGTTAACCAGTTGAGCTGTTGTGCTGTGTCATTGGTGTCATTACTATTGTAAATACTGTCACACTTTACTTATTCGTAATTTAATGTGATGTGTTCATTATATGATCAGTTTCACTATTTTGATGTTTCATTCTAGACTCTTCGTTATGTAAATTTTGTTTGATGATTTTTCTTGTTATTTTATGTTTTTATAGAATAAGCGGTCTTTGAAATAAAATACGAATTTGGAAAGAAAATGTTCTAAAAATCTGTTATATAATCATTCGCTAATAGTAAATAGTAGTGATTTTCCTGAATACGGAACCCAGTCTATAGATAGTTCTAGTTTTTGTAGTGGCCAGGAATAGCCAACTTTCCTCCTGTACAAGCTTGTAGGGCAACGACCACTTTCGAACTAAACCTGATTTATATCGCTGCAATAGGCTTTATAATAATGCTATTTTAAACTGATATTTTAAAACAGACTTAGAAAATCGTCGATCAACAGAAACTTAATTTAAGTTACAATTTTTTACTCCTTACAGCACTCGTCTGACACATTCGTTTTTAAATGTACAATAATTCCCCTGGCCTCTCTGTACTTACTATACAAAAATATCCTATATTGGCTATCTTTCCAACCACCGAAACACAAATGGTATAAGTTCATACAAAAGTCTGTTTAAAAGCATTCTGTTTATAGCAAGACTTTCCTTTCTATTTGAATAATCTGTGACGATCCGTGACCGGAGGATAATCTTTATGAATACGATGAGACGACATTACACGAGTATTATTCTTGACAATTATCATATAAATGGACGCGCGCGTATTCAATTTGCGATAATACTTAGAGGTATTAGGTATGCTAAAATATGTAAAGAATGACAGTTCAAATGAGAGCACTGAAGAAATAAACGGGTAAGTATAGCACAAATTATGGATGGAGGGCATTACAAAAATACTGATACAAATATATTTTCAACACCTTTCTAAATACTGGATTGAACTTTGACCCTTCTTACATTAGAATCGGGTGCCGGACAACATAGATATACATTAGAACAAGACATTGGACTACATGCTCGCAGGACCTCATTATAATAATAATAATATGGGACAACTTCCAAACACGGTCATCTGGTGCCAAACTAGGCTAGAAGCCTGTACTATGGTAACCAGATGACTGATATACATACTTATATAAGCTTATAACACCCAGACACAGATCAAACACATGTTTCATGCACACAAATGTTTGACCTGGCCGGGATCAAACCTGGGGCCTGCGGCACAGAAAGCAGAGTTACTACCATCTGAGGCATCGAGGCTGTCACTATTTCAGTACCTAACATTAGATGCATCTGTAGGTAGCTATGAGCTTCTTGTGTTGTCCCCTTCCTTTCTTCAAGTCAAACCCTACTATTTGAGTATGTACTTCAACTATTTTAGTATTATTAGTTATTATTTCCTTATAGTAGGGGATCCCATGATGATAATTTTGTAGTTACTCTAGCGTCGTGGAGGCCTATTGGAGTTTGAATATCTGATGGTATAAAGAAAAAAAATGTTATGGAGTGTATCTCCTACACCGGTGGAGGGAGATTCTGAAGGTTTTCAAATATGTTAAAATAATACAGTCACATAGATTTACTCGATCTGGAATCGGAATCGGAAGGACTAAAAAAATTATTACTCGTGCGCCTCAGATTTTCTGAGGGTGTTAAATTAACCCAAATGAAGCTCCAATTCCACAACGCTGACGTTTTTAATAGGACGCAAGCCCGTGCCGCCTTCTTAACTTGTAGAAATCCAACGTCAGATTAAGAAAACATCTCCAAATAATAGGCAAATTAAGTGTCAGCACGACCAGGACATCGAGAATCGTATTTATGAAAATCTGACGCGCTCGAGCACTTAACTACCGAAAATCCCGCTTCGGCTCCCCTTCTATTAGCACATATTATACCCGAAGTAGATATTTATTTGAATATTCTCTAAACTCCTAAAGTAGATAGTTGAATATCATGTTGTCGAAATCCTATTTAGTCAAGTTATACCTATATAATCATAGAAATACATAGGTGTCCCTAAGATCTTACCTACCTATCCGAAATGTATCAGATAATACAATATTATCTACTTGTAATAACGCCTTTGAAAAAAGACAAAACTTGTATTATAGTAGATAATAAATATTTCGAGTAGTTAAACAAATCGGTTAGTTAGTTGAGTAGTAACTTCCTCCGAACAAACCGCAAGTTAACCCACTTATCTGACTTCCCTAATCCAATGTGTTCAGTTGCTTCATAATGTGTGTTACAACGGAACGGCTAAAAATAAACTGGTGGCTTAGAAAACTCTTGGAAAATAGTACGCGTCAGTGAAATTAACTTCAGCTTTGGTGAATATCGAAGCGTTTTACATTCATCCACTGAGAAACCAAATTAACAGAACGGGTTACCCCAATTACACTGCTCGAGTCAATTCATATGGGTTATGTGGACCACCCATATTGTCAGAGTTTCAAATCGCCAAGATTCCTACGCAGCCTCCGACATGACCTAACGACTGTCCCCTATATCTTATAGGAAACAGCCGGGACCTACAGCTTAACGTGCCATCTTAAAACACGGTAGCGCAGTCCACCTCCGGATTTAAAGCCGGGCATATTCCCGCTGGACCACGGGCGCTACATCCTAATAATGGTATGAAAGTGAAGTTTGTGAGGATGGATGGATGGATGGAAGGATGGATGTTTGTTACTTTTTCACGCTAAAACTTCTGAACCGATTGGGCTGAAACTTGGTATGAAGGTAGCATAGGCTCTGGAATAACACATAGAGTACTTTGTATGCTTTGTTTTCTGTAGGTCTGTAAGCTTACCTTTATAGTGTTACCTCTCTCAGAACTTCTATTACTCCTGTTATATTGTTGGCTTTGTTTTCTGTAGGTCTGTAAGCTTACCTATATAGCGTTACCTCTCTTAGAACTTCTATTACTCCTGTTATATTGTTGGCTTTGTTTTCTGTAGGTCTGTAAGCTTACCTTTATAGCGTTACCTTTCTCAGAACTTCTATTACTCCTGTTATATTGTTGGCTTTGTTTTCTGTAGGTCTGTAAGCTTACCTTTATAGCGTTACCTTTCTCAGAACTTCTATTACTCCTGTTATATTGTTGGCTTTTGTTGATTATTTACTTATAAATTCGTTTATTACCTACGTTATTTACTTCATGTTATCATGCTTTTTGATTATTCTCTTCTATTATTTACTTATTGTTGTCCCTCTTAAGGTGAAGTGAGTCCCAAACCCATGCTTTGACTATACGGCAAAACAATTTTAAGACAACAGAACATCGAATTTGAATTTTTCTTTTGATGACAATCAAAAGTTTAGGATTTTATTCAGTTAGTTATGGGAGTCAAAATACGATTGACTAATATTCAAAAAAAATTTTATTAAAAAAATTTCTTCTAAATCTTCTAAAAAGCGGTATCTTCTAAATCTTCATTTTTAGAGAGATACTTCTACGGAGAAAGCAATTTCATTTACTAGTTGTTTAACATATTTCAATGATATTTCGTTTACGTAATCCATAATAAATATTTTAGACGATTACGGTTTTATTTTAATGTGAAAGGGTATTATTTTGTTGCAAAAATACATTTATTAACAACATCCAGGGAAATTGCGCGCGGGTCGGCCAACATTAGCCATCAATCACGCAACCACGATCCCACTTCGCCTTAAATTTATTTCTATTATTAATTGCTATATATTACATACAGTCTGAACATCACATCAGTTCAGTTTAACAGTTTCGCTGATGAAGCAGAATTTGTTAATGCCATTCTTAAAATCGCGGCGGTCAGGAAGTAATTCCAAAGTTACCCACCTGAACTGCTAAGTTGATGGATGAACATGTTTTATAGATCAAGTTGTTTTGTTGGTGAAATATGCTTACTATGTTAATAAGTAAGTAATGTATGAGTGTGTGACGCAACTGGTTCCGGTCTCCGTGAGTGCGCGCCGAATTTAATTACAACACGCTTTCACGATGCGCACGCGCGTCGCACCCGCACTCATCAACTCATTGCTGAAAAGTTACAATTTGCTAGTAAGTTACTGGCAATAAATTGATTCTTATATTTGTAATAAAGTTTATAAGACATGGGAGGCAAGGCTCGACCAATGAGAACAGATGAGTTTGTATAGAGAGTAGATCATCACAACTGGCTTGGCTTGGCTTGCTACGCGTGTTGTAGTTTCTATAAGTGTAGCAAGCATCTGATTATAAATAAATAAATAACTGCTTACGGAAAAAATAGTAGCTGAGAGGTAAAACCAAGTCGTTAACAGTTTTAGTGACCTTTTTCTACATTATTGCTGCTTCAGTGGGTATCTAGTATTTAAAAGATATCAATGAAATCTACTTTTGTCGAACGCTCATAACGCCTACCAACTCATACACTCATTAGTAACCTAATAATTTTATTAGGGGTTTTTAATTAGTTTGAGATTTAGCGTTATTTTTTTAGTCGGTCAATTTCAAAATCCGATGAATTCATTAAAGCCTTGCCAAAAACGATTACAATAACCAATTTGTACACAAACCTTAATTTATAGAATCACCATGAAAATGAATTTAAGAGGCAATCTCATAATGATTTCGTCTCGGTAATCGATTATAAATCGATTGGCGACCCGGCCATAAAGCTCTCGATCAATATTATCGATAATTAATCGATAGTTCCAAGTGTCCGGAGCGAGGTCGCTATTTGACTTATACTATTGGATAAGTAGGGTTGCCACATATTTGTGTAATTTGGGTTAGGTATTTTTTTATGCAACAATTCTTTACATAAAGTGTAACTAAACAGTTTCCTTGAAGTTTGTAAATTACTAATTAGTATACTTTTATTGGATAAGTATTTAGTGAAATGTAGCTAAATGAGTATTTTGTGCAAAGTGGGCTATTTAATAATGTCTTTATTATAAGAACGTGTAATTAGAAAAACAGTAGCTTTATAATATTAATTTATTATAAGTGAGTCCATTTCAGCCTATTAATGTTTGAACTTTCGTATCTAAATACTTCCTTATACTGCAAGACGCTGTCCTAGTTTAATGTGATATCGTGGTAAAACGAGTCACAGCTCACGATAGCTGTCAATAGTAACACTATTATCGAGTCGTGATTGTAATTAATTAGTTTAAGTATTGTGTGACCTTTATCATAATCCAATCGAATTTATAGTGAACGAGATGTCGCAGAAATGCGGGCAAGGATACTCGTCCATTTATAACTGAACTTTAAAATATAGTACCTACACAAGTTCGTGAGCATTTTTCACGCTTCTGATTAAAATAGAACCCAAACTCAAACTCAAACAGATTTATTCAAATAGGTCATAATCTGACACTTTTGTACGTCAATGAAGATAAACAGTACTGAGTCTACCGTGCGTTCGGAAAGATAGAGAAGAAGAACGCACAAGAAACTTGTAGGGCTTAATTTTTTCAACAGATAGTTTCACAATATTTGGTTTGGTTACATTCGTTTTGTTAAAACAACGACAACGGTAGACTCTGCTTTCATGAATGTTGAAAAAGAAAACAAATAGCGAATACCTACGTTGGCGGAGTGCAGGGTGCGGGGTGCGGGGTGCGGGGTGCGGGGTGCGGCGGAGGCATCATAAATCATAAATCGTAAAGGTCGCTTTTTATAAAATATTGGCTCTTAAAATGATGATTCTGTACATTAGTACTATTACTTATTCTTGGCGTGGTTCTGCGTGCGTAGGACCGAGGAGGTGCGCCTGCACCATTCCCGGCCCCCGTTCACGTCTACCTCCGCGCTCTCCGCCGCCTCTGTACCCTGCAGGCGAGCTAGCTATAGTTGTTATTGGATCGTTCACACATCAAATATGTCTAATAGTTCGTGTCATGTCATGCGTACACACAATCTAATGAGAAACAAAAAGGGGCGGGGCAGGCGTTATACAATGTCAATTTATAATATTACAAGGGGGAATCAAGTAGTATAGTTCGACACAAAAGAGTAGAAAATAATGGGGGCGCCACTGTCTCTTACTAGATTAAAAACAATTCAATCAACACATACACTTTAAATTAGTTCCGTTTCTACTCTTTTGTGTCGAGCTATACATCCTTAGAATTTCCAATTGTACAAGTAGTTCGACTATTATAATAGGTATCTACCGATTGTTCAACCAGTTGTTCCATAGGAAAGTTTCGTCCCTTTGGTCCAACTGCTAACAAGTAAGGAAGTTAAACTTACTGGTTGTTCCTACCGCGGTTCGGTAGCGTGTTAGACTAAGGTCCCGCGCGCACTGCCGCGAATTCACCGCATGTGCGTTAGTTCTACCGCACGCAAAAGTTATAATGTGTATTATACAGAATGTACCATCTGCTAGTGTCTCCGGCGAAGCTGTCTGCTCAGCCATGTGCACACTAAACAAACTACAGACATGTGGCCTCCCACAGATCAGGATGAAAGAGGTTAGATTGGAAATAGTTCCTGATTTGTATCAGAACGCTCGTCGCCGCTTGTCTCCCACTCCTCAACTCCACTACAAGCAAGAGACCAATACGCGCACGCATTACGCACACAAATTAACCATACACACATCGATCGCGAGTTTGCTATTGATTATCATCTAGCGCAAACACTACGTTTGACATGCACTCACACACGCGCAAAAGCTCATCTAGACACGCGGCAGCGTGTCAAGCCAAGTTAAGGAACTGGCTAGCCAGCGCCGAGTGCCATTTTTGATCCTTCTATAACTCAAAATCTCTTGAACGTTCACACATAAAACTACGTGTG
This sequence comes from Hemistola chrysoprasaria, assembly GCA_947063395.1. Taxonomy (NCBI): domain Eukaryota; kingdom Metazoa; phylum Arthropoda; class Insecta; order Lepidoptera; family Geometridae; genus Hemistola; species Hemistola chrysoprasaria. Next base: position 2,360,266 of record OX346709.1, on the reverse strand, counting down.
TTTAATTATACCCATAAGGACATCTAGTAGCCCAAATTTCATGAAGCTGGCTCAAACGGTTATAAAGATATTATGAAGGTCTAAAAGTCGTAAAATTTAGCACTGACTGACATATAGTACCTAAATCTAACCTACTTCCAGATGACCTAGAAGGATGAAATTTGGAATCCAGCTCGGTAATTGTGTTTAACTGTAGGAAAAAATCTAAAAATTAAAAAATAGGGGGGGTCCCCTATTCTTTTTTAATAATTCTTTTTTAAATGTAGCGTTGGAACCGTTACAACGTTACACGCAAATATTTGAAATTATCCCAATATATTTGCTATAACAGAAATATAAAAATAAAGTTAAGTCAAAAAATAAGTGGTGTCCTGGCCAAGTCAAATCTAACCTACTTTAAATCCTACCTACTTGCCTGCCTCGGTGGCGTAGAGGGCGCATGCTCGACTGCCAATCAAGAGGTCCCGGGTTCGATCCCCAGGTCAGGCAGTGTTAAATATTGGATTTTTCCATTAGGAATTATCTCTATAACTGCCTGGAGTCTGGAACTGTGCCCGGTAGATGGCAATAGGCTCGCCCCCTATTACATGGGACCAATAACATACTGGCGAAATGTGGGTGTATCTACTGTGGGACTGAGCCCTGGGTACACCTCTGCCTACCCCTTCGGGAAAAAGGCGTGAATGTATGTTGTTAAATCTCAATTTTTTTTTTAATAACAGCAATTGTTATAGGCAATATAGTAAAGAAATAGAGTTTAATACTTGTTCATAATGTTATTTTGTTCCTATAAATACATATTTGGTTTTTTTCATAGAACTTGGCACTCATTTAGATCTCCAATCTTTTTGCGGCGAAGCTCACAGCCAAACATTAAAAGTATTGAACTTGGCTCTCCTTTTTTACATGTATATTTTTGGTGGGATACATGTTACGGTCACCTAAAGGTCGATTATCGATATCGATAAAATTACTGTAACATTATTACCTTAACTTTTCGCTATAATTATTTATTTATTATTAACTAATACGGCTTCATAGCCAATTATACTAATTAATTAATTAACTACTATACACTGTCCTTACAATGTAATGTTGTTACTATATAATTTCTGTGTCTGGGTGTATATAAGTAAGCTTATATAAGGAGGTATGTGTATCAGTCATCTGGTAACCATAGCACATACTTCTAGCCTAGTTTGGAACCAGAGGACCTTGCGTGGAAGTTGTCCCATATTATTATTATTTTGTAACTTATTATAATTTTATTAATTCTATGTTTTTTTTAGTCTATGAGTTACCGCGAAAAACGTCGTTCATGCATAGAAAGACATGGGTTGAACCTATAGTAAGTAAATAAATGACACAAGTTAAAAATACAAGCGTACCTATTTATTAAATTATCATTTCCCTTAACCCACACTAGGTGGGGACGCGGGGAAAGAACACGGGGCACAGCTAGTAGGATATAAATCATACACTACCTACTTACTGAAAAAGTCATAACGATATTTTTGAGCGGCGTAGCTCCTGATTTGAAGTATCTTTTTCCTGACTCTTTTGTTATGTCATAATCATTTTCTGCAAAATGTTGAAAATTTTGCAAAAATAACAAATTGTGCTAAATTTAGTAGGAATCCATTTATTTCTACCGGTTGCCTCAATCCACAATTTTCTTATATCTGGATTTTTTGGAAACCTAAAAATAAAATTTTAATTTCATTATAAACGGAACAATCAAACAAAATTTTAGACGAAAACCCACACTTTACAACTTAATTGATAATCACAATTACCATGGTGACAGACCACAGTAGATGCCACGTATTTACTTCGCGTGACAAAGAGGAGAACAACTTTTTTCTTTAGACGCTGTTTCACAGACAGAAAGAGACACACACACACACACTCACTTGATAATATCCTGACACACGGCTTTCGCTTCTTCCACTTTCATGAAATTCTTCATACTACATGCACGTCGGTTGTAGGTACTATTGATTTATTGATCTTTCCTTAGGACAACATCAACTTGTTCCTAAAAAGTACGCCTACAAAGAGGTATTTTAATTACAAAATATTACTCATAATAATCATTTGCATACGACACTTATTAATATCGACAATGTTTACAACATGGTACAACACTATCGATGCGCGGGGATTTCCCGGAATTCAAGCTTCGCCTTGGCGCACGCGACCCCTCGCAAAGAACGCAGTTCATTGCGCGATCACCTACGAGTACAAGGTGGAACCTATGTATTGTAGTAAGCAATGTATAATTTCCAATATGTTTCGCAAGTGTGTCGTTTTTGTCTAACAATTACATAATACTTTTGTAATAATTACAAATATCACTTGAATTTAAAGGTTTTAGGACTTACCGGTGAAAAGAAATCCCTTGTCGGGCTACACTACACACCTGGCTTCTTTTTCGACAAGTTATAATAGCGCAGGACGGCATTATACACTATCTTCGCGGAGCTACGTACGTTGTGACCACATGAGCGCGACTATTAGCCGGTAAAGCTAATTTCGGCGGAATTGCGAGCGTCTGCTCAAGAGGGCAGCAAAGCCGGCCCCGCCCACAAGGCCCCTCTAATCTCTTTCATCTCCTCTGTGTGGCCTCCCATGTGATGTCATGTCCAGGAGGCAACGTCATGCTAAAACATTAAACACTACTTTTTATAATATTTCTTTGTTATTATGGCGTTATACGATCTGCAGTCCGGAAAATGTGCCGCTAGTTGCGGTGAAGCGAGGGCTTGATCTGCCAGGCGCGCAGCAAGTGATGCACTGTGATGCACAACTGCAACTACCAGGCCATTAGGTTACTACGGAGATTGCGTACATAAACATCTTCCAGTTTAAGTTCTACTTAGAAGGTACTTACTTTCGGAAACTGATAGGGGATAGGAGATACCATACCTAAGTCTAACGATTGTTATTATCTATACTATTATATAAAGAGAGAAAGTGATTCACTGACTGACTCATCAACCCAGAGCCAAAACTACTGGACCGATGATGATGGATTTTTGACAATAAATTACTTTTACAGTCTAGACTAGTAATAAGAAAGGATTTTTCAAAATTTTACCCCTAAGTGTATTAAATAGGGGTTGAAAGTTTGTATGGAGTAGACTTCATTTTTCAGCCGATTAATTTCAAATTTTGTAGAAACATTCTAAAATGAAAATAATTAAACACGTGTTTCAGCGTTTTCAAAAATTTCAGCCCTTTTGTGGATTAATACAGTTTTAAAGTTTTTTATGAATATTTTAGTTCCAACAATGCTTACTAGATGGCGCTACAGCAAAATTTCAATATTTTCTTGCAAGACATAACTACCCTAAAGCTAAAGCAACATTTTTAGGTAATTTAGTTCCAACATTGCATAATAGATGGCATTCTGTAAATAATTAAAACGCGCTTATGACTTAAAAAAAACATAACAAAAACATACATTCACGCCATTTTTCCCGAAGGGATGCTCCCGCCAGTATGTTATTGGTCCCATGTAATAGGGGACGAGCCTATTGCCATCTACCGGGCACAGTTCCAGACTCCAGGCAGTTATTCAGATAATTCCTAATGGAAAAATTCAATATTTATCACTTTGCCTGACCTGGGTTTCGAACCCGGGACCTCTTGATTGGCAATCGAGCTTGCGCCCTCTACGCCATAGAGGCAGTCGCTTATGATTTCGCTTCTCTTTATCATAGCTCTATTAAACTGGGTTGCAACAACATCGAATTATGAATGCTCTTCTTACTGTTTTCACTGTTTCCGTAATCCGTTTATGTCTTCAGATTATTCAATCTATTACCAATACCAATATTATAGCCAACGGAGGGGATAAAGTGAGAAACTTTGTTTTTTATTTGCAACGAATAGGTTCCGAAACTACTGGACTGATTTAAAAAATCTTTTACTTATGGAGAGCTTAATTCAGTGTGAGTGACCTAGGCTATATTACGAGGTTTTGAAACATATTAAGGATCCGCAAGAAATCTGCAATATTGTGAACTAAGGTGTCACATAATTACCAAATATATTCATTAACTTGCGTGCGCTGTGAAATCTATTAATGGTAGAATAATATAATGTACTAGGGGTTTGTTGTACTTACTAATATTTACAAAATAGTCCACGGACATTATATCCATCTATTTTGTTTTAGTCACAATAATCGAAACAGTAATTATATGCATGCGCTGTGAAAAGTATTGGTGGTAGAATAAAGTAATGTACTAGGGGTTTGCAGTACTTACCAATATGTACAAAATAGTGAACGGACATTATATCCATCTATTTTGGTTTAGTCACATTAATCGAAGCAGTCATTATTTTTCATGCAGTGTGGAAACTATTGGTGGTAGATTAAAGTAATGTACTAGGGGTTTGTAGGACTTATCAATATCTACAAAATAGTCTACGGAAATTATATCCATCTATTTTGGTTTAGTCACAATAATCGAAGCAGTCATTAACTTTCATGCGCTGGGAAATCTATTTGTGGTAGAATAAAGTAGTACTTATATATCATCAAAATAGGCCTCGAAAATTGTTTCCATCTGTTAAGGTTTGGTCACTGTAACAGAAATAGTCATTAATTTGCGTGCGCTGCGTAAACCATTAGGGGGTATATACCTATAAAAATACAATGTATCACGAATTTACTCCTGTTAAAACGTTCACTTCTACTTCTCCCGTGCGAAGCCGGGGCGGGCCACTAGTTATTTATAATTCATCACAACGATAGGACTAATTTAATGCTAGTGTAGCATTCTCTACCAGTCATCTTAAACCTAGAGAAAATGTTACAGAAATTGGGAGGAGTGCTAATATGAAATGTTACAATAACTAAAAGTACTTAAATTATAAACAGCTTTAACACTATTTAAACATACATAGACATAATTAAACTACACTACAAACTACAACTACAAATATATCAAATACAATATAATATAACCAAGGACATGTAACACATAAGTAAAATAGATATAAATATTTAAATAAAAATAAATAAATATATATACATAAAATAAATAAAAAAATACTTATATATGTAATATTAGCCTGACGATACTTCGCAGATAGGTTATACCGGGTGTCCCAAAAAGGTATAGCATTACTAATGGCGGTCCATCTACCGTTAAATTCAAACCACTAGTGATCCAGTGTTTATAGGATGTCGATATTTATTCTTTACTCTCCTTGTTGTTGTTGTTGTAAGCTGAATCGGTTTGTCTTTGCATTGAGACAACTACGGCGCACAGTGAGCCAAAAGGCTGCACTCACTGCGTACCATGGCTATGTGGCTTCGGTACTTAGGTACGGTCTTCTACTCTGGGGTAATTCTACGGATGTAATTAAAGCTTTTGTAGTTCAAAAAAAGTGTATCCGAGCCGTCTGTGGCGCAGGACCGTTAGAGTCGTGTAGGCCGTTCTTTAAACAACTAAAGATTTTGACACTGACGAGTTTGTATATTATGCAGGTTGGAGTTTTTGTAAGAGAGCACCCTGAATTGTTTGAAAAATTTGACGTTAACAGTCATTTTAATTGTCCAAGCAGAGATCCAACCAGATTAAGGATGGTTAGCTGTAAAACAGCCTTATTTCGCAGAAACTGCAGTATAATGGCCATCAAAATCTATAATCATTTACCTAGAGAGATCAGAGAACTGCCGCTTAACCTATTTCGGTATAGGCTTCGGACATGGTTGGTTGACAATTGTTTTTATGACATGAAAGAATACTGGAATTCAAAATGAAAATTCTCACGACATAATTATTATATAAAGGTGGTGGTTATTATTATTATTATTGTACGTAATATTATAATTATTTTAATATGACAATATTTGACATTCTTTATTAATTTTGACATATTGTAATATTTTTTTAACTTATGTAATTCTATCGATTACTTTTAATTAAATTCAATTACATATTCAATTTTGTATACCAGATCCTGGTGAAACATGTGGACCTCATTTATTATTGCAATGTCACCTTGTATTATGACCATGTTTCTTGCAAATAAATATCATTTCATTTCATTTCATTTCATTTCATTTCATTTCATTTCTTGAGTACCTCATACTATACACTTCTTCGTAACATCTTGTATCTTGTAGGTAATCGTGTATAAGAGGAGACATAATTTATATCTATGTTTCACTGAAATATATGTGAATAAATATATTTAAGTGACCCCTTGTTTAATTCCGATCATGTAAATTTTTAATTCTAATTACATTACAGTAAGTACAATTAATTGGGTAGCATCCAATCCAACGTAATAAGATTTTATTTTGGTAATTTTCAAATTGCTTCATTATATCTGGAGGGGTGCGTTGGTGTTTGCGACACAGTCTCACGACTAATGCAGGCACCACGTTTCTTTCGCCTTTGTGTACATTCGCAATTATTTCCAAAATAAATGATATAATATGTACCAGACCGGGGTGCTATATTATTGTTCCCTCCCTAACAAGAAGGTTTACCATACGATGATCATGTCAATGAACGGTTATCGAAGCGCGACTACAGGTACCAGGGCATTAGGTTACGGAGGAGTGAAGATGCACCGCTACGGCATACGGTGTTCGCCAGTCGGAACACCATCTCGCTTTCATCATCGCGGTCAATGGAGCGCGGATGTGAATATACTGCTAATACCTTATCGAGGCTACCTGTATTACTTACCGTTCTGTGTTCTATGGTATTAGGTGATAGAATTTACATAACGCGATTTGCTTCTATATTAGATTGCAATCCGACCCTTTCATTAGAGCGCGCTGATGGCTAATTTTCTTTTGCACTTAACTACAAAGTATTTCCTGATGACAGCACGATACAAAATACAGAGCCGTATTGTAACATTGTACTGCTGTAACTGCTTATCGCAAGCAACTCAGTCTAAAGACGACGCTTTATATCCTTTCGTCAAGGTTTTGCCGCAAATATATACTTACTGCATAACAGCCGGCTCCGGCTTTCATTTCTCACTAGATACGATGTTTGCGCATGTCGTGACATGATCATGGACTAAAATTCAATGTAGCGTGAATTGTCTTTGCTAGCTGTGCTGCTCATAAGTCATCACATGCAGTCGCTGCATGCAGTGTCCGACCAAATGGCATCTACTAACATAAGGTGAATATCCTGATCATCATCTATAAAAAAGATCAAAGCATCGTTCAAGTCGCAGGTCATAATCCCAAGTGCACACTCAGACAGACGGCTATAAAGGAGCGTCCACACGAGTGCGTTCATTGATCGTTGCGTTGATTCGATGCGCTCCATCCGTCAAAAGGATATAAAGTGTGGCAAGAGACGGGGTTTCCGCTTTATGAGGTGTAAGCGACAGACTAGCTTGTCTACTAATTATGTTGTAAATCGTACCTAGCTATATTATAATAAATATACTAACTTAAAGTAACGAGAATTACGATTTAAACTATTTCTTTGTAATTAATTATAACTATAGTCCATCAAATCTCAGAAGACCCGTGTGAGTTTTTGTTTTGCCTTGTTTGAAGGATTAGAATATATAGTGATTAAGAATTGTACATCTTGTGATAAAATTCATAATTCCATGGTTTTACGGCAAAGGATTTTTTTATGATAGTGAGTGACAAGACGAGCAAATCAGATATCTGATGGTAAGCAGTGCCACCCAGTGTTTTAAATTTTATAGCCCAGGTCAGTTACTATAGTAACTAACAAAGAATTTGGTGGATTGCAATGTCTACGTAAATAAATACATAATATAGGTAGTCAATTTTTATTTGACCAGTAACTTACTTTTATCGTTCGTAGCATATATGTATCTTTATTAAAACAATCATGACATTCATATCTACTATCTTCATTGATTTAAAGAAAAGGGGAGATAGGGTACGTTCTCCCAGCGCTTACTCAACAAATGGCAGGTGCAATTTGCTCAGTGTGAAGTTTGCACGCACAGCGACATATAATGAACAACAAAGATAGAAAGACTTACTCTAGATCGAAATGTGACCGAGAAAAACAATATTATTCGCGCGTACGACCTTACTGACGTACGTGGACGTAATGGGACCTCATTTTAGTTTTCCATTTTCGAGAAGCCAGTACCTCATCTCCACTTTTCTTCAAATCAATGACTATCCTCCCTATTCTCTATTCTCTTTGGAATATAGACATAGTATTGATATTGTGTTTATATTTAAGTAAAATACACTTTATTATTAAATTCTCCACGAGAAATTAAGGTTTGTCTTTGCATGAATTTACTGAAACCAGAAACCGAAAAATTTTATGCTATTCTAGTATTTATTTTTAGTAAAACTCTATACCCATGTTTTGACTTTAAAACAACGGCATAAATGCTTTAAAAATTTAAAATAGGTTCTGTACTTAAGGCAAAACGTAGGGAATTTTTATGAATCATAATGTTGTAGTAATACGGACTAGATTACTTTACCAGTGATAATAATTACAGTATTGATGCAGTAACGCGATACTCTATTCGTTGACGTTGATAGATCAGTGTGCAATCAACATAGCGCATTGTGTATACAGAGCTTTAAACCTGTCACTCGAGAACGAATGCATGAATGAACATTATTTCAAGTTTCAACGTTATTTTGGTTGCAGCGGCGTGAAGCTATATTTAAACTCGGTTTAGTTTACGGCTTCCTAACTTTAAAGTTAAATATTTGGCTTAATGTGTGTAGTCTGGTCTTTGTTAAATAGACGTACACAGAACAGAAACTTAGAGTTTACACGTATGAAATATGACCGTAACATAATCTGACTTGTTATGACTTTTAAGCTATAAAAGTTTTTATAAAAAATAGAAAAGATATCCAAAAGTAACAGAAAAAAGAAAAAAAATACGTATAAGTAAGTTTAAAACTAAACTAATTTAGGTTTAATAGTTTTTAACTCAGTAAACTTAAAGATTTAAGTATATCAAGTTATAGGGCCCTTTATCCTATAAACTGCATATCATTTTCACTTACGCAAGTGTTGAATTATTCACATGTTACCTAATAAGTCCTTATTTACAATTGGTAGTAGCCTGCCTATGTACTAAGTAATTGGCACAGACAGAGCGACGCCTCGTGCGTCGTGCCTTCTATGGCTTCTAGTGATTGATTCATGATCGATGGTTTGATTGATAACGTTGGATTGACCCCTTTGCGAATATTTATGAGTTTATTTCTAAGACCTATGACACGCTTCAATGGTTGATATGAATTAATTACCTACTTACTATTTTAAGTTATTCCAAGTATCAAATAACGTGTGTGTTGTACACTGGTGGATATAAATAAAAATTAGACGGCAAATAGATATCTAATAGACCCTCGTATTAATGTTAAGAGCCCGCTTTAATGTTAAGAGTGCGCTGAAAGCAAAAATTAAGCTAAAGGTGTATTTTTAAACACATCCTTTAATAGGAATGTACGTGAAAGTTCAGTTTAAGAAAATACTACAAGAAGGGGAAAGCCTGTTGTACATATTGGAGTAATCGGACATAGTATTCAAAAATAAATCCGGTGTCTTTAGAAAAAAATCTTATCTCCCACAAAAGTTACTGTTTTTGTGGGAGATAAAATGACTGATAATTTCGAGCATTCATTTTATTTTTATAAAATAAATAGCCAGGCTAATAATGGTATCACGGAGTAAGTGACTAGTTTTTTATTTACTTATTGTTTATATTTTGAGTAAATATATTAAAACCCTGCTAAAAATGAAAACCTGTACTCATATTCAAGTGTGATATACAATATTAGACTTTAAACAAAGCAACTAAGATCAAAAATAGAGTGGCAGTGTGCTGTATCACTGAAACCCTTTGCTAGCATTATTTATTTTATTTAAATTTTAAAATAGACAGTGTAATAATATTAGTAAAAACACCTTGAAATCTATGTTGGTAAAATAAAAACAGTGGCAAATGTTATTATTTGGCACTGGACTACTACGCTCCATACGAGTATATAGCATCCGCATATAGTAGCCCAGCGCCACATAAAGGGGTCGTCAGTACGTGCCCCAAACATTGTCGTAAGAGCCGGCTAAGGGTTAACAGATCCAGAGGACGGGCAGCAGTCCTCTGCAAAAAAACCATCGAACTGCGCTTGACAACCTGCCTGCCAAGCGTGTCGAGTATTGGCAAGAGCCCCCTTTATAGGGGAGACCTATGTTCAGTAGTGGATTACCAACGACTGATATAACAATTTAAAAAAAATTATAATGTAGGTATGTTTAATATGTCTGTTATTTGACTTGTTATGTTGCAGCATTATGGATCGAAATACATAATTTATTAATTAATGTATTTATTATTATTAATGTATTCGGCTGGTATGGGTTGAGGTAGTACAGGAAAGAGATACGTATGGGAGGGTTGGTAGGTCTTTGTACAGCAGTGGGACTGTAGGGACAGTAGGAAATGAGATTTTTTTAGTACTTAGATGGCTGACTTACTTAAACTACATAGATTATAACATTGATAGGTTTAATGTAAAAACCTACTAGGTAAAAACATTGTATTACATGATCTGTAAGTACCTATATATAATAGGTTTTTAAATAGGAAGCATTGTATCGATTTCCTTTTCCAATACGTAAAGTTAATCCACAAATAAACCAAAACGACGTCGGTTTCCGCCATGCAATAGGTACTAACAGCGAGCGCTACCCGACACCGCCACCGAAAGAAAGCGAGTGCATGCGCTCGACACTTCAAACAATCAACATCTACCTATATCCACATAGACTGTCTGCTGTCTACAACAAGTACCGTTATCAAATCATCGAGGTATCGCACCGCACGCTCTACTTATTGGCCCGGTGGTAATCTGGCTTGAGATTATGTATAAATATATTTTATACAATGACAAGTAAAAAAGACTTTAAAATGTTTCGTCGGGTGGGGATTTATTTACGAAAAAGTAAAATAAATCCCCACTGAACGGATTGTCGGTGGTTATTTTTAGACTTAATTAAATAAAAGAAAACAATTCGCAGCAGCGTCGTATAGAGTGATGTGACTCGGTAATTTTCGGAAAAACCGGAATTAGTTGATGCCCAATCTGCAGTCTGTAGAGGTATATACCTATAACCTATAATATTATATACTCGTACGAAGAAGGGTCCGGCCGTTAGAGTCCCATTCCAGTACGATGTAATAAATAATTTAAATAATTTATTATTAAAATTAAGTAATAAATAATTTTAATTATTAATCACTCAATAAAACTGCCTCGGTGGCGTAGTGGGCGCATGCTGGACTGCCAATCAAGAGGACCCGGGTTCGATCCCCAGGTCAGGCAAAGTGTTAAATATTGGATTTTTCCATTAGGAATTATCTCAATAGCTGCCTGGAGTCTGGAACTGTGCCCGGTAGATTGCAATAGGCTCACCCCCTATTACATGGGACCAATAACATACTGGTAAAATGTGGGTGTATCTACTATGGGACTGAGTCCTGGGTATACCTCTGCCTACCCCTTCGGGAAAAAGGCGTGAATGTATGTTTTTTATTACTCAATAAAACATAATTTATTGCAAAAATATTTGGAACTATTATTACCAAGGATAAACACAAAAAACTTTCGTCTGAAATGCAGTTCAATTGACGAAAATTTATTTTGTAACTGATATAATTTTCTCATGGTTACAATGTTGGTACTAGGAAACTAGGAACCTAGGAACCCTATTGTCTGCGGTCACAGCCAAGCTTGGGTGCTTGCGGTTGGAGACTTATGCGATGACATAGATATCTTACATTACATTAGCTGTTACCGCCCAGGGAACAGGGAAATGATACCACAACCCAGGAAGGAATTGGTTAGTAGACGATAACGTGCACAACAACTAAGGGCACCAAAATAATACCATAAATATATTAATAAAGGAATAAGAGCAGTTTCACAAATTCAAACTTGGTTGTAGGTAAAGGCTTCTCAGTTAATGATAAATACATTTATTCATGTAAATATGTAGGCATAAAAGATATGTCGTGCTAACGTCGTTAGTGCTACTGCTATCGTAAGGAGATAAACTAGTAAAATTAAGAATAATTTATTATTAATACTATCAGTTATCAATCTACCTCTATACATAATCAAGATACGTTAAACAAAGATAAGAACGCCATCAACGTCAAACTGCTGAACAGCACTTTTCAGAAAGTAAACCGCGGGATGTAGCTAGTTAAAGATGATTCCATCAACACTGTACTAGGCGCCCAGATCCAGCAAGACGTTCTAAATAGAGGCTTCCATGAAGACCTAAGCTAATATCAACTGGTTATCAACACTAGGCTATCTAAGCGATCTGTCCCCACTCCTCATACAATGCACCCATGACTCACGGTAATGTGATACCGCTGCATCGAGGGGCTACTCTTTGCAGCTTGGATTTCTATTGCGTTAAGGCTATTGACACGGAATTGATAAAAAGCCACCTAGGTACTTAGTTATTATTATCAATCGTGGTGAACTTTTTATTAACAACATTTTTGAGCAATTTCTGCCTAATTCTATGTATATATTTACAAAGCATATTTTAGCTACTGTTATCACAGTAAAAGAAAGCCTCTGATCGTTCTCTTCTCTGTCGTTCCCTCGCTACTGAGAATATCGACCAGATGTAATGTTCAGCCATAGTAATCGGCCCTATGGGAATAATCCTGTGCGGTATAGTCTACCACCAACCACCTTTATCACGTTTGACCATCTGCTTGGTGATCTGAAAGTCTACAACGATCAAATAAAATTTTTGACTACGTACATTGTACAACAGTTTCATGGTAACACATCTCGGAGGAGCAAAATCATTATCCAATTAAGGAGTAGGGCATCGCACTCCAGATATGATCCGGGAGTGGTGGCCGGAGACCCTCTTAGGAGGAAGATCGTAATGAAACCGGCGACTTGTGAATTGTGAGATTGATACAATAGATCCGCTCACTATCCACTTAGGAGGTCTTTATACAGAACGAGTTCAATAAAACCTTCCTCATACTTTCGTCTACGTCTGAGGCCCTGGTACTTTGATTATCCAATACTTACCTATGGTGAAATATAAACATTTATTTCACCCTGTGTTAATATTTGTTATTCCAGGGAATAAGATTTCTACAAACATACTAAGTTTTAGCCTAATCGGTTCAATAGCTTTGGCGTGAGGAGTGAACAGGCAAACAAAAACAGACAGACACTGTACGCGCCTCATACCGACAAACTTTTGCCTTTACAATATTATTAGGAATTTATGGGAAGTAGGATTATTTTAGTACCTACCTCCTATAGGTCTACTCTATCGTCCAACAATATATACTCGTACAATGAGATACGTTTACACAATTTTTTCTTTAATGGAAATACACAAATGTCCACGGATGTTCCAGAATCGGAATCTTAATTACCTCAGACCTCATACCGGCTTGTAACTATTAGCTTGTCAGAAGCTTCAATATCGCATCTTCATCAATCAAACCAGTCCGAAGGTCTCGAAGGTCAACTTCTGCCCAAAACGTTCAGAACGGACCAGTTTAAGAACCTTCACAATTTGCTTTTACAACTTATATGCACTTGAAAATTCCACCAGCTTTTTAGTACCCTATGCGGTAAGATTTTTTTTTAACTTGTTTCGGTATCAGAAACAAATAGTCGATGTTTTATAGCGACAAGGTGGGTTAATGCTGTGGTGCGAACAGTAGTGGATCAACTTGACCTATTGGCTATGTGTAGGACCGATAGGTTCGCGTGGGCAGCACGGCAGGCCCTTATTAAATGTTCAACGCCTATCATTAAAAATGTTTAAAATGCCAACAGCTACTTAAATGATATCTTTAAATCGTAAAGAGGTAATTATTTAAACTAGATTTAACTACTGTACGTAGGAAAGACTGGCGGATGTTTAACCTCAATTCTGAAAACAAGCATTTTGCAAATATATAATAATACCTACTCGCATAAACTTAGACACCTACTTAAGTTTATGAAATTCGCGTCATTCCAAATTCTTACATGGTACCTACCGAGTTAACGAAGGCAAATCACACAGCGCCCCCATACCTCTAAGCATGCGGGCTCGTGATTTTTGTTCGCAAAATTAAGTATTCGCATGCGGGTGCGTGGTGGTGCGTGAGTTGAGTTGAGTCAACCCAAAAAGATTTATTCTCAAATAGGTCACAATCTGACACTTATTTTCACGTCAATGAAGATAAACAGTGATTGAGTCTACCGTGTGTTCAGAAGGATATACAAGAAGAACGCACAAGAAACTACGAGAACTTAATTTTTTCAAGTTAGTTTAACAATATTCGGTTTGCTTACATTCGTTTGTTTGGAAGGAGCCGCGTGGTGGCTATGCAGAAATTTCCAGGCATCTTTGTCCTGTATTTTCTCTTTTGTTGTATGAATCGCCTTAATATTTATTTGGTAAAAGACTTATGAGTACCTCAGTAAAATGAAGAACGGTCAAATGAAGACCTAGATCAGTTACAAGTGACCAATTGCTGCGTTCCATTTATTTTGATTAGCATTTGCAAGACTCGCGATGAAATGCGATGAAGATGAATAACAAGTCATAAACCTATCCTGGCTGGTATTATATTGAAATTTATTATGTTTTTCTACAAATATACAAATTATTTCTTCAGCAAATATTTATAAGTTACCTGTTACTGTTTTCACGAAATCTTCGTCTGTTAGATCGATATCATAATAACTGAATAAGTATAACAAAACTTTTTAATATATCTACCGAAGACCGCCTTTGCATGCAGCGTCTCGCGTGCTATCTCCCATCAAATAACTTCCGATCTATATTGGCCTTTATCACAAGGGAATAGAGTCCAAAATGTTGTGTAGGTAAAATGTTAATGCAAAATAGTGTCCCAATTTGGCAGGATCGATTTAGAAGTTTCCGTGTTATGGGAGTGTGGGACAGGGCGCGGTGCCGGCTCGCGGCTTGTCCCAGCTTACCTTATGTCATAACTGACATTATATGACAGTCATATTATTGGGTGTATAAAGCTCACATAAATATACTAATGACTTGTATGTATGTATATTTTATTATATTAATATTAGGTATTATGTTAGAGCGTACGCGGCCTTTCTGGAATTTGACACAATCCATTGAAAAATTTACCAAATCGATGTTTTGTATTCTCCTGTTTCCTCCGAATATAATAAACCCATTCTATAAATTTATATCCTGTTATTTTTATAGTGAAGTAAACTGTGTCTTTGTCATTTTAATTTTTCTTATAAACCCTTGGTTTTTTTTCATAGTGAACATAAATAAGCATAAATAGCAGTTTTACTCCCGTGATTGGACGTTCACTACAAAAAAAATGTAGTTTATAAACAAAATTAACAAAATTAAACGATAGGGACATACTTCATATTTTAAATATCAGGATATATATTATATATTAATCAGGCTTACTATATTCGGAGGAAACAGGGGAATACAAAACATCGATTTAGTAAATTTTCCACAGGATTGTGTCAAACTGCTAAGAGGTCCTCAGCACTCAATGCTCTCCTGGACCAAAATCCGGACTGTGACGTGTTTGCCGATAGATGGACGGCACTATTGTCCGTGTGCCTCAGGTTTTGTGAGTTGTGTGAGGGATGAATATTGGATATGTCCATTATTTGGTCATTATTTTGTTCATTTATATGGTTTTGTTTTATTGTATTTGTCTTATTTTGTTTTATTATTATCTTTGTGTGACTACTTATTTTCTATACCTTTTATTTTACTGTTTTTGTGTTGTACATTCTATATCTTTTATTAATATGTCAATTAATGTAATTGGTTTCGACCGTTTTAATTGAATTAAATAAATAAAATAAATAAATAAATGACGTATAGTAAAACGGGAGTTTCCATCTTATCTTCGAAGTTTAGGGATTAATAACTTAGAATTAACTAGGAAAGAATTGTATGTTTGTATTGTTTGTTTGCAAATGGTCAATAGATGAGGCTGATTACAACATATCTCAATATCTCAGGGTAACAGGCACAGAGCAGTGCCGCGCAGAATTCTGAATTTTAAAACACTGGGTGGCACTGTGTCTGATATGGGCAATCATGATGCTTACCATCAGGCACCTGATTTGCTCGTCTTGTCACTCACTATATCGATGACAACTTGGTGAAAGAATCACACAAATTTCGTGCAATATAAATAAATGTGTATGGTACCACCGACGAAGGCATTTCCAAAACCCCTTTTAAAGCGCTCTGATTATTCCATAAGAGGTCACGACTCACGACATGTATGTATATGTGATGTAAGTGGAGTCCGCTGCGACATGCTCACGCATAATTAACCGTTTCTATAATACCATTTGACACAATGACACACACGACGCCAAGTGAACATTATTTAGATACCTACTCTTATTAACCTAATTAATGTGCAATTCTCGGTGGATACTAACTAGCCGCTAGCCGCGCTCGGATGTAATGACATGAACTTTATTTACTATTTACGGTATCTATATTCATGGACCCTTGTAAATGCGGCAACTTAAATTGCGCTAAATGAGCGTAATCGAGCCTGTACGACACAAATTTTTACGCACACTGACACTCCTTGCAAAATTTTATTACGTTAAATTTGAAAATTGCCGCATTTTCGTAACTGTTTTTTTAAAGTAGATAGTGCGGTATCTGGTCAGAGCGCGATCGAAGACTTATCATTTCTATTGCGGTCTTTGAGTATATAGCCAAAATTGATCTCAGGGTCTTCCCGTAGAGCAACATGGGGCTCTTCAAAAGGAAAGTGAAAAGTCTTGAAGGGTCGGCAACATACTGGCATTACCCGCGGTGCTGCAGGTACAATACCCATAGGCGGCGGTAACCGCTCACCATCAGGCACACAGTCTGCTTGTGTGGGCCACCTACTAATGGCTTCCAAAAGAAAGAATTGAGAAATTCGACTTCCCATAATTACCTATCAGCTGATCTATTTTGTACCTATCCTACACCATGTCAAAAATATTATTTGCGAACTTCGCAATTCTTTCTCTTGCAAGTTGTTTAGGTTGACGGGTAGATACACCCTCTTAAGAGCGTACATGGCCTTCTGAGAATTTGACACCAAACTATGAAAAATTTACCAACTCGTTACCAATTCCGTGTTTCCTCCGAATATAATTAAACCGTTCTATAAATTTATATTTTGGACAATAACCATATAATTTGGACACTGATCACTAAGGCTTACTGAACACAACTACCGATCTCGTTCCGTTAGAATCAGTTCAGATAGGTACAGTCCTGTGCAGTGAGTGCACCACGCTATGCTATCGAACCGATCTTAACAGTGAGCACAAGGCATCAGTTAAGAGCGTGATTCTGGTCACGTGTGGTGATCACGACTCGCTCGCTGTATACGGGCAGCGTGTGATCTAGCCGCTTGTTTGTGTAGTGCCGACTGTTGGCTGCCGAGTCGATGTTGACGACTGTCAGCGCAGCGCAGGACCGTGTGTGGCCCACGTTCTCACGGCCCACGAGCCTTTAAGCTTCCTTCCTGCATCACATCATTTATGTATTTTGTATCTATAGACACTGAAAGCTAATTCAACTCGGAGCATGTACGTGAAGTAATTCGATTATCCCACTACAGTTAACATTGTATCACAGATCACAGATATACTGTCTACGCACCGTCGCTCCGCATACCGCGGCGGGACGCTTTGCTAGTGGGAGAATCGCCTAAATACCACTGTACATAGAGAATAGAGATCCATCGACCTGATACCCTTCGTCGATGTAGAGACCATTTGTAAATTGAATGTTGAAGAAGAAAAAGGTTACTGTAATATTGCACAGTAAAAAAAAATGTTTATAGGTTCTGTGACAGATTTTAGCTATTGTAAAGATGCTGCGGTATCTTTGTTTAAAAGTATGCATGAGCTCTTATGAGCTCATGGAATCCATAAAAAATATTTCCATAACGGAGCCAATTAACTGCAATAATAAGTCAAGTCGGTTCATCCCGAACTTAATAACAGTATCCTAAAAGTTATGTCTGTAGGCGTTCGAGAGAAGAATACCAATTAGCAAACCCATCATCTAGCTCTATTAGAACATGTTAAAAATCTTAATTGCTGCCTGTCAGTTCCAAACTTAATGATTAGCTGTATAAGGGATACAAAGACGGCCCTTGTCTTGAGTTCAAAAGAATCCATTGACGTAAAATGAAAACAGGTTTTTACTTCGAGAATCTACAAAACTTATAACCTACCTACCTATAAATAGGTATATAAGTCCAGTGTATTAGTCATATTATCACAAGAGATTTATATTGAGCACAATCATAAAGTATCTATTTCCATTGTATCCAGGTCACCACCATGGCATACTACCGGTGCGGGCCCACGGCCATCGGGAACCGCACGTCGTGGGGGCCCGTCTCATCCCCCACCGTCGAGAAGCCCTACGACAGACCCATGAGCGGCAACTTCGACCGCATCTTCAATGCTTTCGAAAGAACCAACGCCTTTGAGTATGTCAGGAACAGCAAAGATGAAGAGAGACACATTGGACATGGAGACATAGTGGTCAACAGGAAAATGAACAGCAGTTTTGAGAGGGCGGACTGCGCGCTAGCTGCGCAAACGCCGATACTTGAGGACGAGGACTTCTACCGGGAGAAGATCCTGTACTCGCAGGCGAGGCAGCTGTTCCCGCTGCAGGAAGACCTCGCAGATTGGATCAATAAAACTATAGGTGAGTGGGTTCTTGATCCTGGTTTCTATATTACGGAGAATATGGGACATAACCTTCCACACACGCCCTTCCGTGCCCAAATGCAGAGCCTGTGCTAGGGTAACTAGACGATTGATACACATAATATTTATATGCGCATATTACACACAGACACAGATCAGACCTCAGAAGTCCATTACAACTGCTAACCCGGCGCCCGGCGTTGTTTTTTGTTAAGATTTTTTTGTAGGCAAACGTGAGGTAAATCTGATGAAAAAACAATTAATCTGTATTGATTAGTAAAATACTAGTAGGCCTATTTGAAATATTGAATGCGAGTGATCTGATCTCGTGAGTTTGTAGAAATCCATCGGTTATAGTAGCGAGCGATAGTGGGCAGTAGGTACCCACACCTACGCACGCGTCCTCTCTATCTTGCTCAATTTCGCGTCGAGAGTCGCGTCGCCGTGAAAATCGCAATTTTACGATTTTCTCCGACCCCTATGTATCTCTTTCTAGGAATACGTGCAGAACAAATCTGCCGGCGTGATGACACGACTTTATGATACAACTTCTATAATGTAACTACGCATAGGTAGGTACATTACATAAAATATTTATGATTAAAAATAGGAGTAGGCGATCAAAAACGCACTCATATCCATTTTTTTATGCTTGTCAAGATTTTCAATGCATCTAATTATTTATTGGTACTTAGGATTGCCGACACAAATCAATAAAAAAATTAAAACGTCTAGAAATAGAAAAGTGCCGTTTTGTTTGCCTACTCTTCCTTACATCAATATAGGTAAAGATTTTATTTATTTTTAAACTACGTCTAGATCAGATAGCCTTAACTGATGATATGATATGATATGGAGCCTTTCAAACTAGTACTGTGTACAGAACTACTGCACATCAATAGTAGGAATAGATAAACGTTCCAATTATATACACCACATCATGATTTAAAGTCAAAAGTTGTATTCTATGGCTACGGACAATTCCACAAAGTCCAGTAGCCATCATTATAAACAATTCCTCAAACGGACAAGACAACAGATAGACACACTGAGTGAGGTCCGAAACAGACAACAAAGGCTTACGGATTGTCTCATCGAACCTTATACGTGATACACGTTTTTGTTGTACTACAGGTACAATATTAGGTGGACTAGCATACTATGTATACCTAGATCATCAAAAAAGAAGGCATTGAATAGTTGAAGAGTGCCGGTCGTTTGAACTACGGACGTCAAAGTTTTATATATAGTATTAGCTTTACCTAAATTGTATAAGGTTATGTGTCTTTTCAAATGATTTCAAAGAAGTTATTTTTTTTAAGAAGTTATGGCCTCTTTTGCAGGGGGCCGCCTGGGGAAGTACCACACCTTTGCCAGTTATTCATCCGCCAAACAGTAATGTACATTACCGTCAATGGTCTGAAGGGCAGTTTTACCAGCGATATTACTGGGCATGACGAGTTTCAACAACTAATATCTCAGGGTGATAGACGCAGTGCAGTGCCGCACAGAATTATGAATTTTAAAACGCTGGGTGGCACTGTGTCTGATATGGGCAATCATGATAATTACCATTAGGCACCTGATTTGCTCGTCTTGTCACTCACTATCATAAAAAAATAAAAAATTATATACATATTCTGTTTACCTACCTACCTACTTGCTATAGTTAATCTGCACCCCGTAAAAGGTTCAAAGCAATCTGTGTGTGAAAAATAATTAGTTATATAGTAATATTTAATACAGTTATTTCTTATTATTAGTTTGTATGGTCTGCGACTCCTACACTAGGTATACCTAATGTTAAAGCGCACAATCATAACATATAATGTAGGTGGAAGTTAATGAATGGAAATAATAAACAAGTTTTTGTCTGATGTTTTGCAAAACTACATGATGCGATGCCCATGCCGCATGCCGCATGCCGCAGATATCCGCAGATAACTCAAACTCAAACAGATTTATTCAAATAGGTCATAATCTGACACTTTTGTACGTCAATGAAGATACAGTACTGAATCTACCGTGCGTTCGGAAAGATACCTCTACAAGAAGAACGCACAAGAAACTTGTAGGGCTTAATTTTTACAACAGATAGTTTCACAATATTTGGTTTGGTTACATTCGTTTTCTTTGAAGGTGCCGCGAGGCGGCTATGCAGAAGTTTCCAGGCATCTTTGTCCTCTATGTACTGGTTGACTTTATAATAAGCCTTCTTAAGTAAAGTAGATTTTATATAGGTTTTGAATTTACCCTCTGAGAGCCCAGTTATCTCTTTTGGGATTTTATTATAGAAACGTACACTATTTCCTAAGAATATCATATTTGAATTCTTCAGAGTGATATCATGATCGTTTATTTAAAGCCTAGGAAAGAGCTTCCTAAATTAATATAAATTGCCTAACCATTTTTTCAAGGTCCTTATAAGTTGAAATGTGGGATGTATGAAACTGCTAAAAAGCTTTCAAAACATACTTACATCTTAGATAAATGATGAGTCTGCTCGCGCTCTGACCAGATAACATAACTACTATAATATGAAAACGACAGCTTTTAATTGCGACAACTTTCAAATTGAAGTGTGCACAAAACAATGCTAGTTTGCGTAAAGAACCAAAGTTCGCAAGAAGTACCAGTGTGCGTGAAAAATTGTGACGGACAGGCTCGATTACGCCGATTTCAGCGTATTTTAAGTTTCCGCATTTGACGAGTTTGACCGCGTATCTTGTCGGAACGCGAGCGGAGACCTGTCAGTATCTATGACTTATATAATATCACTCTAGAATAAAATCAACCCAGAATTTTGAGATAAACGTCTCAAAACTCACTTACCATCTGGTGAGACTGCGGTCAAGTGCTTGAGGTCAAGTGCTTGACATTTTGTGATAATAAGGTTGAAAAACAATAGTACGTATTATAAATGAATTTACTTAGTATCGGGTTTAATTAATCAATGATCGTGCTAAACTTGACAACCACGCCCACGGCCCACAGGTTCTATTGAATTTACGACGTGTTCACGTCTCATTATAATGTTTTATGTTCGTAAATACTTGTCAATTTACAATTTGACATGTTTACGAGGCTCGGTGTGTCACTACTTACTACTATTACCCAACCATAGGTACAGTTATAAGGGACTCTGTTTAATATTGAAATCTATGACTAAACCGAGAACACTACTTACCTAATATGCTAATACAAAGTTTAGCTGAGTGGGAATCTATGGGGGAGGCCTATGTTCTGCAGTGGACATCCTATGGCTGTGATGAAGAATAGCAATATCCAAGATTTTAGGATGGTACTTAGCTTTATAATGATGAATGAATTAATTAATAATTATTGTATGTTACACTTCCCTAGTCTAGCTGTCAGCAGTCAGATAGCTACAAATTGAATGATATTATAACTATTACCTTAATACTTAACCACGCATAATGTTTATGGTATAGTAGTTGTACCTGTATATTAGTATAAGTTGTCACAACATTTAGTTATTGATACTCGTATTACGTACGGGATTTTATGCGAAGGCAGACACTCGCGCCTGCGCCACGCACAGACGATGTCAGGCTTATACTGTAATTAACATATTATACAAAGTATGAGAATTAGCGATTCCTAATAAGTATCAAATGACATACTATTTGAAGGCATAATATACAACGTGTTAACAAAAGGTGTCATAATACTTAAGAGGGCGGGTCTACCCTCCAAATCAAACATATTACTAAAGAAAGAAGTAGAGGTTAAACGTAGTAAACATTCCAAATTTCAGCTGATCTATTTTATTATAGAAAGTCGATAATTTATTTTGCTTTCGCAGTTCTTTCTCTTGCAAGTCTTGTTTGTAGATAGATGCATTCACATTTCTGTGACATGTATAAAATGTTTACATAACATCGTGTACGTCGCGATAGTTACGCCACGAGCTACGACTACAACGCTACGCGCTTCGGGCACAACGCTACGCCGTAGCTACGCGCTACGGAACTGCTGTCAACTCCTGACACATAATAAATAATAGTACTAACTAACGTATTCTGATTAAAATACCGATGGATTTGTAATTATTATTTTATTAATTTTGCGCTCTAGCTCCTATCTTGAACCATTGAAAGAAAACTTGCCATAAGCATAATATATGCATTATGATAACTGTAATAGCCAGGTTCCAGTGCGGCCTGTGGACCGTTATCTACTCAAAAGGTCCTGCTATACCTACTATTAACAGGAAAGAGGAGTAGTTTGACACAATCCTATGGAAAATTTACTAAATCGATGTTTTGTTTGATCGAAATTTATAGAATGGGTTTATTATTTTCAGAGGAAACAGGGGAATACAAAACATCGATTTGTGAAATTTTTCATAGTATTGTGTCAAATTCCTGGAAGGCTGCGTACGCTCTTGTCCTTGTCCATATTTGTCCTTGTACATTCCTAACCTTGTCCATAGTTAGGAATTATATAAGTAAGTATTATGTTAGGTTGGATTCGACCAAACTAATTATTGTGATTCTTATCCTGTCAATAGTTTCATGTGGTCCTGTGAAGATGAAGTCAGTATTTTGATGAAAATTGAACTGAATCTTACAAGTTAAAAGTTATCTACACATAGGAAGAGTAAGATGTGTACCGTGTATGAAGGGTACAAAGGACCATTTCCCTTGACTTGTAGATTTGATATGCTCATTAGTGAAGTCATCGTACAATCTAAGCATATTATAAATCAGACAGATTAATAATAAGCTAATAATAGGTGCCATGGACTAGGCATGGACATGGACATGGCTTCAGAATAGTGCTCCACCCTCTCTACCCGTGGTTGCCGTGAGAACCGACTAAGGGTTAACAGATCTAGAGGACGGGCACCAGCTTCCCCTGCAAAAAACCATCGAACTGCGCTCGACAACCCGCCTGCCAAGCTTGTCGAGTATTGGCAAAACCCCCTGTATGGGAGAGGCCTATGTTCTGTAGTGGATTACCAACGGCAGAGATGATGATGAATAATAAGCTATTTAAAGATTTTTCGAAAGCATTGCCATAAACATTTTCGTTAAGTATTTTTGGGAGTTGTTTAAAATGCAGTAATACAAGCTTAATGTGTGTCAATATCATCCACCGATCGTGTCCTTGCAATTAATACTCGATTCACTTAAGGTATTAATCTCTAAGATAAAAACTACCGACTCTGGTTTAGGTAATAATATCATTTATGTACGTACTTTTAATTTTACCATATTATCGTAACGTTTAGTAATAACTGTGACAAGTTCCGGTTTTTAACATTCGTTGGTATATGATATACTGCCTCGAGGTTACACCCGGGTAGACATCGTTCCCGTGGGTATATCGGAAAAAAAATACCCTATGTGTTATTCCAAGGTCTAACCTGCATACCAAATTTCAGCCAATATTCAGTAGTTTTGGCGTGAAAGAGTAACGAATATCCATCCTACTACCCATCAAATAATTTTGTAACCACTTTAAAAAATTAATAATGACACTTTCGGAAGTTATTATTGTAATAATTTTATAGAACAACCCTTTTCGGTTGGCCATGGTAGGGTTGAGTGAACAAAGTAGCAAAATTACGTATAATACGTACTAACCGGCTTTCCCAGGTGTAAAAATAATGACTACAAACTTAGCTTACAAAACTATACAGGTAATAACGTGTAAACAAGAATAACTACTTGATATGTGTCCGTGTGTATGATTACCTCCCATAGTCTTTTTGCGAGTAAATCATATAGTAGGTATGCTTCAATAAAAAATAATAAATTGGTCAAGAAAACCTAGCCTATTATTACGGAGATAAGGATCTTGAATCGTTTAATAAACTTTGTGTGTGGTTCGGATTATTAATTCATTTTTTTTGACAATATTTATAGTAAGGAAAAATTACGCCGGCTTATTTTCTAAGGCGCCCTTCACATGTTTCGCTGACTTATGAGCTTATATTTACATAATTTGATTTTAAAACAGACTCCATTTTCATAGTTCATTTATATAATATCGCAACGGTGTCTCATTGACGATCGAAAGAGTGTCTGTCTGGTGGATTATAGCTGGTGTGTTAATAAACATAACATACCATAATGCCTTCTTTTCAAAGGGGCAGGCAGAGGTGTCAGTCCAGAAATCAGTATATAAGGTACACCAACATTTCGCCAGTATGATTTTTGTTCCATGGGCTTTAGCCTATTGCCATCTACCGGTTGCCGGCACAGTTTCAGACTCCTCATAGAGATAATGCCTTATGGAAAAATATAATAACTGCCTGATCCGAGGATCGAACCCGGGACCTTATGGTTGGCAGTCCAGCTTACGCCCACTACG
Organism: Hemistola chrysoprasaria; assembly: GCA_947063395.1. NCBI lineage: Eukaryota > Metazoa > Arthropoda > Insecta > Lepidoptera > Geometridae > Hemistola > Hemistola chrysoprasaria. Next base: position 2,335,146 of record OX346709.1, on the reverse strand, counting down.
TCACCGAGGGAAAATGACTGAAATTGGCTTATATTTGACTTATATACCTTCTTCAAATAATACCCATGGGCAAGTCACTGACATTCAATTAAGTAACCTATAAAGTCAAAAGTGCAGTTACAGAATCCATGAACTGTCTACTGTCCACTGAAAACGTGTAACAAAAATATTTTTGCTGATATTAAAATAGCGAATAAATGCGTGCTGTGTGGTCCGATGGTACTTATCTTCCATCTTGCAATTTAATTGCATATCAGGTACAGGATCGCTACATGCGTACAGCCTCCGGCAGTCTCCAAGGTTCCAAGCCCTTGGCGCTGGTAATTACTTCATTTGCCTAGGCCTTTTATATTTATAGTGAACTGTGATTTTTTGTCTTTTTTATTTACCTATTCATTTTTGTGTTTTGAGTCGTATGTTGCTGATTATTTTATAGAAGTTTTTAATTGATGAGTTGTTTTAAAGGGCTTCCTTTTTTAGCTCCGTTTTTCTTCATTTCCGTAATTGTTGGTATACCTACGTAATTTTGTTAACGTACAGGGAACTATAATTATCAGATTTAAGAGGTGAGACCTTTGCCGAAAGTTTATGTATTATTCTGATTTATGACTATAATCTTAACGACGAGATTTTAAGCTAGGTAGGTAGGTATTCCTGACATACTTATAAGACAAAAATAAATTATTAAACTTTGTACCTACCTAATACTTACTTAATAAATTATTGTTCCTCATATGTTTTTGGTGTAGTAAAGTAACTATTTATTTACAATTGTAAACAAACAACCGTTCTTCAATAACAGTAAAATATAAATCGAAGAAGTTAATCGATTCAGTGGCGTTGCGATTGCGATGTACGCACATTTCACGATATACCGTAGTTGTAGAATAAATAGCTTTTATACGAATGCATAATGCAACCGCGCGGCCATTGCAGTGCCTCTCAATGCATACAGAATTACAGAATTCAACTATATTTACATGGAACACAATTCATGTATTTCTAATCAGCAGCATTCAGCTAGCTATCGTATATTCATATTCATTTATTGCAATATACTTTTATGCAACTTCATATGAATTTAGTCAAAACATATAATTTTGATATGGAGCATTATTTAATAGCACTTTAAATTTGATGGAAACAGCTATAAAATTGTATATCAGCACTTTAAAATAATTCTGCATCTATGATTTAATATTATCACTATTTAAAATAATTATTTACACTATAAACGTGCTAAAACCACAGGTGTCACAAGAAGTCTGAATTTTATAACGTGGCAGAATCTGGCGCTTCGCCGGCCGCTGCCGTGGCACTTTCGGGCGTTGTGATCACAAGTCAAACCTAAACCTAAACTACAGAAGACTGCTTGCTCTGAACTTGATAGTGGAAACCGTTTGTTTTATAACTCATCAAATTAATTTTAAAGCTAATCATATTTTATAGTGTGATATAATATTATTTTATTAAATTGCGTTTATATATTCCCCTTTTTATATTACAAATAGATTAGGGTTTAACTTACTTTTTGCATTCTGGAAAAGTTACATTTCTGTATTCTGTAACAATTAACATTTTGTTTTAGAATTCGAAAGGGCGGGACAATTGGAGTTTACCTTAAAAGCTTATAAGTATTAGAAAGTTTCACTTTATAAAAGCTCCAGTTAAGTGCACTTCCATTTGAAGTTATGAAGTACCAGGAGATCATAAAGGGCGCGGCGTAGGTAATCTCGGCCATCTGCGGTGGCGCAGGGCGCGGGTCGTGAGTCGTGGGAACGGTGCGGGTTCCAATCGAACCGCTGCGAAAGCGTTCCGTTTTAGGCAGTAATTATTGACTAATGACCCGATGATTAATAATCTTTGAAGCGGAGACTTATCGACAGGTTCCTGGCTAATGGAGTGAAGTTTTATATATAACTTGTTTAACTTTGGGAGTTGTCCCTGAATCGAACAGAATTGTAAACCTTATAAGGTACAATAATTATTGAGATCGACAATGTCCATTGCCAATTCAGACAAATCAGTATTTAACAAAAATAGGTAATTTGAGTTAAATAAACTGAAACAATCCTTAAATCAAGTAATATGCAATTATTTTTAATTTATTATTATTGGCCTCCCATCAATTATAAGACGCCTAGTTTACGTCCAAGAATGCGACGCCTTCACGCGTATAGAGGTATAATTTTTATAAAAACTTGGTTAAACGTGATAAATGGTTAATAAAGCTCTATTAGATTGTTTAAGTAACGGTGGCAGCCATCACACCGCATCACACAGAACCGTGCGCCGTGCGCGTGCGCGTGCCGCCATGGAGAGATGAGATAATCTTATGGAGTCTTGAAAAACTAACACGCACACTACCTTTATCATTAGGTATAATATAGAGGTATCTCATACACATAGGTTCGGAAATTAAAATATTATTTATATCAATGAGTAACAATTTTCTTAAGGGGTCAATTCTTAGGGGTATTGGTCGTAGTATTATTATCTTGTAAGTATTATATTATATTGACAGCCTTGTTGGCACAGATGGAAGTAACTCTGCTTTCTGTGCCGCAGGGTCCGGGTTCGATCCCCGGCCAGGTCTAACATTTGTGTGCATGAACATGTATGTTTGATCTGTGTCTGGGTGTTATAAGCGTATGTAAGTATGTATGTCAGTCATCATAGTACAGGCTTCTAGCCTAGTTCGGGACCAGACGACTGTGTGTGGAAGTTTTCCCATATTATTATCTGTTCTGTGCTTAGGTATCATTTCGTACCCTATACAACTTTCAATAAGGAGTCAACTGAAATCGCGAAAATGCGACTGTTTCATAGTAAATGGTAGCAAAATGTAATGGAAAACTGTGCTCTCATACCTTGCAGTGATCAATAGTCAGAAATGCTATCAGAAGAATGTCAATAATTCAAATGAAATGTAAGATCGTAAACAAACTGCGAATGAAGAAGACGTCGCGTGCGCGCACTGAATGCGAGAGACATGCAATAAGAAATGGCTCGTAACTCCTCTACTTGGATTATACTCGGGATCATTGTACCTACCTACTACTTGTATTAATATTTTACGACTCGACTTGGGTTCTCTTGCCGATTGACAAGCATTCGACGAATATCAATGCGAAATATAATTCTGTATGATAATTAACTAAGTATTATGATCTCTCAAGAAATAAGTAGGTACCTATACTTAATAGCATTGGTATCTGGATCAATAGGTCTGTGTACATTATGTCCACTTTCATCTCCACTTTGTCCTTCTAATCCTCTAACAGAAAATGTACATTTCCAGGCATCACGTACCTGAACGGAGAGAACTTCCTGGACGTCCTGGACAACGGCGTAGAGCTGTGTCAGCTCGCAGCCGTCATACATGACAAGGCTCGTGAGGCGTTGGACCAGGGACTCATTGTAGGGGTCAGTAATATACATACTTTAATAAAACTCATACCTACGACCTACACTTTCCATTTATCGACGGAAAGAGGCAGACTTTTTAGTAGTGAACGTCCAATCAAGCGAGTAAATCTGGGATTTAAAAAGTTAATTATTAAAAAACCGAGAGTTTATAAGAGAAACTAAAATGACAGGGACATGGTTTACTTTACTATAAAAATATCAGGATATCAATTTATAGAATAGGTGAATAATATTCGGAGGAAACACGGGGGAATATAAAACCTCGATTTGATAAATTTTTCAAATGATAGTGTGAAATTCGTAAAGGCCGCATACGCTGTTAAGAGCCCTATCACATTTCAAACGTATTTTTTGTATTAAACGGTCAACTTTGGCGTTACACATAAATAGGAAATTAGAATTTAGTGATTGGGCTACCAAGGGAATCAGGAAAAGTAGGGATAATATGTATGAGTTGTATAGTGATAAAGCCCATTCTAATTCAGAATCATTTCATGAGTATGTTAGAAGTTATTCAAAAATTTTTAAAGCGGTTTGCATCCAAGCAAAAGCCATACATATTAGAGACAAAATCCGCAGATCAAGCAATAAAATTAAGGCAGTTTGGAAAACAATAAATGTAGAGACAGGTAAAGATAAACGAAGAGATACTGAATATAAATTATTAATACATAATGAATACATTACAAATGTTGAGGAGGTCGCTAATATTTGTGTTGATTTCTTCTCTAACATAGCCCCTAATGCGACCAAGTCACTTGATTCATCCCCAGACTTGGCGGATGCTTTTCTTAAAGAAAACTTCCAACGCACCATAGCTAAATTTTCGTTTGAACACATCTCATTAACTGATATCAAAAAGACGTACAAGAGTTTAAATGTTAAAGCTACTGAGGATCTCTGGGGTCTATCTGTAAAAATGTTAGATTCTATAATAAACACAATTGCTCCTTACTTAGCAGACTTGTTCAACCTATGCATAGATAAAGGCACGTTTCCGGAACTAATGAAAATAAGTAAAATCACTCCCATCTTTAAATCGGGAATTAAGACAGATCCCTCCAACTATAGGCCAATCTCTGTTTTGCCAGTATTAAGTAAAATCTTTGAGAAATTGATGCTGAACCAACTGCTGTCACATTTCAATAAAAATAGCATATTACATTTTAACCAGTATGGTTTCACCAAATGTAGATCAACAACCGATGCGGGCTGTCATCTCATGACTCTTGTCTTGGAGGCTTGGGAGCGTTCACAGGATGCCATTGGAGTGTTTTGTGATCTCTCCAAAGCTTTCGACTGTGTAGAACACTGCACGTTACTGCGCAAGTTAGAAGTATATGGAATTCATGGGAATGCCCTGAATTTGGTGGAATCATACTTATCTAGTAGGCAGCAGAAGGTAAGCGTCAATGGTATCACATCTGCTAGTTCTCCTGTCAAAATGGGGGTCCCACAGGGATCAATTTTGGGTCCTTTCCTGTTTCTGGCATATATATTAACGATTTGCCTTATATGGTCCAAGGTCTGGCAGATATAGTTCTATTTGCCGATGATACGTCATTGATTTTTAAAGTTGATAGGAAGGATACCTCACTCACACATGTTAATAATACTTTAGCAAGTATATCCAGATGGTTCACAGCTAACAATCTGTTATTGAATGCGAAAAAGACTAAATGTTTGAAATTTTCTTTGCCTAACGTCAGAAGTATAGAACCGAACATAGTTCTTGACGGTGAAAGACTCAATATCGACAATGCAACTTTGTTCCTTGGCATACATATAGACTCTAAACTGCAATGGAGCACTCATATCACCGAGCTCTCAGGGAAACTAAGCTCTGCAGCTTACGCGGTTTACAAAATTAGGCAACTAACGGACATAGCCACGGCGAGATTAGTCTACTTTGCATATTTCCACAGCTTAATGTCATATGGGATTTTGTTGTGGGGGTCAGCTGCAGATATAGAAACCATCTTTATACTACAAAAACGTGCGATTCGTGCCATCTATGAGATGCGTCCACGCGAATCCCTTAGGGAATTATTTAAAGAAATAAACATACTGACCCTACCATCCTTATACATCTATGAGAACATCATGTATGTGCGTAAAAATTTGCATAAATTCAAATTAAATAGTGACCTCCATAATTTTAATACTAGGAATAAAGACAAAATAGCTATACCTAGCTTTAGATTATCTAAAACAAATAAAAAATCATTCTTAGGAAATAGTGTACGTTTCTATAATAAAATCCCAAAAGAGATAACGGGGCTCTCAGAGGGTAAATTCAAAACCTATATAAAATCTACTTTACTAAAGAATGCTTATTATAATGTAAATCAGTACATAGAGGACAAAGATGCTTGGGAATTTCCGCATAGCCACCACGCGGCACCTTCTAAACAAACGAGTGTAACCAAACTAAATATTGTAAAACAATCAGTTGAAAAAATTAAGCCCTACAAGTTTCTTGTGCGTTCTTCTTGTAAAGGTATCTTTCCGAACGCACGGTAGATTCGTTACTGTTTATTTTCATTGACGTACAAAAATGTCAGATTGTGACCTATTTGAATAAATCTTTTCGACTTTGACTTTGACTTTGACTTTGTTCTTATCTAAGAAACTAAAAGAAAACGATATTTTTGATTTATTGAAAAATGGAGAATACTTATATTGACCATAGCAGGCAGTCTCTCTTTTCTTAATTTTGTCTTAACTATTTATAAAAAGTCAAAATTCCGAAGCTATAGTTTATCGAAAAGTGAACGACGGCACTTTTTTAAGCTCTTAGTTTGAACTATAGTACAAAGTTGATGAAATAATAAAGTATACCTATAGAACCTATAGAATTTTTATTTATTTATTTATTTTGGATATATTAATACAACTTTAAAGAACGTAATTACCACTACTAAAATGCTATAAATTGCAAAGCGTTGATATGAGCGCCGCCTATGAGTGCATGAAATTTCGTTATAAGATTTATGATCCTTACTGTTATAGAAGGAACCAGTAGATAGATACGCCTGCAGCAGATCACTAAGATAGGACCACAGAGGAGATGAAAGACGTGATAGGACGATATAAGTTAAAACATTTACTAGTGCTAAATAAACATTTATTTAAACCAAAACATAAAAATTAATACATAAAATATATTTACTAAATTACAAATTAAAACCCATAAAATTAAAACTAAACTAGAATAAAACCTACCTAACTAAATTATCTAACAATCTAAATGCTAAAAATCCTTGGTGGAGGGGCAAGTGGCCAGAATGCTGGCGGCATTGCCCCGTTGGATGCAGATGTTAATCCTTTGGGAAAAATACAAGCCACAATACCGGTCACTTGACGCCTCTACCAAGCGCTTAGCGATGGACTCAAGGGTCTACTCCAAACGACACAAACACGTAACCTGTATCCAATATTTGTGCCTTTTGAGGTTTTCGGCCTAACCGGCGGCAGCGCCAGAACCATGGACACCCGAACATGGGTAGGAGCCAAAGCGTTCACACAAGTGGCGTCCCAGACTGGAAGTTGTGTAGGCCCCTAGTCTGGGAATAAGAGTCATGCCGTCAGGCCTCTTGCCATCGTCCTGCAACAGCCCGTTCGGTTCTAACGGGACGCCGGCACTAACAAAGTCCCGACGGATGATATTATTACTAGCGTATCGCCACACGTTTGCGGCTCGCACTCCTCGGGCAGGATAGACCGTGGTGGCTGAGCCGGTCTACCGGTTCTCCACAATCACAGCGGTGAGGAGCTATAGAAGAAGCGCCTATTCGTAGAGTCGCGGCTAATCGACATGCATTGTTATCTAATATATTACTACTGATATCACAGGAAGGTAAATCATGCAACCAAAGCTCCGATTCTCCGATGCCCATAGATCGACAGCAAATAGACGAGCACGCTCTGCAGAAGAACTTGAAGATTTATGATCCTCAGGATGTATGATCCATCAGGTCGTTAAATTCTAAAGTGCAGAGCGGCTCGTCCCATAGCCTTTGAGAGATTGAGGCTTTGGGCAAAGCCTCCGTTGGTGAGACTCTCTTTCAGCTTTCTACATGTGAAATAACTTAACTGATATGTGCTTAATGTTTAATGCTGTTACATTTCCAGATATAAAGCGCATGCAAATTGTTTTGTGACCATACCATATGATTATAGAGCTATGTTAGAACGCAAGCCGTACTCCGTACCCATAATGTAAAGATCAATGATATCGTTCCAGCCAGTGCCTCAGATACGCGGCAGGTGTTGGCAGCGCGCTGCGAGACGCAGTTTCTTCTCTCGCGACAACACTGAAAACTTTCTGACTTTCTGCCGGGAGCTCGGAGTCCATGAGAACCTCTTGTTCGAGAGCGATGACTTGGGTAACTTTCTTTATACATTATAATATTAGTATAGATATGACTGCAGGCCTTTTTTGTAACCCAGGTAAAATGCAGATGTAGGCAGAGGTGTACACAGGACTCAGTCCCATAGTAGGTACACCCACATTTCGCCAGTATGTTATTGGTCCCATGTAAGGGGGCGAGCTTATTGCCATCTACCGGACAGTTTCAGACTCAATAACTATTAAACAAGTTTGCCTGACCGGGATCGAACTCGGGACATCATGATCGGCAGTCGAGCTTGCGCCCACTACGCCACCACAGAACTTACTCACTCACTACGCCGCTAGCGGGATTGAGCTCTCCATGAGCCCCGCTTCTATGGGAAATCAACTCCCGCACACTCTTGCGTGTGTACAAAACTCCATGTGTGCAGTGTCTGTGTAGTGTCCGGGGTGTGACGTTAGCGAGGCAGTCTGTGATGATTCGCTCAAAGGAAATCACTGATCATACGAGATTTTTCACACAATATCTTGTTTTAGGGTGATAATTCCCGTGCATACGTGTATAGTATACGGACGTGCCGCTCGTCTCGTTAATATAACATCAGGACTTGTGTCTCCGAAAGGTTCAAATCCAGACTCCAGGCTTGTTATAGAGAAATGTTTAATGGAAAAACCACTTATTTCAATTAAACAATAAATTGATGTATTTTGTTGTCAGTTCTCCACAACCAGCCTCGCCAAGTGATCCTCTGCCTGCTGGAAGTGGCTCGGCTGGCGACCAGGTTCGACATAGAGCCGCCAGGGTTGGTGCAGCTCGAGAAGGAGATCGCTCTAGAAGAGAGGGACTCGGGCCTCGACTCCGCCATGTCCAGCGCCGCCTGGCAGTTCAGGGATATCTCGCCTGCGCCTAATGACCAGTGAGTACACTCAATGTACCTACAGAAATATAATGATCCTGCTATAAGAGTTCTGTTTCATTCATAAGCAGTTGCATCGACATACCGTCACAACCCAGACATCGACTCCTCGATACCAACTTTATGGGTACCTAATTGAGAATTTATACTAAGTACTTCTTATAAGCATTTAAAATGAATCTTTTTGTGGTGCTGTATTGATAAAATTGTTAATGTTTTGAGCGGTCTTATCGCCTATATTTACTAGATAGCAGTTGGATATTTTCAAGCCATTACCTTTTTTTCTCAGATCTACAACTGAGCCACCATCATCACCAAACCCAAATGAAAGTAAGTTAAATCTTTAGTTATGTATCCTTCGAACAATCTTTGAAACTCTGTATGAAAACTAACTAATAATTTAATTGATATCAGACCAGCTTGCGGTTCCAGACAACGCAGACAACGAGAGCACGAAGTCTGAAGGCACCGTCGCCAGCACCGACTCTGATGTGCCTCTCAAACCTACCAATGAACTGGACAAAAGGGTGAGTAATTAACTAATCTACATAAAAGGGTACAACTTACACTCCATAATAAAAAAATCACTTTTGTGTGTGTTTCTACTTATAATAAAATCTCAAAAAAGATGTGCTCTCTGAGGGTAAATTCAAACCTACGTACTTATATAACATTTAATCTACTTTATCCTGAATACTTCTGCTGAGCCACCACGCGGCACCTTACAAGCAAACAAATGTTATTAAACCAAATATTTCTACTACCAGTACCCACTACAGTAGAAAAAAAGCCCTACAAAAAATATGGAATTATATATTTTGAGTTGGAGTTTGAGCTGCCCTGCCTTTAATTTCCCAGCTACGACCATGGCTACCTTGGCACCGTCTCGTCAAGAAGAAGGGGAGGGAGTTCCTCGGTGTTAGTGTGTATATTCTAAAAGGAATTTTTTTGCATGTGACAGGTACAACTGGTGACTCGTCTGATGGAGCGCGGCTGCAGCTGCAACTCCGGCTCGGGGAGGTGTTCCAAGCTGCTGAAGGTGAAGAAGGTCGGCGAGGGTCGGTACAACATCGCCGGCAGAAACGTCTTCATCAGGGTACGTTGCTTGTTGTTTAACTCGTTGTTGAAAGCAGATCCATCATCCAACTATCCGAATATGGCAAGGAAGCTGAGACCCATTGTGCGAGTCCCCACATATTTGGTAATTGATATTATGATAGAAAATGATCGCGAACTGATTTGCTAATTATGTCATGTATTAGAAATGCTGAACTGACTAAAATGCTTGCGGTGCGGTATACCGTACACCCATCCTGTCGAAGTCTAAACTGCAATGTTAGGCAAGAATGTATTATTAGAAATTTAAACGAATGGTACTCTGATCTTCTTGGGAAGAATACATTGTTCTACTTAATCGCATTGACGTCTTCCTTCTGACACAGCATCATGCCTTATCCCAGATGGTTTAGGCAATGGTGTCCAGCGGGAATAATACCGGCTTTAAATCCGGAGTCCCTGGATCGAACCTCACCATGTGGATTTTTCGCCTGGGCGCTACCGTGTATCGGATGGCACGTTAAACTGAAGGTCACTATAGTTTCCTATAAGATATGTAGGGGGCAGTCGTTAGGTCTTGTCGGAGGCCTTGTAGAAATCTTGGCGACTTGAAACTCTGACAATATGGGTTGTCCACATAACCCATATGAATTGACTAGAGCAGTGTAACTGGGGTAACCCGTTCTGTTTCTTTTTTTTTCTTTATTCTTTATTCAGAGATTTCAGGTACAATAGATAATATAAGTCATTAAGCCCAGCCAAAATCTGCCTTCTCAGGCGTCTGAATATTAAATATAATTTGAACAATAAACTTATTTTAATGTCATGATCAAAATAGATTAAAACTAAAATTAAATAATCAGAGAAAAAATTGTTAGAGTATAAATTCAAATTATAATATTATTTATTATTATTATGGTGTTCCCAGGACCCAGTCCTATAGAAGGTACGGGTGTACGCTCCTTCTTAATCCTCACTTTATTAATAACAGACCTAAATATCTAACTGTTTCCATATTCCAGCTGCTGAAAGGTCGTCACATGATGGTCCGCGTGGGCGGCGGCTGGGACACCCTGGAACACTTCCTGTCGCGTCACGAGCCGTGCCAGGTCCGCCTCGTCACCAACTCTCGCGTGTCACGCGACCTCACCATCAGCAGGAGCTTGTCTAGAACTAGCAGCAAGACTTCCTTGAAGGAATCTTCTGGCACCGTCTCACCAGTAGATAGTAAAGCTTCTTCTGTCAGTGGTAAATCTCGCACTTCTACACCGCATCCGAAGTCTCGAGGATCGTTGCGGTCCGATTCCGTTGACTCCATTCAGAACAAGTCTCGCGCTAACCTTACACTTCAACTGCGCGATCCTGTAGACTCTCGTCGCAAGCAGTCGGCTCCTATTCCCTCCCCAAGCGATCAGAACAAGTCTCGTGCCAATGTGAGGGTTCCTGTAGATACACCTCGTAGGAAGCAGTCGGCTCCCAGCCTCAGTACACCGAGCACACCGAGTCGTACCGTTCGAACTCCTACAGAACGTAAAACTGTCACTCAAACCGCCACGCCCAAAAAATCACGCAGCATGAGCCTCGCGCTTAATCAAAAAGATAAATTCTGTGGCACGGAGCGGCTGAATCAAGGAAAAGCTAAAGTCACCGCGTCGCCCGCGGAAGTGAAAAAAACTCGCAGTCAAAGCATAGCTTCCACGCCTTTAGAGACTCGCAAGCCAAATAATAATAGAAAGACTCGAAGCATGAGCCTCGCGTCTCCTAACTTGGAGTTAAAAACACTCTCAGATCGCAGCGCCTCCGTAACTATCAACGGAGCTCTAACTCAAGCCGCCATAGAGGAAACCATCAGATTGTCTCTCGCCGCTTCTATAGCCGACGATCATTCCACCAACAAACCATTCTTACACATTAAAGCTAAATACAGGAGTCCGCCCCCGCGCGAGGTGCCTCCGAGATAATTTCAAAGACGTAGGCAGTTTCTAGTTCGCGTTCGATTATGCAACGAGATTTTATTATAAGAGACGTTTAACCCGGTCGTATTACGGAACGCGAATCCATGCGAAACCCAATGCAAGTTTTGCTGTCTAAAGACTGTCTCGGCACACCAGAGAGAGTTAAAGAAATATGGACGAGACAATCTTGTACCTACTTAGTAATTTTCCCTAAACGCACTGACACGCGGAATTTTAGTGGCACGCAGTTTCCTTTCATTGCAATAACACGTCATACCATTGATAGTGTAGTAAGTTAGTTTAATATAGCGTCTCTTTATATAAAATCTCATTGGCGACCACGATGTTGATAATAAATTGGCGCTCATATTATTTTTGATAATGGTGAAATATGTATTTATTCATTGTTAGCTGTTCATAATCATCGTGGTCGGTATTCATAAATGAGACCTCCTCTATTAGGTTTCAAGAATCTCGATGTTAAGTTATAGTTCGAGATCCTAGTCATAATGGATTAATATTATTATGTTATTATAATCCACTTAAGTAAGTGATGGTATTTGAATTTACCAATTTCTTTAATGAGCATTTTCCATTAATAATCAACGTAATATTATAATTTAATGTTGTTTTTCTTTTTATAATCAGAGTGATATATAAAACCTTAATTTACTTTAGGATTAAGTTTTTTTTATAATCATGTAACGCATGTGCATATTAGTAAAAACACATAGGTATCATTTATCGTGTTCACACCGAACGGGAAAAAACTGTTGCTCGGCGAGGCAGACTAATTTAATGTCTAAAAGTTAGTCGCCTCGTATGTGTGGACAGGGCTGTTATACCCAAGTGGCCTCATTCACAACTCACAACCTCCACGGTACAAATCGTTGTTAGGTCCACAATAGTATATTTTCATACAAGACATAGATATACCTAATATTTAGATAGAACGATATTTTTGCACACGAGTTAGCAATACAAGCACTATGTTACATAGATTCTCCAGATTTGTGGTGTGTTCACATCTAGCGACATTAACTATTCTCGTCGTAATTATACAGTATAGGATATAATTACATTTGATAACCAACAAGCATTTGATACGGGAATCCAAAGCATTGTAGGTACCTAGTATATAAGTGTCGGTGCTATCTTGGTACCTTGGTATCACACGTACGTCAAGACACGCTACTCGCCTGATGTGAACACCTACTACCTTTTTTATTTCATAGGTAAGTAAAGGCTGTGTTCTAACAATACCACAGTAATATAATATTGTGTGATTCGTAAATGGGAAATATACAATTGGATTAACTTAAAAATTAAAACATATCGGATTACATTACTTTAAATTAATCTAATCAATATAATTTAATATTTATGCGGATAAAAAAAAAAAAAAAAATATGTATTTATTATAATATTTATTACTTCGACTTTCTGTGACCTTTATCACCGGGTTTATTTATCTGACCCACGTAGGTACCTCAACAGGAAAGAGGACCTCAGCAGTTTAACACAATCCTATGGAAAATTTACTAAATCGATGTTTTGTATTCCCCTGTTTCCTCCGAATACATTAAACCTATTTGATATATTTATATCCTGATATTATAAAGATGAAGTAAAGTATGTTCCTCTCATTTTATTTATAAACGCTAGAAACTGGACATTTCTAACTGGGATTTTTGGAAGTTCACTATGAAAACACCAAGGGTTTATAGGGAAAATAAAATGACAGGGACATAAGTTACTTCATTATGAAAATATCAGGATATAAATTCATAGAATGGGTTTATAATATTCGGAGGAAACGGGGAATACAAATCATCGATTTGGTAAATTCTCCATAGGATTGTGTTAAATTCCTAGAAGGCCGCGTACGCTCTTAATCCTTTACTATCTTTATGAGCAAGGCAATCGTATTCATTCGGATACCACTGACCTCGCCTTTTATTCTAATACTTACGTACTTCAGTTCTTATCAGAATTAGCTTCCCTTTTAAAACTTATTACATGAGATGACTTTATAAACATCCATATTATAAGTATAATATCATGTTTTATTGTGGTTGGCTATAGGACGTAAGATATTATATAAATTATATACCAGGTGTTGCAAAAAGGTGTAGCAATATCTACTTAAGGCGCACCTATAAACTGAAAATTCAAGATTTGTTACAAATGTTTGGAATTACCGATCGGCTGATCCATTTTCTATGGGAGTTAGTAATTGTTTTCTTTTATCAAGTTAATGTAACGGGTGATGCGCCTCCTAAAGGATTAGGTATCTAGTACTACACATTTTTTAACATACCAATTCGAGACAAGCAATCCAAAAAAACCGAGCGATATCCCATTTGAATCACATTATCCGAATTTTGTCAAATTAGTTTAAAAACATTTTGTATCGTGTAGTTTTGGTAATTAATTATACTTATTATGAAACACTGGAGCTTAGCTTTTACATATGTATTATTGTAATAATACACAATATTATGAACTGCCAAGTTATCTTACAATACTGTGCCAACTATTATGTTCATTTATTATAATTGATAATAAACTTTATAATATTATTCAGTAATGTGTAGTTTTATTGCTATAGACTATAGATACAACTTGATAGCACGCTTATATCACAAAATTCACATTCTGACTGGACTTGTAATAAACCTGATAAAGGTAGGTAATTTAGACCAAAATGATAAATTATTCAGAATTATTTCACATGTCGCCGTGGAGTTACCGGCTTTAGAATAGTGCTTCACCCTCTCTACCCGTGGTTGCCGTAAGAGCCGGCCAAGGGTTAACAGATCCAGAGGACGGGCAGCAGCGTCCTCTGCAAAAAAAACCATTGAACTGCGCACGACATGCCTGCCAAGCGTGTCGAGTATTGGCAAAACCCCCCTTTATGGGGGAGGCCTATGTTCAGTAGTGGATTACCAACGGCTGAGATGATGATGAGAATGATGAGATAATTACTTACCTATTAAACGTCATCAAAGATAAAGAAGTGCATCTTTAGCGAAAAGAATGTATACTGCTGTAAGTACAGGTCTCATCACGGTTTAATAGAGTTGACCTGGAATGCGCAATCAATTTTTTAATATGTTAGGACTTTTTAAACCAATACATCTGCGCAAAGCCCCTCTTCACTTTAGCCGAGCGCTATTTTACCGTGACGCGACCTGGATGTAAATATGAATAGTTGCGCCTTTCGATAGTTGATCTCCAAAATCTGTTAAGAGCTCTTGTTAATGGCCGTTTTGTCAACGGATAACGGGCTGACGTGGAAAGGTTACCTTTGCACACGATCCGCTAGCGTTGACAAACACACACCTGTAGAATACTACACGTATAAAGTACTCTGTGACTACACGTCGGCCCGACGCCCGTTATGAAAATCGGAATAAACGAAATATGAAAATTACCCTTCGTCGTTAACAAGAGGCCTTACACAATTGATAGACCTACTATCCTAACGCATGATTTTCAAGTGCACTATACTACCGATACACTATATCACCACAGCTAAGTATTACTATCACACCAACACTACTCTGCACGCATTTGCTCTGGCAGGGGTTTCCGTTAATTAACTGTACGAAATAGTGATGATTTCATGCTACTTTGCCATTTTTGAGCGAGAAAGACCATACACAAAAACAAGTGTGAAAACCAGTTTTTTTGCATAGCATTGTTCATGAGCCACTATAATAGTCTTTCTCTGTTGAATTGAATGTGGGCTTAGCCAAGGACACCGCTCATCTGAACCAGCCGGCACCCGACCAGCACCGCCTCGTCTCGCGCAGTTAGTATTTGTTCTTTACATAAAACTAGCTGTGCATCGTGGTTTCACCCGCGTAGTCATCGTTCCCATGAAAATATGGGGATAAAAAACATCCTATGTGTTATTCTAGGGTTTAAACTACCTTAGTACATATAATACCGAATTGCAGACCAATCGGTTCAATAATTTTGGCGTGAAAGAGTAACAAACAAACATTACAAACTTTCACCTTTATATTTACCTATAATATTAGTAGGATAGGATTTCGAGCGAGGCGATCCGGCGACGTTACGATATTAGTGTAAAGAGCCTATGTCCACACAATTTCATATAAATAATATTATAAAAAGCGCGAGGTGAGGTCGGGTCCCGAGTGGATCAGATGAGATGTGTCCTTATACGTATGAGACGTGGAGACTACATGTATAGTAAATCATAATAGGTAACTATAACATCCACAGTGCCGCAAGTCATCAGGGCCCCGCTCCCTGCCCGTGTCGGTGCCAGTGAAGGCCTCCGTGACTCCGAACAAACGGCGGTACACCTACTACAACAAGATGTTCAAACCTATGTGCTACTCGCTGCCTAAACCTTTCACTATATCCCTAGTATAAATATAGGTACTACAATGTTACTACCAGTCAAAAAAGTTCTTCTGATAAGCTACTCGAAGCACTCCACTTGAGCCTCGAGTCTAGACAAATGCTCTACCTGAGGCTGCCTCAAGTGATACGCGGCCACAGAGAGAACGGATTGTGTCCTAGACCCGAGAAATGTTTTCCCATCAGTGCATAATCTAGTCAAATTACGAAAAAAAATCCTTTTTGGGCACCAACTACGTTTTCGAAAATCTAATTAAATAAAAATATGGAAAATGTTAAGAATCAGTGCCGTGACTCGTGCCTTGTAATGAACGGGGTTTTATTTGATATGACTATATAGTTTTTACGAGTATTAAAATAACAATAGTAGATAATATTAATCAACATAGAAAGAGATTTAGGGTCAAGACACATTTATCGGACCGTCTTTAGCCTTTTCTCGAATTTGTGTATGTCATTGTTAGTTAACTTATCTATAATAATACTTATGGTATGGCCTAGTGATTAGAGCTTATACATTATTCGATGTAACCAAAGACTACTTCAGTCATATAAATAGGTACCTAGGTATGTAAATAGGTTCTTAAGATTTAATTTAAAAGACTCGTTAAGATTTAATAATTTATTTATTTAAAATACCTCATTAGGTAAATACAAAATGATTAAAATAAGTATAAAACATAAGGAATGAATGAATAAATGCAAAGTTTAGTTCATTGGTAGATAATATAATGTTTATAATTTCTAAGATACAAGAGAGCATATACTATTTGGTTGTCAATTTGTATTCAGTTCTTCTACAGGTTAAATCCTAATTGTTTTTTGTTTATACCTATAGTTTTAATGCTTTTGTTCACAATGAAATAATTTTTCAAGTAATTCAAAAGTATATCCCTAAATCGGGATTAGCCGATGAAGAATCAGATGCTTCTCGCCTAGCAACTTGCTAAGTAATTTAATATGAGAATAGTGTCTATTTCTTTACTCTTCTACGGCCATGGCCCTAGATATTGTGTAAAACTAAACGATACTATCGCGTCTAGTACTTTTACATATCGCTTTCTCGATTATCCGTTTACTGCATTCGCCACAGGTTAGGAGGCGCGTCAAGCTCTTTAACTCCTCAGTACCTATCAAATACAATGGCCGTATTACTCTGGAATTGTATATCTAACAAGAATGGCTAGATTTACTGAAAATTTTATGAATTAACCATTATCATTATTGCATTGTGAACAAATCACTTTACCAACTAGAACAAATTGATTAGATTCAAATTAAAACTGCAAAAGTTTGTCATTCAATGCAAAATTACTGTCTTATTTGTTTAATCTTGTCTCTTATATCTACCTCGTATGTTTTGTGTCGTAGCTATATAATTATATATAATACTATATAGGCATACCAAAGCACATTAATGTCAATTCGCAATAAACTATGGAAACATAACTATGTATGTGTATATCATTCATACAAAACTAATTACTATGCATTTTTCGATACTTATGGTAAATAGTGGTTAAAAGTATTTTTATCCATGGATAGTAAACATAAATTATGCATTGTGTTATAGTCAAAAGTCGATATGCAGTGTCCGCCCGCAATGACATGTTTATGTTTGGCCAAAGCTTTTTGGCAAACCCCCAAATAAATACTAATTTCAGCCATTGAAAGTATTTTTAGTCAAACGTCGTAAGTAAACAATGTGTTTTGGGGTTTGCCTAATGGATCCTAGAAGCTGCTAACGTTAATTCGTAATACACATGTCACGATAGAGCCAAAGGAGATCCTCGAAACGTTTAGACTATCATAAAAGAAGTTGATGGTTTATACAGAGAGGGAAGAAGCACACTATGTAAGCAAACCAAATATTGTGAAACTATCTGTTGAAAAAATGAAACCCTACAAGTTTCTTGTGCGTTCTTCTTGTAGAAGTATCTTTCCGAACGCACGGTAGACTCAGTACTGTATCTTCATTGACGTACAAAAGTGTCAGATTATGACCTATTTGAATAAATCTGTTTGAGTTTGAGTTTTTGAGTTTGAGTTTATAATAAACACACGTTCTAGGAATCAGATACAAGAACGCAAAGAGAAATGTCTAAACATCGGAGATGTACCTTACGTCTAGCTATCTCTAAGAGAAATCAGTACAAAAGATTTGTCTAAGTTTAGGGGCTTAGGCTTTATAAAATGCCACTGTAATAAAAAAAAAATGCCAATAACGCATCACCTTGTCAAAAAAAATCCATATATCTGTCATCATAGTTCAAAATACGAATAAAAAAAAAAATTACTTCTTCGGATTTGTCAATCCATTATTATAATTTTGCAATAAACATTAAAATTTAAAAAATGTCTTTATAACTAACACATTCCAATACCTAATTGAGGTTTGTACGTCCAAATAATTAGTCTCTCCTAGGTTAGACAAAAATTCTATAATCAAAGGCAGAAAACGTCATTTATTTGGACTAGTAAGACTTAATGTCAAACTTGAGGTTTGACTAGTTAAAGCTAGGAGCGCTAGAGCTTCGATGTTTGACTATAACACACACAAAACATCTGAAGTCCACGAAACATTCTGATCTGTGGTCTCCACAAGAGAAACTTTCTTCAACAGTTAAGGGAATTTAATAACCGTATTGTTATTATTAAAATACGGCTAAAAATCAACTTGTTTTTACAATACCGTACAATAATTTCAGGTACAAGTTGAGGTGTATGACCTATAGTTCGAGCAAATTATAAAATTGATTTTAATCACTATTTACACCATACCCAAGCATGTGATCCCTACATCTACGCCTAAAATGGTCGATAGTAAATAATTAATATAAATATGTTATATGATCATACAATGTGCATAATGTGATTAAATAATTTATGTGGCCAATTTCACTTAAAACTAATAGTAAAACTTATTTTACGGTAATATCTAATGCGTAAGTTTAAAATGTATTCAGATGAGGTAATACTGACTTTTAAAACAGTTCAGTAAGAAATTTTTTGAAGCCAAGCTAAAATACATTTGTGTCTTCAACTTTACATTCAATCATTTTATAATATTGTAAAAATTATATAGTTTGAAGTTTTTAAAAATCGTTATTGAAGACTAACGTTTTACACATTATTAAGTTGTTTGCTATCTGAATAAACTTTATTATGTTATGAGTAATAATATATCAGCAATATACTTAGCTCTAAGTTCATTACTCTTATCTAAACTCTATTTTAAAAGCAAACATCATAATTACTCAATGGGAGTTATATAAAAGCATTTTTGCAATCTTATAATACTTTATATATTACGGAAACTTCCACACAAACTTTTCTGGCTCTAAACCAGGCAAAGCCTGTAATATGATGACCAGAACAGAAAAAAATGCACAGAGCAAAGACATGTTCATACACACAATGTTTTAACCTGTCCAAGAATCAAATCCAGATCTGTGGTTTAGAAGGAAAGACTACCAACTGAGCCATTCTATCATGCAGTGATCAAAATCTTGTGGTGGTATTAAAATTGGATGACATGTTATGAGACTCTAAGATTTAATTATATGAAAATACTTCATAAAACCTCCCTAAAAAGCATTATTGTAAACTCATATCGCACAATCTCTCTTTAAAAGCAAGTATAATGTATTTACTGCATAAAATCGGCCATTCCATACGAAATTCATGAAGAGTTCGATTCTATAATCGTTACCAGTCACACGTCTTTCAATCCTTACGTTAGGCTGTGCAAAGAGGGGACTATCTATATATTTCAATATTTTCATATCAGCATAATAAATAATACAAATATTTATTTGGAATTGGGGGAGTAGTGAAATTGGCAATAATAGAAAAAGAAGTCTTATCAAACACACAGCCAGAAGAGTCATCTGCAGAAATAAATACAATTTCTGACATCTGGCGATCAAGTATCTTTAAAAAAACCTAATTGCATTTAATTTTTATTTTCACAATTTATTGGACTTCATCGCCTCAATAAATTAAATCAATGCCCAGATTCACAAACTCTAGAGTTTTATTTCCTCCATTACTTCACTAATACCCCAATTCACTTTACCTCCTCAATTAGCTCACCTCAGCTTTTTCACTCACTCTCTAACTTCCTTCTATTCCCTCCCCAACTTCACTGTTTCCCCAATAGCTCTCCTCAATCCTCACCCTCCCCAACTATACATGTAGTAGCAAAGTATTACTTCTTCTTATTCTTGCCAAGTGTGAGAGTGTGGTGAGCGGTGGCCGCGTGTTGCTTGCGTCGGTTGAACTCGATCGTGTCATCTTCTATCTTCTTGCGCAGTTCTTCTAGACGCTTCTTCTCGTCTGTGTGGTCCTTCTTCAGCTTGTCGAACTTTGAGTGAAGCTGGAAATGGAATTAAACACAACTTTCGTTTTATACAAGTGACTCGACGGTGCGCGACTGCTGAGCTTAAGGGCCTGGGTTCTATTCCCAATTCCCAGGACAGACAAAAAGTATTATAAATAAATAAAATTGATTTAATGGCACACACATGACCCGTTAAGTATAACACAAGAGAACCAAATTAATATATTATATTGATATAAATGTCCACTAGTTTGCGCGAGCGTTTTTACTCCTAAAGTCATAGATTATATTGTTAGTGTTGGTCTTTATCTTATTCCTCTCCATATGAACCGATATCCAATGTGTTACCATGAGGCTCTGAAGATTGTCAGCAACTGCCTTTACAATCTCGTTACCTGAGGCATTGACACGATCCCAGAAGGATGCTACTTGAGATCTTATTATTGCAAAAAAGTGACGTATTCCCAGCTGAGAAAAAAAGTTAGATGTTTCATTCGGAGATGTCTGTAACTATGCATGGCATAAGGCTCGCCCTCTTTAAATGCAATTTTAAGAGCGTACATGGCCTTCTAGGAATTTCACACAATCCTATGAAATTTACTAAATCGATGTTTTGTATTCCCCTGTTTCCTTCGAATACGGTAAACCTATTTGATATATTTGATATTTTAAAGTTGAAGTAAGGTATGCTAGTAAAGTAATGTTATTATTGTTTCTTTTTATTATTATATAAATATACGAATATATCTAGGTATTTTTTTTGATAACATGATTTTGTACGTAATTTTCTTGTATGTACTGGCAATAAATATTTCTTTATCTTTATGTCCCTATCATCTTATTTTTGTCTACATTTTTAGTTTTTTTGTAGTGACGTCCAATCACGCGAGTAAAACTGCGATTTTTGGAAGTTCAATATGAAAAACCAAGGGTTACTTTCATTATAAAAATATCGGGATATATATTTATAGAATGGGTTTATTTTATTCGGAGGTAACACGGGAATACAAAACATCGATATAGTAAATTTTCAAAGGATTGTTTCAAATTCCTAGAAGGGCATGTACGCTCTTAAATGTCAGAGCTACTTCCGCCCAATCGGTACAGTAGTTATCCGTGAACAAGCAACAACTATCTACCACAAACCTCTAGACTCGCATTTATAATATAAATGATTAAATGCCACAGCTATCTCATTCGCACATTGCAAGTTTGAGTACATCCTTATAGGCAATGAATTTCCAAAAATCATATTATCACATTGTTTTTTAATAATTAAAGAAAAGTTTGATAGTTCATAGTTCATTTCTAAAGCCGTTATATTTTTCTAATCCATTTTAAATAAAACGAAATAAGTATATTATACACAAAAACATATATAATATAGAAGTAGATATACAATAAATGCAACAATGCTTTTTTTGGAAATTCAAATTAAGTGGTTTTTTATCTTCAATAACGTAAATGCGCGAGCGAGATGGAAGTTTGGCGGGTACAGGCGCCTTAACAGGAAAGGGGACCTCTTAGCAGTTTGACACAATCCTATGGAAAATTAACCACATCGATGTTTTGTATTCCCCTGTTTCCTTCGAATACAGGTAGTAGACCTATTTATATTTTTATATATTTATTATTTTATAGATTTATATATATTTATTATCATAATTTTGAAGTTGAAGTAAACTATGTCCCTATCATTTAATTTTTGTTTATAAATTCTTTATTTTTTGTAGTGAATGTCTAATCGCTCAAGTAAAACTGGGATTTATAGAAGCTCAATATGAATATGTTATAAGAGAAACTAAAATTACAGAGACATAGGTAGTTTACTTTTACTATAAAAATATCAGAATATAAAATAGAATGGGTTAATTTTTCATACGATTGTCAAAAATTTCGTAGCTAGGATTCGCTCTTAGGACTTTTGTACTAGGGCAATATAAGTGTTGAGGAGGTACCTCTTTCTCAGCCTCCTTGAGTTCAGCTTCCTTCTCCTTGACGCGGTGTATGAACATCTGTCGCATTTCATCTTCTTTCTGTTGTAACTCGGCCAAGTGGGCGCTGCGTTTCTGCTCAAATGTTTGTTGGAATGAAACCTGGAGACAAACATTTACAACTATGAAAATAAAAGGCATTCGACTAACTCCTAAGTTGTTTATGATTTTTTGCTGAATAGATAGGATGGTGTTATTTATTTTTTCTAAATTTTCGCATCAGAACGGATCAAAGTCAAAGTTTAAGAAATAAACAAAAACAAAATCTTCTAACTTGTTAACATAAATAAATTTTAAGATAATATTTCCAATTTCCAAAGAGATTAGATACGAGTCACAAACGAGCAACAAAATAGTTCATGACAAATATGTCGTCGCACGCTACACACTACCACAGAAAATAGACCGTAGGCACTACATATTAATAATAATATAATTCATTTATAGAGATACATTTTTTTTCACACAACAGCGGCAAAGCCCACGACCCGTGCAGCGCCGAATACAAACACCAAGAAAAATTAATATGGTGATATTAATTTTTCTCACACTCCGCTGAAGCTACAAGTAGCCGGGGCGCCCGTCACGACGGTACAATTTCAATGGGCTAGACAGAGAGAACAGATAGAAAGATACGCGGTAGAAAGAGAGGCAGCTTGAATATTAATATAACAATAAGCAATAAAGTGCAACCTGAATTGCACTTTATTGCGTCGGGGCTAGAGTAGCTATTTATTTGAATGATTTTGAGGGGTGTGTCCCTTCTGTCTCTTTAGTATTCTGTGGTGATACTGACAGGTTTGTTATCGGCGTCGACGTCAGTGAAGCCCATCTGATGCAGCCGGCGCCGTCGATACAACTCGTAATGTTTGGCGTGAGTCTTCTCTCGCATGTCCTCCATGTTGGTACGGATCAACATCTCGCGCAGTTTCACGAAGTCGCAGTGGGACTCGTTCTCCACTGACAACATACACGTACCATCACCAATATGAACACGACTTTTACTATGGAGACAACATTTATTATACTAAATATATTCAATGAAATGAAAAGCCTGTACAAATGTTAAATAAATTGACAAGGCCTACCTAAAATTGTTCATCATGCCCGTACTTATCGATCAGTCGGTTCATTTTAAATTGAAAGTTGACAAAAGAAATTGCAAAATCGCAATTGTTTGATGCTACCATTACCCAGAAAATTATTATTCAAGGCATTTACAATAGTGTACATCCTGTATGTTTGTAGTGGTAGACCTCTTTTGCAGGGGGCCGAATGTTACCAGCGAAATTACTGGGCATGCTGAGATTCAACAACTCATATCTCAGGGTGACAGGCGCAGTGCAGTGCCGCGCTGAATTTTTAATTTTAAACCACCGGGTGGCACTGTGTCTGATATGGGCAATCATGATGCTTACCATTAGGCAACTGATTTGCTAGCCTTGTACCTCACTTTCATAAAAAAAAAAAAAAACGATGTGAACACAACATCCAGTCAAAGTTTTTGAGGATGGATGTTTGTTACTCTTTCACGCTCCAACTCTTAAGCCGATTGGACTGAAATTTGGTATGCAGATAATGTAGACCCTGGAGTAACTCATAGGGCACTAGTTATCCGAATATTCCCACGGGAAAGAAGACTAAGCGGGGTGAATATGACTGACTATCTGTGTCATTTTATTTATTTTTTACAATGCTACCCCCTCTCTACCTGTGGTTGCCTGAGGAGGCAGCAGCGTCCTCTGCAAAAAACCATCGATGTGCACTCGACAACCCTCCTGCCAAGCGTGTCGAGATTTCATAGATGTGTAGTGTCAATTAATGAGAGATAGCTACCTTGCACGGTCCCCCATGGGTACTGCCTAGCTCGCACCGTCTTATTGCCAATCTTGACAAAGTCCGTACTGCCGACCACCGCAAACGGTATGTGAGTGTTCATTGATGTGTTCACTTCCGACACACTCTCGTCATCTACAGGGAACTGGTAGATCTCCACGCCGTTCGATTGCAACTCGGACATTATTTTTGACTGTTGAAATATTAATAAATGAAATAAATTGATATCACTCAAAAGTTACAGTTAAGTACAAAATGTATATAAGTAAATATTCATTAAATTAAAAGGAATTGCTTTTGAAATCTGTATTATGCTTTCATGGTATTTTTATAAAGGTCGCGACGTATCGCGGACACTGAGTGGTGTATTTACCCATTACAGCGTGACTTTACGGACATTTCGTAAGCGAATTGTTCATAATATTTTGTAGTAAACCGTTTGTATTTTTGTCTGTACAAAAATGTCTTTAAGAATGAGTTATTGAGATATTTTTTATGTAAATGCAAGTTAACGCTTTCAGTCAGTAATTGTGAAAAAACTACATAATATATATTATTTCTGTCAACATACTCACTTTAAACTTCTGCAGTTCAGTTTTGGAGATGGTATCGGCTTTAGCGATTATAGGAATGATGTTCACTTTCGTATCCAATTTCTTCATGCATACCAAGTCAATGGACTTCAGTCCGTGCCCTGAAAAACCCAAACAAAACATACTCCAAATATTATACAAACTATTATAGAAATTAAAACATCACACCTGGCTACGCCTAAGGGTTAGACAGAGGTATCCATAGTAGGTACGCACCTACGTTTTAAAAAATTAAAATATTTGGTAATTTCAAAAACTTGTCATCACAAAACAGGCTGACCTTCACTAAACTAAACTTTAAATCCTGCTTATATGTGAAGTTTTGCGAATGTGACATTGCAAATATAACGTTATGAGAATGTGACAATTTGAGCAAAGATGTTAAGTGAATAATTTTTTCAGGGCGTGACCATTTGCGCCAAAACCCCTTTTTCCATAAAGAAAAAAAAAAGCCTGAATAATAAAATATTTTGATATTGACGATGTAGTTACCTACTTCTTAATTCTACTACCCTCTTTGCCGTTCATTCTCAGATACGTTTCAGCGCCACTTTCAATTGTCCAATGATAAAGTGGGGATTTTATTTCCAAAATCGTCTCGAGTAGGCGAAGGTAACATTTTTAGCGTAATAATTTATCCAAACATTGTTAGATGCAGTTTTAAATCAAAATCAAAATCATTTATTCGCAGGAATGTAGGTACAAAGGTTCTTCAAATTAGTCCAAATAATAATAATGCCAGTACATTCTACCTCCTAAAGGCGTGCGAAATACATTAATTAATTATGATGTTAATTTAGTTAACATCATAATCGTTATCGAGGGCTCTTTCAACATTTTGTTATATTCTCGTTAGTTTCAGAGAAGGCCTTCTAAAAACCACCCATTATAACCTCCATAACGCTATGCGTTACCTACAGGTTGCGTCACGGTTTAATATTGCTGACTGAATGCGCAGAAATAATTTTTCATGTTCTGTTAGGACTTTTTAGACCAATACATCCCCACTTTTGCCGAGCGCTATTAAACCGTGACGCGACCTGTACAATGTTAAAATAATGCTGGCAAACTTCATAGTGGACACATTGTATGCGCTTGTTTACTGTTTACATTATAGATGTCCGCATTAAAGTTGATTGTTGCGCGAGGAATGTTAAACATTCATTAGTATGTTGATAATGATTAACACAACTAACTACCCACCATGTTCTGTTACTAATGTGAAGGTTTCAAGGAAGGAAAGGAGAAATTCAAAATATATTTATGTATAAAATGTATGTTTTTTTTTTATTCCTAACTGAATTTATTGTGCCATTTAGAGAAGTTGACTGCCTCGGTGGCGTAGAGGGCGCATGCTCGACTGCCAATCAAGAGGTCCCGGGTTCGATCCCCAGGTCAGGCAAGTGTTAAATATTGGATTTTTCCATTAGGAATTATCTCAATAACTGCCTGGAGTCTGGAACTGTGCCCGGTAGATGGCAATAGGCTCGCCCCCTATTACATGGGACCAATAACATACTGGCGAAATGTGGGTGTATCTACTATGGGACTGAGTCCTGGGTACACCTCTGCCTACTTGCCATAGAACGGCGCCTATAAAACGGTTAAACGAGGGCACCAATCGAGTCAAGCATGACTATATAGGACTAGCGGTGCGTCGCGGTTTCACCGGGGTCTAAACTATCTACATGATATCAACCAGTCTTTAAGGTCCTGACATTGAAAAAATCCTGATGTAAAAATAAAATAGCACTTTTAGCCTGCCCTAGGAATCAATCCCGGGACCTCATGATCGGCAGTAGCGCTTGCGTACCACTACGCCACCGAGGTAGCCTTACGACCTTAAAGATCAATACCCTACGTTATTTGTGGGTAATATACCAATGCAGCCCTAAAAAAAAACTACATTATTCTAATTCCAGCTGAATTTGGCTAAAGAAATGTAGCTTCCGTTAGAGAGCGTCGCTTCGCTTGTACGCGAGCTGATTATAAACCATTGATTTGCATTACAATGGAGGTGTAAAGTGTCAAGGACAGTGTTTGTCCCTTGTGTTCTGCTCCCAATTCGAGTGAAAGTTTTTGATAACCTGGATACTATTGAGAACTAAACCTTGGTAATTATGTATATATATAATATATATACATAGTATTATTTGATTTTGAACATAATGCATCATAGACTTTCTCGCTTTTATATTTGCTATGTTAATTAATAAATAAAAAGTATTTGAAATCAAGCTTTCTAGCTAACCATGCATCTTCATCCAAACTTAATGTGTATGCAACATTTCAGATTGATTGGGATAACTGTTTTCAAATTCAGTTACAAGATTTGGCTCAAATTAACAAGGCAAGTTAAATTAAAGCTCTCAAGGGTCTGATTCAAGTGATTATTGAATTAGTTTATGGTCCTGCACTATCCTAGTCAGAAGATAACCCTTTTGTGTTTACTAACAGTATAAAAAACAATTTATAAGGAGAGTGTGAATCAAGTCGGCAGGGGTCAACATACTTTCCATGAATAAATTGTATTTACGACAACTTCACACATGGTCATCTGGTCCCAAACTCGGCTAAAAGCCTGTACTAAGGTAACCAGATGACTGATATACATACTTGTATAAGCTTATAAGACCCAGACACAGATCAAACAAACATGTTCATGCACACAAATGTTTGACCTGGCCGGGGATTGAACCCGGGGCCTGCGGCACAGAAAGCAGTTACTACCATCTGAGAAAAAGACGCTTTCAAATTGCATGTATGACAAATGTGATGAAAGTGGAAGAAGTTAAATTCCTGTCAGGATAGTAGTAAGTGGAGAGAAATAGTCTGCCTATCCAAACGCGAACTTGGTGAGTCTGTATGTCTGTATATAATAATAAAATGTATTCTTACCAGTGGGGCAAATGAAGTACAGGCAGACATGCAGCCTGCTATCATGGTACGAGGGCAGGGAGCGCTTGATCTTGAGTTCTTCTTGTAGATATGCTTCAAACTGTGCGTCTATGTAGTCCACGACTGCCTTGAAACTGTCTTCCTTGTTCACTTGATCACCGTAGCCTACTGTGTCGCAGATGGTAAGCTGGTGACGATATTACATCATTTATATAACACTGATATATGACATATCATCATATAATGACCTAGTTTTAATTTTCCTTGGGCAGGCATATGAAATTGCAGCAGCTTTATTCAGTAGTTCAGGAGTAAAAGCAATTCAGACAACCAATGTTTGGCTCTTATAATGTTAGTAACATTTGGAAATAGTATGCAACTTGAGTAAGGATGGAGCAATTTGAAGAATCCATGAGTAGACATTTTTACAATAAATTTTATCAGCAGGGTAGTATGGGTATGGTCAATATGTCTCAGTGGAGAATAATAAGAGTGATAAAGACAGCAGAGGTATTCGAGAGCAAAAGAAACATATCCCCCCAGCTCCCTCATTGTGGTCCCAGTTTCACTCCATCATTGTGGTAGCAGGCCAGGACAGGATGTCAGTCAGGTGAGCAAATAGGTAATATTATATATGCAAAAGTTTATCAGTTATGTATGTTTGTTACTCTTCACACCAAAACTATTGAACTGATTAGGCTGGAATTTGATATATTTTTGTTGTTTGATATTATGTACGTTAGACCCTGGAATAACACATAGGATACTGTTTTGTTTGCTAAACTTGTGTAGGTATCATCATTTCAAACATTGTTCATTGAACTATGTTTTAAGCTTAAAAATAAATTTAAATTGATTTGACATTATTTGTACATTGCCAATTGAACAATGACAGTTTCCTTGTATGTTAAACTGGGGCAACGCTAGTGATAACATAAAATAAGGTGCCTTTTACCTTCAACCTGACATTGCTCTCCTGCAGTTCATAAGTATGAGCCTTCAGTTTGACAGTGGGCAGGTTGTGAGGACTTGGCACTGATTCAAAGTTGGTGTTGAACAGCGAGTCCATCAGTGTCGACTTGCCCAGACCTGTCTCACCTGGAAATTATACAGAATTTACTTATAAGGAAAGGATAAGTATGACCTAATTAGTATTCTTGTATAAAGTTGCTTGCCCATTATGGAACTGTTGTATGGACATATTCAACCAGGTGACATACATTATAGTAGACAAGGTACATACAGAAAGATGTACCTTGTCTACTATAATGTATCAAAACCATTTTTGCACAAATTGTTCACAGAGACGCCTTGCACGGCATGAAGACACGGTCTATTGGAGAAGGTTTTATACATTTCTGCACAAAAAATATTTCTTTGTCCAACATTTCTATAACATTCCAGTATAGTGGGCAAAGTGCTTTACATGCTTAATGCCATACTAACACCAGTATTCGTGAATAATACTTATGTAAGGTACTGTGCTGAGTTAGGAATTTCTCACCGCGTTCATCACTGCAGGTAATTATTTACAATCGGATTTAGCGGCCCTAAGTTCAGACCATGATAATATTGTTCTTGAATACTGATGTTAGTATCAACAACTCGCTTCCATAAGAATTAGGCTTTTTGTTATGTAGGTTGACTCTACATAAAAAAGGTTTACTACAATACCTACCTAGTACCTAAGTGGATAATATATATATTATTTTATGATAGTGAGTGACACGACTTGTCTGTCCCTGATGGTAAGCATCATGATTGCATACACAGTGCACCCAGTGTATTAAAATTAAAAATTCTGCATGGCACTGCACTGCACCTGTCACCCTGAGATATTAGTTGTTGAAACTCATTATGCCCGGTAATTTCGCTATTTGCTGGTAACATTGCCCTTCAGACCGGAACACAGTAACATTGCACCAAGTGTGGTACTTCCTCAGGCTATTTACTTTTAATTACTACAAATCAATATCATTGATTACCACTATGAAAAGAATTTATAGGCAAGTAGAAGGTAGATATAATGCTTATAATAAAAAATTCAGTTGCAAGATTTGTAATTAAAATAAAAGCTTGTAAAAAATTATATAACATAACATACATTCACGCCTTTTTCCCGAAGGGGTAGGCAGAGATGTACCCAGGACTCAGTCCCATAGTAGATACACCCACAAAAACTATATATTTTGACATTTTGGTTACTTTTCCATATGAATTCAGAAATAAAAATTAATTAGATAATATCAGATATATCAAAACTGGAGCATATTATTAAGCCTTAATGAGAGCCCAAATATCTACATCGTGTACACATCATTAGTTTTTATTTTTTCTTTGTACATGAATCTTGCTGCTAGTCCATGTATGTTATGGTGTTTCAGCTGGGAGAATATGAGACTCCCTGGACCTTATAGTTGAGCAGCAAGTTCGTTTTTGTGCCTGAGTAGTCGACTTTGGTAGCCTCTGCTGTATGGTTCTATTTCTTCCTTGACACTTTTCAGATTTATGTCAGCGTCATAAACTTGTTGTACATAAACTCATAATTAGTAACTACTCTATGGGTGTATACTCAATGGTGTCAGCATGGACAGGTTAACAGATAAGCCTCCGAGAGATTAACTGACAATTTTAACCAATGAATCATTATTATATACCTAATACTAAAATTCTTACTCATACATACCAATGCAAAGAATGTTGAACACAAATCCATTCTGCACACTCTTGTTCACCAGCTGGTCTGGAAGGCTGTCGAAACCGACGTGACCAGACAGCTTGAGGGTTCGCATCAGCGCTTCAAGCTAAAAACACAAAACAAAGCCACCATCACGGTTAAGCAGTTTTCTAACATTTATTAACGCCATAAATTTACGCTTAAACTATTGTTTATATTTAATTCCGGCACCGAGCAGGCGTGAGGAATGCTCTATTTATAATACTATAACGTTTTTCACTATAATAACACAATTTTAAGTTCCTATAGAGAGCAACGCCCTGTTGTTGATTCATGGTATTAATAAACCTTTAAATTGCACTGATTTAAACCGCAAAGCAATACCTAGTCAGGTTTGTTGTATTTTATTTAAATAAATAAACAGTGAAACACAATATTAAGTGAATAAATTTGCAATTAAAACTCACTTTTGGGGGTTCAACGTCAATCGCCGCCATGTTTACTTTTTTGACTGCTTGAAAACTTGAAAATTAATTGAATGAATCAAACGAATATTGACTTCCGGGTTTTAATGGCTAACTTCACGACACAAAAATACCAATATAGTAATATTTTGTCAGTCAAATGGTTGATTAATAATAATAAATTATGATTTGTTAATTTCTATCATATATTTGCTTTATTTTAAAATAAAAAATGTTATTAATTAAGAATAAATAGAATTTAAAAAAAAAAAATTATAGCATGTATAAATAAAATAACACAGTGTTAGACAACCTTTGATTATATAATTCTGTAGTTGTCGTCTATGCATCATGAAGTTACTTATTACCAGAAGACTTAATATTGTTGAAACCAAGGGTAAACATGGTAGAGTTTATTATTATATCAATAGGCTTCATGACACATACCAGAATAAAAAAAATAAATGGTTTTAGTGAAAAATATATATCGAAAGGATTTTAAAAAACGACCCAGTATTATTGAAAACATTGAGATTAATAATATTTTTATTAAAATAAAAGTACAAAAAATTGCAATCGGCCATCTTAACAGAAATGCTAATCAGAGCGAATGACGTCACGCCTAAGTAAACTGTTACTGAGAGTATAAACACTTGAAGTAAATATTCACCATATCGCATTAACTTTTGTTGTGTTGTGATCAGTCACTTGATTTTTTATAACATATTCGTGGTAATCCAGGAAACATCGAAGATGGAACAAGGTTTTATTAAGGCAAAAATAAAATATTTACTTAGGCGTGACGTCAGGACCCGACGCCATGACACATACGAGCGTTTTCGCGCTCATTTTAAATTAGAAAGTTATAAATGCATTAATTTGCGGTAAAATGTAATTTTATTCTGAAAAAATGATTTATTCGGTAATATTAGATGTGTACCTACATTAAGGAACGGGATTTCAAAATCTGTCACCATGCCTATTACTATTATTCTAGTCTAGAGGTATAGATATTAATAATAAATCAAAGTAAGTTGAGATACTATGAGTATGAGTCGTCTTGTTGCAAATCCCGCTAATGTTTCAACCAAATTTTACAGAAATTACTAACGTTTGAAGTTGAAACAACTTTACAATTTTCACTTAATTCCATGGTTATTAAAGGTACTAAAAATATAACACGATGAAAAAAAAGCTACCGACACCATCATAAAACAACTTAAAACAGGATTTTATTTTAATAACGATAGCGGATTCTGACACTTCATGTTATTGTGGCTTAAGCAACTAACTTTTATGAAATAGCTGGATTTGTAACTTACATTATTTCGTCGTGATGGTCATTTTTTTGCAACAAGTGATCAGTATGTATATAAAAATACGGTAACTAATAAGAGTTTGATAGGAAACAAATTCACGAATTTGTACCATGCCAAAAGTACTTCAAAATGTCATACTAGGTACAAATAAAAAAGAAGCGTTTAATCGGGATTTGCAACTACACGACTCATGTCTATGTGTATGTGTCGTTAAATTCTGGCTAGCCGTTTTACAAACCAATGACGTTTTCTGACTGGGCCCAGAAAACCTTACACTGTCTATCCTAAATCCTATATTGCCGGGTACAAAATTATATTTGCAATAATGTTCCCAAAAATAGTATCCATCTTTTTATCGCTGTTTAATTTATAATTTGATTTATATCAAGTGAGGCTATGTTCTAAGTATTATTTTTATGACAACGCACGTTCTTATTTAGTAGGACATTTGCTTAATTCATAATACTTAATGGCGATACTAAAAATATTATTTATTCACAATAATTGAAAATCTTATTAATATTCGACCTATCATATTATATCAAATAATAATGTTAGATTGATTTGGCCCAGAAACCAACAAATCCTTTTATATGATAACCGCAATACCAGAACACTTAAAAAAATGGCTAATTATGTTATTATTAAAAAAGTACCTACCTGAGTGCGCTAGTGATGTTGTGCCTGAAACTTTCCAAATAAGGCGGACCATAGCTGCTGCTGCAGATACAGTTCGTTTACTTGTCTATACAGACTCTACATGAATAATAAATTAACTAAACACTTATTTATAATAATATCAAAAAATGCCTTTTTTTTATTAATTTACTTCTGTGTGACGGATAAGATTTGGTAGATCGTGGTAGAAAATTGTACGTGTAGGATTTTTTTTAGCGATAGAGTATGGCAACATTGATATAAAGCAAAATGGCAGAATGCGCCTTTGGTGTGTTATCATGTGAGATGAGAAAATAATGTTTTCTTGAATTTCATGATCGCGAGTGGATTTTAATATTGTGAATCAGTGAACTGTGACGAAATAAATCATGGCGGACCTAAAATCGCCGCCGTATAGTGATATCAAAAGACCTGAAGAAGTGGTGAGGATGACTACGAATGATAGCCTGAAATTCGCAGTTCTTATCGGGCTGATTGAAGTGGGACAGCAGGTGACCAACAGGGAGGTGCTGAACACCGTATTGCACTTGGTAAGTCGTCACCATACACACTTCAATGTTAATACATAGTGAGCTATGGGAATCTTCTTGGAAAGGTTATTGGATTGCCATTGGGTAGAATAGTAGTCGTGAGGTTTTGAATTATAATATTTATACGGTAATTAAAATTAATGTGATTATTGTGGGCCGGCAGCGGTGAGCGGCGAGTCGTGTATTATTTGTTTTTATCGATCGTATTTATATGCTCTTGCGACGCACGGCCACTCGCGCCTCGCGCCTGCCGCCTGGCGTCTCTATACTCCGGCCGGTGAGCGCGCGCGCTGTTTGTTTTGATATTATTGTGCAACTCTGTGAACCTAACCATTCACAGTTCACCACGATTCGAACCATGAAAAAGTAGGTAGTGTGGGTAGTACTATTCACAATGTTTAATACCTACAAAAGGCTATCATTTTAGGTGTACACCTATTAAAGGTACCTAATTAAGTTCTAGAGTGTATTTTGATAAATCAATCATACTAATGATGGATGGATGGATGTTTGTTACTCTTTCACGCCAAAACTACTGAACCGATTAGGCTGAAATTCGATATGTAGTTAGTTTAGACCGTGGAATAACACATAGGGTTCTGTTTATCCCGATATTCCCACGGGAACGAAGACTACGCGGGTAAAGCCGCGTGGCACAGCTAGTTTAGTTATAGATTACCTGATATGCATCCATTTATGTACCTAATCTAAGTAAAATACTTATGACCAAAAAGTTAGATTTGTGTTCAGTTGTTATTAATCAAGATATATTTGACAAGATATTTAGGTACAGTGCTGCTAACAGTTTGATGTGAATTTTGAATGAATGTACGAATGATGTTTTGTCACCTTGACGCTGCGGCCGACGGTATTAATTGCACAAAATAATAAGGTGCAGAAAGAAGTCCGGCTTCAAATCTATCTACTACAAGCATGAAACACGCGCGCGCACACAGACTCGCAACTTTGCGGGGAATCCCAAATTCAAACTGTCATTCAAACTCCCACGCAGCGAGCACAGCGCGAGTGCACTCTCTAGACCGCAGATAATGGAAATTCTGGTATATTATTAATTACTAATTACTACCTGTGCTGCTGTGTGCCCCGCGTAGTTATCGTTCCCGTGGGAATATCGAGGTAAAAAGTACCCTAACAAAACGTGTTCTAACTCGGCTATCTAGCGCTGTTGTTTTGTTCGTTCCCTTTTCATGCAAAAACCACTGAACCAATTGCGCTAAAATTCGGTATGCTTAGACCCTGGAAAATAACACACACTTTTTATTCCGATATTTCCACGGGAACGAAGACTACGCGGGTGAAGCCGTGGAGCAAGGCTGGTATACTTAAAAAAATGAAGTGTAGGCCGATCTAAGTACTAAGTACATATTACTTACTTTGAGGTCAAGGATCGTAGTGAACATTGCAGGATCACGGTGCGGGATTCGAACCCCAAGTAACAGTCCTCTGTGTCCAAAGGCCTATGTTCAGCAGTGGACGTCTTCCGGCTGATGATAAGATAAAGCCTCGTTTTCCCGAAGAGTTAGTCTGAATTAGGCAGCGGTGTACCCACACGCACGCATCGCCAGTCTCACGTAATAAAGATAATCGTATCACGTAATAATCTATCACGTAATAAAGCATATTGTCCTAATCAAATTTATAAATCATTTTTAATCCAGTACCAAAACCAAGCCGGTGTACCAGAATGAGCTCGTGATCTGTAGTGACGTCACAATGTGATAGTACCATACATAAACTAAAACATTACTACGTCACAAAAATGGCGATCAATCATGGCGCGTTCGTAATCAAGTGACTCATATTGGAATGTTTTCAATTTTGATTCGCTTATAATTAATTAAAAAATATATTTTTAAAGTGATTTTTGAATCAGACGATACATCATTTATCATTTACATAATTTAATTTATTTTTTCTTATTCATTAAAGTTTCAAAATAAATTACGATATTTATTTATAAAATAATAAATAATTAAAATACGATTTTTTTTTCAAACTCAAACTCAATCTCAAACAGATTTATTCAAATAGGTCATAATCTGACACTTTTGCACGTCAATGAAGATAAACAGTACTGAGTATACCGTGCGTTCAGAAAGATACCTCTACAAGAAGAACGCACAAGAAACTTGTAGGGCTTAATTTTTTCAACAGATAGTTTCACAATATTTGGTTTGGTTACATTCGTTTTCTTTGAAGGTGCCGCGAGGCGGCTTTGCAGAAGTTTCCAGGCATCTTTGTCCTCTATGTACTGGTTTTCAAATACTTAATTCTAGAGCCGCCCTTCTTAGCCTAGTTGTTAGTGTTAATTGTGTTGTTCTAACGACTTACCAGTCCATTGTATGCACGCTGCATGCTGCATGCTCCAAACCTTGTGTTGGAGTGCTAATGATGCAACCACTGTGTGGACACATCGTCACACATCCGCGAGCTGGGTTCAAGGGCTTAGTGGAAACACTGAAATGATACTGTTGTCTCGTTTCATCATTTACTTCCTTACCTTACTTTTAAGATAGAGCTGTTGTTAATCTCGTCGTAGAGCACTCGTACGAGCTCGGAAACTATCTATGTGCGCGGCGGAAATAAAAAGACAAAACACCAGAATAGGAATATAAAGAGATAATGATTGAAGACAAGTGAGCGGCAACTCGATACGAGCACTGAAATCACTCTACGATGGTTCCAGTGCTTGTGTCAGGGTAGACGGAGCTTACACAGACTGGTTTAACATCGAAAAATGTGTTAGACAGGGATGTGTAGCTTCACCGTGGCTGTTCAACGTATTCATAGACAATTGTCTGAAAGATTTGAAAGAAAGTATGTAGGTACGGGTTAAGAATGAATGGGTTGACCGTCAAATGCCTCCTATACGCTGATGATCAGGTCATATTGGCATCATCGGAGAAGGAGTTGCAAGCGATGGTTGATATAGCGAATGCTGCTTTAACAGGCAAAGGAATGAAAGTGAATGCAAGCAAGACGAAAGTTATGGTTTTTGAAAGAGAATAGAGTATGACAGTTTGCAATATTCTGATTGGTGGAGATAAAGTGGAACAAGTGAAAGAGTTTGTATATTTGGGTTCTAAGTTTATAAGGGATAGAAAGTCTGACTGTGATATTTAACGAAGATTTTTGGCAGGAAATCAAGTGAATGGGCCGTTGCATACCTTTATGAACAGTCAGAGTGTCTAAAAAGGCACGACTGGCTGTCCATAGAGGGGTACTGAACCCTTCACTTACGTATGGTAGTGAATGTTGGGTCTGGCAGAAAAAGCATGAAAGTAAGATTAATGCTGTGGAGATGAGAAGCCTGCGAAGCATGACTGGAGTGACCTTGATGGACAAAATGAGGAATAGTGCGATAAGGGAACGCTGTGGCGTGTTAGAATATGTAGTGACAAAGATAGAGAAAGGAATGTTGAGGTGGTTCGGACATGTGGAGAGGATGGATGAAAGGAGATTAACAAAATAGATTTATAAGGCTAGTGTGAACGGTCAAGTCGGTAGCGGTCGACCTAGGCGTACTTTTCATGAACAAGTTGACGTTGTTCTGAGGAATGGCCGAGTCAAATGTACCTACAACCGACGAGCATGTATGAAAAATGTCATGAAAGTGAACGAAGCAAAAGTTGTATGCCAGGATCGTAGCAAGTGGAGAGAAATAGTCTCTACTATTTCCCTCCGGTGGGTAGGCAGAGGCCTACCCCACCGGGAACAAGGCGTGACTGTATGTATGTATGTAATAATTTAAGACTCAACAAGGTTCTAACTAATTGAAATCCTAGTAAAACCGGGCTTTGGACACACAAGCTACAAGTAGCCGGGGCTCTCGACGGTACAATTTTTATGGGCTATACAGAGAGAACAGATAGAGAGGTATGAGATAGAAAGAGGGGCAGCTTGTATGTTAATATAACGATAAGAAGTTAGGCGCTGTGCGACCTGAATTTCACTTTATAGCGTCGGATCAGAGTCGCTATTTATTTAAATCATTTTATGGAGTGTTCAGTTTCTTCGTATATTTATGAAAATTGTAAACAAATAGTTTATAGGTTATGTTAATGTTTTTTTTTAAATAGCAAAAAAACCGTAAGATTTTCATTATGTTTTCGTGCAAATAAAGTCCAGACCCAGAGCCAATTATTCCCTATTTCTTCATATCTGTGTATTTTCATATGGTATTGGTGACGTTTAACCTTAATACGTCCTTTATAGGATATTTGAAAAATACCTTATTCTACTTTGTACCTTACTTAGGTATTAACATAATTATAAACATCATTGTCATATTATACCTACATACCAAATTATAAATGTTAAAATAGGAGTGTTTTAACGACAGTATTCTGATTACGAAACTGCCATTAGTCACGCAGCAGGATCGGTCATACAATGTCCTCTTGTTATAATATTCGTCTTATACCTACAGGTCAAAACTCTATTCTATAGGAACCTATAGAAAAATAATAAATTTAATACTCAACGTATTATTTTAAACCTCAGACGACGACACACAATCAGTAGTCAATGTCTGGTCAGTTCCACACGCTATCTGCTACGATAGATTGAAGCGAAAAAAAAGGTCCGAACGTACTCCCAAGTACAAAAAAAAGTACAAAGGCGTTTAAAATGTACAAAAAAATAACCTCAAGAAATCCTAGGAAACGTTGGTATTGCACAATGACTAAAATTGGTCATATAATAGTGTTGTCATTTAGATAAACTTGTAATAACATTAACCTACAATCGTCTTATCAAACTAATTAGCGGTATTATTATCATTCACTTAATTAACAAGGTATGTGTACGGTACGTCTACCTACTAACCTAGCCTCCCTGCTAAGAAACTACAAATAATAATAAAACTGTAAATTAAATAGGTACTCTTCAATGACGTTGAATCGCTTTCTCTTAGAAATAGACAATATTATGTAGTACGAAATAAAAGTGGCTCAGAAATCACAAGAAACAAACCCTTAGCGGCTCCAGATTTATTGTGTCCTAATTATCGTCGTTCCCTCCGTAGGTACAACACCTAAAGCCCGGTTTTCACAGTATGAGTACAATAGGACCGAAATTCCGATTAACTCGTACGAGTCCACTCGGAATTTCGTTTACACTATCGGTGTCCAAGTACCATTTCTATCCTAGTGTGCAATCGAGGACTGAATTACTAATGCGAGGTTATAGAAATCGTAGCAGTTATGTCAATGGCTGAAGTTGAAAACTAATTTGAATGATAGAATTAAAAAAAATTTGGAGCCGAAAATGGATTTAAATTATTTGAGACTAAACAGCGAACAATTTATGTAGTACGTATCTGTTGCACATTGTAAAGCAGTGCCACGCATACAAAAAGCAGATACTCTCTCTTTCACCCCACTTTTTCATTTTTAATGATTTTGCATCATCACAGGCATAGGACGTCCACGGCCTCACCCATAGATTTCCATCCAGTCCGGTTGTAAGTGGCCTGCCTTCTGCGTGTTTCTGCCGTTCCTTATCAGATTTTACTTTATCTCGTAATAATAAAAACCCGAAGCCAGAACGCCAACTATACTTTAAAGCTTATATATTGACTTATAATGTTGACGTGATCCTAATAATTCACTTGTCGCCATTTTGTTTTATAAACTTCGTCCAAGTCAGCTTGTAAGTATGGAGCACCGTCCTAGTCAACTGCTGTGTCCGAGTGGACTAGGACGACGTGTTTACACAATCCGAGTAGCGTCCGAGTGAACTTGGTCCTAGTGTACTGGTACTGTGAAAAGCGGGCTTTAACCAGAAAAGATAAAAATAACATGTCGGTATTATACTCCTAAGAGGCGAGGTGGAGTGAAGGCATACGCTAGATCTCCGGGAGAGGCTACAGAAGAGACACCGAGAACGAGACTGAGTCGGTCGCTTGCCATAGGATTGGTCTAGTACCCAGCAGTGAACTAAAGAGGGCTGATTATTATCCGTCCTTTTTCAAGTCCCAGACTAGATTGCTCTCGACCAAATTCGCGGGACTTGGAGACTCAGAATAATACTGGAATTGAGTTTGTATCCGTACTTCTGATTAAAAGAAGGCGGGAACATAAACTAACATAACACAACTATGTCATAACATAACTATATGAACATAACTATGTCTGTCTATGGAATTTTACCTACCTATACCACCCTATGGGGGGTTATGAATGGACTAATTTCGATTGTTTTTTATTTCGGTTTGAAATAGGTATATCGTGAGTGTTGTTATTTATATACGATAAGTGATACAATACAAGAATCGATTAAGCAGTTTGAATATTATCAATGCTTTTCTGGCTGAGGATTATGAGCAAGTTCCACTTTCGATTCGGATCGAAAGATAACCTGTAACTTTAATAATAATTTGACATAAAACCTGGATTGTGGTAGTGATAGAGCTGAATTTAACAAAAGTCCCGTGACTTCGAGACTCGACACGTTTAGAGAACCAAACCCCTACTCCAACATAAGTAAACTCTACAAATAATTCCTTTCACGTCAGCTTTCAAACCAAAAAAATCGGACCATTCTTTTATGAGCTACGATGCCATAGACACACACTCCCAACCAAAGATGTAAGACACCTTAAACTCGGTTAAACTAATAATAACACCTCTTTCTTTTTCGGTCGGGGAATAATTAAATAGAACAGCGACGAGTAAAAGCTTTATTAAACCACCCAAGACACCGCGCGGCTATTTGTCTTGAGGATTAACGTATCCCAAGAAATTACTCAAAGATTCCAATGTCACCTCTAAGGCAAGACAGATCGCGTTAGGCGGCGCTTTGACTAGAATCCTACTCAGGCAAATTGACCTAGGTCTGAGATATTTAGCAGATTTAGAATTTAGAAACGACTATTATTATAGACTTAAACCGTATTGGGTAGGTATAAGAGATAAAGACAGCAGGAACACGCTGGATGCAAGCCGTTTACAACCGGACTAGATGGAAATCTATGAGAGGGAGGCTTATGTCCAGCGGTGGACGTCCTATGGCTGAGATGATGATGATGATGAGGATACATAACATATGGTCACAGAAAGGCAAGTTAACGTAATATTTGTCTGCAACAGAGTTTTGAGTTTGAAATTGTTAAATCTACTATCTATTATATAGGTAAATAAACAAAGTATGGAAATATGCAGTAAAATGGCCATACCTTTTGATTGCGTTAATATAGAAGTATGATTTTATTTACAGCCACAAGGGACCGCAGACCTGAGTATTTGATATCAATTTCAACTTAATAGGTCCACGCGTTCCAGTGAAAAAGTGTCTTGACAGACGGACCGACAGACAGACGGACAACAAAGTGTTCCTATAAGGGTTCCTTTTTTCCTTTTGAGGTACGGAACCCTAAAAATAGCGGCAACTTAGTGCCAAGATCAGGAAGGTATTGATTAATTACGGAAAAGTTGCCTTTAGTCTCAAGAGTAAGGACGTTTTATAGTAGAAAGAGTGCAAAAACAGCTCCGGAGAGTTTGCTTTCTTGTGCGTACTTGACCGCGGCCTTGCAGCGCGATCGAAAGGGAGGGTCTCGGGTAGACTTCGCTATAATATGCAATTTATTTATTCATCGATATTTTATATAAAAAAGCATTATGAACATGGTTCTGTAATAAACTTGAAAAATGTTAGAATATTTTAGTTTCCGACTTGATTATTAATCTCGCTACGGTCTATCCAAACAGTAACTTTTTTAACCGAGACGAATTTATACATATTTTTTATGCATGTAACGAATCAAATTTCAATGTATGGTTTTTCAAAAACGTGACGAATTTACTTTGTGACAAATCGACAATAACTCCAATGTAACTGTGGACACAAATAAAGACAAGTTATCAGTGTTAGCAATTACTAATAAATAACATAATTGATTACCTAACTATTTAAGATGGCACATCGCAGCGATTTCACACCATATATGAACACCGATTACACGTAAACACTATTTATGTCTGCTCTACGCAGTTACTCGCCAAGATTTAGCTTAGGAGAACCTTCAGATCAAAATAGTGTTTCTCTTTCGCATTCACCACATACCTACTAATAATAACACCAAATTGCTTGCAACTAAGTGCAAAATGTTTAAAACCCACGTCCCTCTGTTTTGAAAATTTCTGTGAGATTCATCATCATACACTAAAATCTACCTTTCCGATTCCCTCACGATTATTTATTTTTCATGTAAACTGGTTCGTCCATCGATCAAGTTATTGTGTGGTATCATTTCGCGACCGTTGTGGTTTTTTGCTGCGAATCCGGTATTATACTGGCTTGACTCATATCGAACCACTATCTATATTGTAGCTATATTGTAGCTTGTATGGCTTCAATTTTTGTAATAAAAACGTATTATTATACGGTTATTACACGATAGGTTAGGCATCAATCCCGTCAATCATAAGT
Source organism: Hemistola chrysoprasaria (assembly GCA_947063395.1). Classification (NCBI taxonomy): domain Eukaryota; kingdom Metazoa; phylum Arthropoda; class Insecta; order Lepidoptera; family Geometridae; genus Hemistola; species Hemistola chrysoprasaria. The sequence continues at coordinate 2,293,255 of OX346709.1, read as the reverse complement.
GATATTGAGTGACGGACAACTAATTTCTTTTCTGAATGGCGTCAATCATCACATTAGACGATAGGTTAACTGTCATCATAGCCGTGACTGTGGCAAAACTGACAGCGAAACCTATCCTGTATTGGACACCTTGGAGTACCAGGATTACAGTCTTCCGAAGGTCTTCAAACTAAAATATATATATTTTTAATAAACTGATATAATTCTCTTTGAGGTCAGTAGCATAAACACTACGTTTATTAACAATAAATAGTGTGTGATGCAAACGTGACGTAATGGCATGGAAGAACGTGAAATGGATGAGAGAATACTTCCTCTTAGAACATACTTCCTCTTAGAGGCGGAAACTCATCTCCTTTGCTTAAAAGTTCGTCTTAAATATAGCGATGTAATCAGTAATCCTTCCATCTCTTAATATAAAGGGGTAAGCGGTAAGCGGAGGAGGTTTGAAACGGCACGTCGTATAATTGGCATAGCGTTCATCAAATGATAACCCGGCCTTTGTCCCGGACCGGATGAGTTCCGGTACGGTAAATAAGAATCACCTGGTACTTGCTCATTGTTTTCTAGGTTTATTTTAGAATTTAGTCACGTGGTAAATTTAAAGTAAAATTCAATGATTCAAATAGGCTTTATTAGAGCGATACCAGTAACAAATGTTTTGAAATTACTATTTGTACCATTAATACGTACTAAAGACTACCTGCCAGAAAATAATGCAGATTACTCGTAGAGATAAGTTAATTCAAATAATAGCGATGCGCCTTATTTTACTTATTCTGGCAATGATATTAAAAATGATGATGTTGATGATTTATGTAGGATATTAGTAATTAATACCGCCGTTATATATGGCCGGTTATGTCAGTCATACTAATTTATGAATATATCGCACGGAAATTGTTAAAATTACAATAGGAAAATAAAATTCAAAAGCGTGCTTTCACGGAACACGTCCAGTGGTTTACCGAGGGGATTCCCTTAGTAGTTGCGTAGGTATGTATGCGTTATAATTTTGCTCGTAGTATTGAGGCGTTTTTGTATGTAGGGTTAAGGGGGTAGTGAATGATATCTTGGACACAAAATAATAGTAAAATTAATATATATAAAAAATCATAAACGCACACACACGCGTGCGTTCTTTACGCGTACTAATTGGGAAAGTCAGAGGTCCAAAAAGTTGCGAGCCGTTCGAAAAGCGCTAGCGTGTGTGCGTGAATGCGTTTTGTACGCACGTTACCTTCTGCTAGTATATTAATTATGTGTTTTGGACGAGGAAGTGTGCAATATCCACAAATTATTATGAATGTTTGATGCGGTAAGTGGCGGACGCGTTAATGATGCAACAGCGAGTAACGACGCCTCTGTTTTAGCTCATGTTACTCATTTGAAGAGGTTGCTTTCCATCCAGCCGTTAGCGTTTCTGCTATGAAACGTAAGTAGGAGTAGTGTTAAAGTTTAATACCGGTTGTCTTCAGGGGAAAGTAGTTAGTAGTCGGCCATCTACCTTGACGACCTTAAGAATTCCGCCTTTGACCATAGAACTCTTCATGAATTATGGATTCATTGCATTGCATGATCGATTCGAAAGCTGGTGAGACCAAATTTCGAATCGATTGTTGCAATGTTGTTGACAATCACGTCAATTCAACAATATTGCAACAACTTGGTGGTACCTTGACCTGATCCTGCAGCATCAAATAGTTTTAGTGGGGTCATTGGAATAGTTTCAATAAATGTGTTATATAATAAACGGTGACCAAGGTGATGATGGAGTAGGAAAAGAGGAAGAAGGGTTTATTAAATTTCTAATACACTCTGAAACCGCTAAGATTTTATCCGAACCCATAGCAGATTCCATCTCCATTGAATATTCTCCATCTAAAGCATCGGAAAAAAACAATTTCGCCGTTGAAGACGGAGCCTAGTGCCTCGAGCCTCCAGCAAAATGAGAACAGAAGGGAAAAACCGAGAAATATGCAAAATAAGGAAAGATTACTGAAATATGTAAACTGCCTGAATACCTCCTGCCTTATTGACGCACAGCCTTAGCATAAAAAGTTGGATGTTGTATCGCGAAACTTATTCTATTTTAGAAGCTTGGCGTTAGTAAGATATTTTATATGGATGCTGTGAATATTAATCGCACGTCTTGATAGATAGATAAACTTTTTATTCGTACATCACAAAGAAGAAACCTTAAAACTAATATGCATTCATAATAAATAGTGTATAACAATTAGCGATATTTAGCGTAGGCAGAGGTGCACCTAGGACCCAATAACTTAGGTTCACTTACCCAGTTATGTTGGTAAGTAAGGGGCGAGCCATCATCTGGGCATACATCCAGACCCTTATTCTTTTCTATTCTGTAACTAGGCTGCTATTGTGTGTTCTTGTGAGGAATATTTCCGAACGCACAGTAGATTTATTAGTTATTAACTTTATTGTCTTCCAAAATTATCTTTTTAGAACAGAATGCATATGCATATTACATAAATGAATTGCGTTTGTACTAATTCAGTGGAAAGTCAAATGTTCAATTGCCTTATTATTATGAAATAGCTACAATAATTCGGCCATTGAACGGACCATAGAAATTTCCAAACCATTTCACGTAATTGGATACAAGTCAATGGTTCTGATATAATCGTGCCGTTATCGTCTAGATCTAAGGACGGCTGCGCTAAAAGCTAAAAGCTAGCTTCACTAAATAATCTAATACGCCCGAGCCTTTACCTAGAGAGGTCGGACGTTATTGGCCATGTGAGGTATCGATCGCGAAATTATATGAACTCCCGTTTTATTAACAACTAGCTACTCATTTCGGCTTCGCACGAGAGGCAGCGAAGCATAGCACTGAATTATTCCTAAACAAGTTCGTTAATTATTTATTATACATTATTATAAACCTTCCTTTTTAATCATTCCATGAAGCGGTGAAAACAGCATCAAAATCCGTATCCGTAGTTAGCCAATATATCCGGACAGACAGTCGCGGTCGTGAAAACCGACTTTGTTTAATACTTGTACCTTGTACTCTGTAAGGATTCCTGCTAGATTCTGGAAAGTAAACGTGGCTATACCATTGTGAATAGACTAAGGTGGAAACTTCAAGTGACTTATCATTCCATCGATCTTAGATTGGGTTCATGCGACAATAGAATTTGTTTACTACACGCAAGGTTCACAATAATTTAAATAATTGAAATATTAAAGAATTATTGAAGTATGCAGACAATGCAAATCTGACCTTTATCACAATGATGTAGGGAGCAATGTAAGGGAGGCGTGGAGCGTCACCAGGAAGCCGTGACGATGCGTATCGATCCCTAGAGGAGATGTAGCGTAGTAAGTAACGGGATGCTACTACGAGAAGAATAGGTTTCATCGAAATGAGGACAGAAATATTTCACCATTCTCGAACACAACAAGTTTACATTCGTTTAATATTTTTCAATATTACTTGTAGGGGATGACCGCCAGTCATTTAAACACTATTAAAATTAATACTGTTCTTTTTTGGTAATGACCAATATATATCTTGCACACCTTCTCTTCTTGGTTGGCTCGTTAGTGTTAGTGGTCGCAAGCGCTACTAATGAGCACGAGGTCCTGACTTCGATACCCATGTCAGGTAAAAAGTGTTCCATTTTTCCGTTTGGAATTCTCAATGACAGCCTGGAGTCTGGATTTGTGCCCCGTTGATGGCAATAGGCTCACTCAAGGGATTCAAAGCGGTTGTAGCTACTATGGGGAAAGGTACATCTCTGCCTCACGCTTCGGGGAAAAAGGCTTGGTGTTATCTTATATGTACTTACCCAATTATTGTAACTGTCTTGTAATGAGTTTAAATACTGTACTACATGGGGAAGACACTATCCCTTTGCAACACGGTTTTGTAAACTACAGCAAAAGGGTAAGGCTGATACCATTATTTATAATTAAATATTTGAGATATAAATAATTTTAGATGTTTTTAATTTTTTTTGTCTTCATTCGTGTTGATGTGGTATCGGCCAAACGGAGCGCATTATTTCGCGCAACTGAAAAGAGATTTTAAATATAACAAACACGACATAGTAACGTCTATTAGGCCGTATAGAGCCTAAAGTAGATCTGTGATGCAACAATAGTAGCACCCTCGTTATACTAGGACCTGTTGTCGCATTTTGCATCAATGCACATTCATAGAGTTGTCGTGTGCTCGGCGTGTGACGCGAACTGTGGATGGCTCGTGCACTGAATTCTATGGCACGTACTCCTATGTAAAATTGCAGAGCTTTTATACCTATACGATGAATATCAAACATTACTTTTATTACTTATTTATTACTGTAACTTTACTTTTATTATAATACTGGAGTAATCTCGCGACTTTACCGTGGAGATTTCAATAATTACTTTCTACATCATAGTAAAAACCTATATAATGCAAAATGTCTAAAGTCTTTGAGTGAGCGTGTCAGCCAGTCACGACTTTGATTTTTATATTAGAGAAGAGAAGATAGAAGAGAATAGAGGTAAGATGTTCGTTGTATATTCGTTGGGTGTATCTACTGTGGGACTGAGTCCTGGGTACACCTCTGCCTACCCCTTCGGGAAAAAGTCGTGAATGTATGTTTTTTTTTATGTTCGTTGAACATTCAACTTTCTTCGATGCTATTAGAATTTTGTATGGAAATAAATTTTTATTAAATTGAAATAAAACTGCAATTAAATTACCTAAATTAGTCTAAGGTCTGCGTAGCGGATATTTAAGAAGGGCAAGTCAGTGGGAGGAGCAGGCCGCTAAACGACCGAAGTGGAGAGCGTATGTAAAAGACAAAGTCCATGACTTTGAACTGAGACGGCGCTTTGAACTTGATGCTAAGCGCGATGAAATGAAAGCCCGACCACCTGCGGCAATCAGTTATAATTATCTAGATGGTGTGCTCACTTGCCCGCATTGTAAGAGGATCTTCGCAAAGAAGATAAGCTATATAAGTCACACGTGAGCGCACGAACGATAACATCGGAGTTGAAGCTGTCGCCGTGGCCGAAATCGGCCAGATCAGATCATCATCATCATCATTTAAGAAGGTTTTTTTCGCTGTAGTACCTACTAGATTTAGATAATATAAGTCATTATATTATGTTAATCTAGTAGGTACTCATCATAGGTCATTAAGGGATTGCTCGTCCATGGATCCGGCCCCTATTTGCGTGAAAATATATTTGGTTAATGAAAACCTTACAGTTTCTTCGTATTTATGAAAATTGTAAACTAGTAGTTTTTAGATTATGTTAATTATGTTAATGTTTTTTAAATGTCAAAAAAACCATACGATCCTGTAAAAATTCTATCATTGGATAATAATTATGAACCTAGATAACTAGTGTCTCATTCCGAATAATGACAAGACGAACAAATCACGTGTCTGGTGGTAAGCATCACGATTGCTCATAATAGAACCCCGTGCCACACAGTGTTTTAAAATTAAAAATTCTGCGCGGCACTGCACTGCGCCTGTCACTCTGAGATATTAGTTGTTGAATCTCATCATGCACAGTAATTTCGCTGGTATCATTGCACTTCAGACCGAAACACAGTAATGTTTGCACATTACTGCTTGGCGGAAGCTTAAATAGCTGGCAAAGGTGTGGTACTTCCCCAGGCGGCCCCTTGCAAAAGAGGCCCAAATTTTGTAAATTTTGGAAATATGCTGTGGTTTCTAATAATTTAACTATTACGTTTGTATGTGGAACTCTCCGGTCGCTGCCTCCATAAGGCTCGCTAATCGATCATAAACAGAGGAACGATCTATTGATCGATCTTCATCCTCACTCAGCCTACGGTTTAAATAGCACGAAATGGTGTAACGTCAGCAATTCACGTGCCGTCAGCTTAAGTCACAGGCAACTCAACCTAAAGACGATGTTTCACGGGGGTCTGCTTTCGCCGAGGGTATGCAGTGATACTACGTTATATTCAATTCAATGCGATTCAATGAGATGACATGACTTTGAAGTCTAATCTAATCTAATAAAATTTGCCGACCTCCCCCGCCGACACCGCCACATATTGGCGGTTTTTTCATACTAAAATAATGTTAGAGTCGTCTTTATGTTGAATAGTCTGTGGCTTAACTGCACAGATTATCCTGGCGAGTATTTTAGGGGCAGATCTGAACGGCGGTCGATAGAGTTCTCGATGGCTCATTAGCGTTGCAGACGGCGCGTTCATTATGTTCATTAAGCATTGAATTTACCTGCTGTAATAATATTCAGGGTACAATGTGCCTTATAATTAAAAATAAAGTTATTGAGAAGAATAACTCAACGAAATTTTGCCGGAATTCTAGTTAAAACTTAATAATTTGATCTTCTATTCGTCAATTATAAACTTTGTGATACCTACGTATGGGAAAGTTGCTATTTGCCCTTTCGTGTCAGACAAATATACTAAGCTGAACATAACATTGACGTTAACATTTTCATTAACCTAACAAGGGAATTTAATCAAGTTATAGACTTCTAGGCTCAGTTTGGTAGCCCGACAACGAGTTGTCGGACCAAAGACAGCGATGGTTGACAGCTTAGCTGGATTAAAGAAAACTGCGTTGCTGCTTCGTATCGAATAAGGTATACGTATATCTCTGCCTTAGGACACCCACTGCTGACATAGACCTCCCCACTCCCTATCGATTTCAGTCCGGTTGCATCCAGCGTGTTCCTGCTGTATTTATGAGATCCTCTGTCCACCTGGTGGATGGACGTTCTACGCAGTTGCCGGTCCGTGGTCTCTATTCGAGAACTCTACAGCCCCATCGGTCATCAGTTCTACGTGTTATGTTGTCGTGCTCATTGCCAGTTCAATTGGTTAATTCTCTGGGCTATTTCGGTAATTTTGATTCGTCTACGAATCTCGCAGAGAAATCTCGTACATAGCCCTCTCCATAGTTCGTTGCAGTATTTTGAGCTAATGATAAGGCCCACAGTAAGAGACCACGTTCCAGAGTCATCACTGGTAACATACTGCCTAGCCTAGTTGGATTCGACGATTGACCTTATTCCTAAAGTTGGACCTACCGAGTTGGACTGCTTGTCTCAGGTAGTCGTACTGTTATACGGGTTCCCGGAATTATGTTTTTAAAAAAAAGGTTTTATTTATTACACAACTTATTTATTTTGAAAATAGAAATTTAGAAATAGAATTAGCTTTTAAAATACTAAGGAAATAGAAAATGCCCTTTGGCAGCCTAACGCGTCGGAGGATGGAGAAAGACTGACTTAATTACTCTATTAAAATAAAATGTACTGAATGCGATCTGCTGACTAGGTCGGCAGGCTCGCCTTTGGTGCATATACCCTTACGGGTGATGCCTATAACAACCCCCCGCAGAAGACTAAACTTCAGGGTTCAATGATCTTGGAGTTTACGTCCCTCTAAGACGTGGTGAAGCTACGGGTGAGGGGGTGCTCTGTGTTGAACGAGATTGGGATGCTGAAGATCGAGAAGTTTGCGTTACGTTATGTATTTTTAGACTGCGGCCAGGCTTGACATAATATTTAACATACAATTTATAAGCTACACAAAAAAGAATTATTATAAAAATAAAGGTAAATGTATTTAGCGCATAATGCGTCCCAAATTTTTCGAAAAATGATGGTTCATCTAATATTTCATCCGTATTGCTAATCAAACTTTGTATTATTTTCTTATTGGTTGCTAAGTTTTCCAAATTTATTTTTTCTAATTTAATCGGGGATGCATTAGACGTCAGTTTATTTATCTTATCGATATTACAGCAGGACTCGTTTATAATATTAAAGTCTCGGTTTAAAATAGCAAGGCTTACATTTATATATTCTGATTTTGACACGAACTTTATGCTATTACTATATGCAATGCAATGTTTTGGTAACGTAAGTATACCAGTCCCGAGAATGTTTTTATTATAAACGTTAGACGTTTCACATTCTATTGTTAATTTTACAGGATCAGATTGAACGTAAATCCATCGGTTATGATCAATTGCATTCCAAATGTTTACGTAACCAAAAATTGTTTTTGTATCACACTGTTTAGGCAGGGATGAAACCACTCGCGTTATTAGTTCACTTTCGCAGTTTGGGTTCTCACTTGATGATAACACAATAGGGATGTCACATATATAGTTTTCAGGGTTGGCACTTTCACATTGGTGTAATTCGTTTAACGTACAATAATGTGTTTTGTCTTTGGTCATTGCTATAAAAGAACTGCTAGGTATGATAACGCTATAGGTATTGGGCTTTATAGTACTGTACGGAATAGGTAGGGGTAAATTCCGGTATAAATAATACTCCTCGGGATCAACTAAAGGTATTCTTAAGATAAACACAATCTTATTACTATAAAAGTACGAAATTACTCGCGACATACTTAAAATAATATACATTTTGCTTAATTCTAAACTTATCGGTAGACTAACACCAGCACGGAGATGTAGGTGGTTATCGGCGAGTTCTCGGTAAAGCTGCATTGGCGTTATTATAGATGGGTGTATTATATTTTTGCTACTGAATAATACAGCGTTTGTTATGTCTTCTAATTGAAACGATAATGTAAGCAATGATGTTTCAAGTCGGATTAAAATATTATTTAATTTATTTTTTACTAACAATTCATTAGACAAGAATGTAATATTTTTCAAGTTTACGGAGAGCTCGTCGATAGCTGAGTTTAAAATGGCTTCATTCATAATTATTTTATGAATAGTTTGATTATAATCAGTTAAAATTGAAGACGACAAAATAATATTTTGTTTCACAAGTGAAGCCAGTTTTTTCTCATTAAGTTGCGCAGAGTTTAATATTTGGTCGTATTTTACAGCATCGTTTTCATCTAAGGTTCCAAATATAGTTTTCAGAATAGAACCACCAATGCCTATCCAAGCTGACCGTTTGTATTTGTTATCAATAAGGTGGGATATCGATTCAAATTGTTGTACTAGATCCTGATATCTAGTAGCTAGCGGTTCAACCATGTTATAACATTCCGGAAGCTCTAGAGCGTTAGTTTGCCTACATAAAAACTTAAAAGTTCCTAAAACTAGATTAAGATTATCTATATGTGGTTTAATATAAGATATATCGATAGGGATGAGGATATCTAAATTCCCATCCTTTATTTTAATTTTCCCTACATACTCAGAATATAATCCAGATCCGGTATGTATTGGTTCAATAAAGTTGGAACTCGCTTCAATGGCGACACTGAAATAGATAAGTACTTATGAATAAATGATTTTTACCTATGCTAAGAATAATTAGGTTACATTTGAACATGACAAAACCATAGGTGACGATATTAAGTTCAAGGTTGATTAGAGCTGGCGAGTTTAATCTCGTCGAAGTGGTGTTTTACATGCCGTCTGTTTATCAGCAAGGAAACCGTGTTGTTGTTATGGACTTTTATAATTTTATAAGGGCCTTTCCAGATCGGAGATAAGGCTTTTCTGAGACGCAGATGGTTTTTTATATATACATAGTCGCCTACTTTATATTGAATACGGCGAGAGTGTGCGTCGTATATTGTTTTTGACTTCTCCTTAGAGTTGTTGATGTTAGAGATTGCTTTGTCTCGTGATAACTTTAATCGATGATTCAACATTTTTAGGTAATCTGGGTAAGTCGGGTCGAAGGTCTCGTTAAAAATAGAGTCAGGTAGGTATGGTTTGTGACCAAATAACAATTCGTGAGGACTGAAGTTGGTCGTGGAATGGATACTAGTATTGTAAGTAAGCATTGCCGTATAAACATATCTAGGCCAATTTTCTTGATTAGAGTCAACAAATGATTTCAGATATTCTTTTAAGGTGGAGTGGCTACGTTCAAGGGCACCTTGTGTTTGGGGATGATAAGGACTGCACCAAAGTTGTTTTATTTTAAGGAATTCGCAAGTTTTTTTGAATAATTCGGCTGTGAAATTTGAGCCTTGGTCAGTCAGAATGGTTTTGGGTATTGAGAACAATGATATAAAATGGATTAGGCATTCCATTGTCTCTTCTGCTGTAGTAGAGCGGATTGGGTAGGCTACGGAGTATTTAGTAAGGTCATCTTGAAGCGTCAAGATATACCTAAGTTTGGCTGTGCCGGATTCTGGTAAGGGACCGACAATGTCTAAGGCTACCCGTTGGAAAAGACTTGTTGATGTTGTAGTGATTTGCATGGGTGCTGTGTTGATTTTTCTGAGCGCTTTATTCTGCTGACATAAGGTACACTTTTTTACATAGTTTTCTATGTCGGTTCTCATGCCTTTCCAGTAAAATCGTTCTTGGATTCGTTTCAACATTCTAGTCGAGCCTAAATGGCCCGCGATGGGTATGTCGTGATTTTCGTGTAAAATTTTCTTGATTTCACTCAGGGTAGGATATATTATATTATTGTGGTATATGTTGACAGTTATATTAGTGTTATGGAATAAGTAAGTCAACATATTATAGATTTTAACGAATGATAGTTTTTCAAATGCGTTTTTGAAATCAGAAATGGCGATTTCGTTGGAATTTTGCGTTATTATGATTTCGTTTCTAATAGATTGTAATGTTTTGAATATATCTTGGTAGCTACTTTCATCAAAATGGTGAACTTTAATGAAGGCTAGGTATATTATTTTGTTATTTATTTGTATCATTTTGAAAGAGCCAAGTTCTCTTTCAGTGGTCGTTAGGAATTCTTCGACACTTGCTGAATTGGATAATATTTCAGTGATATAAGGATTCGCTTCGTCTAAATCGATTGCAGTTGGGATAATAATTATTTCGGAAGATGCTTTTAGCAACGATTGATTGTGTTCTATTTGTTTTGTATTATAACTAATACTTTTGGAAATTTCTTTCAGGAAAGTGGAGTAGTCGGTGTTAACAGGAGAGCTTGGGGAAGATGATGGACTCACGATGACGTCTGGCAGGACTTCACCGGATTCAGGTAAGTTATTTTGATTTGCAGGACTGACTCCTGGCAGGAGTGTAGGAGCATTGGCTGAATCAGGTAAGTGGTGTTCATTTTCAGAATCTACAGGAGTTGGCAGATTAAGGGGGCTAAAATCAATATCTAAATTATCGTCGTGGGGACTGAGATCAATAGGACCAAGGTCTATGAGTGAGTCGTCCTCTGGGACGACTGGATTGACGGGATATCTAGACAGAGCATCGGCTGCTGAGTTTAATCTACCTTTGCGATAAATTATTTCATATTCGTATTCTTCTAGCTTCAAACGCCACCTTTGTAATTTGCTACTTGGATCTTTGTGATTGAAAAGCCATCTTAGCGGCCGGTGGTCCGTGACTATCTGGAATTTATTACCGAAAAGGTAAGGGCGGAAAGTCTTACATCCGAACAGGATAGCAAGGAGTTCTTTTTCGGTAGTGCTGTAGTTTGTTTCGCTTTTGTTTAAGGTTCGTGACGCATAAGCTATCGGTTGATCTTTACCGATAGGGCCCTGTGAGAGCACTGCAGCGACAGCATAGTTTGAGGCGTCACAGGTAAGTACAAAAGGCTTAGTGAAATCGGGGTAGATGAGAAGGGGTGCTGAGGACAGTTTGTGTTTCAGATTTTCAAACGCTAATTGTTGTTGATTTTCCCAGTTATAGGGGACATCCTTTTTCAAAAGGTTAGTAAGTGGTTTAGCTGTTTTTGAAAAATCTGGAATGAAACGGCGATAGTAGGATACTAGCCCGAGAAAAGATTTTATGTCTTTAGGTGATTTTGGAACTGGAAATTGAGTTACTGCTTTCACCTTTTCGGGATTTGGTTTTACACCTTCTTCGGTGATTGTATGTCCAAGGTATGCGACTTCACGTCGGAGAAATTCGCACTTATCGGGTTGAAGCTTCAAATTGAAGTTGCGGAGTCTTTGGAAAATAGCTATAATATTAGCTATGTGTGAGTCTAGATCATGTGAATAGCAGACTACGTCATCTAAGTATACGTAGCAGCGGATGCCTTGTAAACCAGAGAGGGCTGTATTCATCAATCTCTGAAATGTCGATGGGGCGTTTTTTAGCCCGAAAGGCATTCGTGTGAATTGAAAATGTCCTTCAGGGACGTCGAATGCGGTTTTCGCTTTGTCTACTTCATTTACTTGGATTTGGTGAAACCCGGAAGCTAAGTCTAAGGTTGAGAAATATTTACTATTACCGAGTTGGTCAAGGATTTCTGCGATTTGGGGAATCGGATAAGTATCTCCGATGGTGACGTCGTTCAATTTTCTGTAGTCTATGACGACGCGCCATTTTTGTAAATTCGATGCGTCGAGTTTTTTTGGTACTACCCAAATAGGGGATGACCAGGGAGAGTCAGATGGTTCGATAATATTCTGATTTAACATTTCTTGTATTTGGCGTTTAACCTCAGTTTTGTGAATTTCAGGGAATCGGTATGACTTGGTATGAATAGGGACATCTGTTGTGGTTTTAATTTCGTGTTTCAGGGCGTTGGTACAAGTGAGGTATTCACCAGGAAGGTGGAAAACGTCAGAGTAGTCGGAGCACACTTGATAGAGAGCGTCTTTTTCTTCGCTGTTAAGATGAGAGACACGTAATTGATTGAGAACTTCTTGAGTCCGGGATAGTGTGTCCTTCGGGGTATTTATATTTACATTATTTACAGGGTACGGAGGTGATTCACTTAGGTCGGGAGAGTCAATAGGGGTAAGTTTTAGATTAAGCGTTGATTTTAAGGTAATTGGTTTTTCTGAAACATTGACTACAGATAGGTTAATTCGGTTATTACTTTTTACTCGAACAATACAGTTAGAAATTAAAAGGTCCTTGGAGGGACTTTGGTCTAAGATGAGGCCCTCCTTTAAATTTGGGTTTTGTACGGAACATTCGATAACGGCTTCTGTTCTAGGCGGAATGATGTAAGTAGGATCACAAAAATGAAGTGTTAGGGACATTTTTCCCAGATGTAGTAGGTTATTGTCATAATCGATTTTACAGCTGTGGGTGTTGAGGAAGTCGGTACCTATGATGCCATCATAGGGGAGATGAACTTTGTCGACAACATGGAATTTGTGGGACACAGATGATTTTTGTAGGTGAAATTTAATAGGTACATGTCCCAGAGTTTGGATTGGTTGTTCTGATGAGTCTATGCCTTTGAGTTTGAGGATGTCTTTGGTTAATTTTGGTCGTTTCTGCATGCAGGATTGTTTTATCAGACTAATAGAGGATCCCGAGTCTACTAGTAAGGATAATGGGATGTTGGATATCGTAGAGTCAACTAGGACGTGAGGAAGTAGCAATTTTGAGGGATCATTTGTGATTTCGTATACGTTGTTTGACGATTTAGTGGGTTTTGTTTCCCGCGATCGTGGCAGAACGTTGTTTTGCTGCTCACATTGGGAAAAGGATTCAGTGGAGTTATTATTTTTTTTTAAATAAGGACTTCCTTGTAGCGGAGTCTTGGATTCAGTGGAAACAGTGGATTTAGCATTTCGGCTTCCATGTGGCGGAGCCTTGGAAACAGCGGATTTAGAATTTAGGCTTTCATGTAACGAAGCCTTGGAAACAGCGGATTTAGAATTTAGGCTTCCATGTAACGGAGCCTTGGAAACAGCGGATTTAGAATTTAGGCTTCCATGTAACGGAGCCTTGGACACAGCGGAGTCAGTGATAAGAGTGTCGGATTTAGAAGTTTTAGATCCCGCACGACACTGGGACGAGACAGCTATTCGTTTTTTGAATCTGAGTCAATTTCATCATGGCCTTCATCATGATAGGATTCGTCGTCATTAGGATTGGCGACGAAATGGATCGGCGGGAATTGTTTCTGTTGAGGCTTGTAGCCCGAAGTAGAAGGATGTTGAGGGTCATTTTGACGGAAACGGTTATTATTGTACTCGCGTTTTCGGCAGTCTTTAATGTCATGACCTATGGCCTTGCAATATCTACATACTAAACCAGGTTTTTTAGTGACAGAATTGGATGTTGACGGTTGGTTAGATTTCGAAGGATAACTTTGAGATTTGGATTTAGACAAGTTATTATTATCGGATTGAGGTCGCTTGTATAAGCTTTGCTGGATTCTTTCCTCTGATATGGCAATGTTAATAGCTTCATTTAGCTTTTTTGGTGACCTGCTTCTCACCATGTTTGAGAGTCTCGGATGCAGACCTATGAGGAAGTGATGGAGTGTGAGGTCCTCCATGGCTGCCACGCGTCCAGGGATCTCTTTGATTTTAGTGTTGGACGTGGAAATTTCGGTCATTAACTGTGAGAGGCAGGTTTCCAACCTTAAAGCGAATTGGTTGACAGATTCTTGCGGACCTTGCTTGCTCTCTTGTAGATCGGTTAATAGGTGAGCATAATGTTTACGTTCCCAAAACTGGGTTTTGAGAAATTCTTTGAGCTGTTCCCATGAATTAAATTCTTTAATTGAGCAAGCAATTTCCGCTTTGCCTTGAAGTTGACAAAGTATGTATTTAAATAAAATGGGCTTTTGCGACTCTGTCGCTAGGTCGTATGCGTTGTTACAGTTATTGATAAATGAATTCAGCGTTTCTCTGCTGCCATCATATGGTTTAATGAATTTAAGAAGAGTATTGAACTCCATTTTTTCGGGCTCTACTACTACTTTAGTTTTAGACGAGCCGGGCGTTGAGCTGCTTTTAGGCGGCGCAAAAATTTCAAGGACGTCGTTTAAAGGCTTATTATCTACATCGCTAGTAGCGGCTGTATCAGAAATTTCATCATTTTTTGTAGATTTCGGCATTTGTCTTAAAAGGATTGACTTGATTGAAATTTATGTATGTTATTTACAAAATAAGCCTCTAAAATAAGACCTAAATAATTTTATGAGATAGGTAGTAAAAGTATTGATAACAATGACCAAAGACTCACAGGAAGTAGAACGCGTAGGCGGCTGCTGCGATAAGCTGCATTCTCCGACGGCGACGTGTCGACACGGTAAGTATCGAAAACGACCTCGATGTCAAGGTTCAGGAACAAATTCCGGAGTTCGGTGCTGGACGGGTCACAACTTCCGAGGTGACAGGAGCCTCTTAATGCACAGGTGGAACTCGGTGAAAAGCGTCGGCCAGAGTTGCAGGAATGTTTAATGTTTGGGTCTCTCTCGTAGGGTGATTTTGATCGTTTTACAGCAATCAGTGGATAATTGTCAGGGTACAGTGGATTTGTGGTTTCCTGTTCTTCAGGAAGTTATAGAATACAGCAGATTATCTTGTATATTCAGGACAGTGATTACACAACACTGATTTTATTTTTTGCACTTTTCCGGGATTTTCCGCACTTTCACTTATGCACTTTTTCAGAACACAGAGACGGACCGAGGGACCTTGACTGATCCCACCGCTGCCACCAATGTTATACGGGTTCCCGGAATTATGTTTTTAAAAAAAAGGTTTTATTTATTACACAACTTATTTATTTTGAAAATAGAAATTTAGAAATAGAATTAGCTTTTAAAATACTAAGGAAATAGAAAATGCCCTTTGGCAGCCTAACGCGTCGGAGGATGGAGAAAGACTGACTTAATTACTCTATTAAAATAAAATGTACTGAATGCGATCTGCTGACTAGGTCGGCAGGCTCGCCTTTGGTGCATATACCCTTACGGGTGATGCCTATAACAGTACGAGCAATTCCTGGGACCGAGTTCCCAACCGATATTTTGGTCGGCACATCTCGCAAGTTCATTTTAAGACCAACCCTCGTACATGTTGGTTAACAAAAACTGACCTGTTCAGATTGAACGCACCTTACCTTCCGTTAATATTTTAAAATATAATTTTTTTAGTTTTATTTATAGAAACTATGGTGAAAGTTTTGTATGCGCCAGCTTTTGATAACACTGCGATTGTGGAGTGTCACACGAACCGTGTCACCTCGTTCTAGGGAATTTCCCCAAAAAATACATCATTACTGATAGAGTCGTTAAAATAATCTACGCACATCTATACTTAGCCAAAATTCCGACGTGTGGAAATTTAGTCCATACGGTTAAAGTGTTAAGAGCTAGATATAGTTAGATTGTAGCTGTCAGTGAAGGTTAGTTGGTGTAGTGGTCAATTGATTAATGTGGCAGGTGCGAGCCGGGCCCACCGCGGAGACTCGCACCCGTAGGGCACGGTAATTTGTTTCACGGTGGTTTGTTTTACGTCTCACGTGTTTGACCCACTTGTCACACATACATAATGTAGCCTTGGACTTATGTTTGGCCTATAACTGTTAGATACTTTACTTGCTGTGTCTGTGTTTGTGCCCATATTATAACTAATGACTACACCTATTGTATGAGCTGAAGAAGACTCATATTTTCGTATGTTTATCTTGTTTATATACATAGATGATCTAGCAGTAGTATTAGTAGCGGTGGTACACACTTTGTTAAAAAGATATATTTTTTAGAGGAATCATTCTTTAATAGGTACATTGTTTTGCACAGACCACAGATATAACCATTGACTTAGGCAGGACGCCAATAATACTTCCGTCGTTGACACAAAACCTTTATGAATTATACAACAAAACCTTTCTATACCTACTTAGCGAGTAGTCCTATAGAACGGGCATGAATGGTGTTTCCATATACTGAGTAAATTCAATATTGCTGTGCCGTCCTAGTAGATATTTGTAAAAATGACCTTCGACTTAAATTCATGTCAATCAGTATCAGTATTATCCAACAGACAATCAAAGTAAACGTCAATTCTCTCGTCATTCTTACACAGTAAGCCGTCAGGAACGTTTCATTATCACGAATATACCGTCAAGCCGTCAGCCGGCAGTCACTTCCTAATCCTATCATAACTGACAAGCAGCGCCAAAATTTTCAGATAACTGAGGTTCACCCTCTCGCTGGCTATGCATTTTAATGGCTGTTTTAGCAGGGGGTAGTTAAACGAGGGCAAAATGGGCCTGGAGGAGCGGACCGAACGGACTAAAGTCTTGTTTGAAGACAGAGTTTGAGACATCAACTGATTTGCAATAAAATATGTTGCTAATTGATAGTCACTAATGATAGCATATTACGCTGTAAATGATAGTAGCGAATGACAAATATGGCGACAACTTGATGCCTATGCAGCATTATATATATACTCAGAGATGCAAATGTTGAGGACATTAAGAAAAAGGCAAGTGTAATTATGAAGTATGTAGAGGGATAAACACATTCCAAAGCCGTGATCAAGGGATACAACATTAAGATATCAGAGGAGCTCCTTCAAGCTCAGTATTAAACCTGTGCAGTGATCAGAATTCTTACAGGCCACTGTAAATTTAACAAACATATGATGAACATGATATGATGAATTAAGCCAGGAAGTCGAGTGCAGATTCTGCCATAAAGAAGAAGAAACGGCTATGCACGTCCTCTGTGAATTCGGGCCACTCATGCTCAATAGAAGTATCCATCTGCGACGACAAACGAACGTGGCACTTCTATGAAAAACCCTCAATCAGTGTGTGTACCTATGTGTGTGGACACACATAGATACACATGTGTATATTTATCTATTAATGTCACCCATTTACCTAGATGTATATATTACTTTATTTATTTATTTACTTATGGCGAGCTATTGGGGAGTAGCGACCCCATGGAGTCGAGTGCTCCTGGGGGAGGGTTATGTTCGTCGTTTGTGTATACAGACCGGCCAGAGTGAACACTTACGAGGAACAGTCCTCCACCTCTGGTCTTGCCTCGTACTCGAGGGAGGATGTGAAGCATAAGAGGCGCGTGGGCGAGCGTGATGCGACCTTTGTTTTTGTTTTAACGCAAGTGATCGCTGTTTAAAGTCCAGGGATACCTCTCCTACCCATACGGCAGACATTAAGCAATTAAACACTTTCCACACTTCTGTTCGTAATAAAGGGGCGGATATAGCCCGTGTTTTCGAACAACATATTAATGTCAGATCAGCTTTCAGACGACCTGATAGAACTTTCACACTACTGTTGGCCACAGCTGGACTTGACATGGAGGTGATTATAGAAACATGACAGTATATTGCTGAAATGATCCGATATCCATTTAATATGATACGTAATAGGTGAATACGCTTATGCGAGTTATCGATCCCTTGAATCGGGAACATCAGGCTGCATAATAGTATTATGGTTTATTGATATTGTTAGGGCTACTGGAGAAATGGCTCTGAAGAAATGATTTGAAAGCTTTAGCTGAAACTAGATTCGACAGTAAAATTCTATAGGTACCTAATAAAAATAGATTCTCCTCAAAAAATTTCGCGATAATTAAAAATGCGACCTGTAGAGGATTACGACCGGACAGACATATCAAAGCATTTTTGCCCAAGTTGAAACGGAGCACGGAGATACTTCGCGCTCGCTCGGTCAATTGACATACATAATTAAAGCATAGCTTCAAAATCCAAATGTTAAACCAATAATCTGTATTGTTATCTAAATTCCACCCTAAAGTTTCAAAAGTGTGAAGTATCAAGCGGTGTTTCAACAGTCAATAAAATAAGGAGTCTTCCGTTGATATTGTGAAAATCGGCACATTGCTAAGTGTTTCACCATGTTATCAGCAATAACTCGGGAGTTGAGCGTGCGATATTAAAGCTTTGATTGAAGGCGGTGTGGGTGTTTGTCGTTACATTTCGTAAGTATTGGGTAATATTGGGAAACACCGAATAAGCGCCACAATAAATTATTTCGTCATAACACACATACCTTAAATCGTATATTATCTGGATCTCAGCGAGTGTAGAAAAATAGAATCTATCTCTCAGGACGGCATAGGCGTGACTATTGTATGTAGATATGATGAACATAGTATGTACGTGTATGTACTACATACACGTGCTCGTACATAAATAACGATTTATTATAATTATTATTTAATCAAAACGCTTAGGTAGGTACTAACAGTGCCAAACCATGGAACGTCAAGCAACTTATGCTTTCTGTTTCTACTGTAGCTATTTGGGGTATACAATCGAAACAGCTCATCATGCAACTGTAATGCGTTAATCCTCCTACGAAAGATTTTACACATCACAATCATTTGTTGTGTGCCTCTTTTGACTTCCAGTGAGTTGTAAGATAGACAACCTAAAAGAAAGTTTGTTGGATACATAATGGGATAGTATTTGTATATCCGTTGGTATGAGTTTGACGACTTAGGTCTAAAATGAAAAATGACCAAGTATAATAATGCCATCATCATATCAAGGAGTAGGGTTTATGTGCTTTCATGCAGACTCCATACGCAAGAATTGCTCTCAAGTTTAATCTTGTACTATAGATGGTTCTTTTCAGTGTTGGTGGTGCAGGACTCGTGAATTTCTTAGAATAAACCCTAACCGACCTGAATGATTCCTTGGCAACTTCTACGATATGGTCATGAACTGTTAGCTTTCGGTCGAATGCCACACGCAGATCTTTAATAACCAATGATCGCAAGATGTTGTTACCGTCGACATCATAATCATATATTTTATTTATTTATTTCACAAAATCCACAGACCTTAAAACTAAACTTATATGATCTATTAATTTAATTTACGTCCAAGGTCCGTGGTCTCCATTCGAGAACTTTGCAGCCCCATCGGCCATCAGTTCTACGTGCTATGTGCACTGCCCATTGCCACTTCAACTTCTGGGCTATATCGATAACTTTCGTTCGTCTACGGATCTCCTCATTTCTGATTCGATCTCGTATAGAAATTCCGAGCATAGCCCTCTCCATAGCTCGTTGCGCTATTTTGAGCCTGCTGATAAGGCCCACCACAGTCAGAGACCACGTTTCAGATCCGTAAGTCATCACTGGTAATACACACTGGTCAAAGACCTTCGACTTGAGGCACTGAGATATTTTGGACGAGAAGCCATTGCGTAGGTTTCCGAATGCTGCCCAGCCTAGTAGAATTCGACGATTGACCTCTTTCTCGAAGTTGGACCTACCGAGTTGGACTGCTTGTCCTAGGTCTGGGGTCGGCACAACATGGGCATTACACATCACCTTCGTCTTCGCCATGTTCATTTTAAGACCGACCCGTTGAGAAACTCGATTGATGTCTTCGAGCATCGTGCCGAGATCTTCCATCGACTCTGCCATGACTATAATGTCGTCGGCAAACCGAAGGTGAGTGATGTATTCGCCATTAATATTGATGCCGTGTCTTTGCCATTCCAGAAGCTTGAAGGCGTCCTCCATTGCGGCAGTAAATAGTTTCGGAGATATGACGTCTCCCTGTCTTACGCCTCTTTCCAACGGGATCGCCTTCGAACTCTGGTCTTGTACTCGAACCGACATAGTGGCGTTACTATACAAGCACTTCAAAACTTCGATATACCGATATTCAATATGGCATCGCTGGAGAGACTAGTACCGCCCATGTCTCGATCGAATTAAAGGCCTTTTCATAGTCCACGAACGCTAAACATAGTGGCAGGTTATATATACTCTTCGGTCTTCTGTATAACTTGGCGTAGCGTGTGGATGTGATCTATGATACTGTAGCCTTTTCGGAAACCGGCTTGCTCGGACGGCTGGAAGTCATCGAACCTGCGACTGAGACGATTCGTAATGACCCTTGAAAACAACTCATAAACATGGCTCAGAAGCGAGATGGAGAGATAATATATACTCATCAATTACAAATGTGACTATGGAACCAATAACAATATTTTTTAGTAGTATTCAATTTCAATTGAATTTTGGAATTTGATCGAGAATCAATAAAATACATGACGTCGTATACTTACGAATACTATTTCCTTCAAGCCGTTTCCAGTAACTTAAAATGGTAAATTTCCATATTCCAATATCTTCCATTGACTGGTTTTCCAGATTTTATTCAATAGGTTTTCGTTGATATTGGAAATTGGAACCAAGATCCGCCTTCGAACGACCTACTTGTAATGCAAAGTATTGCAACTAAACGACTTCTACGCTCTTGACTATATTCAGAGATTTAAAACGACATATTCTTAGATATTCTATAAATAAAATTAAGTGCACCAACAACCGAGGAGGATGCTTGAAGAATGTGATGTAAATGGAAGAAGCGAAAGTTGTATGTCAGGATCGTAGGCAAGTGGAAAGAAATAGTCTCTGCCTATCCCAACGGGAACAAGGCGTGACTGTATGTAAGTGCAGGAAATCTTTGTTTTGATTATTTAAACGAAAATATTGAATAATAAATCCATAATATTACTGCTCTCAACCGGATCAAAAGAACTCTTTACTCTTTTCATTAAAAAAACGTTTGTTTTCAGAGGAATTTTAAACCTTTCAAAGAGGTCGAGAACTCTTTGGGGGGAGTTCGTTTAAGACTTTGAATTTACTCAGCGCTTGAGATAAAATCCCTACCGTAGAGAGAGATTTACGTTTCAATTTCGGTGGTGGTACGTTTACTAGAGCAATAAATCATTGCAAAAATGTCCCGTCGAGAATATAGCGGAGGCTGGAGGAAATGAACACACATAAAACATATTTTTACGAGAACCCTGAGAGTAGTATCCTTTATCTTTCTCTACTGTTTTACTATTATTATACTGTAAACAGGTTATGTCTGAAAACTCTGCCACAACACAATTTTCTTTGTGTTTATAATAGTATTTCGTATAATTGTTATTTTTGGTACCAATATATTGGTACTTGTAGTATTGTTTCAATTAAATTATGGAAAATGACGTGAATGTATGAGTGTTCTTTAAACTGATATATAAATAGTATTAATTTAATCTATGAGAATTTTATGACGAGACGAGTTTATGACAAGACTAGAGTTTGGGCAGCGTTTTAATTCGTATTTTAGCCGCGCTACGTTATGCTAACTTCTGCGAATTAAAACACATCAAACAATAAATAGACTTACGTCCACAAGTGAGACCTGTTCGGAGAACCACGGGTTTATCAAGAAATTTGCAATAGGCAATTTGCAATATACGACAGCAAGGCGGTAGGCGTAAATTACGCATTTACCGCTGTCTTACGTCATTGATTATATACGTAGGTATCTATGTACCTAATATAAAGTTAGCTTTTGACAGCAGCAATTTCGCTATTTACTGTTGTCGCATTATTATCTTAACTTTCATAATAATCCTATCGATATAAGGATCCGTACCATAAAGTAAGCCAATCGATTGCCAAAACATTAACTACTGTCAATAATTCTATCATGTCTACACACACACCAGCATGAGCGCGATTAATTGTTTTCGAGTCCGGAACCTATCCGGTGTTGTTTCTGCAATTTCGGTCAATTATCCGGTTATTGCCTAACCAGTAACTAGTCATTAAGGCACATTATCAAGGCAATCGAATGAGAGTTATTGTAACAATTAAGAGACAATTAAGAGATTACAGAAAATTTGAGTAAGGTTTTGTCCATTATTAGTGTCATTCCCTGAACTTTCATGAATTCAGCATTCTAGGTCCCGAGGTTTAGGGCTGGTTGTTCTTCAGTTAGATTGTCAATCAGCCAGTCAGGTGTTTTATATATAATGTTTAGTACTAGATAAGGGGTGCATCTACATATCCCACCCACCAAACTAAAGAGCTTGTGAAAGAAAGAATTGCGAAATTCGCAAAAGAAATTCTTCTTCCCATACAATTTTGCCAATCAGCTAATCTATTTTGTAACACGTTGTAATATTGAGATTATGCAGATTTTACAATTTATGCGAGTTTAGCTACTGCGGGTCTAATTAGTGAACCATGCGATCCTCAAAATTTGAGCATGGGCTGCGCTCCAGTTGGAAGCTTCCCATAATAAAACCAAGAATTAACCCGATGAAACGGAGGACTAGATTTCCTTTTAATTAGCTTTTGGCTCCTCTATCATATTATTATTATTTCTATTAAATCTATGATTTTTATATGGTTCAATATATAGTTCTCTTGCACACTATCTTTTTACACACCCAAAATATGTTTCGTACTGTGGTAACCAAAAGACTTAGTACGAGTATTATACAAACTTACAACGCATAATATTGTGCAGAGATAAATCTAATATGTTAATGTGCACAAATCTTTGATCTTCTTGAGGGTTGAAGTTTGAATCCGGATTCTGAAAACAATGTTTTTTACACACTGCTAATTGTGTCAAGAGGGCTATTCATCAGAAAATTGCTCTAAAATTGTTTTTCACATTAATTTATTTACCTGTTTAAACTATAAACCTACAAATGTATCGTCAACTAGAACGCTATCGGACGTAGAGTGCCGATATACCCCATATGGAGTTAATTGGAGTGAGCTCGATCCGGCCGATACCACTCTTGTGCTTGACAGCCGTTAAATAGCGTTACGTATGCACTTGTGTATGTATATATTGTGTACTTGCATTATGTTTTCATGACACATTACTTATGTACTATACTTTCGTACTTCAGCAAACATTCAGACACGAAAGTGCCAATGATAAACTAATTGAAATAAACATGACTTAACATCACGCCTTGTTTCCCTTGAGAGTTAGGCAGAAGTGCTTTCATTCCCATAGTGGGTATACACACAATTCGCCATTTATGATTTTAGTGGCCAAGCAGGCAATAGGCGGCCAGCCTATTGCCTTTAACTGGGCACAAATTCAGGCGGCTACTGAAAAATGGAAAAAATCTAATGACACTGCCCGACCTGGGGGTCGAACTCAGGACCTTATTGCTCAGCAGAAGCGATTGTGGCCACTACAGATAAGAGACAGTAAAATTTTTCGTACCTACTTAAGTATAATAAATAACAAAAGGCTGTTAGTTTGCGCCATCTACTAAACTTTTGATAGAAATGAACGTTCTCCCATTACCCGATACACCAGCAATAGGTAATGTAGTATACGCCGAGCAAAGACAATAGTTACTTTTTAGCACTTGAACAATAAACCTGAAGTAAAACAATACATCCCTAATGGACTGGCGAAGATACAAGAGATTTCAGGAGATACATCGGCTTAGCTAAAAGAAACTCTGGGATAAATAAAATAACTTTTTTCTTTGTAACTTTCTTCTTAGTTGACGTGAATTTGACGCCGTGTCGCAATAAACTTTATATTGACTTTCAGCAGACACTGAAAGGCAAATAAACAAGTTCAAATTTAACGAAAAGGTCAGATTCGGTGGATTTATAGCATTTTTATCATCCTTTTATATCTGGGAAATGGTCGCCTCCCAAAAACGATTTCGAGGCCAAATAAAGAGATGGTTGCTTCTACCCTTGATTTCAGATTCACATACATTATCATTAATGAAAAAGTAGAGTTTTCTTTGAACATTCACGTAACTTAACTGCAAATTACAGTCGAGGCGAATCGTATAATTTTTATCCCACTTCTGAATCGTTAGAAAGGGGTAAGCGAGTCATTATGGAACCATCAATCTTGAAGGAGATACTTTATATCCCTTTTTGCTCGAAGGTAATGTAAACATTTGTTCAAAATACTTTCAAAGAAACAAGTATGAGAACTAGAGGCCCAATTATTTTCAGTGGCACAGTTCTCGTTTATAAGTGGTTTTATGTCCCCCTTAATGGTCGTTGCCCCACGTTGGGCACCAAAATTGATACGATGTAACCATTGGGCCGTGGCGTGTATCCGTATTATGTACGGTTGAACTGCGCGCTCGTACGCTGGATTTTAAACCTATATTTATAGTTTATTTTACAACCAACATTTCCTGTTTTATATATTTGACGGGATTGTAAAATTATACCTATTGTGCGACCCACGTTTCACTAATATATCAAAAAAATACACACAGGCAGAAGTTTGATGTGCCTAGATCCTAAAAGAACACATTGAGATCATTTTACCGGGCGAAACCCCATGCTAGTCTTAAATAATAATATACTCTTTAGGCAATATAATATATTTTATCATGATTGCGTTATTATCGAAGGCTTTTTATTTTAATATGCTTCTGTTATATTTAAGCCCCAAAAAACGGGAACTGACTTTATAAGTAACGAGGGATGACATTGATATCACAAAGGAATTTCAAAGCAGATTTTTTTTGGCAGATTCTTTTCACCATAAGATTGTGTTTTAAAATTTTTTCAGTAATAATAATATTATTTAAAGCTCGGTTACCATCCATAGCCCGGTTACCATCCATTGAGAAATAACACCCATTAGCTCAACTTGCAACTAGCGGGTGCTCATGTTCCGTAGATGATTTCTGAGATGTTCGTCCGAAGTTCTCTGAGTATGGCATAATAACAGTCTCTCATCATCTTCCTGCCCTTCCAATTTTGTATTTTGAGTGTATTTGGCCTACAATAAAAGGAAAAATTTCAATATACTAAAATTTTAGTCAGGTTATTATTTGCGGTTGGTAGTAGGAAGGTAGTTGGTAACATTGTATGATGACTAACTTCTTAATTAACTCTGTAATCCTACTTTGTACTGAAAATTCGAAAGTTTGCTTAAGAGTCTGGCTGAAGCCGTTGACAACTAAAGTTCGAGGTGAATGCAAAACCCGGGCCGAATATTGCTATCTCTGTTTGATTAAAGTTGGATCGAAAGGTGGGGCTAATGGCCTAGTAGGTACCACTAGGACGCACCTACGTTGGAACTTTTATCTAATCTGTCATCTGTAATCAAGGAAGTAAGGAATTTCTCACCAAGTTCATCATGGCAGGCAATAATTATTAATTATTTTCAATTTAATTTAGCGGCCCTATGCTTTCGCGCCATCATAGTATGTATATACATACATATAGATACATAGCAGAAGTTTCTTGTCAGAAGTGATAGATTCTTCTTCAAGATATTCAAGATTTCAGATGACAGCTATGAAACTAAAAATGGCTTTATCTTGGAAACTACGACACTATGACAGCCTCAATGACTTAGATGGTATTAAGTCTGCTCTCTGTGCCACAGGCCCCGGTTTCGATCCACGGCCAGGTCAAACATTTATTCTGTGCATAAACATGTCTACTTGATCTGTGTCTGGGTGTTATGAGCTTATATAAGTATGTATATCAGTTCTCTGGTTACCAAAGTACAGGCTTATAGCCTAGTTTGGGACCAGATGACCGTGTGTGGAAGTTTTCCCATATTATTATTATTTTAATTATTATTATTACTCATCTTGGACCAGTAGTTCTTTTATAGAAGTGATAGATCTCATCGAGATTTATATTAAATGACAGATGTCAAACTAAAAAATGGCATAATTTCGGGAAATACTCATCTTAGACCAGTAGTTTCTTTACAGATGTGATAGCTCTCATCGAGATATTTATATTAAATAACAGCTGTCAAACTAAAAATGGCATTATCTCGAAAAGTTTTCATCTTAGACCAGTAGTGCCTTTACAGACGTGATAGACCTCATCAAGTTTTTTATTCCAGTTGACAGTTGTCAAACTCAGCCCCATAACAGGTAAAACCACATTTCGCCAGTATGTTATTGGTGCCATGGTAATAGGGGGCGAGCCTATTGCTATCTACCGGGCACACAGTTACGGGTTACAGTTCAAGACTCCAGGCAGTTACTGAGGTCATTCCTAATTTAAAATTAGCGATAACGTGGATGAACAACTTAAATTATTTATTAAAACTTAAATTGCTGACGACATTTTCATAATCACGGTCATGGTGACGGGCGACTATCGTTAACAATGCTCCTGTCGAAGTTGTACGGGAGTACCTTGTATCTTAGACAGATTATACGGATGGGTAAGTAAGTAAGTAAGAACAACTTCGAGAGAGAAGCTGGCCGGCCAATACAGCTGGGCTGGTCAGCATTCGGAAAACTTCGCCAAGTCTTCGAGTCGGAAATCCCCAAAGCTTTAAGACGAAGTTATTTGAGCAGTGCGTCCTACCTGTAATGAGAACGTGAACAGTCACTCATGGTGGAGCTAGTTCACAGAATGAAAGTAGCTCAGCGGGCTATGGAAAGGGTTCGGAGATTCTCTGAAAGATAGGATTCGTGACGAGGTTATCCGACAGAGAACTAGAGTCACCGACATAGTTCAAAGAATGAGCAAGCTGAAGTGGCAGTGGGCTGGTCACATTATGCGCAGGACTGATAACCGCTGGGGTAGACGATTTCTAGATTGGAGACCGCGAGTAGGGAAACGTAGCGTATCAACTGGATGAGTAGAGTTGAGGACCCAGCTCAGTGGCGCAAGTTAGGAGAGGCCTATTTCCAGCAGTGGACTAACACAGGCTGATGATGATGAATTTAAATTAAATTTTTATTAATTTTATGTAATGATGATATTCCTAATTCTATCGTAAATATTCATCATCTCATAATATAGACTAAGACTCTTAAATAATTATTTTATTATAATTATTCCAAATGATTATTATGCCAAAAACCATTATGCCTTAATCGCTATGCCAAAAAATATATTTACGCTTATTAAAGGGATCCCATATGAGAGCAGCTGAAATGTGCGTTATGTCCTTTTATTCAGTGATTCTTTTCCTAATAATGTTATGTAATGATCTCATTTTTCGCCCTGAATTTGGCTCATTTGCTAAGCTCATAAAATATGTGGGAGCCGAGTGCCGGGATCGATAACCTTTCCGCTGCTCTTCGCCGATTTTTATTTAAATGAAAACGGTGTTTCGCTTCTTTCTTTAAAATTACTTTTATAAATAGGAAGAAGCAATTCAACTTCATTGATAAAAACATTTTAAAAACGAGGTCCTTTGTACGAGAATACCTTGTAACAAAGATATTAACCCGCCCTGTCCATTAACATTTGAAATAATAGACCCTTATTTAAAAGCCAGAATTTCTACACCAATTTTTCACTAAAGTTAATTGCTAAAGTTAAACTCTACATTCGAAAGAGTCGAAACGTTTTTACTTTTGTCTACGGAGGGAGAGCGAGAGCCATCAAGCTTTTGTGAGTTTTTTATTCGAAGTTTTAGAGGCACTTCTGAGATTAGATGCCGACTACAGCTGTGTCACAAAATGTATAGGTATAGAAGACAGGCGTCACACAACGAACTAAAATACGTACGCATGCAAAGACGCGCAATTTTTATGTGTATCTCATAGAAAACGAATAGAAAGAAATTTATTCTTTAGAGCGTGAGCTCTTTCGACTAATCTACTATAGAATTCTTAATAATTTGGTATTTCTTGAGCTGCTTGCGCATGTGAATTATATCTTCTGTAACTTTTTATTTAGTGGTTGTTTCCAGTTACCAAGTCTTTCAAAACGCCTCCCACCTTAGACCCACGCTACGTGATCGTTGCTACGCCGTAGGCGCCCTACGCGTGTGCTACGACTGTAGACTTGCTACGTGAAAGAAATTATGTTGGTATCACTGTGAATCTGTTACACGAATAATTATTAATGTTGGATTTTTTGGGCAAGTGCCTTAGAATTATCTTTACGAGTATACCTATCATGTATTATATTATTCTACTGCTTCTTTCTTTCTTGAGAGTATTTTTAAAACCTGACAATTATTGACTTCGCTAATTTATAAGATAAATCTGTATTTTATATGCTATAAGCTACAAGTTACCTACTACAATATACATAGATATAGTGCTGTTTGAGTTCATTCTGCTTTTGTCTCATTACTTGCATTTGTAAGTTGTTGAGTTAGGTGTCGTAACTTTCGGCTCGCATCCCTCTACATACGACTTTGAAGGGTATGGATGAATATTCTGAATAATTCGGATAAATAATTATTTAGAAAGAAAATGTACGGGCTTTACACATCTACCTATATATCATAAAAACGTAAGCTTAATCGTAAGTTTGCAAATAGTAGGTGTTTTGAGGGAGTAATCCTTGGCCTATGCAATAGACAGATTAAATCAAAAATGCTGTGGGAAAGCAGATGGATTCGTACTGCGAGAGATAGGGGGGTAAAGCTGTGTAACTTAATCAAGGGGAAGGCTAGGTCCCACTTTGGACTATAAATAACAATCAGCGTTCGTGATAATGTTTTTTTTGTGTATGCATACCCAAAGTCTCTAAGTAGTTGACGAAGAAAAACTGAAACCCGAGCTGTGAGAGAAGTGCGATAGAAGAGCCTATATCTTATGATGATGATGATGATGATTACCTTTGTTCATGGGTTTGAAAAGCTAAACACAAATATCCCATACTATATCTAAGCATCCTCGTTTCGTAAATGAATGCGTCTTCGACTGCATCGCTGCCTTTTAACATGTGCACGATATAAACGCCGTTCCAAGATTAATATCCGCACTTTAATCTGTGCCTTTGAAGCAAGCTCTCTGCTTCGCTTCGGGGACTAATTGGCGACGATCTCGGTTCAATGGGAGCGGGAACGGCTCGCTCTTTCGCCTGTGATGGGATATAACTACCAGGGCTTAGTGCATGTGGCCAATCTGCCAGGATAACTATCAGTGCTTAGTGCACTGAATTGAAAAAACTTTGTCTGCTACTTGTACCTACATTATTGCAACATTACAACAACATATTATTTTATATAAGACAATTGAATCAAAAATGCTGTCTCGCATTTTACGACATAGGATTTTAGTGCTGTGCTGAATGCGGTTTGACTGCAAACCGCAAGGGCAATTTTAAATACTGCTAATGTGACATTTGGCGAATGTAACATTGTTGCGAATAAGACGTAATGCTAATGGGAGAATTTGAGTAATGACGTTACGTGAATGTGACATTTTGCTAATGTGACAATTTGAGCAATGACGTTATGCGAATGTGGCATCTTGCTAACGTGACATAATGCGAATATGACAATTCACAGAAGCGAATATGACCTATTGCTAATAGAATTCCATTTCTCAGGTGTGACAATTTGCGCCTAAATCGATGAATGCTTTGCATTATAGTGATTTATTTCGGTATCGGATTTTGAATAATATTATAATAGCCTATTATTCTATGCCTATATATATCTTATATCTTTAAATGAGCAATTCTTGTATATAATTGGAATCTCGGAATCGGCTCCAACGATTTTCATAAAAATTAGTATATAGGGGGTTTCGGGGGCGATAAATCGATCTAGCTAGGAATTAATTTTTAAAAAATGTCATTTTATTAAAAAAAAAAAAATACCGAGCAAAGCTCGGTCATCCAGATATTTTTATGATAAAACGAGCAAATCTGGTGACTGATGCTAAGCGTCATGATTGCCCAAATCACATACAGTGACACCCAGTGTTTTAAAATTTATAATTCTGCGCGGCACTGCTTTGCGCCTGTCACCCTGTGATATTAGTTGATGAAACTCGTCATGCCCAGTAATATCGTCATGCCCAGTAAATCGCTGATAACACTGTCCTTCAGACCGGAACATAGTAATGTTTGCACATTACTGCTTGGTTGATGAATAACTGGCAAAGGTGTGGTACTTCTTCCCCAGGCGGCTCCCTGACTTAAAGATGCCTACCACTACACATCGTTTTTCATACGATTTTATTTAAGTTTTATCTATTCGAATCCCATTTGTTATTCTTAAGTGTAATTGGAAGCGATATTAAAATGCAAACTAAGATCGGAAGCTCTCTCATGCTCTAAATCTTAGTAGAGTTTC
This sequence comes from Hemistola chrysoprasaria, assembly GCA_947063395.1. Lineage (NCBI taxonomy): Eukaryota > Metazoa > Arthropoda > Insecta > Lepidoptera > Geometridae > Hemistola > Hemistola chrysoprasaria. The sequence goes on along the minus strand of OX346709.1, from coordinate 2,262,774 downwards.
GTATTAAAAATGCAAACCCAAAAGAGTAAACGGCAAACAGCGCAAAAATTTTTACGCCAGCGATCTCTATGCGTCTGCTTTCTTCCTCAGCCACGATAAAAGTATTAAATGTCAAGAAAATACTGCACATTTTACTGGTGTGACGGCACGACACGATATTTCCGTAGTAGACGTCAACTCTACGGCTCCTACAAAGGAAGAAAGCTTTCAATTCCGGTTTCATCTTAGCGGCTAGATTTTTATTTGAAAATTGGAAAAGATTTAGCTCAAGATGTAAACATTGATCTGTATCATTGAAATAAGAAAGCGATAGTAATTTTAAGAAAAAATCCCAAAACCCTAATATTTTACAAAAAAATGTAATTATTAAAATGTTTCCGGTAACTAGTATCTATAAGGTATGGAACCCTACACTACACGAAGCATACCTACATACTAAGGTATGCCTTAACAATTTATATAAGTGAACGAATCCTGTGAAACTGCTGCTTCAGTATATATTATCTAGGCTGAGGTTTTGTTAGATTCCGGTGGAGAAATAAGCTGGGCTGTATCAACTCACTTGAAAGATAAGCAACGCTTGACGGCCGTCAAATCTCTAGTTGGACCAATATTACGCGTTGCACCCTACGAATAATAATAAGTCAGGAAATATAATTGCCCCCAAAAAATAACACGACGAAAACTAGGTACAAGTGGGTGTTGGACCAATATTACGCGTTGCACCCTACGAATAATGATAAGTCAGGAAATATAATTGCCCCCAAAAAATAACACAACGAAAACTAGGTACTAGGTGGTGCTTAAAAACTATGTACACGCGGGACTTAGTCGGCCATTTACATTGCAAGTGAGCACACGTTAAATCTTCGCGTACGTTTTCGTTTTTATAACTGAGCAGCAAGAATAAAATCATGCCAGGATGTGTTGTGGCGTGGTGCAGGAGCCATACAAGATTGAAATGTCCAAGGATCTCATTTCATTGGCTTCTCCTAGTCGCTAAATTATAATTTTAAACAAAAATATTAAATATACGCCATTAAATCAAGATGGTCAATATTATGCAAAATGAAGTCAGTTCAATAATTGAATATTTTTTCATAAATGGAAAGATTCATACATATTATATAAGATTCGTGACAAAACTATTTTTAGTTTTTTTTTTATTTGCAAAGATAATTAATTACAAAGTTATATCTAATAAAAATTCTATTTTAATCTAGTACTGAAAACAAGCCGATAGTACCCGAACGAGATCATGACCAGTAGTGACGTCACAATGTTATAAAGTACCATACATAAAATTATAACTGACATAATGACGTCACAATCATGGCGACCACTCGTAGCGCGGTCGTGATCAAGTGATTCTTATTGGAAGTTCATCAATTTTGAATTGCTTATGATTAATTAAAAATATATATTTTTGAATCTGATGATTACATTATATCCTAAATACCTACAAAATCATCTATAATATATTTGAGCATTACATTAAATAATCTGATGATAAATATTTTTTATTAAACTTTCAGAATAAATTTAAATTTTTTTTTTTTCTCTCAATCAATTCAAACCTAAACCTAACCTACAGACGACGGAATGTTCTAAACTCTATAATACGGTTAAGTCGCATCTGTTTCTAAATATTATGTTTATATCAAATGTAGTAGTATACCAAATTAACCATTATTATATATTAATCCACGCCTAATGCGTGTGCCAGATGTAGCTCTAAACAGTTAGTCGCCATACAAAATGTATGGGCACTGACGCGCCCAGATCCGACGTATGTGGCACACGTGTGCCAGATGTAGTTCTAGCTTAAAGCTCTTCTTTTACTTATAATAGGTATACCTATTTCTATGCAATAAATTGATTACATCGATTCAGATGGCCTCATAAGGTTTTCATTATATTTATAGCGAAACAATAAAGGTTCTATTGCATTTAAATGCAATACAGGTTCTATTGTATTTAAATACCAATTTAGTATCCATTCGTATGTCATAAACAACAAATAATAATGAATAACACATTACAAGTGAAGTTTATGTTTATAGTACAAAAAATATTGTTTAATTATTTACTTGGTCCTTTTCACTTATTGCATAACATCGTCCACGCCGCTTGACGCAACTGATAACAGCTGACATTGCAATACGCTCGCGAACCAATCGCTGCCTTTGTTCTGTATTTAAACCAATCACAAGTCATGTCTACTAATTACCTTCTTATTGATTAGTGTTTAAAATATACGTCATTTATTTCACGGAGAACCATTTTTAGAGTGACATTTGTTCCTAGTTATATTTCCTGACATTATTATTCGTAGGTTGCACCAATTTAAAATCTGATAAAAATAACGCTATTATTGGTCTTTCCAGAGATTCATTGGTTATTGTTATAGTAAGCTGATGCAACTCGAACTTCTTATACTTATTCGTGAGCATTCAATATTCTAGTAAGACTAGCGGCCGAGTCATTAAAGGCCCTCTTACTTCCAAACAAGCGACAAAACCGTTAGAAATTGACATCCTACCATCTTATTAATATTATAAATCTCAAATCTTAGTAAAATTTAAAAAGTTACGTTTGTAACAGGTGAATAAAACGCTAGCGTGTTCTAACTCCACTTCAGGGCCATCTAGCGCGGTTTTGGTTAGATGGATGGATGTTTGTATCGTTTTCACGCTAAAACTAATGAACCTATTGGTCTGAAATTCGGTATTTAGACAGTTTAGACCCTGGAATAACATAAAAAGTACTTTTCATTCCGATATTCCCACGGGAACGAAGACTACGCGCGGTGAAACCGCAGGGCACAGCTAGTATTAAATATGTGTGGATAGAATTCATCATCCACCAATGACTGTCATGTCACAAATGTCTGTTTTAACACTAAAGAAATCGTGGCGTAGGAAATACACGGTTTTTTTAATGATATTGAGTGACAGACGCGCAAATCAGGTGCCTGATGGTAAGCAGATGATCATGATTGCCCATATCAGACACAGTGCCACCCAGTGTTTTAAAATACAAAATTCTGCGCGACACTGCACTGCGCCTGTCACCCTGAGATATTAGTTTGGTGAAATTCGTCATTACCGGTTATTTCGCTAGTAACATTGCTCTTCAGACCGGAAGACAATGTTTGCACATTATTGCTTTTCGGGTGAATAACTGGCAAAGGTGTGGTACTTTCCCAGGCGGCCCCCTGCAAAAGAGGCTTACCACTTCAAAAGTAAATATATTATTATAATCGTTATTTGCTTGTAATGCTGACTGCTCATGAATTTTGGAGTTTTAAGTAACGTAGCAAAATCTCATTGAAGTAGAATAGGTGACGAACAAGCCGAGGGTTGAAATGAAGGGTGAACGCACCGGTGCGGGTGTAATTGTGATCCGGGATACTGGCTCTATACAAACATAGATCCGACTGCGTTATGTGAACTTCAGGAGATTGCCTTTGGGTTTCATATTAGTGTATGTATTTATCGTTGTAAACCTCTGCAAATAAATGTTAAGAACCTGCTCGTAAGAAGATATTGTATAAATGGTATGGTAAGATATCGGGAGGAACTTCTACAGTTTTGCTAACTTCACCTCCTGTTTACCTAATGCTAAAAGAATAAGAAACTGAAAATAACAGGACCTTATCTACCTCATTATCAATGGTGTTCGTGTTAATTTCCCGATGCTTCTTCGAAACTGTCTACACTTGCACTGCCCCTATCTTCAACTTTTTCAGAACTCCAGTCAAAGAAAGAACGTACCTACTATTTTATTTTTCCTTTTGACTGTACCAGAGTCTGGTAAACAAGTAAAAAAGTCAAGTAAAAATCTCATTATTGCCAGCCAAAAACTCGCGCAAATGGATGAATCTCGAAGGCGGGCTTGTTTTAGGCAATTATCGCCCGTCTGCACAGTTCGTCGCCGTAACTAATGATGCGTTGAAATCTGACGCTCGTCTGACGAACACCCTCGTCGGGGCTCCTTTTGTTAATGTTTAGTATCGAGGGATATTTTAAATGGGTTGTATTGGTACAATTTTGTTTTTGAATTTAAATTAAAGCAGCGCAAATAATATAATTTTATTGCAGTCTTCCTCGTGACAATTATATCTTCCTGAATGATTTGAACTGAATACTTTCAACACTTTTTTTTACTTTCGACAACCTCGTTGGCACAGATGGTAGTAACTCTGCTTTCTGTGCCGCAGGGCCCGGGTTCTATCCCCGGTCCGGTCAAACATTTGTGTGCACGAACTTGTCTGTTTGATCTGTGTCTGTGTTATAAGCTTATATAATATAATAATAATAATAATATGGGACAACTTCCACACACGGTCATCTGGTCCCAAACTAGGCTAGAAGCCTGTACTATGGTAACCAGATGACTGATATTCCTATATATATATAGCTCGATCCCCACTGACTGATTGATTCACTCACATATGATCGAGGTTGGAGGTCGGGGGTTTGGGGGGGGGTGTGATTTTTCAATGCCATCGTATAATAGACTTTACGAGTACCCTCCATAAAATACAACGAACGGGGTGGGGGGCTGTTCCGATGGAACTGCTCGACGGCCCGCCGAAACTATGCACATTTTCCGTTACGCCGTAGAACAAACGTTGTTCGGGACCCTGGTCTGGGATGGATGGCGCGAAAAAAAAGATGGCGCCCATACAAAAAAAAATGGCGGCCATACAAATTTCGACCGCGATACTTGTGACGGGGGCTACGGGTCGATGGTGAGGTCGGGGGTGAGGTTCCGTGGTACCTTTGGATAGGGAATCTGGAGGGTACTCTTCGAGAACTGGAAGGGGGTCACCGGGGGGCCGTTCCGGTGGAACAGGTCGACGGCCCGCCGAAACGGTGCGACTAAGGGGGGGGGTGCTGGAACTAAAGTTGCATAAAACCTTGGTATGGGATGGACCGGACCAAAAAAAAGATGGCCGCCGTACAAGGTTGCTCCGATTTGGATGAAATTTTGGATTTGGGGGTTTTTGGTGGTTCTGATTTCAAATTTGGAATGGATTTTTGGATCCAAGATGGCGGCCACGAGCTGGTACGCGAGCAGCGCAGCTGCGAGCGTACCGCGAGTGCCCCCACGCGAGCAGCTTGCTGCGAAGCGCACTGCGCGCCCTCTGTAGGTGGGATAGCCTCATCGCCAATCCGCCAACCCGCCAATCCGCCAACCCGCCAATTCGCCAACTTTTTTTTTGAAAAATTTTTTTGAAAATATTTTTTTTGAATTTTTTTTTTTTGGAAAATTTTTTTTTTAAATTTTTTTTTTTTAAATTTTTTTTATTTATTTTTAGCTGCACATTCAGTAGTCGGAATGGGAATGACACGAGCTGGTACGCGAGCAGCAAAGCTGCGAGCGTACCGCGAGTGTACGCTCGCGAGCAGCTTGCTGCGAAGCGCACAGCGCAACCTCTGTAGTCAGACTGGGGGTGACACGAGCTGGTACGCGAGCAGCAAAGCTGCGAGCGTACCGCGAGCAGCAAAGCTGCGAGCGTACCGCGAGTGTACCCACGCGAGCAGCTTGCTGCGAAGCGCACAGCGCACCCTCTGTAGTCGTACTGGGGGTGACACGAGCTGGTACGCGAGCAGCAACGCTGCGAGCGTACCGCGAGTGTACCCTCGCGAGCAGCTTGCTGCGAAGCGCACAGCGCACCCTCTGTAGCCGCAATGGGGGTGACACGAGCTGGTATGCGAGCAGCAACGCTGCGAGCGTACCGCGAGTGTACCCACGCGAGCAGCTTGCTGCGAAGCGCACAGCGCACCCTCTGTAGCCGCACTGGGGGTGACACGAGCTGGTACGCGAGCAGCAACGCTGCGAGCGTACCGCGAGTGTACCCTCGCGAGCAGCTTGCTGCGAAGCGCACAGCGCAACCTCTGTAGTCAGACTGGGGGTGACACGAGCTGGTACGCGAGCAGCAACGCTGCGAGCGTACCGCGAGTGTACCACGCGAGCAGCTTGCTGCGAAGCGAACAGCGCACCTTCTGTAGTTGGAACTGGTCTACAGATCTCGGAAACTAAAAGACTTGGAAGTACGATTCTCTAGACGAAAATGTTTAAAACCCTGGAACGATTTTGGGTAATATTTTGAAATCCAAGATGGCGGATGTCAAAATTCACTTCCTTATAACTCCTAAAGTAAAAGAGATAGGAAGGTGGTTCTTGAACAAAAATAAACGAGGTCAATGACGACTACAAATTAAAGTTGAATAATATCCAAGATGGCGGATGCCAAAATTCACTTCCTCATAATTCCTAAACTATAAGCGATAGGAAGGTGGTTCTTTAACAAAAATGTACGAGATCGACGATGACTACAAATTGAAATTGGAAAAAATCCAAGATGGCGGATTCAAGATGGCGGCCTTTTACCAAGTCACTCCGATTTGGATGATTTTTTGTATACGGTGATATTTTGAGGTTTTGATTCGAAAAAAACTCATTTTTTTTGGAATTCACCCACCAAAACCAAATGACACACAACACTCGCGAGCTGCTCGCAGCTCGCGCACCACCCAAACTCTAGTACATACTTATATAAGCTTATAACACCCAGACACAGATCAAACAGACATGTTCATGCACACAAATGTTTGACCTGGCCGGGGATCGAACCCGGGGCCTGCGGCACAGAAAGCAGAGTTACTACCATCTGAGCCAACGAGGCTGTCTAAATATAAGTATGTATATCAGTCATCTGGTTACCACAGTACAGGCTTCTAGCCTAGATTGGGAACAGATGACCGTGTGTGGAAGTTGTCCCATATATGTATATATTATATGTCCCATATTACTTTATATATAAGAAATTATTACTAAACAAGTTCTTTTTATCGGCATTCTTCGTGTATGACATCGTGGCACATTGCTGACAGGGCTAATAGGCCTGACAGACCTTGGTATCCGGATAAAATATAAGACGCGGTGTTCGTAATGACTTCCATTACAAACTGGACTGTACCAATAATAATATTTAAAAAATGATAAATCGCATATTCGGAAAAACAACAACCACCGGAGCAAGCTGGTTTTCGATACAGCATCTCCACAAATGAACATATATATATATATATTAGGGCATGGTCCCGGGAAGTCTCAATATCAAAAGTCCCGGGAAGTTTCGGAAATTTTATGCCGATTTGATACTGATACTCAAAACTGAATTTACCGGGACTTCGACACTTTCGAGACTTTTGATCGCTGTACTTATAAATTCACACTTCACTATTTTTTAATTATTTTTTTGTTTATTAGGAGCTTTTATTTATTTATTTTGATTTATTGAACTTCGGGACGTAAGTAGAACCTTTTTAAGTAGAGAGAAACGGTTGTTAACCGATAGCTCGCTGCAGCGTATGCAGTATGCATGTTGCAGTGCAGATTTTTGCACGACTTCTCTTTGGTATCCTTACTCTGAGGTAGATACCTATATATTAATTAAACAAGTCATTCGAGGTAACATTACAGGTTACTCAAACAATACTGCCTCGGTGGCGTAGAGGACGCATGCTCGACTGCCAATCAAGAGGTCCCGGGTTCGATCCCCAGGTCAGGCAGTGTTAAATATTGGATCTTTCCATTAGGAATTATCGCAATATCTGCCTGGAGTCTGGAACCTTGCCCGGTAGATGGCAATAGGCTCGCCACCTATTACATGGGACCAATAACATACTGGTGAAATGTGGGTGTATCTACTATGGGACTGAGTCCTGGGTACACCTCTGCCTACCCCTTCGGGAAAAAGGCGTGAATGTATGTATGTTTATGTTATGCTAACTTACGGTGCTCAGATCTGGTCACTGACCGAATCGTATAAATCCCGCCTAGGGGATTTCCAAAGAGCAATGGAGCACAGCATCTTAGGAGTTAAAAGATCGGATCGAGTGCGAAACATCATATCGCAGTGTGACAGGCACAACTGCCAGGCTAAAGTGGGATTGGGCGGGTCATGTTAGTCGCATCCTGACCGCTGGGCATAGGTCGCCACAGAATGGGCACCTGAAGACGGACATCGTCGCCGAGGCCGGCCCAGAAAGAGAAGTGAGACGCGTACCAGTCGGACTGGCCAAAGGTGGCGCAGAACCGCGACGTAGGGAAGGATTTGGGGGAGGCCTTTGCCCAGCAGTGGGGACAGTATAGGATAGGAAAAAAAAATACCTAAGGTAATAATTAGTTAATAAAGAACTTAATCAAAAATTTATTTCCCAAAATTCACAGATGCCTAAATTCTTCCAATTCCGATCTACCAATTGCTTCGAGCGATCTATGGATTTGAATTTTGTAATTTGCGAAGCAAACTTTGTAAAGGCTTTCAAATCGCAAACAATTCATAACTAAAAATACAAAGTTGATTCGGATTCTGCATGAATGAAGCTAAAATTTCAATACTGGAAAATTCACAGCGTCGCAAACAACTTTATATTTATAAACTTCGTTACGGTGACTGTTCTCAAACTGAATTAACCGAATGGCCGACTGCTGTGGTTGTAAACCCTCTGTTGTAGGAATCCAAAATATTGTTACTGTTATTCGCAAATAGTTTTCAATTGTCGACGCCGTGTCGGAATGAACATTTTACGATTTCCTTTATGGGAAATCTTTCAGCGCGCTGTCGAAATGAGATTTATTTGGACGTGCGTCATGTGTCGAAATTATGTAAGTGCCGTGAAAACGTGCTACCCACAATTTCATACTTTTATATTATAGATCCACTGCCTCTTGCATGAAACATTTCTTCGTTTATGAAAAACAGCCGGAGAATATTCGTGTGTAAAGAAATGTGGATTAGCTCGCGGAGATTTTATACACATGTAGAGACGTCATATAGATAAGATTACAGCACTTTTAGGGCATATTAACTTCATTATAGTCTTGCTAAAATAAAGTGATTAAACGACGCTAGTTAGCTATATTTTTTGGATAGGTTATGTAGGTTAGTAGTAGCTAGGTAGCTAAAAGAAAAACAATACTACAGCTACCTACTTGTTATCTACCTCCATTAAGTACACTTATATAGAATACTCAGAAAGTTCATAGGCCAACGTGCAATCCTAAATTAAATTCAAGTGGTCCAAACCACTATCAGATGACAGCGCTTATTAAAAAATCACATTTATTATAATACTAGAAATAATAATAATATGGGACAACTTCCACACACGGTCATCTGGTCCCAAACTAGGCTAGAAGCCTGTACTATGGTAACCAGATGATTGATAATCATACTTATATACGCTTACAACACAACCAGACACAGATCAAACAGACATGTTCATGCCCACAAATGTTTGACCTGGCCGTGGATTGAACCCGGGGCCTGCGGCACAGGAAGCAAAGTCACTCCCATCTTTGCCATCGAGGCTGGCGAACCTTACAAATACATTTGTAGGTTTGTCCATTTTATCATTTTCATCACAAAAGCACTCCCACATGCTCTCATCTTTGATATCAAAATAACCCCTATTAATACCTGACCCTTCCTTATATTGTTGAAAAACATCTCGCCTGACAAAAGAAATAATTGATCAAATCTCTCGGACATGAAGGAAACAATACAATAGGTTGTAACCGTACGTGTGTCGTATTTCAGGATCCGTTTACACCACTTACATGATTTACGGTACATAAACTCTTATGTTTTCACTACATACGTACATACAAACAACGGTAGACTCAGTACTGTTTATCTTCATTGACGTGCAAAAGTGTCAGATTATGTCCTATTTGAATAAATCTGTTTGAGTTTGAGTTTGACGCCTTGTTCCATTGTGGTTTGCAGATACTTTTTCTCTCCACTTGCTACGCGTTTTACTTCTGTCACTTTCATCACATTCTTAATAATTATGTGCTCGTCGGTTGCGAGTACTTTTGACATCACTTTGCCTCAACGCAACATTATTTACCCTACCTAGTTTTCACTTAATCATCGATATTGTACTTTCGGGCGATAATGGTAAGGAAATTCTTTTCCTGTCGAGTCTGTGTGTGGCAGCGGCGGTGGATGTCAGTTTATTTTCTGATTCTACAGAAACCGGGTTTGGAACTCCCGATGGCAGGCTGATGTTCAATTATGGATGTCTTTAGTCTGATGATGATGAAATATATTCAGAGTTGAGTAAAGCCTAACTTTTGGTTGACACACAACCTACATTAGGGACTAACTACACTTATTCAGCTCTGTTCAGCTTTTGTTAGAAAACCAAGATATTGTATGAGATTCGTTCCGAATTCAGAAATTCGTTCAAAGCTCGTTCTGTCTGGGTATAAACTCCCAATATGTTTTTAATATGGAAAAATTCTACCAAAACATCACTAAAATCATCCAAAACGTGTAACTACCTAATCTCCATTACTGCTTTACACAGTGAACCAGAATTATCCCATGGTAACCTTTTACGAGGACAGTTTGCCGCGGTCCAACACCGCAACCTACGCAACCTTTATACGGCTACAAGCCGCTCCTCTCGCCCTTACACGGTTATGGGTCATCAAACAAACGCTGCGGGGGTGTGTTTTATACCCTAAACTATCGCATTTACTTTAAATATTTGGATTTTATTGCGCCCATGAAACCTGTTACTGCTGTTTTTTCAAACTTTGGCATTAAAATCAATCACAAAAACTAATTTAATTGGTTTTCTAATGACAGATTCTTAGATAAGAGAAATTAGCTACAGTTACGCCTTGTCGCCGTTGTGGTGGGTGGTAGGTAGCCCGAGATATTTCTGTCCACTTGCTACGATCCTAAAACTCTTACTTACGCTTCTTCTTTTCATCACATTCTTTATACAGTTCTTTATACGGGCTTTGGGTACATTTTTTTTATGATAGTGAGTGACAAGACGAGCAAATCATGTGCCTGATAAGCATCATGTTTGCCCATAGGCATAGCAGCCACCCAGTGTTTTAAAATTCAAAATAACCTGACCATTCACCAGACCATATGTGGGTATTTAGCTACACGCTCATGTCAAAAAAATAAGATTATAATAAATCGGTAAGTTCTAAGATAAGCCGTAAAATAGAGTTAAACCCGTAATTGTCTTAAGTATACAATTTATTACTAAACCCAATTATTAGAACTGAGGTTCAAGAAGCACCATTATTGCAAAGTTTTAAGTGGGCACTCTGCCAGGATACCGATACTGTGGAAAATGTGGCTAGATAACGATGGTATATTACATCGACTGTACACCTAAATAGACTCCAATGTCGCGAGAAATAACGCCAGCTCGATTGGAATAAAGACAATGAAGGTCTTTAAAAATTCGATGAAAAAAACCGCTTCTAGAGTCACTAATTAGGAGATTAGATTGTTCACTAATTAGGTATACGCATAAGCATATAATGATACAAATAAAAATTTAGAAGAGATCCAAGTGATCCCTGTTGGAGATGTATGTAATCCTACAAATAATTCAAAATAAAATTATTTAAAAAGTCATACAACCCGACTGCAATATAAAAAGAATAACTGAAAAGCAAGAAATAATTTTTCGCTACGTGTGGCAGCCGGGGTCACTATTTTTGTGGTTGGACTTTTTCATCCCCGTTTGCCTTACATACAGAAAACTTGTTTTATACTTTTCAGTTAATATTTTTGTAAAGCAGTCGGGTTGTATTGTTTGACTTCTTATAATAATAATTTAATTTATTTCACACATTTTAGTTTTCAATCATATATGCGCTAATTAGAATTTAAAATTATACCTATACCTTATACCGTTTATTAATAACGTTTATTAATTTATTCATTTTATAAACAAACTTTAAGCATAGCCATACTCGTGAGTCGTGAATAGGTAAGCACCTACTCAAGCGTACCTAAAACAGTTTTATCTAGTAAAATACTAATTCTTTCATAGCAGTATGATGTATTGTTGAAATCTGCACAACAAACTCTAGCTATCGATATCAATTTTGTCCTACTAAACAAAGTTTAGTTATAAATTTTCCTCTATTTTTGTTTTCAAGGACAAAATTCGAAAATGAGGTGCACTATGTCCTTTATTCAGGCGAAACAAAAGACACCAGCCCGGAAGCACAGTGAGCCGGCGGGCTGGTAACATGAGAGGTCCTCACAAGTCGAAATCCATCATACTGTTTCAGCTGTAGGCCGTGCCAAAGAAACCTCATGCACACCTACATACCCACATATATACCTACATACATACATACCTACATACATACTCACATATATACAAAATTACATTTACATACCCTCTAAAACATAATCCTCTTCGCAGCCGGGTAAAAATACACGTGGAAAAGTTTGCGATATTGAAGTAATGCTAAAACACTGACTAGTCATAGACATATTTTATGAACGACATGTCATACTCCGCTCTTCTACGGCCTACTTTTGATTCTATTCGTGCTCAGCATTAAAATTTCAGCACAGATCAGATAATAATACTTCGATTTCAGGTAGCGTTCGCAGTGCCGCGCGTAAGACTTTGACTTGACGAGCGATGTGAAGGTATACCCATAGGGAGTAGGGATACGAGACATGTCGGCAATAGTGATACGCACACTGGCATCATCTAAGGTAGAGATGAGCTCCAAACTGGGTTTCGGCAATCTACCTGTTAATTTATGAACAGACATTTAGAGTTTTATTTTGTGAGCAAAAACCAATGTTTGCATCTAATGACAAGCCTTATTAGGGCTAGTTACAAACCTGTGGCCGGTTGGGTCAGTGACTGTGATGTGACCCTGCCTTCTGAATCGATCTCCGGACGTCTTACTTTTCTGCTCGTGATCTGTGTTGGATGTTATATGCGTATAAATATGGGTATCAGTCTTCTGGATACCACAGCACATGCTCCTAGCCTAATTTGGAAACACAAGTGTGAAAGTGGTCCAATGTCAGGTCTATTATTATTATATATGTAGTTAAGACATGTGCCGGTAGGTATATATTCATCCGACGGTATTCCTTTTGTTATGGATTTCGAGAGTTTTAGATATAAATATCCCTTACTACCGTTTCACCTTTCGAGATAAAAGATCACAAAGAGTTTTCGGTCAAAGTCGAGCATACTGATCATTTTACCTTTTATACACCCTTGGATAACTGAGTGAAGTGTATGAACACATACATACGTACATACAATCACGCCTTGTTCCCGTTGGGGTAGGTAGTAGGCAGAGACTATTTCTTTCTACTTGCTACGATACTGACAAACAATTTTCGCTTCTTCCACATTCATCACATTCTGCATGTATCCTCGTCGGTTTTTGGTACTTTTGACCAGGCCTTTCCTTAAGATAACGTCAACTTGTTCATGAAAGGTACACCTAGGTCGACCCCTACCGACTTGACCATTCACACTAGCCTTATACATTTCCTTTGTCAATCTCCTTTTTCGTCCATCCTCTCCACATGTCCGAACCATCTAAGCAATCCTTTCTCTATCTTTGTCACACACACAACACATCTTCTATGAACACAAAAGGGTTAATTCACTGGGTCAATGTCTTACCTACAAAGTGAGACTCAAGTCGTAATGTCAAAGCAGGTAGAAGTGAAGAAGGAAGAAGCTTTATTATTTACAATGTCGTATGAATCTAGGAGCACGGCAGTGCACCCTCCAAGTCTAGCACGGCAGTAGCATACTTTCTTTTTTAAAGGCAAATCGTGGCATTTCGAGCCCCCCTGTAACTTCGTTGTGGATAAAAATAATAGAGGCCTGAATTTTTTGTGACGAGGAGAACATACCATAGATAACTATATCAAAAATATATTTTTAATGCATACGTACGAGTATGTATGCGTAGTGTAGGGATCCATACCTAGATACCTGAACAAAACCCTGCCGCCTTCAGTGAACATACAGCGCCATCTAGTTTCAAACTAAAGCAATCATGTTAATAATCAATTTTATTTTTAATTTTACGGTATTGGGATTTATTCTTTGAATAAAATCGTTTCAAAAAATCTATGGGTATAAAATGAAATCCAAAAAGTGATCACATACTGAAATTCGAACCTTGCTCTACAGCTCCTTGCATACCTGAGCCACGGTTATGTTAGAGTTAACGACAATATTTGGATAGGCATTTCATACGTGCAAAGTATGGAAATATGTATGTATATGTAGGAAATATAGTACCTATGTGTTATTCCAGGGTCTAAGCTACCTACATACCAAATTTCAACCCAATCTGTCTAGTAGTTTTGGTGTGAAAGAGTAACAAACATCAATCCATCAATCAATCTAACCAAAACCGCACTAGATGGATGAAGTTTTTTACATTGTACTGAAAATTGAGATTTATAATATTAGTAGGAAATGGCCATAACTTTTGATTGCGTTAATTTTGAAGTATGGTTTTTTTACAGCCATAAGGGACCACCGACCTGACTATTTTATATTGATTTCAACTTGATTCTACGTGGTGTTACATACTAAATGTAGGTGGTTGGCGTTAACCGTGAATGATTGATTCGTCATTATTGGAATTCCTTGTCGCGCTCCACACTTGTAACTGCTAAGTATATAGGCCCTATTGGCATTTCGTTAATGTATGTTAATTTAGTGATTAAAATTGAGCCTATTATATTGTTATTCACAATTAAGTCACTAAAATATTAAGGCGCCTATAGGAGCCAAACTTCCCTCCATTTCATTTTTTTTACGATATAAAACAACTCCCATACTGGAAAAAGCGATTTTGGAAATTCACATTTAGTCATTTTCATCATAAATAATGTAAATTGCGCGAGCGAGATGGAAGTTTGGCTCTAAACTTCGTTAACTGTAATGTTTAAGCACTAGTTTTTAGTGGATCGTTTGACTTCAAACATGTCATACTTAGTTCATACTATCATACATACATACATATACATACAGTCACGCCTTGTTCCCGGTGGGGTAGGCAGAGACTATTTCCATCCACTTGCTACGATCCTGACATACAACTTTCGCTTCGTTCACTTATATTATCATGTCATACGCAAATATTAAATCTCATATCTAATAAAATGGGCGGGGTCGGTAGTCGGTAGTTGGTATCACCACGGGGGTGTCACTCCACTGTTTAGGTATGAACGGCCGACGACCCTCTTCGGATAGGGTCGGACAAATGGTTGCCACTCGCCTCGCACGCATGACGCGTCGCCCGTAGTTATATAATATGCCATCAAAAACAAAACTTGGTAAAATAAAACAAGTCTTGCAACTCAGTTCTTCTACTGTAAAAAGTTGTGAAATCCATGTCCAAATCGGTTACTTTATTAAGTCCCTACTTAAGGGACCTTCTGTCTTAAGTTATTACGTAATTAGCTAACCTAACAACATCTTATAGTGACCATATCAATATTAAAAATATTGTCTCTTAAGTGATGTTTCTGTACGTTAGTACTATAATTTATTCTGTGGTATCACTTCATAACAAAAGCCTAGTCTTCAGGTTGAGTTGTGTGTTTCAATAAAACTTATGTTAGATATTTGAGAAAATCATTGGAAAATAGAAAACAGCAATAAACCAATGCGTATTATTGCTAAGAAATGAAGTTATCCTGAAAGAATAAACACTTTGAAGTTAAGTTTTTGTCTAGGCTATATCTAGCCTTATAATTATTATATTATTATCTATTATTTATCTATCCAGAGTCCAGACCAGTTTAGATTGACTTCCTTAAAATCATGCATACTGTATTGACTTATCACAGTAACGGCCGATCCAGCTGCGAAGTTGACAGTTTCATCAGGAGGCGGTCATCCGTCACTCTCAGCTGCCGGCGGCGCCCGTTATCGAGATTCACCTCCTAACGTGCTCTGATTTCCTAGTACGTTTACACAAATTTAACGGCATTTCCCTTAACAGATTTATGTAACTTTCGGGACTGGGAGCCATTGACTTTCTTTACAAAAAATACATAAAACCACGGTAAAATTTCCTTGTCATCAAAAACCTAGAAACGCCTATGATTTTTAGTATCAAGCACAATATAGAAACAGCATTTGTCACACTCCTTGTTAGGCTATTACATACCAACTTGAGATACTGTTAAAGCAAGTCATGTTATGACATCTAACAGTTCAAAGCATCGTGTTACAATTATGCTTTTTAGTTGTAATTGGCAATTCCGCATTCATATAACGTTCGAGGCTTAAGGTTGGGGAATTTATGTTTTCCAAGAGTTCATTTCAGTGTATCCGGTAACTGAAAATATTGTATAAATAATGGAGCGGAATAGGTACACAAAAATAAAAGGGATGAATAATTGTAAATGCATGGAACTTTTTGTCATGTTTTTGAAAATAATTCCATTGCATCTATGGCGTCCATTACACGATAGGTTTTGCTGATAGTTTTGCCACGTTCAGGGCGATGCTTTATGGTTAACCTTGAAATTAGTCGTTCGTCACTCAGTATCAATCATGGTTGATGGCACTTGATTGTCGTCTGACCTATCGTCTAATGGACGCCTAACGTATGAAACACTATATTATAGTATTTTGCAATTATTGTCTGTAACCATTTCCGTTAGGTACTAGGCGATCAGAGCGTGACAGGAAGTTAATCTCTATACTGGCGTCAGCGGTAGGAGTGAATGGCTGACGCGAATGCATTCTAATGAATCCTTCTAAAATTAACATTGTTGATAAGTAATTAACTGTTAAAGGTTAACTTACTGTTTATCTTTAGCAGTCTCTTTAGAGCAGTATCCTAACTTAATTTTAATAATTACCATTCGTTATACCAGTAAACAAAATTGTTCGCCGACTTACCCGCACGGCATATATGACCACTTTCGTCCTGACTTTAACCATTTACACGTAAATATTATAAACTCAATCAATAGCCCAAAGATATTAACACACTGAAACCATTTAAAGCCAATTGGTTTTTTATTGAAACTGCAATTATTTTTATGAGGTTATTGCCGTATGAGCGCTTTGAACAATGGAAACACATTTTCATTTCAATAACAGAAAAGATGTTTCAAGGTACCGACGATTCAAATAAGAATTTCGTTTGGATTCTTTGTTGTTTTATTCTTAACGTTTTATTGGATTTCACGTCGAATTTCTTTTCTTTCAGAGATGTTCTCTCATGAAATGTACCTATATTACAATATTACATTGTGGCAGTCAATTTAAGTCTATGACTAATTTCAGCCGTAGCACGTCAACTGCTGAACATAAGCCTCCCCATAGATTTCCTTTCGCATCGCAAGGAATATTTTTGTATCTTAATATCCGTGCCAATAGCAGAGCGCATAATCCCTAGCGAATTTTAATAAAATCGATTCAGAGGTAAATAATCGTGAAACAGGTCTATAGTCGATGTATTCATATTAACTCAATGAATATAAGTTCACACGAGCGGATAGAAAATAACACGGGTCGTCAATAAATAGTTCATTCGGCACCCCGCCCTGCCCCGCTTGGTTCTAGGCCGCGCTCCTACGGTCCTGTAATGCAAAGGTTTACGATATCATAAATATTTGGTTTTCGTGTGTCCCTCCTGCTCCCTCGAGAGCGGAGATGTATTACAACCGCTCTGTGCTTTGGTTTCAAATTTACTTATACTAATGGGATTAAGGAAAACTTCATCATCATCTCAGCCGTTGGTAATCCACTACTGAACATAGGGCTCCCCCATACAGGGGGGTTTGCCAACACTCGACACGCTTGGCCGGCGGGTTAAAGCGGAGCGCGGAGCGCAGTTCAATGGTTTTTTGCAGAGGACGCTGCTGCCCATCCTCTGGATCTGTTAATCCTTAGCCGGCTCTTACGACAACCACGGGTAGAGTAGAGGGAGTGGAGCACTATTCTAAAGCCGGTAACTCCACGGCACACTTACTATCGTGGCTGCCTATTTAAAAAAGCCTTGTAATTAAATAATATTGCCCAAAAATTTACATGCGGATATAAATGCTGGACCTGGCTGGATTGGCTAAGTAAATAAATTTAATTATAATTTTTTTTTTTAGGTTTTGAGTTAATTTAAATTTATTCGATTTGATATCAATTTTTTTACTTATATTCTATTTCTATATCCTAGGAATGAGTTTAACAATACAATTAATTATGTATTTTCTCAATTTAACTTACAACCTATACAATAATTTTAAAATGTTTAAAAGAGGAATAACCCAAGCGAAGGGCTCTGGTGTCTATAGTTCAGTTTAAATACTATGACGTACAACAACACTAAGCGTCCTTTCAGACGAACGTCGGCGCGGCGTCAACGTAATGCGTCGCTCACGCTGCGGCGAAATATGTATAAAAAATTACATAGAATACACACGGACCGCATTTGACCGTCAGCGTTTGACATATTATGCCATACTGCGAACGCGAACGTCACGCGGGTCTACGCGTCGCTCGTTCGTCTTTCTTCTATGACGCTAAGCATATGAATCTTGTACCTAAGTATAACTTGTATATACCTACTTACATGCCTAGCA
Organism: Hemistola chrysoprasaria; assembly: GCA_947063395.1. Taxonomy (NCBI): domain Eukaryota; kingdom Metazoa; phylum Arthropoda; class Insecta; order Lepidoptera; family Geometridae; genus Hemistola; species Hemistola chrysoprasaria. The sequence continues at coordinate 2,244,320 of OX346709.1, read as the reverse complement.
TCCTTGGCTTATAAGGCTTAATTTATAAGCTGTAAACATACTTTGTAGCGGGTGAAACCGCGAGGCACAGGTAGTATTTTAAGAACGACATGAAAGCCAATAGAAACATGATCCAAGTCGCGGAGCTATAAGCGAGAGCACCACAAAGACCGGTCCGTACACATTTACCTGAACGAGCGGTCGTTCTTCGCCTTTCAGACTAGGGTTTATCGTTCTCCATTCCTTACACTCGTCCGTATTGTAAGGAGAGATTTAAGGGAATACCTAGACAGGTACTCAAGTAACTATTAGTCTCCATAACAGACGGTTTTTTTTTGTTTCTCATTAGATACAATGTTTGCGCATAACTTGACATCAACTATGACATAATGTGTAATTATTGTGTTGATTATTTGGGACTGTCTCGGTTGCGTAGTTGGCGCATGCTCGACTGCCAATCAAGAGGTCCTGGGTTCGATCCCCAGGTCAGGCAAAGTGTTAATTATTGGATTTTTCCTTTAGGTATTAACTCAATAGCTGCCTGGAGTCTGGAACTGTGCCCGGTAGATGGCAATAGGCTCGCCCCATATTACATGGAACCAATAACATACTGGCGAAATGTGGGTGTATCTACTATGGGACTGAGTCCTGGGTACACCTCTGCCTAAAAGGCGTGAAGGTAGGTTATGTTTATGTTATTATTTGCAATATTACTAAAATAATAAACGAATCCCATTTTAACTTTCACATCTGAGAGAATAAATAAAGTTCTACTTTAATATCGTGAAGCAAGGTTTCGTTTAATACCTTTTAGCATATGCAGCGCTTTCCTATCGGAAGCAATTACGTGCCGGTAAGGCGTACCAGCCTACAGCGGGGTGTGAGAGAAAATTGTCACCACGTCTGATTAATGCAATCTAGCGCTTTAAATCGTGTATGCTATTAAAGAGTGGTTTTTATGTAGTTGAAATTTATCTCCATGTCAGAATTACTGTGTTCTATTTGCTAAAAAAAGTGAAACAATTGTAACTCTAAAATCGAGTCAATCTAAAACTGCATCAAAGGAAAATGGCAAACGAATCGTAACAAAAAGTTCCAAAATGAATATCAAACGTGAAAGAAACCACAAAACCACTAAGTTTGCCGCCAGCATTGCGGTCGGACGAAGTTTTTATTTGTACTATAACTTCGTTCCTAAAGTAGTTTCTGTGACGTGAGTTGATTTTCGAGTTCAAGAGTTGTCCGGCAAGGGATTGGGGGATTGAAAAATTACTGTTACATTTTTCTTTCTGAAAAAGGGGTATTAATAAAAGAGTTGCAAATAACAAGGTGATGTGGGCTCTATAATAAAAACTTGATGAAGGGATATTTTAATTGTAGTCTTTTTAATAGATTTACTTCAATTTAGTTGTGCAAAAACGTAACAAAACTGTAACTTAGCCAAATAATAATTTCCGTAAAGTTCCGAAACAGTTTCTAACAGTGTTAGAACCTGTCGATACCAGGGGAACATAACTTGACGGAGATGCCCAGACGAGGTGTGTTTGTGGCTTCCACTTCGCTAACTTAAATTGCGGCTAATGCACCTGTGCACCTGTAGCTCTAGAGTTTTACTACTAACAAACAATTTTAAAGTAAGGTACGAACGTCAGCATTTTTATAACCATTCGCTTTCACCACACTTTTGGTTATATGTACAAGCTCTTCTATGTAGAAAAAATCCAGGCTTCCAACTAATTACTATTTATTATAATAGGGTCATAAAGTTCCCTTTATATGTAGGTTACCTAATATTCTATCTACTAGTATGTAACGTGTTTATAGTCTCGAGGGAAATTAGCGTTCATTCGCTCACTGACCTACTGCCGCTGCCGTTTGAGGTGGGAACGTGACGAAACCGTCACTAACAAATTACTCATTTATTATGAACTCCTAGCTGTGCTCCTAGTAAGTAGGTACGTGTTGAGTTGTGAACTTCTTCGTAGCCCTAATAATCGTAGATGACTTAATTACTTTTTTCAAACATGCGTGGAAATATTGTCATTATTTTCGAAAAAATAACACGATGTATCGAATTTACGGACAAAGATAGAAAGGGTCTCTACCGCTAATCGTTAATGGTTTGTAAGAAATATTTGCAGGCATGTCATGGGGATCGTTTATCTTCTTTCTCGCCCGAACGAAATGCATCTGCTGTCTTTTTTTAGTCATTATTATGCACTGCCATGAAAGGCTGAAAAAGATGAATCGTCGTATTCGCTCTTATCTTACTTATACATATTATATAATCTAATAAATATTTTTATGTTTTTATTATAACAAACAAAAATCCACGACCTAGTTCGTAAATAGGTATAAACATATTTTTGCGATCAGAGTTTATTTATCTGTTTCGATTCCTTCGATCTTAACTTGGACGTTTTTCTTTTTATGTCAAAAAATTGTCAAAATATGGTGTGTGGAAGTTGTCCATTATTATTATTATTATTTGCCATAGATTATAGATAGATATTATATTACTATTCATGTAGTTTTATTTGCTTCACTTACTTGCTATTCAATTATTTTGGTGGTACGAAGCTATTTATTAAGAGGTATTCAATCCGTAATCTAGACTTTTTTTTAAGTATGTTGTAAACAAACAAATGATGAATTCAATTAATACACCAGTCCTGGGGTAAAGTTATTTATAAAAGCTCGCTAGATGATTTCTCCTCTGGGAAATTAATGTCGTCCACAATTTTATTCCATTCTATGTTAATTCTCGGCATTTCAACAAATATTTTCACTCTGCTGTTGTTTCATGTGTAATAGATAGAACACATCGTTATGCAGCGCATTTATAATTCCCATCAGTTGTCGTTCGTTAGCTGAATTTACAGCGCAGTAAGCTCTCCCTGACGTACGACCTGTCACATCCCCCGCTTGTTTTATTTTAAACCGCTTTTTCCGCTGGATTGTCACTCTTTTTAACTGGCCTTTTTGCGCACTGTACCGAGTTTTTATTTACTCGGACTAGGTACTAGGTAATAAAAGTTTTAGTTTAGTTGCGCGGCAGGGACGGGGCAATTAACATCAGGAGTTGACTGTTTGTTTTTTCTCTTCCCCAAAAACATACGTTTAAATAGTATTTAGAGAATAAATATACTATTTATTGTTATTTGTGTACATTAGAAAATATTGGTAAGTAATTACAGAATAGCTTTGTTAGAAAATAAAAAAAGCGAATAAAATAATATTAAAATTCTTAATGCATGTGCATTAAGTGTTTGTTACCAGTTTATGACAGAAAAACTAAGCAACCTAACGATTTTGCTAAATAAGGTCGCTTAGAAATCAATATATTCTTTATTCTTTATATACTTATTAAATAAAGTTAACTTAGAGGCGCGGGATAACCGGCTATAGAACAGTACCCCACCGTCTCTGCCCGTGGTTGCAGTATGAGTCGGTTATCAGAACCAGAGGATCTTTATAAGTATCAGAACTATGCTGCCCGCGTCCTCTGCGTAAAATCCATCAAACTGCGCTCGCAAGCGTTGCGAGTATTGGCAAAACCCTCCTCACTTTGGGGAGGCCTATGTCCAGCGGTGGACTTCTGCAGCTGAAACGATGATACTATGAACTGATGAACTACATAGATAAAACTTCGTACTCTTCTCGAAAAACCCTGTAAATATTTTATGCCCCATATGATTGGAGTACACAAAAAATAACAGGTCCGCCATATTGGTTTTAGAATGACGTCACTTAGCTAACCGTGCATTTTAATCCAAACTAAACGTGTATATTTCAATGTAAAATTTTATCTCAATAGTTGCAAGATTTGACTCGATCATATAAACATTACGAAGTCATGAAAAAACTTTGTAGATAAATATTGAAGTACATTGCAGCGGGTGAAATTGCGGTGTATTAGTATAAATACAGATACCAATGTACTCTGTCAAGAAATCATCGAAACCCAGAGAAGTAACAAAAAGCTTGACATTAGCAATAATGTGCCCCTAAATCTCTTACAAGATATTGGAAGTGAGGCATCAGTTATCCGGCCAGCTTCTCAACGTAGAGATCATTTTGTCTTCTCTTTCACTCTTTGGAACGACGATAATAACGTAAAACAGAAATGTACTATATACAATTAAGTAGTAGGGAGTATCAAATGATAAGAGATGAAAAGTAAACCGAAAGAAATATTTGTAATCTTAGATCTCTCTCATGTCGCGTCGTTACCGTTTTGGGTACGCATCCCTAAAAACCAAACTAATACTCCCCGAGTCACAGTGTCCAAAGAAATAAAATACTGTTTGGTCGATTGTCACAGTTAAAAATTCCCAAAGGTATCGTGGGGTCCTCACACCTCGACTATTTCGAGAACCCGGCACCGGCCCCCGGCCATTTCTGAGACGGTATTTTTAAAACAAGATAAGGTAGAGGTAACATTTTCTCGTAACCGCGATGTGTGAATCCTGGAAGATATTGCCGAGCGATACGAGAGCATATTAATACCTCCAATTCTGCCATTTAATTAGATCTTTTCTTTTAAGTAAGTATGTATTAGGTGCTGATCGTGATTATTGGTACCTGAAAACTATGAACAAAATATGTTTGCAGTGGTTATTGCTCCCGGCAATGTGAAAACCACGCCTAGTTGGAAATCGTCCAGGTATAGTTGATTGCTATTATCTATTGTAGTCAAGGTGATTCGTAAATACTTAAAATCTTTGCACAATTATTGTAATATTTCTGTAGGTGGTCCTATAGGTGGGTACCAAGCAGAAACAGCAGGCACCCACATTTCAACCAGACTCTACCACTATCACGCTTAAAGATCCGTAACAGCTTCTTCCTCAGGCAGGACAGCCTTAACGTGAAGATTAATCCCAAAATTAGGGTAGAGCGGTGGGAGAAGTATTACCCATGCATGCAGAGAACCACCTGGTGGCGATCTTCCCTGGCCTATTTGGAAGTCCTCAAACAGACATCGAGCTGGTGTCGGAAAATTAATAGAAAACCGGCCCCCTTATTACGCACAGCAGTAAAAGTGTGGAAAGCTTTTATTTGCTTAATGTCTGCTGTCAACTGGCATACAAAAATGACGTTTGACAGCAAAATTTACTGCTGTTGTTACGCGATTGCATGTTCGTAATACCACCCGGGTTAGGTAGGGTTTCTATAGCGACAAGTGTGACTGTGGGGCTGTCCAATTAAAGGGCGCACCTTTTGCAATGTCCCACAGCAAGTACCGATGAAGGACCTTTTCCAAGCAACCCAAAACGCCGTAGATCTGGCAAAATACTGGACTAAAGTATTATAAATATAAACCATTGTAGCTCGAAAAGAAAAAGATGACTGTTTCCTTGCTTCCCAGTTGCAAAGTGACGGGACAGTACAAAATTGATAAACAGATAGAAACGCAAAACTACGGATTACACCACACAAATACTGTAAAGTTCGCATATTACAAGTGCAAAAATAAAGTGTAAGTCTGTGTACGTAAGAGCTAACAAATCACTATAACCCCCAGGCGTAGTCCCGACACATCGTTTCAATTTGTATGAAAGCACGTAGGTTTGTCTAGCCTCCGGTCATCGCTGTCCCGCTTTGTTCACTTACACGATATCAGTCTTGACAACATTGTGCCTAGAGTTGTGACAACCGTGTGACATCACCCTGCCACTCTGCCACCACTAATCCGGTTGATTGTAGACCTACGAATAATTGTAGACACAAGACAATTCAAAGCGCCGCTTTAAATTTTATAGCATGAAAATAAAATTGCGAATAAGTGCCGGTGGGGTCGACTAGTTTATAAGGCATCGTTGGGGTTCAAACATGTCATAGTTCATGTAATGTCAAGCGCAATCATTGAAACTAATGAGAAAAGAAAAGCGGGGCACCTTGGCCAAAGCATGACCCCACAACCACCACCACCACCTTATTTCTCTTTTCTGTTAGTTTGTAGTGATTAATAAATTATCCGGTTTAAGGCTATCTATCATATAAAGGTAATAGCAAAATTTGGCTCTAGGACCTTATTTGTTCAATTCGGAAAAGTCTACATTAACACACTACGCGAACTCCACTAACACCGTATTAAAATACCAACGAATTTAGGTAAAGCATCATACAGCATTTAGGTCCTGACTTTAAAATATAGGGTTTTCCGATAGGGACGGGTCGGTGTTGATAGTCTGTGGCGGCCATGTTGTTTTGGCGGGATCTGTCAAATCTGTTGTTTATTATTCTGTCATTGATGCCAAATCATCATGGCAAGTTACACGAATGAGCAGCACGTCCTAATGATAAAACTTTATTATCAAAATGAGGGTTAATTAGTGCAAACGTTAAACCTGGCAGTAGAACAAATGAAGCCCTACACATTTCTTGTACGTTCTTCCAGTATAGTTAGATATCCTTGCATAGTACATCCTGTCCTTATTAGCTTCATTCACAATGCGTAGATGTATATTTTTAAGGACTATATGACTTGATTGGAGACCACGGACCGACAAGCGTAGCTTAGGACCGATGACATAGTAAAGACCGCTGACAGGAACACGCTGTATGCAAGCTTATAAATTCTATAAATTATTTGAATGAACATTTTGTCAAAGTGAATTGCAGTTATATAAAATTCCCTTTTGCAGGAAAAAATTCCCACTCAAAGACCGGTTAAATTAACCAATCAATACCACAACAAAAATGACAAACCTTTGTCATTTTTACCCCAATCCTTGAGTGCTTGTCTGCATTTTATTGCCTCGAAAACTCCTCCAAGCGTTTAGAACAATGAACGTCCCACCTCCCCTTTGATGCAAATGAAAGTATATTCATCCACGCACGTTGTCATAAACACTGCTCAATTTGCACCTTATATCAGCGTAATAAAAGCCACAATGTTACGTGGTTTGAATAGTACTGTGCAGCAAATTGCGTGTTATACAAATTCAAGCTTAATGTCGTGGAAATAAGGTGCATATGAGAAAATGTGGTCCCGTGTGCCTTATCTCGTGGGATTACCTTGACTTCCGTTGGCCGCTGGCGCCCTGGTGCTCAGACAGAGTAAAAATTGATTTTTAATGTGTCTAGGGAAAAAGAACACCATTTATTTATCTCTTTTCTGTTAGTTTGTAGTGATTAATAAAATATTTGGTTTAAGGCTATCCTATCATAGAAAGGTAATAGCAGAAATTGGCTCTAGAACCTTATTTGTTCAATTCAGAAAAGTCTACATTAAACACACTACGGGAACTCCACTAACACCGTATTAAAATACCAACGAATTTAGGTAAAGCATCAAACAGCATCTAGGTCCTGACTTTAAAATATAGGGTTTTCCAATAGGGACGGGTCGGTGTTGATAGTCTGTGGCGGCCATGTTGTTTTGGCGGGATCTGTCAAATCTGTTGTTTATTATTCAGTCATTGATGCCAAATCATCATGGCAAGTTATACGAATGAGCAGCAGGTCCTAATGATAAAACTTCATTATCAAAATGACGGTTCGTTAGTAACCGAGGCTGCAAGAGCCGTGCACAGACGGAAGTTGAACAATTTTATTGTTAAATTTCTATCTGACAGTGCGTCCGTGCTGATGTCTCTATCAAATAGACATACCACTAACAAACTAATCATCGGATGCCATCAGGCCCTGGAAGAAATATCTTCGACTGAATTATTCTCCAGTGGATAAAAGGACACAGCGGATCACTTGGAAACGATGCTGCGGATGAAATGGCGAGGAGAGCATCTGGGACGACAGTGACCGGCCCGTACCTACTTCTTGTTATACCCTTCTCACAGTTTCATTACGTGGATCCGCCAGAGATCCGTTGAGCTCCATAATCAAAGATGGGTACAAACAATAGACTGCAGACAATCAAAATCAGCTTTACCCGCTTTAAACACGTGGCTAAACAGAAAGAACCTTAAAATAATGATAGGGACTATAACACAGGTCACTGTCCCTTGAACAAACTTTTATTCACTAAAAACGCCACAGACATTCCTCTTTGCAGAGGCTGTTTCAAGGCGGAAGAAAGGGTTGCCCACGTAGTCCTGGAATGCGAGGCAGTAGCCCTTCAACGTGAACAAATCCTCGGAACAGTGAGGTCACTCCGCGAAGCCTGCGAAGTTTCCAGGAAGCTTCTGAGCTTCTGGGCGGAGTTAGGCTGGCTAAATTAGCCAGGACTTCACACACAACGGACCAGATAAGAATCAAAGTGCGGAAAAGGAGTCCACTTTACATTTCAGTTCAGTTAGTGCAAACGTTGCGCGCGTTGCGCCGATTTTACGACAGACACGGTGGCCTTTCATACATACATTTTCTTTCATACATGATCATACATACATACATTCACGCCTTTGTCCCGAAGGGGTAGGCAGAGGTGTACCCAGGACTCAGTCCCATAGTAGATACACCCAAATTTCGCCAGTATGTTATTCGTCCCATCCAATAATTAACACTTTGCCTGACCTGGGGATCGAACCCAGGACCTCTTGATTGGCAGTCGAGCATGCGCCAACTACGCAACCGAGGCAGTCCCAAATAATCAACACAATAATTACACATTATGTCATAGTTGATGTCAAGTTATGCGCAAACATTGTATCTAATGAGAAACAAAAAAAAACCGTCTGTTATGGAGACTAATAGTTACTTGAGTACTTGTCTAGGTATTCCCTTAAATCTCTCCTTACAATACGGACGAGTGTAAGGAATGGAGAACGATAAACCCTAGTCTGAAAGGCGAAGAACGACCGCTCGTTCAGGTAAATGTGTACGGACCGGTCTTTGTGGTGCCCTCGCTTATAGCTCCGCGACTTGGATCATGTTTCTATTGGCTTTCATGTCGTTCTTAAAATACTACCTGTGCCTCGCGGTTTCACCCGCTACAAAGTATGTTTACAGCTTATAAATTAAGCCTTATAAGCCAAGGATGCTAGGCATGTAAGTAGGTATATACAAGTTCTCCAACTAACTCCGTAACATCGCCAGATCCAGATTTTTGAAAGTGCTAGTTCCGTTGGTTGACCACGCGGCGTCATCGCGGGTTCCACCCGTCGACAATGAGTACATGGCCTTCTTCTAGGAATTTGACACAATCCTATGAAAAAATTACCAAATCGATGTTTTGTATTTTCGTGCTTCCTCCGAATATAATTAACCCATTCTATAAATTTATATCCTGATATTTTTATATTGTGATGTAACACTATGTCCCTGTCATTTTAATTTATCACATTTTACTGTTGAAAGGTACGTGTTTCACGCAATCCACTTTTAGTGGCGAGACGACTAGACAACTGTCCAAGGCGACACGACAAATGTGTACTGGCTTCCCAAAATGGAAAGCTCAAATTAGGTCCCATTAGGTCCACCTATGTCAGTAAAGTTATTTGTTGCCTCGGTCGCACGCGCCAGTTGTTGAATAAGCGCTGGAAGGAACGTAACCTATTTCTATTTACTAGAGATTAATTACTATTTTGGTGAAACATTTCTTAATCTAAATTAAGCAATAACAACACTACGTAAAAAGATTTCAGATTGAATTCGTTAATGTCATAGTGTGTCTATGTCCATCACCTCGTCACTTTTACTGGCATTTTACCGTAAAGTTTATTCGGGACAAGTCCTTTGTAATGTCATTGGGAGGAACAATGTTCCAAATGTCGGGATTGTTACCGGTAATTTATTGAAACAAGATATCAGTGGTTATGATATTAGTATAATTAATATATCCGGTATTCGTTTCAACCCTTTGTGGATTCTGACCTTATTTGTATCATACTTCGGCCCTTTCTCGTTGAGGTCGTTGTTTGATAAACTACTAAAGGAATGTTCACATTTAGCAACACACAGCGAGACTTAGCATTCGAAATATGACATGATCTATGGACGTGTTCATATTAACCGTGAGTAATTGTATTGTTACCGTGGAGTTACCGGCTTTATAATACTGCTCCACCCTCTACCCGTGGTTGCCGTAAGAGCCAACTAAGGGTTAACACATCCAGAGGACGGGTAGCTCTGCAAAAAAACATCGAACTGCGCTCGACAACCCGCCTGCCAAGCGTGTCGAGTATTGGCAAAACCCCCTTTATGGGGGAGGCCTAAGTTCAAATTACCAACAAATTACCAACGGCCGAGATGATGATTATGATGAATCGTATTGTAACGACAAGTGACGGGTACGAAATGTTCTTGAGTGGGAGGGTACCTGTACTTTGTACCAACGGCACACCCCGGACACTCGACTCAATCCCATACAAAAGCCACGCTATAACTACCTACTACACAGACACTGCATACATGGAGTTTTGTACACGTGCAAGAGTGTACGTGAGGTGATTTCCCATAGAAGCGGGGCTCGTGGAGAGCTCAATCTCGCTGGCGGGGTAAGGTCCGATTGGTGGGCGGATGACAGTGTCCATTCTATACGTACTCGTAGTATTATTATCTGTTCTGTGCCTACGGTCCAGACGATGGAGCGAAGGCCACGAGGTGAACAGTAAAGCGACCATTAGGTAGATATATTATCCAATTTTCGGAGCGATTACACTATCATTACAATCTCGCTCAAACTGTATTCATACGAAACCGCGAATGGCGTTTTATTAGGACAAAGCCTTACTTTATAATAAATTACGAGTAGTAAGCAGCCAAGGAAAAGTGTAAAGAAAAACAACCACGGCTACTTGTCGTTGCACCAGGGAGGACCTTTACAACGCCTCAAAAACTACTGAGCTAGCGCAGTATCCATCAATGAACCATTAACCATTGACACTATACGAAGGCTCTGAAAAATGACGTAGGCCGAAAATTCGATACGAATATAGTGTAAGTCGAAAATTAGGCACTTGTTTAGGCAGTTGATGTCTTTCAAATCGTAGTATCGTGTCTGCACAGATGAGGTTCTGGCTTCTCGAAAATAGAAATCTCAAATTAAGTCCCATTAGATCCACGTACGTCAGTAAAGTTAATTGTTGTCTCGTTCGCACTTCGATCTTAGGTACGTCTTTTTATCTTTGTTGTTTCAAATTTCACATGCCAGTTGTTGAGTAAGTGCTCAGAGAACGTATCCTATCTTCCCTTTTCTTGCAATATGTACTCCAATGACTGTGCGGTCTGCACAGTCATTGGAGTACATATTGGAGTATGCCTGTGCAGTGGTAGGTACGATACCAGTTGCTAGTTATTATGAACACTCCTTTACATATCATTTAATTACGTCCTTGACTGAGTACCCTGACACCTCACTTATCCTTCCTTGTTTGCTTGTTCGCCTTAAATTACCTACGAACTGATTGATGTTTGTAGTTGTGTGGCTACGTCCGCCGCCTGTCTACCAAGTCTACCTCGCAAACTGGTCAATTATTTTGGATGGATTGTTTAAAGTTAAAGTGCCATTTGTGACCGAACTACCTTGGAAGTTGGAACAAGAATTTACTCTTTGAAAGTTTCAGTTCTGGCATCTGTAAAGGTTTAACTACAGTTTGAAGGACTTGAAGTACAATTTAATCACCTCTATGATAGTATTTTCTAGAATACTACTTTGGAAAAAAGATGAATATTATAAAGTACGTTATAGGTCTCCATTGTTCAGTAATTAATTGTTAAACTTACATTAATTTATCATAGAAACTATACGATGAATTTCTTAAGCTATAATGAATTGACTGCCTCGGTGGCGTAGTGGGCGCATGCTCGACTGCCAATCAAGAGGTCCCGGGTTCGATCCCCAGGTCAGGCATAGTGTTAAATATTGGATTTTTCCATTAAGAATTATCTCAATAGCTGCCTGGAGTCTGGAACTGTGCCCGGTATATGGCAATAGGCTCGCCCCCTATTACATGGGACTAATAACATACTGGCGAAATGTGGGTGTATCTACTATGGGACTGAGTCCTGGGTACACCTCTGCCTGCCCCTTCGGGAAGGAGGCGTGAATGTATGTTATGTTATGTTATAATGCAACTCTTACGTATTATTTTTGAGAAATAAACTATTTACTCATGTCTGAGGAGGGACGAGAACATTGCAGAGGACTGTGTCGAATTCATAAATTATTACTAGGGATGTGATATACTTGAAATATTCAATACCAGGGCATTCCAAGGACGAGTATGACAAAATACTAGGGTAGAAAACCAGGTTTTAAAAATCTTTATAGTATTTTTATTTCCATAGGAACTTGAATCGTATTTTGTGATTGTTACAAATACGATTATGTTGTATGAATTTGACTGCCTTGATGGCGTAGTGAGCGCAAATTTGATTGCCGAACATGGGGTCCCGGGTTCGATCCCCAGGCAAAGTGTTAAATATGGGATTTTCTCAATAGCTGTGTGGAGTCTGGAACTGTGCCCCATAGATGGCATTAGGCTTGCCCCCTATCACAAGGGAGCAATAACATACTTGCAAAATATGGGTGTACCTACTATGGGACTACATCCTGGGTACGCCTCTGCCTACCCCTTCGGGAAATAGGCGTGATTATGTTAAATTATTATATGAATTTGAAATACATATACCCAAAAAAAATACATATACCTAAACAAATTATTTACTCCTACTTTAAAAAAATATACGCAATAATATGTCCTAAAGTAATAATAATAGATATAAGGATGAATGTTCCCGACCCGATCGGATGGCATGGGCACGCGAACGCAATCCCCGCGCGCCCTACTCACCTACTGAGCACCGAGTCCCGCGAGCCGCGAGCCCTGCGCTGCTTTCAATGCGTCTAGCCACGGCGCTCAAATAGAACGTATTTCTACAGTAATTACTACAGGAAAACTAGTATTTTATGATTAAGGTACAAAATTGAAAAAAAAAAATCAATACTTTGAAGCGATTTTTAATTCACAAACGATTGTGTTTCTTTTTGATATGGTTCGTTTTCTTATGCACGTATTTGTTTCGAAGTCTTCGCGCATCCGACTACAGCTCGTACTTTCAAGTACTTGCAAGTATTTTTGCGGGTACGAAGTAAAGCCCTGGTACCGTAAATACCTCTCACCTCTAATTGTTACCACACATTTTTACCACACATTTGTGGCAATAGGCTAGCGTGCCTCTTAACTAATAACACCTAATTTTTTATTTAGTGCCTATCACAAGGATTTAAAACTTTATGAGCCCTCGGAAGTAAGCCGATATTGTTCTCATGACAATAACGGCTAACTTCCGAGTGTTCGATCGTATGGTCTGTTATTACACATGACACACGACATCCACACCCCGAGCCGAGTTCGCAAAGCATACGGTTACATGTAAAAAACACCGGCCATATGTTATAAGAACCGTTTCGGGTCACGTTCTATGTCACACCTTTTTTTTTTTTTTTTAACCTTGTGGAAATGCATTTACGCATACTTGTCCGCCAGGGGGAGGCAGGCGAGTTATGTCGGGATCGGCGAGAAGCGCCCATACCGACTAAAACCACACGGTGATCAGTCCTTCGCCATATGAGGCGGGATAGGGTCGCGCTAGCATTCACTATCCCGCCTCGGCGGTTGGCCCCTAGGCCCCGGCCCTTGAAGGGATGACCATGCTCACTTGGCCATCCCTCAGTCTTGTGGAGCTATGAACTATGTCACACCTATGTTTACTAAAGATATACTTCTTCAACCCATCACAACGTTCTAGCGTATATTCTCAATTCAATATATCACTTAAAATATTCAATCAAAGCGCTAAGCTCTCCGATATATGTAAATCCTAATAAACTTGTGCATACGGTACCGTGAGAGCTCACAAATTGAGTGATACCACGTAAACATAGATCGTAACATGTTTACGACAGCGATATAACGTGAACGTTACGATGCGCTTCGTGTACTCGCTGTGCACGTTACACCTTTGTTTGAGAAACTTTTCATTAAACATCAATAAACAGGGTTACTAGGAATCAGTTACCATCATCTTAAAAAGTCATTAAGCTCAATCTGGAACAACTGTCACCGTGGGGTCGAACTATGAAATCATAAAAAATATTACATACGTTTTGTTCAATGTCATGAAGCATTTTCTTTAAGCTGATTTCAGAGTTGGTTCCATAGTTTGCAGTTATTCCAACGAGGAACATCAAATACATATTATAATATTGGAGGGTTGCTATAGTATTTATAGTTTTAGCAAACTATAAGTACAATAGTATAGTAGTACCGCTTAATTTTAAATTAATTTAATTTATTTTGGCTCAATTTAATTTCGTTTTTAACTATGAATTTATTTAATTTAAGTACTTATAATTACGTGAATATAAACTGTTAATTAATTTGCTATGTAATTGTTAGTGTGTAAAATGTAAAATGTGTAAAATGTAAGTGTATATATATATGTGTGTGTATATATATTTAGTAGAAATATCAAGATTAAAATAATAATAGTATTAATATATACATATACTTAATTACTTGCATGTTACTCATGTAATATTTTAAGCTAAGCTATATTCTACGGTGTTTATAATAAGATTATAAGGGCAATAATTGCATAAACAATAGCAGCAGGTTCTGTAGGTCCACCATAGTGTGGACAATAAAAAACAAAAAAAAAAACGAAGAACATCGAAATAATAGATAATTATAAGTCAGGTTGGGAACCACTAAGATTTAAACGAAAGATTTAGCATATAGTTGAATGCGTTTACGTAAATGGCTCAAAAACGCAAACTAAAGAGCATTTTAAAAAATGTGTTTATCTTACGTTAGACATTAGTTCTACACAGGTTAAAAATAATTAATATAATTTAACTATACGCGGCTTTCTAGGAATTTGATACAATCTCATGAAAAAATTACCAAATCGATGTTTTGTATTCCCATGTTTCCTCCGAATACAATAAAGCCATTCTATAAATATTTATATCCATTGTAACTTTTCTTATAAACCCTTGAGATTTTTTATAGTGAACATCCAAAAATCGCAGTTTTACTCGCGTGATTGGTCATTCACTACAAAAAAATGTTGAGTTTATAGACAAAAATAAAATGATAGGGACATACTTTACTTCATCTTTAAAAATATCAGGATATAATTATATCAAATAGGTTTACTGTATTCGGAAGAAACAGGGGATTACAAAACATCGATTTAGTAAAATTTCCATGGGATTGTGTCAACTGCTAAGAGGTCCTCTTTCCTGTTAATACGAGTAATATGGTCTAGGCTCTCCCTGCACTTGACATCATCATCTTTCTGTCTTTGCCCCACACTAAGTGTGGTCAGCATATCACATCTTTCTCCTCCACTCTAGTCTAAGATCCGTCGTCTCTGCACTCACTCCATTTTTACTCATATCCTCAATCATACGGCACTTAGTAGGCCCCCTCCCCACAGAACCACTTACATTCATCTCCTTAGTCCTTTTGACCACAGAACTTTCTTCCGACCGTTCGTTCGACCCGTTCTCGTCCCTTAATACCGTGGAGCTGAATAAATGGCGTTATAATTATTTATTTTCTGTGACGACGAGTAATGTGTCTAACCATTTATTATTTTTTTCAGGTAAGTCTTCAAACCACCAACACAGCTATCGGATCCAGGTCGTGTCATCAAATGACAGCAAGTCGGACGTTTTCTCATTAAACTTATCTGAAGACTCGTAAATACCTGTCTACTTACATGTCTAAAGTTCTCAAACTCTTGACAAGTAATATCAACGCTTATTTTGCGAAATAATGTTTTGTAAAATAACAATTTTACGTGTTAGTGTGATATTTTCGTCATTCATTTTTTATTCATTGTTTTATAATGTAGGACATTAACGCTAGTAACTTAATGCTAGAATAATACTTTCTATAAGTCTGTTTTTGTCATCTATTTTTTTTTTTTTTGATCCTATCATCGTCATCTTTATTTATTTATTTATTGGATCACCAACATGTTGTACATCATTACATTTACCATAGTGCATAAAATCGGAAAAATACATGTTAAATGCCAAAATAATTACAGGTGACGACAGCATGAAATGAGACAATTAATTATTGATTCGTTCACTTCATTTCACCAAACTCGTAACAGTTCTGAGACTGACAACTTATTATTTTACCCATCCTAATAGCAGACAAAACGCAAATTAGTCTTCCTGAAACATAAGAATAAATTATAATATTATGGGACAACTCTGTCTTCGAGATCCTAATAGCATTAAAAATAGATAAACTCAAATCTAAAGTATTATTATTATAACTAAGCCAGGGTTATTCTCATGTCACATTGGTTTTGGTCTATTCCAGCCAATTATGTCTGATATAATGTTTTGCAAATTAACTAATAATAAATTCATCTAAATTTGAATTTCTTTTTCTGACTGCCTCGGTGGCGTAGAGGGCGCATGCTCGAATAACATACTGGCGAAATGTGGGTGTACCTACCATGGGACTGAGTCCTGGGTACACCTCTGCCTACCCCTTCGGGAAAAAGGCGTGAATGTATGTTATGTTATGTTTATGTTAAATTTCTTTTTTCCCGCCAGGTGATCCGCCCCAACAGCTGAACATTCATTATCCAACCCACAAGTCACCTCCTGCTTTCATTTCTCATGAAATCACCAGCCACCTCGAGCTGCATAGATCCATCCAGCTTCTTCCTAGAATGTCCTAAGCACTGACTGATGCATTATTTCCTTCTAAATGTAAAATAATGTATTCTATTCTTTTTTCGCTTTGATGTTTGTATATGTAATAAATTGTATAAGGCATACGTATGTATGTAGGGTTCCATACCTAGATACCTGAACAAAACGCTTAGGACCCAAAAAACAATCCGCCTACTAAGTACATACAGCGCCATCTATTTGCAAACTACAACAAACATGGAGGAAGTACCCTAGAGCTTTTAGTTCCTTGCGCAATATAAATTGCCAAATGAATAAATGGCAAATGAATTAAATGACCATCACTTTTGATTGCATTAACATAGAAGTATGATTTTTTTACAGCCACAAGGGACCGCAGATCTGAGTGGTTGATATTAATTTCAACTTGTTACCTCCACCAGTTCCCGTTTAAAAAGTGTCTTGACAGACGGACAGACCGACGGACGGACAGACAGACAGACAGAAAGACAGACAGACAGACGGACGGACGGACAACAAAGTGACCCTAGAATGGTTTCCTTTTTTACTTTTGATGTACGGAACCCTAAAAAAACAATAAAACACAATTTTGTGAGTTCAAACTCAAAATTAATAAACATATTATGTATCCAAAAATATTACAATTAAACTTTTTTTGATAAAAATGTCTACGTTAAATTCAAGGTAGGTATTATAAGTATTTAAAAGTTGAAATATCAAAAGCTTTGTTCTCACTTAAATAACCAATTAATTATGTCAATTCAAACTAATTTTCAAATACTAGAATAATTTTCGAGTAAGTCAATATGTAGTTTAATATTATTTGCCCGTGTAATCTCGCGAACCAATAATATTGCGAAACCAGCGCTTTAATTAATATCATATTTTGTTTCAAAATATTGAACACATCCCAAAAGTATTTTAATTAAAAGTCTGACTTAATTGAAATACTTTTGCTACAATACTGGTAAAGTCTGTTCGTAAATTCGTATATGAAATGTATGAAACCGTATCAGCTTTTATTTATTAATTATACAGAGGAAATTTACATTGTGTCGCTAAAACATTAAAGCATTAAATATTTATATATTATGATAAATTAGCATGAAATAAGGTGGAGTAGATACAAACATACTAAATTTAATTTTACCTTGTTTTATTTAACTAACAATTTCTTAACCATTATCATCAGCTCATATCGATCTAAGGGGCTATTGGCGTTCTTCATAATCACCAGTCGTTATCAGGCTTAAGTCTTTGTGTTCTGTGGTTTGAATTAGTTAAAAACACGGGTTACCTTTCTAACAAGACTGTGCACTGTCAAATTTGGAGGAGAGAAAAGGAAAAAGATAGACACTGCGAGTGGATCTCACTCGGGACCGACACAGTGCACAGTCTACTTAGTAAGTTTATCATAACGTCTTTGGTGAGTAACCGGAGTTTGACATTTGTAGTTAATGTCAAATCAAGATAATAGTCACTAAAGTGATAGTCACCGTGAACGCCAATAGCCCCACTGAACTACCCTTAACGTGGTCTAAGCCACCTTTGCGTCTTGTGCTATTTATTCATCTACGAGTATGTCTTATGCGGATCGCATCTAGGTCTATCCTTATATTGATCCTCCTGATCCTGATATTGTTATATTAAATTGTTTTTGCTCAAGAAAAAACTTATGTAAAATAATAGTAATATTAGTTTTTGTAGTGGTAGTTGCAGGGGGCCGCTTGGGGAAGTATCCGGTAAGCAGTAATGTGCAAACATTACTGTATTCCGGCCTGAAGGGCAATGTTACCAGTGAAATTACGGGGCATGACGAGTTTAAACAACTAATATCTCAGGGTGACAGGCGCAGTGCAGTGCCGCGCAGAATTTTGAATTTTTAAACACTGGGTGGCAATGTCATCATGAGCATTATGAACCATGAGGGACCTGATTTGCTCGTCTTGTCTCTCACTTACATAAAAAAGTAGATTGTTAAACAAGGTTGTCTTTACACAAAGGGCTAGAGAGCTATTGTGTGCGAGTTAGTTTAACTCCCGGACCGTAGCGAGGGAGTAATTAGAAACTGAATTAGAATGGGCTTTAGCGCCGTGTGTTACTCTATATTATTCACTATGATTGTGAGAAAATAAAATAAAAAAATAAAATATTAATTTCATCAAAACATTTTGGCTAATATCCTGTGTGTGACACCAAAAAAATATATAATCTTGTTGGTAACAGACAGAAATTAAAAAGATATTTACTTCATCCCCTAGAGGTTGAAAATTTATTTGGCACGCAATAATGACGGACTTTATGAGCAAGAGGAGTGAAATAGTAGATGTTGATGGGTTTTAGCGCCGTGTGTTACATTGCACACTTTTATTTTTTACTACTGTAGTGAGAAAATAAAATTATTAATTTCATCTAAACATTTTGGCTAATCTTACTAATATTATAAATCTCTAATTTCAGTACAATGTAAATTAATTACGTTTTTAACAGGTGAACAAAACGCTTGCTAACTCTAGCTCACCTCCAGCGCCATCTAGCGCGGTTTTGGTTAGATTGACGTATGGATGTATGTTTGTTATTCTTTCACGCCAAAACTTCTGAAAAGAAATTTGGTATGCAGGTAGTTTAGATCCTGGAATAATTCATGGGTACTTTTACGCGATTTTCCCACGAGAACCCACGTAGACACCAAAAGAAAATCTCTTTGGTAACAGAGAAAATAAAAAAGAACTACGTTATACCCTAGGGCAGTACCGTCTAGGTGCCCTTGTGCTAGTCGCCCTTAAACTTTGGGTCGAGCGCCTTCTGCGCTCACCACTGCCCGGTAAAGCTGTAGAGGCCATCTGAGGCCAACAGCATAGGTCATTACTAAAAAAAAAAAAACCCAAGGGCTTGAAATTTTATTTTAGCCCCGCTCTGGTTCGCAACAATGACGGACTTTTTCAGCAAGGGCAGCGAAAAGCCGCACAACACTCAAAGTAGGTACACATAATTTATTTGAAATATCTTATTATTTCATTTGGATAGCGAAACGATTTTTGAGCAAGAGAAGTGAAAACAATATTAAATCAGTGCTTCTTGTAAATTAGCGGGTCCAAATCAAACAGTTTCAAATAAATTAAGTGTTAGGCTATGCGTGTTGTGCGGCTATCAGGGGACGGTGATGACCAGGACAGCAGAGGTGGGGTAGAGGTACTGATTGTTTCTGATTAACACCCGGACAAGGCGCCGCCGCGCCGCCCTTCAGGCCCTACCCTAATTAATAACTGTTAAGGATAGGCCTCAAGCCGCATACTACAATTCTAGTTTAGTAATAGCCTCCATCTTTTAATTTAGATTACAGAAACATTGTTTCGTAAAATAGTTATTACAGACTGAACATTTAACTCAATATACCTTAGAGCACGGGGCACGAAATTGGAACAAAAATTAACGTCTGGCCACCACTGGATTTTGACTTCCGTTTATAGGACACTATTTTATGGCAAAATGGGGCTTAACGCTCTAAACACGTTAGATATTTATATATCACGACATTTCGGTTAACGTCATCCCCATAAAACCTCTCGTGAGCCCCATTTTGCCCTAAAGTGTTAAAAAGTTACTAGAGAACGCTATTCATGTTTGTTTATACGCAGTTACATTATGCCATGACTCTGATATAAGTCGCCAAATCTTTATTATATTCTGTTTTCTAATTTCATACGTTTCCTATTCATCTAGAATCTCGCAGGTTTGTATAAAAGCCTCTGTTGGATAATAATTAAACCAGCCAAGTAAAGGGTAAAATGAATCGTTGGAACACAATGCAAAAGACACGACAAAGAGAAACCAACGTTAATAACTAATAAAAGTTTATAAAATAATTCTCTTTTAGGCAATTAATTCAACTCTTTAACAAATTGTGGTAACTATTCAAACAGAAATTGTTTTAGGTATTTACTCATCGACTATACACACAAATAAACTTAATATTATCTTTGTTTGATTCGAATTGATTCCATAAACTTGAGCGATAATAACGGGCTTCAATTAACGGCTGATACAAAGATAGATTTAAAAATAATCACAGCCTGAGGTTAATTCGCTTAACCCGAAAGAGGACCTTTTAGCAGTTTGTCACTATCTTATGGAAAATTTACTAAATCGATGTTTTGTATTGCCCTGTTTCCTCCGAATATAGTAATAGATTTACTATGATGATTGATGTAATTATATCCTGATATTTTAAAGATGAAGTAAGTGAAGATGAAGTCGATGAGTATGTCCTATCATTTTAATTTTATTTATAAACTACATTTTTTTTGTAGTGAACGTCCAATTACGCGAGTATAACTGGGATTTTTGGAAGTTCACTATGAAATAAACATGTCAACTGTTCATAGAACCTTTCGAGCTCCGCTAACACCTGCTTTTGTTGATGCTATACTGCCATTTTCTCGCTTCAGTTTTGTCAGCTGGCCAATAGACATATATCTCTTGCGAACGCTTTGGACCCCATATTATCTTTAATATATCTTTATAGCTCGACAGAAAAGAGTAGAAAATAATGGGGGCCCCACTGTAATATCAATGAGAAAAACTTTAAAGTCAACACGTACACTTTAATTTAGTTCCGTTTCTACTCTTTTCTGTCGATTTATAATAAAACCTGTGAATTTATGAATTATAAGGGCATACATAAAATTATCTTCCTATTATGTAATATATAACATACATAATGAAGAATTGTCCGTGATGTCACTGGGAAAATGTACTAATACGGAAGATCACCTCAGGTTGTTCTGCAACCTGCATTATACAGAGTTAGTACTGTTTCGCAGGATACTCGATGTTATTATTTAGGCTAATATTTTGTGTGTGGTGAATAAATAATTTTTCTTTCTTTCTAATATTGTGCGTATTAAAAATACTAACCTTGTGCTGCAAGGCTTTGTAAATTCATCTATAGAGCTGCCTATATGACTTAGTATCACCTGATAATTGCAGTCGTAGCGAGCGTCGTTCAGCCATTTGGTTTAGGGTGTGGTCGGATAATTTTTGCGGTCCATTGGTACGGCGGGGTTTATAGAGAGCCCACCGTTTGGACAGGTTCTACGAGCCTGTTATTGATGTCGTTCGTCCGTCGTTAACATTCTCCAATCAATCGAATTAGATTGATTTAGTTGAAAGCTTTCGGTATTTTGTATTTAACCAAGTTGAACCAACCGCACCCGAAACCGTGACCAGATAGTGAAACACCCGAAAATACTTACAGCGAACATAAAAAATCCGAGAGCGATCGAAAATAAACGATAAATATGATCCTGTATTAAAAACCAACATTCGAGATGTGGTAACGGTGTAATGCCAATATTTGTCCATCCTCCCCTGAGCCTGAGAGAGACGAGCGGTGAGTGTGCACAAGCTATTATGTTAAGCATCTACTCGAGTGCCAACTCATAGCCAACATTCCCACATGTCTCAACGGACAGACTGTTTGTAAAAGATTGTTATGCTTTAATAATAACATACATAATATTATGCACAAAGCTTCCTATCTATAGGTATATATAAATATCATCAAAGTGCTAAGGGAACGTTGTGGCGTGTTAGTAGAAGCAGTGACAAAGATAGAAAAAAATAATATGGTTTGGAGAAGATGGATGCGAGGAGATTTAATAGGTAGGGGCTTACTAGGCTTAGTTTTCATGAATAAATTGATATTGTTTTATGGAAAGGCCAGACCAAAAGAATTAACAAGCGGTGCGCATTTTAAAGAATGTGATGAAAGTGGAAGAAGTGAAAGTGGTACGTCAGGATTCCAGGATCGGAGAAAATAGAGAGAAATCGTCTACTCCATAACGGCGTGACTGTATACTGTTTTACTCTTATGTTGTAATAAGATGATTAAAACTAAAGTTGGCATGTTGTGTAAAGAATTTCTTCAAAGCTGGGTGTTTCTCGACTGTTATTAGATCTATTTCATTCATTATTATAATTTATCAATTATTCCTTCAAACACTTGAATAAAAGGCACACAATGAGTAACGTGATGCTGCAGATTATCCCCATTCTATTTAAGAAATGTCGCTAAGTGTCTTCAACTAACGCAGCTAATGCAAAATGACCTTTATGTCAGTAAGCATAAGAGCTAATGCTCCTTACAAGTTGTGAGTCGTTTGGAGGATGTCAAAATGTCATGTTTGGTGAAGAGCTCGGTGGCGCCGCGGAGGAGCTGAGTATATTATGATGTGATGACTTAAAATATATAAACTTAAAACATAATATATTAATGTGTATTCGTAATATGTTTTATAGCTTTGTGTATAGATTGTAATTAGTTGTATATACGTTCTCAGTAAATAGTTTATGATTTATCAAAGGAGATGTGAGTTGTATTTTAATATTAATTGTAGTGTTGCTTATTATTATAGTTTAGTACCAAGGCTGTAGAATATTTATGATTGTTGATTGTGTTCAAAATTCAAAAGCACTTATTGGTTAATTTCCTTCGATCGATGTCCAATCTCCCTACGTGTTTTTGGCAAAGTTGTGGTGTTAATAAGCACTTTCACAAGCCACAAAATAAGAATTGAATTGAATTGAATGATGTGATGACAACTGACATCGTGACACGATCATGTAAGGATCGATGCGGCCACCGCAATAATACCATTACAAAAAAAAAATCTATTAAATTGACGGTAGACATAAATTTTGTCACCAACATTCAAGTAAGTAGGTACCTACGTTGATAAATGCGAGTTGAAGCTCTATTCCGACATTTTGCCAACGATTCATCCGAAGGAATGTTGTTACCACTTTGTAGATACAATTGTTTAATTCTGCCAAATTACATGAATATAGAAAGAGGATATATTATAAATTTCAAACAATTCGTTATGATTCAACGAGGATCATCAACGATGTAATTTAAAGCAATCAAATGCCCGTTCAATTTTCTCCTAAAATACAAGGAGGTACAGTTTTAAGTAGGAACCTAGTTCGCCTTCTTTTAGGACAGTAGTAGTAACCAACGCTGCGACTATTACGATCACACTACACAGGACTACACTGATACAAACGTGACCTAAATAGAACGGCTTACGAGTAAGAGGGAATTACTAACTTCAATATAGTTTCTTTTGTGTGAAATTTGGTGAATGTGGCTAGGTTTTAGTAGTTTTGAAACTGTCGCGATTTGTTCTTACAAGTAGTTATAGCATGTACATGGTGTGCCGTAACTACCACAAGGGTTTTTACCAAACCGAAAGTTGCGTCGATGCGTTATAAATGTGTTCATTACATTTAAGTCCCGTTTTTTGTAAAATTTCTATCGTTGTTATATATGATTATAATAGTAACACTCCTATTTCTATGTTAAATCCTATGGTAATAGACTAATATGTGCATATTAGGCTATTACTATCTATTAGGCTATTAAAGCAGTGAAATAAGCCATAACGCTTATTCGGGCTCTATCGGTTCGATTATGCAAATGTCGTTGGGCGCCGTATCCTTGAGTTACGATGTTTGTTTCCCGGGGTATTACTATAGAACTCGATCTCATCTTGCTCGCTCTATACTCTATATATCGTACATACGATCATGACTTGTTTCCGTTGGGGTGGGCAGAGACTATTTCTCTCCACTTTGCTATCATGATCATGACATACTTTCGCTTCTTCCACTCGCTTTAGTATCAATATACATTATGAGAAAATTTATATTAAGTCAAAGTCCATATAATTTATTCAATTAGGCGCATAGCACGAATAACTGATGGTCGATGGGGCTGTAAAGTTTTAGACCACAGACCGGCAAGCGCAGCGTAGGACGTCCACCCACAAGGTGGACAGACGATCTTATAAGGACGGCAGGAACACGCTAGGGGGGGGGGGGGCGCTTACAACCAGATTGGATGGAAATCTTTAGGGGAGGCCTTTTTTTAGCTGTGGACGTCCTATGGCTGAGATGATGATGAGAAAAACACTTTTGCACACCAGACTCTGAAACTTTTTCTACCGTCTACTCGTAAGAACACTCGAATGGCTTTATGAGCATAATTAACAAGAATCCCTTTGGGGCTTCAATCTTTATATTGGCAGATTTTCAATAGGATATAAGCTAGATGGCGTTTGTTTTTTCAGAAATAATAATATAATATTAAAACAATAATATAGTTTCAATGACAAATATGCGGATTGATTACTGTGTGTTAAAATTTTGGGTGTCGAATGCATTGGATATATCATCATATTCTTCTTAATGCCAGGTCAAAAGTACCCAAAACTGACGAGAAAGTATGAAGCGTGTGATGATATCAGTCGTATGACACGATCAAAGAAAGTGGAAGGAAATAGTCATTGACTATCCCAACGGTAACAAGTCTGCACTGCATGTTTGTATGTATTACATATTAAGTATTAAGTAAAATGTATGTATTATAGGTATAGGTAGACCGCTTAATTGAGTCCTCGCCTGCAGGGTTTATAGGAGTGTGTATAGGACCGGACCTCTCCAGGCCCCCGTTCACGTTTCGCTCCGCACCTCCCGCCGCTCCTGTACCCCGCAGGCGAGGACTCAATTAAGCGGTCTAGCTATAGTTATATAAATATTTTTTGAAACAAACGAGTGAATGTTACCACTAGTAGCAGCAAGCACCCCAGGCCCCAGAATGAGATTTACGAGAATTGGTTAATTATTAGCCAATTAGAAAGCTTTGACGTGAGTTAGCAATTGTGTGTTAATTAGTGTGTAATGTTATATGTATTTTTAGCTTAAAATTTCAAATCTAACTAAATAGCCTTGAAATACTTTTTCACTCCTCTTGGGACCATCTCTAATATATAAACTACCAAAAAAACATCAAAATCAGTTTGTAATTAATTTGTAATTGTGTTCTGGTATGAAGGGCAATGTTACCAGCGAAATTACTGGGCATGATGAGATTTAACAACTCATATCTCAGGGTGACAGGCGCAGTGCAGTGCCGCCAAGAATTTTGAATTTTAAAACACTGGGTGTCACTGTGTCTGATATGGGCAATCATGATGCTTACCATCAGGCACCTGATTTGCTCGTCTTGTCTCTATAATAAAAAAAAAATAGTATCTCGTTTCTCGTATTTGGTAAATAATGTCAAATTCCTAGAAGGCCGCGTACGCTCTTAAACAAGTCCTATCCATTGTATAGGTATAGTTTAATCTGAGAGATTTCGACTATCCTGTTTTAAATTCAATACGAACTTTACTCATTTGGAGTTTTCATCTGTTTGAACCCTCTGCGCGCCGCTAATTAAAACCCCTCGGTTTAATATCGCATACCTGCGGATTTCTAAAAATCTCGCCATCTTTCTGTTGTTTTTATTAAAGGCCGGGGTTTTTGTTTTAATTAAAAAATATAATATTAATTTGTCGGCAACAAGCAACAACACAGACAATTCAACCCAAACACGACGCTTTCTTGAATTTTATTATGACTATCTCGCCGATATGTGGCGGTGTGTGGGGGAGACGTCGGCTAGGTTGTATTGGATCGTTTGACTTCAAACATGTCATAGTTCATGTCATGTCATGCGCAAACATGAATGTAATGATAAATGCTAAAAGGTGGTGCCGGCGGCCGTGCAGTATCACTGCATAACCTTGGCGCAAAAGTATACCTCCCTAAATCATCGTCTTTTGGTTGAGTTTTCTGCGGCAACAATTCAAGAAGAATATCAAAAGCAATTTACAAATTACTGTGAATCAAAAGCTAAACAATATAATTCAAACAGCGCAAATGTATATAAACTTAACCGCGCATGCATAATATTATAATATATTCATAACAACGTGTCAACCCTAATTCCATACAGATTGCATTTTCCGCTACACTTCGTAGCGGCTCTACGTCAATGTGCTACGAAGCTACGGATTATCTACGAAGCTACGGCGCGGTGCTACGAGACTTGGCCAATCGTATACAGCTACATCGACTGGCAAGTCTACGTCTCAAGTGTAATCTGGCCACTACAGAACGGCAGTTTTATATGAACACTGCAAGTGAATATAGACCTGTTTGTACATGAAATAAGAATATATTTCCTTTGGCAACACAACACTAGGGTTGTAAAGAATGAATGTTACTCGCTGTAGTGCACCAATAAGTAAAACTTTAAATTTAAAGTGTTCTTATGTCTGTTATTTTTATATTATATAATATATTGTAATTTTTATTGGTATGTTAAATTTTAAGGTAGGTATATTAATTCAATTAAATCAATAAAGGGTATTTTATTCCATTCTCGAAAATTTTCATGATTTTAACCGACTTCATCCGTAACAGTATGTTGGTTTATATTGTAGTTTTTTATGTTCGTTACGCGATTGATGATTGGCTTTTTTTTTCGCAGCGCCATATTTTTGAGTGGTCCAATATAAGTTTAATAACAGCCAATAACACTTTTAGTAAGTTTTGTATAATATTAAACCTATAATATGTATATACTAATTGGTATTGTCGGTATTGGGCTTATCTTAAAAATATTTTTTTATATAAAAGCAAATAGAAATGTTATTTGATATCTCGGAATGGTTTTTACATCGATAATCTAGTTAGCAATTTTGTCATTTGAATCATCATTTTTGGCTTTTGAATTTGGCTTGGATCCAAGGATCGCAGAAAGGCGTGGAGGTTTCTAGGCATGTCGGCTGTTGTTTATCTAACCGGCTGGTACTCTCTGCTCCCCTGGTACTTGGCTACACAAATACACGACTCAATGAACCAATAACGCTTTGTCAGGAGGGGTGGGGTCTACCATCTCATTGATTTATTTTTAAAATAAGGTAGGTATTTACTGTTTTATGTTTGAATAAATGTTAGGTATCTTAGTTAATGACTGCACCTAACATAACAACACACCTTGTGTCCTCAAAGGATAAGGCAGTGTACCAGTCCCATACTAGGTACACCCACATGTCGCCGGAGTTATGTTTCAAGTTCCATGCGATAGGGGGCGAGCCTATTGCCATCTACCGGTCACAAAACCAAACTCCAGGCAGCTGTTGAGAAATTCCTAACGGAAAAATCCATTGAAACTTGGCTGGCCGGTAGCCAGTTGCCGGGTTAAAGATAATGACTGCAACTTCCTAACAAAGTCCTATGCTCTAACAAAGTGCTGTCCTATGTCTGAACTACTCGTTGTAGAGTCATCTATGTCCAATTATATCTCTGGAAACTTATTTTTCGATCTGAGAGAATTTTAGCGAAATATTTTTTACAGTCCAGTTATAGAGACTGCCTCGGTGGCGTAGTTGACGCAAGCTCTACTGCCGATTAGGAGGTCCTGGGTTCGATCCCCAGGTCAGGGTATTTAATACTATATTAAATATTCGATTTTTCTATTAGGAAATATCTCAATAACTATTGTATCTATTGACTTCAAACATGTCATAACTAATAGCTATAGTTTATGTTCTGTAATGAGAAAATATTGTATTTAATGAGATACGGATACAGTCACTGCTTAACCTTAGCGGAACCATACTACCCTAAACCTTCATTTTAGGGTTCTGTACCTCAAAAGGAACCTTTATAGGATCTTCTTGTTGTCCGTTTGTCTGTAAAGGCACTTTTTTACGGGAACACGCGTGGTGGTATGAAGTTGAAATTGATATCAACTACTCAGATCTGCGGTCCCTTAATGCTGTAAAAATATCATACTTGAAAGTTAACGCCATCAAAAGCTACGGCTATTTTTCTGCATATTTTTCATACCTTACCTTAAAAAATAAAGTGAGTTTTACAAAATATCGAGCTTGTAAACACAGGAGTTGATCTGTAAGTGTGTATAGTTTCACAATGCCGCGGCTATAGTTCACAACTTGTGAAACAATACCTACGACCATTAAAGCGTCGGTTTTTGTCCGCGCGCACATTGTTGTTATCTCTTATGGAAACTTGTCCGAACAACAATTTTTTTGCTTTAAATTACTTTCGAAAGAGATAGATACTTTTTTTACTGCTTTTCTTCTAGTTTTTTACGTGTATGATATGTTTTTACATTAAACAATTAGAATATGTAGTACCTACTGCCTCGTTGGTGTAGTGGTCGCAACGGCTGATATGAGGCAAATAGTTGGATTTTTCGTTTGGTTAATTTAGTCCCTATTACATGGGACATTAAAATGTGGGTGTTCCACCTTCTTATGAGCATGGGTTCTATTCCTGATTCACCTCTGCCTAAAATAACGTGATGTTATGTCAAAATACTTACTACTTATTACCTTTTATAAAAGTTTTTGGTTTGAGGGTTCAAATCTAAAAATAAAATCCAGTTCAAATAGATAAAGTCATTTACATAAAAACCTAAACTCAATTCTGCGCACTTTAACCTCCAAGTGCGTAGTCATCCGATTTACCAGGAGCTCATAACTGGCAAAGAGTATAAAACCGCTGCGTACAAACGTTTTTCACAGATGAGATCCCCCTTTGTCTCTTAACCTAATATAGAGTGACGGTTCGCGCTTGCCTGCAAACCTATTGTTTCTACCAGGCGTGAAGATAACACTGCCACTTTATACTGTAACTTCAAAGGGACCACTGAAAACGAATTGGTTATTCAGACGCACTCATAAACTGAATCTAAATAAGCCGACAACTTTTATATTATATATGTTTGCTTATTTTAAAGACATAATCTGGTTATATTACATATATATAACATATAATATGGGACAAATTCCACACACGATCTTCTGGTCCCAAACTAGGCAGAGCCTCTACTATGGTAACCATATGAATGTAAGGGGATCGTTCAGCTATGAAGCTTCGACGCCCTGGGCAGTTTGGGGATGGTCAGCTACCATTAACGTCTGTACCCAGCTTCGCTAGACATGAAAAGGCACACAAGCAGGACACCTTACTACTAGTCATGATGCTGGCTTGGATGATATGCGTGGATATTATCAGGAGTTTGGAGTTTCAGGATGGAAGGCATTCATCATTTGAAACGAAGAGAGGATCTACGATGTCATTATGTGGTTCACCCCGCTTCCCAGCAGAAGCCATCCGAATACAGAGTTCAACGCGGACGGCTGCCTCGGTCGACCACTGATAAATGTTCTTCTTAGCGCATATCTGTGCGGAACATCTATAGGACCGGATTTGTCACAATCTGGGTCGGCCAGGTTCACGCCGCGAATATGAAGACACGAGGAACCGCCAAGGTTCACGCTCAGCATGGTACCGTATATATTAGGTGTGTTAGAGCCTCAATGTTAAACTTCACTTGCCCATCAATCCCAAACTGAAGCGGAACAGTGCCCGAGATTGTGGTTGCCGAATGACCTATGCATCAAAAATGACGGAAGTATAACGCTTAACTATCCTAGACCACACCCCGGACACTCGACTCAATCCCATACAGAAGCCGCGCTATAACTCCCTTCTACACAGACATTGCACACATGGAGTTTTGTACACGTGCAGGAGTGTGCGTGAGGTGATTTCCCATAGAAGCGGGGCTCGTGGAGAGCTCAATCTCGCTCGCGGGGTGAGGAAGGCCCTATTATGTGGGCGGATGACTATTATCTGTTCTGTGCTTGTGAAGATGGTGTGCTGCGCGTTCCATTATGGAGTGGGTATGACTTCCGTTGTCGATTAGCGCACGAAGTGGCTGGCAGTCATCGAAATGTCACGCGCTGCAATAATTGCGGTAAAAAGAAACATTTCAGAATTGCCGGCAAACATACTGATCTAACGAATTTTCGTGGTTTGTAATCGTAGTAGGTAGTTATTTACGCTGTGAGCGATAAGGCCGCCAATTGTTACTTCTTTCTAGTTTTAAGTTTTTCTTCTTTGTTATTTTCTGTTATATTGTGGTAGCAATAAAGAGTTTTCATTAATTCATTCATACTAGTCGAGTCAAAGTCAAAAAGAGTAAAACAACTCGTCAATTAAGTCATATATACCCTTGGTAAAGCTGTGAAAAACATTGCGTTAAGTTAACAATCAATTGTGTTGAAGTTAACGAAGCCGAAACTTTAGAGATATTAAGAGCATATCCTGACTTCGAGAAGTTTGAAAATACCAAATCGATGTTTTGTATTTCCTTGATGTTCCTTGATTTGATTTTATGTGTTGTAGGTATGTATGTTTCCTTCGAATATAATTAACCCTTTCCGTAGATATTTTTACAGTGAAAGTAAACTATGTCCCTGTCGTTTCAGCTGCTCTAATAAACTCTCAGCTTTTTCCTATAGTTTATTTCATCTTTAAAATATCAGGATATTTATATAATATAATATATCAAATTGCTAAGAGGTCGCGTTTCCTGTTAAATGTTTGGGCGCAATGCCAACATATTTTATGTTCATTTTGTTCAGTAATGTCTGCAAAACAAAAAACACGTGATGACGTCACAACCTCCACCCCCGGGATTAATGACGTCATCAAGAGACAAACGACACTGTAAATATGACGCTAGTGTATAGCTAGTATATATAATTTTGTACAGTTGCCTTTTGACTAGATTCACAAAATAAGCCCCCATAATTATATTTAATAAGTCAAAACGAAACATTGCATTGTGGCCTGCCCAGAAAATAGAATCGATTCACTTACACATGCCATCATTGTGCGGTCCAGAAACAGAAACCATTCAGGAATAAGTAGGGTCCGGCAAATGTCCGAGATCACTCCGAAGGGTCTCTCATAAATAATTTAGGTTTCGACCATTATGTCTGTCTGAGCGCCTGGTATCTATAGTATGAAACGGTCATTGCTTTTAGGTGGTTCATGTGAAATAAAAACAATCTACCTTACTACCTACTTATTTAATCATTTACTAAGTAGCATTTTAGGAATTAATAACAGTGACATTAATATGACTACCTCGGTGGCGTAGAGGGCGAATGCTCGACTGCCAATCAAGAGGTCCCGGGTTCAATCCCCAGGTCAGGCAAAGTGTTAAATATTGGATTTTTCCATTAGAAATTATCTCAATAACTGCCTGGAGTCTGGAACTGTGCCCGATAGATGGCAATAGGCTCGCCCCCTATTACACGGGACCAATAACATACTGGCGAAATGTGGGTGTATCTACTATGGGACTGAGTCCTGGGTACACCTCTGCCTACCCCTTCGGGAAAAAGGCGTGAATGTATGTATGTATGTATATGACATTAATATAAAATTACCTTACTTTCACAGGCCGTGTACCTATTTCTTCCTCTTCTCTACAAGAGTTTGTGAAAGTCAAACGAACCACGAGCTATCACAACCACTTTAATGCGTTCCCTGAACGGGTTCATGCCATGAATTCACAATCAGGAAACTTTTATAGAGGGAGAGTAGAAGTTGCTCGTTTCACACAAGTAAAGGTTGTGCCGTTTAAATATATAACATTTTTAATTTTCCTTAGACTTAACATTAAATTCTTTAAAATTACATATCTTTGCTACCATCACGGGGATGAAATTACTTCAATATGTACTTAGTGTATTATTATTTTTAGGCTAACTTTTACTATTTTATGCACTATAAACCAACAAAAAACAATTAACATCTACAAAATTATAGACACATACATGTCTAATAAAAGCAAGACACTTGTGGAGAGTTGCTAGCGGAGTGAATCGTGGACATTATTAACCTGGAACTGCTTTGAATGCCATAAGCCCTTGCTGTGGGTGCATTATTCGCGGGACTCGCAATGACTAAGCAGGAGCGATGGTATTACGTCGATGACTATGACCTTTTCTAATATTATTCTGTCAAACAAAAGAATATTTCCATGATATATGTCGCGATAGTTGATAGGATCAATTTAAAACTATGCAATCCTAATATTAATATATTGTCTATTTCATTTCCAAGTATTTCCAAACATAACTTTATAATATTATTATACTGGCTGTGCCACGCGGTTTCACCCGCGTTGACGTGGTTCCCGGGATAAAAGGCCTTCCTCCATGTGTTATTCTAGTCTAAGCTACCTACATACCAAATATCAGCCCAATCGGTTCAGTAGTTTTGGAGTGAAAGAGTAACGAACATCCATCCATCCTCACAAATTTTCGCATTTATATTATTAGTAAGATAAGATAGCTTGCGGTCTGTTTTTATGGGTTTTTATGGGTGTGTTCAAAATGCAACACACCCTAAATTCACCTTTTTTCCTAATAACTGATTTTCCAAGTTTTTTTTTTTTAATATTCGTTATGTCTGAACGTACATGCACACCATGCACTGAAGTTCTTTGAAACTATTCAAGCACTTCTTATGAGGAACATGAACTCAGATGGCGCCACCAATATATGAACGCATGTCATTGAGGGAGATTAAAACATTTCTAATTTTATTAATGTATATGAGTTGGATAAACATAATTATGAAAAAGAGGCTCTTTACTCGTGGAAAGGATGCAGACCAATTGAAAGTTAAGTTTTATTTCCTGAATTCTTTTAAACTCTCATAATTTCATGGTCTTAAAACATGCTCAATGATTGCGGGTTTATGGACAGTTTGTTTTCTTTTGAGGTTTACCTAATCAATTATAAAAGGTAACTAGAATTGTGAACATGTTAGGTTAAGTGTGTGCTTGATGGTGTGATTACGTAAAAACCACAGAAAATAGTTTTTAATATATAAACTTAGATTTACCAATTCTTTTTATCATAATTTTCCTTGAAATGTTTATGACACACTGTCGCCCCGCTTAGCCTTAAACTTTTCTCTCATCATTTCGAGCCACATTTTTTAAGTTTTTAATTTTGAGTACAGTATAGTGGTAGTAAATATTTATTATTCTCTGCCTCCAGTTTCTTTACAATTTAGAACACAACACAAAACAAAATCTAAGTATTTATTATAAAAACTACTTATTCCATACAAAACTGCCTTGTTATTGGTGACTTTGCTACTAGCGCCAAAAGGGGAGATAGGGAACGTTCTCCCAGCGCTTATTCAACAAATGGCACGTGCAATGAGCAGTGTGAAGTTTGCACAGTGACATATAATGAACAACTAAGATAGAAAGACGTAACTAAGACCGAAGTACGACCGAGACAACAATATTATTCGCTCATACGACCTTATTTTACTGATATATGGACCTAATGGGACCTAATTTGAGCTTGCCATTTTCGAGAACCCATTAACTCATCTCCCCTTTTGTTTATATCAATGGTCGTCGGCCCCATTTACACTTATTTATATCTCTAAGTAAAAATCATGCATAAGCGTAAGGTTTTCAGAAGTTTAAATTAACATGAAGACCCACAAATTATGCAGTTTCGTAAACTTAACGGGCAAACTACTATTTAATAGTCACGGCACTTGCGCCAGGAACCAACTTTTAATGTGTCCTAACTCTAAAGTCTACTTAAAGTATCTGAAACTTTCAACAAATTACAATGCTTGCGTCAACTCCGTTTCTACTAAATTAAACTCAAATATTTATCTTTTCAGGTAAGTACTTTACGAAAGAAGAACATAGAAGGTATTTTTAACTTAAAAAATATATTATATGTTTTGAAGATTAAACGGAAGTTGGCAAAATTATATACTTTGCTGTGTGTATGAAATCTCGATAAATTTTTGCTTTGTCAGCGCCATCTAGGCATTGTTGCCGGAACTACGTAGACTTCACTCGCACAGAGAAGTTCTCAGTTTGGCCACTCGAGTTTGAAAGTTTTGGCGCGAGCTTTGGTGCAAATTGCACACCCTCAAATTCGTTCTATCATGTAGAGAGTGTCATGTCTTCTTGTAAAGCCTTAATCTATCGCAAGATGGCGCTGTTATTAAAAAAGTTAATATCTAGAGGTAAACTGTGGGGGCTGCTTCGGGGGCGTATTGGGCGTAAGGTCGACTGCCCTGAGGTGTCTTTTCGATCCCCAGAACAGGCAGGCAGTGTTTTTCCAAAATATGTCAATAACTGCTTGAAGTCTGGGACTATGCCCGGTAGATGGCAATAGGCTCGCCCCTTACATGGGACGAATAACATACTGGTGAAATGTAGGCGTGCCTACTACGGTATTGAGTCCTGGGTACACCTCTGCCTACCCCTTCGGGACAAAGGCGTGATTTTATGTTAACTGGGGAAAGCGAAAACAAAAGGGCCCATTCTTATTAGGCTGTGTAGTTAGGCCTCCCCCAAATTGGACGTGCGCGTTCCTCGAGCGTGTGAAAGACGCGAACGCCACGTGTGAACTGTTGCAATGCGGCATGAGTACAGCCTTAGCTACACAGCGTAAGGAAAAATTATTTAAATAATATTTTAAGTACGTACTTATACTTAATATAATATGACTCAAAAATCGTTGCACTTCTTGCAGAGTTGATAGTTGCATGTTATACCATTCGTAATTCGTTGTATGCAGCAGGCCATCGAAAGGAACCATAAAATTAAAGAGACAGGCTTTTAGTCGAATACATCTATATCTATACTAATACTAATTATTATAAAGAGAGAATCTTTGTTTTTTTGTTTGTAACGAATAGGCTCCGAAACTACTGGACCGATTTTAAAAATTCTTTCACTTATGGATAGCTTAATTCAGTGTGAGTGACATAGGCTATATGAGATTTTGAAAAATATTAGGCATCCGTAAGAAAACTGCAATATTGTGAACCATGGTGTTACATATATTCATTAATTTGCGTGCGCTGTGAAATCTATTGATGGTAGAATAAAATAATGATCTAGGGGTTTGTAGTACTTACTAATATCTACAAAATAGTCCACGGATATTTCATCCATCTATTTTGGTTTAGTCATAATAATCGAAACAGACATAATATGAATGCGCTGTAATAAGTATTGGAGGTAGAATAAAGTAATGTACTAGGGGTTTGTAGTATTTAGCAATATCTACAAAATAGTCTACGGACATTATATCCATCTATTTTGGTTTAGTCACAATAATCGAAAGTCATTATATTATGCATGCGATGTGAAAAGTAATGGTGGTAGAATAAAGGAATGTACTAGGGGTTTGTAGTACTTATCAATATCTTCAAAATAGCTTACGATAAATTTATACATGTTTTAAGGTTTGGTCATTGTAACAGAAATAGTCATTAATTTGCGTGCGCTGCGTAAAACCATTAGAGTTATATCTATTAAAATACAATGTATTACGAATTTACTCCTGTTAAATGTTCACTATACCTACTTCTGCTACCGTGCGAAGCCGGGGCGGGTCGCTAGTTTTAAATAAAATACCACTTTGCCCCTCATACTGTATTTTGTTTGCTATCTAGCTATTTAGTGTGAAAATTTTAATGATGGTTAAGTACAAGTGGGTTCTTTCTACTTTTCTATTAAAATATACTACGATTTGCCTTCCAACAAACAAAATCTTAGTAAATACAGCAGACTAGACTAGACTAGAGAGGACACAGGAAAAAGTGAGTGTCCTGAACCACTAGAGGTGACAAAGAGTGTCAGTAGTCTGTAGTGGCCCTCGAGGTCCTTTCATTTGGTCCTGACATACTCGTAGCATACGAGTTCTTGGATAAGAGCTTACTTTATTTCGTCTAACTGGGAGTTATGAACTGTGATTTTTTTATATGCGGGTTAATTGCAGATTTCTTATAGAATAGAATATCTTTAAATGAGCAATTCTTGTATATATATACCTATATATAATTGGAATCTCGGAATCGGCTCCAACGATTTTCATAAAATTTAGTATATAGGGCGATAAATCGATCTAGCTAGGAATCATTTTTAGAAAATGTAATTTTATTTAAAAAAAAAATACTGAGCAAAGCTCGGTCATCCAGGTACTAATATTTAAGTCAGTTTTATCATTCGAACGAGCGGTTACAATCGTTATAGTTGAATAAAAGTACATGGGATAGGCAAAGAAATGGAGGAGATAACACTTAAGTACTAAGATTTTTTTTTTTAGGTATGGAAGTATATTATTATACAACTAGTTACAAAAAGATATAGTGATATTTAAGAGGGTGTATCTACCCGCCAACCTTACAGGGAAGAGGACCTCTTAGCAGTTTGACACAATCCTATGGAAAATTTACTAAATCGATGTTTTGTACTCCCGTGTTTCCTCCGAATACGGTAAAGCTATTTGATACATTTATATCCTGATATTTTGAAGTTGAAGTAAAGTATGCCCCTATCATTTTATTAGTGTTTACAACACTCCTTTTTTTTTGTAGTGAACGTTCACTGTACTGGATTTTTGGAAGTTAAGTTCACTATGAACAAACCAAGGGTTTATAAGAAAAATTAAAATGACAGTGACATACTCGAAGGTTACTTCACTATAAACATTTCGCTATAAAAAAAGTATATATATATTTATTGAATGGGTTTTTAAAATTTGGAGGAAACAGGGGAATACAAAACATCGATTTGGTAAAATTTTCATAGGATTGTGTCAAATTCCTAGAAGGCCGCTAATATTCCTCAATAAGTAACAAGTGAGGACAACCAGTGACGTCGCAGCCCTCCCGTGTCATCCCTCCATACTTGGAATTGCTGCGGGCTCGGTCGGGCCTATTAAAATTAGTTTCCGACACAAAATTCAATTTATTCCCCGCTCTCGGCCCCCAGGGGCTAGGGGAAGGAGTGGTAATCTATGTTTTTATCGTCCAATATCAAGGGCATGATGTGGCCGTCCGTACACCGTACACCGTGTACCTACTGAAATTCTGTGTGGGTTGACATTTAGAGATTAAATACCTGCAGCGCCGATCGAATCCAACCTCAACGCAGCGGGACAATTCGGTACAATGTGGGACAATCCGGGACATTCGTGACTCCCGGGATGTCTGAGCTGCTTACACGGACCGCTCGGAATGTAGCCGCCACAGTAAATGCTTGCCAATTACTACTGTACTAACCCGGGATCGAGGAAACAGGAGGTAAACAGGAGGTTACTTGATAAAGCTCTGTGATAATTAATTGCCTTGAAAATGTATGTGCTTAAGTTAAAAAAATATAAGAATTAGGAGGCGCCGGGTATCGATCCCGGTACCTCTCGCATGCTAAGCGAGCGCTCTACCATCTGAGCCCGAGAGGAATCTTATTTGAAAGTAACCACTAGTTATTATTATAAACAAGATTGATTGCCACAGGCGAGGACCAAGGAGCTCGTCGGATAGTCAAGTAGCCTTTGTATTGATTACTATCTCTTATAAAATGATTACATTGTTTTTTTATCTTGTATTTTGAGTAGGTAGGTATAAATAAATACATATATTTGGTTGTCTATTGTCAGGTCCAGGTTGTCTGTAAGAGATTGCTCTATGCGATAAGACCGTCGGTTGTTTACCGTGATATATATTTTATGTGTCGTTACTTCTAACCTTGTTATTTAATTTAGTATGCAATAAATTATTATTCTATTCTACGTATTTTCTATATTTATTAAGTTTTGCGTAATTAATTCATCAAAAACATGACATTAAATGTTTTTAACTCTTGCAGCGCTTTACAAAGTACCTCATACGTATCGTATGTGAAACAGTGATTTGTTTGGTTCCCCATTTCACCTGTGATCTTGTGTTATAGTCGAGGCACCTGGGGTCGCCCGCGGTGTTCTGCGACCTACATCCGCGCATGCATTATGTACCAGGCATTCAGAACGCGACAGGAGGTTGTTCCTTTGATCACACTCGCTCCGCTTCTGCCCCAATTCGCAGGGCCAAGGGTTAAATCTTTGTCGAAGACAGCGCTTTTTGACGTACCTTTGCTTCCTTTGAACAACTTGTAGGATTGTATATGATAAGCCGAATCGAGCGGTGAACTGAGACAGGAATTGATTAAAATCCATCGTTGAAAGGTTTTGTTACGTTTCAAAGTAAATCGTATCTTTTATTAGAATCAAAATGTACTTTTACGCACGTTAAGTACATAAAATGGCTCTTCAACTGCTTGCGTCATTGGACATTATCACCCTAACTTTCCCAATTAAAGACGTACTAAGAGAAGATTAAATGTCCAATCAAGATAATAACCAAGGTGATAATAAACTTGAACGGTTTGTTCTGAGTTCTGCGGTTATCTTGACGCCTGGTTCCTCCAAGCTCAATCAGACGCTTTCTCTTTATGTCGCCCCGGCTGAGGATTAAACATCATCATTAATAAAATCGCTTAGAATTTCACAGGCTGAGTTATAAAATCTTAAACCTAGAGTCCCAAATAAATGAAGAGACTATCAGAGTACGTATATCAGAGACATCAGAGTACGTATTTAATATTCTTATATCAAATAGTTTTTTGCGTTGTTAACAATTACGTTGAATCGCTTTCTTCTAGTTGTTAAGGACCAGCTCGAATTACTCAGAATTTTAATTCGTAGTTTTTGACTAAAAGTAAAATATTACTTATTATGTGCGATTTGAAGTAACGAAATAAGTTTTAATAAATTGGTATTAAATATCATCAAATATATAACAGTGGCTTAATATTAAATTATTTATTTATTTATTTATTTTATATTTAAACATGACTCACATCAACTACATTATATCAACATCATAATAAGACTACTTTCCTCGTAATTTTAGACTAAGTTGTTCTAATAAAATTCATTAAGAAACAACAGTTTAGACTTTATAACGTCCTATAAGTGAATAGTTTGACCATTGAATTAATATTATAGTATTTTGGAAACATAGAATTTCGTTACCATGTACTAGGACACCAAACACAAAGGACAATTTAGTATAGATCTTGAGAACAGTCTATTCTCTATGATAATCGAGTTAGCCACAAAGGCGTAAACATAGAGGACTAGAGGTATAATACACGTTTCTATCGACTGAACATAGACTGCAGACTCGGTACTCATGTGTTTCATTCACACAATGGAAGGAAATTGATTTAGTAGTAATTAATTGTAAAGTGGAGTGAATGGTACTGTGTTTACTATTCTTCATCATCATTTCAGCCGTTGGAAATCTACTTCTGAACATCGCCCATAAAGGGGAGGTTTGCCAATACTTGGCACGCTTGGCAGGCGGGTTGTCGAGCGCAGTTCGATAGTTTTTTGCAGAGGACGCTGCTGCCCGTCCTCTGGATCAGTTAACCCTTAGCCGGCTCTTACGGCAACCACGGGTAGAGAGGGTGGAGCACTATCTAAAGCCGGTAACTCCACTTTACAATTAATTATACTCCTTAATCAATTTCCTTCCATTGTGCATTGAGTTTGAAACATCAGTAAGTTTTAGACTATTAAAGAGATGGAATACAACCTTAACAGATACAAAATTAATAAACCATTATTTAATTTAAAAAACAACTTTTTCGTATTTTTCTCAGCAAAATTATTCATTTGGTAAGCATGTTTATCATGGGCGTGCACAAAAAATTACTAGTTTGCCATCTTGGACCGTCCGCCATATGGAGCCGTCCGCTATATTGGGCCGTCCGCCATATTGGATTTAGAGCGACGACACTTAGCTAACTATGCATTGTCATCCATAGTTAGCTAAGTATATTATTATTTATACTCGCACATTTGAAAATTTTATTATTAGGCCTATCAAATAAAATCAAAATTATAATGTAAGGTCGACGTGGCTCTAACACCAACATCATTTAAATTTTGTCATATTAATACAGGTGATTGGTAACGGGAACTTATACACAAAAAAGCAAAAAAACAAAAACTCATAACTTAATGTGAGCTTTTGAATTACAAAATAACATAACATCACCCCAACTCACTTCGCCATTTCTGTTTATTCCTAATAGGAAAATCCAGAAACAGTTTTTGCCTGACCCGGGGATCGAACCCGGCACCTCATGATCGGCAGTACTTGCGATGCACTACGTCATTGAGGCAGACTGTCTTTCTTGAAAAGTGAAGAGTATCCATGGTTCAAAAATTAATATCCAATTTTCCGAAGCAGTGCATTAATTGTTCAGTTTTTCTTTTCATCTCCCACCACGTCAAGGCTTGAGATTTCCAATTTAAGTTTGGTTCGGCTTTGACTTTATCTTACGTTGAGGTGTGGATTTTAGAAGAAGCGGAGCGATAGATTGATAGACATTTTAAGTCTTGGCTTTTACCATAGTACTGTCAGCATCAAAAGCACATTCAGATTTTCAAAATAGCTATTTGAAAATTTTGACTATAATTTGTACTTCATTCGAAATAAACGTAACACTAAATAATTGTAATATGGTGTATACAGCGATTTTGAAAATTGACTTTTATGCTGACCATATCACTTGACGATAAATGAATACTACTAATATGACGCCAACCAATGTGTTTTGGTATTTATGGATGTAACCCTGTTGTTGAATGTATTAGAATATTCAAATCAACAAACATTAATTTTGATGTAGATGATTTTGCTTAGAAACACGATCACGATAGCGAGACGTGGTAACAGGGGTTAATCTATGATTGGCTGAAATAATTCCATTAGCCAATCACAGAAGCCTCTATCAGTGCAATTGCACAATGACTTCGCCCGAGGCGAAACTGCTTAGGTTGTATTCGCATCGTCTGGATAGATACGCATCATAACATTTTTATTTTGAGACTATCTACATACTTTAAGCAGTGCACTATCCGCGAAGTGCTCTTTAAAAAGTTCCCGTTCTGAGTAGAACCCGTCATATTATTATGTAATTATCTTCTAATTTACTTCTTAAGGTATATTAAAATTCTACACAAAAGATATGTTTCACGCATAAAGCGGATTCCTACACTCAACCGATGTGGGTATTTTTAAACACCTGATTAAATCTAACTTTTGTTATTTCTTGCATGTAAAATTTGCTTGTCTCGGGGATTGTACAATATAAAACATAACATAACATACATTCACGCCCTTTTTCCCGAAGGGGCAGGCAGAGGTGTACCCAGGACACAGTCCCATAGTAGATACACCCACATTTCGCCAGTATGTTATTGGTCCCATGTAATAGGGGGCGAGCCTATTGCCATCTACCGGGCACAGTTCCAGACTCCAGGCTGTTATTGAGATAATTCCTAATGGAAAAATCCAATATTTAACACTTTGCCTGACCTGGGGATCGAACCCGGGACCTCTTGATTGGCAGTCGAGCATGCGCCCTCTACGCCAACGAGGCAGTCAATATAGGTACATACTTAAATAAATATTTTTGTTCCTTATTTGGAATTTGTTCACAATATAACTTATGGGAATTCAATCAAAGTTGCGAGACAAATACTTTCGTGTGTTCGATGCTCTTGGGCACCCATTATATAATGTGTTTTCTGTTTGATAAATTGAAGAAACAATGGAACATGTTCTAAATACTTGCCATATATATAAAGTAGTTTAGTAGAAAGGCATTTAGTTCTTATGCTCACATCATCAAGTGACAATGTGTCGATAACTGAATTCACCACATTTCGTGGTGGAGCCGACGCTAATCGGATTAAAGGCCTTTATGTTTGCGAAGGGCCCCGCGGAGAGACAGGAGACTGGAGACATCTTCTGGCGATTATGTGCGCCTGGTGAGTGAGGATATTGCATTACTTAATCCCTCCTTTATAGGATATCAGTTTGTGAAACAGTAAAGGCCCTTGGTATGTATCGCCCGCCCCCATCTGTACGCTTGACCAGTCATTTTTATAGACCCCAGGCCATAAGAAATATCAAATATGTAATCTTAGTATGTTTGACCTAAAGATTCCGCATGAATTCTCCTAAATAATTTTACCTTCCAACCGTTCTACAAGCCTGGTCATGACAAATCCAAAAGTTTTCAACGTCAGTCACTTTTACAAGTTTGATTTTGGTACACACATAATATAGTGATTTTAAAAAGACCTAAGCGCAAGTACGACAAGGAAACTCGGAACCACGAGAAGTTCACAAAACATTCGCCATGGCCGCAGGCGGTTCCCTTTAATTAAATTACGATGTAGACATCTGTATAGTGTAAACGTACTGGAGCAATTCGTAGATCGTTATTATAGTCGAAAGGGAATTTTCGGATGATTAGAAACAGCTTTGGGCTATTTTGTGCAATGACAAGTATCTAATAGAACAACTTTACGTGGTCTATCTCCGTATTCATATTATTTTTATTGACTATACAAAATTTATATTAAATAAACGGGTGCGCACCATTTGGTATAAACATAACTGATTTAATTTCACGTTCATTTCATATAATTTTTATCTGATATAAATTTGTTTGATATAATTTCACTTGATATAATTTTCATCTGGTATATACTGCTACATTTGATATAGACATATTGGGTATAATTTTCATTTCATATAATTTTCAATTGGTATACTGCTAAATTGATATTAGAAACATAATATTTAGAGACAGAAGTGACTCCGCTGTATTCAGGAATATCATAGAGTTTAGAACATAACCCTTTTGTCAGTTTTGTTGGGTTATTTATTGTAATTCGTATTTAATAGGTAATTAATTGACAATTATTTGATTTATTATGAAAAATCCGAGCGAGAGTTTGGAAAACTGGGTTGCAGACACGCAACTCCTTCTCCTTTAAAGCTATAAAATTCGTTCCAGTTTAAGAAACTATATACGATAAATATTTATTCAAATAAAAACATGTACAAATTAACCATTTCCTACGAAAATAACCATAATATCAAATAATTATATGTACTCGTATGTGCGCGTGTGTGTACATGCGTGCGTTTTTGTGTATGTTTTTGTGTGAATGTGTGTTGGTATATGTACAAAGTAGACAGAACTCATTTTAAAAATAGTAAGAGGTATTCCGCCTCCTCATATGAGAGGTATTGCAACCACTATATATTTTTCTTTCTGTAAGGGAAGGTGGTAGATACTATCTTATTAACTGTAAGTGTGTATATAGGGTGTTGCTAACGTTGAAGTATTGACGTCTCGCAAGAGCTGTTCGATACGGCTCTGTATTGCAAACAATATCTGCTCTGCGCTCTTTCTGTGAAAGTTCGGGGTCATAGATTAGTTCAGTGTGCCTGCGTTGAATTGTGTGAAGGATGAACAGCTGTCGAGCTGTAGGAACTTTACATAGAGAGAATACAGTTCAGATGTAGGAAACCGAATAGGTATTTTAATTAGGACATCAATCTGCTCCTGGTGTTCTTTCGAATCGGAGCATATGAGTTTTATTAGCAGAGCCATCCTAAACGGTGTCAAATATGTAAAAAATATGACTACAATTCGACTTTTATCTCTAATTGAATCGCGGCATTCTATTACCTTAACGATGTGGTATCAGCCAGTAGGAGCGAAAGTTGGTAATATTAATTTGATATAAAATAAATAATCCCGCTCTATTTTGATGTAGGTAGGTGTTGATGTAGGTATAGTTGAAGTATACATATATCCAAAAAAGTTCAAAGAAAAAAGAAGGAACTTTGAGGATAAGTCCACAGTTGACGAGGATATTCGTGAACGTACATAAAAAAACATACGCGATGAATGAATTAAATCTCATAGCTTTTGATCTAACCACCGACAAAAATGGTTGTGAATTTTTGAATCTTTCTCAAGATATCAAAAGGAATGTGAAAGGATGTGACTCTCGAACCAAATATCTCCTATATAATGTAGTACATGCTATGCTTAAGTATTCTTAACTGTTATTCGTTACCAGCTGTGAATGCTTCAGTCCTGGAAGCGGCAGGAAGTCCGCGGGTGTGTTCCGATGTTCTCCAACTCTCCAACTTGGAAATTACTTTCGGATCAGCTCTTTAGTGCCAGTTGCCAGTTGTGAAGTTGCTTTTAAGTTTCTTCGTGTTTCCAATTTTGATTTGTTACAGGCTCGAGTAGCTTTTAGTATTTCTACCTAACTAGAATAAGGTTTTTTGTTGGGTCGATTTGATATTTTAGCGTTAAAATAAAGCTTTATAACCCCCGTCCGAAATAGGAAGGGGTGTTATAAGTTTCACGTGCCTATGCA
The DNA here is from genome assembly GCA_947063395.1 of Hemistola chrysoprasaria. Lineage (NCBI taxonomy): Eukaryota > Metazoa > Arthropoda > Insecta > Lepidoptera > Geometridae > Hemistola > Hemistola chrysoprasaria. Next base: position 2,199,884 of record OX346709.1, on the reverse strand, counting down.
TCTGTGTGTCTGTGTCTTTCTGTGGCATCGTAGCTCCTAAATAGGTGGACCGACTTATCGTATATGCGGTTTTTTATGTTTGAAAGCTGATCTTAGCTATGTCTCATATGAAATGCTGCAGCATCAGGTTAAATAATCAAATAAATAATCAATTTATTTCTCAAAAAATATTACAGTTAAACCTGATGCTTAGTGGTTATTACAGAGTTACTAAATTATGCATATTAATAAATATAGAAGCTTAATAATATATAAGATGGGCTTGTAGTAAAAAAATCGTTTTTGGGTCTCATTTGAAGCGTCTATGAATATTTTACAGACAGATTGTTGTTTTACAGACAGATTGTTGTTTTACAGATAGATTGTAGTTATACAGATAGATTTGATGTCGTGGGTCTGATGATGAAGCAGGAACAAGAGGAGGGGGTTTTTAAATTTCTGTCTAGGTTTAGGTTATTATGTCAACGCATAACTTAAACCAATCATCGCAGAAACTTGTCATTTGGAGCGTGTGTTCTTAGGACATCCGACAAGAATTACGGACAAGTTTGATTAAAGTATATCTTTTCATATAACCGAAATCATACATGTCAGATACTTCGATAATAAAAGAAAGAGAAAGAAATAATAATTAACTCTTATTAAAATTATGAATTTAGGCTTATTTCGAAATTAGTTTGATTGACAAATATAAAATTGCACACAGAGAGGGAATGTAATGGCAGATTGGCAAAACCCAGCTTAGACCCATAAATTAAAGAGATAAAATTCTTAAGAATTTATTATTTTACTCCTAACTTTAGATCAAACTTGAGATCAAAGGCTCGTATGTAAACGCAGTGAACCTATCTAGTATGCGTTCCTTTGAAAGCACATTTTCTAAACAACCTCCATTCGCATGGAAACGTGTGTCTTTAGTCTCAAATATCAAGCAAAGGCCGCTCTCGTGAGATATTGAAATTGTTATGCGAAGGATTGGGAGATTCGTATCGCATCGGAGTAGTTTCTTTCTGCGATACGAGGGGCGCGTGGATGCTTCCTAGATGAGGCACAGGGGTGGCGGGTCGTTCACTTTAACCCTCTGGCTATTCCGACTTTTAAGTCTTATATAATACATTCTTTTTCCCAGTAAGTGTATTTGTCAAAACATTCGATAGTATTAGAATCTAGTGATATAATAAAATTAATTTCAGATACCAACATGGTGTCCTGTCAGGGTATCTTTAAATAAAAGGACTTTAAATAAAAGGAATCTAAAGGACTGGAATCTGAAGGCAAGCACTGCATAGAACGGATAGAAACAGCGTCTTTTTATATCAGAGGTTTAAACTCAATTTGGATCGCTGCACTATCTTAGTTATCTAATAAATACGCTTCGCCGATATTCTTTCGTGCTTTAGAGCTGTGGATTTCCTTTCGTGCTCTTTTCTATACCTGAATCATATTATTAAAATTAGTTTTAAAAGCACTTGGATTTTCTTCAGCATAGCATGTTGGCCTGTGCTCTTATAATCGCAGTGTAGTTTCGATCGTACGACACCTATTCCGAATTCGACACAATCCTCTGAAAAAATACTATATCGATGTTTTGTATTACTCTGATTTCTTGGATTATTCCGATGTAAACATTTACATCCTTATATTTTAGGGATTAAAGAAAACAAAAAAGAATTATAAAGTTATTTTATAAACTTTATCAAGTTTAATTATTTCTTCTAATAAACTGTTAATTTTTTTTCTAGTGATCATTTAATCAGTGATTACGTACAAAACATATAAAATAGATATTTCATATCATTTCATAGGATTGTGGCACATCGTGAGTATGGATGAAAAGAGATTAACAAAAGATTTATAAGGCTAGTGGGAATAGTCAAGTCGGTTGAGGTCGACCGCGGACGTAAGTACTGTTCATGAACAAGTTGATGTTATTCTAAGTAAAGGCCATAGTTGAAAAGTATGTACAACCGACGTACATGTACGAAGAATGTCATGGAAGTGAAAGAAGCTAAGCCGTTTGTCAGGATCGTAGCAAGTGGAGAGGAATAGTCTCTGTCTACCATAACGGGAACAAGGCGTGACTGTTTTTATGTATGCTAATAAAATATGGCTCACATTTTAAGTCAGCTAAAGTACGAGTAAGTGAGAGAGCTATAGTTTTTTTTTTTTCAATGAAGACAGTGTGTTGATATTATGGCGTCGCACGTTCTGCTGTACTTATACTAAATTTGTGTACATAAGTATAGATTTTATCACATGAAGACTAGATCAATTTATAATCAATAGAATTGATATAGGTACGTACTAAAATAACCTCCGTCGACCTCGTTTCTATAGACAATAGGCCTTTATTCGAGCGATACATCTATCTATACGTTAAGCCTTTATCTGAAATATATACATTTCGCTCTAAAGCCCGTCACACACGTAGCTATAATATATATTAATATAAATTATAGCAAGGCATATTACGATATATTTTCTATACAAATATTCGATTGACCGCACACGCAGCTATAATATATATTTCTATGACGTCACCAACATATAGCGTAATATATATTATTGCATATTAATATAAACTACGGTATCAATAAAATGAAGGCTAAAATATATATTATAGCATCGTCTCCGTGTGTGGTAGCTTGCTATAATAAATATTATAGGTCGGTATATTAATATATATTATAGCTACGTGTGTGACGGGCTTAAATCAGATGGAATCGGATGGATTATAGAATGTATTGCTATCTTTATCTTTAAATCCGTGCAGAGAGTAATCTTTATATAAATACTTCTAAGGGTGAAAGATATTTAATTAAGATTTTATAATAACGCCGTATGGGGAATGAATATAAGTATAAGTTATAACTAATAAAGTGGATCTATAATGAAAAGAAGCGCAAAAAGATGAAATAAGTGTATCAACGGGGAAAGTGTATCTCTGGGGAATAATTCACCGTACACGTTTAGTTTGAATGACAATGCACGGTCAGCTAAGTGACTTCATTTAAAATCCAGTATGGCTTCTTGGCGGACAAGTTATTTTTAAGCACTCCATAACATGGGTGTAAAAGCTTGTTTTTAAAAATGTTATAAGTGTTACTATTCTTTTATATAGGAGTAATTTCTGCGCCATGACAGGCTTATTTGTCCCCGTAGTTTATAGTAGTTACTTGTTAGCTTCATTGACCTGTAAAAGTGCCTTATTATAGGTGTTAAAAATAAGAGTTTCCTGGAAATTGTCATCTTAAGTACGTCTACAAAGTGAATAAAATTCAGTCACTAAGTAATACAAAGGCCTATAATTTTTATATTAATAGATACTGGTAAAGGAAAGAATATAGTTTTTAACATTGTTTTTCCTAATAGACATGGTCTGATGTCGTTCCACAGGCCAACATATTAAAGGCCCGTAATGGTCTGTCTGGCGCGCGCCTGGTACGTTAATCCTTTACCGCCTGCAGAGACTCGGATAATTACCGGGAGACTTATGGCGGACCCGTTTTATGTTACTGCTACCCTGGTAAATGCAGCGCGTGAATAGCTTTGACTTTTTCATGTTTTTTAAAGGGAGGGATTCCGCGAGTGTTGTGTGTCAAGGTTGATTTATTTGGTGGTGTTTTATAAAGCAAAAATCTTTTTGCTTACTGCCTCGGGGTAGCTAGCGAAAGGGCGTAGCACGAGGTCCTGGGTTTGATTCCCAGGTTAGGGAAAGAGTGTTATTAGACCCTCCAACCACCAGTTACCAGACCAACTTTGTTGGTCTGGTTTTGTGCCCGATTGATGGCAATAATCTCGCCCCCTATAAGACTTAAAAAACATTAAAAAATTCCGACGAAGTGTGGGTGTAGATCCACCATGGGTGCTTGATCTTATTGTAATGTTGGTTACCAACAATTTTGCAATGTAAATTATAGCGATGGGACCTATCGTCTAATTTTTTTTTTGTATTTAAAATAAAATATGTGTAATATTGAAATCCTCTGAATATTACATGACAGACCACGAGATGACCCGGCAACCCTACGTATACAGAATTTTAATAATTTATCTTCAGAACCTACTTGTTACTGTAGACACGAATATTTCGTAGTAAAGATCATTCATAATATTTTATAATGTAGCATTATTGTAGTTAATATGACTTTAGAATAATAATATTTATTATTTTACTACTGAACGGTTTCTTGTATGAAAAACACTTCGTCTTTAGTAACAGCAACATTACAGCACATCTGTCCGAGCCGAACGCACTGAACTAACTGAATTAATAATCCGCATCGAATCCTCCGAATCGGAAAGGTATGCGTGGCTTCATAAGTTTTCACATAAATAATTATAAAATTCGATTCGTTCGGACTGTTTACAATCTATTTTTGATATGTTTTTACATTTTTGTAATTCTACCTGATGTTGAAAGTAGTGGCGTTTGACATTGACGTTACTGAAGTAACATATTAAGAGGTTACATGAGGGGTGATTTTTCCATACAAACGTATTCTCGTGTTTCCTCCCTAGATAACTGCGTCAGAGCAATGGTTTTTTTTTTATAAAATCTAGGTCTCCAGTGAGCATGTCCCTGTCATTTTAATTTTTTAACAAACTCATTGTTAAATGAAGTATGACCCTTTAAAAACATGAAAAACTGTCCCAGTTTTACTCGCGTAATTAGACGTTCACTAGAAATAAATGACTCTTCATTTAAAGAGGAATTCAATTAAGGAACATAAATAAAATAACAGGGACATATTCATCTTCTAATTTTCATGATATAAATTTATGGATAAAATCAATTATTCTCGGAGGAAACACGGGAATACAATACATCGATTTCGTAAATTTTCCATCGGATTGTGTCAAACTGCTAAGAGGTCCTGTATCCTGTTAATGTAAAGCGCCATATTATTAATTCTATGACAGTTGTTCGGCACTCTGGTTATTCGCCTGTTTTATGTTAGTCTATGTTCTTGGGTAGAAAGTAAAATGGCGCCCTTGCCTTCTAACGACTTGGAACTGCACTGTTGACTCTCGTGGCTACTTGTAAAATTAATATTTATTAAATAATAAATTGCATATTTACCATAACTGAACTATTAGCTGTTTTATTTAGCTAAAAGGATAGATGTGCGTTCACCTTAAACCTGATATTCTATTCCTATTACCTAACCTTAAATGTACAAAACAAAAATGTAACTAACTTAACTGGGTTTTTTGATCACTGGTTAAGTCTACCAATGGTTAAATTTTTTGATTCGACAAAATTCATTTTTCCATCCCTGGTTAACTATTTTTTCCACACAACTTTAACCATTGGTTATAAATTTAACTATAGTTACTTTGAACAAATGGTTAACTTAACCGTAACTAACGATCAAAAAACCGGCCCTAAGTAACTCCTAGTCTGCTCCAAGAAGCTCGAAACACTCATACAGTATGTATGTTTACCCTTCCAGTTGTTTGTATTCAAATACTCGATGTTCAGATTTTATAGTTATTGTTGGACAATTTACGAGGGAATGTTCCAAGAATATGAGATTTTATTGAGGTCCGAGCTACACGAGGTCGATCGTGAGGTCCGAGTTGATGCCGAACCCCTCTATTGTTTGGGGCCTCTCTATATATGTAAGATTTTAGATTATCACTAAGTATTTGCTTTTTATAAAGTCCTTCTGCCGCGTTTGACTTATGTAGTTGGGATAAATGTTTAACGAATTTTCATACGGTTTATACCAATAGATGAAGTGATTCCAAAGGAAGTAAAAATAAATATAATTAATTATTAAAGTTTTATGTAATTGGCTGAAATAAATAGATAGATAGATAGACTCTTTATTATTACACTACAAACAAGAAACCTCAAATTTAAAATACTTATATTATAACAAATAATGTAACAATTGGCGATCTTATCGCTAAGAGCGATCTCTTCCAGATAACCGTGATATAAGATGATGACAGTGGAAGAGCTTGGAATAAATGTTGCTGATCGGCCGCTTTTTAAACCAATTGAATTGTAGAAAATGTATTATTTATCTTAAAATATTTATTTAACTAATCTCTGCTGCTAGGTCGTGGTGTGCGGCCGGGGCGGGGCGCTAGTACTCCATAATATTTGTCGTTTTCTTTCGAACTGTTAAATAATACTTATTATAATTATTTCATAAACAAAACGGGTTTATTTATCCAATAATAACAAATGTAATCCTTCTTGTACCTGAAATTTATAGTAACTTAACTAACTGTAAATTTTATTCACGCTAACTTGCGCTGATCGCGTAGGTCGCGTTGATCGCGTATGTCGCGTTGTTATTGCCTTCATATCGAAGATAATAGAGTGCTTGGAAAATAACCATATTTTCTAAAATATATTCTGCAAAAGATAATACGGCTATTTTAAGTCCACGTACATTTTAATAATTATACGACGTATTTCGTTGGTACAAAGTATAAATTCGCGATCAAACGTCATGAATAGGTGTCCTTAGTGGTATTCGTTCGATGTGATCGAACATATCAACCTTTACCCTTGGACGTAAAAAGCTGAAACACATTTCGTTATGATGCTTCATTATAATGTAGACAAATAAGAATCTGAATTTCCGAAAGTCCCACGGGAGCGCAGTCGCGGGTATTACGTTAGTTGTTAATAATTATTATAATCTTTAATAAATACATTTATAATATGATCGCGATTGGAGATAGAATGGAAGGCCGTAGGTAAAGCCATAATATTATGGCATTAAGAGCTTTACTTATTAATAAACTTTATGAGTATCTACGCGTAGGTGTGTCTATACTGAATCCTGACTCCTATAATGGTTAGTAGATTTACAATAAGACCCGCAATTTATGAACATTTTATAGCAATATTACTCATTCCTGAATGTATGCGGCATTGCACGAAGAAGGCGCCCAAAGAGAACGCGTGAAATAAAGAGCGCAGAGTATTTATTCTTCCAATGTTGTCTAATCTGTCGTATTGGACAAGATGGTAAGAAAATTTGATGTACCGACCTCACCTAGAGTGTAGTAAACACCGCAGGTACTATGGATGCAAGCCGCTTCCAACCGGACTAGATGGAAATCTATGAGATATACATATCCATCCACTGAGATACATATGCCTCATATATCCATCAGTGGACGTCCTACGACTAAGATGATGATGATGAACAATTAACATGTTATTGTCCATACAAGTTATCGCATTTATAATATCAGTTTGACTTTTAGTTGTACACTACATTAACAGATGATAATTTATGTAGACAGCTATCGGTCAGGGGTTTACAGCTCGCGCCTCATTAGCTTTCCAATAAAATAATGGAGAGTAGTCACAGGGCGGCTGGCGGCTGGCGGCTGGCCTGACCGAGGGCGGCGGGGAGACGCCCGGGATGGCAGTGTTCTCCCGCGTGTCCCGGCGTCCACACGCGTCACCCCGCCGCCCTGCGTCACCTGAGTGACGGATACTCACGGCTTCATGTGATACATCACTTCTGTGCTATGTCTGTGATAATACCATGATAACGCGTTTGTTTGTGTCGTGACGTAGATTTTTTTTTTGTGTACTAAGCGCTCATCCGTTAATCATAGATTTACCTACAAGGCATACAAAAATCGTCAGTTTAAAGGTTAATCGATATAAATCAAGAATCGTAAAGGCAAATGATGCGGCTCGGTGTACCAGGATCGCAGCAGGTTTGACAACTCGGGATCTCTTGACCTTACATTAAGAAACAGTCAAAATAAGCTCTTTCATTTATTACCAAACAAATTTATGTGAATTTGGTAAAAATGAAAATTTAAATTATTTCATATCCTATAGAAAATAAATAAAAATTACGGTCCCTTAGAATAATACTCCTAGAGCAAGTACTAATAATTTAAGTGCCAAAACCTGACAATTTGACAGGTGACAGGAGCCCTTTATAATTTGTTCGATGATGCCGACTTCCAATTTGTGACATTCGTCATAATACCCCCATCTAAAATGGTTCAGCTTAATAGTCCCAGAGCCTACTGGAAAGATTCTGTATGATATATTTTGAATATTTAAAAAAAAAATGTCTACCTTTAAATTAAAATAGTTTAAAAAATGTCTTTTGCGAGTAAAATTGACCGTTTTTTAGATATATCAAAATGGAATTGAAAATGCATTCTTGCCATACTCATTCAAAATCAAAAACATGTTATCCGTTTTTAGTTACGAAAAAACTTCTTTTTAACTAAGCTACTAGCTAAAATAAGAAAAGCTAAAAAATCTATTAGGTACGTATTGATAAAATATTATATCTATACTTACCTCACTTTCAAGGATCCTTCAGGATTGGCCTCGCATAGCTGATCAAAAGAAGCAATGGAGAGAAAGAGAGAAGGGAGGCTTTTGCCTTGCAGTAGGTTATTACGGGCTAAATAATAATATCTACTTTTGCAAATTGACTGATAATAATTTTTAACAGTTTTGTAAATACTGCTTATTAAATATATCGGTGTAAACCTTTTACCGTAGTATCCCGAGCTATAATACTCCGCAGGTACTTAGTATCACCGTCAGATGTCGCTGTTCATTGAACGAGGCCGGATGTCGGTTAATTTGATCTGACTCGATGTCACGTGGCCAAATTATTTGCTAAATAATAGGATTTATTAAGATCGTTCACAGTTTGGTAGGTAATTAAATCGTCTGTAGAAAATTGCTTAATGCGATACGGCTGCATTTTTTTCTTATCATTGCTTCGTTTTTAATGTTTAAATGCAAACTATACCTTTACCATATTCTATTCTAAATATTAAGGGAGTGTATCGGGTTATGTTTCACGTATCTATCTTATATTGTTTGCACGACACATTGGTGGTCTTTCATGGGGTTAAATTGCATGTACACTACTCTCATGTCACTACTCTCCAAACTGAATTTCAACCTCTTATACAAAGGAAAACGTTTCTATTCGTCGTAATCACAAGCCAACTTTTTTGATGCACAAAATTCAAATAGAAGATAAAGGTAAAGAAGATAAACACACGCGCACTTTACGAGGGGCAATATACTCAGACTCGTGTAAAGTGCGCGCGTTTCTGTGTGTGTGCGTTCTTGGACCGCTGTATGCACATTATCTTCTGTTGGTATATTGTGGCTCCGGTGGTAGCAGTGTTGCCAGATGCACTGTAATTACAGTAGATCTCTACCGTATTGCGATGCGGTATGCGACTTTACTGGACTCGTTTTATAAATACAGTGTATGGAGACACTGTATTTTTTTTGGTAACAAATAAAATAATTTTTGCTCTAAATATTATCGAAAATTGTGAACGCTTCTGTCCATCGGAAAAGATCATAAGGTCGTATTGCAGAGGTTAAAGACTTTTTACCGAATCAGGGTCCCAAACTAAGCCTTAATAAGTGAGGTGTAATAACAGTAAGGCAGTCAAAATCCCATCATTAAACTCAGAAATGTATAAAAAAGGGATGGCAATCGGACTAAATGACAGTGATACTGATTAATTATAAAAGTCGTTTGATGATTAGTTTGAGGATGTTGTGTTTATTAAGAGATGTTATGTTTCAAATAAGTGTACATATTTTTGACACTGTATTTTGAGGGATATGATCTGGGTGGTAGGCTTATATTGGGGACAAAAATACTCCCGTGTCATGCAAATATTATAAGGCGTTAAGAGCGTACGCGGCCTTCTAAGAATTTGACAAATCCTATGAAAAAATTACCAAATAGATGTTTTGGATTCCCCTGTTTCCTCCGAATATTATATTATACTCATTCTATAAATTTATATCCTGATATTTTTATAGTGAAGTAATCTATGTCCCTGTCATTTTAATTTTTCTTGTAAACCCTTGGTTTTTCTATAGTGAACTTCCAAAAATCCCAGTTTTACTCGTGTGTTTGGACGATCACTACGAAAAAATGTAGTTTTGAAACAAAAATAAAATGATAGAAACATACTTAACTTCAACTTTAAAATATCAGGATATAAATACGAGTATATCTAATAGGTTTACGGTATTCGAAGGAAACAGGGGAAAACAAAACCTCTATTTAGTCAATTTTCCATAGGATTGTGTCAAACTGCTAAGAGGTCCTGTTCCCTGTTAAATCTTCCAAACCTCTGCTCATATTTTTTGTCAGGACCTGTACCTATGTGAAATTTAATTTTCATTCGAAAACGGAAAGTTAATTATAAATTATGACCGGCGCCATGAACCGAGCTGATAAATTTTACTGCTCACTCAAATTCTATTGGATTCCATCGCACCATGGGTTTATAGAGGACTACGGGGTCGAGCTTTATGACCGTGTATTAATTACTTTGCTTACTTGTAGCTTTTATTACAATTCATTGGAAATAAGACAAGTTGTTATGTGTTAAATGTATCCACAATAGACGAGCATGTGTAGAGAATGTGATGTTAGGCGAAGAAGAGAATGTCGAATGTCAGGATCGTAGCTGGTGAAGAGAAAAAGTCTTTGCCTACCACGACGGGTGCAAGGTGTGGTATGTTATCAGGGTCAGACAGTGAAATTTGGTAGTTCGTTTGGTAGTGAAATTTTTAGTAAGCGCTCGTACCGTCAGCATCTGCTGGATATTTGCAAATCATAGTCTCCTCTTGTAGCATACAATATTTTACAATTTTCTATTATTCAGTGACTGTGTAGCATTTCGTGAGTCAATGGATTTTAAACAAGAAAACACTTAGTACAGAGCTTATTTTAGAAAATGATAATTGCTAACAAAAACATTATTCAGTATCAAGTCGCCATGGACGGGCTGTTATATAACACGGTTAGCTAACAACGTTTTGTTAGTAACATTTAGCAGTAGACCCGACTTTAGTTGTATGTATAGGTGTAGAGGGAGTGATGCCGCGCATTTATCAACGCGACGTAATCAACGGATCTTTTTATCTTCGTTTAAGCCTCGAGAGTGAGCGTGGAGGCACAGGGATGTAGTGAGTGACATATATCACATATCTCATAATTAAGAGCGCGGATAAAGCAGCGGCATTCTTACACTGGTGTATTTCTATTAAACTTCTGTGGTCACAAGTGCTGAGCATGAGGTCCTGGGTTCGATTCCTTGGGTTTGGTTCCTGGTTTCCGGATTTTTCCTTCAGAAATGTCTGATTTCAGGTTGATAGCAATAGGTTCGGCGCCTAGTATATGGAACTTAAAACATAAATATGGGAGTACCTGTTATGGGAATGGGGACACTGTCTAACCATTCTGTTTAACAAGGCGTGATGATATGTTGTTATATAAAACATCTGGTCTATATTAAAGCTTTATAGAGAAAATATATTTTAATATAAAATGGTCATAAAATATGCTAAGCAGTGCTACGGAGAGATAATTTCGTTGAAGCACTCGTAGAGCTCGTAGCATTCTTACGTGAGATAGAATTATGCGCTACGCTGCGTAGCATGTCTACGACGTAGCTGTGCTACGGCTCGTAGCACGCCTACAATTTAGTTACGTGCAGCACATTGTTAACCTTTATAAATCGGTTTAAACTAATGTTTATCTTTTCTAAGAAGTTTAAATCTATTTTAAGTCAATTTACATAAAATTAAATCACTCCTTGTATTCTAGAAGGGTTAGGCAGTCATATTATATCATCTTGTGTTTTTAAGAATAACGAGGTAGTTTTTCTTTAGCCAACTTAAGGGAGTTTCTCGTCCATACAAAATGAAATTTCGCAAATATAGAGAAATAGAGACTACTTTTCCACTCAATTGTTTATGGTTGGCTCTTAATCTGGCCATTATTTGCCCAAAAATATATTTGGTTGATGAAAATTGTGTGGTTTTTTCACAATTAAAAGAAAAATTAATATATTGAGGTTTGTTTATGTTTTTTGAAAATATGAAAAAAAAACCGTACGGTTTTTACTGTTGTCACGTTTGCTCTCATAACTTTACTTAGCTTACTGCTGCACTATCGTTTACGATGTGTTAAGTTGAGTAAAGTTATGAGAGCAAACGTGATATTATTGCTTAGTTGTGAACTCCGTGTAGTGACAGCCACTTAGCTAAATAACTTAGTGATATGAGCAAATATGTACTAGGGACACATGTAGCCGGAGAACTTGATCACTTTCATAATGTTATTATGGCTTCACTGTGGCGTTATTTATTGCCTTACAGTCTTACTATGGTGCCTTAATATTTTGATAATTGTATATTAGAATAAATGGCGAATATCGAAACATAGGCTTAGACCATCTCAAGTTTCGCAATTTGCCATTTGTATGACATAACGCCTAAGTAGCAAAACGTCTAATTCTGGGAATGCCTAGACGCTTGACTACAAAAATATTAGCTAGATACACATTTTTTTAAAGAAGAAAACGCAAAAAAAAAAACAGACGAAATCAAAACTATGTTATCATCAAAAACTAACACTATTTCACACAATATTACTTTTCTTAATACGAAATCGGTTAATCAATAACTACAAAGAAAAAGTGTAATAATTGCAATAATTAGTTACCGCGGTACATCAAATGAAGTAACATTATTAAAATTCATTAAATAGACTGAGACTATGAGCTCCATCCATTATCTGCGCTCCTGGTACTGTCCTGTTTAAACTTGGACAATTTGCATCAAGTGTGTGTTAAAAAAACCTTTTTAAAACTTTCGAGAGACCTCCGACACAAAATCTTTTAAAAAGTCTCGAAAAATTCTCAAAAACGAATGTGGAAAAAAGGGAAACTTCGAAAACTTCACGCTTCGAAGGAAATGACGAGAAAAGAAAGACACCGAAACTTGGAAACTGTTTTTTAGACATATAGATATTTCTGTTACGTAAACAATGTTGGCTCTTAAATTTCGATGCATACATGTCAAAATTGAATGACAAAAACTTGATAGCGAAACTTTGTTGATATTCGAACATGAGCAATGATATTGATTCGATTCGTATTGTTTAACAAATGTACAATGTAAATTGCACCCTATCTTAGAGAAATAGAGTAGCGTATAGCGTGGCGAGGTTACAATGACAGACAGGCTATTGACTTACAAATATATTTGTAACGAGAGATTCTATTACAAATATTAGATGAATACTATTTATTTTTATATCATTCATATGAATAATGTGTATGAAATTAAAAAAATAATAATACATACTTTAAAACACAAGCAAGACATTGTACCATACCCATAGTATTTACACCCACAGTACGCCAGTTATGATTTTAAGTAACATGTAATAAGGGGCAAGCCTATTGTCACCGTTCACAAATCCCGAATCCAGGATGCTCTTGAGAAATCCCATAAGCAATAATTGATAAATAGTATGCCCGACCTGGCTATGAAACCTAGGACCTCTTGGCCAGCAGTAGCAATTGCGCCTACTAGTCCACAGAGGCAGTTTTCAAATCTATGCTACCTATATACCAAATGTCAGCTCAATAAATTCAGTAGATTATATCCGCATTGATCGGTTTCACTCGCTGGTACCTAAGTTCCTAATATTTTTTTTATGATAGTGAGTGACAAGACGAGCAAATCAGGTGCCTGATGGTAAGCATCATGATTGCCCATATCAGACACAGTGCCACCCAGTGTTTTAAAATTCCAAATTCTTCACTGCACTGTGCCGGTCAACCTGAGATATTAGCTGTTGAAAATCAGTAATATCGCTGGTAACATTGTCCTTCAGACCGTAACACAGTAATGTTTGCACATTACTGCTTGGCGGATGAATAACTGGCAAAGGTGTGGTACTTCCCCAGGCGGCTCCCTGCAAAAGAAGTCTACCATGACGAGTCTCAACAACTAATATCTCGGGGTGACAGGCGCAGTGTAGTGCCACGCAGAATGTGGCAATCATGAAGCTTACCATCAGGCACCTGATTTGGTCGTCTTGTTACTCACTATCATAAAAAATAAATATATTAGTAAAGAGGAATTAAGCATACATTCACTAAATATCGCATTTATAATATTATATTTGTATTTCTAATCAGATTCTGGCACATCAGATGAGTGGGGTTGTTTGTCTTTCACGACAAAACTACTGAATCAATACAGCTTAGATTTGGTATGTAGGTTGCTTAAATCATAATATGACAACACATAATCTATGATATCAGGTGAAACCGCGAGGCAAAGTTAGTAAACAAATAACGCGAAAAAAAATTGTGCGAATCTTCACAGTTTTTTAGTGTGGTTGAGGACACTTATAGTGACGAAGGGAAATAATAATATATGTACCTAAGGGTAGGGTACAATCTCCCTATTGTCCCCTATACGTCCCTATCTCAACAATCCTAGGGATCCACGACACAAGCAGAAAACATACAAAAAACTCTTCAACAAAAATAATATGAAAAGCCGTCCTTAGCCATTCATATTACAAAATGGTAATGTGGGGTTTTTTTTTTACATCACGCCACAATTATTCAACCGATCCGGATGTTTGTTTGTAAGGTATGCTTAGATTTTTATGAAGTTGGCACTGAATGGCGCAGCTAGACTTTTCATTAAATTATTATTGTTATTGTTATTATTCAGCCTGTACTGTTCCACTGCAGGGCAAAGGCCTCGCTTCTCTCTTTCCATTATTTTCTCTGGGCAGCTATTTGGGGCCAATCCTTCAGGTAGGTGTCCAGCTCGTCTCGTCATCGCATTCTGGGCCTGCCGCGACGTCGTTTTCGGTCTAGTGGAGTCCACTGAGTTGTGCTATGTGCCCAAATTTCCTCCGACATGCGGCCGTCATGTCCGGCCTAGTCCCACTTGAGGCTGCTGGCTTTCTGAGCTACGTCTGCGATCTGCGTTTTGGAGCGCAGTATGATGTTTCTTATCCTGTCTGTAAGTTTCACTCCTAGGATACTACGCTCCATAGATCTTTGGCAGACTCCGAGGGCGGACTTCTGACGTTTAGTCAATGACCATGTTTGTGCGCCGTATGTGAGGGTGGGAGGAACGCACATGTCCATGAGTTTGCGTTTTAAGGAATGTGGTAGTGGTCCTTTCATCAGCTCTTTCATGGACCAATAGCTCTTCCAGGCGTTTTCGGTGCGTCGCGCAACTTCCTTGTCTTGTCTCGCCTAGATAGATACTATTACTCAAATACAACCCAAATACAAATACACATACTCATCGACGTACTCTATCTTGTTTCTTGTAGCATAAGAGAAGAGGATAATTAAATTAATAGAAATAAATATATAAGTTTCCTAGCTTCAATCTGCAGGTTTACCCCTCGAAAAGTATCTTACGTATCTACTAGTGACCCGCTGCGGCTTCTGCATACTCGTAGTTAAATAGATAGTTTTATTACAAATTAATTCGTAATACGTTGCTTTCACATAGCCCTATTAGTTAACGCGATGCACGCCGGTCAAGCTCACAGTCGGCATGATTTTTTCCAACCTGTCAACCTGCACCGTCATACTTCTGCCAATTTATACAAAAATTAATGAAGGTAGGTATACATATAAACTATTCTCTTTAATTACTCAATCCTTTGGTGAAACCCGCACATAATAAATAAAATAGATTTATTAGCAGGCACACATGACCCATTAAACAAAACGCACAAAAATCTGTTGTGGTTTTGAGAGAAGTTGGCGACATTGCTTCTATGTTAGGAAAAGGTTGTATTATTCCAAATCTAATACCTATACTATTTTATTATAATACTGCATATTTCCTTTCGTTTGTCTGGAAGAAATCGCTTTAAGCGATAAGACCGCCGCATGTACTATTTGTATTTTTTTCTTTTAAGCTCTGTTTAAGTGTACTATAAAGTGTCTATCTATCTACCTATCTAAGTATCTAAATTAGACAAAAAAGAACACATATTGCATTTATTGACAGCCTCGTTGGCTCAGATGGTAGTGACTCTGCTTTCTGTGCCGCAGGCCCCAGTTTTGATCCCCAGCCAGGTCAAACATTTGTGAGCATGAACATGTCTGTTTGATCTGTGTCTGGGTGTTGGGTGGACCCTATCCTAGTTGTGAGCGTGTGGCATGTACGTATACAGTGCCTGTGCTTTGTATGTGCACTTGACCTGGGGCATTATAACCCTTTCGACTTTAATGATGTCGTGAGTAATAGCCTTACTGAGGGTGAAGAGTTGAACTTCATGTAGAGTGGGTTTTTGTTTGGTACTGCGTTCATGAACGAAGGTAACAATGATCGTAATTCGATCGAATCGAAATTGATTATATCAAAAACATATAATAATTATGTCGTACATGATATTAAGAACAATATAGTTATTCATTACTCGTATTACTTGATGTTTTGTATTACCCTGTTTCCTTCGAATATTATTAACCCATTCTTTAAATTTATATGCTGATATTTTTGTAGTGAAGTAACCTATGTCCCTGTCATTTTAATTTTTCTTATAAACGCTTGGTTTTTTCATAGTGAACATCCAAAAATCGCAGTTTTACTCACGTAATTGGACGTTCATTACAAAAAAAATTAGAAACGAAAGTTTATAAACTTTCGTTTCTACATTTTTTTACAAAATACAAAATACAAAAATAAAATGATACGAACTTACTTTACTTCAACTTTAAAATATCAGGATATAAATATATCAAATAGGTTTACTGTATTCGGAGGAAACAGAGGAATACAAAACATCGATTTTGTAAATTTTCCATAGGATTGTTTCAAACTACTAAGAGGTCTTGTATCCTTAATTGTGTTAATTATTATCCTAGAAATCTATGAACAATATACAACGTGTTTCAAAA
Organism: Hemistola chrysoprasaria; assembly: GCA_947063395.1. Taxonomy (NCBI): domain Eukaryota; kingdom Metazoa; phylum Arthropoda; class Insecta; order Lepidoptera; family Geometridae; genus Hemistola; species Hemistola chrysoprasaria. Next base: position 2,183,141 of record OX346709.1, on the reverse strand, counting down.
AGGTTCATAAATAGACTATTTTAGTGTTATATTACACCTTTTTTTAACACTTACAAAAAAATAAGCGTCTAACTTAGATCAGGTAACATTTTTTGAAGTTTGTTTAAACATAACAAAACATACGACATTTTGAAAACCTTTGAAATAGTAGAGACAAGGAAAAGTCAGATAACTTCTCAAGGCTTTTCCTAGTCTGAGTTTCCAAGTAACTTAAACGCTATCTTTCCAGTATTTTGCGCTTTTGGCCGAGTCGTGTTTGTTTCCATTCTTCTTTCGGTTGCGTGTGTCCATTTATCAATATCTGACGACAAAGTAACATGAATCATCGCTTGGTTTTCGAGGTTACACAAGGTTAAACGAAATTTAAGAACCAGAAAAAATGTATTTGTATTTTAAGCATCATTTAAGCAGCTTCAGAAAAAGAGGTTCTATCAAGAAACCATTTCAAATTCAAAGCGACGAATACTAGGACAACATAAACACAAATAGCTTCCAGTTTCAGTTTACAATACATAATCTACGAACTTATGTTAGATTCTCAGAATGTCTTGAACAAAGCAATGTTTACGCAGTTGCTTACGCCTGAGTACAGTCAAGAAAATATTCTTTCATATTATGTGTTGGGATAGCAGAACTAAGTGGTGGTAACTTTGCGCGCTAGTTGTATGCAAGTTTGCTTAGGACAGGCGTGTTTGCGTTTATCTTTGTTGTTCTATCTCCCAGTGTGTTATGTTCGCCTGGTTGTTTTGCTCCATGTGGAGGTTTGGAGCTGTGTATGAGGTAATTAGTTTAGTTTAGTCGTAAAGTTTGTACACATAAGGAAATGGGGTATCTAATCCTTTAACAAATAAAAAAAATCAAAAAATTTCTTCCACAAGAAGCTGTCAATACGCCAATGTACATAGACATAAGCGTCCTCACCAACATTCATTATGGATCGTAAACAAAATGATTATAAATTTCAAAACTTTTTAAAACAAACCTTTAAATATTCATCGGAATGTTTTAAAACATAACTAGTCCGCCCTATTGGGCTGTCCGCCATGTTGGATTTAGAATAACCTCAGCCAACTCGTCCAACGTCATCCAAATTATAATAATAATAATATGGGACAACTTCCACACACGGTCATCCCGGTCCCAAACTAGGCTAGAAGCCTGTAACTGTGGTAACCAGACGACTGATATACGTACGTATATGTTTATAACACCCAGATACATATCAAACAGACATGTTCATGCACACAAATGTTTGAAAAGTACCAACAACCGACGAGCATGCATGAAGAATGTGATGAAAGTGGAAGAAGCGAAAGTTGTATGTCAGGATCGTAGCAAATAGAAAGAAATAGTCTCTGCCTACCCCAACGGGAATAAGGCGTGACTGTACGAGTATGTATGTATGTAATTTAATACGGCCCAGACCTAGTTCAATAACTAATTTTCGTCTTATTCGACACCAATTCAACAAAAATACACATGTTACGAATGTTTTCGGTTTTCAATTAACAAAAGTGCACTCTTTGCACGTCACCTCTTATGTTGATTTAAATTTTTTGATGCGTTTTTTATTTAGATTATTTTTTATTAAGATAAAGTCATAATTTTACTCGATTGCAGCAAGCCTGAAAATGAGGTCTATTTATTTCATTTCATTGATATATTCACCAAAAAACAAATGTCGTTATTTGGGCATAAAAAAATGTCTCCTGCAAAATACATTTGCGCCATACCCCGGACACTCGACTCAATTTCCAGACAAAAGTCACGATCTAACTACCTACTACACAGACACTGCACACATGGAGTTTTGTACACGTGCCAGAGTGTGTGTGAGGTGATTTCTGAACAAAACGGGGCTCGTGGCTCTTGCCCGCGGGGTGAGGAAGGCCCGATTGGTAGGCGGATGACAGTGTCCATCCTATATACGTAGTATATGTTCTGTGTGTGCGCTTAAAAATATCCATTTGTCATATTGCAACCTGTTTCGTTATATTGCATTAAGTGACTCTGTGACTTTGCTTATATCTATGAACTTATATTTCTCATAACAAAATATACAATTTGAGCTTGGTATTCAGTCTTTGTCACAGTACGTATTTTATTTCATCACGAGATAAAACCCTTATCGCGTCGTATAAAAATACTGGCGCTGTGCTGCGTAGAGCCAGGGACACAGACAACTGAATCTGAAAGACAACCCAATAGGACTTCTGGCAAGGTTATGCAGTGAGTCAAACTGTACTACCGCTAGCCCCGCCCCTATTCGTTCCTTATTCGATTACATCTCTAGACATGAAATGACATAAACTATGACAGTTTTGAATTCTGAATGATATAAATACTAGCCTCCCTCGCATGCTGCCACCACCATCTTCATCAGCCGTAGGACGTTCACTGCTGAACATAGGCCTCGCCATAAATTTCCATATAGTCCGGTTGTAAGCGGCTTGCATCGACCGTAACTATTCCTGCTGTCATTATTAGCAGATCGTCTGTTCACTGTGTTTGCCGGTCTGTGGTTTCCTTTCGAGAATTTGTATTTACACGATTTAGTTTTAATACTAGAATGCATGTCTGTCAGGTTCACTTGTCTGGGGGTGGGGAAGATATTGCGCCCACCTCGCAGATATCGGGCCATACCTTGAGTTGTGCCATCTTGTAGTAAATTAAACCTACATCTCCCGCTTTTGTTATTATCTTCTATTCCTCTGTTGAATAATATAATATAAAGACAGTAGGACATGGACTCGCGAATTACATATATAATACTTTCCGTACCGTAGGACCCTCGGAACGAAACTTAGGTTGTTCTTAACCGCGACCGAAAAAGAAAGGCATGTTAAAGGTTTGATGTATAAGTCTGTTGCATCGGAGCCTCTAAACTTCTAAACGAATGGACCGATATTGTTGCGTATCTTTTGTGTCAGGGCTTAAATAAATTTACCTTAAAATCAACTCGTATGAACACAACATGGGACCAATGACATACTGGCGAAATGTGGTTGTATCTACTATGAGACTGAGTCCTGGGTACACCTCTGCCTACCCCTTCGGGAAAAAAGGCGTGAATGTATGTTATGTTATGTATGAACAGCTATTAATATTATTATTCTTCCGGTCTCGAATGTTGATTTTGTTCTAATGATTTAAGTTTTAATTGTTATAATTTTAAAATTAATCGTAATGTTGAATTTCCCAAAGGTGTCTACACAAACAAGGGTGCGTCTGTGAAAGTGAGTGTGAGAGGGTGTGTATGTGTGTGTAAATAGAGGAGAGAAGAGTGAACATTACGATCATTCACTTCATAATGTAACTTATAAATGTGCCTTATATGGGGTTTTTGAAACCAAATGAAGTGTTTTTATAAAGCATATTATATTCCGACCGTAGAGCATATTGTATTTTGAGATATAATGTCAATATTGGAAGAAAAATTTCAGAACTTCAGCTCTAAATGATTTAGAGGAGTGTCCCTTCTGTCCCCTTAGTATTCTGTGGTGTTACGCAAGTATGCCTACTACACACTGTATGTCGTAGCCCTTATGGGACTATACTAATTTAAAGGTAGTTGTCCTACTGTAGTTACTGTGTTGGGTTCCGATTAACATCGTAATTCTCGTGTAATGTAAATATAGTCTATTTGCTGCGGACGATGCCGGCCTCGGCTGGTGTTGCACACAGTTTAGTCAAACCGCGGGTTAACGTTGCATAACTAAACAGTTTTTAACCGACTTCAAAGGGGAGGGGTATTTTTTATTATGTTGACAGTAAAAAAAAACCATTTGGGACTCCTAGTTGGGGACCAGAAGACCGTGGGTGGAAGTTGTCTCATATTATTTTTTTCTTATTATCCCCCTATTACATGGGACCAATAACATACTGGCGAAATGTGGGTGTATCTACTATGGGACTAAGTCTTGGGTACACCTCTGCCTACCCCTTCGGGAAAAAAGGCGTGAATGTATGTTATGTTATTTATTGACACCGGAAAAGGCTCTTTGAAAGGGCGAAAAGACAAAGACAAAATAGATTTTTCAAGTTGACCTACATACACCAAAAACTTCACATTTGAAATATAATATTTCTATAAATTCAGTCGTATGATAATAATAAATCACAATAAATAACAAACTTATATCACAATATTAAGTGTAGTCACAGAGTAGAAAGGTGTAGTCCAGGGTGGCAAATAATTAATAGTTAGTTTAGATTATAGATGATCAGAATAATTGCTCTGGACCGTAATCGTGAAATTAAACATTATTACTTCCTTAAAAGTCAATGTTTAATGTAAATATGTACTGATAAAAGCAGAGTTCGAGTGAGGCTTGTTTTAAATCCTGCGGTACTGATTAAATTACTCGATCCTTCCGATGGTTTAGGCGCAAATGGTCATATTATAATTAAAAGAACGTTATTGAGCAAATTGTCACATTCACAATGTGTCATATTAGCACAACTTCATTGCTCAAATTGTCACATTCGCATTGTGTCACATCCGCACAATGTCAAAGTTTACATATTTCACGCATAACGCTATGTACCGATTTTTTGGTATACTACCTAAAAGATCGAAGTTGAAAGTGCCACTTTCACCAAACTTACTCTTTCTTACGCAGTCGAAGAAATGTCAGCCACAGTTTTTACTTCATAAAAATATTATTTACAATTATTATGTAGGTAAAAGCGACTATAAAAACAAATTAACATATCGATGATAACAAACAGCCTGTAAATAACTTTTTGCATTCCAAAATTTTTCACATTTAACTTTAGTCCACAATTCTTTTTTTATATTATTATTAAACTCAAAATTCAAAAATGTTCTAATAGCAAATTTTATAAATTTCTTAATATAATATTATTTTTATTTTAAATTTATTGCAAATAAAACAAATTGACAAAAAATATGTCATATACATAATATTAAAGTACTATAATATATACAATATGATTATATTACTCCGTGTTCACAAAAATATAACAATAATATGTAAATTATTATCAATCATTACGGGGTAATAAGTCAGTTGGCATTCTTTTAAAGGGTTAATTAATTGTACTCTAATGTTAAGTAGTTACTAGTATCTACTTAACATTAGGAAGCTTTCACTACAGATTTACCATTAATTTTGTAATACTTTAGGAACATTTTCTATGAAATAGTTGTTTTTTAATCGAAATTTAAGAGTTGTTCCATAGTTAAAATTGATCAGAGGAGTAAATTCAATTAATTGTGAACTGATTACGCTAAAACAACATAGTAGATATGCGACGTTTTGCGAATGTGACAGTTTGCGAATGTGACTATTTGCGCTTTGTCGTAATGCGAATTTGACATTTTGCGAATGTGACGTTTAGCGAAAGTTAATTGTGACACAGTGCGCCTCAACCCCCTTCGATGTTTATTCTCAAATTTAAATGTTTCTCAGATTCTATTGCATGGCAAACATACATAAGTTTAATATGTAACTGTAGGTTTATAAATATTTGTGATCACAAACAAGGTTACAGAAACCATGATACAGGCATCGATTGAATGAGTCCTGATTGAGGCACGAACGAAGCCGCGACCCTCCACAATGCGCCCAATCAGTCGGCAACGAGTTTGTTTATCTTCTCGCGAGTTCTGCGATCCTGGTACGTGAGCCACTTGACGGGAACGGGAAGGGTTTAAATGGGGGTTTGGTTTATTGGGAAAACAAAAGAGCCTCTGTTCATTTCTGTTACATGTAGATATTATGTAGATTGATAAAACCTATGACTGTAGATCCGTAAATATTTTGTGTTAAATGTCAAAACAAATTTAATGTACTTGATTTGCCAAAGGTTGTCAGAAAATCAATTTTATGTCAAACAGCAAAAAAAAATATTTTTAGATAAAGTATATTATTAGCCGAATACGGCATACAATGTGAGACAAAGAGCAGTTTGTTTGATATGCCCGAACTTATTAGGGATTTTATTTAATGCGTCAGGGGTAAATTCAATATTAAATCGAATTACCAATGTGTTTTATAACGTAATTCCTCATTTACACGCGCATGCCGCATTCCATTTGTGGACGGACGTCAAACATGCAACAACCGTTGCATGTTAAGTGGCGCCCGTTGTTACCAATGATTCCATTAAAGTATTGAAACGCCGCGATTCGCATGTAAATCATATCCACAGCGCGACTCATAAATACCGACCAAACAAACGCCGCTCATGATAAATGTGTCCAATAATATTCGAAACCGCCCTGATATCTCGTACATTCGCAGGTGAACATGGAAGTATATTTGATAGTCGGTATGGCGGTGTTGATTTACACTCTAGTAACCGTACTGCTCAACTGTGAATGTTGGCATCCCGAGAAGAAGTGCAATTGTGACGACTGCAAGAGCCTCTGCCAGAGTGTTAACCCTTCGGTTTCAGTAGTCTCTTCAAGAGTTGAACTCGAGCGCGTATAAACTAACATTTCAAATATTCGTGAATTTAAAATTGTGCCGAAACATTTGCTCAAAAAACAAGTGATTGAAATTGTGTCTTGTCTCGATTCGTGCCAAAATCAATAGTGGTAATGGTCACAGTGCAGACATACCGATATTATTGATACTGTTCGTGCCAAAAATTGGTTTGATAACTAATATATAAGCGCCAATTTTAACCATTATTTCTCAAAATTAGTGCCAAGAAAACTTTGAATAGACATGTGCGAAAGGAAGTAAATATAGTCCTATAAGCGGGAGGCATGGACCCGCTGGCTCGCTTGATGGAAGGCGCGCCGTTACCAGGCGTGCTAGGAGCGACGCGCGACGCACGCCCGCGTGGAGCCCTGGTACACGCTAGCCTTGCCGCTGCTCCAGCTATAGGGGACAAGAAGGGAAGACATCTTACTGGAACCTTCTGCCTTACTGGAGACACCATGGAGGGCATTATACAGTGCTTGGTCTTCCTCAAAGCTTTTTCGGTAAGATTTTTTAGGTTCCTCGTATTTAGCTGTAGCCTAAACATGTATTAGTTGTGTCGGTGTCGAGTTTTGTAAAGACCCTTTCATTCATGTCATGTTCACTGATAAGGGATGCATCCCCCGAAGATTCTAATAAGCTATTGATCCTACTACCCTTATTAAATTTTATTACTCTTCCATCGACGATCGGTTATTAACCGAGAACGGTCTCCAACGATCTTAATTATTAATTGTTGGCATTTCTTAAACGCTCCTTACAAGGAGAGGATTAAAATTAAGGCTGCTATTTAGTGTAGCTCCTGATTTCATTGTAGTAGAGTCGAATATGGCGTGGAAAATGTGGCCATTGAGAGCACAAAGTACCAGAGACTTAGCGCAGACGAGGAGGTTTGTCAGTTATTAATGAAGGAAGAAATTACGCTGGGAATTTACTTCGCCTATTAAGATAATGTTGTGCTTAACTTGAACAACAGATAGATTTACGCGGAATACTTTGACATCTCTGAGTTGTAAGTTGTATACTGGAGCGTCGGCTCTTGCTTTGTCTTGGATTTTCGTGGATTTTAGATATCTTTCAATCTTCGTTCGGTCGAAAATCCGGAAATCTTTTAAGACATTATTCATTTATATCAAGTATCAAATTTTCATTTAAATATTTAATGATCACTTAACAACACAATGTGTTAATAATATCATACTAGTATTTCAAGTAAGCTATAGTTATTTTAATTACCACTCTAGGGTTTCCTCTTCATAGTTTCGTGTACAGTTGTTTTGAAGATCCATTGATCTTTAGAATAACTATAGACGATGAATTGTTTTTCGTAAAAATAACAGGCAATTTCGGCATCCAATACAACAAATTACTAGCTAATCCCAATGATGAATAGACATGTCAATCGCACGTCCTAACGAGTACGTTACGTTATAAATAACCGTTATATAACACGTTATTTATAACATGTGATATTAATTATCTATGTCGATAACAGGCTTCCAATCAACCTATAGATATTCACATGATATTGGAAAAGTGCGTGTTTTCTGCAGACATTTTGTGTCTAAATAAAATTCTTGACTACTCTTTTCTATCTCTCTATTTCGTATTTCTTCTACTTTAGGAGTATTAGGTTTTTTTACGTCAGATATTCAATTTAAATATAAGAGGTTTATAGCGGTAATCTCAAAGTGTAACTTATTCGTATTTATTAAATTTAATTAAATATGCATTAAAAAGTAACTAGACCAGAAACTTTTAATTTTTTAACTTTAATTTTTAACTATTTTTTCTAGATTTTTGTAGTGGTAGGCCTCTTTGCAGGGGGCCGCTTGGGGAAGTACCACACTTTTGCCAGTTATTCAGCCGCCAAGCAGTAAGAACACAGTAATGTTTGCAATGTGCAAACATTACTGTGTTCCGGTCTGAAGGGCAATGTTACCAGCGAAATTACTGAGCATGACGAGATTCAACAACTAATATCTCAGGGTGACATGCGCAGTGCAGTGCCGCGCAGAATTTTGAATTTTAAAACACTGGGTGGCACTGTGTCTGATATGGGCAATCATTATGGTTACCATCAGGCACCTGATTTGCTCGTCTTGTTACTCACTATCATAAAAAAAAAGTACTTTAAGAAAGCATACGCACAAATCTTGTAGGGCTTAGTTTTTTCTACTCTCAGTTTTACATTATTTGTAGTTGGTGTGGTTACATATTGGTATGTTTGAAATATGCTGAGCGGTAGGCTTTGCCGAAGTTTCCTGGCTTCTTTGTTCTTGTGTCGGGTGGACTCTGTATTGTAAGTATAATAAGCCTTCTTTAATAAATTTGTAATTTGAATTTAGATGTATTTTGAATACTACCTAAGAGCTTAATTATCTCATGTTTCAAATGTTACAACACTATTTAACGTTAAAAGATTAATCTGTGTAACAACCTTTGCTTTTACTACCTTTATAATAAGATAACTCATCATTTCTGTTTTACATAAGTCGTACTTTAGTATAATCTAAAATCGTCTATTACACAAATACTGTTTATATCTTCAACTTAAGGACTGTTGTTCCGTTTCGGAATCAGGCTGGAATCAGGAAGGTCTTAACTAAGAAGATATGATAGCCTTAGCTCATATCTCAACGTTATAAAAACTGTAATAACTATCTGTATTACAGTTTTCATCGGAGACGTAACGGATACATTTACTTTAATCTTGATTTTCGTATCAATATTGTAGCATTTTATTGGTCCCTTTTCCCTTTGTACCCAGCTCGACCCTTTCTTACCCTGTACTACAATTACAGGATATGTATTACGATAAGATTTGATATTCTTACTAATTCTGATTATGTATGGTTTACTATGTCTGATAGATTGAATAAATCAATATTGGATTAGGCAGGCGATCATCAAAGAAAGTAGGTCATTTATATTATTACTAAGTTTGATATTATATTTAATATTGTCTTAAGCATACATAGGGTAACCGGTAGTATTGTTAGCACCCCCCCCAATCACTGGCACTTTCATCTTTTAATCGTAATATTATAACACAACAGGGCTGTAGCCATTTCTAATATTTTTCCTAAATAGTATTTTAAATTTAGCGTCTGGCAAAATCAAATTGTAAGTGACATTGACAGTTAAATTGGCGGAATTTATTTTTTTCATAAATTTGCGCGCCATTGCTGCTGATGATTTGAAAAAAGTTTGAGATGTAAAAAAGAAAACTGCGTTAAAACAAATATATATATGTAAGTTTTGTTTAATGTTTGTAATTTTCACGTAAGAGAAGGTGCATAATTTGGGATATTTGTGTAAGATTTGCAATTCAATGATTACTTTGCCAGTTTTTGATATGCCAATAATTGCACTATGAACTCTATGACGGTGTAGGCACCAATGCCAATCATTGTACTTTTAAAATGTTTTTAAAAATGCGACTTATTTTGTGTTGAAATTCATTTACATTGTAATGGAATTTATATCGCACGGATTTAACATAATATATTATCGATCAAATCCAATCATTGGCAGTGCCAATGATTATACCGTGGCATGTGCCAATGATTGTACCTTGGCATAATATTGGCCATTTTTGTGTATTTCTTTCGTTGGAATAGGATTAACTGATAACCAATGTAAAGTATTTTAGGTAAAAAAAAACCGCAAATGCATACGTAAATAATAAATTAATAATTATCTGGGTGGCATGCCTACCTATTTCTGATTAATGTAGGGTTCAATACCGAGCTGAAATAATAAGTTATGATTAAATTTAGCTAAGGATCGAAGAACCCACATCCTACTTTATATTTTATCGCCATACCTTTGTTTGCGTACATTATCAAAATTTTATTTTTGCTTAGCTCAAAGGCAGACCCGGCAGCAATTGCAGACAACCTAGGTATTAGATATTAATTGACACTTCATACCCTTTACCATACCCCATACCCATACCCCTTTTAGCTTTGAGGTATGGAACCTTATAGGTAATAAAATGAAAAGGAGCCAGGATCTAAGGTGATTTTTAAAAGGGTCAACACGGTCGAAGCTAAGCGAAGCCTTACGGTCAAATTTTAATTATACCGTTCGAAAACGGTTGACCCCATACAATAAAATAGGTCGTGGTCAGTTTATCAACTGCAAGCTTACCGTAAAAAAAGCTTTTGTTTGGATACGGATTAGTAAATTATTACGTCTGAGTAGTGTTTCCTATTACACTTCTACCTCTAGCCATTATTCACCTATCTACCTAGTTAAAAAAATATTTTTTGACTAGATGATTGTATTGAAATCTGCAATGAAGTGAATTTTTATTTCGTGAATTAACTCAGTGTTTTTCTAGTCAATGCCTTTCATTTAATACCCGTATTTTGGGGACTTTGAAATACGTAAGTAATCCGCCATTTTGTGGCGGCCGCCATCTTGAATATATAATGATACAAAATATATTCAATCGTATTCTAATTAGAACTAAAAATGTGTACTTAATATCAGATAAATAAGTCAACAGTAAAAAGAGGTAAAATTGAATTATTAACAAACAAACAAAAAAGCCACAACAAACAGATCAAGTTTAATAAAACCGTTTAAAATTTTGATTTTGATGTTTTAGTTACTATTGAAATCGGTCACGTAAGTTGTTTTTTCGAAATTCCCGGTAGTTTCGGAGAACGCCCTAAATACCCATTTAAAAAAATCATTCTGTATACCACAATAATTGACAAATTCTTAAATTTTCAGACATAAATCCAATCAGAGGCGAGGAAATAATCAGAAAATAGAAAAATATTTTTTTAGTGCCAATGATTGTACATTTTTCAAGTGCCAATGATTGTAATTGAGTGCCAATCAATGATTGTACTTTTTGACCACTGCTGCTAAAAATGTCGATTTTGAATACAAATTAATAATATTCGAACTGGAATTATTTATTTAATTTATCACCAATAATCAACAAATCAAATGACATGAGTATATTTAACACTATTAACGCATTACTGAAAATATTCCATATTGAATGACATCTGTCTCCATTAGGTGCCAATGATTGTATAGATTACCCTTTTAAGATTAATATTTTAAGATTAATATTTTAAGAATTATGTCAAAGTTTTCGTTCATATTATATTATAATATCACCATCATGATGAAAAGCTTTTTTGTAAATAAATTCTGGATGATGTTTAATGCCCCGGGAACATTAAGTTTTCACGGTTATTAGGGGACAAGAGACCACAAAGAGGTTGGATAAAGCTGGACATTAAGCTGGAAAGAGCCTCTTGAGAAAGGCGCGGGTAGCGCCGCAACCGTTATAATTGAGTTAAGCTCTTTACCGTTGCTGCTCACCTGGTATTTTCTCTGCATTTTTATATTTTTTGTCACGTTCTTGTTATGAAAACCGGGGCCGGCGAATTTGTAGCTTGTTTTCAAATGTTTTGTTGTGTATTTTGCTTGAATTATCTTATCGGCGTGTGAATATAATGTAACGTACCTAATGCAATATACCTAATATGGTGAAGAAATTCAACGACATTGGGCCTCGCAAGTCCACACATGTGTTTTAATCATACACGGGAATTTTGTTTGTTTGGAAAACAAACCAACAACATCAAATACGTGTTTGTTAGATAAACGTTTTGAATTTTTGTTTAATTTATGTAGATAAAAGGAATATGAATATGGAAAGTATTGAAGTATATATAGGTTATACTTTGTGCTCAAGTAGAGAAAAGACCAACGAAACGTAAACTATCCTGCGAACGTAATGCACAAAAAAGGCTCTGTTTTCTTCGAATTTTCTCTCATTTTTGTCACGTGTTTGATGAAAAAATTAACTTGGAGAGGAATATATTCGTATTATTAAAAGTGCGTGACGGTTACACGGTAACAGTTGTTCTTTGCGTGACAAACTAGGTACTGCGTGACTATAGGGACCAAGAGAGTAGGAGAGTAAGGAGAAAGGCTTAAAATGACGGACCTAGTATTTTTCTGCAACCATCATGTAACTTATTCTTTTTAAATGATACAAATACTTTTACATTTTATTACTTCACCGATAACATAAAACAATTCAACTAATAACTTGCCACTAATTATAGAAAAAACTTAAATTATAAATAAAAAATATCATGGAGATCGCCTCCTGCAGGTAAGGCGCCCAATAAACTAGCTACATGACCTCTCTGTATGGCCAAATTTATACGTTGGCCAAGGTAGTAGCCAGCCTTTTGGTCACCTGTGGTTTCTACCATCATATTATAATCCCCAACCCAATTTATTTTTATTCATACATGATATACCATAATAAGCAATATATATTTATTGACGATAGTACCACCATCAGAGAGATGAATGTCGTCTTACGAAAATATTGCTTCGTTCCATTCTTCAATCAATAACTGCGCGGTGACAGGCGAAAATATAATGTGTTCGAAAATACTGAGTGACGTTTACCAATAATGATTTATTTTTCTCATTTGTACCTCTTTCTTATATGGAATTCAATCATTTAGACATACACAACACTAGGGTAGCAGGACGACGCGAAAAGTTAATATTATTCTCAAGGGACACCATAATATTGTAACTTCTATAAAGGCGCGCAGCGCAGGTGGCAAATGACAACCTTTATACCACACTTACCTAACGGTCCCACTTCCTAGTTAGTAACAAAACAAAGCTTCGCAATTTGCAAACTTTCCTTTAATTAATTTGAAATACAAAATTGGGGAACGTTTATATGAAACAATGCTACGTTTCATACGGAGTGCGTCATTTTTCAGCGGCACTCCGGAATGAATGAAAATCTCCAGCTGAATATTTCATACCTCCTCTCCCGCTATGATTCCCTGGTACATTATTAACGATCCCAGGGTTTTAAAACGCGACAAAGTAAAGAATATTTTGTGCTTCTGAAATTCCTCTGACAGAGGTAGAAAATGTTGAGATAGCTGTTTCCTCCGGTATGCTTAGTAAAGGAAATGACGCTTATGAATATCTTAACGGAGTTTGGTGTTTTATGTGAAATTGAATGCGTAATGACTCATTAAAATTAATCATTCGGGAAGGGAAATAAAGACGAACTCATTGTAGAGACAAACGCATTAATTAATAGGGTTCGCCTTAAAATATTAAATATAAGAACTTGTTACAGAAATAAAAGGTTACCACAAAAAAAAATTAAACTTTGTATTTTTTCCAAAAAACGAAACGAAACATTTCAGTCTTTGTTTATACAAAGTGAACTTCCCTTCAAACTGGAGATCCGCCTCGAGTGGAATTAATATCTCGAACGAACCCGGCGACAGACGCTAGTTCAAAATAAACAATGAATTGTAGAAACAGTATTCATGAGTGTCCCTTTGTTCAACTTCGCAGCCGTAAAAATACAAAGTTTCACCTAAAATATATAATTAAATTAGTCGAGCAATCGATGTGTAAATTTAAATAACCGATACTCGTTGATACCATGAAATAAATAAATACCACAGTACAAAAAATAATACAAATACTAAAACTATAAAATGCGTGTAAAAATTAGCGGCATTATGGCAAATTACTCATTAAACACGTCTTTCATGACTGACGTTGTGTTAATCTTTAATTATTATTGAATTGGATTAGATACCTAAGACTAGATAGATACCTAAGTAGAATTTTATAAAAAGATAATGTAATCTAAATCTAAAATCATTAGTAATTATAGTTCAGCTGCAAATAATTTGACTGTATTCAGGATATGCTTGGTGTTTAAATTCCTGGTAGTCCATTCTAATAAAAATGTATATGAAAGCCCAACTTCCTATAAAAACTTAAATGGCGTGAGATTACGACGAATTCTTTCACAAATCGGTGTTTTTGGACCTTCTTAGAGTAGATTAATGAATAAAACATGCCTCTAGAGAGACGGAAGTGCTGGGCGATAGGTATCTAAGAACTTACTGTGGAACCTTCCTTTTGATGTCGGACTTTAAGCTAGATTTATTTGACTTCACTTAAACGCGTCATATTCATATGATACAAAAAAGTACGTGTCTGGCCATACCACGAGCGGTCGCAACGACAGGCGGGTTTTATCGTCATAGTATAGTGACTATAACACGTTGTTCTAGGACCTAGGTGCCGCGTTGTGTTCACTTAGGACCTAGGACCTAGGTGGACACAACGCGGCAAAGCGACGCGACGTGACAATGTCAAATCTATTAAATGTGTGGCCTAAATTGTCGCGTTAATCAGTCCGCAAGTAATGGTCGCTGCGCATCGCATCGCGTCGCTCAGCTAAGGGCTAAGACAACGGTAAGGCCTAGACTGCCTAGAGAGACCTAGTGCGCGTATCTACGTGCGAGTATACTTAGTCAGTATATGACTGTATAAAACCACATATGCGGCCTCACTACGGTCCAGTTAATGGACACATTCTTAGTTTTAAATGTCTACGTAGCAGTTTAAGTATGAAATGAATTACTCATTAGCCATTTTTAGGCTAGATTGTAATATAATGTTATACAATTATAAGAAAAATTATATACACAAAAAAACAAAAAACTCCGGGCCAGGCATAACGTGCGGTTGTCGGGAAATTAGGACGAACCTGACGTGGGACGAAACGACGAAGGAGCCGGGAATTCAAACATTTTCAGTGTGGTTGTTCGCTTTTATTTTAAAATTTAAAGGAAAATTGTAATCTTCCATGGTGTGCAACACCTGAATTAGGCCTGAACGCTAGTTGGAGGTCGCGCGTAGTGTGGCCACCGCCCGCCTCCGCCGTCAACAAAAAAACAAGAGAGAATCCCCTTTCATATTATAGTCTATTTGAAGCACACCTATCCTTTATTGTTATATAACGGCATTTTAACATCATAAGAGCACTCTTAAATGACACTCCTAAGAAGGAAAATTGTAAATATCATAACGACACTCATCACTCCATCTGGTATCCTGATACACTTGTAAAAAGGTTTAAGTACTTGTTTGGAAATTCAGAGTAAACAAAATCTTTATGATGGCATGACAGTCATCATTAGATGTCACCGTATTTATTATTTTATTTAAATATTACCGTGAACATATTTTATTATAATAATACTTAATGTTTTGAGGATTTAACAATACAATCAAAGTGCCAGTAGTTATTGCTATAATTAACACGATTACTTACTATTACGAATATAGCGTGAATGAATTCCTTCATAAAGTAATTCTAGATTTCAGTCTCAGATACGCGTAATATTAATAATACTAAGAGTCTAGACTAGCCTTTTAAATATTCCAGTCTAGTTTCAGGTACTGTAGGTTCTAGATTGATTAGTATTGATTATTATTAGTACAAGTTTTATCAGTCTGTTGATTTCTTAGAAATAAGATTACATACTTAATGTAACAAGAAATTTAGTCGACGTTTTTTAGGGCTCCGAATCCTAAAGGGGTGCCGAAGGAGCCCTATTACTAAGCCTCCGCTGTCCGTCCGTCCGTCCGTCTGTCACAGGGCTCTATCTCATAAACCGTAATAGCTAGCATAAATAGACAGCTATACTATGAAATAATTATGACTAAATAAAATTAATAAATAACTGGAGCGTTCATACAAATTAAGGTTTTTTTTCAACGTTTCACGCTGAAACACCATAATGGCAATAGTTATCTACTTGAAAATCTTACACAATATGGGTAACTATAATAGCTATAACAAAACATACATAAATTCAAAAATTCAAGGACTTTCCCATACAATTCCGACTTATTAAAATCAAATAAGACTAATTCTGACTAGAGTTTTCGAAGAAGATTTCAAACAATATTTGGCAATACACATATAACATTATCATGATTTACCTTATATTATACGAGTAAGATACCGTATCCTGTGTAATATTTATAATCTAGATATCTATTGCATACCATCATCAGGTTATCTGTATAAAAACTCCTTAATGTGATGAGACTGCCGGTTACTTACAGTCTTCCTTATTGTTTCATGTTTTAACAAAAATTATAGCCACCTACGTTTCCTTAACTAAAAACCCTTTAAATATAATATTTGTAATAATTATAAATGTAATTAAATATAAATATAATAATTAATATCTAAATATTTACATATCTAAACTAATAAATAATATCTAAATATCTAAACAAAGTACCTAATGAACAGCAGCAATGAAGTTAACCTATTATTTAGGAACTGCTCAATAATTAGATAAAGAATACATAATATTACATCTAAGCCACATATTGGTATTTTTGTAAACGATCAGTTAGTTACCTCTTAAAAACAAAAATAAGTAAGTATAACATATTTAGTAAAATACTACATCTGCTTTTTGTTTTCATTTTTTTTTTCACAGAAAAAAAAAGGTTTCAAGGGGCAAAACGCCAGATGACTAAAAGAGGAACAATAGAGTCCAAACAGCAGTACAAGGAACGTGTTTTTGCTGAAGTTAATTACAGGAAGTAGCAATATTACAGCTATAACAATAAATAATAATAAAAAAATGAGGTGACGTGATTTCTACATGTATATGAAGTACCTACATATGGTGGAGAGTGGTTTAGAGTCCTTCACATACGAGTCCCACTACGCATTTGACAAGTTTATTTAGTACTTTCTAACCAAGTATTTATACTTTTACAAAATAACTGAATTCTTAAGAATTATTATAGTTGATTAAATTTAGATCCTGCCTACCTACCACGTGACCTTTCCTTAGACTAAGTAAAACCCACGGCAGTAATATTGAAAATAAATCCATTTTGAATGTGCCATAATGTCCCATGGGAAATCGGAGGCACGAACCTCACGCCGACGGCAGCGACCCAAATAATGGTTCATTTCTATACTATAAGTACTTTAGTTTGATAGTTATTAAGGTACGAATTTAATGCTTCGACTATTTCACAAAAATCCTGAGTATACTCGTATTTTGCTGTATTCAGTTGGAATCTGGCCTCCATCCACCTCCGTCAGTAAATAATTTGTGGGCATTACTCGAAATCAAATTATGGAGCCGGCAACTCCGAGATCCTTCAAACGATGGATTTGTACGGAAACCCGAGGTGACTACGAATATTGCAGTTAGTTATCTTTCTGCAAATTGCATTAAATTTTGAGGATTATTAATTAATTTACTCAAAAATTATCTGACATCATAACAAGTGTTGCAAAAGGCAAAAATGTACCAATGTTTTTTTATTATTTCATCATCATCCCAGCCATAAGACGTCCACTGTTAAACATAGGCCTCCCCATAGATATCTATCTGGATCGGCTGTAAGCGGCCTGCATCCAGCGTGATTCTGCTGTCTTTATCAGATCGTCTGTCCACCTTGTGGGTGCGGACAGACCCGGTCCGTGGTCTCCATTCGAGAACTTTACAGCCCCAACTAACAACACACACGTGCGGTAACACACACTGGTTGAAGACCTTGACTTGAGGCACTGAGGTGTTCTGGACACTGATTTCCGAACGCTGCCCATCCTAGTTGGATTCGACGATTGACTTCTTTCTCGAAGTTCGACCTACCGAGTTGGACTGTTTGTCGTACGCGTCAACAACTTCTAGTATCGAGTTCCCAACCGATACGGGGATCGGCGGTCGGCAAAACATGGGCATTAGACATCACCTTCGTCTTGTCCATGTACATTTTGAGACCGACCCGTTAAGATCTCTAACTCTTATTTAAGTTTGTATATAACAATACTTAATACTTAAAATAAATTAAGTTGCACTACTGTAAATGGAAGATGTTTGTCCGTCCTCAAATGTTCAATTGTAGAATATTCGGTGGAAGCGTGAGTCAGACGTTTTGATTGCGTATTGATTCCGCGGTCTCCGAATCTTATACTTTTTTTTGACTAATTTTATGTGTGCAGCGAATAAACTATTTTTCTTTCGTTCTCTTAACTAGGATTTAAATATTTATAATATTAACTAACTTGTTCCCTAAAACTAAATAAGAAAATTATTGTTACAGGTAAATATGATATATTTCTAAGACGACGATGTGGGAGCGCCTGTGGTATGTTAAATTTATCATCATAATATATTTCATTTTCAATGAACTAAACAGACGAAAATCTGTTCAGAAAAAAAAAAGAATCCATTATTTTTAAAGTTCAATAAACATTCGGAGCTGCGATTCTTCGATATATGTATTTTCAAAGCAAACCTTCACCACGAAACAGGTGTGATTGACAAAACAAAACGAAAGCAGTCCGTGTGATTTGAAAATATTCCCTCCACGTGCGAGGTGCGACCGCGCACTGTATTCAAACAAATTGCATGCTGCATGCTATCGGCTGGAACTCTTTTATTTTCATGATCCCCTGGTAATTGTGGACGGCCTAACATTCCAATTAAAAAAAAAACGCTTGGCCCATTACTTATAGAAAGAAGTTTGTTGGTCTTAATGTGGATTTTTTTAACTATACTGTAATATTTTCTATCGTGTCCAGAAGACATGAAAACGCCCTAATTGCCTTTAGTAAATTATTTAGGCTTTACACGGCGTATATATAGGGATAATTTCTCCGAGGTTCTAACAAAGCTCTTATGTTGGAACTACGCCATTTGTACGCAATCAGGTATGCCTAGATTCGACTACAATAAACACGAACCACGATTAGTGTTATTATTACGTATTCAAAAATTGTGTGAGCGAATATGTTTATATGTATTTATGAGTTAAAACCTTTAAGTTTTATTTTGATCAGTCAAATATTGTGAAATACGTAGTAAATACCAACAAAAACCTTATAGAAATTCTTTGAACGGCTAAAAGAGGTCGCAATTAATATCAGATTGCCGTGATTTATTCCCATACAAAATTAAACGACCCTTCCGAAATGAGGAGTAGACCTCTCAAAAATCTACCTCAACCTCAACCTTATTACTTAGTGAATAAAGTTGAAAATGGAGCGATTGTAAAGTATAAAATATTAATAACTTCCAAGATTGTTTTGAGCTCGAGAAGTAATAACACAAAATTGTTATTTAACGTCAAATATCGTGTTAGAAAATATATTCTCAATAAATGAGTACTAATTAAACTATTTAAAATATATTTATTACATAACTAATTAACTCTATAAAATAACTTAAACTGTATAATATTATGTTATAATGAATTTATTTGCGTCGAGCTGATAATATTCTGAAAAGGTCTGTAAATACAATTATACATACACGAAACTCGATAAAATTTTACGTGTTTGTATGCCTATATATTTTTATCCACTAACTGTACACTGTACTAAATGAAGGTCATTATTGTTGATTTTTTAGAGATGATAATATAATATAATACATAAGGGATCGACGTTAATATCATACGTTTTTAATTGTAGTAAATATAAGATACTCTTTTATCCATCTTAACCTGTTACCTATTATTATACCTCTCTAGAGATACTTATATATATTATTATCTGGTTCCGTGGTCCAATTTGGCAAGTTTTAACCGTTAGCGGTGCAGAAGTGCACTGCAAATTGAATGTCGCTGAGCGCTGCAGTTTGGCGCACCGCCTCCATACTCGTACGTGTACATTTGTACCTACTGGGGATTTCTCTAATGTTGCCTCTAAACGTTCCTGCTTGCCTGGTCAAAGGAAGGATGTGGATTTGCTATAAAAGGAATTTGTGACTTCAATCCATCAAATATATATTATATATATATATATATAAGAAGTAACCGTTTGACAATTTTTATTTTGCCTTGTGTGAAGGAACCTTGTGATTAAGAATATCTTATGATAAAATTCATAATTCCATGGTTTTACGGAAAAAGTTATTGAATTTGTGTGAGTAACACTTTGCAATGTTATTTCGGCTAGAAAAGATGAAACGTCAATCGGTATAGTTCGACACAAAAGAGTTGAAAATAGTGGGGGCGCCACTGTCTTTTACAAGAGTAAAAACAATTTTATCAACACACACTTTAAATTAGTTCCGTTTCTACTCTTTTGTGTCGAACTATAATTCTTAGATTTGATGTACTGTAGTTCCGCCACGCGATTTCACCTGCTGAAAGTTCATTCAGGTTCTTAGCTAAATTATAGCCCAATTGGCCTAGTAGTTTACACCTGAACTCTTGACTCCGGGACTCTTGACACCACAGGCCACAGTTGGTCACAGACCGACTCGACAAGAAGATAGAGTAGGACCAAAAAGGCAAGAAGTAGGTTAGAGCGCGTTAGTTAGTACCAGGATGGGGCTCACATCACTTTCCAAGCTCTAGGATAAAGTTTTTTTTTTTATCTGTTACTTCTGTTATTTATAATATTTTTTGGTGTCGCATGAAGAGGATATTAGCCAAACTGTTTTGACGAAATTAATTATTTTCTTACAGTCGTAGTGAAAAATATCGTGTAATAAACGGCGTTAAAACCCATTATAACTTGGTTTCTGTTTACTGCCTCGCTAAATACCTCGTATACAATTGATACCCCTAGTGTAATATTCTACTATTTCTTCGTTTCAGCCGAATATAGTATTATTTTGCGTAGGCAGCACACGTAGACAATAGGATAAAATTTCGTGTAAGTTTCATGACCTCTCGTGTCACATTACACGTACTCTCATGACGACGTCATCCGTCATGGTGTCAGCTCAGAGATGGATCGTTTGTGCTCAACCTTAGATTTGGTTGTGTTTTTTTTGCCTTGTAAGTTTTCCTTATTGGATTTTTTTGGTACTGGCAACACATTCACGTTTTTGTAGTTTTTGGCGATAGTGTATATTTACGATTTTTTTTCCACTATTGAGTATTTAGCGTAAACAGAAAACGCTTAAATAAAAAGCACACTTATGACTGAACTTGAAACTTATACTTACTTACTTGTTATTATAAAATCAAAAACAACATGCACTTTGCACTGTGCACTAAAAACTAAAAACACTAAAAACCGGAACTAAAAACTAAATATTCTTGTTCTAGGAGTTTATATTATAGTATTATTTTTGTTAATAATTATTAGCAAACTTATTAAAAATTTCGCTTAATACTTATGAGTGAACGTTCCACGATGCTATAATTTACTAGCTTGTAAGTCAGTGAAATATAAATATAGGTAGTTTAGCTCGTTAAGAAATTGTTTTTATAAACTAGTTTCTAGACCACAGGGAGTTTGTCCTTAGTCCAAACAAAAAGGCCGACCGACTTGACATACTGGAATTTCACAATATTAGAATTTCACCTGGCTTCATTACCAGTCAAACATGAATTGGAAATGGTTTAAGAACACTCAGGAATTGCTTTCTATTCACGTGTTAAATTATGATCATCTTCAATCAGCACCCAAAAGCTGTCGATATCCCCAAAATGATTACCAATCGTGTACGCTTAACCGCCGTAATAGATGTTGGCGTTCCATTTTTCATGGCAGCCATTACAATCCGCGAGTTAAAGTGTGCAAATATGAATGGCCGTAACGCTACGAGCCGCGAAGAAATGCCGCGTCATCAATATCCTCTGACGTCATGATCACATAGACTTCTCATATTTCATGTGAGCCTGGTTTTACGTGTCCAATCAAGATGAGCTGAAAGTCGATTAAGATTTTATCTGATTCTCTATTCTTCTTCTATACATACATACTACATACCACACATATACCACATATTACTTGTATAAAATGTAGTCCAAGATATAGGTATTGACTTGGCATCACACATAATACCCCCTTTAGGTCTGTATTCTGTACCCAAAATATTAATAGTTATATATTATATATTAATAGTGTAATATTAATAAATCTTCTAAGGTATATTAAAGTTGGTTTCATTGTTCGCTACCTCGAATGACTCCAAAAACCCTAACTAGCATTTTCAATTAAATAGTACCTACACCTTTTTTCTTCTCAATTGAAAAATGTTCTCTTGCCTTACTCGTACAGACATTACGGGGCTACGCTGCCTTGAGCGTGATCACTACGCCTAGTCAAACGCCGCGTAGTTGATTCAACTACGCGCAAAATAAAAGAGCACCGCTAGCTGTCACGCGTCGTGATCTGATCACGCTCAAGGCATCGTAGGCCCTACATGTAATATAATCATGTGAATATTTTAAAATCTCTTTGTAGTTGATATATAACGTTGCGTATATTTTATACACAAAGCCAACCCAACACGGCTACAAAGTCGTTTGATAACGGCTCGCAGTTTAAAACAATTTGAATACCTAGAATTTGCTGGGTACATTGTACTCGCCTACTCGAATTCCTGAAATTAATTATGTTGTATTATTACATTTTTGACAGTACCCACAAGGTGGACAGCCGTTCTGATAATGACAGCAGGAACGTGCTGGATGCAGGCCGCTTACAACCGGACTGGATGGAAATCTATGGGTAGGCCTATGTCCAGCGGTGGACGTCCTATGGCTGAGATGATGGTGATGATGATGACAGTGCCTACTGCTATCAACAAACTCTTTTCTTCTCTTGTCTTGCCTGGTCTCGCGTTTGTGTTATTGTTTGCTATTTTCTTTATTGTGGTGCTGTGGTGCTAATAACGAGTTACCTATCTACTTACAAATTATATTATTACCTTATATATATTATATATCATTTAAAGAGGAGAAAGAAAAAAATTGTAAAGACATTTAAAATACCCTCTCCTCCTTTAAAATATTAATTGGAAGATTCCAATGAAAAAGAAATTCTGCAGAATCAGGTTCAAGGTTACCAAGTGGTAGCAACATTGATAGCGTAACAGGATTCCAAATTTTGAATAGATCCAATATTTGAAGTTGCTCATATTCTTTCAGCTGCTAGAAAAGAGCTGACAATCTTCAAATGGCTGTACTACGATATACGATTACTCCCGATCGGGTCAGCTTTTAAACAAAACCGCATCAAATGCGGTCCTTTTTATATAACAAAACCTCTTCGCTGTTTCTGGTGTTCAGGTACTTCATGAACTGGTAGGGTTCTTT
This sequence comes from Hemistola chrysoprasaria, assembly GCA_947063395.1. Classification (NCBI taxonomy): domain Eukaryota; kingdom Metazoa; phylum Arthropoda; class Insecta; order Lepidoptera; family Geometridae; genus Hemistola; species Hemistola chrysoprasaria. Next base: position 2,159,751 of record OX346709.1, on the reverse strand, counting down.
ACGGCGAGCTGTATATTGAACTAAATGGTGACTTTTTTTTACCCTTTTCTTTACGGCTTAAAAGAACTAAATTTAGTACTTTGATTTTAGCAGAATAGTCTGAATAAAGCCGATTGCACACGAGTCGTGCAATAATTATTGTTTACGTCAAACGATCGAATGAGCTCTAAACGTCACGCTCGTGATTGACGAGACACGTTCGTTGATGCGAGTTTGTTTTGTTTTGTTCGCCTTTCGACAGTTTACTATGTATGTATATTTGTGTTAGCGTGAGTTGTGGCGATGGATAAAGCGTTTTGCAAGCTTTTTATTATTATTTTTTTTTTTTTTTTTTTTTTTTTTTTTATGATAGTGAGTGACAAGACGAGCTCATCAGATGCCTGATGGTAAGCATCATGATTGCCCATATCAGACACAGTGCCACCCAGTATTTTAAAATTCAAAATTCTTCGCGGCACTGCACTGCGCCTATCACCCTGAGATATGAGTTGTTGAATCTCATCATGCCCAGTAATTTCGCTGGTAACATTGCCCTTCATACCGGAACACAGTAATGTTTGGACATTACTGCTTGGCGGATGAATAACTGGCAAAGGTGTGGTACTTCCCCAGGCGGCCCCCTGCAAAAGAGGCCTACCACTACAAAACTTAACTTACAATGCCTGTTTAAATATTTATCTTCATCTAAATTCTTGTGACTAAAGTTTTAGTTACGAACTAAAGTTTAAAGCAGTTACCGATTCGGGTGATATATTGCAAACACGTTTAGTTTGAATAACAATGCATGTTTGCTAATTCAAAATTCAATATGTCGGACGAGCCAAGATGGTGGGTTTGTAATATTTTATGCACGGTCATAATATGGGTATCTAGCGAAAGGGTTTGCTGAGAAGTGTAAAATTTAGGCACATAATTATAATGTTCTAGATGGCTATGAACAAATTCGTGAGAGCTTAAATGTTTCGCTTGTCGCTTACACTTGGGCCGCGAGTCGCGAGCTGCGCCGCACTTGTTTGTTTATTATTTGTCAGAGTTACTTTCGCGACACGCCTTATTGAAAGATTTGAGCACGTCGGTCGACGGTGCCTCTAGGCCCGTTTTGGATTGATGTCTTTGTCAACGAAAATTCTTTGTTTTGTAATATAAAGGGATTTTGTTTAGACGTGAAGATTAATTGTGTATAAGTTAGCACTTACATAATATTTCTACGAGACTGCGACAAAGCCGAAAAAGACAGTTAACAGTTTAAGCAGACTGTTTCTATAGGTATACTTCCTCGTGGCCTCGTTAGTGTAATGGTTGCAAGCGTGACTGCTCAGAATAAGGTCCTGGGTTCGGTTACCAAGTCCTGTAAAAACTTATTTAAGTTTTTTTATTATTGTTCTGAATAGAGAAGTAGAAGTAGCCTGGAGCCTTGATTTGTGCCCGGTTTATGATAAATAAAATAATAAAATAAATAAATAAGCTGTCTGTAAGGCGTGATGTTATGTTATGTATTTCAGGTACCTAGTTAAGGCTGTACGTGAAGTATATGTGAATAAGGTTACTGTTTTAGAGTGTACGGTCGCTAATTGTTATACGTTTTGGTTTCTTATTTTCTGTATAAACTACCCACAATCTATACGAGTAAACAGTGTATCTGTGTATCTATGTTCGAGTACATAATATGTATTCGTCTTTGCCACATTTAGCTTAACTGCTAGTGTTGTGCCTGCAACTCATTCATCAAGCTGTCACTCAGTCATTCACTCACTGACTCACGAGATACGATGCACTCTCGGCTCAGTGCTCCGTGTAATCAGATACCCGACAGATGGCGCCACGTCTGACATAAAATAGGTATATACTCCTAGCTCTCCAGAAATAGGGAGTGCATTGCGGATACATAACTGCTTTAGCTTTTTAATATTGTCGCCGCTGTAATATTATAATCAAAGCTGTAAATAATCATACTTTTACTTCGTCACGGGCGACCTTTTCGAAGAACATAATATTAATAGAAAAAGGATGATTTGTATAAACTCAAGGACAAGGTCGTACATGTCAATATTTATTAGTTACAGAAAAAACTTTCTCACATTTCCCAACCCTTTACTTTCAGCTAAGAGATTTTTTTCCCGAACACTCGCTGTCAGTTGTTGATAAATTGTTCATAGCTTATGTTGTATTGAAGACTCGTTAGTGAGTCCCAAAAGGAACAAACTCTACAAGTTCCCTACAACTTTATATGTAAATCCGTGTTGTCGATAATTTGGTTTACCCGCGAAGTTTTTTACACAAGAAATATTTAAGGAAATGTACAAATACATATTATTTTGGCTTTTACCATTTCTTTTGAAAGCAAGGACGTGAGACGTAAATACGTCTTTATTCGGTGTTTTTGCGTCGAATATTGAAAGGTTATGGTGGACCCAGAATCTCGACCTTAGAAAAATATAAATAATATATTTTAAAATTATGGCCAACGAGAGACAATATGTACTTATTTTACTAGAGTTCCCAAAACAATAACCTAATAATATATCCAATAATATCACCTCTAGGTACTAAGGCGACATAAACTAGCGGAGGTATCATATTTATAACCCTCGGCGGTCTCAGATAATCTAGTTTTATTTACGCCGTGACGAGGGTGTTCTTATGAGGGATGGCGGGCCGTTGCGTGTAATTTACGTGCTCTAAATCTCCCACAGGTTGCTGCTACCCTGGTATCTGATCGGCAGAGTAATAACTTTTCTGTGTAATTTTGCTGGGTTTTATTTTTAACAAAAAACAGCCATGTTTTTCTGTTTCACATTGCACTTAATACTGTTTTGTAAGTGTTTTCTTCTAAAAGTCCCTATTGGTTTACTCCCGAATTATTCAGTGAGCACAAACTGATATTTCATGGTGACAGAGCGTACACACTACACACGGGCACAAGGCCAAAATATAGTGCGCGTCAGTGGATTAGTTTTTGATCGCTTCGACATTAATATCTTCTGCTAGATGAGACAAAGAATCATGCTGATTTTAGTAGCATACTCTTAGTACGTGTGATTTATTTTTATATTATTTTCAAATAATATGTACACTGTATATTTTGTTGTGGTAGTACCGGCTATAAACTCAGACTCAAAAAGATGTATTCCAATAGGTCACAATCTGACACTTTTGCACGTCAATTAATATAAACAGTAATGAGTCTACCGTGGTAGGCCTCATTTGCAGGGGGCCGCCTGGGGAAGTACCACACCTTTGCCAGTTATTCATTCGCCAAGCAGTAATGTGCAAACATTACTGTGTTCCGGTATGAATGGCAATGTTACCAGCGAAATTACTGAGCATGATGAGATTCAACAACTCATATCTCAGGGTGACAGGCGCAGTGCAGTGCCGCGCAGAATATTTAATTTTAAAACACTGGGTGGCACTGTGTCTGATATGGGCAATCATGATGCTTACCATCAGGCACCTGATTTGCTCGTCTTGTTACTCACTAACATAAAAAAAAAACCGTGCTTTCGGAAAGATACTTCTACAAGAAGAACACACAAGAAACTACTATACAGTAATTTTTTATAGGTTTTGAATTTAACCTCTGAAACTTTAGAATAGTATATTATTGTTGTCAAAACTAGGTTAGAATAGCTAAGATGAGCTGAGAGTGGGGTAATTCAGATATTATGACTCACAGAATCCCAGGGAAGGACAGAGGCTGACTGATTTCCTGAAAAAAAGAGGGACTCTTTATAATGAACTCTTTTAGAAGCAGGCGGCATCTGAATAAATCTGAAATTCATGACCAACTTTAGACAAATATTCAACCGGAATAAAAATACCTCAAAAATAGTCTGACCACTGTGAGACTTTTTTGAGTAAATCAATAATAATAAATATATCTTATATATATAAAAATCTTGTGTCACGATGTTTGTCCCGAATAAACTCCAAAACTACTGAACCGATTTCAATCAAATTTCACATGTACCCGTATTTTGGTCTAACTTACTGGATAGGATACTTATCATCTCAATTATTCGCTTATGTCGTAAAAGTAAACGAATAAAATGTATCAATTAATTGTTTCTTAAGAAAGTGTTTATTTACTGTTTAGTTTTATGAAGTTCTCATAGATGGCGGTGTACGTTGATTCATCGATAAAATTCTTCAATATTGTTTGACATCTAGGTTGCAAATACACCCAATAGATGGCGCTGTGTTCTGTTTTTTAGAATATAAATTCTATTACTTTATTTCACGTTATATTTATTTATGCTTACGATATAACCGTATTATTTTAATGGTTTGTGGCTGATATTTTTATAATTATACTGCGTATTATGTTACAATATTATTACCATTAATAACAAAAAAAAATTGTACTATTTTTGTTAGAGAATTATTAAAGTCGTGGCGCCAAATTTTAATCAAAGTTTCAAGATCTGGCCATCATATTCTATCGAGTCGCCATCTCTGGTTTGAATGTCCAAAGCTTTGGTATCTCATTCGTTCTCGAGACCTCCTCTGAGCGTAAACAAAGCTCCCTCTCGAACCATCGAGACCCACTATTTCGAACAATCGATCAATCGATTCTTCTCGAAGCATGCGAACTAGAACGTTCGGGAAATTCAAGGTTCAGGTATAAATACTGGCGCCGAGTGTCACCGCAGTTCAGTTCCTTTTTAAACGAGTGAATTAATACTATCTCCCGGAAAGTGATAGTCTCAGTAAAATCTCCACGCATTTTGAACAAGAATATGAATTTTTCAATTGAGTACTCCAGTTTTATTTTAAATTTAGGTAATTCGATTTTACCGGAAGGGTTTTATTTCCTCAGTTGCGATTAGAGAAATAAAATATGGCGGTACGAAGTTCGCCGAGTCAGCTAGTAATAATAATATGGGACAACTTCCACACACGGTCATCTGGTCCCAAACTAGGCTAGAAGCCTTTACTATGGTAACCAAATGACTGATATACATACTTAAATACGCTTATAACACCCAGACACAGATCAAACAGACATGTTCATGCACACAAATGTTTCACCTGGCCGGGGATCGAACCCGGGGCCTGCGGCACAGAAAGCAGAGTTACTACCGTCTGCGCCAACGAGGCTGTCGAATCAACATAACATAACATACATTCACGCCTTTTTTCCCGAAGGGGTAGGCAGAGGTGTACCCAGGACTCAGTCCCATAGTAGATACACCCACATTTCGCCAGTATGTTATTGGTCCCATGTAATAGGGGGCGAGCCTATTGCCATCTATCAGGCACAGTTCCAGACTCCAGGCAGTTATTGAGATAATTCCTAATGGAAAAATCCAATATTTAACACTTTGCCTGACCTGGGGATCGAACCCGGGACCTCTTGATTGGCATTCGAGCATGCGCCTTCTACACCACCGAGGCAATCGAATCAATGTCATATAAAATTATATTATATTACTACTCACCTCTCCACATAGTATAAGTTATATTGTATAGCAGTTCCAGTAGACTATCGTCATGGTGGTGGAATGGCGTCGCATCGATTCATCGGAGTTGTAGGATTATGCCGGCTCTGATTGTGGACAAACGCCTCGCTGACGGGATTACCTATCGTACCCGATGCTATCACTACTGTACTGTAGTCTATAGTTATTATCTGTTATTAAGGCCGCTATTTTTGTACTAATTTTAGCTATACGTTTGTGGCGAGAAAAAACAATCAGAAATAATATTCTCTTACAGAATCAGCCTGTAATTATTTCTGTTTAATTTATACCTATAATAAAACATTTAAAAAGTTTTTGGCGCCGCGTAAATTTTTATATATAGGTTTTAATAATTGGCGATGATAATAGAATATAATTATAACATCTAATAATTGTAAAAATAATGACTGCAAGATTGTGGAACAACTTACCCGAAAAAATACGTCAGTCTCGACCACTGTATACATTTAAATTATTATAGTATAACTATTCATTAAATGTATAATATATTGTATGTATATAATATATTATGTATTTATGTATGTATAAAGTATAATATATTAAACTGTTATTATATTTATAATCTGTATTATATTATGTATTATGAATTATGCTTTTTTTTTCTTTGTACACTGCCGACCAGAAATATTCATTATTCTACTCTTTTCCGTTAGGTTGCCTGGAAGAAAGAGCGCCGCTTGTACTAGCCTGAGACTATCTGAAGCTACTTTATTTTTATAATATTATGTACGCTGTAAGGTCTACAATAATGTGTTTATCTATTTATTTATGTGTTTATTTATTTATTATCTATCGATTTAGTTAAAAATCTATCTATAAGAAAATCAAATTAACTAGTTCTCTAGCGACCCGTGACCGATGGTCGATGGTCGATGGTCGGTCGATGGACCGATGCCGGTCCATCAGTATCACATTACAGTGGGGTGTAGTGACGTCAGCCTCATCGCTCATGTTGACAGGTTCTGTTTCTTGAATATCACTTACACTTTATGAATAGAGATCGGGATATTTGAGAGGTTGTTGATCACCGACCGAAAAAGGAAGGACAGTTATAAGATCGAATTGTCTGTGTGTATGTGTGTGGCAATTTCGATGCGGATTTTTGAGATGTGTTTGTTCAGTTATGCCAGTAGTCAAATGTAAAGTGATAGAGCTCGTTTTTAAAATTAATTTATATACACTTGTGTAATAAGTGTACAGGATGTTCTGGTAATCAGCTCTCATAATTGAGAACAACTTTTTTGTCTTCGCCGAAAGTAGTGTGTCAGTAATGGAAACAAAGCGTGAGTTTATAATATGTATCCCGTTCCATTAATATTATTAATATTATATATGCGTTTGTGTGAGTGAGCGAGCGTGATGTGATCCGGAGGCAACGCAGTGATCGCCGTTTAAAGTCCTGAGACACCTCTCCTATCCTGAGCCGCTCACACCAACGTTGCCTCTCTCGTCGTCTTTATTCCTATTTGATGGGCGGCCTTTATGGGGGTCCTTCTAGTGAGCGGAGAGTCATCGCCTGCCGTAATATTTCACTATGACACGAAAGTGACAGGTGACGGAGTCTCTAGAAATAGCCCGGTTACCATCTATCAAGAAATCACACCTATAGCCAAAGCAAGTAGTTGCCATCCTTTCACAGTAGTCCTTGTACCTAGCGGGGGCTGTCTTTGCGCTCATCTTTTGTAGATGGTTTTGGAGATGAATCCCGATATGTGCCATTACCTTTTGATTAAAAGCTCAAAGGGGCATCTACACATAGTACTTAAAAAAATGGTATCCGTGCACGCCCATCAAAAGTCCTGGTAAAGCCCGTGTTTTCGATCGACATAATAATAATATAAGATAACTTCAACACAAGGTCATCTTGTCCCAAAATGGGCTAAAAGCCTGTGTTGTGGTAACCATAGGACTATATAAACATGCTTAATATAAGTATGTATATTATTATTGTTATAAGCGTATATAAGTGTAGTACTTATAAACGCCCAGACTCAAACAGACATGTTCATCATGCACACAAATGTTTGATCTGGCCGGGGATCGAAGGCGGGGCCTGCCACACAGAAAGCAGAGTTACTACCATCTGAGCCAACGAGGTTGTCAATCTATGTATCTATTAGCTGAGTAGTTTTGTCATGACGAGGTAACAAAACATACACACACACACACACACACACTTGTAAAATCAGTAGGATTCATCGATACCTCAGTGTAAGATAATAAACAGTAGTTGAACTCCAACTACTCGTAGGTAGTCATAGATCAAGGCAGCGATCCGTGGCAATAAACATCGCGGCTCGTTACTCGTTAGTTGCTCCTCTTGTTGCATTATTCATTACCAATCACTCAGACACATGATATCGTGTTCTGTGTTAGGTACTTGTACTTTGATGTATGAAATCAACAGAATATTATTATACCTACCTCGCCGTGAAACTGTAAGAATCGTTAGCTATAATTCGTTTACTGAGTTTATAATTTTGCTTAGTTAGTTTTTAAACAACCTAACCTAAACCACACCCCGGACACTCGACTCAATTCCCAATAAAAGCCGCGCTATAACTACCTACTACAGACAGCACCACACACATGGAGTTTTGTACACGCACAAGAGTGTGGATGAGGTGATTTCCGAGCGAAGTGGGGCTCGCGCGGCGGTGAGGAAGGCCTATTGGTGGGCGGATTACAGTGTCCATTCTACACGTAGTATTCTTATCTGTTCTGTGCCTAAACGTTAGTTTATTATGTCACTAGATTAATTATAACATCGTTCATGTTAATGTTAATTATGTTAATTATGTTAATGTTAACAAACATGTTTAAAAAACATGTTAATTATAACAGGTTCGTACAATTTTACAGTGACAGATAGATATAATATACCTCTATTACTCATTAAATATTGTCATAACAGTACGCGCTGACAGACCGGTTGCATAGGACAGCCTAGTTTGGGACCACAAGACCGAGTGTGGAAGTTGTCCCATAAAAAAAAAGTATGAATATGCGATCAAACATACTGATAACGAACTAGTATTCGCAAGAAGCGATCACGAGACTTAAATGCTAATTAGGACACCTATTCGACGAAGCATGTTTAGGGTTGCTGATTCGTACCACTACAATTCACGCGAACTGGCGATGATCGCGTTCTATCGGACGATGTCCATGAGTTCAATGGGGAGTGGCCATCTCAAATATGTCTTTATGATACACGAGCATTTGCAAGGAATGTAACATTCTTGCGAATGGTACAATACAGGGAAAAGCATAGTGTCCAAAAACAGTTCCATGTAATGTGACGTTCCTGCGAATGCTCAACGATGAGTGAATAAAGCAACGAGGGTCGTTTTCGTCTTCGGGTTGGTATTCAAAACCGCCGAATTCACATTTAGTTGTCGAGTTGCCAACAACTGGACGATTACCCCTAAATATCTAATGTGTGACAATTTGTACTCTGAGTACCCCTACTACGTCGAAATAAACAAAAACATTACCTAATTTCCGCTATCACATCAAAATCTACCTACTCAAATGAAAACGCCAACGTTTCCGCGATGTCGATTCTAATAATCTGTAACCCAATATTCTTATTTATTTGATAATAGACACAACAGCCTATATACTTTGTTAGGTATTCCTTAGATAATTCAGAGCGCGAGTTATCTAGCGAAGCTTCGCCCCTTGCCGAGAGACGAGAACATTTGTTCATGTATCTCTATCTGTGTATTGTATTTACTTGTTACATTGACGCAATGTTTCCATTACATGCATGCTGCATACATAGTCACGCCTCGTTCCCGTTGAGGTAAACAGATACAATTTATTTCCACTTACTACGATCCTGATATACGGCTTTCACTTCTTCAACTTTGAGGACATTCTCAATCGGTTGCAGGTATTGTTGACATGGCCTTTCCTTAGAGCAACATCAATTTGTTCATGAAAAGTACGCCTAGGTCGACCTCTCCCAACTTGACCGTCTACACTAGCCTAATTTGAATTAGTTTAGCGTGATTGTGTAAATGTGTGCTGTAAATCCTACCTTATAACCTCATCTCCCGCAAAAACCGGCACATAAAAATGTTTTACGAGACGCAGCGCTTGACGCCTCTAGTGCTCTATTTTCTAAGATGAATCTTACACTGCCTAATATGAGAAATGTGATAGTAATTCGTTCGGATAGGTCTCTTTTAGTTGGTTCGTTCACAGGTCGCCGGTTCGAAGATATCTATCGATGTCTATCGTCGACCACGTCGTCAGTTACCATTAGGTGATACTGCCGTCTATTGCTACCTATTCAGTAAAAAAATCTATGTTATACGAGGTGTTTTTTTTTACCAAATGGTGTAATGATAATGTAGGGGGATTGACTGAACCATTTGTAATATAATATGTATAAATAATTTCAATATTCGACATAATTCAGATTAGATTCAACGGCGTCACAAGTAGTTATCCAGTGTTATCCAGATTGATCATCTTATTAAAAATTTGTATCTATATAAATGTATCGAATGGATTATATATGTATACTTTATACATATAGATAGATAGATAGATAGATAAACACTTTATTGTACACCATACATAGGACACAACATAAAGGAATAAATAATTATATTAATCTTAGGCTAGAACAAGTGGCGGTCTTATCGCTTAAAGCGATTTCTTCCAGACAACCGGAAGGAAAGGAAAACTATACTCATGAGTATTTCTACGTCGGCGGTGTACTTACAGGAGAATAAAAAAAAAAAATGTACTTACTATAATAATATACTATATATACATATAAACGTACATACTTATAATCACACATACTTACATACATAGATAGATATATTATATCTATAATATAATCGAATACACATATAATATAAATATAATTAGAAATTTAAATACATAATATCTAATTTATCTATAATATAAAACATTATATCAATAAAATACATATTAACAATACTTATACATTATCATAACAAAGTGATAAATAATACTTATTTAACTTAATTTTAAAAGCATGAAGTGACTGAGACTGACGAATTTCTGCCGGTAATTTGTTCCACAGCCGAGCAGCCTGTACAGTGAATGAATTATCAGAGAAGGTAGTTACATGTGAAGGTATTGAAAGGAGCAAAGATTCGGTAGACCTCAGGGAGCAACCATGACCTGAATGAAGAAACTGAAAGCGTTCTTTGAGATAACTCGGAGAAGAAGGATTGAACAGTATACAGTAAAGAAGAGAAAGAATCCGCGAATTCCTACGGAGGCGAATGGGGAGCCACTTGAGCTGTGCACGGAAAGGAGAGACGTGGTCATATTTACGAAGTCCAAATATGAACCTTATACAGAAATTTTGAAGGCGCTCAAGTTTGTTAAGCTGGTCTTCGGTTAAATCTAGGTAACAGGAATCGGCATAGTCAAGATGAGGAAGTAGAAGGGATTGAGCATGTGATACTTTAGTAGCAGTAGGAAGAAAGTTACGAAGACGTCTTAGTGAGGCTGCAGATGCAAACATTTTCCGGCTGACTGAGTTTAGGATATATATAGGATATATTCAGAGGAAACAGGGTAATACGATACGAACTATAATGTACTCAACAGAGGAAACAGGTCTTTTTAAACATTTTGGATATTGTCAAATTCTTCTTGTTTATTTATTTATTAATAATGATTCAGGTGAGTCCCAATGCTGGGCAAAAGCCTCTCTCACTTCTCACGATCACTGGTCGTGTTTTGCCCTGTTTTTTCAATCCTTCCATTAGCTGCAGTAGCAAATTCTTCTTATGTGGTCTGGTAGATTAATTAGCCCCTTAACTTAATTAGCTATAATGAAATCTGAGCTCGCGTTGATTAATAGTTAGCCGCCTATATGAAACTATGAACTAATTGGTTATATTAGAACGTTTGTAGGTTGGTGTCTTCTGATTACATTATAATAATGTGTGGAGTGTTAGTTAAACCGCGAACTTGACATTTAGTTCCAGGAAAATTGCCTTTTCGTATCGTGGTATTTCAGACTGTTGTACATCCAAACTTATATACCAATACGTGATTGTTGCTGAAGCAAATTTTTTTTTTATATTTTCTGTTTTTTTTTTTCATCTTTTATAGTATTTCTTTTATTTTGCTTATTGTTTTGTTTGTCTTTTACAAACCACGAAAACCACCGTTTTATTTTTTTGCCACCTTCTCCTCAACATTTTTTTGGTCTTTCGATAGGTAAGTATATTGGTAAGTTATGGTGATAACAAGAAGTCAGAAGGGTATCGGGGGGCCCCGCCCGGTTCCTCTCACCGACTCCGCGGGTCCGGTTTCTCATCAAGAGAGCACCCTAACAGACCACGGCACCTTGGTCGGCCCCGGGGAGGACGCCGACCACCACCTCCCACACTGGCACCCAGCCAGTTGTGTCCCTTCCTTCGGCAATCCATTTTTCTACCATCGTCTGCTCAACAGTGATGTTATTTTAGTTTTGTTATGTCCCTGTTTTCCCCGAAGGGTTAGGCAGAGGTTTACCCATTCATATCCAATCCAAGAGTAGGTACACCCACATTTAAGTCCCATGTAATAGGGATCGAGCCTATTACTATCAACCGTACTATCACAAATCCAGACTCCAACCCCTTTTTATTCGGCCTTACAATCGAACTCAGGAGCCCATACTCAGCTGTCCGCTTGCGATCACTTGACCAAGGCAGTCTAAACAAAATAATTAGACCTTAACCTAGTTCGCCAATTAAACAGCTTCGTTTTAATCTTATATACATTTTTACGCACTTTAACATGTTCATATATTATATTAGTAGATGTTTCATCTCAAGTGTAATAGAAGACCGTTTATCCACGAGGCAGTCTGAAGAGACTTGAAAGTCAGCCGTTCATCGTACCGGCTCGGCTCGGGACGAGGGCTCTCTAGTGAAGGCGGCCCGTTGCCGCGATGAACTGGCCAATTAGATACTGCTATGTTTGTACACACGGGCTGTATTAATATAGATATCGTGCTGAAAAATAACTAAGTCCCAGTAATACAAAGTACGAGTGTTACCTTTTCTGGCTCGTTGGTGTAGTGGTCTCAAGCTGAGCACGAAGTCTTGGATTCGATTCCCGTGCAGGCAGAAAGTGTTATTAGATTTTGGAATTTACTCAGTCTGGACACAGCCTGGAGTTTCAATTTGTGCCCGGTTGATGGCATAAGGCTTGCTCCCATTATATAATTGGATTTAAATGTAGGTATACTCTTACCTACTACTTAAATATAGGTTTACTACTATCGGACTAGGTCCTGGGTAGTCGCTTGCACTGATATGTAAACATGGCCAAATGTTCACATGGCTAAATATAAATAAGGCTACTATACTATATCGATTGTAAGGTCACCTACAGGTAACCTTTTACATAGGTATCTTATTTATTTATATTTAGCCATGTTTACATATCAGTACACGCGACGTACACCGTTGCCTTATACCCTTTGGGGAACAAGGAGTGGTGTTGTTCTTTCTATTGGGTGTGTAATTTTTTCCTAAAGATACAATATGGCTTAATATGGTCAAAAACTAGTGGCAGACAACATGTTGACCGTCCAAACAGTCTTGACTGCGTGCTGAAGAGAAAAACGTAACACTAAAGTATTTAGTATTATTGGGATTGACCTTAGTTTATTATCTCAGAGCGTGGTGTCTTGCTTTTATTTCTACCGTCTGTGGTTTTTTATTATGGTTTTAATTTTGAATTAATGGTGTACTTATCCTAATTAAATAGCTAAATATCGAATAAGCATCGATAATATCGAACGACGGCCCCAGACATAAGGCAGTTCATACGCTCCGTATGTGGAACAAATCCTGGTCATTAAGATTATTCTCATCGTTATAGGATCGGCATTATTTAAACTCCATTTTCATTACCGACTGTTTATTTTTCTTGACATCTTGACAAATTATATGCAGACTGCTACGGTTTCAGATCTTATATTAGTTTTAGGTCCGAATTATATTCAGGCTTTATTTTATTTAGGTCTTGTTCTTTTGCTGCGTTTTCATTGATTATTTCATAGCATAACATCACACCTCTTTCCCAAAGGGGTAGGCAAGATGTGTATCTAACCAGGAACCACTCCCATAGTAGGTTTAGCCAGTTATGTTTTATATTATAGTATGTAATAAGGGCGAGCCTATTGCCATCTACCGGGCACAGTTCCAAACTCCAGGCTGGCATTGAGAAAATTGAAAAAATCCAATGACAATTTTTGTCTGGCCTGGGGGTCAAACCCAGGCCCTTGATTATTTTGATTTGAGCAATATAATAGTAGGTTTTTCCTGGAAAAGAGGCTCGCGTTTTGGCTCAATTTTCCTTATATACGATTACAGTTCTCAATAATCTGATTATGGCATTATTTGGCAAATCCCCAAACATACGTAAACATTAAACAGTTATTGATATTGATGGGATAAACAAATTATACTCTTTGATACGTAAATAAGATAAGCAATAATTGGAAAATGTAAGGGAATTTCTACCTTTAGCGTTTTCTTTATAATAAAACAAACAACCATAAAAGACCTCTATTTTTCGAGTTATATTATTCGAGATTATATTTCGAGATATATTATATGCTTATTACTATCAAAACGATCATTATTTATTTGTACAATGCATTAGTGCGCGGATATAATTCGATAGCTCGCCCTGGAGGCATAAATCAGTCCTAGTCGTCGAGTCGTCGCGTCGCCTCGCCACTCGTAAAGCATGACCATGTTAATTAGAACCATCTGGCTCAAAATCTAAGTTCAACGTATTCTCAAATGATGTTAATGGATATTCAAATAGGCACTGAGGAATATTCTCGAAAGATGAATTCATTAGTGCCTTTTTTGATATATTTAAATTATTTTGTCAGTGATACATAAAATCAATTCATTTATGTATTCAACACGCATACAAACTTTGGAAACCGTTGTAGTATTCTGTTCAAGAGAAGTAAACTACACATACAGAATAATTTGAATCTCTCTTATTATATATCTTTATTATTCTTGGCGTGGTCGGACTGTTTCTACGCAAAGAATTTATCATAAAAGTTCTGTCGTAACTAAATTATATCGGCGCGTGTCTATCCGAGATGAATTATTGCCTCATCTGCAGACTCTGCCGAATCGGGAATATGGATCAGGAACATATTAACTATATTTAAAAAAAGGTTCGTTTGGCAGGATTTGTATCGCGTAAGACAATTTTTTTAACGACTGGGAGGTACCTACCATACGTTAAGTATCTTTGTGAGAATACTGCAGTCGCATATGGAACCCATGCTACGTTGTACTACAAAGGCTGGAAAGATTTTAAAGAAAATTCCTATACCATCTATAGTACGTCAATAAGCTCTGTCATAGACTCACATCATACGACTGCAGACTTTCATTACAATGTTATATGTCATCATGCACTCACATGCACTCCAGACGCAAATTAGCATTTTTTTATGGTAGTTACATGACGAGCCTATCAGGTGCCTGATGGTAAGCATCATGATTGCCCATGTGCCACCCAGTGTTTTATAATTCTAAATTCTGCGCGGCACTGCACTGCGCCTGTCACCCTGAGATATTAGTTCCCTTCAGACCGGAACACAGTAATGTTTTGCACATTACTGCTTGGCGGATGAATAACTGGCAAAGGTGTGGTACTTCCCGAGGCGGCCCCCTGCAAAAGAGGCCTACCACTACAAAAATATGTTATTCCTAATTTTGAGGAAAATATACAGTCCTGTCATACTCACTAGGATCATGGTTACCATCCCGCGACCAGGCAGTTGGCTTCACAACCGAACAACGTTCAGTCTTCCTTACCATCGAACTAATTATGGACGTCATTCACCATTGCATCGAATGTGCTCCGGTTATTTATTTATTACATTATTTTTGTTAAGTGCTTTTACATATTTTTTCCATGTTGTGTCCACATTAAGAATGACGTATACTATTGTAATTACTTTGATTAATATTTTTGCTGTATATGTTATATGTATAACGCCCAGTTTTGTAGACCTAATAAAAAAGAGAAAATATATTATAATCATTCATATAATCCAATATTAAGGGTTACCTATCATTTACCAGACGAATATAATTTGTAGATTTTTTATACACATACGTACCCTAAGTACGTGAATTCCTTGAGCATAACAAACATCATTTCTCCCTATACTGCCATATAGGGAGAAATGTGTCGTTTTAACCATACCCGAAAAATTGTCGGTTATTCCATTTCCCGCTTGCCGAGTCGCTCGACGCAGCGAGCAGTCGTTTGTCGCCTGGTAATTGCTCGGTTAACTTTTTTAGGCTATTTGCTCTGACCTCCTTTAGTTTTATTGTGGCCTGGTACTGAAGCGGGATTGTCATAATTCGGACGCTCGATTGTACTTATCTCGAGACTCGGGAATCACTAACCCTTGGGGTGCTTGAGTGTTCTTTGGTTTGTCATTTTAAATTGGGGTTTTATAGTTTTATAGTACACCTATCAATTCGGAAGTGCTCGTCACCGTTTCGCCTATTGCCTCGTCGTCAATCAGGCGTCAACCTTACGCAAGCACGTAACTAAAGCGGATCAACAACCTACGAGATTCGACATGGCTACGGCTAGGCG
The DNA here is from genome assembly GCA_947063395.1 of Hemistola chrysoprasaria. Classification (NCBI taxonomy): domain Eukaryota; kingdom Metazoa; phylum Arthropoda; class Insecta; order Lepidoptera; family Geometridae; genus Hemistola; species Hemistola chrysoprasaria. The sequence goes on along the minus strand of OX346709.1, from coordinate 2,143,621 downwards.
ACGCCGCGCTTACGGCTCGCCGACCGCTGGCTAAGTGGCACCAGTTCCACCAATCAGGCCGCGGGAGGGGACGAAGAGACATAAGCTCAGGTACGACGAGCCGTAAGCGCGAAAACTGCAAGTTCATCGCGCACCACATGCGGTTCATGAGCTTGTCCCGAAGTGAGACGATTACGTTACGAATCCGATTAGTGTGCGTTGCAGTAGTACGAGTAAGTTTCATGTTTCATACAAAGAATACTGACCGGCTCGAGTTGATAGGGTGACGATCCCTTTCCGAGTTGATTAGTGTGCTACGTCCTTTAAAGTTTACAAAATCTAAATTCAGAATAACGTTCTAATTTTGCGCACGTCAGCTTCCTTATTTCTAGCAATCTCTCTCGAGATCTGGCGCCCTAGTCACAACCTCTTCCTAATTCCATACATAATATAACACGTAGCACCCACAAAGGCGGCAGACAGTCCGGTCCAATGTAATTACGCATAAGGACTGGCGCGGTGGGGTGAGATTAATAGAGTCCCATCCTCGGCACGTGAGTGTTCACTGATGGATATTATGCCTTAGAGTTAGGCTAGTTACAGTTACGACGTTTTACATTCATCATCATTTTAGCGTAACTCTAGGAAACCGAAGTTACAATTTTAAGGCCTGATTTTTTCCAACCGTATCTTAAAATCAACTCAAACTCAAACAGATTTATTCAAATAGGTCATAATCTGACACTTTTGCACGTCAATAAAGATACAGTACTGAGTCTACCGTGCGTTCGGAAAGATACCTCTACAAGAAGAACGCACAAGAAACTTGTAGGGCTTAATTTTTTCAACAGATAGTTTTACAATATTTGGTTTGGTTACATTCGTTTTCTTTGAAGGTGCCGCGAGGCGGCTATGCAGAAGTTTCCAGGCATCTTTGTCCTCTATGTACTGGTTGACTTTATAATAAGCCTTCTTTAGTAAAGTAGATTTTATATAGGTTTTGAATTTACCCTCTGAGAGCCCAGTTATCTCTTTTGGGATTTTATTATAGAAACGTACACAATTTCCTAAGAATGTCTTTTTATTTGTTTTAGATAATCTAAAGCTAGGTGCAGATATTTTGTCTTTATTCCTAGTATTAAAATTATGAAGGTCACTATTTAATTTGAATTTATGTAAATTTATACGCACATGCATGATGTTCTTACTATACAACATCTATCTACGTACCTATTAATAAATCAAAATAAATGTATCTTTCTATTTATTTATATTTTTATGATCTGCCCCAGCACAGTGCACAGTGAACAAGGGACATTAAGCGAAATAGTAAAGAAACGTGAAAAACCAGTATTTTATTTCTCCATAGAAAAAAATGATTTAAAAAAAAACTGTGTGTGGGGTCTGGTCTTACTTACATAAATTATTTGATTTGAAAAACCACCGAGCAATGAAGAAGTTAATCGTTCTAGTATTTTTTACGATAAATTAAAAATCACGGCTACATTGCATTGTGTATAGTGTTAATAAGTATAATATGTTATACTGCAATGCGCCAGTTTTCGGTAGCACAAGTTTAATTAGATTGTTAATGTATACGAGTTTTTCCACATGCAGGAATGAAGTATATTTATTAAGAGGGTTTTCTAACTTTTAGTTGTTTAACACTAAAAAAAACTAACTAGGTTGTCGCGTGAACCCAAAAAGAGTTTTGGCTTCCGACAACAAGAGCGTCCACATCGGCCTGTCCTGTGCCACCTCCTGCCAGTCTCCGACTTGCAGTGCACACACATCCTTTGATACCTCATCTTTGCAGCGATACCTAGGACGGCCAACCGGTCGTCGACCACTAGGCCGTCAGTGAAGTCTATGTGTCTTGCTCTCGCCGATGATGTTTTGCTCGGCCACAAGCTCTTCAATTTCGGCATTTTTTCGGATCCTCCCATCATCTTGTTTTACTGGTCCCAATATCTTGGATGGAACCTTTCTTTCTGCAACAAGAAGTTTATTTTCCTCCTTTTAGGTGAGTGTCAGTTTCTCAGCCGTACATAAATATAGATATAATTATAATATATGGATAAGATTAATGTTGTTTAACACAATCCTATGAAATATATAAATTATATCAAATCTATGTTTTGTATTTGCCTGTTCCCGCCAAAACGAATTAACTTATTCGATAAATTTATATCCTGATATTTTGAAGATGCAGTTAACTAAGTATATCTCTATGATTTTGTTTTTCTATTTTTAAACACTTCAATATTTTCTAGAGTACACCTGAAGGCCCAGTTTTACTCGCATGATTAGACGTTAACTAGGAAAAAATTACATCTATCTCTATTAGGACATAAATTCATCGAATGGATGAATGATTTTCAGAGTCACAGGAGAACATAAAACATCGATTTGGTAAATTTTGTATAGGATTTTCAAATGCCTCGAAGGATGTATTGCCGTAATTACTACTCTAAACTATCATTATCGTCCAACTTTCTCATAACCCTCGGCTTGAGGTCAGCGATCCATCACATCTTCCCTCTGGGCAGTTGGACCGAAGTTTGGACCTAAATATTTAAACGCCTTACCCTTACAGCTTAAATATTCATGCACAAAATTCCACGCGTTGGTAGGATCGAGGGTTGTTAAATAAGAAATAACGTAAAACCTGTGGCAGGTGGCAGATTACTAACAATTACGCTAGTTGTACATCAATGGAGTTCGTGCGCGGCACTGAATATCCGCGAGACCATTCCGAAAGCGAAACATCTCCAATACAGTTTTATACATTGCGGTTTTTTTTTTGCAACGGAATTTGTTTTTTTATGACGCTTTAATGGACTGTTGGTACATGTGTACAATTGCATGGAATAAGGGATATTTATGAATTTATTTATCTTATTTCGGCTGCCATGATGCGAAATTCTTTCCGGTAGCCGTGTTTCGCTTCGCAACGCGAAGTGAATTGCCTTTGTCGGTATATCGACGATTTCGCTGCTACCTGCGAATAACTTTTTCTTATCCCACATACCACTTCCCAAAAATAAAGTCTATCGCACTGTTTTGATTTGATTCGCAAAATTCTGTATTGACGAAATTATAATATTTATAAAACTCAGCCATTAAGTACTTAGTTAAATCTAACTTAACTCGTATTTAGGTATTTTACTCATTATTTCGCCTGTAAATCATTCGCTAAAAAATTTGTGAGCATGTTGGCTTAGTTTCTCTTTATAATTCTGATTCCAGCGATTTTAGCTTAAATAACTGAAAATTTGGTATGGTTTACATTATTATTTTTGACTGACATTATAAACATGTCAGTCATATTCAAATTGTCGAATGACTTTAGTTTTTAGTTATCTTTTTAAATCTTGTGACGTTGTATACTTTCCCAAAAGGTTCCAACCATTCTTACTAGACGTTTGTAGAAGTTGCATACCTTCTTAAAAAGTTTTAATTCTTTTTTTCTGGCTGCTTGTATCTTTATATCTGGCCGTTTGTATTTTTCTTAAAACTATATTCAAAATTTTGGGTTTCGTAATTTAACTGGGAAAATTAGGATAAAGAGTTACTAAATACTAATCAGATTGGAGACTGATTTTATATTTTTTATCGTCGCCGCACGACGCGCAGATGCAGCGCATATACGCGATTCAAACTCAAATCCAACGTAGTCCATTACAATATTTTGCGAATCAACGGCGCGGCGCCGTAAGTGCGCCTTCGAGATTCGAGACGAACGCGTCGTGGGCTATGATAACAAATGCACCTTCGTAACTGAGAGTACGCGGATCTGTAGGCGTGTGTTTTTGAACCGTAGATCACCATCATATTACTACATCATTATCACAATTACTGCAACAAGCACTTGTAACATAACTCTTACGAAGTGAACTACCAACCTAGCTACATTGGTAGTTCGCTTCGTAATTACTGGTCACTCAATTGACATCAAATTCCAATTTCCATTACCACGGTAGGTGTACCTAACGATCCAAAATTAGTCCCATTTTCCAATTGAACAGGCAAATGCAGCAGTCGTGTTAGACCGATGGAAGCGCGAAATATCCAATGACAGTTCAGTTACATGATATCGCGTCCATTACTCCCACCTCTCATCCCCATAAAGGGCCGATTGGGGATTAAACTTGCAGTCTCCATTAAGCCGATGAAATTGTTAGCTCGGTTGAGTTTTGTAAATCAATACTAACTTTTTGTAATCAACTGGTTTTCTCGCTTGTGTTGTTTTCTGCAATCTCATGTAATCGTACGAAGTAGCAAGTGCGAAATAATACGAGGTAAATGTTTAAATGTTTATAACGCTAATTTTGGTAACAAAATCACAACTATGAACTGGTTTTTCAGCTTTCAAAGCTTATTCCAAAAATCATGCGTTCTAGAAGAACATAGGTCTTGCATCGGATGGGCGAATATTGACACATGAGTTGAATACCTAATTAATTTTATCTAGTTTTGACCATTCCTACTCGCTACAATTCGAAATTATAATTTATATTGCTCATATTATAAAACCATGAAATATTGTTATCACATAAGTGACATTTTATGTTTTTGATGATAATAAAAATCTTTAAACCTAAACCTATATTAACAAATTCGGAATGCTGGGACACATCAATAGTCACTAGTGCATCTGGTGAAGCGCGGGACGGGGAGGGACGCCCCGCCACTACCACTTGCTCACGGATCGCCGACAAGCGCACACGCATCATCTTACTATTCATTTCCATCATTGTAGTGGTAGGCCTCTTTTGCAGGGGGCAGCCTGGGGAAGTACCACACCTTTGCCAGTTATTCATCCGCCAAGCAATAATGTGCAGACATTACTGTGTTCCGGTCGGAAGGGCAATGTTACCAGCGTAATTACTGGGCATGAAGAGTTTCAACAACTCATATTTCGGGGCGACAGGAGCAGTGCAGTGCCGCGCAGAATTTTGAATATTAAAACATTAGGTGGCACTGTGTCTGATATGGGCGATCATGATCCTTACCATCAGGCATTTGATTTGCTCGTCTTTTTACTCACTATCATAAAAAAAATCATATACATATAACCATCCATTGCGGCATCCATTGTAGAAAGCTCAACAGTTCGCTCTGAGCGAAAAGGAGCGATAATTGATACACATTTCCTAGTTTTTTTAATATGTGATTTTATTGTTTTCTGTGCTAATTGTGATACCAATAAAGAGTTTTCTATTCTGTTAGTTTTTTTTTTTCACATGGTCATCTGGCCCCAAACGAGGCTAGAAACCTGTAGGTACTATGGTAACCAGATGACTGATATACATACGTATATAAGCTTATAACACCCAGACACAGATCAAACAGACATGTTCATGCACACAAATGTTTGACCTGGCCGGGGATCGAACCCGGGCCCTGCAGCACAGAAAGCAGAGTTAATACCAACTGAGCCAACAAGGCTGTCGTATATTATTTAAATTAAATGTATATTATTTAAATTGAAGTCAGATTTACATTCATCCATCCCCTTAAGGAACACGGAATAATATTAATTACTAGCTGTGCCCCGCGGTTTCACCCGCTCGTAGTCTTCGTTCCCGTGGGAATATCGGGATAAAAAGTACTTTTTATGTTATTTCAGGGTCTAAACTATCTATATACCGAATTCCAGCCCAATCGGTTCAGTAGTTTTAACGTGAAAGAGTTACAAACGTCCGTCCATCCACGCAAACTTAACATTTATAATATTAAGTAGGATTTGAGACGGCAAACGCAGTGGGTGTATATTGTATATGTTATACAAATAAAATTAAAATGTGCAATTTATGGCATAAAATAGCAACACTCCTTTATTTAAATTAGACATGAGAATTGTTCGCAGCGAAATAGCCGTTGCGAAAGCCACATCTCTAATCACCATCTATCACATACATAATTCGCATTGGAAGAACCGAATGCGATTAGCATATCATTGAGTGTCATTACATTAGTGCGGGGACGATAAAACGAGAACCGCTTCTGTCTGGGACGGGATTGTACCTATATATACCCCTAGATACTATCGGATTATGTGCTCAATCCTCATTCCCAGCCGGGGAGGGGAGGGTGGGTAATGACTATTGTCGTGTCGTCCAATGATATACTAATTATAAGAACGAACGCGTTGCTCTGTTGCGGTTTACTTTTGTGAAGCTAGAATAATATTGAAGTTTATATTGATTCTTCATATTATATTTTTAATTTGTTACGCGGATTCACCTGCTGAAAAGTCCTGTGCCTCAGCCCAATCAGTTCAGTAAAATAAAATAGACGTGAAGAGGTAACAAACGTACACACACGCACACACAACTTTGTTAGTTATGTTACTATAAGTGGGGTGGAATTAATTAATATTTTGTACATTTTGTAAATCAAAAACATGTGAATCTAAAGGAAAAGTGTGCAATTATAAGATTTGGCGTTTGACAAAAACTATTCCATATTTTAACTTGACCATGACAGACTGTTTCAAAAATATCTAAAACTAGCCGTGCCCCGCGGTTTCACCCATAAAAAGTACCCTATGTGTTATTTCAGAGTCTAACCTACCTACATATCGAATTTCAGCTCAATCGGTTCAGTAGTTTTGGCTTGAAAGAGTAAGAAACATCTATTCATCCATCCATCCTCAGAAACTTTTGCAATTACAATATTAGTACGATATCTGCTTTGTTAATAATGTTCATCATCGTTTTGCGTCAATTCTTTCAACACTTAGCAAAGCAAATAATTAATGCAGTTACAATTTGGTTTCCATATTTTTCGCGTACATACGCGAGTTAACGTGATTTTTCCCGTTTCAAAATGTTTCCTTGTTTTTGTGTCGGGTAATCGTAACTGGAGCGGGAGAACGTTTTCCGGATTTTCCGGTTACGGATTAATACATGTGTCGGGAAATGGAACGGACGTCATATTTCTATTTTGTTTCTACGTTACATTTTTGATTTGTTGCCGTGAGTAAAACGTAAGCTTACTAAAGTTCTTTTCACAATAACCTGTAGGGAATTTCCGCTTTCGTTACATTGACGCTTCGTTTTTATGCATTAGTAAATGTGTGCTGTATCTGTGTTCCTCAGCTACTCAAAATTAGCAGAAAACTTCGCACTAAAATATTGTAGTGGAAGTAGCGTTTGACCTTTTCACCGCAATAAATTCTAAGGTAGAAGTTAATAAGTATAATAGAGGAGAGCATTTTATTTAAAGTAATTTCTTAAAAAAATCATTTTCAGCAAATGTAGTGAAATATTACTCCCAAGTTATGTTTAAAAATCTGTGAAGCGCAAAAACACAACAAAACTTAATATTTTCCCTCCTCTCTGGGGAAAATTAGAAAAGTTTTGTAAGTTATCGAGTGGAGGCGAGATTGGGGGCCGTTTATCGTTTTAATAATGAAGCTAATCTGTCGGCAATCCTGCCGACGCTGACGGGTACTTCACTTCGATGCTTCAGTTTTGAGGAATAGAGATGTGGTAGGAAAACCTGCTTATGTTTTCTGGTTTCCTAGTATAATAGTAGACTTATTTTTAGTTGAATAGTTATTTATTTACATAAAAACAATATAAATGCTATGCCAAAAGGCTGATAATGTAGGCATTATAAAGTTGTTATATAAAAAGGATACTATTAAGTTGTCAACTTTTAAAATCCAATTCGTTCTCTAAACATAAGTATGTAAAGTTAAACGCCTAAATAGTATTATGCCAAAATGTATGAAATCGGGCGAATCCACGGCATCCCTAGTGGTAACATCTCATCTTTAACAAAATTAAAACCCATTTTTCGCCGTAATTTCCCCATTTTGATCGTAATCATGTCAAGGAAATTTTCGCTTAGATTTCGTTATCGTAGAAAAAGGAAAAAACACTAATTACATCCTATTAATTTCCGTTTTAAAGATACCTTCGGTTTTTATGTCTGGTTCATATTTCGTCCTATTGTATCGCAAAAGTACAAAGTCCACTTAAGTGGTCCCCAAGTCGGGACAAATTAAATTAGCATGAAAAGAAGTGGGTATACAAATAATTTATGTATTTCATTCCCAAGCCTGTACTTCACTCTGATGCTATGCTACGCTAGGCGAGACATTAAATTCTCTTGTTTTGCGTGTTTGATAAATGAATATGTACTTTAAACAGTCACGCCTTGTTTCCATTGGGATAGTGATCTCTACCTAGAGACTGTGTATCTTCAGTTGTTACGATCCCGACACGGGACTGTCGTTATTTCATATTGTCTGTGTGTTGTATGTATGTATGTATAGGATTATAATTTTTGTAGTCATATTGTGTTATGTATATGAACCCAATGACCAATTAGAATTAAGTTCTGTTATTTTATTTTTATTTAGTCTGTATAAATTTTGGTCTCAATAAAGAGTATTGTATTGTATTGTCGTTTATTTTAGTTTGTCAGGTCTTTCATCTTATTTACATACATACATTATATGTACACTATGTACATATACATTATGTATGTATGTAATGCTAATAATTACTAAGCCTCCGCCGTTCTTCTGTCCGTCCGTCTGTCTGTAACAGGGCTCTATCTCATAAACCGTAATAGCTTGACACTTGTTATTTCTAAAATAAATTTATTTCTCCGGCTATTAATTAAAATAAAAGAAATTTCATAATTGAAAGTGCTCTCTATACAACCAACGTGTTTAATAAATTGTCATATAACATTTTACTGCATTAAGAATAAATTCTTATACTAATTAGAATTAAAGTATCAATAATTTTATTTGGTAGGTGAGGAAAGGTAACAACACTTTACACCTATAAATAGGTAGTTAATGTGTGGAGAAACCCTTCATATGCGAGTCCCATTTGGATTTGACCAGTTTATTTATTTGCTAATTTGACTGATATACTAGAGTGTGTCGACTCTATATTCCACTATAAAATATATCTTTCTAGTCTATGGATTTATGTTATCTACTCTCTCAGTATATTTCCGTCCTAAAGCGAAGGACGGACGGCGGACCTCGTAGACAAATAATTTAATTTGCTCCTAGAATAATGCACAGTACAGACGGACAAAATGCTTTATCTCTTTGTATTTATGTACGCCTGGTGTTTTACTTATTACATTGTGACCTAGTTACATTATATGAGCGCTCTAAACGCATAATAAAAGTTATCAATTACCTACAAGGTGTCTTATAAATAAATCACCAGCTATAATAATGATGATAAATAATAATGATTTTCCTTACAATTGTTTTTATATAACCTATGTTATACAATAAATAAATCTGTTTGCCTTATGGCAGAGGCCCAACAACAGATTAATACTACATGTAGATTCGACACTGTCATTGGCCCACCAATCGGGCCTTCTTCACCCCGAGAGCGAGATTGAGCTCTCGTCGAGCCCTGTCTTGTATGAAGTTCAATCCAGTGTCCGGGGTGTGTTGATTTCCAAAGTTCTCCTTTTATTAAGAATCCTCTAATAACAAGTTAATCCGGTGTAGTTCCTTTGAATATAGATAAATCTTTTATGGGTATTATGCCCACCGTTGCGTTTTACTTTGCTCATTGTTATTGTATAGTTTCACTTGTAAATCCTGTTATTAGTTCATTATGTTTTACTCACAGTTATTGTTTATGAGTATAATATTCTGTATTCATAAGTATTATATATTTTCATCATTTTGGCAAATATTATACCAATAAATAATTCATGGCCACGTCTATCGTATAAAATTATAAAAAATTAAAATTAAAAGTAATAAAAAGCAAAGAAAACTTTAAATAAAACCTGTACTAAAACTAGGGAAATTATGAACACCGCAACGCACACCTACATAACTGTTCACTGCATAGCCACAGATTACTAAACAGTACCTATATTTACCGCTCAAGTAATTAAAATTATGGTAATATTATTCATTAATTTATTCTCTAATATTATTCAGTTAAAAAAATAATCACCGCTATTTTACGTAATGGGGAGCCACACGCAAAGCTGTTTGCAGATGGCGCTCTAATCGACTGTACTTTGTTTACATTTGGGTGTTAGTAGAGCGTTTGCGATTTTCTGCGATATTCTATGATAATATAAATTATGTATTCACTTATGACTGTGACTCAACTTAAGAACGAACGCTTCGAGGAAGGAATGCATCAGTTGCTGGGAAAAAGGCCGATTTGATAAAAAGGTGACGATATCAAATATTCAAGGTTATTTTTATTTTTATATATAATTTCCTCTGACTTCTTTTCTCAAAACGATGTTGTCGTTCTAGAGCAGCCAGAGTTTCAGGTTTTACCTTAGTAAAAGAGAATATCGATGGTACAGCTGTCTTTCTGAGAAAATTTGCAAGTGGTTCATTACCTGAAATAAATAATAGATAAGGATGTTATAAGCGCCAAGAATGACTAAGAAAGTGGAGAATAGGCATACTAGCTGTACTGATTTACCTGTTTAAATTATCTAAATAACTCAATTATAAAAATCAGCAATTGTAACATCAATTCACCAAATTCATCACAAATTTTCTAAAATCTACAATCATTCTACATTACATCATTAAATCTTTAAATAGAATGTTTATCAACAATTTTATAGTCAATTAATTTATTTCTCTATCAAATTATAAGCACTTTTATCAAATAATCTTCTTTGAAATGCACTGACAATCCTGCAGAAACACTTGATTTGAAGTTTTTAATCCGTAAAGCAGACTCCCATTGTTTTTTGCGTTTGGGATCCTTAGGGAACAAATGTACGCCCTTATTATTACAATTAATAGCAGAACACTGCGGCATTTAGATCTATAAAACTCAAAACATCATTATCTTTTTAAAAATTCTATATGATTTGACAGTTGTAATGTCAAGGCAAGGTACAGTCGATCATACGCCATCTATCGTGATAAAAAGTTAGTTTTCCTCCCAATTCTAACGAGAATCTAGTCTTCTATAGCTATCAATATGTCCATTGATTCACTGGTAACCCTGTTGAAACAGCAGGTCACAATGCAAAGATGTATAATCACCGTCTGATTTGTTTTCAACAAAAGTAACTAATAACGCCGGATAGGAATAAGAAGGGCTCACAAATTCATAACTTTTGCTGTTCTGGCATTGTGCCGAACCGGAACTCATTTACTTTGGCCGGAAATTAACGAATTTATGTTTAGAATATCATAGCTCTATCTGAGTTTCACATCTCTGCTGTTTTTGTAGCAAAAGTTATAAGCCTCTTTTCACGCATTATTTCGCGTCACTTCCATTTATAAATCTGTGAACACGGACTTTATCATTAACATGAAATAATCGTTATGAATCATTTGAAAGGGTCCGGGTTCCTAGTAACTACCAAAGTATATCATAACAACCTTAATATAAATAAGGGTCAAATTATTAATTACTAGCTGTGACCCGCGGTTTCACCCGCGTAGTCTTCGTTCCCGTGGGAATATCGGGATAAAAAGTACCCTATGTGTTATTCCAGGGTCTAAGCTACTTACGTACCAAATTTCAGCCCAATCGGTTCAGTAGTTTTGGCGTGAAAGAGTAACAAACATCCATACATACATCCATACAAACTTTCGCCTTTATAATAGTATATTAGGATTAGGATTATACACTTATATAGGGCCGCTTTCATCATCTTCCAATAAAGGCTCAATTAAACTACTCGCCGATTAAAGCAACAAGTACCGGTGTGTACGAATTTCGCAATGTCCAGGTATCACTAATCAACACTTAAACTGGCCTGTAACTTGCTACTTCGCCTGCCGAGTAGCGAGTTAATCGACGAGCAAGACATTGTCAGTCCAACCTATTTGCCTAAACTGTTTTAATAAACACAATTTCCAAGAATTTTAATAAAATGGATTTGGTTGCTCTAATTCAAGATCAAATAGGTTTAGAAAATTTGGATAAATTAACGTCTCCTAGAACTCAAATTCCTCCTACTAGTAAGATCCCTCTTTAAGCAAGTTTCCGGAGTTTGACAAAATTTTCTACTTATGGTGGCATCTAAAAACAAGTGCTTAAATTAACAAATTAAAATACTCTCGAAAGGATTTTTTTTTTAAATAAGTCATAGAGCTAAGAACACTCTCGGTCAAGTCACCTTTCAAATAAAAAAACTAAATCAAATTTGCGTTTTTGGAGCTACGAGCCCACAGACAGACACACCGCTACACCCTACAAACTTATAACATCCCTCTTTTTCGTCGAGGATCAGTAATGACAATGACATTTGAATGAATATCGAATGTTTTCATACATTCATTCAATTAACCGCCGAGTTGTTGGAATTTTCGTTTTTGAAACTGACAAAAGTTACGTGGGAATTCTACTTGTCGAGTAGCACTAATTGAGGAGTAGTTAATCAGCACTTTACATAAGGATGATAAAAGAGGCCCTTAGTGTCGTCATGGCCTGGTACCCTGTTACTAATATAATCAAACATCATGCTCCGCAGATAACATAATGACACATAACACCATATTCAATATTTTATCAAACTTTGTTTAAGACTAATTACACAGGACAGTTACAGAAAGGAACTAATATACAGTTACAGGAAGACTTTACTTCCTGTAACCATGCTGAATAGTGTTTAAAACGTCAAATATATAAACGTTATAAAAAATTTTAAAAGTTTCAACGAGAATCAATTATACGCAATTCATTGAGAAAGCCTCAGAAATCACATCTTCAAAATATAAACATAACATACCTATCGTAATAAATGCAAAATTCTTCGTATTTCCTAATACTACCAACATTATTTAATAATTCAAACAAATAACGTGTTAGGAGCAATCCATCGATACATACGATATTTTCCGCCTCCAGTCTCCTTTTATCCTGGTGTGGTAAATATAGGGTACATTTGCAGACTTCCACGGGATATGGCTTTTGATACTTTAGTGGAAGTATGAATTTATGTCACTTATTGTGGAATTCTAATGTTTTGCTATTTCTTCGATATTGTGGAAGACGACATGTTGGCTTTTCTCTGAAATAATATGTTAGTAACAGAGATAATAGCGGGTTCACACGGTTCGATATTAGTTGATCAACCACTAAATCGCATTCAATTTAACCGTCTGAACAGATTTTCAATAATTAATAAGGCAGTTCTCCGCAACTCGACGCCGATGCGTCTATTTTGCGTGGGGGTGATTCTTCACCCTAGCTCTCGGAAAAATTTGAGCAGCCCTTTCAGGCTGCCGACAATCTCAGTGAGCGACCCTGGGATTCTCAGTTACTGTCACCGGTATCCTGTACACTCGAGAAGGACATCATGAGCAGCTGTCTCCTCCAATTCAAGATGGCTGTCTGTAACACCTAAAATAAACAGATGTTTATTAAAGACTTCATGACCCGTTATGGCGCCTGTTACCGTTCTGAGTTGGGGATTATTCAGGTGTAACAGTGCCTATGTGAGCCGACACTTTAATTCTGGAAGCGCCAGCTTCGTCTGTCTGTACTTATTGTGATTTCCCCAGTAGATGGAGTGTTTACTTCGGGTTCGTTGCCTTAGCAGACTAGGTATTTGAGTGAAGGGTATCGGGACTATTAGTTCCGGTCCTACCGCTTCCATATCCGAGCTTCTCCGGGCCAGCTCGTTCGCTGTGTCGTTGCCTCGTGAGTTGCTGTGTCCCTTGATCCATTGAAGGGTTATACTATTGTTTAAACTTATCTCCGAGAGTTGTTGGTGGCAGTTGTAATTAGACCTGTGCTACGGTTGGTTAAGGCTTGTAATACCGCCATGCTGTCGGTTAGTATTCTTATTGATTGGTATGTTAACTTTCTGGCAGTTTTGGCGTGCGTTGCTAGGATAATCCTCATACATTCCGCTTGAAATACGGTGTTGTGGATTCTTAGGGGTACCGAGATTCTGATGTTTACTCGTAAGTCTCCTGAGAAGACACCCGCACCTGTACCTGTTTTATTTTCGAACCGTCTGTGAACATCCTGAGCTCCCTTGGGCTCAGTCCGTCGTACGATTCGAGGTCCTCCATTAATTGGATCTTTGAACTTTTTGTCGAAAACGAATTGTTTTGGGATTTTCTCCCATCCTCTGACCATAGATTCAGTGTTTTCACGCGGACCGCTGCCATTGCAGCTTCTTGTCTCACATACAGATGCAGCGGTTCAAGCGATAGCATAACCTCCACTGCTGCGGTGAGGGTCGTCCTCGTGCCTCCGATGGCTGCTAAGCATGCCAGTCGCTGGAATTTCGTTGTTTGTTTATTGCCGTCGGTTGGTTTGTCTTGGTCCACCATGCTTTTGCTCCATACGATCTTATTACCATTTTGTATAGCCACACTACGATCATCCTGCGGCACTGCTAGTATATTATTCCAGAGAAATAATGGATACCTGCAACACCTGGGGTATTGCCGTTATGTTGCCGACCCTTTAAGACTCTGTTCACTCTCCTTTTGTAGAGCCCTATATTGTAGATCAATGGCAAGTCAATGACCACATTCAGTTTTTCATAATAGCTGAATATAATATAAAATATATATATATATAATATAATAATATAGTGTTCAGCTATTTTGAAAAACTAAATGTGTTCATCTACTTTTGATGCTGACTGTACCTAGTAGAGAATAATGTACGCTTATGGGGAAAGACTAAACTGAGGACTCCAAGAAATTATATGAGATAATACGATTGTTTAGCAATCTGCGGCTTATGCCAGAATAAAGCTCCACCGATTTGTTAATTCCAAGTAAATAAAGAGGGCGGGAAGTCGACAAAAAATCCATTTGTCGCGAGTTTCTACTGCTCGAAGAGTTTTAATCAAACAAAGAGCGGGCGTAACGCGCGATCGCGATTTAAATCTCTACGTGATAAGGAAAACGGAAAAATTCGATGTGACGCGCTTCTGGTCTAGACTAGAGGTACTGGACTGTATAGTTACTCCTCGAATTCCACTGAAGTCAATAAAGTATGTATTGCACAAAAAAAATGCGTCAGAGCTATTTTTTGTGTGGGCCCACTGGTTTCATGTAGGACTTTTTGTTAGGGAGCATTCTCAATTGTTCGAGAAAATAGATGAGAACGAAAACCTAAGATTCATCATCATCATGCAGCCGTTGGAAGTCCACTGCTGAACATAGGTCTCCCCTATAAGGGGGGTTGTTGCCAATACTCGCCACGCTTGGCAGGCGGGTTGGCGAGCGCAGTTTTATGGTTTACACAGAGGACGCTGCTGCCCGTTCTCTGGATCTCATAACCCTTAGCCGGCTCTTATGGCAACCACGGGTAGAGAGGGTGAGGTACTATTCTAAAGCCGGTAACCTCACGGCACCTAGAGCCGGCAATCCCACGGCACAACCTCAGATTGTCGAGGTAAAATCCTTCAAAACTTAAGAAGCCCATTTGCAGAACTGCACTTTCGGCAAAAAACTGTATTAATATAACAAAGTGTTTAATAAAATTTCCAAGGACATAAGAGAGCTCCCATATAAATATTATAAAACGAAGTTACATAAGTGGCTATCGGAAAACTGTTTTTATGACTTTAATCAATTTTTCGATGTAAAATCATGAGTGCTTTCATAAGGTATCCATTGTAATTAAAATGTGTAATAAAAATAATGCTGTTGACATTGGATTTGAATCAATTTTGAATTAATATGAGATAGATTTCTTATTTTTTATTTTTACTGACTTTGATATTCGACTTAATTTTTAACTCCAATTCTTAAATTTAAATACTATTCACTTATAATTCAATGATGATAATAAATCCAATCTCAATTTTTATATATTGAAATAATATTATTGTATTTCTTATATTTTGTACGCCAGAGAAACTGGCAAAACATGCTGTACTATAAATATTATTGTATTTCTTATATTTTGTACGCCAGAGAAACTGGCAAAACATGCTGTACTATATATATTGAATTTTATACAAGCTTATATCTAGCATGTTTTACGGAAATTAATCATTTCATTTCGAAGCTTTTGTTTTAATATTATTTCTTCTCTATTTATAAAAACTGCCTCGGTAGCGTAGAGGGCGCATGCTCGACTGCCAATCAAGAGGTCCCGGGTTCGATCCCCAGTTCAGGCAGTGTTAAATATTGGATTTTTCTATTAGGAATTATCTTAATAAACTGCCTGGAGTCTGGAACTGTGCCCGGTAGATGGCAATAGGCTCGCCCCCTATTACATGGGACCAATAACATACTGGCGAAATGTGGGTGTTTCTACTATGGGACTAAGTCCTGGGTACACCTCTGCCTACCTCTTCGGGAAAAAGGCGTGAATGTATGTTGTCTATTTATAAAAATCAATTTCCTGACTGACTGATTTACACACTCATCAACGCCCATTTTTTTAACCCTGGGAAATCTGCAACCAGGCCATGCGGGGACCGGGCCCGATATGTCGGGATGAGAAGTCCCTGAAGTTACTGTATAATCATAATATTATATGTTAGCATTCTTATTGTACATAATAAAAATCGCCTTTACACTCAAACTATGTCACCAGAATTAGATATACGCGTGGATTTTATTTAGAGTACGCGAATTATTCTTATGTGCGATCTGACAGGGAAAGTTAAATGAGTTCCGGGCGCGCACCACTCGCGAATAATTGGACCGGGTAGCGGGTGTTTGATTCGCCAACTCTGCCATGACATGTACGCCTGGTAGGTACATTCGGATGTAATACAGTAGGAATGTTAATAATTGACGTAGGGCATTTTTATACTCGTAAATTCTGATATTATTTTCTCTCTAAGTCTTGAACCGTTACCTATTTAAATAATCTAGAGTCTAGACTGTAACAGGGTATCAGCGCAAAGGGGAGATTGCCTGCATTATTGCACGATGCTGGACCGTGTCGCGCCGCTCGCCACGTGCCTCGCAAGAATATATTTATGAAATCAGAAAGCTTTGAAACAAGTCATTTTCAGCTTTAATAGGAAACGCGACCTCATATCAATCATGTGGAAACGTTACCAATTCGATGTTTTGTATTCCCCTGTTGCCTCCAAATATTGAAAACCTATTTGATCCATTTATATTCCGTATCAAACATCTAGGTCCCGTACCTGAATAGAAAATAAAAGGAACCCTTTGATGTCTGTCTCTCAATCCATCTGTCTGGACACTTTTTCACGGGAACTCGTGGTGGTATCAAGTTGAAATTGATATGAGTACTCAGGTCTATTACGGTCCCATGCATCGGTAAAAATCAAATTCATTATCATGTCATTTAGTAAACTGGCCATAAATTTTGATTTAAGATATACAGTAGCATATTTCTATAAGGGACTAAAAGCTCTAGGGTACTTACTGTTAGACCTAGAATTATAAAAATTTGCTAGAAGAAAGGTTAAGGTCAAGCACGGTCAAACTAAATCCGTAATTTTGTAGTAACCAACAAAACTAAAAATCCAACAAAAGTATTTCCGCTTGGTAAAATTCGTATCAAAATTTTGTTATAAGCATTATTGTCATACTCGTGATAGCTCAGTTGGGTGGGGCGTTGGATTACGTTCTGTAGGGCAGATCCAAACAGAGATCTCTTTTTGGATTTTATTTTCCCTGATATTTTTTTTAAATATCAGGTGGTCGCTATTTTGAATTGTTGTCAGTGAAAGAACTTCATGCAATCAACATTTTTTATGAAAATTTTCGGCTGACTATTTATTCTATTCAAGTCTCAGAAAAATAATTTTAATATATTTTTTAAGAACAGTATTTTTTTTTTACATATTATTCTCAGCAAACCGTTTCGTTTTATATTTATATCATGGGGTTTCACAAGAAATATCTAGGCACTATTATCAGGCCGTCCGTCAGTAGTTTTAGAATGACGTCACTTAATTAGCTAAGTGCATTGTGCTGCGTTAAATGTTTACCCAACTGAACGTTTATGCAAAATTTCATCTCCATCGGTTGCGGGTAACCGCTTTAAAATTCAGTAGCAAGATTTGACCCGAACATAACAATATGTAATCTAGGTATATACAAACACAATAAGTTAAATCATCATCTCAGCCATAGGACGCCCACTGCCGAACATAGGCCTCCCCCTTAGATTTCCATCCAGTCCGGTTGAAAGCGGCCTGCATCCAGCGTGCTCCTGCCGTACTTATCAGATCGTCTGTCCACCTTGTGGGAGGACGTCCTACACTGCGCTTAAAAAAAGGCAACATGAAGCAAGTTAAATAAAAGCTTGTAATATTTACAAGATTGATCTATAATGCGTAAATGTAATAGTAATAGGTTGTCATGTAATAGAAACTGGGCTGCAGATAAGTCCGATGTCCGTTATATCCTCCGGGCTTGACCCTATTTATTGCTTCATAGGTTTTATTCGATCTGCTTTCGTCAATATAGCCGGCGATAACTACTTCAAAATAATATGCTTTTTAGCTATTTAGATACCTATTTATGTTTATAAAATTTTCGAGTTCATCAAAATCTTTGACGCCAATAATTATCTGTCTCATTGTAAAAATTAAATGTGAAATTTGATAAATGAAAGATCAGTGAAATTTATGTAACCACTTAAAAATCACCGTCGGAAAAGATTTTTTAAAACGTACAATATTGCAATTTACGTCTATTGTGTTGTGCCGCGTCGATATTGGTGTTCATTATGCAAAATAACCATAATATATAAGAAAGAAAGCCGGTAAACCAACACCAATTACAATTTCCGAACATTGGCAAACAGCCGAATAACTCCACTAACGATCGAATGAAAAAAATAACGAAGGTTTTGAATAAAATAAACGCTTTTAAGGCTTACGCTTAATTTGGCGAAGTATTGGATTTCGGAGACCAAATTAAGAAAGAGAGGCCGATTTGAAGACGAATCGGTCCATAAATTGAGGGAAACAGAATTACAATGTTCGAACTGAATCTGTCGAAATTCAATAATACCAATAAATAAATATAAAAATCTCTACTGACAACCTTAAGGCTACATAAATTAAACGTTATACAAAATTATTATGATACTAGCATAATTCCCTTGGGAATATCGGTTTCTTATTCCTAGTCTACATTATGGAAAACTATATGCAAAATGTTTAGCGTTTTAATGAGTGAGTGTGTGAGTCACTCAATCAGAACTTTGAATTTTAAATTATGTTTAGTGTAAGCAAAGCTGCTTTGCCCGCTCGCATTTAGGAAACATGGAAGTTGTATAACAAAACTTTGACGCTGTTTTAGATCCCTTAAGGGGGGGTAAGGTATTTAATTTTTTTTTTTTGCATTTTTTTTTTATTTTTGAAATTGAATCCGTAATATCTGAAGAATATTGTGTCAAAATTTCAAGTCAATTGGAGCAAAATTGACGAAGTTATAAGTATTTTTACTGACTCCATACGCATAAGCCGAGCAGAGCAGGAAGCTCAACGACAAACCAAAGAAGGCAGGATTCGTCGTAGGCAGGAGCAAAAAGATGCATTAGACATCATCGATGACAGCGACATCCTCTATGGACCAGGCATTGATGACTCAGTGTGAGGTATGTCGATAAAATTCGCTTATAAACGTTTTAACTGGATTTTTTTGTGTTTAAAACTTTAAAGCGTTTTTCCCACAACTCACGTTTTCAAAGTCGGTGCCCCTGATAACTTCAAAACTACTGCACCGATCCTTTTGAAATTTTAAACACTATTTCTGTACATCATTTACGAGGTAACGCTGTCGAGTTTTTTTTTTTTTGTTCATAATTTTGATTTCGCAATAACAAATTAGCCGATTTTTTCCCAAAAAATTGTGTTTTTCACTTCAAAGGGTTGGAAAAAATGAAAAAAATTGAAAAAAAAAAAAAAACTCGACAGCGTTACCTGGGGAGAACTATTATCTAACGAATGAACTTTGATTTTTTAATTTCAGATGATCCAGCATCAAGTTATGAGGGGCACCGTAATTCAACTTTTTTTCGAGACACGTCCGAACAATTGCTGCCATTGCCGTATTTTTTAATATTTCTTTGTACAAATTTGATGAAACATTCTTCGAATATCATACTTCAATGTACCATTGGTTGATTAAAGAAATTTTAACTGCGTCGTCAGAAAAAAAATCACGAAAACATGGCTTTTTTCGTATGATTTGACCTTACCCCCCCCTTAAAATGTGAATTTTCAAAAATCCTTTCTTAGCACACGTTCAGACAAGGAAAAGAACCAACATTCCAAGTTTCAAGTCTCTAAGATCAGCGTTGCATGTCAGTCATTTAGGATTGTATAATATAAAGTGATATAACGTTTTGTCGAGAAAAGCTATTGGATGGATTATTATAATTAGCTTACACGGTCGATTTCGGCTTAACAAACACTCCTTCTCAAATGACCTCCCAGCAACGGCACCCCGTACCGGTCTCTCAGAAGGTAGGAGGAGTAAACATCCTAAAGCCTAGTTTACATAGGACAACCGCCCTCGTTAAATTAGGCAAAAGGTCGGAAGAACAAAAACAAGAATTTGATTAGCATTTGGAGCAATTCGAGCGGACTCGCGGCAGCATACTGATGAGAACTACCTAGTCTGTTGCTCGTGTGAACGTAGTCTAACCATAAAATTCATAGCTACAGAAGGCAGACACCACTTAACCAGCGAAAAAACGTACTAACGGTTAAACCTTACAAAAAAGAGTAGACTCGTAGCCCCAAATACACATGACATAATTTTTCAGATTTTTAAACAACTAATCAAAGCAAATTATAGTATTGATCTGATAATGTATCTCCGACCTTCTGTACCTTTTTGTTTTGTGGTGTTACGTGAAAAGTGTAGAGACTGAAATTTGCATATTACCTATATACTGGTTTAAGCTAGTTATGTTATTTTAAACAATATCTAAGCCAAGTAAATGAATATAAACTTCTGAAAAATAATAGCAAGCATTTTTTTTGTGTTAAGGTGCTGTGACCAGGCAAGAGAAAGGCTGGAACAAATATGATCCTCTATAAAAAGATGAATTTTATGCTCGGAAAAGTTTGACCTAGTTGATCCAAAATAAAATGGCACATTATGTCACAAGATAGTACGAGTTTTGTCAAAACATAGCAACAAAAAGCGCCGGAGCAAGTTATCTAGAGATCGCAACTTAAGACTCGTCGAGTCGCAACTTTGCGTGTCGAAACTCCTGTCCAACTGTGGACTCCTGGTACATTGTTTACAAACTTGTACGCTAGTTTGCACGAGAAAATATTATGTAAAAACTATGTGTAAGCGTCTCAGAGGAATATTTTGTATCTCATTGAATTTGCTGGCATTTATGACATTTATGCTGGCAAGATGTTAACTATACTTACGATATTTATAGTATTTTAAGACTTGATACCTATAATTTTTTTTCAATGAACTTGCTTCATGTATTTCACAAGTTGTTACAAGCTGGGTACCATGCGCTCACCTATAAATTATGATTAGCTATATTTATTAGAAGAATATACACGAGCATTTATTAATCAACGAATCAACTAATTTTAATAACAATACTCTGGCCTCATCTGTTGGGCTCTCAAGGAACAGGTTGGCCCTGCATCGGTCGGAGCGTAAACCCCCAATATAATGATGCGCGTAAGGCCAACCTTTATCCTCACCCAAAGGAGCCTTGGACTCACACATTCATAGTCAGTCACACACTACTAAGTCTCTGGAACTCCCGACCAGTAGGCTTTGTGTGAGCCATGCGTGATGGGGTTGCATCCTCTCCGCTTAGTTTCATTCACAAAGAGAACATCTTTTTCATTCATACCTCCCCTCACATTGAACGTAGCAAAGTGGCTATCCACAGCCCAACCCATTCGCCCCCACGGGAAACGAAACGTGACGGGTTGCGAACCACGTCGCCCAAAACTTATAGGTCTTATTTTTTCTTATACCAGACAAACAATGTGCCGGGCAGACTGTATGTTATATGAAATTGTATATCTAATTTCTCAGGTTTTCACGAGCAATTTAAAACAGATTTATAACGAGATAGTATAAATGCTATTATATCGGAACAATTTCTACTATTTACGAAGGAAGCAACGTAGACACTACAGTCCAGATCCCGAGGGAAATACTCCATTAGCCTCGACCGATAGCGTCCCGGGCACATTGGACAACAGGCCCGACCTGCGCTATCGAACCCTGCCATCTTGTGTTTATTATATATATGGAACAGTTTTGTCGACTTTACTTTTGGATGTTATGTGTAGTTGGAGGCTAAGTAGATATTGATAATATTCCAAACATAATATATCACTATATTACAAGGTGCTAAGTAGAACGATTTTTTTACTTTTACATACTCGTGTAATATAAACGTATCGAGTTCGAGTGCTTGTTGATATGGGTGTCCCTCCTCATCTTAGATCGCGCCCAGATGTAGCGAATGCCGCCGAATGCGCCGCGGCGCGCGAAACATTTATGAATGTATTACATAATCGCGCGCCATCCATCGGCTCAGGCGCCAGATCTGGACGCGCCCTTACATTTCTGATACAGATTCTGTACCTTAGGCTCTAGACTCGTAAAATTGGATAATCAGAGATATAAGTTCTTCAATACAGGACGAGGTCTGTGGAGTTGCATTCTGTGACATAAATTATTCAATCTCTTTACGATGAACATACTCGTACAGCGTGTTACAAAAAAGTAACACTCAAAGGTTTAGTAAATACCAGTAATACTCATGATTTTGTATGAAGTTCTAATTTTTTGCGATATTTCGTAATTTTCTCTTTTGTAAATTTTTCCTTTTTGTAACACGTTGTATTATGAGGAGAGCACTTGACGACCGGAACGGTGGTATTTCGATGGGCGGTGAAACACTCACCAATCTCAGGTACGCTGATGACACTACTATCATTGCATCTAGCGAATAGGAAATAGCAGTTCTGCTGAAGCGAATAGAAATATATAGTGCTAAGCTCGGTCTAAGGCTCGGTTGATCCTTAGACGCGAAGAATAAATGGTTTATATATTAGACCTAAACTTCTTCCACAATCTAATGCACTCAGTGGCTATGAGAAACTAGATGATTCCATCTATTTCAGTTCGTAAATAACATGCGAGGGTAGCTGCACTAGGGAAATACACCGAAAATCCTGTATGACTAAAATTGCGATGACCAATCCCGAGAGGATCTCGAAAAACTGTAGCATTCGCCGTAACATCAAAGTGCGCTTAGTGCGAGCGCTGGTCTTTTCGATATTCCTTTACGGAGCAGAGACATGGTGCATGAAAAGCTGCGATTTCAACCAAATAGAAGATGCCTTTGAAATGAGGGTATGGCTGAAAATTATCGGAATACCATGGACTGCCATGAGAACTAATGAGTCCATATTAAAGGAGTTAAAGATCCAAAAGAAACTATCTGCCATATGTCAAAAACGTGTTCTGAGCTTCTTTGGACACATGCAGCCTTCCCGGCCTGAACTAGAGAAGCATATTAAATTACTGCAAATTTTTTTCAGCTGATTATAATAACCTCGCAAATGTTTAAATAAGAATTAACAATTATTATCTTGTTCGTATCAATCGTACCATCAATTCATTCATCAAACCATATATTCGTAATCTTGATAGATATCGCTCGAGCTAGCTACGAGAATGTTAATTCGCGTTAGACCCTTAGGTCAAAGTTAAAATTGTTTTTGAAAGAATGTCTTACAATAGACTGCCTCGGTGGCGTAGAGGGCGCATGCTTGACTGCCAATCAAGAGGTCCCGGTTCGATCCCCAGGTCAGGCAGTGTTAAATATTGGATTTTTCCATTAGGAGTTATCTCAATAACTGCCTGGAGTCTGGAATTGTGCCCGGTAGATGGCAATAGGCTCGCCTCCTATTACATTTTTTTTTTGTATGATAGTGTGTGACAAGACGATCAAATCAGGTGCCTGATGGTAAGCATCATGATTGCCCATATCAGACACAGTGCCACCCAGTGTTTTAAAACTCTAAATTCTGCGCGGCACTGTACTGCGCCTGTCGCCCTGATTTATTAGTTGACGAAACTCGTTATGCCCAGTAATTTCGCTGGTAACATTGCCCTTCAGACCGGAACACAGTAATGTTTACACATTACTGCTTGGCGGATGAATAACTGGCAAAGGTGTGGTACTTCTCCAGGCGGCCCCCTGCTAAAGAGGCCTACCACTACAAAAACATGGGACCAGTAACATACTGGCGAAATGTGGGTGTATCTACTATGGGACTGAGTCCTGGGTACACCTCTGCCTACCCCTTCGGGAAAAAGGCGTGAATGTATGTTTTTTTTATGTCTTACCATAACTATCTTCAAAGATGGTGCTTTTATTTATAGGTGCATTACCAATGAATAACACCATGCGTCCGTGCCATGCCTTGAGACCATGGGAATATTGCCATCTGTCTTCACTTTACAGGCTATTTATTGCCTTCAAAGGATACAATATCACACTGTATTGCACTTCTGGTCTGGTCTGTGCTGAAGAAACTCTAGGTATCTGATCTTTTTGTCTATATTATATCTATATTATTAAAAATACTGTTTTTTAGATTATCATCATCATCACCTCAAGCGTCCACTGATGAACATAGGCCTCCCCCAGAGATCTCCATCTAGTCCGGTTATAAGCGGCAGCGTGGTCCTGAGACCTTTTTTAGATCGTCTCGGTCCACCTTATGGGAGGACGTCTTACGCTGCGCTTGCCGGTACGTGCGTCTAAATTCGTGAACTTTACAGCCACGTCGGCCATCAGTTCTTCTAGCTATGTGCCCGGTCCATTGCCACTTTTATCATTAATCTCTACAAAATAATAACTGCAATTAAAAATTTTTGAACCCGACTTTTTTACAAAAAAAATAACTAAAAAGATAAACTTATCAGTAACTTAGCACTAAATAAGTTGTAATAGTATCCCCGTCTGCTATACAGAAAGCTTGTTTTTTGCCTTTTAGTCAATATATTTTTATAAATCTATAATATACACAAAGTTTACAAGTAAACATTGGTTTTATAAACCAACATTGTGCATCGCAGCGTCGCGCGGGTCTAGGCACTACTCGAACCTAGTAAGTAAAAACCTAGTAAGTTAAAATTAAAAATAAAAAGAAACAGCTCTACCTCTCTCTCCTAAAGGGAGTAGTGTCCAAGGCCTGGAAGCTTGCCAACGTACAACCTGTACCCAAGAAAGGAGAAAGGTTGTGCCGACCCTGCTAATTACAGGCCCATTTCGGTCTCGTCCATACTCTGTAAGACTATGGAACGTGTACTGCATGGTAGGCTCCTGACATACTCTGTGATGTTCTGTCAGACCGTCAGTAAGGCTTCCGCCGAAACCGGTCTACGAGGGATCTTTTACCGTATGTCACACACTTAGGTATGAAGCGAGGGTCTCGACAAGGCGAAGCGCTGGCCGTTTCTGTCGATATATCGAAGGCCTTTGACAGGGTGTGGCATGACAGCCTCACTAGCAAGCTTCCTTCCTACGTTCATCAATTCGTGTAGTCCTCGATGGCTGCATGTCCGATCAATTGGCTATTAATGCCGGTGTATCTCAAGGGTCAGTGCTCTCTGCAACTCTATTTTTGCTTCATATCAACGACATGATAAAGCCCGGAATTGTTGGGTGTGCCGATGACAGCACAGTTGTAGAGAGTTTTAAATGTATATGTGTGTTTGTTTACCTCTTCGCGCCTTGCCTACCTTTTGGGTTGAAATTCGTCATGTATATTTAGCTTAGACCTTGTAAATAATACATAAGGTGCTTTTGAGTGGGTGAAACCTCTTGACACAGCTAGTCATACAATAAGATTAACATAAGATCATTCTCGAAACCGACGGAAAACAATTAACAAACCACAATCATTAACAGCATATAAATCTTGTACATCATTTGTCTTAATCCAGACTATGCTGCGGTCGCACGACTCATTTAATTTGAATAGCAGGTTACACCCTTTTCCCTTAGTCCCGTCTAGTAGCCGTTCTATTGTGGCTCTCCTTGGCTTGTTGGTGCCCTGGTATAATAGAACGTTGGTACATACGTGCGGTTTTGTTTGTGAAACGGATTACTGTGGATTTTCGGGGCGAACATTGTTTTAGAACGTCAGGAGGAGTCAGGATTAACAATAAATATTAACAAGGGGGTTTTCTAACGAATACTTACTTGGAATCTATTGATTCGTACACTTAATTTTTTTTCATTAATAATTATTTGTCAATCTTTTTGGCCCTCAAGCCCTCATATTCAATATACCATGGTAAATTTTCAAAAAAAGAATTTTCCGTTTATCGGATTGTTGTCACCGACGCGCGGCACCGGTTACCCCCGTTTCCGAAAGGTAACATACGAGTTTATCCGTCGCCTCGAGGAATCAAATTTGGGACCTCGGATCCTCGCAAATTGATTTACCACCCTCGCGCCGTCGGCCGACGATATCGCCCAGTAAAAGATGTGATTTTCCGTAATTTAATGTACTTATGATGGATGTAGGTGTAGTAGATCCAGAAAATGTTTGGGTCACATTTCTCATTTTACACACCTAAAACTCATCACGAAAAAGCATTTTCAATTTACAAGGGAGTAAGTAGAAACCGAGTTATAATTGATTTTAGCACCGTGTGTTATATACACTCTACTTTTTACTACAATTGTAAGAAAATTATTAATTTCACCAAAAACATTTTGGCTAATAGCCTAATACGTGCGACTCCAAAGAAGTATTATAATCTTGTAAGTAACAAAAAAAACTGCCCTAGAGCACAGAATACTACGGTACTGTAGCACACAGCAGAAGAGACACACCTCAAAATCATTTAAATAAATGGCGTCCTTACCTGAGACGCAATAAAGTGCAATTCAGGTCGCACAGCGCTTAACTTATTGCCGTTATATTAACCCAAACCAACAGAACCATGTGAAGCTTTACAAGTTACAAAACTTGATTGATGTCCGTCGATGTAAAACGAGAGCTTCATGTTATTTGCACTTACATATCTGTTTATTTGTGAACGCTGCTTATATCTGGCTTCGTAAAACGCATTATTGCATTTTGGATTGTTGTATTAATAATAAACTAGTTCATTTAACTGTATGAATTTACTATCGTTTGTTGCGTGGATTTTAATTTTAATTAAATATTATGTACTTTAAATATTGGCTCCACTCCTATAGTGCTTAAAATTTACATACCTACTACCAACAAATAAATTTGAACATTGAACTCAGCTAGGCGTGACAATTTGACAGCAGAGTGCTCTTCTGATATCTGACCACCATGACAAGTGACACTCAACCCTCATACGATCCTGATGCCCTAGTACAAAACATCTAATAAACGTTCCCGGTTTTATTTGTTTGCTGGACGGGAAATTGGGTAAAAATCGTCCAATTACACAAATCAACCTTTTTTTTTGTGGACTGACTTTGTGATGCTGACATCACAAAGTTTAAGAATAGTAATAACAATAGTTATTATAATACTGTCATGGTTTCTTAACATATTTGTTAGTTATTGAATCGCCGATTTGGCAAAGGCAAACTTAAAAAATACTGAACCATTTCCATTACGGCTACAAAGCCTACAAATCCCAGTAGGGAGACCGAGGAGGGTTGTACTGTTTGACTTGTGAAATAGGAGAGTTGTGACCACGACGATTTCTCCTAAACCGTAACCGTTAGCGCGCTACTTGACGATGTACGTTCCAGAGCCGCACGGCAAGATATAAGTATTAGACTTTGGTGAGTTATCAAAAGACTAGGGATTGAATTACATTGAGGTATAAAGTTCATAATGGTCTTATATTTCATTATTGAGATATCATGTTATTCTAAGTAAAATTTGTCACAACCCTCCTCGGTCTCCCTACACAGTCAAACCCAGGAGCAGTATTGTTACTTGTCGTAAGTCAATAATCCGAACAGCGTTTGTTCCGAGCTCGAGTCCACGCCACGCCTTTGTTTCGGAAATTAACGGCCGGCGAAGATTAACATTGAGTTAGTACCTATGGAGTGGGATTTCTATTGGAATGATGATGATACTACACTATAAACGCTGTATACAACTTACATTATGTATCGTATGTGTTTTATATTAAAACATAATATTAACTAATTTTATATATTCAATGAAATGCCCATAATTAAAAGACTTGGGCTTTATTGAACATGGAGGAAGAATACTCAAATTCATCCAAATGATGCAGAAAATATTATATTATCTTCTAAGATTTTGCAAACATAAATCGAAGTATCCAAAAAACTTATAAAATCAGACAGCGGCTATAACATTTAATCAGCGATGGTACAGACATGCATACAGGTGTGTGTGAAATAATTAACATGTCATAAATAATGGTGTATTTGTGTTCGACTGTAATGTCATATACCTAATACCAGGGGCTCATACGGTATGGAGATGTGTTTAATGCGGAAAGGATCCTGCCTTTTTTGTGAAAGGTTTAGTTAAAATACGAGGAGGGAGCAAAATTCTGACCAATAGCCGCAAGCCATAAAACGGTCTATTTAAGTTATCCGCCATTTTTACGGCCCCACTGGGTATAGAATTTTAATGAGTGCGGACCACGGTCTCCGAATAACATAAATTTAAATTTTATGCTCCTATAATATATGACGTAGATGCAACACTATTTTTATACGTTTATCAAAGTTAATAATCTTTCGGTCCTTATCCCACACTGGGCGGTGTCGGCAGTCGGCACAGCACGTCACGTCTTCTGCCTTTCCAGTCTATCATCCATCATCTCTGCACTCACTCCCTATTTTTTTTTTATGATAGTGAATGACTAGACGAGCAAATTAGGTGCCTGATGGTAAGCATCATGATTGCCCATATCAGACACAGTGCCACCCAGTGTTTTAAAATACAAAATTCTGCGCGCCACTGCACTGCGCCTGTCACCCTGAGATATCAGTTGTTGAATCTCATCATGCCCAGTGATTTCACTGGTAACATTACCCTTCAAACCGGAACACAGTAATGTTTGCACATTACTGCTTGGTGGATGAATAACTGGCAAAGGTGTGGTACTTTCCCAGGCGGCCCCCTACAATAGAGGCCTACAGCACTACACTATTACGCACACATAACCACTTATGTGAGACTTCCCAGTTACATTACTCCCCAGACTTTTTGGCTTTTTGGCCTTTCATTCCTCCGAATAATATGTCCATATCAGGCTAATATTCCACTTTTTAATTTCTCTATCACTGCTGCTTCTTTCAGACTTCCACTTACATTCTTCTCTACGTAAATTAATGATTGTGTTTATTTTTTATTTTACACTTTTAGTTAAAATGTATTACAAAAAAGTACTTATCAGAATTTCAAATTATCTGGTTACGTTATAATAAATTAGAGTGCTTAAGCGAAGGTTCACGGGGTCATTTACGGTTGGTAGCAAACATTTCACCGAAAACCTTTTAAAGTGCGGCCGTTTAAAAAGTTAAGAATAATCTCTGCTCAACCAGAAAGCTTCAGAAAAAAATTCACCCTCGAAACATCTTATCATGAAAATTTAATTTCCATTCATTAACTAACGAGTTTTAAAATTTTCCCGCAACCGAGAAAAATGGACGTCATTTCGACGCCATTATTAAAATACGTGATCAAATATAAAATTAAGCATTTATATGTTTTATGTTGCAATTTTTTTTATTAAATAATTATATTATTATTGACACCCTCGTTGGCACAGATGGTAGTAACTCTGCTTTCTGTGCCACAGGGCCCGGGTTCGATCCCCGGCCAGGTCAAACATTTGTGTGCATGAACATATATCTGTTTGATCAGTGTCTGGGTGTAATAAGCTTATATAAGTATGTATATCAGTCATCTGGTTACCATAGTACAGGCTTTTAGCCTAGTTTGGGACCAGATGACCGTGTGTGGAAGTTGTCCCATATATTATTATTATTATTATAATTTAAGAAAATATTGGACAAACTATATTTACGCAGTAATTTTAAAGCCTACTTTTAGATTGTTTTTTTTACCTCGGCGCAATGTATGCACATAGTGCGTACGCCGAGTTTTAGCGCGCATACGACTAAGGTACCTATGTATGTAGAATTTTGAGTAGGTAAGATGAGAGAGAGTATTTTATGACAAACGTCATCGTTAAGAATCTAATTCCGTGTTCAGTATCCGGCGGCGGTATCTTTTCCGGCAGGTAATTCGCTGATTTCTGTCGAATTAGAATCACGGAACAAGCGGGTGTATCTTCCTCGCATATTTTCTCTGGAATGAGCTTACATTTCACTTCGGTTATCTGATGGGAGACTGAGATACGTTCATTTCGATATGATCATCAGCAGCCGGAAGACGTCCAGTACTGAACATTATATAGGCCTCTATGGGGATAGAAGGCCATAAACTATTCATACGGGGGGATTTTGCCGTAATCACCACGCTTGGCAGGCGGCTTGGTGATCGCAGTAGTTGGAATACTTGGTGCCGGAGAGCGCCGCTGCCCACTCTCTGAATATGTCCCTCTGCCGGGTCTCAAGGCTCCCACGTGATGAAAGGGGTAGCCCTATTATATAGCCGGGAAAAAAATCTGTGACATTCGCCTTTTTTTTTGTATAAAACACACAAAAAAGAAACATTATCGCACGCAAAGAATAGGTAAACAGGCCAGGGTACATTTCATCCGTGTAAATTCCACTCGGGTATATTTCATCCGGCCGCGGGCGTCGGGTCAGAATCGCGGCCTGCCATTCATCGGCCGGATTAATATGTCCGTGAAACAAGGGTGAAGTAACCCGTACTCTTATTTATTTTACTAAAATGTTTTCGCACGAATTGAGCTCTCAGGCTTTTTTGATTTTCATATTATGTCTATTTTTGCTAGTACAATGATTTCGTAAGATACAATTTTACATATAATTTTAATTGTTTAATCAGTCCGCACACTGAATTATATGTGATAATTTTTAGAACCAACGATTTATTTAAATTCAGTTAAAAATACTTCATAATAGCTCAAGGAGCGAAGGATAGGTGACGCGTTCGCGCCCAGTGAATTAACTTAATAGATACCAGGCAGACATGAGTGGAGTGAGGTGGCGATCCAATCTCAAAGCTATTACGGACACCCAACCATACTATTGGGTAATCTGTGGGGTGTTGAAGCGTGTACGCATGAAGGAATTGAGTTCAATTTAATTAATTGATACTAGAACTCTAGTGTACATAGTACGTCACCATAACTTATGAAGTTATTAAAAGTCAATACACAACTAGTCCAATTCTGTGTATATTATTGGATTGGCCGACACAATATACAACGACCCCCTCCTGAGCGAGCGCCATTTTGTAACAATGATGTAATCTTTGAAGTATCCCTTGAACATCGGCCTCCCTCGCGCCCTGCAGCGAAATCTCAGTGGGGTTCGCCAAAAAAATGCGAATGCACTTCCGTCTTCTTTATGCAAGCCTGGTATGTTTATTGCAGATTTATTCCGGCTCCTGGTCAAGGCAGGCGAGTTTAATATTCAATTTGCACATTTTTTTTGCTACGAACAATAGGTAGGACAACGAATAATAGGTAGGCTTATCGTATTCAATTAAATAAACCGTTTAATTAGGGCCCCTCTTTCACCATTCTCGAGTAAAGTGCGGAGTAAGCAACTCGTCTATTACGACGAGTAGCACTAATCGGCGAGTAGTTTACGATATTGAAAGAGCCTGGGTGGTGCGGATGAGTTAAGGGAGGGCCATGCTAATGGCGAATGCAATTCCTAAAGTTTTATGAAGCTCTGGTACTTATAATGCATAATTATTTATCTCCTGTCTGTGCTTTACATTACTTGTTAGTTAGTGATGAAGGGATGAACAGACTAAAAAGTAAAATTTCAGCGGTCAAAGTGCAGCGTTATCGAGCGTAAAAAAATGCCAAAATGCACCAATAACGTTGCAAAAATATTTCTGCCAGCAGGCGGTGCAAGATTTAAATTTTCACAGAATGTAGCTATTTTTATACCAGGCGCAAACACCAGGCTTGCAGAGAATGTCAAACAGGCCGTTTACCAGGGAAACAGTCACGTAAGAGTGGCGCAGTGCGGGACCTAACGGCCCCTGGGATACTTAGACTTAGACCTTTGCTACACTACGTTGGCGTACGTACGTCTTCGAAAACATCGTGCAACGAAATGACCTTTGACGACAAATACGAGATAGATACACACTTTTATAATATGAGGTGTCTGGAGTCAGGACATATCGGTTAGTAAAAAATATTAAATCAATCAAACCGCGACACGGTCCGAAACAATGAAAAAACTTATAATTTCAGGAACGCGGGCGCAGAAGACAAATTAAAATTAATTCCTTCGCCTGTAACCGGCAAATTGAAGATTGGGGTCCAACGACGCGACCTCGGCCTCCGGGACCCATATACAGAGTAGTCTAGGAGCCTACAGCCTGTTCAAACACTATTCATTCATCTTAGTACGACGACAGGGACAGCGAAATTTATTTTGTGTTGATTAGTATACTATGGTAGTGTAGTAATAAATTATTGGAATTATAGGGAATGATTTTTGTGCCACAGAAGTTCAAGGAAGGAAGGAAGCCTTCTAACTTCGAAATCAGCCGGAATCCCAATTTCAATCGAAATCGTGGTGGGTTCATACCGTCGTTATGGGCGCCGGTTCAAGATACTTACATCTAACCAGCAGCACATTACATGGGACCGTGAATCAGATACAACCTTGTCATGTTTATGTAGCAAATTAATTTACAACTAAATTATCCGTAGACGAACGAAAGTTACCGACACATAGCAAGTTGAAGTAACAAAGGGTAGGGCACATAGCACGAATATGATGGCCGATGGGGCTATATAGTTCTCGAATGGAGACCACGGAACGGCAAACGCAGCGGAGGACGTCCACCCACAAAGTGGGCAGACGATCAATAAAGACGGCAGGCACACGCTGGATACAATTTGCCTATAACGGGACCAGATGGAAATATATGGGAGAGTTCTATGTTCAGCAGTGGACGTTCTACGATGATGATGATGATGATGAAATTACCTACTTAAATTAGGCTAGATTGTCAAAAAATCCTTAGTACCAACATGAACTGGCCACCGACTATACCGACTTTTCATCTTATAGGCATGTGTCTACATGTAGCTATTTCAATTTCAACAGGTCGCGAATTGCAACATATTGTTGTAATATAAATATAAATTTTAAACCAAGAATATAAATTCGCAATTTGGCATTCCCTAAAACGATGTCAACTCTTCGCCAGCTCCCCGCCTATCACTCTTATAATAAAAAAGTACTAAACATGGACGGGAAAATGAAAAAGACGTCCCAACGAGCTGTGAAAGGGCTCCTTATTAATTCTACAAGCATAAAATAAAGGAATGGGACGACATTAATAAAATCTTTGTAATCAGAGCACGGGGAGTTAAAAAAAAGTAATAGATGGCTGTTATACGTAACCGCTGAGCCATTTTAAACGGAAATCTTCGCACTTTAGTGGATTCAACCGAAAATGTGTGAAGAAATTGCTGCGTCTCTATAGCTGGATGGACATGGTTTCAAAGAAAATTTGAAAAATAACGTATAAATGTTGAACATGTTTATTTAATAGAAACCCAACGCTTGCTCGATGAAAGCTCAATCTCGACCGATGTAAAGATTCTAAAGAAGCCCTTCTAACACGCCTACAGCCCTTAGAACTTGAAAGGTCTTACATACTAGACATTTTATACTAATATATGTGTACCTACTTCTAGAATGCGATGTAAGAAAACACATTATTAACGCATTATAGAACATTTAAAATAACGTTGCTGGTTCTTAGTGATGGATTAATTAGCATTCGCATTCATTGTTAGCATGCAAAAGCCTAATTAGAACATAGCAAATTAAATGAAGTTTTGAAATTCTGTGAATGCGAATGAAGCGAATTCATCGCTTAAGTGAAATTATTAGCAATTTGGTAGGCATGGTTAAGCAATTATTAACTTTATTTGCTTGGAGTTATGGTCGTATATTGAATGAACGTGTATGATTATTTAATTCGTTAAAATTAATATCAGGGCGGTGTGAAGTGCGAAGTGCGAATTATCGTCTTATAAAATAGCATATAGCATGCTATGACTCATTAATTCGCATGCTTATGAAATTAATGTGAAATCGCATTAATTACCATCACTACGGTTCTATTTCGAATTAAGAGCGTAAGCGGACATTTAGGACGTTCATTCAAAAAAAAATTCTTAGGCATACTGACATGTGTATAAGGGTTCCATACCGGGATACCTAAACAAAACACTTCTAAAAACTTACAGCGCCATCTAGTGGCAAACTACAGCAAACATGTTAGTAATAACTATCACTATATATTTTTTGAAAATTTTACATGTTTGGGATTATTTCTTTTACTTGTGATTTAAGATCTTGCGTCTTGCCGAATTATTTATTTACATAATTTTATAAGAATATATTATATTGACCCTCTGTAGCGCGGTGTGACATTTCTGTCTCAACCGATTCTCCGCTTAAAAATATAAAAAAATTTTTAAATGCACTTTGAGTCAATTACTTATCTGTTGCCAACTGATGTGTCGATTTAGTTTAACACAAAAATGAAGATGGAGTTAGTACCGCATGACTGGTTTATATTTTTAATAGATTTTTTTTCAAGCAAATAAAAACATTGAAATTCTTCCTACCTACCTAAGCGCTACAAAGGGTAAGTATGTAATTTTTGTAATCATTTATTTTTTATTAAACAACCATTATTTTCTTTTTTTTTTAATAAAATACTCATTTTGTAATTTCACTTTATCACAAAGATTTTGTCTAGCCTGCGTTTACTCTTTGTTGTCTCGTAACTCGTAGCACCTTCGTAGAGAGTGCTACGTGTGTAGGTCGGGTTTAGAAACTAGCGTAGGTGTGCTACACAGCGCATCCATCCAAATGATTACAATGGCTGAACTTATAGAACTGTACGGAACCACTGAACTACTGAGTAGTAATGTGCGCCCGGGTACTTGTTTATCAAACATTTAGGTATTTCAATAACAACATGTATGAAATAGGGATAAGGTCTTTTTCTTCAACTTTGCAATATCTCGGGCAAATTCCATTTTAATGCGGTCATTTGATTATATCCCAAACGGGCAAGATTGGATATAAATCGTTGGGTTAGACATTATTTACGAAAGAGAAATGACAAATGTACCGCAACGCCGCAGAGGGCCACTTTTATCATTATTATCACATTGTTTGCTTAATGATCTGATATGGGGTTGTTGCTAATTTATTACATAAAACTT
Source organism: Hemistola chrysoprasaria (assembly GCA_947063395.1). NCBI lineage: Eukaryota > Metazoa > Arthropoda > Insecta > Lepidoptera > Geometridae > Hemistola > Hemistola chrysoprasaria. The sequence goes on along the minus strand of OX346709.1, from coordinate 2,108,349 downwards.
ATAGTTATATATTTATTACATAAATGAATTTATTATTTATATATATGTTACATTATATTAAATCTGGGGCTTGGGCTCGCGAATTGGAAAACTGCGAATCCAGAGTCATGTCTATGTATAGGTATTATACTTTCGTTATTAATTGAACAGGTACGTTTAACAGGTTTGTTTACTACTGAGGTATTACCTCAGTAGTAAACAAAACAATTTATAATAATAATAAAATATAAATTTATAATCATAACATTTTATAGCGTAAAAATCATTTTGATAAATTAATTCACGTCCCTCTATATAACATTATGCTGACGATATAAAACGTGGCACATTTGAGACGAGTCGAGAATTTTGATAAAACACTTTGTAACATTCGAGTTCGATAGAAAATATTCGCTCCTAAATCATCGTTGCCGACGAAATGAAGGTATTTTTTGCAAGCGAGCACTTTTGCAACTCCTTTGTGTAGTGGCCAAGTCGTCCGGTTGGTTAAATGCAGTAGAATTTTTTTCTTCTGAATCTTGGAATAACTTCTAGATTAATGTTCTGATTCCATGATTCGATGCAAAGCTACGAAACTACGATTAAAAAATCGATATTAAATTCAACTGCTTTTTACTCCTTGCAGTGATACAATGCAACTAAAACATCAACGGTTTCTCTGTGTTTGTGTTGTTTTAAAAGGGACATTCAAATAAACTCTACTAATATTATAAATGCGGAAGCTTGTGAATCTGGATACATGTTTGTTACTCTTTCGCCAAAAGAACTAAACCGATTGACCTGAAAGTATCAGCATATAGATGGTTTAGACCCTGGAATAACGCCTAGGGTACTTTTATCTCGGCATTGACACGGTGACTATGCGATGACAACGATGACTACACGGGTGAAACCGCGGGACACAACTATAGTGATAAATGTAACAATATCTTAATCGATTGTGTCAATATACTTCACTGTTTGTAATAGTGTTGTAGTACGAAGTGTTGTTACTGTGGGGGACAATGTTCTGTGTCCGAAGTAAGTTTCGTTCAATTAAGACGCGTGAATCAGCGTTTACTTTTTACTCTTACTTCTTTTCAAAGGCAGGCATTAGTTTCTTACAAAGAACGGAAGTGAATGCGCTCGGAATGTAATTAAAAAACTTTAGTGAAGAATTGCCTTTTTGGGGCCAATAAGCGGCTTTTGCGCACACTTTTGTACTTTGATTTTAAAAATGTGATTATATGAATTTAAAACCCGATTAGAAAACTACATATTTATAGGTTATTTTTGAACAGTAGCAACCCTGACTTATCCCTTACTTAACCCACGCAAATTCAGATCGCTTCAATAGAGGGATCCCCAATAAAATCACCATTTCATGGCGAGCGGTGTATATTATCGTGTGCTATGCACGCATAATTTATGAGGATCCTTTGAAACTTTTTGGCCACACACCACGAGAATTTCAGCCGCCGAGTACTTCAATTCAATTCAAATCGCGCTCCCATGCGCTTATTTTGTGTGTGGGTGGGGGTTGATTACATGACCTGTTATGGCGCCTGTTACCGTTCTGAGTTGGTGCTTACTCGGGTGAAACAGCACTTTTGTGAACCGATCTAGAGATACCTGATGTTTAAGTCTTCTAAGAAGACGCCTGTACCTACGTTTACGATTTTACGTACCTGCTGATGAATCCTGATATCCTTTTGGTTCAGTCTTTATGATTCGAAGTTCCCAGTAATTAGATTTTGTATTTTTTGACGAATTGTTTTGGGATTTTGTCACTTACAGCCATCGCTACATGTATTTCTTCGTACATTTACTTTAATATACCTGTGTGAGGCGTCTCATTCTCTGACCATAGATTGAGTAACTTTACGCGGACTGCTGCCATTGCAGCAGACTTCTTGTCTCACATACCTGAATCTGTATGCGAGACGAGAAGCTGCAATAGCAGTTTAAGTGATTCAAAATTCAAGCGTTTCAAGCGATAGCAGAACCTCCATTGCTGCGGACTGCGGTGGGGCTCATCCTCATGCCTCCAGTGGCTGCCAGTACTTTAACCGTTCGAGGCGCGATCTGTAAAAATAAAATGAGTTTGGTCAAGTCAATGTTTTTCAATGAGAAAAAAGTGAACACGACATAGCTTAAGAAGATCTGAAGGCTCGTAACAGTGAAAAGACATGGAATCTCTAGTTAATTATTAAGTAAATGTCCCCCAACACGAGTTCAATAATATATGTTTGCGTCTCGTTTCCAGGCTGTATAATGGAGGTACATCACAATGACTTCGCCCCCATTTATCTTCAGGAATCCCAAATGCATTGGCCGATTTAAATTCGGGATACAATCGCATCCATATTCTGGAGCGCGCTTATCGACTCGAAGCCGAGCTGCTATCAATCGAGCCCCGATTCGGATCCGTTGCTTTTATCTGCCAAACGACATTAACGGTTTATTGCTTAGGGATTATATAGTTAACGGGTTATGTTTCCCTGGTACCCTGGTACATGTCAAGAATTAAAATCTCGCTGAAATATTACAAATTTAGAGTGAATTTTAAAAATTAATGTTTACTCGTACAACGTATAGTACCTACTAGCATAGATTCGATTAATTTTTATTACTTTGCGCTGTTTTATGATGCAGAGAAATGATGATGTATTTTTTATTTCTTTGCACTTTCACAGAACATTGGGTAAAGTCATCAAGTCATTGGGTATTCTTACAATTGACCATTGTAAGCATCATAGTTACTTTATTTTTATATCTATCGAAATAAATGTGTATGTAGTAGGTATAGTATGTCAAATACATATGGTTCCTTTCTCTCTCAATAACAAACTGCTAAAAGTCTAGCAGCCATCGCCTGTTTTTTTAAAGTGAGCCATAGCAGGCTGAATCGTCTTATGTAGGTTCGGTTCTACGAGGCGGCCAAGTTTTTCTAAGCGAAAAATCTCGATAGAGGTAGCTATAACTGTAGTGCACAGGTACGAGTTTTAATCAGTGAATATCATATCACTTCATACTAATATTATTTCGTTGACTAATATTATAAACGCGAAAGTTTGTATACCTAGATAAATGTTTGTAATCATTTACGTAAAAAGTAAAAACTACTGAATGGATAGGATTGAAATTTGGTATGTAGCTAAGACTAACGGTAGGTAATTTTTTTTCTAATATTCCTTCGGGAACGATGACTAAGCGGGTAAAACCGCGGGGCACAGCCAATTATCTAATATACGTGGTAATTTCAATGCTCTATTCAAATCTAAATTAATTACATTGAAAGAATTTTCACCAAGCTGTACGTAGTATATAGCTTGACAGATAAGAGTAAAAATTTATGGGGACGCCATTGTATTTTATTACAACAGTAAAAACAATTGAATTTACACTAAACTTTAGATTAGTTCCGTTTCTATTATATTCTGCTTATCTATACTATCTGTTTTCTGTGTGTAGCGTGCACGTGCATATTTAGCACGGATTTTTTTTACGTTTGTATCTATGGTATCGCATTTCATTGATGGATTACCAGAAATAAGTGTGTTGGTGTAAAAAAATACAACGATTATTTATAAACATATTACAACAGATAAGTACCTGTCTAAGTAAGTGTCAGTTCCCAAATAGTACACACCTTTTGATGTGAAGTGCTCTTTTAATCTCTCATTGAAATAACTTCCTAAAGCAGTCACTTTATACCCTCGTTAATGTGATACTTGTACAGATCCTTATTTCCTTTATGGTCCCCTAGTCTTAAACGGCCCTTGAAGGGAAACTTTGTTAACTAAATTCTTGAAGAGTAGGTGCTTTGACTGCAACTCCTTGAAGAATATTCGAGAGCGAACTAAAAATTGATAAGATGTTTTGTACGGTATTTGAACGAATAAAATTAAAATATAATTAGAATCGGTGCCACATTCTTCTTCTTCATGCCTTCATGCAGGTCGATTCAGCAGACTGTCGGTTAAGAAATGTCCTACTCGTTACGGGTAGCCAGGAGCTGTATAGGAACGGAAATGAGAAAACAACTGCTTCACTATAATCAGTTTAATACACTTGTTAACACACAAATTGTTTAAAAACAGAGGTGAGACTGCGGTGGCGCACGAAAGGTGTCGCGTGGGCCATCAGCCGTAGTCAATTAGGATAAGTAATATTCTATCGTGCAGCGTGAAGTGGTTTTTCTTTAGATTTTACGTCTCAATACAAATCGAGGCGCAATATTACAGTAATACACATAAGTTTGTTGGTAAGTACGTGTTTTACTCATTGTATGCCGCAGGTCTTCGTACGTTTATCTGACCTGGCTTGATATCTTAGTGTCCTTTCTGTGTTTTAAAAGCAGCTACATATTTGAAAACTTAGATTGTTGTCAATAAAATTCTCGAGTCAGCGGAAAACTTGGAAATATTTACAGCATTGCAGCTTAATTGAAACGTTTTTGAGAGCGGTTGGCAAATTTAATTACTGGATTCCTAGTTGATCAATGATTTCGCGGTAAACGTTGAAATTTGGCCGACAGTTGTGTCAATAGATAACACGGAAATTATTAATGTTATTTCTGGATGTACTCTCATAGATGCTCGCATTTGTGGTAAAGTTAATTTGAAACCGGAAACGTTTATTCAGATATGTTCACTTGCCGGGCAGGCTAGATAAATATTACTTTGCTATTTATGTCACAATGTATCACACATGCCTGCACATTAGCTACCAGGCTCCCACAACTCTGCAGAAAAATAAAACATTTAATTTTGTGAGAGGACGGAACTATCGGTCTCCGAGAACAATAGACTTAAATCATTTCTGAACCACTCTTCGCTCATCCAACCGTTTTCCAGAACGTACGCTCCAGATACTATAATTAAAAAACTTTCAAGTAACCAACCACCTATCTCTTTTACTATTGGTGGAGCAAGAATAGGACAGGCATAGATTTCGTGGCATCAATTTTGTAAGAGTCGGCTAGAAAGAATACAAAGTTAAGCTTTTATTGTTCCATCGGGATTTTTATGTTTGTTTTTATTGAATCGAGTCTTTTGTCGAGACTTTGGGGGTATATTTCGGGAACGATTGTACGTCTTTTATTATTAATGCAGTCGTGAATGGAATACGAGGTGAACGTTGCCTTAGAAAAGCCGGAGGATCTTGATGAATTATCTATGAGCCTGTTTTAATTGGTTCTCTTATATCTTACGGTTCTCTGAAGACTTATTTAATATGCCCATGATGTACAAAGCTTCATTTGTAGTCGATCCACGCAGATGCTTATCATAACATAATAACCGCAGAAAAAAAAACCTATTCTGTAGGCCTTTTAAAAAAGAGCAGCATTTTAAAGCATCTCACGGCAGCATTTTAAAAAGCTTCTTGAGAGCCTCTTTAATCTAGTTGTGAAATAGTAGAGCGTGTCACTCGCGAAGCACCGCTGGCCATCGTCAGCCCGATCGATTGCGGTGTAAACGTGATCGGAATATCGAAACGATTTAGAATAAAATTGTCACATGAATGAGCAAGTTTTTCTGAGTAATGGCTGTTTCTATTTCAAACATAAACATACATTCACGCCTTTTTCCCGAAGAGTTAGGCAGAGGTGTACCCAGGACTCAGTCCCATAGTAGATACATCCACGTTTCGCTAGTATTGGTATTATTGGTCCCATGTAATAGGGGGCGAGCCTATTGCCATCTACCGGGCACAGTTCCAGACTCCAGGCAGTTATTGAGATAAGATAAGATAAGATAAAGATAAATTTATTGCTTGCATAGAAAAAAAATAATAATAATACAAATTTAAACATTTCACAAAAATTAAATAAAGTTAAATTACTACTAGCAATTTGGATATGCTCAGCTTTGTGCTGCACAGGGTGACCCTGTGCAGCGCTGGTTTTCAGCATATCCCATGCTCGAACACAGATGTTAGTCGAGTAACAAAAAAAAATGACATAAGCGGGATTACAAATTCATAATATTAAAATAATAGTTATATACCTGTGGTGCAATATACTGCAATTGATGGTCAACACTATCTCCATGTGTGTGCTTGTGAGTTTATGTGTGTAAGTCCCTCTCCATGACACCAGCCTCGTAAGAGTTGGGCATGGAGGGAATGTGTGAGTAGAATGAATGTGTGTGCGTGTGTTAGAGTGCGTGGGGGTGTGTGCGTGTGTTCAGTTTCCTTAACGATTTTAAAGGTTGCCTCAAAATTCCGCTTTTGACGATCTAGAAGGTGTTCCTTGTATTTACTTTTAAATGAGAAAGAACTTTGTTTTAATCTCAGAGGTGGTGGAAGGTCATTCCAGATCTTTGTCGCGCTGAACTTGAAGCAACCCTTATAACCGGGGGTTTTGTGTTTGGGTATGACTAGCATATTTCGGGTCTTTGAACGTGTATTGAGCTTATGAATGTCTTTGATCCACGTAACCTCAAAAAGGTATTCTGGTTTCTTACTCCAGATAACCTTCTGCGTTAAACATGCGAGATGGAGTTCTCGCCTGGACTTCATGTTGAGGATTCCCTTTCGGACCAAATATGGAGTGATATGTTCCCTTCTTGGAATGCTGAAACAGAAGCGAGCACAGGCATTTTGCGTTCTCTGAACAGCGCTTTCCGTTTTTGCCCACAATCTGGGTCCATAAACCGCACAACAATAATTTAACGGAGATAGCACAACAGCATCGCATAGGCGAATCCTAACTTCTTCTGATATGTACTTCCGTATTCCATAAAGGACCTTTAGTTTATAAAATGCATTCCTGATCTTGTCATTAACGTGCTTCTCGTATCTCATTTGCGAATCCAGAATTAAACCTAAATTTCTCGTTTCCCCTGCAATCGGTATCTCTGTTCCATTTATGGTTAATTTCGGGTTTTGACTTAGCACTTTACTAACTTGTGACTTTGTACCCAAAATCAACATTTTTGACTTTGTTGGATTCAGAACCAACGCGTTACGAGAAGACCATTTAAAGATATCCTCAAGATCCTTATTTATTATTTCTATAGCGTCTGCTGTATCCTCCGGCTTGAAAGAGTGATATATTTGTGTATCGTCTGCGTATAGATGATATTTGCAGACTTTAATATGCTCGGGCATATCTGCTGTATATATTGAGAACAATATAGGACTTAAATTTGAACCCTGCGGTGTACCCCTGACTACTTTTTCTACTTTCGAGAAGTTTTTATTGCCATTGAGACTCTCTAGCTCTACAAACTGTTCTCTGTCAGTGTCTGTGAGATAATTTTCTAGTTATACCTTTTCAATATTGGCTTGGACAATGGATTATCTCTTTCTTTATTTATATCATGACAATTTTAAAAGAAAAGGTCAACGAATGAAATTCCAGCATGCACGGTTAAGTAAAAATTAGCTTGGCTTACGGTGAGCTGTAATCCGTTCATGGTTTAGGTAAATAACTAGGTCTTTTTAGGGTTTTGTACCTCAAAAGGAAAAAAAGGAACCCTTATAGGAGCACTTTGTTGTCCGTCTCTCTGTCTGTCCGTCGGTCCATCTGTCAAGACATTTTTCACGGGAACGCGTGGAGGTATCAAATTGGAATTGATATAAAATACTCAGGTCACAGTGTAATCTGTCTGAAAAATCATACTTCTAAATTCTAAATTAACGCAATCAAAAGTTATGGCCATTTTACTGCATATTTCCATACTTTGCGCGTATGAAATGTATAGCAAAATTTTGTCTAATGTTATCGTGGCTTAGGTGAGCGAGGCATTATATGACGAGCTTTAGGGCAAGGGCATCTCAGGTTTTATCATCATCATCATCATCATTTCAGCCATAGGACGTCCACTGCTGAACATAGGCCTCCCCCTTAGATTTCCATCCAGTCCGGTTGTAAGCGGCCTGCATCCAGCGTGCTCCTGCCGTACTTATCAGATCGTCTGTCCACCTTGTGGGAGGACGTCCTACGCTGCGCTTACCAATCCGTGGTCTCCATTCAAGAACTTTACGGCCCCATCGGCCATCAGTTCTACGTGCTATGTGCCCTGCCCATTGCCACTTCAACTTGCTAATCCGCTGGGCTATGTCGGTAACTTTCGTTCGTCTACGGATCTCCTCATTTCTGACTCGATCTCGCAGAGAAATCCCGAGCATAGCCCTCTCCATAGCTCGTTGCGCTATTTTGAGCTTACTTATAAGGCCCACAGTCAGGGACCACGTTTCAGATCCGTAAGTCATCACTGGTAACACACACTGGTCGAAGACCTTCGACTTGAGGCACTGAGGTATTTTGGACGAGAAGACATAGCGCAGATTTCCAAAAGCTGCCCAGCCTAGTTGGATTCGACGATTGACCTCTTTCTCGAAGCTGGATCTACCGAGTTGGACTACTTGTCCTAGGTAGATGTACGAGTCAACAGCTTCAAGAATCGCGTTTCCAACCGGTACTGGGGTCGGCGCAACATGGGCATTAGACATCACCTTCGTCTTGTCCATGTTCATTTTAAGGCCGACCCGTTGAGAAACTCGATTGAGGTCTTCGAGCATTATGCTGAGATCTTCCATCGATTCTGCCATGACTACAATGTCGTCGGCAAACCGAAGGTGAGTGATGTATTCGCCATTAATATTGATGCCGTGTTTTTGCCATTCCAGAAGCTTGAAGGCGTCCTCCATTGCGGCAGTAAACAGTTTCGGAGATATAACGTCTCCCTGTCTTACGCCTCTATCCAACGGGATCGCCTTCGAACTCTGGTCCTGTACTCGAACCGACATAGTGGCGTTACTATACAAGCACTTCAACACTTCGATATACCGATAGTCAATATGGCATCGCTGGAGAGACTCGAGCACCGCCCATGTCTCGATCGAATCAAAGGCCTTTTCGTAGTCCACAAACGCTAAACATAATGGCAAATTATACTCCTCGGTCTTCTGTATAATTTGGCGAAGCGTGTGGATGTGGTCTATGGTGCTGTAGCCCTTTCGGAAACCTGCTTGCTCAGACGGCTGGAAGTCATCGAACCTGCGACTGAGACGATTCGTAATGACCCTCGAAAACAACTTATAAACATGGCTCAGAAGCGAGATGGGTCTGTAATTCTTCAACAAGGTGTTATCACCTTTTTTGAAGAATAGCACCACCACGCTTCTGTTCCATGCTTCTGGCGTTACACCTTCGAATATGACAGAGTTAAAGAGCCTCTGGAGGACTTTAAGTACCGGTGTTCCACCCGCTCTCAGAAGCTCTGATGTAATTCCGTCATCACCCGGCGCCTTGTTGTTTTTGAGTTGTTTCAGGGCCATTCTAATCTCGTACAGGCTGATGTCCGGGATATCTTCGGTATAGTGTCGGGTCAGCTTGGCTCTTGGGTCTTTGGCCGCGCTGCTAACAGGCTTTGCGACCGAGGCGTATAGCTGTCCATAGAACCTCTCGATCTCCTCTAACACCTCCGCTTTTGTCGACGCCATACTGCCATCTTCTCTCTTCAGCTTTGTCAACCGGCTTTGCCCAATAGACATATCTCTTGCAAACACTTTGGAGCCTTTCTTCCGCTCTATCGTCTCTTTAATATTATTAGTATTAAAGATACGGATGTCATGCCGCAAGGATTTGGAAATTCGTCTATTGAGCTGCCTATAGGACTTAGCATCACTGGAAGACTGCAGTCGTAACGAGCGTCGCTCAGCCATGAGGTTTAGGGTGTGGTCGGATAATTTCTGAGGTCTATTTGTACGGTGGGGCTTATAGAACTTAGAGCCCACCGTTTGGACAGTTTCTACGAGCCTGTTATTAATCTCGTCCACCGATGCATCGATATTCTCCAGGCAAGCGAAGCTATTAGATAGTTCGAGTTGAAAGCTTTCGGGGTTTTGTATATGGGCGCGAGTAGGTCGGAGCGTGGACTTCATCAGGCGTGACCTTTCAAGTTTGACGTCAATATTCAATGTGCCTCTTACAAGTCTGTGATCACTCCCGGTTTTCACCATGTGGATCACGGAAACATCATTGAATATATGTCTCTTGTTGGTCAAGATGAAGTCTATCTCGTTTCTCGTGGAACCATCGGGGCTCAACCAGGTCCATTTCCTATGAGGCGGCTTCTGAAAGAAAGAGTTCATCAAAAAGAGTCCCTCCTTCTCCAGGAAATCGGCCAGCCTCTGTCCCCTAGGGTTCCGTTGCCCATATCCATATTGCCCCACTCTCAGCTCGCCATCGCTTCTCTTGCCTAGCTTTGCATTAAAGTCCCCCATAACAACAGTGAAGTGGGTCTCGGACATATGTATGGCCCTACTGACATCCTCATACATAGTCTCCACTTCATCATCTGGGTGTGACGAGGTAGGTGCATACACCTGAATGACCTTCAGCGAGTATCGTTTGGATACTCTGAGTATTAGGTATATGACCCTGCTCGAGACACTTTCAATGGTAATAATGTTGTTAGTGAGGGACTTGTGGACGAGAAAGCCGACACCACCTTGGGACTGTTGGTCGCCCTCCCGGTAGTAGAGTAGGTTACCTGATCTTAGGGTTATCGTGTCCTCGCCCTCTCTACGGACTTCAGACAACCCCACGATATCCCAACGTAGCCTACCTAATTCCTCTTCCAGCTCAATGATCTTCTCGTCAGTCCTCAAAGTGCGTATGTTGTGTGTTACCAGGGCCAGTCGTCGTTGTTGGGGTGGGTAGCCGGAAAACTTCCGGGGATTCTTAGCACCCCCTGCTCCGCCGTTACCGTGACCGCTACCGGGAGTCAGGAATAACGGAGCTGCCGGGTACTGGGGGCCTGGTCTGTTTGGTTCTTATCATGTGGGGGGGTTTTGCCAATACTCGCCACGCTTGGCAGGCGGGTTGGCGAGAGCAATTTGGTGGTTCTTACACAGAGGACATCGCTACTCGTCCTCTGGATTTTTATACCTATTAGCCGGTTCTTACGGCAACCCAGGTTGAGCGGGTGAGGTACTATTCTGATGCCGGTACCCCACGGCAAGGTTTTATAAAATGATTTTATTCATAGAATAAAACCCAAAATTACAAAATTTTACAAAAAAAAAATTGTGATTACTAACATATTTGCAACTAGATGGCGCTGTATGTTATTAGAAGGCGGCAGGGTTTTGTTCTCGTATCTAGGTATGGAACTCTACACTACGCATACATACGTATACCTTAACAAGTTTTTAATATATTTATAATTTTAAAAACCGTCTTTTGTATAGCCATGTTTGTGTCAGCGGATATAGGTACACGGATTCAAGAAGTAAAAGGAGCTTATTAAAATTACTGGCTGGATCTTTGCAATAATGGTACTGCTGTTACCGATCGATGATAATGTCATGGTGCGGACGTTTGTCGAATGCTGATACTCTGGTAGATATGTCGCAATCCGACTAGCAGCGAATGAATTATTGACTCACAATATATATTAACATAAATAATAAATAAATAAATGGTTAAATCATATTTAAAAGAAGACCTTTATCTTTTGTTTGATCAAATTGAATTCAAAACCAACTGGTCCAAATTACCTGAATCCCGATTTAATTTAATCCGCTAACTTTACCTGTCTCTGTAATCCGTTTTAGAAATCTCACTTCCGAAACAAACAAGTTCATTTATTATCTTCGCAACCCCCTCTCTACTCTTGTATTATGTTCCATTAATTTTGTAGCACATTTTCGAAGTTTCTGCAGTAATGTGTTTCTGATTTAGAACTTACTTATAAGACTGTTATTTATTAAAATTGTAAAGTCAACGTCTACTGTTTTTGCTAATCTTTTACATAACATAACATACATTCACGCCTTTTTTCCCGAAGGGGTAGGCAGAGGAGTACCCAGGACGCAGTCCCATAGTAGATACACCCACATTTCGCCAGTATGTTATTAGTCCCATGTAATAGGGGGCGAGCCTATTGCCATCTACCGGGCACAGTTCCAGACTCCAGGCAGTTATTGATATATTTCCTAATAGAAAAATTCAATATTTAACATTTTGCCTGACCTGGGGATCGAACCCGGGACCTCTTGATTGGCAGTCGAGCATGCGCCCACTACGCCACCGAGGCAGTCTTTTATTACAAAAAAACACCCCACACATTTTATTTTATCATTAACCTACCCACCTATGGGTTGACTCTCGTCGTACTGAACAAAAGTATCTCAAGTCCTTATAGTCATAAACATTTATGCTACTAAGTGCCTGGCCATACCACGAGCCTAGCGCGGAGCCACGGCGGGCGCGAAGGGAATAAGTTTAGAATCCAAGGAAGCTGGGCCCAGAAAACCTAATACTGTCTTTCATATATTGCTGGGTAGAGAATATTATTCACAATAATATTTTCAAACATATTTTACTATCGCCGTTTCATTTAAAATTTTATTTGAATAAAGTGAGGTTAAGTACTAAGTATTTTAATTTAAATTGTTCTAATTTTAGTACAGGATTTGCTTATTTCATTATAATTAATGGCAATACTAAAAATATTATATATAAACATTTGAAAATCTTATTATTAGGCATATCAAATAAAATTAAAATTATATTGTGAGGTCGACGTGGCCCATAAAGTATAAAGCAATAACTCCTTTCTGTAGTTATATTAAATCAATATGAAACCATCATACATACATAAACCATTGCTGTCACCTCAGATCATACAAACAAGGGCTGTCACTATGCGTATGTGTCCATACATCCATAGTGACAACGACGGGCTTTATCGACCCAGCGAACTGGTATTGTTCAAAAGTTTCTATCCGCTCGTTGTGGCCATCGCGCCAGGCTTGCAGTATGACCATGCACTAAGTAGTTACGTATCAGGGGAAGGCGCCGCGACGTCGGGGCTCCTGTGACGTCACAATCAATACATAATAAATATATCATCTTTTAGTCAAATAATAATTTTCTTGTGGGTTCCCTTCTAAGAATTTTTCAAGAACTTCTGTTGGAAGGGAAACAAACAAATTAGTACAAAGTTTTTGTTATCTCACACCCTTCTGTGTACTTAGTGTAATTTTAATGCAAAGTTCATCACATTTGCGAGTACGTAGGGAAGATTATTAGAAGGGGTTGCTTCGTGACACGTCTTTGATGTGACATGGTCCTAACAAAACGCGACTATTTTACCGTTACGAATCCGTGATACAATAATATAGATACCGATGATGTTGAACAAAATATCTTCCTATTATTATAATCTCTTATTTTAAATTATCCAAAATAACCATATGTAACATTTAACTTTTAAAACACTGTTCTGACTACTAATTTGCGCCCGTGGTCGAGTTGATTCGCACAAAATAATAAAAATGAATAGTAATATCACCGCATGGTCGAGTTGAACTCTGAATAGGTGCCAAGAAAATCAGGTTAGGTGGGGTTTCTCAAGCGACGACAAATGTGATCGTGGGGCTGTCCAGTCAGTGGCTCACCTACTGCAGTGTCCTATCTGCCCCACGATAGCTAAAATGACGGACTTTCTCGAAGCAAACCAAAACGCCGTAGACCTAGCAAAATACTGGACCAAAAGTAGCCATTTTGACTCGAAAAGAAGAAGAACAATGCCCTAAGGCTCACGTCGATCACATAACACCGCGGACAATTCAACCTATAGAGGCGGCTTTAATAACTTTTCGTATGAAAATCATCAAATATGTGTCGGTGTGTGGAGGGGGGAGTTAAGCTAGTTTTATTGGACCCTTTGACTTCAAACATGTCATAGTTCATGTAAATTCATGCACATGAAAAATGGCAGGGCCGGCTGTTATTCAGTATGAAAGTATACCTCCCAGTAGCGTCGTCTTTATGTGGAGTTGTTTGTGGACAACACCTGCTCCTGGACACTATACCTATAAGTGGGAACTCCCCTCCTGTTTGGATATAAACTACAATTATGGAACATCATGTCTTTCATCATGTTTCCAATAAAGTTATCAAAAGCTTTCACAAGATTTCTCGAACCTGCTTTTGAAAGCATAGCTTTGATGCAGCGATATTACCTAGATCACTAATGAAAAGTCCTCAGCAAAGCTTCAGTCTTATTGGTTGCGTCACGGTTTAATGGCGCTCGGCAAAAGTGGAAGGGGCTTTGTGCAGGTGTATGGTCTAAAAAGTCCTAACAGATCCAAAAATCGATTTCTGCGCATTCAAGGTCAGCGCCATTAAATCGTTACGCGACTTGTATCTAGATTATAAATACGAGTACAGCTGAAGATAACATAACATACATTCACGCCTTTTTCCCGAAGGAGTAGGCAGAGGTGTACCCAGGACTCAGTCCCATAGTAGATACACCCACATTTCGCCAGTATGTTATTGGTCCCATGTAATAGAGGGCGAGCCTATTGCCATCTACCGGGCACAGTTCCAGACTCCGGGCAGTTATTGAGATAATTTCAAATGGAAAAATCCAATATTTAACACTTTGCCTGACCTGGGGATCGAACCCGGGACCTCGGCTTCGGCAGTCGAGCATGCGCCCTCTACGCCACCGAGGCAGTCAGTCGAGGGAGCTGAAGATAGCTGAAGATTATTTATATAACAAAGAAAAAAGTGGCAAGATAAACCTTTGCTTAATACTCTGCATTATTTTACAAAAAACGCATATTCTCGCCCAAGGTGTGGCTAAATGGGCACCCAACGTGAGGCTCTATAGGCACTCAGTGTAAACGCTAGTTCAATTCTAAAGCTCGTTTAAAAATAGGTGTATAGGCTGTGTATTGTAAACCTGTAGTTCTGCAAATGAATGGTCCATTCCCGTTGTTATACCGAGGGAAGTTTCAACGATACCTAGGGCTTCTGACAGAAATCTGATCTATCTAGGTCTCATAGATGTACTATTAGTGTTTTATTTCACTAGATACGATTATGACCTGTGAGTGGAGATAAAATAGTATTTAGTACTTAATTTTGTAACTGTACCTAAGTTATAAAGTGTTCATAGTGTGTCGGTTAAGTGTCTATAAATGATTTTTTAAAATTCATATTGACAGGATTTACACCAATATTGCCTTCTATTGACACAGTACTGACACTCACTTAAATATTATAGAATCGAGCCCCTGATGTGTCTTTTGACCCTTAAGGCTTTTTGTATTAAAGCATATTGAGATTCAGTTCAGAGTCGGCATGTGATCGCAACTGCGGCCGTCGTTGATGTATGAAATTGGCAATTTGTACTCAAATCTTAGATTCCCTGAGGATGAAACTAAATTATGGCGGGCTTACACTAGACAGCGTAGCCTTTTGTGGGCTTTTAGAGTTCGCACTATAGTGAAAGTTGCCCCAATTCATGAGTACAATGAGCCTCTCTGAATGTGTCATTGATGATTACTAACCTCACCCTGTGTAATCTCATTGATCTACAATAGACTTAAGAATAGATTAGAATTCCTTTACTTGACATACAACGTGTTTCAAAAGGGTGTAGTAAAAACAAATATTGCGAAATTTACAATAAAACGACTTTCCATACAAATTTTCCGATCAAAAAAAGGGTGTAGGTACATTTCAATGCCGGTTAAATTACCTGCAATCCAGCTCTGGTTTAGATTGCTGGACTCGAATGCTAGAGGAAATTAATTTAATCATCGAAATCGTGACGCTCCGAGACTATGGCTCTTAAGAAACGAACCCGGAATAATGTGAATGTGGCTAGAGTGTCGTGAAACACAGCTAACAGAGAGACATTAAATACACGATTCTCGTCACGTGGGCAGCAAACAAAACAGCTCCCGTGCGATGTTTGCCGACGGAATTGGTGACCTCGTACGCAGTGCGTGACCTGCGCCATGCTCCGACAACTCCCCAAAACTTAATAACACGAGTTTTGGGTGGTTTTGCATTATTACTGGTTATAGGTTTATCCTCCCTCAATCCCCTCTCCATGTTCTTTAAAAATACTTGTAATGTAAATAATTTTTGTGTATGTAAATTTATTTTTATTAATTTAAAATTGTCAACAAATATATATCTAACTGAACTCGCGAAAAATCAAATGTTCCGTACATTTTGCTAATTCAGTTTCCACACATTGGCCATGTTTGCACTCGTTGGGTCTATGCAGTGATGTGAGTGTGAGTGAGTGAGTGACGTTATTTATATAGGTATACCAATTTCAGACTGTCAGACCCTTCAAGAGAATTTCGACTGATTGTATTATGAAAACAAGACATAATAACGTTTTACTAATGAAACGCATAATAATTATTGTCATAATTACTTTGGCTTAATAACATTCAGCATAAGATGATGGCATAAATATTTTGCCATAATGTGTCATAAATACTATTAACAAACTAGTAAGGAAGAATAATTTTATAAATCATAGAATTATAAACGCATAATGATATTTACACAGAATTTTCTTTGTCATAAAAGCCCATAAATATTGGCTCGCATAAACTTTTAAGTCTTAATTTTACTAACCTAGCCAACTGATTCGGATTCGCAATATACTTTTATGCCACATAATTATTATACGAATTATAAGTATGCCTTAAAATAATATGGGACAATCAATTATGGCTAAAGATGTTAGACCAATTACTTCTTATTACTTATGCTAAACTTTCTATGATGCTACAGTATTATTATGCCAAAGTACCTATTGACAAAGTATGTTGCCATAATATGCCTGAAAAAGTTATGCCAAACGGAGGAAAGCCTATAATAACAATATGGCCTATTCCGGTCCGATCCCATGAGTCATGATGAAATATCTTGGGAATAATTTACAGGTACTATATTTAAAAAAAAATATTCCAGCCTGATCTCGCCACTAATACTGCATTAAAATTTATAACGGTTTATCATTCCATAGGCACGATTTGCACTCTCTATGCCCATACAAGGACATCTTATTACAGCCGATATAGACTACTTGAAGTTGGGCACAGCAAACTACAGTCTTCAACGTACACACATACGGTACCGCTAAGTATAGCAGTCGCGACTGCTTCAGGCGGTCGGCAGCTCGGTTAAATTTGACTGTACGAGCAGTCCGTGTATGTTGATCACTGGTTGACTGCTCGAGTTGTCCGCGTCTGGCCAGCCTATCTTGACAAGACTTCTGCTTTAATATTCTCAATTATTACCCTAGAGCTCTCGTAAATTATGAGATGTGAGGTGCTAACTATTGATGATTGACATAATAGTTACGCAGATTATGCGGCATAATGTATCAGGCATATTTTAGAATAGTTTGATAAATAGCCAAATTGATAGTAGATATAAAAAATATTTTCTTGAAAACGTTATAATTTTTACCATTATATTGCGGTAACCGAACTCCAACTCGAAACATAATTCTTGTCAAAAACAGGTCGGAAACGTCGGAACTGTCGGAGATTTCTCGATGGGACTTCACTAATCTTTAACACGTTGATTTAATTAAAAGTTGACCGACTCATTAAGTTGGTCCCGAGAGATGATGACGGAAAAACTTCGGCCTTCGCGGAAACTCCTAATCTACTTAGAACGATTTCGTGGGCTATGTTCCGACAGGTATCCGAGCGAACTTTAACATTATTTTGCGAAATTTAAAAGTTTTAAGCTGTATTTTAAACGTATTAAAACAATGAGGCCCTCAGTTTATGAGATACATTTCTACCACACTGCTGGCTATGAATTAACTAATTTAAATTTTAAACATTTACGCTAAAATAAGATACCAACATATTTTTGTTGTAAAAAGAAATGGCGCACTTCTGTTGAAAATCTTGTTGAAAATGACGCCTTTCATAGTGCGCTTCGGTCAAATTACCTCAAGAAGAAGATAGTTTTGTCAAATCAGAGTGCAGTTGATATCCAAAACTTTATATGTGTATCTTTATATTGTGTCTTTATATATATTAAATCATTGATTTAAAAGTATTTTTGTATGATGATGCGAAAATGCGCACCCGAAGTAGAATAACTATTGATAAAGGTTTCCAGAATGATCGAGTAAAATATCTAAACTCCAATGTACAAATGAATTATACCTATGGAAATGTATAGAAGCCTGCAAATCTCTCGAAACGCCGAAAGCTAAACGAATCTTGTTTCGCAAACCAAGATAACTTTAACGCTTCTATTTATTTAATAGTGCTACATTTATATTTTCATTGAGCTAAGTGCCGAGACAAAATGTTTCACACAATTTCTCTTTCGTATTATTGTATATACCTACTGAGTATTCAGCACAAAAATCGACAATAACCCACATAATGCTGACACAAAAAATTTTAGACAATTATGCTTCATTCAATGAGTGTACACACACACACACCCCCTCGCACACATACGCGCTCAACATATACTCCAGAGCATCTTTATATATCCAGATATTTTTTTATAATTCTTACATTTTTATATAGCCGCGCACCATACCTATCTATCGACGTATTTAAAAAAGAAATCGGATAATAACGGCTCTATTTTCGTTCTTATTTTGTGACTGGTGTCGACCAAATCCACACTCTAGGCTTCTTGTGCACGGCAGTATCAGTACTTATTCAGGAATTATTTAAATTTTCTCGCGTCAACCTCTAGTGACGCCTCAGACGAGAATGTGCCAGAATAAGAGTAGGAAGTTGCCCATTTTCATATGAAGATTACCGCGATATCTCAAATAAAAGTAAAAAATATTAAAGAAATAAATATGTGAAACTTGAACTTCAGGGAGAAAAATTACCATGAGCTAATAGAATATTTGAAGTTTTTATAAGATTTATTTGCAGCGTATGAATGTTTCTAATACAGGCCTCTATTTGATAGGTCGTGGACCTCTCTTTTTACATTGAGACAGTAATAGTGAGGAGTAGGCTCGCAGTAGAGGACAAACATGATCTTATTGCATCTCCGATGTCTCGCCAACTTCGTCCGACTTTCATCCAAGTTTAACTTAGTAAAAGACTATTGAAGAATATTGAAGGCAAAGATGCCCGAGGACTAGATTTTCAATAGTAGTAGATCTTGCTTAGTAAATTTTAAAAGGTTTTTCAAGTGTAAATGATATTGTTTACACAAAGATGTACTAGGATCTCATAACAGCGACAGAGTATTAAAACAGCTGTCATTATAATTTAGGCAGACTGTGGAAGCCCCTCCAGCCTACGTCGTTTGATAGCAAAATTAATATAATAACACATACGAGAGTGTATAATAAACAGGTAATAACCGAACCAGCTGACAGAGTAATCATCAGTTCCCTTGATCCCAAGTAATTGATATGCCAATTAAATCTTCCCGTGTTTATGTAGATTATCTCAACACACAGATGCCGAAATTAATACGTCGCTGTAAACGTTGAAAACGGAGGCGCACGAAGGCGATTTTCTGGCATATAATATTCTGTATGTTGAGGTAATACGCATTTCGACATTCGTATCTTGAAAAGCTATGCTTTATACTTACTACCTTACTTTTTATCTACGCCTAGTACATACCTATTTTATAACTGCGGCAAATATTATTTTGTATTATTCGTTTAAAAAGTAAACATGCATTTAATAAAGAGCCTCTCTTAATGGAAATAAATTTACTAACCATATCATTGGATCAGTAAATTAATTAATTGAGCTGATGCGATGTGCCATACTCATATCTTTTCATTAAATACGGATTTCGATATTGATTCAGCAGGACGTCGTTAAATCTCCGCTAATTTGATAATGAACTATTGAGCGATCATGGATACGTTATTATCCATTTAATCGGGAGTTTTCATTTAAAATAGTATTCGATTATTATGTTTTCCGCCGTAGAATTACCGGCTTTAGAATATTGCTCCACCCTCTCTACCTGTGGTTGCAGCAGCGTCCTTTGCAAAAAACCATCGAACTGCGCTCGGCTACCCGTCTGCCAAGCGTGTTGAGTATTGGCAAAACCCCCCTTTATGAGGGAGGCCTATGTTCACTCGTGGATTACCAACGGCTGAGATGATGATGATGTTTTAATCACATTGTCTAATGTACCGGTACGATATAGGGCCGTTCACGAGCTTTTAAATATTCTTTGTGTTGAAGTGTATGAGTCGATGCTTACTAAACTGTTTCCTAAGCTGCGCGTGCCGTGCATGACGCGTTACTTCTCTGTCAACAATTCTTATGAGAACAGTGTTAATACGTTATAATGGGCAAGGTTTACTGACTGGTCAAATCCTTTCATATAACAGTCATGTATGTAAAGGTACAGTGGGCAAACATCTGTAAATGTACCTAATACCTACAATGGCAGACTGACACGACCCGTCAAAAACATAAATTTAAATAAATGCTAGTGTCGGCATACCTACCTATCATCGAAAAATATTGAAATGTCGACATATTAAATAAAATATTTGCATTTGGTCATCGATATTGGTCAATGAATGCTAATTGGCCTAAGATAAACTGTAACTCCTTTATTTTCATAATATTATGTTCACTTTAAGGTGTAAAATAAAGTATTTGTCTATCTATCTATCGGCCCTCGCTTTTTATAAATACCTAGCCCCTTTCTAACTAGGTAGCATAGGTAGGAATATTATTCGCACGCCAAAAATATCCCTTTGTATTAAGTAGTCGGTTCAGTAGTTTTGGTGATAGAAGATGACAACCACTGGATTGACCTGGGTGTCGCTAGAAATTGGATGACGAACAAATGAGGCTTGCAAATAGGCAAAATGAACTTCCCTCGGCCATTTGATCCCCAGAAGCCGCCGGGAAGAACGTGAACCGGATTCGGGTGCGCGTGGCGGCACCGGCGAATCGGCATGGCGTGTGGGTGTGCCACACATTTATGAAATACGGAAAATACAGGCACTCGTATTCACAGCTAAAGTTCAACAGCGGCGGAGCACAAGAAGCCTACTCGACCATAGTCTAACCGAGCCAGGGAGCTCGCATTTCCGCAGAAAGAATAATTTTCGTGAAAAGATGGCGAGAGCGCGTTGGCGCACCGTAGAAGTTTGTTAAGTAGAGAGCGCTTCGAGTCGCCGCCTGTGTCCAGTCGTCGCTCTTCGTCGCGTGGTTGAGCAATCCGTTTCCGTTGTGAATTTTGGAGTCATATAGCGTGAGAGACTGAAATAGCGCGCTAGCCCAAGCAATAATAGGAAGGATGGGACAGTTAAAGTTAGCAAGCGAGCCTTAACAAGCACTAAACACAAACTTTCGCATTTATAGTACAAAGTGGGATCCACTGACTTAATTATGCCGTTAACCGTCATACAATGTATGTGGAAGTTGTCCCACATAAAAAAATGTATTGTATGTCTACCAACCGCTAATATAACGGGACTTGTCTTTTCCTATTTAAAAAAAAATAGGTTGGTAGGTCTGCTAGAAGAATATTCTGTTATTGATGATCAGTGAGTGTATAAATGAGGGAATCAGAGAACTTCAGCTAGCAATTATTCGTAAACAGTAACATATTAACATGAAGTAATTTATGTTTATGAATATATATTATTATAGCTATGGTATGTTCTCATTGTCACAAAAAATCAGGCTTCTAGCTTTTCTTAAACGATGTTACAGAGGAGTCGAAAATCTCGAAAGGTAAAATAAACTGTTAAGGCATACGTATGTATGCATAGTGTAGGGTTCCATACTTAGATACCTGAACAAAACGCTACCTATCCCGAAAAACAATCCGCCCACAGAACATACAGCGCCATCTATTAATTCCTTGCGCAAAGTATGGAAATATGCAGTGAAATGGTCAAATAACTGATTCCGTTACATAGCAGTATGATTTTTATGCAGCCACAAGGGACCGCAGATCTTTGTGGTTAATATAAATTTCAACTTGATATCTCCACGCGTTCCCTGCACATGGTGACAGTTTGACAGACAGACAGACGGACAACAAAGTGTTCCTGTAAGGGTTCCTTTTTTTCCTTTTGAGGTACGGAACCCTAAAAATGCCGCGAGTTGCTTCGAAAAAAGGATATTTATTATAAAGTAAGGTTCGACTTGGCGTGTGGATTGCTGTGCACCTTGATAAAATTGAGTAACATATATCAAATTACCATAATCGCACATTCTTAGATAGGGTATCGGGTCCTACCGTCCCAAGGACCCAAGCTAATGTCACCTGCTCGTGATGGCTAATGACGTAACAAGGCTCTGGCAAACTCTGAAAATGGTATTATTAATTATTTGATGGACCTTCCTATTCTTTTCTACCGCATAAGTGCAAACTGTGGAATGATCTCCCTGCGGTGGTCTTCCCGTTGAGCTACAACATGGGGCTCTTCAAAAGGAGACTAAGAAAAATGTAACCGTCCTGGCACCACAGTTATATAACTGTCAATGTATGCACGCACTACCTAAATTACGCCCTAACTTGACTCTTCAGCCACGAGCACAAATCAATTCAATCAATGATAGACATCCATAGCTGAAATATTATAGATGATAAAAATGATGACACTTAGAACACACGATATTACCTGTATCCTTAAAAGCGATTCAACGTCATTGCCTGTATCATGTATTTTTTCGAATCAAACAGATGTGGCAGAACGTAACTGTCCCGGCAGTTAAACCTTTATTTCAGATGCATTTGGCATCGTGCCTGGGACTCACTCGTATCCCTGCAAGCTTAACTGTGCACCGGAGTACAGAGATGAAAGTCCTATCGAACTCTTCTAATCTCTGCGTGACTGATAGTTTATAAGATTATCTGAAACTCGTATAATCTGAAATATAAAAAATTTACTACAGAAAATCTTTAAAAAAGGCATACTAGGTAAGACAGTATACATAAAAGTCAATAGTCATCCAAAAGTGATCTTGGCAACACATAGGTAGGACTGGGTAGGACTTACACATAGTCGGGAGTTAGCAATTTAGTGCCAATGAATTATATCAACCAGTCGTGCGCAGCTCCCCCCCCCTTCTTGTAGTCAGGACAGGTATACAGGACACACAAGATTATAGACTACTAATAACCCGTATATTGGTGACCATAAATATTACCATCTAGCTTGTTATTATTATTGTTTAAGTTGTGATACTGTATTGTAGTAGTATTTTGACGTGATGCCGCGAGACCCGTGGCTATGCGAGTTGGCCCCTGTACTGGTAGTATATTCGGATTTTTGCAGAATTATGACCGCGTTTGAAGAACAAACTGCTGGCAAATTGTGTTACGCTCTCGTATATACTAATGGATTGTTTGTTTGTTCGCAGGTATGTACTCGCTGGCGTCGTAAGTTGATAACGAAGATTTAACTCTCCAAGTTGCAAGGGAAATAATGATTTCACTCCATTTCACGGCGTCGATAAGTAATTGACCGAGCGAGCGCGTAACGTCTCTGATTCTACTTGGGAAGATATGTTCTCGTATGTGCGGCTGCTCTCTTCCACAGGTCGCATTTCTCGACCGACGCTCGTAAAACTTTATGAGCAGATTCTTTATATATTTTATTTTTTATTTTTTTATGACAGTGAGTGACATGACGAGCAAATCAGGTGCCTGATGGCATCATGATTGCCCTTATCAGACACAGTGCCACCCAGTGTTTTAAAGTTCAAAATTCGGCGCGGCACTGCACTGCGCCTGTCGCCAAATGTTGAATCTCGTCATCATCTAATTTCGCTGGTAACATTGCTCTTCAGACCGGAACACAGTAATGTTTGCGCATTACTGCTTGGCGCATGAATAACTGGCAAAGGTGTGGTACTTCCCTAGGCGGCCCCCTGCAAAAGAGGCCTACCACCACAAAACTAAAGTATAGATGACGAATTGCGAATGTGACCATTTGTGCTGCGACGTAATAACGCGAATGTGACATTTTGCGAAAATTAAGTGTGACGTTTTGTAAATCTGAACGTATACGCCTAAACCTATATTAGAGGTAGATTATTTTGTCGATTCGTATTTCCTCACTCACACGCACACCGGGAGCGCACGGTCGCTGGTGTGCGTGAGTCCGAAGTTGTCGATGGCCAGTTCGGCTATTTAACTATTTTGTTTAATGTGATATTTTATTCTCGGGAAATTAAAATAAAAGTTAGAAAAAAAATTGCCAAAATTTTTAAATATTGGAATTTTATTTTCAGGAAATGGATGGATTTTGAACTAAAGTTTATTTCTGTGGTTTAAATTTTATGTGTTAAATACACGTTGTAAGTAGCCGAAATCAAAAGCAATTATTTACCTATTTTGTCTAAAATGTGCGAAGTTAAATATTTTTTACTCAGATTTTTTTTATAAAAGTGGTAAAAAGTGATGCATATACATTGTATAGAGGACTTTC
This sequence comes from Hemistola chrysoprasaria, assembly GCA_947063395.1. NCBI lineage: Eukaryota > Metazoa > Arthropoda > Insecta > Lepidoptera > Geometridae > Hemistola > Hemistola chrysoprasaria. The sequence continues at coordinate 2,084,152 of OX346709.1, read as the reverse complement.
ACAACAATGCATTATATTTTTTTCACACTGGTAAGACGTTAAAACTATTCAAAAATATGTATTATTCTAAACCTAAGCAAAATTTATAAAACAGTCGCTGGTTTGAGATCGAAAGATCAAATTTAAATTGTAAAAATAAAAAAGTAACTTGTTCATTAGATCAAAATTGAAATGATGATGATATTATGCATTAAAAGTTATAAAAATACTGTATTAACTGTAAAATCAAATAACCAGCAAAATTTCGTAAACGTGCTCTTAATTCGGTAGTTGACACATTATTTTTACCAGCAAACTTACTTTTAAATATATGTATTCCTAGAAACTATGTGGGTACCTGGTAATTATAGACAATGCATGATAACTTCCACAATACAGATTTTCAATAAAATCCAAATACTTGAAAGCGTGTAACAAATGGCGGCATTTCCTTAGATAAGAATCCTCTGCAGATACTCTTATAGATAACTTTGGTATGTATGAAACCATCACTCAAAATACAATTAGCTGATTCAAGATGGCGCTTCACCTGATTGCATCTAAATATCCTCAAGAAGCGGCCTATTGTCCAGAATGAATAAAATATGACCGTGACTATACATCTCCGCGTCGAATATACCAGCTGCCAAATGCCAAGTAATATCAAGTTTATTGTTTATATAGGAAAGTCTTAAAGAGAGATGAAGCTATTCAAAGAACTGGTTGTTTTGTACATTAAATGTCACATATTAACAATATCTGCAATGCATGAGTAGGTACCTACCGACCTTTGACTCTTAAAGAATCTTCGGATTCAATACAAAAAGAAATATATACGATAATTTTGTACTAAGCAGTTCCAACATTTTCTATGTTTTGATATATATTATATATTTCAAGACCAGTCACGTCCGCCTGTCAAGTACTCTTATAATCGAATTCGTCTGATATATGCGTTTTGTAGAATCGGAACGGACTAATGACTAAACAATCAATTTCCGATCGCCCTACGTTCAAACAATGTCGTGTGTCAGCACGCTCTATTAAGTTCATTAACTGATGCTATTTGATACCATTGAGGTGAATCTTAAGACCTCGTTAGTACGCTGGCTTGAAGTCACTGCAAACAGAAAAGAAACTTCCGTTTTCATGGCGATTAATTGAAAAACTTCGCCAGATTTTGAAAACTCGATAAAATGCTCAGAAACTCAGAACCCCCTTGCATACCCCTTGCATGCTGGGGAGAAATGGTGTTTGCTTGGTGGTTGATAATTTTTGCCATGTGTTACGGTGTAACATTACACAAAGCTACTAGGATTACAGAAGCGCAACAGAGCTTGTTTGAAACGGCCTAGTCGTCAGAGGTTGGCATGACTCGGCACGGATTTTGCCGCTGAATGCTGCCACGCAAGCTCCTTTGTCCATCGAATGCGGAAAATGTGTAGCTGTTTTTTGTACCTTTTTGAAGCTTTGTCCATTTTATTTTAGGATACGCGAGGTGTGTGGCGATTGGCTCACAGGTTATTCAATGTTGATAATGTGTTACAATGTTTCTGTCCTTTGAAGTCAATGCTTTCGAAAGCTTTCTGTAATTTTTAGGGTTCCGTACCTCAAAAGGAATAAATTAAAAGCAAAAAAACATTTTTAAAAAAGCTTTTACCTACTCCACCATCTTGGATGGTCCGCCATATTGGATTTAGAATGACGCCAAATTATTTTTCGAGCTACTCTCAACAAGCCCTTTCATTTCATATCCATATTGTAGAAATGCATTAAAAATAACTATTCCGCCATCTTGGATGGTCCGCCATATTGGATTTAGAATGATGTCATGTGTGACACGTTTAGTTTGGATGACAATGCACGATATGGTGTGCCATATCGTGCATTGTCATCCAAACTAAACGTGTATACAAAATTTCAGCTCAATCGGTTGAAGATATCTAGTTCAAAATTGAGTTCAAAGATTTCACCCGAACAAACATACTTACATACATTGCAAGTTAAATAAAAGCTTTTAAAAAGGAACCCTTATAGGATCACTTTGTTGTCCGTCTCTCTGTCTGAGAGTCTGTCCGTCTGTCAAGACACTTTTTCATGGGAAAAGTATCAATTTGAAATATCAAATACTCAGGTCTGCGGTCCTCTGTGGTTGTAAAAAAAATCGTAGTACTAAGTAAACGCAATCAAAAGTTATGGCCATTTTACTGCATGTTTCCATTCTTTGCGCGTATGAAATGCTAATCAAATTTTGTCAGAAACATTAAAAATATTGTGGCGCAGGCGAGCGAGGCATTGGTGTACGAGCTGTAGAGCTAGGTTCGTATCTCAGTATGTGACTTTTTGGATTTTACTTTATACATTTTTTGGTTTGATTTTATTTTATGTTATTTTTAAAACGATTTTATTTATAGAAAATATCCCAAAACCGTAAAATTTTAAATATAAATGTTGATTACTAACATGTTTGCTGTAGTTTGCAACTAGATGGCGCTGTATGTTCTTAAAGAAGTTGGTAAACCTACAGTACGCATTCATAATATGTATGCCTTAACAATTTATTTTTATAAAAAGAGAAATCACGTCGTTTTACTTGCGTAAAAGCTGGTCATACATAGAAGTATATAAAAGAAATAAAACTGCTCTCACTCGAGGGAGAGGGGGTGCGAATGTTCACAGTTTTCAGAAAAGTATCAGACGTTGTAATTTCACGGTGGATAATTCGAGAAGAGCGAGTATATTATTATACGGTCGTGAAAAATACAGGGTGACGTAAGATTTGTATCGTTGAAAATGTTTTACTTTATTACAAACCTATTATTACATCGACTGTCGAAATTTTGATTTTGATACTTGGTTTGGTTTGCATAAAAGCCAAAAGCTCATCCTTTTTACCCGACTGCGAAGAAGGAGAGTTATTTATACCGGTCCTGTTAGACTGGTAGTCATAACAAGTGTGTAAGCAATTTGCGATATCAGCAAGACAAGCCACAAGCGTAAATTATTGAATTACCGTTACAAGGTCATTTTTATTAAAAGTAGAAACATACATACATTCACGCCTTTTTCCCGAAGGGGTAGGCAGAGGTGCACCCAGGACTCAGTCCCATAGCAGATACACCCACATTTCGCCAGTATGTTATTGGTCCCATGTAATATGGGGCGAGCCTATTGCCATCTACCGGGCACAGTTCCAGACTCCAGGCAGTTATTGAGATAATTCCTAATAGAAAAATCCAATATTTAACACAGCCTGACCTGGGGATCGAACCCGGGACCTCTTGATTGGCAGTCGAGCATGCACCCTCTACGCCACCGAGGCAGTCTTAAAAGTAGGTTTTAACGTAACTTTGGATATAACCCAAAGTTACTTTTGACAGCAGTTTTGGCACAATTTTACTGCTGTAGCTTCGCGATTGCAAGTCCGCAATATCCTGGCGGAGTGCAATACTTAATTTAAATACTGTTTTGGAGTTAGGCTATCAGGGCACCAATAATATTGAGGAATTATTAAAATGTATATGCATAATAGTGTATCTACCAGTATTTCCCGTTTGCCGGCTACAATGGCCGGATGTCGTCTGAGATGCCGGAATGGAGTTGGAACCGGACGCCGCGCCGCAGTTCTATGTGTGCGCTTCCTTTTGGAATGAGATCATTTTCTCCCTTAATAATATAAATAATAATAATATATTATTATGATGTAAGATGGTAGCTGATCTTGCTGCAAAGTAAGCATTTTACTTCCTAAGACTTTAAATATAGATTATTTTATCACAATTAAATTTTAGGCCAATAATAATTTTTTGAAGATCATTATTTTTTCTTGGGTGTTATTTGTAGTGTTATTGTTACTTACGCCCATCATTTATCATCATATTAATGACAAATATTTCAAGCACCACATATTATAATCATAATAACTTGTTGCGGCGCAGAGACTAGAGACTCAAACTAAGCCCAAACTCAATATTAATATGGGAAGGAATATTTCAACCACGAGCGGGACTGAACGCGGGTTCAAGTCCCGACCTTCCACACCAATCCGCGTGGCGGCACTCTACCAATTGAGCTACCGTGGAGGAGGCAACAGCGAAACCTAACTATCCCTCCTACTACCGTCTATAGGAGCGTGTGTGTTATCGATAAGTATACGTTACACTTCGCATTCCACGGTAGCTCAATTGGTAGAGTGCCATACTGCGTGGTGACCGCTTAGTCTATAAAAATATAAAATAAAAAACCGACTAAAATAATGATATGAAAAATAACACAAAATTGAAACTATATTTTTTCAGCAAGCTTACTCTTAATTATCTGTGCACGATAGTTGTCATTGAGATGTCAGTATGCACTTCTCATTAAGCCTGACGTAATCCCCGTCAGGCCGGAGCGGCTTCTATTTTCCGCAAGATTACCGGCCGTTTCCGGAGAGCCGGCTGGCGTACCCCGGACGCTTAGGCGGGGAGTTACGGGATGTTTCTGTCATGAGAAAAATATTTGTCGATAAATTAAGACTTTTTCAAAAGTACTAACTCTAGTGTTTGAGTATTAAATGGTATAGTAGTAAATAACGTTGGATGAGTAAATTTGCAAATTGCAAACAAAAAAAAGTTTATGCCTTCGTATAGGGCGGCGCCGATGACGCGCCAACGCGACGGTTTTGGCTCTCTTAGGGTACAAAGTCGTTTGCTTATATTCTTGCCGGCTGGAAGGGCTCGGCATAAATACAGGGCATGAAGTACGCATACGAGACACACCTTTTGTCTCAGAATGAGGACTGCTGATGAAAGTTAAAATAATCCGGCTCTGATCACATGACATAATAAGGTTTAGGTCAATTGCGTCATGGGGCTCTTCAAAAGGAGAGTGAATAGAGTCTTGAAGGGTCGACAACATACTGGCAATAACCCCCGGTGTTACAGGTATCCTTAGGCGGCGGTAACCGCTCACCATCAGGCGGCCCGTTTGCTTGTTTACCACCTATGGCATAAAAAAAAGAACTGGACAATGAGTGACCTCTACTTTGTTTGACTATTTCCCCCGGTGCTTCCAGTCTATAGCATCGCAGGCCGGGGCGGATGTTGCCCGGTTCCGGCTGCCTGTGACAGTAAGTGCAGCGTCTGATTTAACGTCTTCAGACTGCGTACGCTCTTAGGCGTTTCCCACTTTGTCTTCTCCAAGCTTTCTGTAGGAAATAATAAACTTGAAACGGCTACTGAGCTGTGAAGGTTTAGTTACGAGAAGTGGAAGTCTCTGAAAGGTACTAGTTATCACGATTTTGGACCTATATTTTGCCGGGAGAAAATACTGGGCATTAATTATGTGATTGGAGTAGAGACAATCGCAGTTTCGCATACTTCAGTATAAATGTTGCGGTAAATGTGATTAAATAAATATTATTAATAATTATTCCATGATTTGGTAACTGTGAATAACACATTGTTAAGTTAACAACAGTAGTAAACTTTTAACAATTATTATTTATTATTCACTACGCTCGTCGGTAAAAGTAGAGAAAGTGAAATAGAGTTACAAAACTGACACAGAGCACCCCGACTCCACGTGGCTTGTGGCTCACACCATAGTTTTTTATAAAGTGCGGGAGCCAGAAGCTCAACGTAGGTTACGCGAAGGCCTGTGGAGCGAAGGGGGGAAGGTGGCGAGGGAAGCGAGCTGACGACCTCCGTAGTGATGCGATGGCAGAGAGTGGCCATGCGACTTTCAGGGGCGACCGCTACTGGTGGGAGCCCATGTAAACCGAATTAAGTTGGTTAGGTCGAATAGTTACAGAAACGACACAAAATACGTTATTTTATTACATTTATCGTTACGGTAATAAGGTAACGTTATTAATAATCATTAACAATAAATGTGATTAATTTCTTACTTTTACCTCGACTCTTGGTAATGTGATTAATTGAAAACTATGAATAATTATTATCGGAATTTTCAACTCAATTAATGACATTTACGTGGCATAAAAACATAACTTTTATTTTAACTTAATTTTTTCCATTCCTTTGACAGTTTTATAACAAAGTACCAGGTCAACATAAGCCACTAGTAAGTAGGTCTTTCCAAGGGTTCCCATTGTGAACAACGTCAATATTGCATCCGAGACGAACAATGGAAGCATTGTTCGCGTGCATTTCGATTATTTGAACAAAGTAGGTATATTATTATGTAGATTGAACAAATAGTTTATATTTTCGTTTGTCTACGCTACATAATGCCTATATTATAGTAGTATATATTTTAATATAACTTAATAATATAAATATTAATATTAATTTATTTTTATTATGTTTAACTAATCTTGTATAATCTTATTAATAATATGAACTGGCCGCTCACAGGATTCAGGTTATGTATTAATTGTTTCGTGCAATTTATCGAAGGTTATGTGAATACATTTATTATAATATGTAAACTTTTTAATAATTTTTAATTTTTTATATATTTATTATTTTTATTAGATATTATGTACATACATACATTCACGCCTTTTTCCCGAAGGGGTAGGCAGAGGTGCACCCGCAGGACTCGGTCCCATAGCAGATACACCCACATTTCGCCAGTATGTTATTGGTCCCATGTAATAGGGGGCGAGCCTATTGCCATCTACCGGGCACAGTTCCAGACTCCAGGCAGTTATTGAGTTAATTCCTAATGGAAAAATCCAATATTTAATACTGCCTGACCTGGGGATCGAACCCGGGACCTCTTGATTGGCAGTCGAGCATGCGCTCTGTACGCCACCGAGGCAGTCAGATATTATGTACCTAATTAAAAGGGTAAACGCCGTGTTCTGTTCACATAAAAACCAGGGCAGCATAACTGAGCAGGAGTACTTACCCATAATTCCCAGAAAAAACACGTCCACCATAATAATACTAATAATATTGAATTCGACGCGCAACAATGCCCCGCGCCTGGCTTTGTCTACGCCCGTTACCTTATTTAGTATGCACTGAATGCATCGATGCCTTCTTTCTATTCAATTTTTATATATATATATTCAATATTATATTTATATTTCTGTTTAATTTATATTTTTATATCTGTAGTGGTAGGCCTCTTTTGCAGGGGGCCGCCAGGGGAAGTTTTTTATTTTTTTATTTTATTTTAGTGAGTGACAAGACGAGCAAATCAGGTGCCTGATGGTAAGCATCATGATTGCCCATATCGCAGACACAGTGCCACCCAGTGTTTTAAAATTCAAAATTCTACGCGGCACTGCACTGCGCCTGTCACCCTGAGAAATGAGTTGTTGAATCTCGTTCTCGCGGATGATATATAAGAAAGGTGTGGTACATCCCCAGGCGCCCCCCTGCAATTGAGACCTAGTGGTAGGTCTCAATTGCAACATATTTCTAGCCTTAAAAAAAAGAAGGAGTGTTACAAACTAGACTTATTACGGTCGGGTCAAAAAAATATTGACTTGTTTGTTAGAACTTTGTTAGAATGACGATGCATGGTAAGCTAAGTGACGTCATTCTAAATCCAATTATGTGTGGACGGCCGAAGATGGCGGCCTAGTTATATTATGTGCACGCCCATAATATGACTAACAAAAAAACGGTTTGCTGAGAAGATTACGACAAAGCTTCTTTTTTTATAGTTTATTTTATAATTTAGGTGTTTCCTATAATTTTATTTTTAAACTGTCGAAGTCTTTCCAAAGTTCAATTATAAAACAGTAATCCAATTCAAACTTCTCGAAACTCCAGTAATTCATAATGCTAAACAATAATTGGCCGTTTCTTCCGAAAGAATATTTACAAGTATTCCGTGTAACTTTGACCCAAGAGAGGGATCTGTCAATTACTCGTCCAAATTAGTTTGGATCTGTTCGCAAGCTAATTGAGAGCTTTTAGGGGTCATATTGGACACAATAGGGTTGTGCGATGAGTATATTTGTATGAGCAAGTAGCTAATGACGTAATTGTGTTACTGCTTAGTTTGAATTTTACAACAACACTAGGCATTTTAGAGGCCCAAATCTTGATTAGGCTTGGTAAGTTGTAAGTAATTGATGTGCAAACTTGTATTATTGTTATTTGTTCATTTAGAATTACCTACATAAAAATATATCAGGGCGTCAGCAGATGCGATTCAAATATTTTCGATTAACATTTCTCCACCCTAGTCGCTAACCTAATAACAGTTAAAGGTGTGTTTAATTACTGTTACTGAACCGACAGATACCGAACCCCTTGTAACTAAGGGAGTTTATTGGCAAGTTATTAATATGACCCTCTTCTACATCCATCATAACTCACATTTTAACTACCTACTGCGTATATTGTACACTAAAGACTTTTTTATAATTAATTAATGTTGTGCTATGGGATTTTTGGTAACAGACTTCATCAAAAATGTATTCAATGATACCAGGCGCCTATAGACCAGAAGAGCTCATTAAGACGATGGTTTACTTTAATGTAAAATGAAGGAAGAAAGTAAAACAAATAAGTAGGGATTTATTGGTGACAATTCTTGGTTTCTACTAGGAGAGCATCAGTGCAGTAGAGCACGCCAAGGGCTTAATGCAAAGGGAGTCTCGAGTCCCTTATTTAGGTGAGGCAGACTATATATAGGTAGAAAAGGATGGACTTATTTCTATCGACACCGTAAAAAGGGATGTCAATCAGGGGGCTCATGGCGTTATTAATCCAAATGGCCGGTTTAAGCCATACCTAGTAACGCAATATAGGTTTTATTTTTCTAGCTAGACGTCAAATTATAGCATGTAAATGCTTTCCAAAAGAAATATGTTACCGAATGTACGATTGTTATATAGTTATACGATTATAGTTAGTCGATTATTTATAGTTTATACGATTTGTTTATATTATGACGATTTACAATATTTGCGAATGTAAATTGATTGGTATATAAACATGTACGTTCATTATTCATGCCAATCCCGAAACATTTTCAGTATCAATATTTTAATGTCCACAATTTATTGTGTTGGTCATTATTGGAAAATGAAAACTGACGGCTATGATTAATTTAATTGATTATTATTCTTAATTTTACGATATTTGCCAAGTGCCTTGGTTAAATTAATTATAAATAATAATTTCTCCTTCAATGCTATTTATTGTGATGCAACCTGGATCTCTTTTTATTCCTCAGCTTCTGGTGTCATCGATGTACAAAAATAATTCAATAAATCAATTTTACTTTTAAACAAGAATGGACGTATTCTGGATTATAATGGCGACCAAATTGCAGGGACAGTTTTAAATGTTTCGCAAGCATCGAATAAAGTGAGGAATAAAAAGTGTCTTCTCAAAGTACCGAGTAATTAGCATTCGCTGAGCCCCCTCTTAATACGGCTCCCTCCCCGAGTCCCGTCCGTCCCTTGCCCACTTGAATTCATCCACAGGAGCTTGGCTATTTAAAAAACTCCTATTCCAGTTAGGTTTGCCATCCGACTTTTTCCTCATTTCGCAGCCGTCGATATTTCGAGCTAGTGATTATTCGCTTTGACTGCATCGTGAGCGAAGCGGCTTATTTTAATTACGGAATGTGATGTGAAGGTTTTATTTATTTTGTATTTTATACTAGTTCGTGTTGCGAATTTGGGAATAATGATATACTAGTTCTACACAAATAACAGATAAAATCGTAATCCTTTTCGATAAAGCATCAAATAAACCAAAAGGTAACCAAAATATTAATATAAGGACCACTGAAGTCGGAAAGGCTTAACATAACCCCACTTGAGTCTATCGATCATCAATGCCAATGACGTGTTCAAATTGTTGACCCACTAAAGGCACATCATTTTAGGCGTTTACTTCTCACATGCCAGGAGAGCATAACGCCTCAGGAAGTGTGCCTTCGGTAAATTGCAACAAAGTGGCCTGCTTCCCCAGACGGCGTTTAGGGGTTTAACGCTATTGTTGCGTACTCGCGAAATAGAGGAAATACTCTACTTTTGCTCTGCCTTCCTGGTAATAGCTACCAAGGTCGAATTTCGTAGATTACCGAGGAATTTCGTAACTGGGTTTACGAAATTCACAGAGACATTATTGTGTGCGAAATTAGGAGTGTGCTGCATAATCTGACTGTTTATTTGCTGTGGCTCCTTTTCAGAACATTCGAGGAACGCGCAACATTTATGTATAGTTGATATTATGTTAAATGTGTAATTGTACAGCATTCTCAATGGATTTAACAAAATACAGATAGATATATTCTACATTGATTAATACACAGACGTAGTTCTACATCAGTTTTGTCAAATATCAAATATCTGATTTTTCGCCGAAAACAGTGTGGAGACATAATCAACAACAAATGTGATAACGGTCTAACTCAGCCCCACTAACAAGAATATACGTCCATATTATTTCACACCTGACCTCAGCGTAACCCGCAATCACAATAAAAATGAATTACCACGCCATAAACTTGGCCTAAAACAGCAGTTGGTTCGCATTACTCACCGGTTGTCCCGCACAAACGGCCGGCCCGCCGAATTTTAGCCCATCCTAGGTGTAATATCCACTGATATTACCAGGGCTCCATACAAATCTTGTTTATTCTCGCACCGGTCGATATGACCTTTATGGTCCTTTTTATAACAGACCCAATTTTCTGCTTTCAATGACGATCCCTCGGCCATTGTGCCGGTTCTTGTGAACATTTTGTTTGTGACTCCGTGCGTTCACCCCTCGTGCCTCGTGTTTTTAACTTTAATTTTGTTCTTTAGAAATTGCTTTCAGATTTACTCATAGACACTTGAAGTATCCATAAAAACATTTGGGAATTACCCAATTGTTTTTTATTATATGACTGCATGACATCTTGTATGACATCTTTTAAGCTTATTCCTACAAAGAAGGCATCTAATTGCGATTATTAATACTATATATATGCTTGTTTATTTTTTAAATTTAATCTTTTGTGTCCCACTGCTGTGAAAAGGTCTGCGGCTATAATATGTATTTAATATCTCTTCTGGATATTAAATATCTAGAAAGAATCACATAATGCGCATTGATTTAGCTCGAATTGAGCAGCCAGTAATGTAAAACCCCGGTAATCGTAATTGGATTATTATATCCTAGTAAAGACTCTATTTCGAGCCTCATGTGTCAGATAACAAGAGGAAGTTCCTCAAAACGGTTCCATGATTTGAGACACACGGATAAGGAAACAATAAGTTTTCTATTTGGTTGGGATGAAGTTAAGCCGGGGGGTAATCGGTTGGAAAACCAATCAAGCAGCGAGCTGGCCCGTGCCGATGTTTGTCGCATCTTACGATTGTTGATAAAACTAATGAAATGAAAAAGGCCTGTGTATTTTTCTGTGTGGATAAGATATATTGCCCATCCATCTCAGTGATTTCATCCGCTTCTATTCCTAGAAATTCTTCCACCGTCATATTTCCCTAGTTGTTCAGTGTTGTTCAAACTGGCGAAATGTAGGTGTACCTACTATGGGACTCTGAGTTCTGGGTACACCTCGTGCTACACCTGCGTGCCTGGATTGTGTTATGTTATGTTGAATGTCGAATTAAATATTTGTTTAGAAAGAAAGAAAGAAAGAAAAAACATTTATTCGTTTAGCGAAAATATTCTATTTACAAACATTCTCTAGTCGGAGTTATTTTCCCAGTTTTTATCATGTTAGCAGTGGACAAATTATATATACTATATATTATATTATAGTTCGTGGATTTAAATTCATCGAAGTGTTTTAAAAAAAAAGGGGAAAGCAAGGAAAATCTATACAATGTAGAAGAAGTTAGTGTCCTATACTTTGCTACCGGTGTTGACGAAGTGACTAGGCTATCATCCTACCGTAGCAGTTCACATTTTACAACTTTGTAATTCGTAAATAAATAAAATATTTGTCGATGTCCTCTATAGTGTGAGTCCTCTATAGTACTCATAATTTTTTTTGTGTGTGTATAAAATACAGAATTTAAAGCGCACCAAGTACTTTCTCGTAACTTCAAAGCTCAGTCACCAGTGAGAAACAATGGACAAATAATGCGAATCACTATAAGGGTGGGGCTATTCAGATTTGGGGTACATTCCCGATCCGATTCGACCGTTAATAATGGAGGGACGTAATATCTGTCACCCTGGTACTTGGAATACCGACTCAACCCGGCGTGGGGTTGCCATGATGCTAAATATACTTAGGATTAATGGTACTCGTATAATAATAACTTTACATTATATTGTAAGTCGTAGGTCTATTGTATTATCAACAATATTATTATACTCACTTATGTTTGTTTTTAGCACTAGTGCTTTTCATTTAACATTTGCGGCGTTAATCGGTAGAGTATCACAACATGTCCATGTATTTTGCCAATTGACCGGAAATCATCAGCGGAAAGAATCAAGCGGTAATTTAGTTTGTAGATAGTTTCTACCTTGGAACAATGCATAATATGATACTTTTCATAGGCTAAAATCCTGAGGCGCATTCGCATGGGTAGAAAAGGAGCAATTTCGTACCTAATACATTCCTTTCTTGAACTGAACATTAAAATAAATAGCGAAATTACTCTGGCTGTTCTCTAGGCAACACATCTATAGGTTCATATATATATTTTTTAAACAATGGTTATAATTTCATGTCATGGAAACCCTCCTCCCACTTACTATTATACCGGCCACTTAAGTCCCACTTCTCTGTCTGTTTATGATTTGGGTCGCGGAAAACGGACAGCTTTGTTGAATCTAATGCGAATTAATTTGCCAATTTAAAGTTTTAAGTTGAGAACAATATAACATGTTGTATTGGAATGTTGAATATTGTCATGTTGGTTGATTCGTGGAAATCATGTTGCGTTATATAAATTAGAGTTTATTTTTATTTATATTATACACGTTGCTACTGCCTTTTTTTTTAAATGTCACGAAATATATTATAGAAATTAAAAAAAAAGTCGTGAAAGTGTTAAATGAAGTATATATGATAATAGATTTTAATTTAGATGGCACAAATGACTCGAATACATTAAATTCAATCACATAAATAAATAATATGTGACAACTTCTACACACGATCATCTGGTCCCGAACTAGTCTAGAAGCCTGTACTATGGTAACCAGATGACTGATATACAAACTTATATTACACCCAGACACAGATCAAACAGACATGTTCATGCACACAAATGTTTGACCTGGCCTGGGATCGAACCCGGGGCCTGCGGCACAGAAAGCAGAGTTACTACTATCTGAGCCAACGAGGATGTCAATAATAATATAATTATTTAATGAAAAAAACTGCAACATATTGCCTGATGCCTTGGTACAGATCCAATGCAATGCTGACTATGCTGGTTTGCTCAAATTACAATGTATTTTGCAATATCCATTTGCAGGAGATATTTTAAATGTCTACAAGGAGCACTACGATATTATGAATACGTATTACAACTTGAGAAAATCACTGTCACAATTTTTTTTTAAATAGCCTATGCTGTTGACTTAGAATGGCCTCTACAACTTTACCGGGCAGTGGTGAGCGGAGACTGAAACCACATTTTACTTATATTAGAAGTCCACGCGGAGCCGCATCTATATACATTATATTTATTTACATATTTTATGTATATTAAAAAAATAAAATGTACTGTCTAATTAAAAAGGGCAGCATAATTTGTAAAAATGCTACATGTGAACTTGATACGTCGAGGTTGGTTGGTTAGGCTATTTTGTACGTGTCAGTCTGTGTGTCAATAAATAACACATCATTGATGTCTGACATGATTATGTCTATGAAGCAGCAAAAACGTTTATAATACAGTCTAACTCACTCAGTTTTACACAGGTCGCCAATGGAAACCCAAGCAAAATATACCGAAAACCGAAAAATATAATTGTAAAGGCATACGTATGTATGCTTAGTGTAGGGTTCCATAACCACCTATATATCTGAACAAAAGAATACCGACTTATAAGAACATACAGCGCCATCTAGTTGCAAACTAGAGCAAACATGTTAGTAATCACTATTCTTTTTTGTAAAATTTAACGGTTTTGGGATTATTTTCTATAAATAAAATTGTTTTATAAAAACCTATAAGTATAAAATAAAATCCAAATAGTGATCTCATACTGAGATGAATGAACCTTGCCCTACAGCTCGTGAACCTTTGCCTCACACATCTGAGCCACGGTTTTATTGCGTATTTTATCGCTAACTCTAGCGATAAAATACGCATACTAATTGATACGCATTTCAAACGCGCAAAAAATGAAAGTATGGACTTAAATTACCATAATTTTTGATTGCGTTAACTTAAAAGTATGATTTTTTTACAGCCACAAGGGACCGCAGAACTGAGTATTTGATATCAATTTAAACTTGATACCTGCACGCGTTCCCGTGAAAAAATGTCTTGACAGACGGACACACAGACAGACGGACACACAGACAGACGGACAACAAAGTGTGAGTGATATAAGGGTAAATTTTTTCCTGTACGGAACCCTAAAAAGGTTAAATCAATTAAATAGACACATACCGGAAATTAATACTATTTCACATTATTTCTACCTTTAAAAAATATGAGATGCGCCTTATTATTGCATATCAAATGCGTATGTCACGCACACACGCATAATGCTAACCATAGTAATTTTTTTCGTAAGGAATTGAGATGACACTATCTTGTAATATAATAGGAACTCTTTGATACACGTAATATAATCTTAAAATTTTCTGCGTAGGCACTCGTGACGACCAAATGTTTGAAGTTATGCCTTAATAATTACATACTCGACTGTACTTGTACTCTAGTCATGAATGTCAGAATTCAGTGTAGTGAAACCCATTTAATCTCAAACATTTATTGATATAATATTAAAGTATCTTTTGAGTGGAAAACACACAACTGTAGAACGCTTGAACGTTGAACATTTCATTACTTTGAAACTTATGAAACTGTGCAATATATAAGGATTAGGTTGAAAGATTTTTATTATCAGCTAAGACATAAGTCACTTAACAATATTTCAACTTAAAGTAAACATTTAAACACGTCGTTAACATTATAATATGAAGGTAGTTAAAAAACAAATTGATAAAACATTTTTAATAGAAATAATAATACATAATATATTTTTACAAGCTTAGAACTATTCAAGGTTTAAATAATATTAAAGTTAATGAAACAAATTGTGAGACATGGTACATGGTACATGTGTCACTTAGTTAGTTCTTAATTAATATTTTATATTATATTTAAGCCAACTACAACTTTCTTTTGCGTCCTTCTTGTAGAGATAGATATCCATCCGAACGCGCAGCAAAATGATTTGATAATATTTGATTAACGTGCAAAAGTGGTTTTTTAGGACCTCAAGTAGGCTCTAAAATTATACTTGTGATATTAAATGGATATGGATATTTAAATATGAATATACGAACGAGCAAGATCGGTCTTAGGACTTGATCGTAGAAACAAAAACATAAAATAATATAATTTAATCTATACTAATATGATAAAGAAAGAACATTAGTTTTTTTGTTTGTAAAGAATATGCTCAGAAACTACTGGAGCGATTTAATAATTCTTTCACTTATGCTTTTCATAAAGCTGGTTTCATTTATGCTCAGTTCAGTGCGGGTAACATAGGCTATATTTTATTTTGAAAAAATTAGAGATCCGAAAGATAATAGCAGTATTGTAAACCAAGGTGTCCTAAGATAAACTCACGACGTGACATTTAAGAAATCATACATAATGTATGTCACGCGTGTGTCACGCCTTCTTCCCGAAGGGGTAGGCAAAGGTGTACCCAGGACTCAGTCCCATAGTAGATACTCCCACATTTCGCCAGTATGTTATTGGTCCCATGTAATAGTTCCAGACTGTTACAGGCAGTTATTGAGATAATTCCTAATGGAAAAATACAATATATAACACTGCCTGACCTAGGGATCGAACCCGGGACCTCTTGATTGGCAGTCGAGCATACGCCCTCTACGCCACCGAGGCAGTCAGGTTTAAGATATCAATAACGTATAATAATTATTTTTATATTATTATTTATTGAGTATTGTACAATTTCAATGTCTATAATGATCGCCTTACAAGTTAAAGGGAGCACATATCGCAATCGAGAGCAACAGGGTCATGCTGACCAAAATAATAGAACATCGCGAGCTCGAGCGAGGGAATCTAGTGGCGAACGTTTACAGCGTCTTACGAAACAGAATGCGAATACCTCGCGAGTACATGCGTGACAATCGAGTGCTGAAGGTACGCAGCGTCTTGCTGACCAAAATAATAGAACATCGCGAGCTCGAGCGAGGAAATCTAGCGGCCAACGTTTACAGCGTCTTACGGAACAGAATGCGAGGATCTCATAAGTACATGCGCGACAATCGAGTGCTGAACGCTAGCAGCATCTTGCTGACCAAAATAATAGAACATCGCGAACTCGAGCGAGGGAATCTAGCGGCGAACGTTTACAGCGTCTTACGGAACAGAATGCGAGGACCTCTCAAGTACATGCACGACAATCGAGTGCTGAACGCTAGCAGCGTCTTGCTGACCAAAATAATAGAACATCGCGAGCTCGTACGAGGGAATCGAGCGGCGAACGTTTACAGCGTCTTACGGAACAGAATGCGAGGACCTCGCGAGTACATGCGCGACAATCGAGTGCTGAAGGTACGCAGCGTCTTGCTGACCAAAATAATAGAACATCGCGAGCTCGAGCGAGGGAATCTAGCGGCGAACGTTTACAGCGTCTTACGAAACAGAATGCGAGGACCTCGCGAGTACATGCGCGACAATCGAGTGCTGAAGGTACGCAGCGTCTTGCTGACCAAAATAATAGACAATCGCGAGCTCGAGCGAGAGAATCTATCGGCGCACGTTTACAGCGTCTTACGAAACAGAATGCGAAGACCTCGCTAGTACATGCGCGACAATCGAGTGCTGAAGGTACGCAGCGTCTTGCTGACCAAAATAATAGAACATCGCGAGCTCGTACGAGGGAACCTAGCGGCGAACGTTTACAGCGTCTTACGGAACAGAATGCGAGGACCTCGCGAGTACATGCGCGACAATCGAGTGCTGAAAGTACGCAGCGTCTTGCTGACAAAATAATAGAACATCTAAAGCTCGAGCGAGGGAATCTAGCGGTGAACGTTTACAGCGTCTTACGAAACAGAATGCGAGGATCTCGCGAGTACATGCGTGACAATCGAGTGCTGAAGGTACACAGCGTCTTGCTGACCAAAATAATAGAATATCGCGAGCTCGAGCGAGGAAATCTAGCGGCCAACGTTTACAGCGTCTTACGGAACAGAATGCGAGGACCTCGTAAGTACATGCGCGACAATCGAGTGCTGAACGCTAGCAGCATCTTGCTGACCAAAATAATAGAACATCGCGAACTCGACCGAGGGAATCTAGCGGCGAACGTTTACAGCGTCTTACGGAACAGAATGCGACGACCTCGCGAGTCCATGCGCGACAATCGAGTGCTGAAGGTACGCAGCGTCTTGCTGACCAAAATAATAGAACATCGCGAGCTCGAGCGAGGGAATCTAGCGGCGAACGTTTACAGCGTCTTACGAAACAGAATGCGAGGACCTCGCGAGTACATGCGCGACAATCGAGTGCTGAAGGTACGCAGCGTCTTGCTGACCAAAATAATAGAACATCGCGAGCTCGAGCGAGAGAATCTATCGGCGCACGTTTACAGCGTCTTACGAAACAGAATGCGAAGACCTCGCTAGTACATGCGCGACAATCGAGTGCTGAAGGTACGCAGCGTCTTGCTGACCAAAATAATAGAACATCGCGAGCTCGTACGAGGGAACCTAGCGGCGAACGTTTACAGCGTCTTACGGAACAGAATGCGAGGACCTCGCGAGTACATGCGCGACAATCGAGTGCTGAAAGTACGCAGCGTCTTGCTGACAAAATAATAGAACATCTAAAGCTCGAGCGAGGGAATCTAGCGGTGAACGTTTACAGCGTCTTACGAAACAGAATGCGAGGATCTCGCGAGTACATGCGTGACAATCGAGTGCTGAAGGTACGCAGCGTCTTGCTGACCAAAATAATAGAATATCGCGAGCTCGAGCGAGGAAATCTAGCGGCCAACGTTTACAGCGTCTTACGGAACAGAATGCGAGGACCTCGTAAGTACATGCGCGACAATCGAGTGCTGAACGCTAGCAGCATCTTGCTGACCAAAATAATAGAACATCGCGAACTCGACCGAGGGAATCTAGCGGCGAACGTTTACAGCGTCTTACGGAACAGAATGCGACGACCTCGCGTGCTCAGCGCTCAGCTACACGAGGGTTTCCGCATTGCCATATGTTATTTTGACTAGAGACGTAGTACAGCCTGATGAAATAGATGCTGTAATAATTGCCGAACTTCCAAATAAAGAGGAAGACCCAGTGCTCTTTAAATTAGTCACAAAAAATATGATCTATGGGCCATGCGGGGAACAAAATGTCACACAACCGTGTATGAAAAATGGCATATGTTCAAAAAAATATCCGCAATGTTTTATCAATGTAACTCAGAATGGTTACAACGGTACCCTGTTTATCGACGCCCTGACGTTCAAAACTATGGTCGCGGAAGAACGATTACTATAGACAACAGATAGGATATTCACCGTATGATGTCGCTCTTTTAACGCCCATAACGTCAAATATTGCCTTCCCGTGCAAGCTACCAAGAATATATGCAAATACATAAATAAAGGATCAGATCATTACACTTTTAGTGTCCAAAATACTCGTGATGATGTTCAAATTGTTCGATCGCTACATTAGTGCATCAGAAGAAATATGGAGAATATTATTATGTATTTACCCATACATGACCGATACCCTACTGTAGTAGATTTAACGGTTCATTTAGAGATGATTTTCGTCTGAAAACATTCAACAAGTAGTTGATAATCCACCAAAAACAACTGTTTTTTGAACTGTGTAGTTATGATGACGAGATGAATTTGCAAAAACTATATTTTATCATGAAGTCCCGCATTATTGCATGGGTTATTATTATTTACGGTCATATGAATAGGTACAAGGTATTACGGAATTATTCTTGTTAAAACGTCTTCAATATAATTTTTGCTACCCGTGCAAAGCTGGGGCGGGTCGCTAGTTACTTATTAATTTAATAATTGTAATCACTTTATTAAATAATATTTCAACTAATAGATATAAGGAAATATAATCTTAATGTTATAATAAGGAATGTTTATATGTCCTGCCTATGTAACTATCGTTTTAATGTTGTGGCCAATATATATTTGACTTTGACTTTGAATTTGACTTTTGTAATGATCCAACAGTTGGCGTTCACCCAGTCGTGTACGCAGGACTCATTCCCATAGGTAGAGTACACCTACATTTCACCATCTATGTTATTGGTTCCATGTAATAGGGTCTGAACCTATTGCCACCGGCCTATTGTTACCGGGCACAGTCCCAGACTCCAGGCTGTCAAACAAATAGGTAATTCTTAATGGAAAAATCTTTATCTGAGACCTCATGATCTGCAGTCGAGCTCACGCTCACTACACCACCGAGGCATCGAGTAATGGGGACGTACTCGTCACTCGTAGTTCATTTAATTTTCACAATATCTGGATATTTTATAGTGCATCACACCGACGGCAAGACATCTTTAAAACTGCAAACAAGACCCGCTCGTGTTCAAGTCTCGCACGTGGGTAAAATATTTCTTCTCATATTCAAATTGGATGTCGAAAAAAGGCTTCTGTCAACTTTCTATTAGCCTTCTCCGGATATAATATATCACAAAAGTAGTAACCGAAAAATTCTTAAAATTAAATGTAAAACGACATTCTCAGAGTTACTATTCGAAAATGTTCCGCCATTCCAACATGAAGTATGTTCTTCAACCAATAAGTTTTTATTCGATTGTTAGTTTTTAATTGAGTTATCAAGGCCAAACTTTTTTCATCAAACTCCAAAGGTGCTATTGAGAAATAAAAACTGTCATGGTGGCTCACATTATCATAATCAAAATCGGATATTTCTAAAAATAGTTTTTATTGTATCATTTTTTTATCTTATATTTGCTACAAAAAAATATATATACATAGTTTGTTGAACAGACAGATTTTTGGTAAAATTGTCTTTTTCCAGCATGCTGCTCATTTGTGGCCGAGAGTGGACATTGAGCTTTATCGAATGGGTTAACTATATTTGGAGTATATAGCGGCATACATTTTCTTTTATGCTCAGGAATCATATTTAGTAATATTTTCAGAGGCTTGCTAATTCCTCGGATCGAGTATAGGTATTCTGTTAACAACAAAATAACACTGTAAAATGTTCATCTCTTACATAAGTCGTCGTGCTCGTTCACTTAAGCACTCATTCCATGAAAAAATGCAGAAAGTTAATAGAACTTAGCATACCAAAGTGTATTACCAAAAGCAACCGCATAATAAAAAGGAATCCTATTCGCGAATAACAATAACCGTTATGCGCTGCGAGTCGTGGAATTGGTTTTTAAATTGCCAGGATTCTACAGAGACAAAGGAATGGCCAGTTTGATAATATTATAGGCTGTATTGGACAATTTCGCATATCACGAGTATTTTCGTGTAAGCAAGCGACTAGAAATGAGCCAGACAAATTAGGCTGTTTCATATTCTGAAGGCCTGGTACAAAGCGGTGCGAAGTACAAATTAAACATGTGTTGGTTTTCAGTTAAAAATTTTCATTTTTTAAATGTTGCTATTTTGTGGTAAGTCTTATAACGTCAAATTATTAATTTTAAACGTCTTTTGTGTTGGCGCATAAAAAAACGCAAAAGGAAACCAAATAAAATATTACAAATTCAGGGATTTAAAAAGAATAGAGAATAGTTACCTTCTCGTACTATTTGTGAAAGCATGTACCTATGTAAGTAGATATCTTCTGACTTTGTGCCATGATGTATAGGACAATAAATGTCATCTAAGTGCTCTTTCTGTGACCATAAACACTGTAAAGTGTGTGAATAATATGTCATATTTATAAAGACTAGAGCGGCCTTATCGCTTGAAATACGATATGATAGCTCAATTGGTAATGTGCCCACCACGCGGATTGGTGCGGAAGTTGCGAGTTCAAGTTCCACTCGTGGGTGACATAATTTTTCCGTATTCATATAATACGTAAATAAATATACGCGATAAAATCCGTTATCCGTTAAATTCATGATTACAACCAAACTCGAGTACAATCTCTATTTTCATCCATTGTGTACCGGATAATATTATTAATATCACTGCGTACCTGGCTAACATAGTAGGTATCACTAGGGCCTCATAATACGAACCGTCTCAGACGTTTGATGGATTTAGTTGTACTACCCGACGTGTGGTCGAATTAGGTGCGGGATTACCGTCCCACTTTGAAGTTATGATTGGATGTGTAAATACTTAAGGACTTAGATGTATATGTAGATGTTAGAAGGAAGGGTCTTTGAAACAATGTTCTAAAATATATAACGATAGACGTTTTTTTTTATTAAAAGCTTTTATTTAACTTGCAATGTATGTAAGTATGTTTGTTCGGGTGAAATCTTTGAACTCAATTTTGAAGTAGATATCTTCAACCGATTGAGCTGAAATTTTGTATACACGTTTAGTTTGGATGACAATGCACGATATTATGGTGTGTGACATCATTCTAAATCCAATATGGCGGACCATCCAAGATGGCGGAATAGTTATTTTTAATGCATTTCTACAATATGGATATGAAATGAAAGGGCTTGTTGAGAGTAGCTCGAAAAATAATTTGGCGTCATTCTAAATCCAATATGGCGGACCATTCACGATGGTGGAGTAGTTAAAAGCTTTTTTTAAAAATGTTTTTATGCTTTTAATTTATTAGTTTTATTTTTACACCATTGAATCTGCTCCATGCCATTTGTTTTAATTTAATCTTAATTATTACTTATAACATAAATGATACAGCGAGTGTGACAGGAATGCCACACCGCTCTGAGGAAGATAGATAGATAACGATAGACATTATACATAGTTCCCGTGGAAATATCGGGAAATAGTACCCTATGTGGTATTCCAGGGTCTAAGCTACCTACATTTAAAATTTCAGCTCTGTCTGTTCTCAATCTGTTCAGAAGTTCTGGCGTGAAAGAGTAACAGACATCCATCCATCCATCAATCTAACCAAAACCGCAATCGATGGCGCTGGAGGTGAGTTAGAACTCGCAAGCGTTTTGTTCATCTGTTAAAAACGAATGTTTTTTAAATTGTATTGAAATTTGAGTTTTATAATATAAGTAGGATTGACGTTAACTATGGTAACAATGAGTTACATAACCTCTTACAAATAATGAAATAAAATCACCACCTTGACTACCGCGAAAAAAGGTTCTTGTTCACAGATCTGTACTTTAAACGGTCCTCGGTTATAATGCACCCATTCCACGTCTTTGTAGAAATTATAATACATTGTCATAAAGTATGAGTTAGATATTACCGAACTTACACCAAAATTTTAAAAATGCCTAAAGCAAATAATATTATCATAATCTTAATAAAATTACTATTTAATTTTATATTATTTTAAGGCTAAAATTACATATTATTGTTTGAACATTAAACATACATTCACGCCTTTTTCCCGAAGGGGTAGGCAGAGGTGTACCCAGTACTCAGTCCCATAGTACACCCACATTTCGCCAGTATGTTATTGGTCCCATGTAATAGGGGGCGAGCCTATTGCCATCTACCGCGCACAGTTTCAGACTCCAGGCAGATATTGAGATAATTCCTAATGAAAAAATCCAATATTTAACACTGCCTGACCTGGGGATCGAACCCGGGACCTCTTGATTGGCAGTCGAGCATGCGCCCTCTACGCCACCGAGGCAGTCAATATAGGTACATACTTAAATAAATATTTTTGTTCCTTTTTTGGAATTTGTTCACAATATAACCGTTACCTGTAATGTTACCTCGAATGACTTGATTAATTAATATATAGGTATCTACCTTTTTTTTTTTTTGGTTAATTTTAAACATATCTAGAAATTTCAATATTGTATATTTAGTATTACTGTTTGTTTAGTTGCGTACGCTGTGGCTCCCTGTAAATGCGGGAACATAATATTGCCATGATTCTCTAGTCATAAGATTAATATTGTATTGTGCATACCCCCGTTGGGAGTTCTAATAAATTAAATTAAACATCTGTTTTTTATATTCTACTGTCTATCGATACGATTGCAAACTCAAGACATAAGAAGTCACGGCTACCAGGAATACAGAATTGTTCAGAAGTGCTCTCATCGCGTTCCTTTCACATTATTGTATCGAATCGAAGGTTTAAAGGGTCGCACTAAAAGCTATCACTTTGATCGTTATTTTTCACACTCATAGAAATGGTTTTCGCTATTAGAGTAGATTTCTGTTGGTCCTTATGGCAAAAGTTATTTTTTATTGAAAGCTGTCGAACACCATTACTTGAGGTCAATACTAAAACCTTCATTTAGGCTTAGTGATTTAGGTTAGTGGATAATTATCCGCCTAGCAGTACCTAATGTGCAAGCATTACTGTATTCCGGTCTGAAGGGCAATTTTACCAGCGAAATTACTGGGCATGACGAATTTCAACAACTGATATCTCAGGTTGACGGCGCAGTGCAGTGCCGCGCACAATTTTGAATCTTTATACACTGAATGGTACTGTGTCTGATATGGGCAATCATGATGCTTACCATCAGGCAACTGATTTGCTCGTCTTGTCACTCACTATCATAAAAGAAAAACCTGGCTTATTGGAAATGATTTCCTCTTTGCCGAGATTTGACTGCCAAGTGTCTGTTTATTCCTCTTGATTAACATAATCAGAGATATTCTATTGAATTGCTGCCGCCTACCGAAACCGAAATCTTCGTAATTTTATTTGCTGTCTCTTATTTATGAAGTCTTTGAATTGTGTTTCAACTAAATAATGTTCATTTGAAGTTTAGTAGTGATATAGATAGATAGAACTTAATTATTCGTTGTTGTAGTGCAGTAGTCGAATGCGCGGCTGCTCAGCAGGAGTTCTATTCTCAGGCACAGAACAGATAATAATACAGGTCTCAGGTCAGGCAAAAACTGTTCTTAATTTTACATTATAAATTTTTTCAGCGTGCTATCTGGATTTGTGCCCGGTTAATGGCAAAATGTTAATAGACTGACGTGTAACTGAAAATTATAAATAAATGATTGTATTATATTGTATGTCTCTGTTATAAAATCAATAATCTGCCGGTTAAAGTTTAAACAAAAAGAACTTAATTAGAATTACTAGTTTTCTGTATTTTTGTCATTAAAAGTTTGACGACGCTTCCACGCAGAATTTATTAATTCCATTGTTAAAATTTTCTACTTATTATTCATTATCCAATAAACTTGTTAAAAACATGAGGAAAAAAATTGAAGCGAAATATGATTTTTAATTCCCAAGCTTTCGTGTCGTAGAAGTGATATTACCATCGCAAAAAACTGATCGATATCCATTGAAATTCTTAGAGACATCTCGTAGAATATTATAGATTTTGAACCTTACGTTGTGGACATAAGAATCAATCTTAATAAGGGCGTTTCACTAGCGTACATTTAAAAGTAAATTAGTTGTGTGTCGGGACAGGCGGAATACGTAATGTAATATTCTTATTCATGAGATATTTATCGGATAGGAGCTTGTTTTCCTGTTGTGGACGACATCTATACATTAGGTATATACGAATAACGTGTCTATTAATATGATTCCATTGTTCAGTAGCTTCCATTCATAGTAGCTTCCATTTCTTTAGTTACATCCTATGCCCATTATAATTTAATAAATAAACTACATAATATGTAAGAAAGTGACGTAAAGTAAGAATGAATGTATCGCTGTTTTGTTAATCGCGCCCCACGCTGTCTCGCGCTGACTCTGACATCCTGACAGGTTAATGCTGACGACTGACGTGACGTCAGCGTACGCGTACTTGTTCATTTTGGGAACTGGGAAATCTACTTTATTATTAATGCTTTATTAGTATGAACCAATGACATTGAATCGCTTTCTTCTACAGATCCACAATCCCAGAACAAGCTTCACAAAAAGGTGTCCATCACTGACAATTACGCGCTTTGACATCTACTGAATTTCTATTATTTGAATTTAAACTCTATTTACCTGATTGTTTTAAAGCCTAATTTGGATTGAACGATGTTTTACCCTATGAAGTTCAATATTAAATTTGACACTAAGCGACGCGGGCGAACATATGAGCATTGGAGTAGACTTATGCACTATGCACTAAAATATTTAGTGATTTAAATATTTAATTTTTTTTAATAAATTAATCACACTTATACTTTTTAACTTTTATAAATATATATTACAAGAATTAAAATTTAAAAGGGTCAAAAAGTTTTAAAATTAAAATGTATTTATGTTTGTAAAGATAATTAAGTTACATGATAGAATCTCGTAAAAAGAAATAGTGTGTACAGGTTCGTGGGCCTGATTCTAGCACGTAGAAAGGGTCTTTGACGATATTATTCTAAATTGATATGTGATATGATTACTTTTATACTCTTAATAAATAGTCGAAAGTCACAAAAATATTTAAATGTTATCATAAATGTAAAATTAACGAGGACCTTGCAATGTAAACCAATTAGAAACAAAAAGTATAATATTATAATTCACAGTGCGTTATTGAGATAAAATAAACAAATATTTAATTAAATGTTTAAAATGTTTTCAATCCACTAGGTAATTAATGCCAAACCTTAATTTATGTAAAAAAAATATATTTATGTTCGGATAACATTATCCAAAAATATTTAAAATGTAATCGACTCCATAGTTTCTCATTCGAACAAAGCGCTGTTGTCCACTTTATTGTGTAAAAAAATTAAAATAAAATAGAAACACGCAATGATGATACATAAGTTCCTAAAATTATTGTAAATACACGCCTAAATTATGAAAAGCTTTCGCTTTCACGCACGTATCTGTTGTTATTCGGTTAGCTTTTTACCTAAGCCCTTGTTCACACTGCGACTTTCAGCTGCGGCAGCTAGCTGCTTAGCTGCTTTTCAGCTGCTAGATGCCGCGACAAACGCTGCACCCCGCACACTGCACCGCGACTTTTAGCTGCGGCAGCTAGCTGCTTAGCTGCAAAAACGCCGATCGCCGCAGGCTTCCAAACGCAAGAAAGTCGCCAAAACACACAGCTGCGGCGCAGCAGACGCAAAAACGCCGATCGCCGCTGCAGGCTTCCGAACGCAGGGAGTCGCCAAAACGCGCAGCTGCGGCGCTGCAAACGCAAAAACGCCTGTCGCGGCAGCTCAAAGTCGCAGTGTGAACAGTGTCTAACACTGGCATTATGCGGTCGGCCTACGGTTGCCATGCAACTAACTACATAGTACCAGACTATATTGCGGCGGTACCAGACTCGCGACTTGGAACAGATTTTTGCACGACTGGTTCTATTTGGTATCCTTAGGCCTCTTGTACACGCATGGTTGTTCAACCGTACGGCGTGTTAGCCGTACGGTTGAAAAAACGTGCGAGCTTGTACATGGCACGGCAAAATCACCGGGCGAGACATTGGCCAGGTACGGGCTAGTAGCGTTTTTTTTCATCACCACT
Organism: Hemistola chrysoprasaria; assembly: GCA_947063395.1. Lineage (NCBI taxonomy): Eukaryota > Metazoa > Arthropoda > Insecta > Lepidoptera > Geometridae > Hemistola > Hemistola chrysoprasaria. The sequence continues at coordinate 2,057,503 of OX346709.1, read as the reverse complement.
TAAATCTTCAAATGTGGGCTGTAAATGAATAAAAATATCTTTCCAGGAATCATATTTCAGCCGTTTATTTTTATAATCATCGACGGTCTTATCCCATTAATACCTATTATAGGCCTTTCTTGAATTAATGTAATTAATAGTTCTTGATTTATGCTCATTTTATAACAAAATCGGGAATCAGCGTATGTAAACCGTCACGAATCCGTGCAAACGTCCGGCGCCGTCGACACACTCCCATACACTGCCATACAACACTGATGAAAATCACGCCGTGCGTAGACGCGGCGCGCCGAGGGGCAGTCACGGCGCACACGGCCGCGGCGCCGCGCCGTGGCGGCGCCGTGCGCGTCTACAAGCTTTCATAGTAATCCATACAACACTGACGACCGTGCCTACACGCGGCGTATTAACCGTAGATTTTCACGGCGGTAAACCGTGCGTGTACAAGAGGCCTTAGGCCTCTTGTACACGCACGGTTGTTCAACCGTACGGCGTGTTAGCCGTACGGTTGAAAAAACGTGCGAGCTTGTACACGGCACGGCAAAATCACCGGGCGAGACATTGGCCAGGTACGGGCTAGTAGCGTTTTTTTTTCATCACCACTTTAATCTTCAAATGTGGGCTGTAAATGAATAAAAATATCTTTCCAGGAATCATATTTAAGCCGTTTATTTTTATAATCATCGACGGTCTTATCCCATATTATAGGCCTTTCCTGAATTAATGCAATTAATAATTCTTGATTTATGCTCATTTTATAACAAAATCGAGAATCAGCGTATGTAAGCCGTCGACACACTCCTATAGACTGCCATACAACACTGATGAAAATCACGCCGTGCGTAGACGCGGCGCGCCGAGGGGCAGTCACGGCGCACACGGCCGCGGCGCCGCGCCGTGGCGCCACCGTGCGCGTCTACAAGCTTTCATAGTAATCCATACAACACTGACGACCGTGCCTACACGCGGCGAATTAACCGTAGATTTTCACGGCGGTAAACCGTGCGTGTACAAGAGGCCTTACTCTGAGGTATGAACATAATTTGTTATAATATAAAGATTACACGAAACTTAGGATCTGCCTTGCTGTTAAGGTTTGCAAGTGTCATTTTCAGATGACGTCATCCACCCGCACAAAAGTACCAGGCTATCATACACTACAAGGAGGTAGCTCAATAAGGTGGGGCTTATACCACTACTCCCATAAATGAGCCCTTCAACCGGTATTTGTTCAACAAACACTTTTTGTTCAGCCATATTGTGGCAACCACTTATGGAACGCTTTCGTTTTCGAAAAGGGAATCTCTCGTGATTGGTCGGATTTATTATTTATGAGCTGCGTCGCGTGCTCCAGCGCGTGTTCAACTTTTTCTTTACTTTATTATACTTTATTGTACAAGGTGCGGTTAGTAAAAGTTCATTTTGATAAATATAGGGTAATTTTTTGTCGTTTAGTGGTTAGTTCAAACGCCCTTTTAAGTAAACAAAATGACGACAGATACTAGAGCATCATGAAAACGAAATGGTATTCTAAGAATAAATTGACAGCAGGTACGAAACAAGACATAATGTTACGAAAACAACGGACTTTGGATCAATGGGAACGAGCCAATATTATGTACAATGTTCATAATATTTGTGGTGCAATATTATTATAAAACATTTATCCGAAATAACATTATCCGAAGCGAAATTTTCAAAAGACCAAAGAGGGCTTACTTGTCCTAGTAGCGATACATCAAAGTAATTTAGTTAACGAGTGGGCGCATTGACCTCCAGTTGAATCCCGACCGTGCCCTTAACCCATGACTAGGGTTGTTTTTGTGGATAATATGTATAAGTGTGTAAGGAAAAGACCGCTGGCCGCTGAAGATGTGGTCACGGTAAGGTAGAGAGATCTTACTCGTGTGATATAGATGTGTATGTATGTGTAACTTGCCTGTATTTAAAATTATTTTGCCGCATTGCAGATTTAGCTAGAAAAAAGTAGTGGACATATCGAGGCAAAAAAAAAGAACTAGGCACGATTCAACCAACGTTTCTATTTTTAATTAAACTAACTTTGGTGTAATTTTACCATTTCAGGAAAACTTCCCTTGTGTTTAACCTGCATAAGGTTTCCTAAAATGAAAAGTTATCTTCAGTAAATACTGTTTTTGTTTTTTGGAATACCTTCCGAAGACAAGATTCCACTTTGTAGGAACAAGAAAACGCGAGGAAACTAAAACTTATACCCTTTTTTTTAGCAAAATTGCTCACTGCAATAGCCTATTGGACAATTCAAGCACCAAAAATTTTATTTAAAATTGGTCTTTCTTCGTTAAGGTTGTTGCGCAAATTACTTTTTGGACTTGATATCCGTTACCATCCCGACTAACGTTTTTACCACCCACAAATAATATAATATATACAATTTATCTGGTTAATTAGTTTTTGGAAATTTTATCAAAATTAAAGAGCCATGGGGGCAAATCAAATCTGAAACTCGTGAGCTCAACAGCTCACAGAATCATAGGTATAATTAGCTTCTTTATCCTATCCTTATATTGAATTAGTCGCTACTCAGGGTTGATAAAAATCGTGATTGTTTTGTTTCTGACAGGTTTCTTTCGTTAAATAAAATCATGACTTTATTAACAATAACTCAACGGATAACTCGCGCAGTGGATATAAACAGAATGTTTTCCTCTATAATTAGAATTTTTTGTTTTTCAATGCGTTCAGTTAAACCAAATAGTGAGGGTTTATGTAGGGAACATCGGATTTTATAAATAGTTTTTAATATTTTTTAATTATTTAGGGGCATTTTAAAAGGAAACTCTTTAGACTAATTTTTCAGCATATTTTTCATGTACATGTATTTATTTCAAACGGTTCAAAATAATGTCTTTTTCAAAATATACATTTATTTCCCTAAAAACTGTCGCATAAGAGGGCTGATCAGGCACTTCTCAATTTTTTTGGTCGCATAACATTGTTATTTTAAATAAACGATTAAATTTTTAAATTGATTGTATTGGGTGTACCTTGGTCATAATAAAGAGTATTCTATTCTATTCTAAAGGATATTTTACGGAATAAGTAAAGTTTGATTGAAATCACTGATTTTAATTTTAAAAATCACTTAATTTAAATCGTTAAACTCTGGTTGTGCTACCTTTGTAATTTCTTGACGGGTGTCACATTAAGACATCTTTGGACTCCTTAATTACTGGTGTTAAAAATAAAAAGTTGAATTAAATTTAAGTTTTTTATGATAGTGAGTAACAAGACGAGCAAATCAGGTGCCTGATGGCAATCATGATGCTTACATCATGATTGCCCATATCAGACACAGTGTTTCAAAATTCAAAATTCTGCGCGGCACTGCACTGCGCCTGTCACACTGAGATATGAGTTGGTGAATCTCATCATACCCAGTAATTTCGCTGGAAACATTGCCCTTCAGACCGGAACACAGTAATGTTTGCACATTACTGCTTGGCGGATGATAACTGGCAAAGGGGTATACTTCCCCAGGCGGCCCCCAGCAAAAGAGGCCTACCACTACAATTTGACAGTTTGACATAGGTGTGACACCCGTCAAGAAATTAGAGGTAGCAACTAAGCCAATGTTCAATATACCCTACTATGGTCAACTAAGGGTTTAATAGAGCTCGATCTACGCGTGATCACTTAAACGTCGTTTAGATATAATGGGTGCCTTGATTGACTCTCCTTTGAATGAGAACTTACTGCTCTACTTATTTTATAGATGGGTGGTCAATTAGGTTACTTTTTTTATGAACACAAACTGTGACGTCGTTAACAAGTAGAATTTTATTTCCTAGTATTATAGGCAATAATATTTTGTATACACAAACATGTCGTATGATAATCGGATAAACAGGATTTTCGCAAGCGCCGCGCCGATAATAAAAGATATTCCGATTGTCATATTCGGCGCTAGATTTTAGGACTAGCTTTTTAGCTGTTGTTTGTATTTTAGTTGAAAGACTTTTAGATCCAACAACATGGTTTTCAAGAGTTCCTTGCATTGGACGACTAAATATAGGTATAGTAAAAACAGTCGCTTTGCTAAAAGTCCTAGAATTTTCACTGAAGTCCAAAATATAAGATTATCATACGACAAACGTATACAATACATACATTCACGCCTTTTTCCCGAAGGGGTAGGCAGAGGTGTACCCAGGACTCAGTCCTATAGTAGATACACCCACATTTCGCCAGTATGTTATTGGTCCCATGTAATAGGGGGCGAGCCTATTGCCATCTACCGGGCACAGTTCCAGACTCCAGGCAGTTATTGAGATAATTCCTAATGGAAAAATCCAATATTTAACACATTGCCTGACCTGGGGATCGAACCCGGGACCTCTTGATTGGCAGTCGAGCATGCGCCCTCTACGCCACCGAGGCAGTCTACAATAATATTTCATTTATTATAATATATCCAGAAATCCAGCCTTTCTAAAAATTCAATAGTTATAATCTCACAATATCACCACCGGGCAAACATTTAATGTGCCGTATCCTTCGGATGAATCCGCCCTTAGCTATTGAAAGCGCCCCTGACCGTTCAGCATCCCTTGCAAAACATCCCTTACGGTGTATGCTACCCTGGTACTTTTATTGCATATTCATGGCTGCTCTCAGTTTGGCAAACTTTGGTGAATGGGGGATACTTCAAAGTTAGTAAATATGTTGTATTGAAGTCACAAAAATAGTTTTAAGAAAAACGTTTATATCTAAACTGGGAATTGCCTTCAAGTTGATAAATACCTATTACTCTATAACAAAACTTTTACATAATTTAAGTGTGCATGATACGTATATTTATTGATTGAAACCTTACCATTATAATAACTTAACAATATAGGTACTTAAGTTACCTAATTGTAATTGATGAATATATAATTCCTCCACATTTAGATCAAAAACTATAAAACTTTGAATAATAATTACTTATAAAAACTCTTATAATTAACAACATCCCGGTTTTTTCTCATAGGATACCGGCGTGGTGGCGTACTGGGTATTTCTGGGGAAGAATTCTCGGGTATTGTCTTCTCTGGAGAGCACCGATTATCCTGATTGGTGTTGGATGGGCCCGCTTCTTGGGTTGGAACATTCTCAGATGAGGCATCCAGAAATTCGTCTTCAGAACCCGAATCCCGCTCTTCCATTTCCTCCCCCACTGCCAGATATGTGTCCCGAGGGGCATCGATAGACGGTGAAGCAGTTGCATCTGACTCATCCACAGGCATTGTATGTTCAGTCGCTGCACTAGCAGTAGGCTCAAGGTCCCCGTAAAATTCTCCCGTGTAGTTATCGTCGTCATCGGTGTCATGTGACAAACGCCCTGATTGTCCCTTGTACGCCAGTAATTGATCAACATGTTTCCTTGTAACAATGTTTAACTCTGGAATACGAACCTCAAACATTTTAGAGCCCACAGATTTCTTTATGACTCCGTATTTCCATGTATGACTATTACCATTATTATAGTAATGTTTTACCAACACTTTATCGTCTTTTTGAAATCTAACATTTCTTACGCCCCTGTAGTTGTTATTCTGTAGCATTTGTTTTTTATGGACATTATTCCTGGCTGCGGAAGACGATGTCGGCGCATCATCTACGCGTAACATGTCGAGCCGACACCGCAGAGGTCGTCCTAACATCAACTGAGCAGGCGAGAACCCGGTCGTAAGATGTACCGAATTTCTATAGTCAAACAAAAATTTGTTAAGGTTCGCCATTACAACTCTAGGATCATTGCTATTAGTTGCCAGAATGGCCTTAAGGCCTCTCTTTACTGTTTTAACACTATTTTCTGCCTGACCATTAGATGCCGGGTGATAAGGCGCGATTGTTAAATGTTGAACACCATTCAACCGACAAAAAGATTCAAAATCGTTAGAGCAAAAATTTGTGGCATTGTCAGTAACCAAGGTACGCACTAACCCAAATCTACTGAACATTTCACAAAGCTTACTCACAATCGCTGCACTATCTGTTTTCTGCATTAGAAAACATTCAACCCATTTAGAATGAGCATCCACCGCAATTAAATACTGTTTGCCCTGTAACATGAACATATCAAGATGAACACGTTCCCAGACACGTTCAGGGTATGGCCATGGGGCGAGAGGAGCGTGTGGTGGGTCATTGCGCATTGTGTTACAAATACTACATGAGCCAATTTTGCTTTCTATGTTTTTGTCTATATTCGGCCACCACATACGAGCTCTTGCCTCCGACTTTGTCCTGACAACCCCAAAATGAGATTTATGTAATTCATCAAGGAGCCTTTCTCTAAATACCGGTGGAATAATTACTTTATGCCCACGTAAAATACATCCATTTTCTACAGCTATCTCGTGCCGGCACAAAAAAAATGGTTTTAATTTTGTGTCATTCAATTTAGCAGGCCAACCATTGTTAATGAAATTAATCACTTTTTGTAACTCCTGATCCTTTGCAGTTTCTCTTTGTATATCACCTATAGTGATCGGTGGTAAAACTGTGTCTCCTATAAAATTGATGTAAGAAGCATGATCTGTCCTGCATCTATATCATCTATGTCCTGCTCTATATTTGCATTAACAGCTCGTGACAAAAAATCAGCTATATTGTCGTCACTTTTAACATATTCTATTTCAAAATTATATGCAGACAAAAATATTGCATACCGTTGTAATCTATTTGCAGCTAGTACTGGAATACCCTTTTTATTCCCAAAAATGGCTAACAGTGGCTTGTGATCAGTTCGCAATATAAAGGGAGTAGTACGGCCATACAGATAGTGATGAAATTTTTTAATAGCAAAAACTATCGAAGTGGCTTCCTTTTGTATTTGAGCATAATTTGTTTCGGCTTTGGAGAGTGATCGTGATGCATAAGCTACAACTTGCTCCTTACCATCTGGCTGTCTTTGTGCCAGTACCGCGCCTAATCCAAAAGGTCCCGCATCACATGTCACAATAGTGGAATACTCTGGGTTATAATGTGCCAGTACCCTATCCGAAGCTAATTCCTGTTTAATTCTAGCAAAAGCATTGGCCTGTTTTGTATTCCAATGCCACTTAACACCTTTTTTCAATAGACTATGCAAAGGTTCCAGAACTGATGATGTGTAAGGCACAAAACACCTATAATAGTTTACCATGCCCAAAAATGACTTTAACTCAGTTGTGTTTTTGGGTGGCCTACACTTTAATATCGCTTCAACTTTTCGTTCTGACTTATGGAGACCATCTTTATCTATAACAAATCCTAGATACTCCACTGACTTCCTGAACAATTCACATTTCTCTTTTTTTAACCGCAACCCTGCCTCTTGTAATCTGCTCAAAACTAAATTTAATCGCTCAATGTGAGAAACTGTATCGGGTGCTGTTATCAAAATATCACCCAGATAAATACACACCCCTTCAATGTCACCCAGTAATTGTTCCATTGTGAAAATAAGGAAATTATATTTGCAATTTGCAGTTTTTATTGAAGGGCCGAACACAAAAGACAAATCTTCTTGTCAGACGTCATAGACGATATCTCTATAAACCATAGTTCAAATTAAAATACACTACAATAATTTAACCTATAACTTCTCATCAACACAATACCTAAAGAGACTTATTTGCTTAAGATGGAAAGTCTTCCTCCAACACATTAAAGATTTTCTTAATAATTTAAAAAATGGGCGAAGATAATACGCTAGAATTTGCATATTTTATACGACACGGCGAGGCTCTATCTCCTGCCTCTTTCTGCTAGCCTAACGATGTCGTGAATCTATAATACCTCCTTCTCGTCCTTAGGGAACCGAGCTGGGATGTATGTAGCAACATCCTAATGATCTCTACTTCCCTGGTATTGGGGCTCACATGGTTAACCCTTTGCTGAGAAGATGTATGGGAGTAAATATATAATAAGTACGGGATACTAAAGATTAAAGAGGCAACTTTATCCCGCCATTTAAAAGTTCAATTTGGTTTCGTTTACATAATCTTTTTTTTTGCATATTTTTGTATTTTCTTAGATAAATACTTTGATTGACCATTGATTTTTATTGAAATTGTTATTGAAATTTTTAACACCCGTATTTAAAAACAAATAATATGATGGCTCACATAACACATACTATATGACCGGTAAATCTAATTGACGAACATTACTTTACAGTATTGTTCTTGAATTCGGGTGTATAATAAATGTGTCATAAATAAATAAATACCTACCTTCATTAAAGTTTTGTCAGCAGATTATTATTTACTAACTAGAACACAAACAACACACACTTGTTGGTTTAGAAATAAAAATATGTGTAAGAAAATAATAAATACATTACCATCTAATCTCTCTACCAGGGTAGCATACCGGACAAGGATGTCCACGACTAAGCACGACTCACGTATAAAAAAGGGTCTGCTAACAAAACGCACCCCTATTTTTTTAATACGGTTTCACGGTTCCTTTTTGTGCACCCCAATTTTTACTGAGCGACGCTACTGACGGTTTTCGTGCATAGTTTTATAGAATACATTGTATGCTTAAATTACATTGTATACTTACACTTTTATATTGGGATGACCTGTAACAATAATTTATTGTAAATTAGAAATAAATGAATAGTTTGTTGAATAGGTTTATTTAATTTTTATAGTAAAAGCACTATGCATCCCTTTATATGTTTATCCTTAATTTATGTTATAGTTTATAATTGTTATAGTAAGTACTTTTGGAGATTATGCGTATTTTGGTACCATGTCCTTATGAGATTTTCCCTAAGATATGCTGCTGTAGTCGGAAAATAATTCCCGTTTTCATCGCAAGGTATCTTTGAAAATCCCGGGTATCTGCCGGGCTCCGGCACGGTCCCAGACCAGGCTAAATGCGGGACTTCTGGTAATTGAGATCCATTCACCCAAAACGTTTTGCTACTTTCACTCGCATTGTTTCGGCTTCTTTTACAAACTGTCGGTTATCAGCGGATTATTCAATTTCATTACGAAAGGGTATATAGGGTACCTAATATTGATAAATACCTACCTATTACGAGATGGGTTACTTATGTATTTAATCGAAAGCGACATATGCTGTATGCTGGAATCTTAACATAATCTCAAATTAATTTATTCAGCTAGGTCTTAATAGAGCCATTTAGAAGTCAGTTAAGCTTTTGAAACTTATTATATCATGTAGTTATTTTGCTGGAGATCAAGGTACTATTTACTATTTATTACGGAACAATTCAAGAAGTAAGTGCAGAAGTAAACCTAAGAAACGCCAAGTTTTTAAAGAGTATTTTTTATAATGTTGTGTAAGCCATTTTATTATTTTCCTTTCATCATCATCATTTCAGCCATAAGACGTCCACTGCTGGATAAAGGTCCCCCCCCCCCCCCCTCAGATTCTGTTTTAAGTAGGCTTGCACCGTTTTATCTGTTAATGTGTTTTCATTCTTCAAAAATCCAAGAAAACTAATACTTTGTGCGATCGATGTGTCACATGGACATTATTTAGTCTTGAAGAGCAAGAGATCGTAATGTCGCCGGCAGAACGGCTTTGTAACAAATCGTGTACCGCATTACTGTCAACGGCGTTATAGCAAATTTTTTGACCGATTTATTGTTATAAAATATATTTTACATCTCTCATATTCGGTAAGTAGGTCCTTATTACCCCCAAATGGGGCTTGTAAGTGACCAATTAGCGCTCTAGGGTAATAATGTAGCTAGAAAAGCCCTAGGGCGGTAAGTAATTAAAAAAAAACTTCACTCTTTCAAAAAGTTTGCGTACATCTAACCATCATACTGGCAATAGACATCATGCATTCAGGCCAATGACAAAAGAGGTCGCTTCGCTATTCCTTGTCTTCGTATGAGTATAATAGTCATCAATTTTAAATATCGAACTACGAAGCTCAATTTCGTTCTTGAAAAAAATAATTTAAAAAAGAGATGAAAAAAGGCGGGAATAGAAAACTTTTACTTTAAAATGTTTTATTCTTGTAATGCCGGTGTTTTTCTACTTACCTCACAATCGAGATGTAAAGCAGAGTAGTTAGCTCGGGTGTAAGCATCAATTGCACCCTCGAAGTATAGGCGCCCTCGCTGCGCTCGTGCGCCTAAATATCTCGGGCTGCAATTGATGCCTTACAGCCCTTGGCTACTAATCTACTATTTTTCGCGGTGTAGTTACTAGTTGCTACCTTATGTTAAGTAGTACGAGGCGTGCCTATACTGTCTTTCTATACTGCTTCGGCTGTATATTCGATTTACATCTCTGAACTCAACAAACCGGCAAGGTAAATAAAAATTACCTATTAATGCCCTCGTACTTGCGTGTTAAAAATGCGAAAACGCAAAAAAAGTGACCAACTCATTTTTTTTTTGTTGGTTTTGCACGGCACATGCATATCTGCAGCCACCCAGCCAACGCAATGCAAAGTGCGATGTTTCTTTGCCGCATGAAATATTATTTCATTCCGGCGTGGGGTCGAAGATTTCCACACTCGTGTTTTTTCATCTGGATTTTTATTTTCTCCAGAGTTTTTACACGTAACATATTATTATTATTATGGGATTATCGTTTGGTTGCAACTGCCAGTTACCTCGAGTTGTTAGTAAGTTTGCCTAAGTCAATTTTTTTATTCAAAATAGTGAACATTATAAATAACAATAAACAGTCCAACACAATAATTTTTAGAGTCGCAGTTTTCAGTAACTACTACTTTACTTGCTTCGCTCTACCTATGCTCTCCTAGTAGTTCAGCGAAAGGACAAAAGAAATAACAATGGCTTTTATTTAACCGCGGTATGATGGCGCCCCATTCGATGATTCCCATAAACAAGAGTGCGCCAACCACAGTCCAAGCTCCTGCGAGTTATGGAAGCCTGGTAATAGTTATGGTGAAAATACACCATGGGTTCTATTTTTGTATGTTTGTTTCTAAAAATACCACACCCTATCACCATCACTCCCCACCACTCGCTAGTTATGTCATAAAATAGAATTGTTTTTGAAAAAAACAGATATTTTTTTATTTGGCGAAAAATTTTATGATATGAGCGAATTTTGTACACTCGTTTTCAATAACAATACTATGATGGAAAAAATTGCCCGCCGTGACGAACACAGTGCGAAATTCCTTACTAAACACAGTAGCTTACTTAAGTATTGTTCTTAAATACGGGTGTTATTAATTTAGCGCGATTTTATCTATAATTTATTATATTATAGAAATAACTTTTCTATTATCTTATTGCCTAGTACATCTATCTACACCATAGGGGTGTAAAATACATTGTTTGAAAAGAAAGCGAAAGCTATAGTTATAGCATGGGGTGAATTTAGAGCGAGAGCATCTAGAAAAGGACAATAATAAATGACCCATGGGATCTTTTAAACATAAAAGTTACCATTTGCCCGCCCTAATTTTATGGCAAGAGATCTTTAACATTTAGTGGTGTTATTTATTTATACATCTTTCGTTTTATGAGCTTCTGGTATAATATTATTAATGTATAGATCGTAAAGGGTTAAACACTAAAAAAAATTTTTATTTATTATAAAGGCGTGGTGGTCATACTTATTAAGGATTTTATTAGTTAAGGCCCAGTTACATGACTTTAAAATATAAAATAAACTCAATAGTCCATACCTTTTTTGACCTAGCATCTCAGAGTAAGGATACCAAAAATCGTTCAATCCAAATTAGGCTTTAAAACAATCAGGTAAATAGAATTTAAATTCAATTAATAGTAATTCAGTAGATGTCAGCGATGGACACTTTTTTGTGAAGCTTGTTCAGGGATTGTACGTCTGTAGTAAGAAGCAATTTAACGTCATTGCCTAGCTTAGAATAAAAATTTGACATATTATGATTCGACTCAATAATATGAAAATTGCCAACAGAAAATCTGTCGCATTTTGTGATCTGGAACACTATCGTCCCTAAAATCTTAGCAACTTGTTAGTTGTAAGCTTAGCTATTTTTCATGTCTTTCGCTGACGCCATTGTTGCCTCACAAAAGGCCGTCCACCAGGCGCCCAGAGGTCGAGATTGACCGATCGCACAAATTGAATGTCCGCCATCGGCACGCGACAACGCGCCATTGTGCCGGCCTGTCACGCATTGTACCACCGACCGGCAGCTTTACAACATACAGCACCCAATATTTCACTTTACCAATGTTGCGAATGGAGGGCAACACGAACGTGACTGAATTATGGGATTATTGACCGTTTTAGGCATATAAGTAGACCTCGCGGGCCCTTATAACGATTAGCCCATCGAATTCAGCATTTACTAAAAACTTTATGATCCAGATCAGCTGCAGGAGAGCGCGTACAGCGTCACGTTAGCCGTTAGGGTTACTCACTCAGAACTAAGCGAGTGGTCAACTGTCGGAGATCCAGATGGTGGTGTCGGCTAGTAACTGGGATGAAGGCCAACTCGGTACTATAATATTATGATGTGATGACCTTTTTTGGCGACAACATAATGTGAGCTTTCTAAGCGGCCGGGCAGCGCAAACAATAGGGCTGATCTACGTTGGGTTGTTTTGAACGCTGTACGTGCTTTCTAATGCCGTTTGACTGGGGGTAATATTGTTAAATTATGATAAGCTATAGTGAAAACTTTACAAGTCCCAGAAAAATAATAAAATATTTCAAAATTAGGCCGGATATACTTTATTAAAAGTAAAGCGAGTACAAGTCCAAAAGTAAGTCCAAGAGCAACAAAACTACCATAGAAACTCCGATTTTAAATCGAATTTCACAGCGAGCAACAAATCAAAGTTACCTTTATGTTCAAAATGTTAAGGCTTAAAATTACTTTTGTCACGACGCTACACTGCGAGAAACACTAAGTACTCGTGACGAAAACGTCGCATGAATCATGAATTCTATACAACTTTACTCCTGTCCACTCTCCTCTTTTGGAATTTTATTCACAAAATCTTGTGTAGAATGAAGTCCTTGGTATGCCTCTCAAATTCGATTAAATCCGTCGATAAATAAAGCTACAGCAAACTTGGCTCTTTTCTCCCCTAAATTCCAACCAATCAAAAATCGCGATCGACAAAAAAAAAATTATATAAGTCAAGGAACCAGTATACTGACAGACAGAAGGGGTAATCCGGACAAAAGCATAATTGGCCAATCTCGAAACTGAGACGCTATGCTCGGCTCGCTTCTCTCGGTCAATAATATTTTTATAATATGTTTAAAATATTATACGTAATTTAATTGGTGTCATCGCGTGAATCACAACGCGCTTAAGACAGAGACCAATTGCCAGATTCGAAATTTACATTGTCAAATGTGTCTGAAACACCTGGATGAGGCCCGCACAGAAACGGAAAGAGTGGCGGAAAAAAATAGGAGGCCTGTCTTTATATGCCTGTCAAAATATTATAGGTATACAAGCTGACCCGGTAAACGTTGTTTTGCCATATAAATTCTTTTTTGAGATTATGTATAAAATATTATGTTTATAGGTATATAAAATGATTAAATTATTGTAAGTACGTGAGGATGTCGTGTATGAGTGGAAGAAGCATGGAGCGCTGTAAATATATTGCTAATAAAAAATAGGCGATGATGGAAGAAGTTAGAAAATTAAGGGGTTGGATGTATTTTATAATGCCACATCAAAAAAAAAAATTCTGTCCGAAAAATAAAAAATATGTTTTGGGGTGGGCCACTCATATCACTTAGGGGAATGAAAAATAGATAACAACCTCTCAGACCTACCAAGTGTGAATATAAAATTTCATCAAAATCGGTTCAGCCGTTTCGGAGGAGAATGGTAACAAACACTGTGACACGAATTTTTTATTTTATATATGTATATATAGATAGATTTACCTAAATATACACAGTAGTGGGTGGATAGGGGCTGAGTATAGATTATGGGTAAAAGAGCGATTCATTTCCGATGGAAAAACTGTATTGTTCCCGAGGATGACATGGTGAGGCATATTTTTCTATGGCTTATCTAACTCAATTTTACTACATTACGTATTACCAATCAAACTACTTCACTGGGTCATCAGACTATAGCAGCGCTTTAGAACAAGTACGATGACTCATATCTATCCATTTTGGGTCTATAGTTGATATGATGCCATTGTTCTTCTTTTAATGAAATATGTTTTACTTTGTTGCAGCTGGTTGGTGGGGAGTTTGACATGGAGCTAAACTTCGTGATCCAGGACGCCCAGAATATTCAGCACATGCTAGAACTACTAGACCACTGTCCACCAAGCTTGCAGGTAACTTATATTTCTTTGAGTTTCTACTAGGAGATTATAAGTTCTTGGATTTAGATCACCTCCATGTAATTTTGTCAATTAATATCCATATCTTGTATGTTATAGTAATAACGTCTGTCTATTAATATTATATTCATTGAATAACTGAGGGGCTTAGTCATTATTTCTTAGTTACAACTTACGACCAATAACCGTTGTCGTTAACTTTACCTACTTAGCCCTTTTATACTTACATAAAAAGTTATTTGCTTATTCCATTATGCCAGGCATGAACGCTTCATTACCTGTCTTTATTATTGCAGCTTGCAACTCTTCATGTGTAACAGAGACGAAGGAGGAATACTGTTTTTATGCTTGCTTTTTGTTGTTTCTTCTACCTGTCTCAAACGTATTATACCTATATAACCTATATATAGTTAACTCGCTTACACCTACCTATCTAATTTTAGTCTTTCTCTTTTTAACGTCTCTTTGGCTTATGTTCTCCTAGTGTACATTAAGATCAAATTCAACCCTTTACTTTGCTTGCTTTATTTAAAAACTTAGATACTTAGATCTTATTATATTGTTTATAGGTAGTTTATGTATTTTAATTATTATAATTATTCTATCTAGCATCTATATAACTTTTAGGTGCTGCCTATTGCTTATTTACTCGTACAATAAGCATCATAAGTAATTTTCATTTTATTCTTCGAAATGTTTTACAAAATAATTATGATTTTAATCATTTAACGCGTACAATCTTCCATTAATAGCTCCCAGAGCGACGGTTCCATCTCCAACACAGTCATGTAATCCTAGTCCTTCACAGATTTAATTCGAAAGTGTTAAGCCCAGTTTGCGATTTATATAGAGCACATCTCATTTTCCCCTTTTCGTTTGACAATTTTTTTGGTCTTGAAAAAAAGTTTTGATGCTGCAAAATTAGGTGGGTTCTCAACGAGTTACCAAAATTGCTATTAAGAAAAGAGTTAAAGCCTGATCTTGTTTTGAACCAGGGTAGCATAACTTTCAAAGAAGTTGAAGGATCCCATGGACTGGGAACAAAAAATAAGCTTGGGAGGATATGGAAAAGGTTAACAAACAGTAAGAATGAATTATCAGCATAAAAATTGTAAGAACGGGACAGAACACATATGAAAGAGGGAGGCGGAATTGTGTGCCAAGATTCGAACAAAGTGATACGAGTATTGTATCACTTTGTTCGAATCATTTCGTTCAAAGACTTTTTACAAACTTTTATTAGTACAATCATAGAGTCTAATGAATAATGTATAGGTGCCTAATTATTATTATTTAAGCATCGCCATTGCAGTTGCTAATGACAATTGACAACAATGTGTTATTTTGGATGTTTGTTTTCACGCCAATACTACTGAACCGAACCGGCTGAAATTCGGTATCTAGATTGATAGTTTAGACCCTGACCCTGACCCTGGAATAACATAAAAAGTACTTTTTATCCCGATATTCCCACGGGAACGAAGATAACGCGGA
The DNA here is from genome assembly GCA_947063395.1 of Hemistola chrysoprasaria. Lineage (NCBI taxonomy): Eukaryota > Metazoa > Arthropoda > Insecta > Lepidoptera > Geometridae > Hemistola > Hemistola chrysoprasaria. The sequence continues at coordinate 2,041,715 of OX346709.1, read as the reverse complement.
TGAAACCTCGTGGCACAACTAGTTAAGAATAAAACCGGTGATATATTATCTGATAAATAATACAAACAGGCCGATATCCTTAAGCCTGGTCCGCAGCGGCATGTTTTTGTGTTACCTAACACAATTACATAAAAAGTGGGCGTGGCTTTGGTGTTATATAACAAAATATTGTTATATAACACGCTAACACGTTATCCGTCGCGGATGGAAAACATCACCCGATTTAGCCTGCGGGGGGGGGTTTGTAGTTCATTTTTTGTGCCGTCAACATCTCTGCTGGATATTTGAAAATCATAATCTCCTTTTGTAGCATACAATATTTAGCAATTTTCTATTATTTAGAGACTGTAGAATATCGTGAGTCGGAATCAATGGATTTTAAACAAGAAAACACTTGCCCTTGTACGGAGCTTATTTTAGAAAATGATAATTGCTAACAAAAACATTTTCGGGGTCAAGTCGCTGTGGACGGGTTGTTATATAACACGGTTAGATAACAACGTTTTGTTACTAACATTTAGCTGTAGTCCCGGCTTTAGAATTGCAAAAGTTTTAAACAATCTATTAGGAAAACATCTAGATGAACACTTGACGGTTCAATTATATGGGCTAGACAGAGATAACAAATAGAGAGATACGGGATAGAAAGAGAGGCAGCTTGTACGAGTAGGTTAATAAACCGATAATTAGTTAGGCGCTGTGCGACCTGAATTGCACTTTATTGCGTCGGAGCTAGAGTCGCTATTTATTTAAATGATTATGAGAAGTGTCCCATCTACAAATAAGTTGATAAAGTCATGATATTTATTTACGACCCTTAATTTAATGGTAATCAAGATATAAAATATTATGTATCTTGAATTATTATTGATTATTATTGGTAATTTCGGCCACTTGGAATAAGTTTCCGTAGTGTAGCGGTTATCACGTGTGCTTCACACGCACAAGGTCCCCGGTTCGATCCCGGGCGGAAACAATTACCTTTTTATGCTACTATTTTTCTTGTTATTTGTAAACACACATTTTTTTAAGAAATGTCATAATTGAAAAATATATAATATTAAAAATAATGTATCGGTTACTACATTATGATCTTCATTTGTACTAAGGTAACATAATGTAGGAACATATATCCGCTGATAGATATTCAGGACAAGCAATAAAAAAAAGCAAGCGGTCCCTGTCTGGCCTCGAAATTTATTACTTAGCTAAAAAGGGACAGTGAACAGTGACCATTGTGCCCAAACAGGTCCTTTTTAAATAAATGGGCGGTCAGGCTAAGAATAGAGGTGGTGGTTTGTGTACAAAAAAAAAGTCTGTCCACATTGGCTTTTCGGCTTTGCCTTTCACGATGATTTACTAATTATTGTAAAAACAAAGGTGTATTATAAAAATATCACATTATGTATTTATTTACCGAGAGAGCGAGCGTGTCAGTTTCGAGATTGGCCAAAAATGTTTTTTTGTCCGTTAGTCTGACAGTCTGTCTGTTCTCGCCTACAGGTCGCGTCGTGATTTTGACGAAAATAGGCACGGCACACAACTTCCTTGATTTATTTAAATAATTTGGTCGACCGCGATTTTTTTGTTTGAGGGAAAATGGGCGAAGTTTGCCGTAGCGTTATTTATCGACGTATTCAATCAAATTTGAGAAGCATACTGAGGACTTCATTAAACACAAGATGTTGAAAAAAATTGGACGGGAGAAAAGGGGTATATTGCTATAGCGTTATTTAAACTCAAAATAAACACACTCATATCATAAACAATTTATTTCATAATCTGACATCTCGTCATAGTGACAAACTAATGTTTTTTGACATGAATAAGTTTATTAAAAACTTTCAACTGACTCCGGACAATATTTTGTATTGTTCGAAGAAATGTATGTCGATGATTGCTACATTGGTAGCTTATAATATTAATTCAGTTATATGTAATATAACGGTGTTTAAAAATGACTCCACAGTGATTAGTATATGTACTAATAATAACAACACTATGGAAAATGAAAATGATTTAAACTAAATTTTAAGACAATGGAGAGTGGTACTAGTACATTATCATTATTTTATCAAAATATAAACCGCTTCTCTGGCAAAATTAACGATATTGAATTACTTGTAGATAAATATAATTATGATATTTTATGTTTCTGTGAAACTTGGTTAAAAAATGAAAAAATGTCATTTAATGTAACTAATTTTCAGGTGGCTAGTAAGTTCAACAGAACATCTGCTGAAGGAGGTGACTCGATTATACTTTAAAAAAAATCGATTAAATATAATGAGCGAACTGACATTGTCAGCTGTTCTGTGGAACGAACTTGCGAGGTGGCTTGTGTAGAAGTGAACGGGCACATAATCTTATTTGTATATAGGCCGCCGAACTCGAATCTCACTTCTTTTATGTCCTCTATGGAATTAATTTTAAACAAAATTTGTAAAAGTAATAAACAAGTACTTGAATGCGGTGACTTTAACATTGATATTTTGTCAGATTCTCCAGATAAAATTAAATTGACTAGTTTATTTAAGTCATTCGGTTTGAGTTACCTATTCTGTGAGCCCACTAGAGTTACTGTCACCTCATTAACCTGTATTGATAATATCTTTACTGATTGCGAAAGTAGGAAGTTGTCAATAACGAGTGGCGTTAGGTCTGACCACAAGGGTCTCTCACTAGAATTTTTATGTCAAAAATCTAAAGAACAACTAACAATTGAACATAGGCCTCTAACAACATTTAAACTAGAAAAGCTTAGAAATAGTATAGAATCAAAACTGGTAAATGTCGCTGTCTCTGAGGAAGACCCTAATTTCAATTATGAAACTATATTTTCCGTAATAAGTAAGGAGTTCAATGAGATATGTCCCAAAAAGAAATTACACATAAATAGGAAATTAGAATTTAGTGATTGGGCTACCAAGGGAATCAGGAAAGTAGGGATAATATGTATGAGTTGTATAGTGATAAAAAAGCAAAAGCCATACATATTAGAGACAAAATCCGCCGATCAAGCAATAAAATTAAGGCAGTTTGGAAAACAATAAATGTAGAGACAGGTAAAGATAAACGAAGAGACACCGAATATAAATTAATAATACATAATGAATACATTACAAATGTTGAGGACGTCGCTAATATTTTTGTTGATTTCTTCTCTAACATAGCCCCTAATGCGACCAAGTCACTTGATTCATCCCCAGACTTGGCGGAGGCTTTTCTTAAAGAAAACTTCCAACGCACCTTAGCTAAATTTTCGTTTGAACACATCTCATTAACTGATATCAATAAGACGTACAAGAGTTTAAATGTTATAGCTACAGAGGATCTCTGGGGTCTATCTGTAAAAATGTTAGATTCTATAATAAACACAATTGCTCCTTACTTAGCAGACTTGATCAACCTATGCATAGATAAAGGCACGTTTCCGGAACTAATGAAAATAAGTAAAATCACTCCCATCTTTAAATCGGGAATTAAGACAGATCCCTCCAACTATAGGCCAATCTCTGTTTTGCCAGTATTAAGTAAAATCTTTGAGAAATTGATGCTGAACCAACTGCTGTCACATTTCAATAAAAATAGCATATTGCATTTTAACCAGTATGGTTTCACCAAATGTAGATCAACAACCGATGCGGGCTGTCATCTCATGACTCTTGTCTTGGAGGCTTGGGAGCGTTCACAGGATGCCATTGGAGTGTTTTGTGATCTCTCCAAAGCTTTCGACTGTGTAGAACACTGCACGTTACTGCGCAAGTTAGAAATATATGGAATTCATGGGAATGCCCTGAACTTGGTGGAATCATACTTATCTAGTAGGCAGCAGAAGGTAAGCGTCAATGGTATCACATCTGCTAGTTCTCCTGTCAAAATGGGGGTCCCACAGGGATCAATTTTGGGTCCTGTTTTTGGCATATATTAACGAATTGCCTTATATGCACTCATATCACCGAGCTCTCAGGGAAACTAAGCTCTGCAGCTTACGCGGTTTACAAAATTAGGCAACTAATAGACATAGCCACGGCGAAATTAGTCTACTTTGCATATTTCCACAGCTTAATGTCATATGGGATTTTGTTGTGGGGGTCAGCTGCAGATATAGAAACTATCTTTATACTACAAAAACGTGCGATTCGTGCCATCTATGAGATGCGTCCACGCGAATCTTTTAAGAAATAAACATACTGACCCTACCATCCTTATACATCTATAAGAACATCATGTATGTGCGTAAAAATTTACATAAATTCAAACTAAATAGTGAACTCCATAATTTTAATACTAGGAATAAAGACAAAATAGCTATACCTAGCTTTAGATTATCTAAAACAAATAAAAAATCATTCTTAGGAAATATTGTACGTTTCTATAATAAAATCCCAAAAGAGATAACGGGGCTCTCAGAGGGTAAATTCAAAACCTATATAAAATCTACTTTACTAAAGAATGCTTATTATAATGTAAATCAGTACATAGAGGACAAAGATGCTTGGGAACTTCCGCATAGCCACCACGCGGCACCTTCTAAACAAACGAGTGTAACCAAACCAAATATTGTAAAACAATCAGTTGAAAAAATTAAGCCCTACAAGTTTCTTGTGCGTTCTTCTTGTAAAGGTATCTTTCCGAACGCACGGTAGACTCGTTACTGTTTATTTTCATTGACGTACAAAAGTGTCAGATTGTGACCTATTTGAATAAATCTTTTTGACTTTTTGACTAAATGCCCCACCACCCGAAAAGTGCTAAGAAAGTCGAGTTTGGGGTCGTTTGCTTTGTTGTTTTGGGGACCTTTCACTCCATATGACGCCAAGGGTCTGATGATGAATCCAAAAGATTACCTTTGGAACTACTTGAGGATTTTTTATAGACTAAGCGGTCTATTCGCTTAAAATACAATATGAAAATGAGAAGTGTGTGTTTATCTATAGAGGATGCATTTCGCATTCTATCTGTAGCCGTGTTTATAAACTCTCGGGTTTTCTGAAAATCCCATTTTTACTCGCGTGATTAGACGTTCACTACAAAAAGGATGAGTTTATAATAAGAAAATAGTGATACGGACAAAGTTTACGTCATCTTCAAAATATCAGACTATTAACTTGCACAAATTTTATGAGCTCTCGCCATACGCACGACATACCTATTAGTATAATCTCCAAAAATGGTAAAAGTAGGTATGAAAAATGTGACCATGCCCACAATGACTGCCCACTGATAAGTATAAATATTCCATGTATTAAATATTCCTAGAACGCCGGTCAACCCTATTGATAATGACGAGGCTATTTTGCAAGATGCTGCAGCTTGTTCAAAGTTTCTAAGCTCTGTCGAACAGTAAGTAATTATGCTCTCGCCACTAACTAAGCTGGCTTAGGGGACTCTACTTAGTGTGAAGTGAACTAAGCTGTGTAGTGCCTCGTACATTATCATAGCTTAGTTTTGACTGTACTTGCATAAGTGAGCTTAATTATAGTTATAGAGTTAGATACCCTACAGCTCGATGAGTACAGCCCACTTTGAAGATTTTAGTCGAAGGCTCTTTGGGTTTATTATATTGGCTTTTAGAGTCTGCACAACCAAGTTTAATGTACAAAATTTCACTTCAGTATGGAAACTAGCGCCACGGGCCACGTGTTCGGAATTCATATTTAATTAAAAAGAAATTTTAAATAAAAAAATTCATAGTTTCTAAATAAGGCCGTCGCAATCACTCTGGTATACCAGAGTAGCAGAATGACGCGGAGCTTGAGGCTAATTAAGTGATACATCACGCGAGCACCAGGCCCGCAGCTTGGCCGCGGTAATGGACGACTCGGGGTTTTGCACAGTCACCTTATGAGATGTTCTGCTCCCTTTGAAGCTGGACTTTGTAGAATTCAGAAGTGAAGCTTCGTACAAAATGTTATCAATTTATAGTACTCGTAGAATCTCATGTTCTCATAGTAAATTGTTTCGTGCATTTAACCTTTTACGATTTTCTCGTGTGCTTTTTTGGAGGTACACGACGTAATGTTGGAATTTTCATGCATTTATACATAATCTGCAGGTCTTCCATTTTGTAATTTTTAAATATATATATACCTAGAAGAAATCAAAGCTCAGCAACTGACTGAAACCACGAGGAGTATTTTGATGGGTGTTCAGACAGGCTCTTTAGATGAAGAATGATTTTATTAGACGGATTATATTGCGGTTTTAAGAGGTCGTGTTCCTAAATTGCGCTTGGTGTGTGCTAATGGCCAGCCAGCTAAAGTTTTAATGGGTTCATATTAAATTAATATCATTCAGGCCAATTAATTATATATTTTATAGTGTTTAGATATGTTATGATAAAGATTGATCCATTGATAGGTAAGTAAAATTAATAAAATATAATTGGATAGAAGTTGAATTTTCGCGAAAATCCCAAGATGTTTGCAAATATCGATAGTCATAATTTACAAAACACAATATAATTTTTTATAAAACAAAATAGTCAACAGAATATCACGCATTATTGAGGAGTAGGCAGAGGTGAACCCAGGACTCAGTCCCAGTCCCAGTCGATCCCAGTATGGATGGATGTTTGTTACTCTTTCACGCCAAAATTACTGAACCGATTAGCCTGAAATTTGGTATGTAGGTAGCTTAGACCCTGGAATAACACATGTGGTATTTTGTTCCCGATATTCCCACGGGAACGATGACTGCGCGGGTGAAACCGCGGGGCACAGCTAGTGTTATATAGTATATTAGGAGTAGATATTTCGACGACTTACGACTCATAAAAAGAGTTACAATATCGATAGTTGTTTATTTTTAGAGGTCCGTACCTAAAAAGGAAAAAGTGGAAAAATTAAATTTATGACCGGAAGTCATACCATATATACACTTTTTGCTGACGACACTACTGCCTAGTGGTAAAACATAATGAAAAGGAGAAGGCACAGGAAACGGTAAACGAAGCCCCAGTGGATATGATCTGCTGGATGAATAATAAAAACAGACATTCACGCCTTTTTTCCCGAAGGGGTAGGCAGAGGTGTACCCAGGACTCAGTCCCATAGTAGATATACCCACATTTCGCCAGTATGTTTATTGGTCCCATGTAATAGGGGGCGAGCCTATTGCCATCTACCGGGCACAGTTCCAGACTCCAGGCAGTTATTGAGATAATTCCTAATGGAAAAACCCAATATTTAACACTTTGCCTGACCTGAGGATCGAACCCGGGACCTCTTGATTGGCAGTCTAGCATGCGCCCTCTACGCCACCGAGGCAGTCGAGGATGAATAATAGTAATATAAATATACCTATGTATAGGTCGACCTAGGCGTACCTTTTATGAACAAGTTGATGTTATCTTAAGGAAAGGCCAGATCAAAAATACCATCAACCGACGAGCATGCATGAAGAATGTGATAAAAGTCGAAGGAGCGAAAGTTGTATGTCCGAATCGTAGCAAGTGGAAAGAAATAGTCTCTGCCTACCCGCTACCCCAACGGGAACAAGGCGTGACTGTATGTATAATGTATGTATATTCGTTAAAACACACTCCGAGTACTTTAAAATGCGTAGTGAAGTTTTCTCTCGACAAAAGCGAGATCTTATTAATAAGAAAACTATATTTAACATATCAGAGTATTTTGATTTATAATGAGATACCTGATGACATAAAATTATTAAAAGGCAATTTATTTAATATAAAAATTAAATGACTGGCTAATCTGTAAGTGCTTTTTATAGCATAACGCAATATTTGTACTTTTGTGGATATTATAAATAATATTTGCATGTCTGCATGCAGTGTAATATTAGCAGGCTGAATGCAGTGATAGTTTTAAGATACAAACTTTGTAATATGTATGCATTCTGGCAAATAAACTTTTGATTTGAATTAGTACAAGACGGTCCGGCGTCCGACACACCGAATTGATATAGGTAACTTGTATATCAGACGCTTCACGAAGAGGCGTTCATAGATCTTCCCCAGAGAGCTGAGGTGACTAATAGGGCGGTAGCTAAAAGGCTCAGATGCCTTTTTCTGGGTAGTAAATGCCAATAACGTAGGCAGTCTTCCAAAAGATGGGGAAAATTCAATGGTTCATAGCATTGAAGATGCTGACGAAGAGGTAAACTAAAGGGGTTGGAAAGTGCTCGATCACTTTATTAGTGATGCCATCCGCTCCAGGAGCTTTCCTGGCGTGGAGATTTTCGACTCAAACTCGCAAGTCTTTATAGGCTCAATGGGGTCGGAGAAGGGTAGGGAGGATTAAGTTCGACTGCGCTGTACACCGCAACGAAGTGAACAGGAGACTGGGGCTGATTGCGCCTCAAGGCTGTCGGCCAGACATTCCGCCTTTTTCTCGTCATCGAACGCGGAGTAGATGGCAATAGGCTCGCCTTCCTTCTACATGTCTGCGAGAGACATGACAGTAGATGGTAGTACTGTGCAACGAAGACAAAACATCCTGTCTCTTTTTAGATTGACATTGAGCCATTGAGCATTGAAACCAGCCCTCTTATTACGAACAGCAGTAGAAGTGAGGAACGCGTTTATTTGCTTAATATTAAATTAAAAAATTAAGTTTGACAGCAAAATTTACTGCTGTTGTTACGGCGACTGCATGTTCATAATACTACCCCAGCAGGTCTGACAAAGTTTGACAAAGTTGTTTGTGTCACAGCCTGGTAGCAAGTTAGCTCGTTACCAGGCGAGCATGACGTAAGAGACGTTGACGAACTCCCTTTTCATCTGTTAATGAACCTTCATGCTAACCTCACCCTATATTGTTGTTTGTAACCTCCTTTATGAAAAGATAACTTTGCTTGTTCTAAAGTTTTGTTTTGTATGGGTTTAATGGGACATAAGACGACGTTTGTTTTACTTAATGATAAGATTCATTCACTAAATTATCCACTATTAAGATATGTTCAATACCTACTCCTACTAAGAACAAAATATAAACATAACATAACCTCATTTTTCCCCGAAGGAGGTTTATTCCTCGAATGGTTCGAATAGCAGAGTCCCATTTCCATAGTAGAGGACCCACACTTGGCCGGTAATGTATTTAGTCCCATGTATATACAACTACATAGTACATATACGAGTATAACTAGTTGCTCCGTGAGCTGTAATAGACCTAATGAGGTTGTCTTTGCATATTTTTAATATGTTCACCGCGCACCTTACAAATTAGCCCGTTTGAATCTTAATTTTCCATTATGCTTACAGCAAACTTCTCTCTTTTCTTCCTTATTTTGCCCCCGATCCAAAATCGAAATGGACTAAATAAATTAAATAAACCATGGAACTTGTGTCCACCATGGAATGGAACCATGGAATTTTGTTCGATATCGGTTTAAAACTTGTAGGGGAGAGAACAGAAGACAGTTTGACAGAAGGATAAAAACGAATTTTTGGGCCAATCTCGAAACTGGGACGCATCAATAAGCGAGCCTATAGCCATCCACCTGCACAAAACCTGTCTAACACCTGTTTGACAGGTTAGCAAGCTTGCTATGAAGAAATTATTAATGGAAAAAATAATCAATAAAACTCATTGCTCGACCTGGGAATCGAACCTAGGACCTCAGACTCACCAATAACTTGACACCTGCCACTCCACACGCACCACAAACACTAATCAACGAAGCAGCAAAATATAAAAAAATTAGTGAAATGATTTTCAAGGCGAAAAAATACCATTTAGAATAATCAAGAAGACTTCAGTATCATATTATGATGAACGTGTTGTTGAAACATGTGTAGTCCATGTTGAGCTTTAACTTCAATATTCATTATTCTTCTGCTTATCAAATTCCAATTTCCAATCCACATTTATAAAGCAAATATTCTCAACAAGACACTAGAAATCTCTTGAATTCTATTTAGAAATTGACAATGTCTTCTCTTTATTTAACTAGTATTTTGTTAATAAATTAACATAAAAACATACACACATTCCCGCTTTTTTCCCGAAGGGGTAGGCAGAGGTGTACCCAGGACTGAGTCCCACAGTAGATACCACCCACATTTCGCCAGTATGTTATTGGTCCCATGTAATAGGTGGCAAGCCTATTGCCATCATCTACCGGGCACAGTTCCAGACTCCAGGCAGCTATTGAGATAATTCCTAATGGAAAAATCCAATATTTAAACACTGCCTGACCTAGGGATCGAACCCGGGACCTCTTGATTGGCAGTCGAGCATGCGCCCTCTACGCCACCGAGGCAGTTAAATTACATCTAAAATAAAAAGTACTCTACTCTTGAAAGTCGTCGGAATCAGGTAGAATTCCTAGAAAACAAGTTGCGTTGTGCGATACGAGTAAGTGACAAAATGCCGGAGAATGAGGAATTTCGCGGGAACTCACTCTAAAACTTGTAATTCCGAGATTGTTCCTCTAACTGCAAGAATGTTATATAATTATGGTGGATTTCGTTAGCGTGGGCGAGTGGATTCTGCGCGCTTGGTGCCGCAGTGCCACACCACTACATGTGTTGGCTTTTCATTCCTTTATTTTTAAAACTAAAATGTTCTCCTTATACATTCTAGTTTTACTTACAATGAAATGCATTGTTTGCACAAAAGTGGAATGTGTTTGCTGTTTTTTGTTAGTGAACAATAACTCTTTCAGCTGAAACTCTAAAATATAAAATTGGTTTTGTTCGTTTGCGAAATTGTGTTTTCATTTTTTATTAGTCAAGTAGGTGCTTTTAGTTATTTTGGTAGCCTTAGTTAGTTATGTTTTGGCTCTGGCGTCCTTTCGTTTTATTTATAACATCTATCTTTTCACAGAAATCATGGTTGCTCAAATTACAACCGTATTTTATGTCATGCTTGCAAGTTATTATTGCCGTATCATCTTACAAGCGCTACCTTCAATTACATTATGCCAACCTGGTAAACGTGTGAACAAAATTATCTATTCTGAACCACAACCAATAAATGGACAGAAGTATAAAAGATGCCCTGACTGATTCGTTTACGCATTCAAGACTTATTTATACCTATATTGTACCTATTACTCTATTACTCATTATGTTATGTAATTTTTTGACACCTAGGCACCCGATGTGAATTTGTTGGAATCCGTGGAGTTAACTTCTTCATAGTTTATGTTACCCTGGTTCTAATGAGAATTTTTAACTCTATTGCTGTTAAGTTTTTAAGGCTTTCTGTGGGAACATTATTCCTCGTAATCGTTTCGGTCGATATAGCCATGGTATAATTATTACCGTGATATAGCTTAATTGAATTCTTTTAAACTAAACCTGTGCTAAAACTTGTAAAGTTCGTTTTCATGTTCACCTATATTATAAGGAAGACTTACTGTGAGGCACAATTTTAGCGTAAATTAATGCAAAATGAAGTTAAGGTGCACACGGGAAAATGGGAAATTAAGTTTGCTAGCTAGCGGTCGCGTATGTTTACTGGAAACATTCATTAGATACATAGACACATAGATACATTACACAGATCACATAGACATTACATAGATTCATTAGACACGAAAGAGGTCCCACGTACGTACAGGCTAGGTACTACTTATTACAAATTTTCTTAGTAAACAGTAGCACTCATATTAATAAAGTACTGGGAGGCATACTTTGACACCTACCTATTTATTTATTTTTAGTTGTTCCGTCTTTAAAACTTTGTATATTATCCTCTTCATCTAAGTTACGTATTTGTACCTCATACAATCCTAGTAAAGGTGTGAACCAAAAGATCCTTATAGTTTAGTTCCAACTTTTTTTGCTTCTGCACCCAAACTACAAATAGCCATCTTGTAAGTTTGCTGCAGAAGAGTGAGACAGAAAGAACACCAATATGACGATATTTATGGCCACAAAAAATAAGGTTGTGCGTACATACCCTCAGCATTATTGTCGTATTTGTCGATTCAGCCATCTGGTGTTATAGCTCCAATTCGCTTATAGTATCCTAGTATTCATGAGAAACTTTGAACTGTTTTGCAGTTTTCAAATCGTGTTTTATTTATAAATTTTTTCTTTAAGAACCAACGAAATTCTAAATTCACTAGCTCTTTCCAGCGGTGTCACCCGCGTATTCTTCGTTCTCGTGGAAATTTCGGGATAAAAAGTAGCATATTATATGTATAAAAGACTGCCTCCGTGGCGTAGAGGGCGCATGCTCGACTGCCAATCAAGAGGTCCCGGGTTCGATCCCTTGGTCAGGCAGTGTTATATATTGGATTTTTCCATTAGGAATTATCTCAATAACTGCCTGGAGTCTGGAACTGTGCCCGGTAGATGGCAATAGGCTCGCCCCCTATTACATGGGACCAATAACATACTGGCGAAATGTGGGTGTATCTACATGGGACTGAGTCCTGGGTACATCTCTGCCTACCCCTTCGGGAAAAAGGCGTGAACGTATGTTATGTTATGTATTATATGTGTTATTTCGGGGTCTAAACCATAGTTACGTACCGAAATTCAGCCCAATCGGTTCAGTAGTATTGGCTTGAAAGAGTTAAACATTCATCTATGATGGATAGATGAATGTTTAACTCTTTCAAGCCAATGCTCACAAAATTTCACATTTATAATAATTAGTAGGAAGCAGGATTGTTATGAACCAAAAACAGTCATGGTAATCAAACAAAGATGATTTATTTTAAATAGAGCAGAATATGTTCTAGACAGCGCTATTTCTAATAGAGCGGGCGTGGGGTGAAATTAATATCTATTAAAATATTTTGCGTTTTTTCCTGTAGTGCAGCAGGTTTTATTAAAATGCTTAGATTCTTTATTTTTTAGATCGGTTAGTTTTATTTCTGAAATATTTTAAAAACTGAGTAAAGAATATAAAATGGACATGCAGCTCTTTTTATTGCCTCGGTCGGTTTAAACGCTCTTCTTGCTATCTACCTGCCTTGCTACCGCCCTGGTGGCCCTGTGAAATACGCCCCAGGTGGCTGATGGAGGGGACATTGCAGTGTAGTTTATGACTCCGTCTATTTTATAATATCCTAGTATTCGTGGGAAGTTTGTAACGTTTTCTGGAATTGTGTTACTTTATTTTTAAAGTAGCATTGAAAGAATGTGGAGTCCGCGTTTAAGTCCTTCCTATAGACGTTCCTAATTTCTACTTAGGTACCTATTTAATATGCAGAAGAAATAGACTTAAAATATTATGTTTTGTTAACAGGCGGAGATCTGGTCGGTGTTCATCGCGATCCTGCGCAAGAGTGTGCGTAACCTGCAGGCGTGCACTGACGTCGGGCTCATACACCATGTGCTACAACGGCTGCCGCGTGCTGAGACCGTTGTCGCAGGTATGATATACACTGCCACCTAGAAGAGTTTCCAAAATAGAGCCAAGCTCCTCGTGACTACTGCATACCCAGTATCTCTGGGAATTATAAGAAAGAGAGATGATAATTAAAAATAACATTGATTTTGATTACAATAACCAAATTGATACTGGCAAACATTCAGCTAAAAAAGTTAACTTTTATTATGTACCTCCTCCTTGTCTTTCAGCATTGAAACCATAGGCGTAGCATAATATTTCTTCTCATTTTTACCACCCTTTTATTCTACGTATGGTTTCTTACGAGCTCCTCATGATTTCTAACTACCTGGTGTCTCTGGGAATTACAAGCATTGCTTGAGAATAAATTGTCATTCTGCAAAATATTTCTCTAATAATAACTCTGGTTCTTCGCAGTCGGGTAAAACAAGATAACATTTAACTACCACATTGAAAGCACAGGTAATAGCGTAATATTTTACATCGTCTCTCATTTTTTACCACCCATTAGGCCGGCGGCGCTACGGCACGGCACCACCACCTTGCCTGTCAACATGCTCCCACAGTGACCCATACAACACTGACAATCGTGCCTAACACACGGCGGATTATTGACTATAAATTGCTTAAAATAAATAACAGTATAAAATAACACAAAGCATTGTTATCCTACAAAATAGGTTGTAAAAAATGTGTCCTTAATGTAGCTGCTCCACATTGAAAGCACATGAATAGCATAATAGTTTTACGTCATCTCTCCCATATTTGAGGTGATGTCTTACGAGCTCCTCGTAACTTCTGACTACTTAGTATCTCTGGGAATTATAAGAATTGGTTTAGAAATGTGGCGTCTTAGATGAACATAAGAATTTTATTGGTGGACGATCAAGTCATTGTTGTGGGTATTTCATGCTCATACTGGCATATTAAATAGTATTGTATAAATCCATTTTGATTTGCCCCATCCGTAGTAAATAATATTATTATGACTGAGAATTAATCAAGGCTTTAATGGTTTTAAGCACATAATGGTGGTATTTACTTAACGAACTATTTCGGATGCTGCACGCTGTAGAAAATTAAACGTCAAAGTTGATCAAAAAAACAAACCCCAGTTCAAAAGAACCGCCACATTATCATCCAGCGAAATATATCACGGCATAAAATAAATATTAATGTTAAGCGGTATTCCTATTTGTTCTTTTATAAACTTTCCCTTTTTTCGGCTATGCCATTTTTTCGCTCTGGTAATATCTGTTAAATGTTGCCTGTTTTATAATGTTAAATGCGGGTGGATATATTTCAGAACATTTTAACAGGTTTCGTGATTAATCAATATATCATTATCAGCGAGCGGTATGTAAAGGCGAAATGCAAATCCAAACAACCAAGACTACAGAACCTGGTAGAAGCGTCAGGTGTCGGCATATTATAATCATCGTGCATCACACTCGACTCGTTGCAACCAACTCCTTCTTTGTATAGCCCCCTGGTGCCTTCACCGTTGATCTCGCCATTTTTATCCGTCACATCACCTGCAAAAGAAACCGGGTCAGTGTGACTGGAGCGAGTGTCAGAGTGAAATGAGCAGGTGCCGAATGGGGTGCATTGACAAAGCGTGCGAATGTTTTTAAATTTTCTGCACGTAAGAACCCGCTTCTTTATTTGTAATATTCCCGGTGACTCTTTAGGATATTATTATGTTAAAATAAATACACGGCACACGTGCATTATGATATTGCAATAAATATACTTCTTACCAGAAATACGTTAAATAACATTATAAAACAAAGTAGCTTTCCGCTTCTGTCTATATATTCCCACCTCTATTCGGTCTATACATTCCAACTCCTAAACGCAACAATAATTTTGTGTAAAGTTTGTAAAATATATTGGCCCGCCCCGGCTTCGCACGGGTAGCAGAAGTAGGTAAAGTGAACGTGAGTAAATTCGTGATACATTGTATTTTTATAGATATAGATATAGATACAGCAAATTAATGACTATTTCTGTTACTATGACCAAACCTTAATACTTGTATAAATTTATTGTGGGCTATTTTGAAGATATAAGTACTACAAACCCTTGTTTGTATGATGTGAGTACAAGTACATCACCCCCTACACATACATACCCCTAGTACATCATTTCTACTACCAATAGTTATCATACCGCATAAAAATAATGACTTCTTCGATTATTATGACTAAACCAAAACAGACGGATATACTGTCCGTGGATTATTTTGTAGGTGTTGATAATTACTACAAACCCCTAGTACTATTATACTTTATTCTACCACCAATACTTTTCACAGCGCATTCATATAATGACTTTTGATTATTGTGACTAAACCAAAATAGATGGATAAAATTTCCGTGGACTATTTTGTAGATATTGATAAGTACTACAAACCCCTAGTAAATTATTTTATTCTACCATCAATAGATTTCACAGCGCACGCAAGTTAATGAATTAGGTTATTATATTATGTGACACCTTGGTTCACAATATTGCAGTTTTCTTACGGATCCCTATTTTTTTTTCAAAATATCATATAGCCTATGTCACTCACACTGAATTAAGCTATCCATAATAGAAAGAATTTTTAAAATCGGTCTAGCAGTTTCGGAGCCTATTCGTTACAAACAAAAAAACAAAGTTTCTCTCTTTATAATATTAGTATAGATATGTAACTAGTGACCTGCCCCGACTTCGCACGTGCGTAATTAGGTAGATAGATAAATACTTTCTTGTATACATACATACGACACAAACATAAAGGAAAAATATTGAAATTAATCTTAGGCTAGTACAAGTGGCGGTATTATCACTCACAGCGATTTCTTCCAGACAACCGGAAGGAAAGGAATACTTACTCATGAGTATTTCTAGTCGGCGGTGTACTTATAGGAAATAAAAATTGTACTTACGTATATATAATATCCTACTAATATTATAAATGAGAAAGTTTGTGAGGATACATAGATGGATGAATGGATGTTTATTACTCTTTTACGCCTAAACTACTGAACTGATTGGGCCGATATTCGGTATATAGATAGTTTAGATCCTGGAATAACATAAAAAGTAATTTTTATCCCGATATTCCCACGGGAACGAAGACTACGCGGGTGAAACCGCGGGGCACAGCTAGTATCTCATATAGTGATCTAGTAGGTACATAGCGGCCTTAAAATTTTGATATACCTATAATGTAAAGAAAAAATGCAATACGGGCTCTTAACAGGATACAGGACCTCTTAGCAGTTTTACGCAATCCCATGAAAATTTTACTAAATCGATGTTTTGTATTCCCCTGTTTCCTCCGAATATAGTAAACCTATTTGATATATTCATATCCTTATATTTTAAAGTTGAAGTAAAAAGTATGTCCCTATTATTTTATTTTTGTTTATAAACTCTACATTTTTTTGTAGTGAACGTCCAATCACGCGAGTAAAACTGCGATTTTTGGAAGTTCACTATGAAAAAACATTTAATTGAATTGAGTGTTTTCTCGTTCATTCCAATACGGAAATTCCACCAGTATATTAATATTACTGTATTTTCCAAAAAGAAACTATGGAGGCGCCGGGTATCGATCCCGGTACCTCTCGCATGCTAAGCGAGCGCTCTACCATCTGAGCTACGCCCCCGTTGAATAACATTACTAAATATGTACGTGGATAAAGCCTACATTGTACGCAGATAAGATAATTGACGAAGTGAAAGGAGTCAAGTGGCGCGTAGACCATGTCCTAACCTAACCTTCAAGCATATCAATTAAAACATAATGATGTAATATTTTGTACTGTTTTGTGTTTGCTTCTATTTGGGGGTGTAGCTCAGATGGTAGAGCGCTCGCTTAGCATGCGAGAGGTACCGGCATCGATACCCGGCGCCTCGATACTACCTCTTTTATAACAAAAGGTTAATATGATTTTTTTATCATGAGGTTAAACCTCGCGTTATTCGTACCTATGCGTACAGCACTTTGAGCACTATAGCGGCACGTTATATTGTAGGGTTGATGTTATTTTGTGACGCGCATGCTACGGATTCGGTGAACGTTTTGGTGGTTTTATGGAAAGTATTAATGGCAACGTGTGATTTCACGGAGATCTTTGGCATGTGCGAGGGCGCGATGGCAACACAGGGAGGTGGATGCCAGCGCGATAGATGATTGTAGAGCGAGATTGAAGATGGTGGGCTTGGAATAAATCATGTAAAATATGCTGAAGTGTTCGAGTATTATTTAATGGAAAAGGCACGCTTACAATATGAACTTTATAACGCCGTAAGCGGGAAAAATGTATGAGACCTTCCTTGCTACACCGTTCCGCATCTGCACAAGACCGTCGCGTACCGTGCACATTACGAGTAGGTTAAAAATTGTGAGAATATTTGGCCGGTGTCAAATGGTGTACGACCGCGTTATAAAAGTTATAAGTCATAACTCGTCCATGACGTGGTAGCACCGTGTCACCAATGGGGTCAGTGGTACAACCCCTATAGCTATCGCGCAATTCTATCGTGGAACACACGTTATAGTGAGCAAGATACACCGTTCCGTATTCGTTGCTTGGTTGGATACGTTCATACTCAACAAGTAGCCGACACTCAGTGCCTATACAATGAGTTAGTAGTTAGTAAAGTGAAGTGTTCTCAGCCCCTAGACATTATTGACCTCACTGGTGAGACACCCTCAAAACCCATTCTCCATAGAAAGCCTAAAAAATATATAAAAATCAAAAAACTTGTTCGGAAATGTCAAAAAAAACTCAAGTGTAATAAGAAGTACTTCACAAAAAATGTCCAACTTATAAAAAGTAGACTTTTATTAGATCAACAACTCCAAAATTGTATAGAGGAGTTAGAAATAACAAGAAAATTATATGATGATGACATACTGCAACTACGCTCTGAGCTTCTACGCAGAGAACAAACACTGCAGGATATTTTCAACAGTTATACTGCCTTACAAACTCAGTTAGCAGAACACTATAATACTGCTATAGATCTGGCCCAGTTGGTTACAAGTAATGTAGATTTAATTAACTCAGAATTGCAAACAAAATCAACTGAGCCTCAGGTGACCTCACAATCACCATGTGCTGTTCCTGTGCGAGTGGCTCGGAGGGAGATGCAATGTATTGCTGGACATAGTAGGACTAAGGTACTTGTTTTCTCAGACCGGATTGGTGTAGATTTTGGTTCTCTGTTGTGCAATGAGAGTAATCATATAATATATAATCATTGCATGCCCGGTGCATCTTACACACAAATATGTGATAAGATTAGGAGTAGTGCTCATACTATAGATAGTAATACAGTTATTGTCATCTTAATAGGACAAAGTATAGGTATAGACAAAAGGGAGGTTATTAATAACATAACCTCTCTCCTTGAAATAAATTGTTTTAAGATTATGCTGTGTGCCTTACCATATTGTTCATTGTTAACTTCAACTCAAAATAAACACACACATATGATAAACAATTTATTTCATAATCTGACATCTCGTCATAGTGACAAATTAATGTTTTTTGACATGAATAAGTTTATTAAAAACTTTCAACTGACCCCGGACAATATTATGTACTGTTCGAAGAAATGCATTTCGATGCTTGCTACATTGGTAGCTTATAATATTAATTCAGTTATAGGTAATATAACAGTGTTAAATAATGACTCCACAGTGATTAGTATATGTACTAAAAATAACACTGTGGAAAATAATTTAAACTAATTTCTAAGACAACAGAGAGTGGTACTTGTACATTATCTTTATTCTATCAAAATATAAACCGCTTCTCTGGCAAAATTAACGACATTGAATTACTTGTAGATAAATATAATTATGATATTTTATGTTTCTGTGAAACTTGGTTAAAAAATGATAAAATGTCATTTAATGTTAATAATTTTCAGGTGGCCAGTAAGTTCAACAGAACATCTGCTGAAGGTGGGGGCTCGATTATACTTTTAAGAAAATCAATTAAATATAAAGAGCGAAATGATATTGTCAGCTGTTCTGTGGAACGAACTTGCGAGGTGGCTTGTGTAGAAGTGAAAAGGCACATAATCTTATGTGTATATAGGCCGCCGAACTCGAATCTCACTTCTTTTATGTCCTCTATGGAAATAATTCTAAACAAAATTTGTAAAAGTAATAAACATGTACTTGTATGCGGTGACTTTAACATTGATATTTTGTCAGATTCTCCAGATAAAACTAATTTGACTAGTTTATTTAAGTCCTTCGGTTTGAGTTACCTATTCTCTGAGCCCACAAGAGTTACAGTTACCTCATCGACCTGTATTGATAATATCTTTACCAATTTCGAAAGTAGGAAGTTATCAATAACGGGTGGAGTTAGGTCTGACCACAAGGGTCTCTCACTAGAATTTATAAGTGACAAATCAAAAGAAAAACCAACAATTGAACATAGGCCCCTAACAACATATAAACTCGAAAAGCTTAGGAATAATATAGAATCAAAACTGGAAAATGTCGCTGTCTCTGAGGAAGACCCTAATTTCAATTATGAAAACATATTTTCTGTAATAAGTAAGGAGTTCAATGAGATATGTCCCAAAAAGAAATTACACTCGAATGGGAAACTAGAATTTAGTGATTGGGCTACCAAGGGTATCAGGAAAAGTAGAGATAATATGTATGAGTTATATAGGGATAAAGCCCATTCCAATTCAGAATCATTTCATGAGTATGTTAAATGTTATTCAAAAATTTTTAAAGCTGTGTGCATCCAAGCAAAAGCCATAAATATTAGAGACAAAATTCGCAAATCAAGTAATAAAATTAAGACGGTTTGGAAAACAATAAACGTAGAAACAGGTAAAGATAAATGTAGAGATTCTGAATATAAATTATTAATTAATAATGAACACATTACAAATGTTGAGGAAGTCGCTAATATTTTTGTCGATTTCTTCTCTAACATAGCCCTGAACGCGACCAAGTCACTTGATTCATCCCCAGACTTGGCGGAGGCTTTTCTTAAAGAAAACTTCCAACGCACCATACCTGAATTTTCGTTTGAACACATCTCATTAATTGATATCAAAAAGACGTACAAGAGTTTAAATGTTAAAGCTACTGAAGATCTATGGGGTCTATCTGTAAAAATGCTAGATTCTATAATAAACACAATTGCTCCTTACTTAGCAGACTTATTTAACCTATGCATAGATAAAGGCACGTTTCCAGAACTAATGAAAATAAGTAAAATCACTCCTATCTTTAAATCGGGAAGTAAGACAGATCCCTCAAACTATAGGCCAATCTCTGTTTTGCCAGTATTAAGTAAAATCTTTGAGAAATTGATGCTAAACCAACTGCTGTCACATTTCAATAGAAATAGAATATTGCATTCAAACCAGTATGGTTTCACCAAATGCAGATCAACAACCGATGCAGGCTGTCATCTCATGACTCTTGTCTTGGAGGCTTGGGAGAGTTCACAGGATGCCATTGGAGTGTTTTGTGACCTTTCCAAAGCATTCGACTGTGTAGAACACTGCACGTTACTGCGCAAGTTAGAAGTATATGGAATTCATGGGAATGCCCTGAACCTGGTGGAATCATACTTGTCTAGTAGGCAGCAGAAGGTTAGCGTCAATGGTATCACATCTGCTAGTTCTCCTGTCAAGATGGGAGTCCCACAGGGATCAATTTTGGGTCCTTTCCTGTTTTTGGCATATATTAACGATTTGCCTTACATGGTCCACGGTCAAGCAGATATAGTTCTATTTGCCGATGATACGTCATTGATTTTTAAAGTTGATAGGAAGGATACTTCACTAGTACATGTTAATAATACTTTAGCAAGTATATCCAGATGGTTCACAGCAAACAATCTGTTATTGAATGCGAAAAAGACTAAATGTTTGAAATTTTCGTTGCCTAACGTCAGAAGTATAGAACCAATCATAGTTCTTGACGGTGAAAGACTCAATATTGACAATGCAACTTTGTTCCTTGGCATAAATATAGACTCTAAACTGCAATGGAGCACTCATATCACCGAGCTCTCAGGGAAACTAAGCTCTGCAGCTTACGCGGTTTATAAAATTAGGCAACTAACAGATGTAGCCACGGCGAGATTAGTGTACTTTGCATATTTCCATAGCTTGATGTCTTATGGGATTCTGTTGTGGGGGTCAGCTGCAGATATAGAAACTATCTTTATACTACAAAAACGTGCGATTCGTGCCATCTATGAGATGCGTCCACGCGAATCCCTGAGGGAATTATTTAAAGAAATAAACATACTGACCCTACCATCCTTATACATTTATGAGAACATCATGTATGTGCGTAAAAATTTACATAAATTAAAATTAAATAGTGACCTTCATAATTTTAATACTAGGAATAAAGACAAAATAGCTGTACCTAGCTTTAGATTATCTAAAACAAATAAAAAGACATTCTTAGGAAATAGTGTACGTTTCTATAATAAAATCCCAAAAGAGATAACTGGGCTCTCAGAGGGTAAATTCAAAACCTATATAAAATCTACTTTACTTAAGAAGGCTTATTATAAAGTCAACCAGTACATAGAGGACAAAGATGCCTGGAAACTTCTGCATAGCCGCCTCGCGGCACCTTCAAAGAAAACGAATGTAACCAAACCAAATATTGTGAAACTATCTGTTGAAAAAATTAAGCCCTACAAGTTTCTTGTGCGTTCTTCTTGTAGAGGTATCTTTCCGAACGCACGGTAGACTCAGTACTGTATCTTCATTGACGTACAAAAGTGTCAGATTATGACCTATTTGAATAAATCTGTTTGAGTTTGAGTTTGAGTCATGTAAGGTATTGGGTAAATAGCTTTACCCATAATATTGGCTTCGGTGCCAATTCCAACCATCTTTAAGAATGTATGTCGCAAGTGAAAGTTGATTTGGTGCAAGGCTCAGCATAATAATTTCAATGTCACTTACATGCCCACATGCGGTAGTAGTACGTGTTTATAATGATTTATCTACGTTGCTACTGTTTCTTTTAACCTGAAAACCTATAGGGGGCGTAGCTCAGATGGTAGAGCGCTCGCTTAGCATGCGAGAGGTACCGGGATCGATACCCGGCGCCTCCAAACTACCCTAATTTTTTTATGTTTCTTTTACTATAATTCAAATAGAGACCACGGCCAGGTAAGCACAGCGTAAGCATCCATCCACAAGGTAGACAGACGGCCTATAAATAACGCAGGAACACGCTGGATGCAAGCCATTTACAGTTGGACTAGATAGAAATCTATGAGGGACGCCTGTTATGTCCGCCGGTGGACTTCTAGGGGCTTACTTCTTCGAAATACCAGAAATTAGAATAGATTAAATTAATGCCATATACAATGTATTAAAAAAGTGAAATAGTAGTAATACTTAAGGGTGCATCTTCCCGTCAAACTGAAGAAGTTTCAAAAGAACGAATTGTGAAAAGCGCAGAAAAAAAAAATTACTTCCCATACATATGGATCAGCTATAGGCAAACGTGTATGGAAAGCAGATTTTTTTTACGAATTTCGCAATTCTTTCTCTTGTAAGTTGTTTGGGTTGGCGGGCAGATATATGCCCTTAAATATTACTTTCTAAACCTTATTGTAACTCGTTGCACAGCTTAAACAAAAATTGTCTCAAAAAAACTACCATGCAATGTGAATTGCATGGCATTGAGTTTGAGTTTGGTTTGGTTAGTAATTGACAGGAAATGGCTTAGCAGAAGGCGTCATTGTCCTCCATGTCTATAGTAAACTATAGAGAGGTATAAAAAGAAAGATAGATAGAATACTTAAGGGGGTGTATCTTATCTACCCGTCTACCCAATAAGACTTCACAAATGATAAAATTGGTATTTTACCATGAATCGGTTATTAAATGTATGTTTTTACGTGAATCTAAAAATATCTGTAGTAAATGGTTCAGCAAAATACTCGTATTAAAAATCTTATCAAACTTTTGTCACGATCGAGGTTTGAAATACGTGACATTTCGATAACGCTCGCAAAGCAGATCAAGTGAACGTGATATAGGTGACAGTTTGTAACAACTATAGCACGGTTTTATGATTTTTAACAACTGGGGGCGTAGCTCAGATGGTAGAGCGCTCGCTTAGCATGCGAGAGGTACCGGGATCGATACCCGGCGCCTCCAATTTGGAATCTTTTTGTAAAATGTATTATGAGAACCCATAATAGTTTGTTCGTTTGGGAAAATCAAACACGTCAAACTCTGAACATCCCGGGTGGGTTTAAAAGAGGACAATTTAGGAGTTATCATTATTTCTCATGTGGACCAGGCGTTCAGAACACAGCTGGAGGTCCGAGTATGTTAACAAATATATTTTTTACATACCTCATGGGGAAAAAAAAAAATTATAGACATCCTCTTAAAAAGCCGCCTAATCAAATTACTATCAGATTTTGAATATTCCCAAGGACACCAAGGTTACAAAAAGATATAGGAATTTACAAATAACAGACTAACCGCCCTAAAATGTAGGTAAGTAATATAAATTTTTACAAGATTAAATAATTATACTCTTTGAATGGTGTATGTTTTCTCTCACATACTAAGGCACCATGAGCTTGTTGAAAGTGGTTAGTAAAGGTTTTAACTAAATTGTTAAGTACTGAGTCCATTTTTATATACAAAAAGATGATGCTTTTTTGTATAACATTCTAACGTTATTAGCGAAAATAAGTCAATATAATTTTGGCTTTTTGCTGCACAATAACATCCAAAATTTCGCGGAAAACATAGCTGAAAACACATCATTACCATAATATTGATGGCGCAAATTGGTACAAAACCGTCCAAATAAAGCTGTTAAATATTCAACGCGTTGGAACTGCGCTAACGGGAGTCGACATGCATTTATATCAAGGCTATGCCCTATACGCGAACTTACAAATTATTTGCAGTAACTGATTTAAGTTTTTTAACTATTCGATAACAAATTTCTCACACGTGTCGGTTCAATAAATGGTACGCTGGTTTCAGTAGCAATAATCACCATAATTTTTAATTAGATTATTAATACTTATATATCGTTTAAAGGTACAAATTCAATATTGCATTGCGAGGCAATTGTCGCCAAAGTAGAAGAACGAGAGACATGTGAATGTATAGACGAAGAATACTTTTTTTATATTCTATCGATTATCGTATTTTTGAGACGAAAAACTCTCTCCGTCGTAATAGGCTATTTTTACCCAATTAGTATAGAATTACGAGCACTAATAATAAATGCAACTTTTTAATTATTTTTTAAAAAGTTTAAATATTTTGTTAAATTTTTGCTTGTTACATCATCACGCCAAAACTACTGAAAGAAATTGGGGTGAAATTTCGTATGTCACTCTCGGAATAGAAATAATTTGAGCGGGTTAACCGCGAGGGGCAGCTGGCATCATCTATATAGAATTCCACAAAAAATAGGTCGATCTTACTTCTATACATAGTAAATTACCTCTCTGTATATTTTTTTATTATTTCCATTTATAAGTCATCATTATCATGTGACATTGTAGTTTAAAGCGAACCAATGCAAAAGGTAAAATCTGGTTCATTAAGACAATCTGGTATACATATAAAGGATAATATGGGCTAACGAGTTCGTTTTATACGATACAATGACCGCACTCACACAATGCAATAAACAATTAAAAGAAACAATATGTTTTCATTGCACATACAACCAATGTCGAACTATTATTATTTCATGAAAGCGAAATATTTTCCAATTCATTTTGGTTTATTTTACCTGGCTTTATCATTGACTAACATTAACAAACATACGAAGATTAAATATGTGACTAGGTACTGCGTGCTTATATATACTTTGTATAACTGTTTATAATTTGAAATTTTTCTTATCACATAATAAAAAGCAATGTAACAGCTGTGTGCAAAACACAACCTAACAGCAAGCTAACACCTTCATATTTATGTACTCCTGGTAATTCGGGCGGAATAATTTACATGATTGCTGTCACACGGCACACGCTCGAGGCATTTTATAAAACGTTGGCAAAAAATGAGCGGAAGAAAACGCAGAGTAGCGGAAATTATGGCCGATCGAAGCATAGTCTGTTGATAGATGAGTAATAATGTTAATATTAATAATAAAATAAAGGCTTAACATTATAACTCAATAATTAATCAATCTATACTTCTATACTAATATTATAAAGAGAGAACTTTTGCTTTTTAATTGTAACGAATAGCCTCCGAAACTACTGAGGACCGATTTAGAAATTTATTTCACTTATGAAAAGCTTGATTCAATGTGAGTAACAGGCTTTAAGGGATCCGTGAGAAAACTGCAATATTGTAAGCCAAGTTGACAAATAAATGCCAAAAATAATAATTAATTTGCGTGCACTGTGAAAATGTATTTCTTCATATTTGGGAAATTTCGATTTATATGGACGAGAAACCCTCTTAAGCTATCAGAATCTATCGTACGCCCGCCTCTTGATTGACTCGTGAGAACTGATAACAAACAACATTGACTTATGAACGAAATCGGACGATTTTTTTTAATAAAATATAGTAAATGCGAAGTGAGTTTGGAGTTTTATGATTAATATTGGCACAACATATCTTTTTGCATTAAGTGTGTGACCACTTCAAAATAAGTTGGGATTGTAATAATATTATCATTGTAACCCAAGTTTAAACTAAATGAATGTACATTGTACCGTCATTATTAATGTATTGGTCTTACCAAGGACTAATTAGTGTTTGACCAGTTGATTGGGAATATCATTAATTGGCTAATTGTATATTGATTAGTTTACCTTGAGAGTGTAGGCCCTTAATGAGTAACTAATATTGTCAATGACTAGACATATTATACCTACCTATATATTTGAATATTGAAGATCGCTTCAAAATCGTCGCAAAAAGCACTTTTAGAAATCAGTTTATATTATGATATTACTCGTGAGTAACTTTGCATGCATAGGTAATATCTAATTGCCAGAAAAACAGTGTCTCTGTGAGATTTTAATAACATATTGTCATTATATTTAAAGCCACAATAACTGCACACTGCACTCAAAAGTGATAAGAGATAAAGTTTTATTAATAGATTTTCATTCTCAATTTCGTTGATACACTCCACAGTATAGATATCTACAGTATTGTGACTCGGCCCTGTCCTTAAAATAGATGCTTACACCCTCGCGGTACGTGACCACGTTATAGGGCTGCTTCGGTGACGACGCCACAGAACAAGATAATAATACTACGTATAGAATGGACACTGTCATCCCCCACCAATCGGGCCTTCCTCACCCCGTCAACGACATTGAGCTCTCCACGAGCCCCGCTTCTATGGGAAATCACCTTACGCGCACTCTTGCACGTGTACAAAACTCCATGTGTGCAGTGTCTATGTAGTAGGTAGTTATAGCGCGGCAGCGAGAGCGAGATGACTATACATTCGTTACGCGGGCAGCACAGGCTCACATCGAGACATTACATAATTGTTTACGAGAAGAACTTTTTTTGCATAAACATAAAATTTTAACTAATTATTATTACATGCCTTGATAAAATGTGAACTTGGAATGTATACGTTTGTTTAGTATGGGTATATTTAATTATATAATTGATTGAAATGTGAGATAATGAATTACCTACTCAATTGTACCTCCAATCCTTACAAACTTCAATACCTAACTGCTCAACCAAAATGCAAAAAACAGCGGACGAGTAATTAAAAGTTAAATAAAATTTTTCGTCTCAGCTTATTAACGTCCCGTATTAGGCAATAAGTTTAGCTCCGTGTAGTAAGTAGGTACACACAGTGACTCGAAATAATATTTTTTTTGTTACCAATGCTATTTCCAACTTCTGCAAACATTAGTTACCTCTTTGCCATGTTCAGGACGTAGTAAGTACCTACTTGTACTCATATCAATTATCTTATATTGTTATGATATCGCCTCACCACATTATCTAAGTACCTAGCTATATAAATAACATTTAAACCATTAGTTAAGTAACCATATTGTTAAGTTGTTTATTTACATATTAATCATTTTCTCTGTAGCTCATTTTGATAAGTAACTAATATTTATTATTCTCATACAAATTGTCTTTCACACTAAACCATTATTATGTTTACCATTCTCACAAATATTGTAAATAACATTAGTTAATTACCTATTAGTAATACTATATAATCTCAGTCTCATAGATTTTTGGACACTTCTATTTCATTTCTAATTCAGTTCACTGCTAAGTCACAATACTGCTAAATCTGTATTTCTAGTTCGTTAATATTGTAATTTTAAATAAATATTTTTCTATTTCTTTTTAAAAAGTGAGTTTCGTTTCTGGCCATATAACAATTTGGCGCAGTCGGTAGGATAGGCCAATTGCCGTTGACGACGACTATAACGTGTAGTACGGACAACATCGCCGAGACACGGTTCCTGCAAGGATTAGAACAGTTGTCGCCGACCCGATGCTTCCGGTCTTCCTGTTTTTGTGGTAAGTGGCTTGAAACTTGCTCATTAATTCTATTCCATAATTCCAAATCCTTATTATAAATTTATTATTCTTTGCAAAGTCCTCCTTCAATCAGACATGACTCAGGTAGAAGCCGTCTCATCCACTAGGCTCAGTCTAGAGACTCTTTTAAAACTTATTCCCGAGTTCGATACCAACCAGAATTCACAAGTATATCGATTCATACGATCTTGTAATGCAGCTTTCCAGTTAGCTCAACCTGCAGACCATAATATACTACTTGTATACGCCCTTAACAAAATCGTCGGGCCATATTCCGTCGATGTTCACGCAAAACTTTACCCCAACTGGGAAAATTTGCAAACATATTTAATCGAAAAATTTTCCCATGTTAAGACTGTAGCACATTTGACATTAGAGCTCCAGTCTTTATTCCAGAAAAATCAGGAGAATGTCACTGAATACTATCACCGAGTAGACTTACTGCGCGGCAAAATAATTGAAAAACTAACCGCGGAAATTAAAGATGAATCGCTCGTAGGAAGGAAAATTAGTATTGAGGAATGTGCGTTGAACGTATTCGTCAACGGGCTTAATTCTGAAATAGGTACTATGTTGCGAACCAAAGAGTTCAAAAGCCTTTCGGATGCTGGTCGTTTTGCGATGCAAGAAGATAAAATTCGTGCGATGAATGATGCTCGTCAAAAGCTACTCAAAGCAAGCATCTCATCTAATAGAACTTTTACTAGCAATCCTAGACCTAATTTGCAACCAAATACACCGCGACCTCAATACTCACCACAACAGCAAAAACCAAATACTCCCAACTATTCCCAAAAATTTTGCAATTATTGTAAAAACATTGGTCACACAATTAACGAATGTAGGAAGCGAGCCTACAACCAAAATAAAAATAATTCTATTCCTGTCAAAGCTCTCCCCAATTCTATGCCAGTAAAACATTTAAACTCTCAGGCGGCCATCGAACAACAGGGCGAGTCGATGGACACCGCTTTAGCCCAGTTCGAAACCAGCCTAAGCCTAGACCTAGACCAACGACTTCAGTTGGAATAGATCATGGCTCCTCTCAAAAGAAAGAGTTACGAGAAGCATCAACACAAGTAAATTCAGCCAATCGGAGGCATACTTGTGATGCTTCAACTCAAACTCTATCATCAGCCTACGGACAGGGTAACCAGCCCCAAACACTTGGCTGTCCAACTCCGCTTCCAACGTCAACAACCCACGAACAGGGTACCCAGTCCCAAAATCTCGGTTGTCAGACTTCTAAATCACTAAATTCAGACTCATTTGTAACAACAACCCACGAACAGGGTAACCAGCCCCAAACTCTCGGTTGTCAACCTTCCAATTCCACGACAGCAGCCCACGAACAGGGTAACCAGCCCCAAAATCTCGGTTGCAAATCTCATGCCAAATCAAAGTCTCAATCTAAATCTAAATCCAAAATCCAATCCAAGCCCAAGCGAAATAAATCTAAACGAAATTCTAAATCAAGATCAGAAACCAAATCAGAGCCTGAACAAATTCCTATTTCTTCACTGAACATTCCTCCAGAGGATCTGCTCTATTGCAAATTTCACGTCGATGGCCAACCAGTCACATTGCTTATAGACACAGGAGCCGCAATCTCAGTGTTAAGACGAGATAAAATCGGAAACAATCAACTTGATACCTCAAATATCGTGTCGATAGTAGGTGTCTCCGGTAAAGCTAGTCCCGTAAAAAGCTTCGGAACAGCAAATATCTCTTTAGATAACCTGAGAAAGCACAAGTTCCATGTCGCAAATCTCAATATTGAAGCTGACGGTATATTAGGCCTAGACTTCATGTCCAAATCGGGTGTTAATATTTACGTAGCATCCAAAACAATGCGTATCAACAAACGTCATTATAAATTATTCAAATTCGGAGAAACAGATAAAATCGATGAGGAAGGCAAACAATTCATTGGTCAAAGGACCGAAACAGTAATCACATGCACAAACAAAGACATAAAATCAGGAATAGCAATTGTTGATAAACAAGAAATAGATAACGGTGTCTCAATTCCTAATGCGCTTGTTAATATTGTTGACCACAAATTTATTATTACATGTGTAAACAAAACAAATAGTGACAAGATAATTTCCATTCCAAATATCCATGCCACGTTATATGACGAATCATCAAATAATAGCATCCCTATCAACACTACAACAAAGACGAACGTGACAAACCGACATGACGAAGTACACCAACTAATACGAAGAGAACATTTGAATAAGGAAGAAAATAATTCGCTTAACAAAATCATAGATGAATTCACAGATATCTTTTACTTAGAAGGTGATCCGCTAACTTTTACCAGTCATACTAAACATAAAATTCCTACTACTTCCGAAGTACCTATTCATTCCAAAACTTACAGATTTCCACAGGTTCACGAACAAGAAGTAAAAACTCAAGTCAACAAACTTCTTGATCAAAACATTATCAGACCAAGCACATCACCATGGACAAGTCCCATCTGGATTGTTCCTAAAAAGATTGATGCATCTGGTAAACGCAAATGGCGTATGGTAGTCGATTACAGAAAACTTAACGAAGTAACTGTAGGAGATAGCTATCCCTTGCCAAATATTAGTGATATACTTGATAAACTGGGACACTCTCAATATTTCACTACTCTTGATCTTGCCTCAGGCTTTCATCAAATTGAGCTAGACCCAAAGGACATTCCTAAGACAGCCTTCAATACACCATTCGGTCATTATGAATTTTTGCGTATGCCGTTTGGTCTAAAAAATGCACCAGCTACATTTCAAAGAGCTATGGACAGCATACTTTATGGCCTGCAAGGTGAACGTTGCTTCGTCTATCTCGATGATATTGTAGTTTTTGCATCTAGCATTGAAGAACACGAACAAAAACTTATAGAAGTTTTCAATCGCTTAAAAGAACATGGTTTGAAGATACAACCAGACAAGTGCGAATTCATGAGAAAAGAAGTTGCATATTTAGGTCACATCATATCTGCTGATGGTGTCAAGCCAAATCCTGAAAAGACAAAAGCAGTTCAAGATTTTCCTGTTCCAAAATCGTGTAAAGACATCAAATCATTCTTAGGACTCGCAGGATATTATCGGAGATTTATTCCCAATTTCAGTAAACTTACAAAACCTTTAACTAGCCTTCTAAAGAAAGATGTACCTTTTGTTTGGGGTAACGAACAACAACAAGCATTTGAATCGTGTAAAAGTATCTTAACTAAAACTCCGCTGTTGCAATACCCAGATTTCAGTAAAGAATTTGTTTTAACTACAGATGCTTCTTTGCATGCTGTTGGTGCAATCCTTTCTCAAGGAGAAATTGGTTCAGATTTACCTATAGCTTACGCATCCCGTACGCTAAACAAAGCAGAATCAAACTACTCTACTATTGAACGCGAACTCTTAGCCATCGTATGGGCAACAAAACATTTCCGCCCATATCTCTTTGGACGAAAATTCAAAATCGTAACTGATCACAAGCCTTTAACATGGCTTTTCTCAGTAAAAGATCCAGGCAGTCGTTTAGTTAGATGGAGACTAAAACTCGAAGAATACGACTACGAGATAGTTTACAAATCCGGTAAAAACAATACTAACGCAGACGCTCTTTCTCGACCTCCTGTAATGAATACAACCACGACAAATGCATTTCACAATAATGATCCTGAATATTTACAACTAAATTATGAACATTTTCTACAAACGCCAACTGATAGTCTCAACACCCCTAATCTCAAAATATCACCTGACAATCTTTTAGATGAGCGACATAAGAATATACTAATTCCCATATCAGCACAGCTATCTGACAAAAATGACCTTTTCAACGAAGCTATAAGTCTTTGTTCTCAGGTAAATCCTTACTTGGAAAAGCATAAAGAACTCTATCAAACGGATTTATTAGTCTCTGACAAAAAACAAAATATTATTTTTGGAGTAACGAGACCGACTCACTTTGACCCATGGAATTCCGAAAGCTATTTCAAAATTCTTTTGTCTTGCCTACAACAAAATGACCTGAAAACTCTTTATGTTCCCGATCTTAAAAACGATACAACTTGCAAACTCATGGGGAACCAACAAATTCATATCACTGCATATCTAGCTGATTGTTATGAATGTGAAATAACTATTTGCCAAAACAAAGTCAAATATCCTAATAAAAATAATATCCCTGAAATCTTAAAGACTTTTCATGACGAACCGCTTGCTGGACATAGGGGTATTACTGAAACCACGCGTAAAATACGCGAAGAATATTTTTGGAACGGTATGACTGAGGATATAAAAAACTACATAGAAAATTGTCAGATATGTCAACGAAACAAGATACAAAGAAAAACTTATAAGGCACCTATGGTAATTACCTCTGCATCTACAGAGCCTTTCGAAAGAGTTACCATAGACTTAGTCTCTTATTCTGATATTACAGGTGATTCTAATAAATACATTCTCACCTTACAAGATGATCTTACTAGATTTGTTCAAGCATATCCTATTCCTGACAAACAAGCAATCACGGTTGCTAAATCCTTACTAACCTTTTGCCAACATTACGGTGTGCCAAAACGTTTCCACTCTGATCAAGGTGGAGAATTTGTTAACAATATCCTAAAATCACTAGTCAAATTACTAGGAACTAAACACACCTTTAGTACAGCCTATCACCCCCAGACGAATGGTTCTTTGGAAAGATTCCATGCTACTCTTCGTGATCATATTAGGATGTACCATAGAAGAAACCAAAGTAATTGGGATCAGGTCGTCCCTCTTGCCATAATGTGCCATAATTCGTCACTAAATCAAAGTACGGGTTTTACTCCACACGAACTTTTATTTGGCTATAAACCTCGCCTGCTTTACACTTTAAAAAATACAGAAGATGACTATACAACTCACGACTACTTACAAGACCTAAATGAAAGGCTGAAAATGGCTCGCGAACTTGCTCTTCGTAACGTTCAGTCAATGAAAGAAAAGGCTAAACAACGTTATGATGAACACATCAAAAACATCGCTGATTTTCAAGTAGGAGAAAAAGTCATGTTGAAAGTTCCAAATCCGAACAACCTTCAAACCAAATGGGAAGGTCCTTACGAAATTATAAGAAAGGGTTTCAATGAAAATTATGTCATCAGAAAATCAGGGAAAAATCAATTAGTGCATGCCAACCGTATACGACCTCTTAACCATATACCTAAAGATAAGTTAGATTAATTTATACATTCACAATTAATTTTATTTTATTTTTTATTTACAACTTTTCATTTTATTTTATTTATACTCGTATTATGCAATTTTCAGGGCAACGATGGAGGTAATCCTAGCCCATCCTACCCCTTATACACCATCTCCAGAAGATTTTAATTCAAGTTTACCACTTTTACAATCACTCTCTATGTATATGCAAAATCCTTATGTCAGTTTTATAGTTTGTTCCCTCGCAAAACTTTTTATATTCTACATATTATACAAACTTTACAAATTCCTCAAAACACGATATTTTAATTCTACTTCTGACTAGTTCCTATATTTTTGCAGGTACTCCGCAACTTTTGTTGCAGGAGATGCCATTAACCAACCCCTACCTACGAAATCGGGGCTCTACTTCCAAGAAGAAGGAGAAATTTTAATCTCTGAGTCCTCATGGAAACTTATTATATACCGAAACCTTGAACCTCTCTTTCTGTCCAGAGACTCAATCCAACGCCTAAGTAATAACTATTTTACCCTTATCTCTAAATATCCCAAAAATCTAGTTCAACATACAACCAGTTCCTTCGTTAAAGTCAACTTAAATAAAATAAATTCGCGACTTCTCGAGCTCAGTTCATATAGTACCAAATCCAGGAATAAGCGTGAATTACTTGATGGATTAAGCTCAGTATTGAAATGGCTCATTGGTACCCCTGATGCGAAAGACGCCCAGCATTACGAAAAATGCATCGAACTCTTAGAAAAACGCGAAATTGAGCAAAGTGATATCCTTAAACAACAAATACAAATTGTCTCCTCTACAATCACCAATTTTAACGATACCATATTCAGAATCTCGTACGACGAATACGCTATCAACGAAAATCTCGAAAGAATCGATAAATACCTAAATGCTACGAATAAAATGTTATTTGATCTTAAAACAAGCGAAGAACTCTCTACTATATCAATTCAAATTCTAGAAGCAGTAATGTCCTTGGAGATGGAACTCGATGACATTCTCACGTCCATTCTATTTGCTAAATCCGGAGCAGTCCATCCTTCTATCATCACTGTAGAAAGGCTCTACCAAGAACTCCTTTCTTCCAGTCATATGAGACCCGAAAAATTAATCCTTCCAATATCTATGCAAAATATCCACCGAATCTTAGACTCCGCTACGCTTACCTCTTATATCTACGTAAATAAACTAACCTACATATTAGAATTTCCTCTTGTAAAGAATGATAAATTTACTTTATACCATATCTACTCCATTCCTATACTCCATCCAAGTACTTTCCTTTATTCCACCATCCTTCCTGAGCAACAATTTCTTGCCACGAATCCCACTAGACAGCAATACGTCACCACCGACTCTACAAAGAAATGCAAGACATTCGCACCAGAAAAATGGGTCTGCAACCTGCCCGTTTACAACTATCAGACGAGACCAACCTGCGAAATGGATATCCTTATTCAGACTTCAAGCAATCTACCTGCAACTTGCGAGCCGACAACTTTTTCTGCTCACATTAACATGTTCCAGCCCATAGACACCAACAAATGGATATACATTCTTCAAAATGAAACAGCATCAGTACTACGTTGCGAAGAAGCTACAAAACACCTGAATCTTCAAGGTGCAGGCATCCTCACTCTTCCCAGAGGATGCAAACTTTACTCATCATTCATAACTCTAACTGCAACTGAAGAAACCTCAAAGAATATCAGTCATCCTATCATAACTGTTGACATCGAAGACTACTGCACAAGCTCTGAAGAACTTCCTAAAATCCCAGATTTGGTCCCTATCCGTATTAACAATGTACCGATGGATGCTTTGAAAACCATACAAGAAGAATTAAAGAAGCAATCCGAGAAGATTAAAACATTTAAGGAAAGCTCCATTCTAGAAAAGCATTCGACAAAATTATCATTTATAACATATTTCATTGGAATAAGTATGTTAGTATACTTAATATACAAATTGTGTCGACGCTGCACACCATCAGCGCTGTTCCGGAGAGGAAACAGTCACGACCATGAATCAGGGTGCATCCAAATTTTCAACAACTGCTTCGATAGAAGACGTCAACGCACTCATGTCGCTATCCCACTATCAACATTGAATACTTCTGCATCGAGCAACATTTCCGATGACGAAGATGAAAAAGACGTCGCCATCGCCACATCACACCATCAAAAATTGGGCACCGCCCAATCTTTGTTTTAAGGGGGGAGGTGTTATGATATCGCCTCACCACATTATCTAAGTACCTAGCTATATAAATAACATTTAAACCATTAGTTAAGTAACCATATTGTTAAGTTGTTTATTTACATATTAATCATTTTCTCTGTAGCTCATTTTGATAAGTAACTAATATTTATTATTCTCATACAAATTGTCTTTCACACTAAACCATTATTATGTTTACCATTCTCACAAATATTGTAAATAACATTAGTTAATTACCTATTAGTAATACTATATAATCTCAGTCTCATAGATTTTTGGACACTTCTATTTCATTTCTAATTCAGTTCACTGCTAAGTCACAATACTGCTAAATCTGTATTTCTAGTTCGTTAATATTGTAATTTTAAATAAATATTTTTCTATTTCTTTTTAAAAAGTGAGTTTCGTTTCTGGCCATATAACAATATATCCACAAATCGTAGGCTTTCATAACCATCACACTGTTCGTTCGCTACACTGCGGCGCATTCGCGACTGTGCGTATGTTGAGTGCATGTTGAACTCGAGGCGGGTAGCCTCGGTGTGACTCTCGAGCGTATGTATGAAGTCACAATACTGTAGATATCCTTACCGTGATTCAGTCGTTTTTACCCTAGTAGGTGTAATAATATAATTATATTAGTATAGTTAACAAGGCAAGTGCCTTTATTGAAAATTGTGTGATTGTTCCAGACCTTCTGATAGAGATGCTGGGAGTCCTGGCCAGCTACAGCGTTACGGTCAAAGAGCTCAAACAGCTCTTCAATGCGATGAAAGCAGTCAATGGAAAATGGGTAAATATTTATGCTGTCTACACTCCACACCATTCACATGGACCTTATTTTATGTCTATGACTACCAAGTCTTTTACCGTTACCTCAGTGACAAGGCTCTATTACATCTTACTTATCATTCGAACCACCCCGACCCCACTTGTCGGAGGTCGACCCGACGAAATAGCTAGGCAGTGGGAACGAAGGGTAAGGCTATATTTGTCGTCATACCTATAGTTCCGATCACCCAATAAAAACAAAAACAAATTAACAGTCTATTTTGATGTATAGTCGATGCAAAAAGGCAACAGAGAAAACTTCCATAATAATAATTCTCTTGAAGCGAAGACGGACAGTCTCAGGCAAATTTCATTTAAAATGAAACCCTCTGCGCGCGGCGAGACGCCTTTCCTGATTGCTTTCGCTTTATTTACCGGGATGACGCCAGTTGCACTTGTCCATTATTGACATTTACTGTGAGACAGCTTCTGATGTCTTCTGAAAGACGAGACCTAAGATGGTACACGTTTGCCTAGAAGGTGTCGGTTCACGTAAAACATAAAATTGATGTTTGTTTTATATGAGCAGTTTTTTCTTCTTCCTTTTGAAGGATCCACATTAGTGTTTTTTGCCAGTGCCAATTTTTTAAAGTTTTTCTAATCCAAACTAGTCAAAGTCATGACGGGCTTTACAGCTCGTCAGTCATGTCATAATATACCCTTAGTAAAGCGATGAAACTTTACTAAAAGTGTGCGGAGGGTTGACGTCTATAGTTTAAACAATTCAAATCATCACTACTACTACGGTTACACACACGTATTTTTACTAAGATACAAGAACAATTAAGTAATATTCACACATATTATTATCCCTCCAAATAGCAATTAAAACTTACTTACATGAAATTTTATGTAATCCGACATCATTCCGCCATGATGTTTCCCGCCAAACATTATATCGTTACCTTTAAAAATAAGAAATTATAAAGACGAAATTCCAGTTTCATCTCTCTGATGTAACAATCAATCAATCAATCAATATCAATCAATATATCTTTATTGACATAATAAATATGGTACAGGTTTATTTTGAATCCATAGGCTCCCGAACTAGTATAAACTGTGTTTCAGGAGCCAGTGGCTTCTCCCATTTTTTGAGCTTATAAACTATATTACGTCACTAAAATATGTCATTACATTACAATAATAATATTATATTCTCATTTAAGAGATTTTTATATGAAAATTACTAAAATACTTATTTTAATTTAAAAAAAAAACAAAAAAATTTTTTGATTAAATTTAAAATTGGGCGGATGTGCCTTGAAAAATTTTAAACTGTTGAGTATGGGTGTGTGTTGGGGTGTGGGGGGGTGGGGGGTGAGTGTATGTGTGTAAGTCCCTCTCCATGACACCAGCCTCGTAAGAGTTGGGCAAACATTACCATTACTACAGTTCCTCCACACACATACTCGTACTCCCGAATTTACCTAAAACAAGAGCGGCAAATACACCCCCGCAAAACAGTATAATTGCTCCGAATGCTACCAGGATGATATAAACTGGCAGGAGGTAGCGCAGCGACCAAAATGTGCCTACAAAGGTTTCCCAAGCCTGCAATTACCAGCGGGGCAATACATTTCTTTGCATCATTGCTGCAGCAGTACAAGAGGTAGCAGCAGTAATCAAACTCAAAACAAATTATTTGCGATAAAAAAATCGTAGTTTAAAACCCACCCATAACAAAATTAAAAATGCCTTGTTGCTAGAATGATGTAGACGAGGGTTGGCGCCTAAACATCATGGCGTTTTTACATTGTCGTCGTTTTAATAAGGTCATGACATGGCTGACGAATAATTGTAATGCTCGTCTTGACTATGACCCGACTAGTTTAGACTGCGATAACAAATTAGCTAAGCTTGAAAATATAATATAACCTATATATATATTATAAACACTGGTAATTGGTAATATACACTAATGTGGGTCCATCTAAAGAAAAAAATCGATGAAATCGTGACGAATTGAGAAATAACTACCAGAGTCAAAATATAATGTGAACGTGACACTTGTCTCCCTTCTGCTAGTCCATTACACAGTTGTTCTCTGTTGGATTAGCAGCAGCGAAACGGTAATTAGCCGCTGGTTGAATGGTTACTTTGTGTTTATGGGCGCCCGGTAATTGAGATTGACCTTTTTCAAGAGAATTGTCGCTTGCTTTTTATTGCAATGAAATTAATTGTATTATTAATAAATATTATTTGATATGAGAGTTTTAACCGACTTCAAAAAGATGGAGGTTGTCAATTCGACTTCATGTTGTTTTAGTATGTTTGTTACGCGATGACTACGCCAGCCGCTGAATGAATCGATTTTGATGTTTTTTAAAAGCTTTTATTTAACTTGCAATGTATGTAAGTATGTTTGTTCGGGTGAAATCATTGAACTCAATTTTGACGTTGATATCTTCAACCGATTAAGCTGAAATTTTGTATACACGTATAATTTGGATGACAATGCACGATATGGTGTGTGACGTCATTCTAAATCCAAGATGGCGGAATAGTTTTTTGTTTCATTTTTAATGCATTTCTACAATATGGATATCAAATGAAAGGGATGGTTGAGAGTAACTCGAAAAATAATGTGACGTCATTCTAAATCCAATATGGCGGACCATCCAAGATAGAGGAATAGTTATTTGTAATGCACTTCTGCAATATGGGTATCAAATGATAGGGCTCATTGAGAGTAAATTGAAAAGTGAGCTCCAAGCTGAAATAAGTTTGACTTCTGTAATTTGGCGAGATGGACGTCATCAACATTGGTCTGCAATCTAACTAGGAGAAAGACAACTCCAAAGTCAAACTCGGAACTGTGTTTCGTCAGGCACAAGTAAGCTCCAAGCTGAAATAAGTTTGATTTGTGTAATTTGCCGAGATGGACGTCATCAGAATTGGTCTGCAACCTAACTAGGAGAAAAACAACTCCAAAGTCAAACTCGGAACTGTGTTTCGTCAGGCACAAGTAAGCTCCAAGCTGAAATAAGTTTGACTTCTGTAATTTGGCGAGATGGACGTCATCAGTATTGGTCTGCAACCTAACTAGTTGAAAGACAACTCCAAAGTCTGTAATATTATACATACTATACTGTAAATATTACCTTATTTTCTTGATCACTTTTATGTTTTTTATCTGAATTATCCTTTGATGATGAAACATTTGATGTATTTTGGTATTTTAGTCATTATTTCGCTTGTAAATCGTCCGCTAAAAAATTGTAAGCATGTCATCTTAGTTTTCTCTTCATAATTACATCTGTTTTAGCTGAAATAACTAAAAATATGGTTTGTTTACATTATTAATTTTTGCAATTTTGACTGACATGTTTATAATTGACGCATTCAAATTGTCTAATGTCTTTAAATTATAGTTCTCTTTTTTAAAATTTTGTGAGGTTGAATACCTTTCTCAAAGGTTTCAACCATTTTTACCTGATGTTTGTAAAGGTTGCATACCTTCTTAAAAAGTTTTAATTATTTTTTACTGGCTGCATGTATTTTTCTTAAAACTAAATTCAAAATTTGGGGTTTCGAAATTTAACTGGGAAAATTTGGATAAAAAGCGGGGTCCTGGATACTTTTGGTCATTCTCATTCGGATTCTCAATCGGATTCTCAATCTGAGTCTCAATCTGATTCTCATTCGGATCCTCATTCTGATTAATCGTAGTCAGGCTCAGTCGGAAACTATACTCGGTCCGGTCTGAACCTTCTACAACTTGTTTTATCGACTTGGTTGACAACTTGGACAACTTGGAGCCAGGAAGCGCTGTCCCTTGGGGCCTCCAGAGGGGTACCTGCGAAGAAGATATAATTGTGCCCTCCCCTTGAATCATCGAGAGGAACTCAGGTACGCCGACTCTCCCTATTATTACGGCGTACCGAGGGGGAGGTGCACAATACCTGTTCGTGGTATTTCGTCGAGCTGGGGACCTCACCGACCTGAAGTCACATCTGCGGTCGGCGGCGCCCGGGGGGGGGCGTCCTACGGTCCTCAAAGGAACCCTCTGCAACAGCTGCCGGCTTCACACCTCCTCCCTCAATTTTTTTTTAGATTCTTTTTTTTATCTACTCGTAATCTTGTTTGTAAATAAATTTTTAATGTTAATTTTATTTTTTTGTTTATATTATCTACCTAGGTAATACTTGTAGGACTTAGGTAGGTACCTACATTGTACGTTACTACCATCGTAACGTTACAGTTTGGCGCCCAAATAGGTAGAACCTCACCCCTGAATCCTCAAAATTCAAAAACTTACTTACATAAGTACACCACACTCACACTCTTTGGCCCACCCATTGGCTATACATTTTTTTGGCTTCATTTCACTCTTCGACTTTACATTCTTCAACACTACATTCTACAGAATTACACTCTTAGGTTTTAACTTTTTACTTTAAAACAACTTGAACCCTAAATTTTTAAAAACTATTTATTTTAACCCTTAAGAAGTTCTAAAAGGTTAAAATCCTTAAAAACTTAACAATTAATTTACTTTAACACTTAAATAATTGTTTAAAGGCCTTTTATAACTTAAAAATAAAACTACATAAATCTTTAAACCTTAAAAATATACCTTTTAATAAAATCTTTTATAAAAAAAATTACGTTTGCGTTTTTGCGCCTTGCACGTTTTGCGTCTTCTGCGTTTCACGTTTCTTTATCTTACGTTTTTGTTATTTTGCGTCTCTTTATCTTGCGCTACGTACACCATTACGGGATTTTGCGTTTTACGTTACGTTTGCATTACGTTAATTGTATATTTTATTCTTGCGTTTTAAGAACTTATTTTTGCGTGTATATTATGCTTGATATTTCATTATTCTACGATACATCGCATATTGTTGAATACTCTTAAACTTACTTAATCTTCTAGGTACATTTTCTCTGTACCTAGTCTATCTATACTCTTTAATCTTTTAATTCTTAAACTTTTGACCTTGAACTTATCTTACTGACTTTGACCTAATTTCTTACTAGAACTGACTTTATATTGTGCTAGACCTGGAACTGACATCTTACTTAGGAGACATAATCTTCTTAAAAATCTAGACTTTTAACTTAAATCTTGTACTACCTACCTATTTATTAAACTTCGTCTTTGAGAATCTTTTCGTTTTCTAGATTTAGTTTCGGTTTGGGTCTTGGATAGTTTTGAGCTAGAATTTTCCTTTCATAGACTTAAACTTGAATTTCAATCATGTCTGACTCGCAACAGATAAAGTATTCCGTTTTGAACAAAGCTGAACTTGAATATGAGGTCGTGATTAGGGCTGAAGAGCCGGGCGAGACTCTTGCTTGTCTTAAAGAGCAAATGGCCAAACTAGCCCATGTCCTTCCTGGGGATATTAAAGTTTCACCTATTCCTCTAGAAACAGACTTAGGTCAGGCGGGTAATACTTTAGATTATGTTGAGAATAAGCTAGCTTCACTTGGTCGTGGTGATAGAAGTTCTCTTAAAAAACTAGAATCTTTTGTTATCCATCTCAGTCATAGACTCGAACGCATTTCTGCAATTCCACCTTTCATTGCAGAAGCTTCAAAGCTTCGGTCTCGTTTCTA
This sequence comes from Hemistola chrysoprasaria, assembly GCA_947063395.1. Lineage (NCBI taxonomy): Eukaryota > Metazoa > Arthropoda > Insecta > Lepidoptera > Geometridae > Hemistola > Hemistola chrysoprasaria. The sequence continues at coordinate 2,000,034 of OX346709.1, read as the reverse complement.
CTTAATGCAAAAAAGATTTGAATCCTTAAATCTTGAATCTTTGGAACATGAAGAGATACAACATGATGTAGAAATTCATGAGCCTCCTCTTGATAGTTGCACTCCAACTCCACTCTTAGAAACTCAGGCAGTCTCTTCTCCTGTGACTTCTGCACATGTCGAAAAGGGTCACTCTGGTACTCAGATACCTACTGAAATATCTGATCTTCCACAAATTCTAACCTTGCTGCAGAAATTTAGCACTTCATCTAATTCTTTAAAGGAATTAAAATCATTTTCCTATGATGGAAAATCTTGTCCTAGAGCATTTCTACAAAAATTGGAAGAATTTAGGATCTCTCGTAATATTCCAGAATCTATGTTGGTCAAACACGCCTTTGAAATATTCAATGACGATGCTCTACACTGGTTTAGGTTTCAAAATAATAGGAATCCTAATCTATCTTGGAGTGATATCGATTTATTACTTATAAAAGATTTCGGGGCTCACGATTATGACTATAAGTTATATGAGGCCATTCGAAATAGAACTCAAGGCAGGTCTGAAAGCATTATAGTTTATATATCAATAATGTCTGGAATGTTTTCAAGACTAACTCGGAAGCTTAGTGAATCTGAACAACTTGAAATACTGTTACACAATATCAGACCTTGCTACTCTGTTTATGTTGCATTAACAGAAGTAAATTCAATCGACTCTTTAATAAAAACCTGCCAAAAATTCGAGCAGACGTCGCAAAGAAATAGAGATTTTCATGAACCGCAACCTGGCAGTTCAGTTGCAGCAGAATTCGATTATAAACCTTCAGTCACCTTAAAACGTACTAATGCTATTCAAAGAAACAATCAACCTCAGCCTGAAAATGCTATCGTTTGCTATCATCGTTGTAGAGTTTCTGGTCATACTCTGAGAACTTGTACTGAACCTAGATTTCTTGTTTGTTTTAAATGTGGTCTCAAAGGAGTAAAAGTTACTGACTGTCCTAAATGTTCTTCAACTCAACAAAAAAACTAAATAGCGATGACTTGAATAATATCTCAAAATCTAACAATTTTGATATTGATGATTGGAACAAATGGTTACATACCATTCGAAATTTCATGTTTTGTTACAAAACCACTTCAGTATTCTATGATAAAGAAAAAGATGTCAATAGACCTTTTATAAAAATCTCTATTAATGATAAATCTTTTTCTGGACTTTTGGATAGTGGAAGTTGTATTACAATCTTGGGGAATAATTCCCATAAAGATATTGAGAAGCTAGGCTTCCAAATATTCAAGTCATCGGTTCAAGTTATGGTAGCTAATAAACAGAAATCCATGTCTTCAGGGTATTGTAATTTACCCATTACATTTAATAATCAGACTCGTATAATCAAAGCTTATGTTTTCCCTGAAATTTATCCTTCTTTGATACTTGGTTGGGACTTTTGGAAAGAGTTTGGTATTACACCAAAAGTACTTTCATTTGAGCTTACAAATAATGGCGTTACTACATGTGAAGTCGTAGACAAGGGAATAGCTTCATTTGATCATCTCTCTAATGATCAAGTAGAAATCGCTAAGGAATTTATAGAACGTTTTAGAGATATTTCTTTTGAGAAAAAGGGCGAATTGGGTCGTACTAATTTAGTTTGTCATCGAATTGATACCGGTGATGCTTTACCTATAAAGCAAAGATGTTATCGACTCTCTCCTGAAAAACAAAAGGCGCTTACCAAAGAAGTCGATAAAATGCTTGAATTGAAGGTTATAGAGAAGTGTGAAAGTCCTTGGCTTTCTCCAGTTCTTATTACTCCTAAAAAGAATGGAGAATGGCGCTTTTGTGTCGATAGTAGGAAGTTAAATGCTATTACTCGAAAAGACGCGTATAGTCTTCCTTTTGTGTCTGAAATTCTAGATAATCTCAGAAATGCTAAATATCTATCTAGCATTGATATAGCTAAAGCCTTTTGGGAAATACCTTTACATCCTGATGATAGAGATAAGACCGGTTTCTATGTACCAGGTAGAGGTTCATATAGATTTACTGTTATGCCTTTTGGTTTGACTAATGCTCCTGCGACTCAACAAAGACTTATGGACACTTTATTTACTCCTGAATTTGAGAATAAAGTCTTTTGTTACTTGGATGATATCGTTATTATTAGTGAGACATTTGATGAACACATTACTCTTCTACTTAGGGTTCATCAAAAGCTTTCTAATGCTGGACTGACTATTAACTTTGAAAAGAGTCAATTCTTTCGGAAAGAATTAAAATATCTTGGTTATGTCGTAGATGAACAAGGTTTACGTGCAGACCCTAGTAAGATTGAAGCTATTTTAGCTTATCCTACACCTACTTCTAAAAAAGAAGTTCGACAATTTTTAGGCACTTGTAGTTGGTTTAGACGTTTCATACCTAACTTTAGCTCTATAGCTTCACCTCTCTGTAAATTAACTTCTTCTGGGAAAAAATCTCCCAAGAAATTCGAATGGAACGACGACGCAGACTCTGCTTTTATAAAATTAAAAGCATTGCTCACCTCTACTCCTATTCTGGCTTGTCCTAATTTTGACCTTCCTTTTTCGGTCCATTGCGATGCATCTAACTTTGGTATAGGAGCTATGTTGACGCAAGAAAAAGACGATAAAGAGGTAGTTATTGCATATATGAGTAGAACTCTTAACAAAAATGAACAAAATTATTCAACTACAGAGCGCGAAACTTTAGCGGTTATAACTGCACTTGAACATTGGCGATGTTATTTAGACAATGGTAAAAGGTTTAATGTTTATACGGATCATGCAGCTTTGAAATGGTTCCTAAATCTTTCCAATCCATCCGGAAGATTAGCACGTTGGACTCTTCGTCTATCTTGTTTTAACTTTGATCTCAAACACAAAAGAGGTAGAGATAATGTTGTGCCAGATCTTCTTTCTCGAAATAAAACGTTCGGTACAGCTATTATCGGCAGTGTTGAACCGATATCTGCAAATGATGAATCAGAGTTGGAACGATTTAATAAACTTTTTACCAATTGTCGTGACAATCCCGATAGTTTTCCAAACTATAAAATCGTTGATTCTAAACTCTACCGCTACTTGAACTCTCAAGATAATCTCAATGATGACTTTGTCTGGAAAGAAATTCCACCTCCCACAGAGAGATTGAACCTAATCAAATCTGCTCATGGTTTTTCAGAAAATAATCCTCATATTGGCATTTTTAAGACTTACAAAAAGCTCTCTTTGAACTACTATTGGTCCGGTATGTTTAGAGATGTAGCAAAAGTCTGTTCCTCGTGTGAATCATGCCTCTCTTATAAGCATTCAAATTTCACCTTATGGTCTAATGGGTAAACCTAAAATTTGCTCAAGGCCTTTCCAAAATATATCACTAGATTTAATGGGACCTCTCCCCATGACAAGACAACGTAACCAGTATATCCTTGTGGTTACTTGTTCTTTCTCTAAGTATTGTCTTGTTTTTCCTATTAAACGTGCTACAGCATCTAATATTATTGTACAACTTGAGAATAATGTATTTCTCGTACACGGTATACCTCAAACTATAATTATGGACAACGGTTCACAATTTCAATCCAATGAATTTCAAAGTTTCTTGAATAAATATAAAGTTCCTTTTGTTTTTTATTCTCCAAGATATTGTCCTCAGGTCAATCCAACTGAAAGATATAACAAAACAATTATTACTGCGTTATCTCAATTGGTGGGAGATGACCATAGATCTTGGGACAAGTATCTACCAAGGGTTCAATTTGCTTTAAATAGTTCCGTAAATCTCACAACAGGTTACTCTCCATTTTTCCTTGTTTATGGACGAGAAGCTATTTCTTGTGGTTCATTTTATACCAATTGCTCTAACCTGGATGAGATAACTTTCATTCCTCGCGACATTTATGCGGCTAATCTTGGATTATTATCATCAATTTTTGATAAAGTTCAAGTGGCCCTATACTCTGCACACCTCAAAAACACTGCTCATTATAACACCAGACATAAACATAAAGACTTCAACATTGGGGATACTGTTTGGCGTAAAAACTATGTACAGAGCAATGCAGGTGCCTACTTTAGCTCAAAATTAGCTCCGAAATATTTAAAATGTAAAATAGTTCAAAAATTGTCACCTCTTGTATATATATTGGAAGACCAACAAGGTCAGAGAAGCAAGTGGCATGTGAAAGATTTTAAGTTGTAATTTTATTTTGTACTATTTAATGTATTTTATTTCTTTCTTGTTTTTTACCTTCAATGTAATCTAATCTTGTTCGGCTCGTAATATTTTATCATGATTTTTATTTTTACTTGAATTAATGATTGTTTTTATACTAAATAACTTAAACTTGTAACTTGAATTTAGACTTACTATGTCTTTATCTTAATAAGGCTTAATGCTAGGCCTCTCTTATCTTTATAATGCTTAATGGGATATCTCGTTCCCTTATACTTAAACTTGAACTTTGTATATATGTTAGAGCGGATTACAACTCATTAAATAAGCCTATGTACGAGCGGATTACAACTCGTTAAATAAGCCTTTGTTATTTCTTGAACTTGTAAATATTTTTGTTTATATGGGTTTTCAGGACAGGTGCGGCTGACTACACCTAATCTAAATAAATAAGCCTATGTCATTGTTCAGAATTCATCCTTTGGAGTATGCGTCATCGAATGTGAACCATATCCCCTACGTGTGTATGTGAGTGAGTGTATGGAGAAGTTTGCAAGATGTGTGTGAAATTGTAAGGAATTGAATTCTTAACCTTTAAAATTTTTAATGAGTTAAAAATTTTCCGGGGTTGTTGGGGAAATGTAATATTATACATACTATACTGTAAATATTACCTTATTTTCTTGATCACTTTTATGTTTTTTATCTGAATTATCCTTTGATGATGAAACATTTGATGTATTTTGGTATTTTAGTCATTATTTCGCTTGTAAATCGTCCGCTAAAAAATTGTAAGCATGTCATCTTAGTTTTCTCTTCATAATTACATCTGTTTTAGCTGAAATAACTAAAAATATGGTTTGTTTACATTATTAATTTTTGCAATTTTGACTGACATGTTTATAATTGACGCATTCAAATTGTCTAATGTCTTTAAATTATAGTTCTCTTTTTTAAAATTTTGTGAGGTTGAATACCTTTCTCAAAGGTTTCAACCATTTTTACCTGATGTTTGTAAAGGTTGCATACCTTCTTAAAAAGTTTTAATTATTTTTTACTGGCTGCATGTATTTTTCTTAAAACTAAATTCAAAATTTGGGGTTTCGAAATTTAACTGGGAAAATTTGGATAAAAAGCGGGGTCCTGGATACTTTTGGTCATTCTCATTCGGATTCTCAATCGGATTCTCAATCTGAGTCTCAATCTGATTCTCATTCGGATCCTCATTCTGATTAATCGTAGTCAGGCTCAGTCGGAAACTATACTCGGTCCGGTCTGAACCTTCTACAACTTGTTTTATCGACTTGGTTGACAACTTGGACAACTTGGAGCCAGGAAGCGCTGTCCCTTGGGGCCTCCAGAGGGGTACCTGCGAAGAAGATATAATTGTGCCCTCCCCTTGAATCATCGAGAGGAACTCAGGTACGCCGACTCTCCCTATTATTACGGCGTACCGAGGGGGAGGTGCACAATACCTGTTCGTGGTATTTCGTCGAGCTGGGGACCTCACCGACCTGAAGTCACATCTGCGGTCGGCGGCGCCCGGGGGGGGGCGTCCTACGGTCCTCAAAGGAACCCTCTGCAACAGCTGCCGGCTTCACACCTCCTCCCTCAATTTTTTTTTAGATTCTTTTTTTTATCTACTCGTAATCTTGTTTGTAAATAAATTTTTAATGTTAATTTTATTTTTTTGTTTATATTATCTACCTAGGTAATACTTGTAGGACTTAGGTAGGTACCTACATTGTACGTTACTACCATCGTAACGTTACAAGTCAAACTCGGAACTGTGTTTTCAGGCACAAGTAAGCTCCAAGCTGAAATAACTTTGATTTGTAACTTTGTGACTTCTGTAAGTTTTTGTAGTGGTAGGCCTCTTTTGCAGGGGGCCGCCTGGGGAAGTACCACACCTTTGCCAGTTATTCATCCGCCAAGCAGTAATGTGCAAACATTACTGTGTTCCGGTATGAAGGGCAATGTTACCAGCGAAATTACTGGGCATGATGAGATTCAACAACTCATATCTCAGGGTGACAGGCGCAGTGCAGTGCCGCGCAGAATTTTTAATTTTAAAACACTGGGTAGCACTGTGTCTGATATGGGCAATCATGATGCTTACCATCTGGCACCTGATTTACTCGTCTTGTCACTTGCTAACATAAAAAAAAAAATTTGGCGAGATGGACGTCATCAGCATTGGTCTGCAACCTAACTAGTTGAAAGACAACTCCAAAGTTAAACTCGGAACTGTGTTTCATCAGGCACAAGTAAGCTCCAAGCTGAAATAAGTTTGACTTCTGTAATTTGCCGAGATGGACGTCATCAGCATTGGTCTGCAACCTAACTAGGAGAAAGACAACTCCAAAGTCAATTTCGGAACTGTGTTTCATCAGGCACAAGTAAGCTCCAAGCTGAAATAAGTTTGACTTCTGTAATTTGGCGAGATGGACGTCATCAGCATTGGTCTGCAACCTTACTAGGAGAAAGACAACTCCAAAGTCAATTTCGGAACTGTGTTTCATCAGGCACAAGTAAGCTCCAAGCTGAAATAAGTTTGACTTCTGTAATTTGGCGAGATGGACGTCATCAGCATTGGTCTGCAACCTAACTAGGAGAAAGACAACTCCAAAGTCAAACTCGGAACTGTGTTTCGTCAGGCACAAGTAAGCTCCAAGCTGAAATAAGTTTGACTTCTGTAATTAGGCGAGATGGACGTCATCAGCATTGGTCTGCAACCTAACTAGGAGAAAGACAACTCCAAAGTCAATTTCGGAACTGTGTTTCATCAGGCACAAGTAAGCTCCAAGCTGAAATAAGTTTGACTTCTGTAATTTGGCGAGATGGACGTCATCAGCATTGGTCTGCAACCTAACTAGGAGAAAGACAACTCCAAAGTCAAACTCGGAACTGTGTTTCGTCAGGCACAAGTAAGCTCCAAGCTGAAATAAGTTTGACTTCTGTAATTTGGCGAGATGGACGTCATCAGCATTGGTCTGAAACCTAACTAGGAGAAAGACAACTCCAAAGTCAAACTAGGAACTGTGTTTCATCAGGCACAAGTAAGCTCCAAGCTGAAATAAGTTTGACTTCTGTAATTTGGCGAGATGGACGTCATCAGCATTGGTCTGAAACCTAACTAGGAGAAAGACAACTCCAAAGTCAAACTAGGAACTGTGTTTCATCAGGCACAAGTAAGCTCCAAGCTGAAATAAGTTTGACTTCTGTAATTTGGGGAGATGGACGTCATCAGCATTGGTCTGCAACCTGTCTAGGTGAAGGACTACTCCAAAATCAAATTCGAAACTGTGTTTCGTCAAGCATAAGTAAGCTCCAAGCTGAAATAAGTGGCGCATTCTCCCAAACACCCAAGTCAAGGTGAGGCCGCGCCGAAGACTGAGTGGCTTCGGGGTGTAATATAATGTCGTGAACGTACGACCTACGACCTTGCAACAATGATGTGTTGAATGAGATGAACAGACTGAGAAACATAGCCAGCGATAACTAAAAAATAAAAAATAAATTTTAAGCAAAAATTTTTTTTAAATAAAGCTTTTATTTAAACGCTCTAAAAAGAAGAAAATATTTTTTTCCTAAAAAATTTTAACTGTCAACTTATAACCTCATTATATACAATTTATATGATCATAAAAGCTTGTCGCGAGGTTTAATTACCTATCAGTATTAAATTAAATTTAAATTGAAAATATAATAAACTTAGCAGATCAATTTACATAATGAAATTGGTACTAGTTTATTTACAAATCGCGCAACAAGCTTTAATGGTCATATAAATTGTATATAATGAGGTTTTAAAGTTGACAGTTAAAATTTTTTAGAAAAAAATTATTTTCTTCTTTTTAGAGCGTTTAAATAAAAGCTTTATTTAAAAAAATTTTTTGCTTAAAATTTATTTATTGGTAGGTTACCTTAATATTATATAATCATACTTCAGATAATGTGCTCTCGTACAAATTTTATCGATTTTTAAGTAATTTTGTTGTCTTTATCTTTCTTTAGTTTAAATATTAAATTATAAATATTTTGTCTTGCAGCCACGGCATTCAGCAAAGCTTTTGAACGTCCTCCGACAGATGCCTCACAGGAACGGGCCAGATGTTTTCTTCAGCTTTCCTGGCAGGAAAGGATCGGTGAGTTTTGTATTAACTATATCAATATTATGCTCTCCTAGTATAAAAAAACAATTGATTAATATTTTAAAGCTGGGTGAAAATGTTGATTACTCACAGTATTTTTAGTTCTTTGTTTAGTTTATAAATTTTATTATTATTTAAATATTAATTCACCTCGCAAAGATAATCAAAAAATAGTTTGTCATGTAACTCTCAGGATAATTATCCACTTCAATATTATGTACATTACTCGTATTTCCTCTAAATTGATATTGTATGTATGCTATTTCGCTTTGACACAGGTCCAAATATTGTGATGTTTTATTTCTTTTATAATATAACATTGTATTCTGAATCGCTGCCAATTAATTTATGTTGGTTAATAATTGGGAATGTGGGAAACAATGTGGTGCTCGGTTCATAGTAGGGCTAGTTCTCACCGTGTCAGGAATATTAAATGAAAAATTGTTTGTTGAAAAGACTGATTTTTGGTATAATGAAAATTATCTTTTGCGAGCGTTCTGCTCATTAATGGCCTATTTTGGACATAGACCTTTCATATCTATCATCGAGTTGGTCTATCCATTCTGCTGGATCTGTTGATAAGTAATCTTAAAACGGCTGCATTGATTTTCATGTAACATAGCTAAAATTCCAAGAGTGTTTTAGCTATAACTACCGCTTTCAAAGAAAAACCACATCATAATCAGTCCTTATGTTTAGGACATACAAACAGAAACGTCTAACTCATAACACATCTTCCTTTTTCGGTTGGGGGTTTAAAACTATGTGGCAAATCTTTTGATTGCGTAGACGTATATGTTTGATATTTCGGTATACATTTGAGTATCTATTTGATATTAATTACAAACTTTTAATTAACTTGCAACGTATGGATGTCCGGTACAAATCTTGCAACTGATTGAAGCAGTTATAGTCTCAACCGATTTAGCTGATTTTTTATTAAGTTTAAACTTCTACGCCTTCCTGTGAAAAGCATCTTGACAGATAGCATAAAAAGATTTACAGACAGACTAACCGATGAACAGACACACGAAATACGAAGTGACCCATTAAGGTCCCTCTTTTCGTTCTTGCTCTAAAATAATTGAACAATGAATAAATGGCACAGTGAATGTTTACCGATATAAAAACCTGTTACTACTCAAATTAATTGTTTGTAAAGCGCGCCGAAAATTTACAATATTATTATGCAATTTCTAGAAAAGGTTGAGCAATTAAAGTAATTATTTTGAATATATTATACTATATGATTTGAAACTACCATGGTTGTAGTTGTACTTAGACATGGACTTAATTAATTATTATAAATAAAAACACCGAGCCTTGTCAATTCTACCGTGATCATGCCGCATGCAACTGCGTCGAAATATCGGGAAACTCGCAAAACGTCGAATAATGGCTCAGAATACTAAAGGGACAGAAGGGACACTCCACAAATCATTTAAATAAATAGCTATTCTAGCTCCGACGCAATAAAGTGCAATTCGGGTCGCACATTAACATACAAACTGCCTCTCTTTCTATCGCTTATCTCTCTATCTGTTCTCTCTGTCTAGCCCATAGAAATTTTCCCATCAAGACGGACATCCCGGCTACTTGTAGCTTCAGCGGTGTGTCCCAAGTCTGAACATGGTAAATATGACTTTTATGTCTATAGTTATAGTGTATTAGCACTTCATTAATTTACCCCATAAATGAGTAAAATTATAATTTGGAGGCGCCGGGTATCGATCCCGGTACCTCTCTACGCTACGCCCCCGTTATTAAAGAAAGATGTTAAATAAAACGTAGATATCTAGATTAAACTTAAACTTTGTCAGTCGAAGGCCTGCAGTTCCTAAATTCATCCATAACTTTCACTGACATTGTTACATTGTTGACCTCAATGTTGTTAATTGACCTCAATTCTATTGATTTTCTGTTTAGTCTCTAAAATCTTATATATTGTCTTTTGCGTTTGAATTTCAATAACCAGCTTACAGCTTTGTCTGGTTATATACTTAAATATATATATATATAGGAATAATATTAAATATTATGGTTTTGGGTCCTTACATATGAAATTGGCGTTTTGTACGGGAGGAATATAAAGTCAATTTTTTTTGTAAAATATATTTAATTAATCAAAGTATGGACAGTTGTTATCTATGCACTTATGCCATCTCATAGGTAGTTCATCCCTTTACTAAAAAATAACCATGAGGGCGAGAATCAATAAACTCATTGAAGGCGGTTTTGACTGCCGCATCGGAGTTGAATATTTTTCCTTGTAAGAAGTTGTCCAAATGCCGAAAAAATGGTAATCTGTTGGAGCAAGGTCCGAGGAGTATGGTGAATCGCAGACATTCCAATTGTAGCTCATCTAACTTAGTGGTTGTTTGTTGTGCAGTGTGTTGTCTTGCGTTGTCGTGAAGCAGCAGTGGCCTAGAGCGATTGACCAATCTCGGTTGTTTAGCAACTAGTTCGTCCTTCATGGTTTGCAGTTGCTGACAATAGATATCTGCCGTAATTCGTTTGGCCAGATTTTAAAAAGCTGTAGTGAACGACACCGGCGCTAGTCCACCAAACACTCACAAGTAACTTTTTCACAGTCAATTTTCGTTTAGGGCAGGTTTTGGCTGGGTCTCCAGGGTTCAGCCATTGCAACGAGCGCTTCCGATTATCGTACAGTATCCATTTTTCATCACAACTAATAATTCGATTTAAAATCCCTTCATTATTGTGTCGGTTGAGCAAAGTAGCACAGCAGTCGACGCGTGTTTGCAAGTTCGATTCACTCAATTCATGGGGTACCCATCGTTTAAGTTTTTTTTTTACTTTCCCGATTTGCTTCAAGTGGATTAATACTGTTTTATCTTTTACCCCGAAGCCTGCAGCTATCTTTGAAGTGCTTTGTGATGGATCCGCTTCCACAATAGCCTTTAATTCTTCATTTTCCACTTTGGTCTCCGGCCGTTCACGGGGTTGGTTCTGAAGGTCGAAATTTCCAGAACGAAAACGTTCAAACCAAAAACGTACCGTGCTTTCTTTTGCGACACCAGCGCCGTACACATCATTAATCCTTCGAGCTGTTTCTGCAGCACTGGTGTCACGGTAGAACTCGTACTCGTAAATATACCGATATTTCATGTTATTCATAGCGCGGTAATAAGCGATCCCGAAAAAAAAATAATGAGGCAAAAACAAATGAATTACTGTTTCCAAAACTCAAATGTACCAGCTAAATGAATTTATAAATTTGAATTTGGATTTCTTAACCAAAGAGGAGATATTTGAGATCAAGTGTACGACACAACGCAGTACGACAAAACGCTAATTTCATATGTATGGACCCTAACTTGTACGTTGGGTTACATAAGTAATTTATTTACACTTCGCTTTGACTTGTTGATCATTATTAATGTAAAGTTATCTTATCGCATTAGAAATAAGTTACCAGGAGCTCATAAAATTGACACAGTTATAGATAAACGAAATGCTATCAATTAAATTACTTTATAATGCAAGTGTAATTATAGTTTATCAATTAGTGCACACCGCATACCTACCTCCTAGCAATATAATTCTGTATGAGCCTATTGTTATTATTCAAAGAATTATCCAGGCACGTAATATATTAAAAACACTTTCTAAAACCGATATACCGCCATTTTACTCTCGATCACCATCGATTCTACCATTTCCCAGGCCCCAGGCACCTGCACCTTTTCCCCGACCTACAATATTTCACTGGAAATGAAGAGAAACGACGCTCTATTACCGACTGTTTTATTTATAAACATCGACCATTATTCAACGCGACTAGGAACCAAGACGTAGTAAGGAAGTAGACCTACAGTTTTCCGAAAATTGTTTTCGATTCGAACGACGAATTCGACCTTATCGATTTGAGTTGTCATTGAATTTTAACAGGGATCTATGAAGCAATAAGAATTATCTTGACGAAGAAATGTTTCTAGAAACCTCTTCTTTGATTATGGTCTTATTCATTGGTGGATATATCCAAAAACCAAATGAACCTTATACAAAATCTGAATTTAAATTAACTCAGAGAGTTTTAATAAATAAGGGAAATTGAAGTAAGCTACTTTTTCATCTAATTATAACTGTTCGGGCCTCTCAACTCTGACCGCGTATTTATTTTAACGGAATCCTTGGCCTCCATGTTTGGGAGTATTTATGAAATTATTCGCGAATGGCACAGTATGAATATTATAGACCAGTATGCCAGTAGAACAACTCATTCATAAGCAGTGCTTTTAAAGTGCGTATATCCGCCAAACTGCAATCTTGCTCGCGCAATTTACATTGAGACCCTAAAATAAAGTAGAAAAAGTAGAGGCCCTAGCATGCTAACTGACTACCAGATATTATCCTGTATCGTATTTTAGTTCGGAGTTATGTTACTGCATAAACCTTGATACTATAGTAAAATTCCAGCGGAGATTTTTAGCTTTGCCCCGTAATTTGGTTGAATTTTTCGCCGGGAGTTTAATTATTAAGTCGTTTGTGTTATTTATGGATGCTTCTGCTATTGATTAATGAAGAAGCTTTTTCAGACGGAATAGAAGACAATTTCAAGATTATTATCGTAGGCGTATTGTGTTTATAACATCACGCATTTTTTCCAAAGGGTTAAACAGAGATGTAACGCGAGGCAGTCTCATGGTACAGACATACACGCACACATTTCGTCAGCTAGTATTATTTAAATCCCATGTAATAGGCGGAGAGCCTATTGCCATTAACCGGGCACAAATTCTGGCTGATGATGATGATGAACATATGACCGCGCTAGAAATCGAACCCAGGACCCTTATGCTCAGCAGTAGCTCCTGTGACCACGACACCAACGAGGTTCTTTGTACAAGGTTTCCTAATATGAGAGATGAATGCTCTAATGCTTTAGAGAAAACGTAAGATTAACATCGATATGTAGACCTAGTAAATTAGTTGGCGTTAAATAGGTACATATCTAAAAGTACAGCACCACGGATGGCAGTATAATAAAGGTAGGTATTATGAGAAACTCAAACTCAAAATCAAAAAGATTTATTCAAATAGGTCATACTCTGACACTTTTGCACGTCAATGAAGATAAACAGTACTGAGTCTACCGTGTGTTCGGAAAGATACCACTACAAGAAGAACGCACAAGAAACTTTTAGGGCTTCATTTTTTCAACAGATAGTTCCACAATATTTGGTTTGGTTACATTCGTTTGCTTGAAGGTGCCGCGAGGCGGCTATGCAGAAGTTTCCAGGCATCTTTGTCCTCTATGTACTGGCTGACTTTATAATAAGCCTTCTTTAGTAAAGTAGATTTAATATAGGTTTTGAATTCACCCTTAATTTTTATGACAGTATAATAAGTATAATAAAGGTTGACCCTGCGCTTTAAAAACAAAACTGACCCAAAACATAGTAATACGATTTGGGCGAATGTAACTACAGTCAATTGACCTTCGCTGACTTTTGAAATTGCAAAAAATGCAAAAAATGAGTCGAGCTAATGGGGCCCCATTCCACTGCAAAATTTTGAGGTATCCGCCCCACAGTGAGAATAGTTTTATAATATTTGGTTTGGTAACATACGATCGTTTGAAGGGGGCCGTGTGATGCTTATGTAGAAGTTTCCTGGCACCTTTGTCTTCTAAGTATTTGTGGACTTCATTTATTAAAAAGTTAGTTAATTATAGGTTTTGAATTTACCATCTGAGTCCATATACCTATATTATTAATATAGACTTTTTCGTATTAATGACATCATATTTTGACTGCATACTGAGTAGAACACCCGTATTTTTTTTATGATATTGAGTGACAAGACGAGCAAATCAGGTGCCTGATGGTAAGCATCATGATTGCCCATATCAGACACAGTGCCACCCAGTGTTTTAAAATTCAAAATTCTGCGCGGGATGCACTGCGCCTGTCACCCTGAGATATTAGTTGTTGAATATCATCATGCCCAGTAATTTCGCTGGTAACATTGCCTTTCAGATCGGAACACAGTAATGTTTGCACATTACTGCTTGGCGGATGAATAACTGGCAAAGGTTGGTCTTGGTCTTAAAAGTCTTAGTTATTACCTGGATTGGGGTCAGAATTGTTTATTTTATTTTATTAAAAAGGTACACAAAACAGAGTATAATCAATGACATTAAAATATCATGAGTAAAGGTAAACATTACTAGATTACACTCCTAACTTATTCGCACACAACATGAACACAAAATCAAATCTACTTATGAGTATGAACAAAATTAGGTTTATTGAAGCGCCCCGCGGTTTCAATCGCGTAGGATTCCAGTAAGAATAAAACAAAAAAAAATAATAGCGGGATAATAAGTATTCCATGTCCTTCACCAACGTCCCATCTTACACTTAAATTCATCACAATCGTTTGAGCGGCGTAGGAATGAAATCGTAACAGAGCAGACAGAGTTACTTTTACATATAGATACAAGGTACAGGTCGCGTCACGGTTTAATAGCGCTGACCTTGAATGCGCTGAAACCGATTTTTAGATCTGTTAGGACTTTTTAGAACAATACACGTCAAAGCCCCCCTCCACTTTTGCCGAGCGCTATTAAACCGTGACGCATTCTGTCTCTTGAAAAAAAAGATATTCGATAGTGTCTGGCCCAATATTCTTCTGATTCTAATATATACTAAGCACCAACTATTATCAAAGCTTTACCGAGCATTAAATGTCTGGTTTGGACAATATTACCCGTTATACCTTGTTACGTTGTTTTTGACGTTATATATTTAAATTATTGAAACAACGCAACATATTGCAATTATTGCAAAGGATAATATTTGTCTGACCTGAGATGTGAGGGTAGAACAAATATTATTTGATGTTAAAATTAGCGCCTTACTGATAGTAATACAGCTATTATCAAAGTGGAATTTAAGTTAAGAAAAAGTCAGAAGGCAAATATTTATCGCAATGCCCTAATATCCGTATTCCAACTCATACATTTCTGAAGCTTTCACGTGCCGTAATATCAAAGTTGCCCAATATTTATACCCGCGCCAACTGAGAATATTTTTCAAATATATCACGGACGCGCCACGATATATGAAAATTTTCAAATAACTTCATATTTCACATTATTTGTGCTAGAAAGGTAATTTCTAGAATAATCTTCGTGCACGTATCCACGGTAGCGTCATTTTGCCGTTATTTAAATAGGTGCAGAAGGGCAGTTCTATTAAATTTTTGTTTAATACTGTCTCGGTGATAATAATTATCAAATCAAAATTCATTGATTTCTAGAGCGTGTGCTTTCTTGTGGCTATGCGTTTTTATTTATTTACTAGCTGCGCCTTTCACCCACTGATAATAATATAATAATTATAATAATATGAGACAACTTCCACACACGGTCATCTGGTCCCAAACTAGGCTACATGCCTGTACTATGATAACCAGATGACTGATACACATACTTATATAAGCTTATAACACCCAGACACAGATCAAACAGACATGTTCATGCACACAAATGTTCGACCTGGCCGGGGATCGAACCTGGGGCCTGCAGCTCAGAAAGCAGAGTTACTACCATCTGTGCCAACCAGGCTGTCAATAAATTTACTTAATATACTTAGATTAATATACTTTATTTAGCTCTCTTACTTAATTGGTTCAGTAGTTTTGGCGTGGAAAAGTAATAAACATGCATTTATATTATTAGTACGTAACAATTTTATGATTACGCGTGCAATGGTTCGCCGTGAGATTCTCTGTAAAGTTAAATTATTTTACATACGGTATGGTTTTATTACTGGTTATATGAAGCTTATCTTCTGTATCTATCACTTTTTTTATTTTGCTTGGCGTCTCGAGGGAGTTAATTAAAAGACGCACACAATCTGTAGAGAGCTGGCTCGAGCGGATGTTTTCCAGTCGCTCGCTCCAGTTACTCGCCTCGTGCCGGTACACGCCGCGTGCACGATAATAATTGACTCTTATAACAAAAGCTTGCGCAATTTCTGAAATGAGATGTTTGTTGTTCGTATTTAGTTTACTTCAGAGTTTTATCTAGTACTGCCTCGTTGGTATAGTGGTTGCTGCGCAACGCTGATGCGCGCGACTGCAGAGCATGAGGTCCTGGATTCGATTCCAAGGTAGAAAAAAGTGGTATATAATTTTTCCGCTAGGAATTTTCTGTTTTTTCAATTTTATCAGACTGGAGTCTGGATTTGAGTCCCATTAATGGAGATAGGTTCGCTTCCTATTACAAGGAACATAAAAACATAACATAAAGCGTGGGATCCTTATATGAGGCTGGGTCCGGGTAGGTACACCTCTGCCTAACTATTCGGGGAAAGGCCGTGATGTTATATTATGTTTGTGGTCTAGTTCGTTGAGTTGTAAAGATTAGGAATATTAGTACATAGGTTTAGATGGAAACGATGAACTTTCGTATTGTCTCTTAATATTATATACTACTTGCTGGTACCCGCGACTTCGTCTGCGTACTTTTAGGTAGCCTATGTCCTTTCTCAGGGTCTAAAGATTGTCTATGCCAAATTTCATCAAAATCGGATGAGAGGTTTAAGCGGGAAAGCGTAACAGACAGACAGACAGAGTTACTTTCGCATTTATAATATTATTAGTAGGGATTAGTAGGGATTTCTCAATATGAAAACTGATGCAAAAAGTCCACTTCAATACATATTGTTATTATATTAAATGTTAAATTCACAATCACATCATTAACTTCTTAAAGCGATAAATTCGCATAATGACAACTTGATGTAATTACTACATTAGCATCTTTAATTCCCTAATCCACTAAACTATGAATCTAGGCCTTGATAGGTATATTATTTTATTATGTAAAGACATTGTATAGTCTTATTAACTCCAACTTGGAACTCAACTGTAATTTAAACTGCAATTTCGCCGCTATCTTTTGGACGGAGATTTCGTACAGAATACGAATTGGATGAAAGTTAGTATTGGATTGCAATTTTCGGATTCGGAGGATCAATTTCGGTATTCGATCGAGGGAATGGGTTGAGTTAGATTGCCTCTTTTCAGTTTTAGAACTCATTCGATGTTAAAAGTCTCAAGCTGAGTTCGGCCGTTAAGGTTGGAGTGTGTGCTTCGAGTTTTTGTGGTCTACCGAGGCGGGATTCAGCACAAAGTCTATTGGCTCGTTGAAAACAATTATCGATTTTATTCAATTTGGTTTTAGATTGACTGCCTCGGTGGCGAAGTGGGCGCATGCTCGACTGCCAATCAAGAGGTCCCGGGTTCGATCCCCGGGTCAGGCAAAGTGTTAAATGTTGGATTTTTCCATTAGGAATTATCTCAATAACTACCTGGAGCCTGGAACTGTGCCCGGTAGATGGCAATAGGCTCGCCCCCTATTACATGGGACCGATAACATACTGGCGAAATGTGGGTGTATCTACTATGGGACTGAGTCCTGGGTACACCTCTGCCTACCCCTTCGGGAAAAAGGCGTGAATGTATGTTGTTGTTGTTGTTGGTTTTAGATGGTTTTGCCTTCGTGTTACCAATTTATTTAAGGTATTTAACGGAAGATTGGAAACCCAAAACATATTCCCTAATTATACCTAAATGTTAACAGCTCCTAAACTCTTCCTAAACTTCAACAAACAAAACCTCACTTGACGGTCGAAGTTGCGTTAAACGGGATCGATACCAGGCGAGCTGAACACTTTAGGAGCTCGCTCTAACCCGAGTTTATTGGCAATTCTTATTCAAATACGGGTGGGTAATCCGCGTGACATACTGTGCTATCGGCGTGTCCGTTTTTTTCCTTATTTATCGTGCCGCCTCGGGGCGTCTCGATTCTCGGCTCCATTGCTCTCTGTCGCCTTTATCCGGAGATCTGACGGCGGACGGGCGCCTCTTGCATCCTTCTGTCGGCCTGGTACTTGGACGGGATAAACACGTGTTGTGCGATTTATTTATTGGACGGGTATAGTAGAGATGCTATGAAAATCTACTTCTTTTATAAAATAATAATTTCCATTGATTTCCACATAATGTTACCATATATTGATCCTTATTAGAGGGTGCAATAGTTCTGTGTGATTTTTTTTCAAAGTCAACTCGTTAGATTCCCGGTGCGGGTAATTATTTTATCAAAAATGTAATGTAACAAACAGTTTTATTTTTTTAAATCGGTCAGATGACTCCTATTAACATTATTTAAATTCGCCGTAGTTTTGGAAATGGTCCTGAAGCCCTTTATTAAAAAATCTCCCTGTATTAATTCCCTTATTAATTTATTTTTATTTTTTTATAATTAATTCCTCTGGCTCTACGGGCTTCGGTATATTTCGGTTTATATACGGTACAGCATGTGTAACATAGTATGTAACATAGAGTAAGAATCTGTGACATTTTGAGAACTTACAAATTTCGAAATAACATTACCTAGTCCATGTAAAATATTCACATTTAAATATTAAAACAGAGTGCGTTTTATCGCTATCTTTGCCCAATAAATCCGAGGAGTAAAATGTTACATTTGATACTAATCATTGTTATTTATGATCTCTAAATCGCTTGTAGATTGTAGATAATTTACCTTTTTTGGTCTTTGAGAGAAATTGGTTAACGAATGTTCTTTATTTAATGCGAACACTAAAACTGCTACATCTCCTGATGACCAAAATAATAATATTTATTACATTCAGTTTTTGGAAAAACAAATAAAATAGACAATGTTTATTCTGACTAAGACTGTATCCTGAAGAAATTACTAAGTTTGATACAGTTGAAGAAATTGTGATCTTTTTCTCCATTGTCCTTGAAACTTAAGACTATGGCGTCCGTTTCTGTATATTTTATGGATCTACATGTAAATCTAAAATATCTCACTGGGTTTAGCTTTTGGTGCTCCCATGAGCCTCTTTCAGACGTAAAATAAGTTTTACTGCCTCTCCACTTGGCACTTGCCAGTCTTCGCTTCGGGGTAGTAGTGTTAAAGATTGTAGTTTTATTTGTTGTGTCGTTATGTTTTTCTGTGGCTTGTAGGCTTCTATTTTTTCTTAATATCGAGGAGGTACAAAATACTCCGTTGTCATTGTTCATTTTCAACTTCTGTATGATTTATTCCGTCATTTGATATTTCTTAATACGGCGGCCCAATTAAAACTAACATTATTCATTTACATATATCATAAAAATTCCACCCTACCTATATCTTTTCTGCTTTCCTGGTACAAAATGAAATATGTGTTGGTAAAAATTACTCACAAAAAGTAACCAGGAAGCGTGTATAATAAGTAAACTTTCTTATATAAAATCTTAACATCGTTTCGCGAATTCGAACATTTTGCAAATTGAATTTATGCGACTACTAGTTAATTTGCGAATTCATCATGCAAGGGATTAGACGTTACCTCGAGGGGTTTACTCAGTCCCATAATACCTATAGATAGGGACCCCACTTAGTTCCTACCGTCTAGGTGCCCTTGTGCTAGTCGCTCTTAAACTTTGTATCGATCGCCTCCTGCGCTTACCACCGCCCCGTAAAGCTGTAGAGGCCATTTGAGGCTCATACTAAAAAAAAAATAGCTCGTTATGTTTCCCATATATACAAGGGAGATATCCCATACATAGGGGGCGAGCTAGTTGCCATCCACTGGGCTAAAATCCGAAGCCAAGCTGCTATTGGGGAATTCACAAAAGAAAATCCAATAACACTTTAGTCTGGTAATCAAACCCAGGACTTGATGCCTAGCAGTAATTGTTGCACACATACACCGATGACAGACAGTTACTCTCACGTATCGAACAATAAATAAATAAAATAAAATGTTATGTACTTCTTGTAAGGAACTTAAAATCTTCTCAAAATGATGAAAATGGTAAATGAATGTATCTATTGCAGGCCGTAGTTCTCCCCCCACTGGCGAGATGGCCCTATGAGAACGGGTTCACATTCACCACATGGTTCCGGCTGGACCCCATCAACTCCGTCAACATAGAACGGGAGAAACCCTACTTGTACTGGTAAGTTTACACACTGATCATTATTTTACGGAAAAAACAGGACTTACATAATGCAAGCTGAAACGTCGAGGTAAATAAATAATTGATGTTTTAGCGCGTTATGAGGCTGGTGACCGACGAAATTCCCATACAATCGTTATATATACCTAAATCATTAACAATCAGAGCATATTTCCGTCATCAGTGATGTTGTTCGAGACAAGACGCTAGTTATCTAGGTTCCTAATTATATTTTAGTCGTAATTATATTACGTTTTATATATGTCACTGCACCAAAAGTAGTTTCAAATTACGCTGTCATTGCCTGTCCATGTATTTTTATTTATTGGTGATACGCACTTTTTGCGCACATGACTCTTAACCAAAAGTGCACTTCGTAAAAAAATGTTTTATAAAATGGGTACATAATATATATATATATAGGTATATTTTGTGGACACTAATAATATGTAGTATATCAGCACTACGATGTATCAAATTCTAAATGTGACTGCATAAAGGGGGCGTATTTTCAATAATATAGGCATCAAAGTTGCTAACCATAATGTGCACGTGAAAACTCCTTGTCAGTTTTTATTCTACTCCATTAGATCAACTCCAACAATGTTATGCTATTCCAGTACTCTAAGGGCACAAAATAGCTACGTGTTTTACCTACACTAAATAGATCACGTTGTTTTAGCAGAACCGAATGCCGAACGGACAGATAGGCTTTACTATGTATGTTATTTTGTACTACATGCGTCACTGCTTCAACAAAGGAAGCTTTGTAAATTGAATGGATGAAGTGACTGAAGCCTTTGTATTTTAGCGGGCTCCTGGTTTTAGCCGTGTAGGCATTTTAAGCCCTGTGTGAAAAAATATCTGGATAAAAAGTGTTCTTTGGATCCCATAATCCCACCTTATCATCCGTACAAAGAATAATTAAAACTGATCCATCTGTTTAGGCGCGAGAGTGTAGCAGAGAAACAGACAGTTACCTTCGCACTTTTCCTATTTCTGCATAATTAGTTATGGCTTCTGCTATTTATTTATAATTTTCAACAGTTTCAAAACAAGTAAGGGTGTCGGCTACACGGCACACTTCGTTGGCAACTGCCTCGTCCTCACTTCCATGAAAGTACGAGGGAAGGGGTTTCAGCATTGCGTCAAATACGAGTTTCAGCCCAGGAGGTAAGATTATAGGTTTGTTAACTAAACATATCGACATGTCCTTCCTGCGGATACAGCCAGCAGCCAGTGAGGTCGAGAAGTGAAGTCGTCCCAGACGACACATTGTCTGTGGAGAGTGTTTTAAATGCCCTCTATATAGACTTAATGTTTAAATCGTCAAAGAGGCCAAGGCCAATATATTATATAACCTAAATAAATACTGGAATTCTTTTCTAAAGACGAGTAGTCCATAAGTTTCCAAATAAACATCTAGTATAAATCTCTCGACTTTGAATAAACGTCCAAAGTTAAATGACTCTCGGTTGATATCGCTCAATAAATCAAATTTATGATCTCCTAAAGAGTTGACGTTGCGTTTAAACTTTATATGAAACTTTTTGACTCAAATGAGTCGGTTTTTTTTAAAGGGGATTAATGCGAAAGCTGCATTAAATATTCCGGTCAACCGCACCACTCAGAATCTCATACGAAGTTTGTTTAAAATTCACCGCTTAATGGGGGTACTCTAAAAGTTCGCATTTGTCCAGTTAAAGTCCAGAAAGCTCGTGTCAACTTGGTTCCAAATTTTGTTTAGTGTTTATAACGAGCGTTCTTGTTTTATATATTTGGGATTTTGGACTGATTTTGGAAGGTTACCTGACCAAGTTTATGATGTCCTAAAAAAAGGTCAGGTCAAAAGTACTGACTACTGACAACCGACGAGCGAATGTATGAATAAAATTATAAAAGTGGAATAAACGAAAATAGAAGCGAAGATCCTCATAATACATATATGAGGACCGTACCAAGTGAAGCATGGGAACTAGAAGTGACTGTACGAGTATGTATGTATGTGGGTCCTACGTTACGAATGTGGGTGAGGCGCTTTTGGCGCTTTAATCTGTATGCTAAGGGCGTCTGAATAGTCTGAAGTTAGTAAATTCCATTTTTAGCCACATTTATTGAGATCGTAGACAGAGTCTGTTAACCTAGAGTCTATAAAGTGCTATTTTTTTTTCAGATGGTATGCAATTGCTGTGGTGTACATCTACAACAGATGGACCAAAAGTGAGATCAAATGTTTGGTAAACGGCCAGCTTGCATCCAGCACAGAAATGGCTTGGTTCGTCTCTACCAATGATGTGAGTCAATAATAATTTGGTTAGTTAGGGTTACCCCTACAATGTTTGCCCACCTTAAGCGATCATTCAGAGTATGTTAATTTAGATTGTTGCCAAATTATAATTTTAAAATGTCAGCATTGCCACAGTAGAGGTATATTAATATATATATTGCCATAAAAGTTAAGGGACTTTCGTGAAGTCACCGGACAGGTACCAACGGAAGACCAGTGCAGCTCTTTCTGCCTATACTGATCTATGCTGAGTAGGTACCGTTTCGTGGCATATAAAATATTAGTAAGCTAGAGTAATTGTTTTTGAACGTTTGCTATGAATGAAGTTTTTCTTCTTTGTTGCATTTGAAGCTCTAGAAGTATGAAAAAATCGTCTTTTGCTTAAGGTGGTAATCAGTTAATCTCTATCCACTGGGAAATTACTGTAGAATTACCCTACCATATATTATTGTACATTGCAGTCGTAACTCGTAACCTTAACTGTGTTAATTCCAAAGTATATAGGATAATACGTATACGTATTTAGGAAGTTAGTGATTGTAAGAAACTTTTGACCGTGTAAAGTCTTCATTTTCACGAAGAATAAATGAATGGAGAATAACAGAAGATTACAATAGATTTTATGTAAAGATCAACCAAACCACAATTTTCTTATCTGATTTAGTTAATAATACCGTAATAAAAAACCCCAGTGTTTTTACTAAAGGATCAATCAATCAAAAAATCTTTCATCGAGTTGTTAATTTCGAAATCCCCACGAACTCCGTTTCAGAATAATCCCCGGCGCCAGGAGCTCATAACTTGACAGGAGCTTATCATAATGTAACGGTTATCTGGTGAACACATTCCGAACACGAGCCGACGTGCTTGTCACGTGCGACTCGTTGCGAACATTTTGTAAGTGTATGCAGATCGTCACTCTGCACTAGGGCGACAAGATGAAAGAGGATATGAACAGAATACGAGTGACCTACATATTGGGTTTCACAGTTACATGTCATTTGCATAATCAGGAACTAGCAATATCTGACAACAATACAAAGTACCCATAAGAAGGTACTTGATTTATTGAAATCTAGCTAACGCTGGGTAGGTTCGCACGTGTAGCAGCAGAGCATAGTTAAATCTCTAGAAAAAATAATTCCGTAATACTCCAGTAGGTTTTAAAGATAAAGATAAAGATACATTTATTGCTAGTATAGGAAAAATACAACAAAACAAATACAAACATATTACAAAAAAAATATATTAATAGATTTATATTACTAGCAATTGGGATATGCTAAATTCGCAAGTTTGCGAAAATCATTGTCACACTGTCAACTCTGACATTTAGTATCTCTTACTCTTTTTTTCTCGTGATGATATGTACTTGACTTCTCGCTCTTGTTCGCCGCTACGCTTGGTTTTTTAGGGCTCCGAACCCTAAAAGGGTGCCGAAGGAGCCCTATTACTAAGCCTCCGCTGTCCGTCCGTCCGTCTGTCACAGGGCTCTATCTCACAAACCGTAATAGCTAGGTACTTGTAATTTTCACAAAACATGTATCCCTAATGCCGCTACAACGACAAATAATAAAAATAAAAAAAAGTTTATAATTAAAGGTACTCTCCATACAAGCAACGTGTTTTTGCTCAAAATTTATTTCTAGATTTCTTTCTTATGTCGTGAAAACGGCAACAGCTAGGTATTTGATTTTTTCACGGAATGTTAATGATTATGATTGCTATACTATGAAATAATTATGACTAAATAAAATTAATAAATAACTGGAGCGTTCATACAAATCACGATTTTTTTTCATCGTTTCACGCTGTAACACCATAATGGCAATAGTTATCTACTTGAAAATCTTACACAACATGGGTAACTATAATAGCTATAACAACAAATACTAAAAATTAAATAAATTCAAAAATTCAAGGACTTTCCCATACAAGACACTTTTCCGACTTATTAAAATCAAATAAGACTAATTCTGACTAGAGTTTTCGAAGAAGATTTCAAGCAATATTTGGCAATACACATATTATAACATTATCATGATTTACCTTATATTATACGAGTAAGATACCGTATCCTGTGTAATATTTATAATCTAGATATCTATTGCATACCATCATCATCAGGTTATCTGTATAAAAACTCCTTAATGTGATATGAGACTGTCGGTTACTTAGTCTTCCTTATTATTTCAAGTTTTAACAAAAATCATTGCCACCTACGTTCCCTTAACTAACAACCCTTAAAATACCATATCTCTAAATATTTTAAATACGTAAAAATCATAGATAAACAAAGTACCTATTGAACAGCAGCAGTGAGGTTAACCTATTTAGGAACTGTTAAATAAATAGATAAAGAATACATATCATAATATTACATCTAAGCCACATATTGGTAGTTTTGTAAAACGATCAGTTACCTCTTAAAAATAAAAATAAGTAAGTATAATAAAATCATGAATTTAGTAAAATACCACAACATCTGCTCCACTTTGTTTTTTTTGGAAGCTGGTCATTAAGATTAAGTCTGGGACAAAAAGTTCATAGTCAAGAGGCACTTCAATGGACAGAAAAAAATGGACAAACAACGTGTGAAGATTGGTTTCAAGAGGAACAATAGAGTCCGAATAGTACAAGGAACGTGTTTTTCAATAAAAGTGGTAGACCCGCAGATTTTTTATGATACTTGCTTTAGAAATTGACGTTTGAAAAGAATTTATTATGTGACTTACTTGACCGACAATTGTTTTTTTTATTAATTTCTGTGTAAGGTACAATAATTTGATGAGAAGACGTGATTTATATAGCTATATCAGTACATATGGTGGAGAGTGAGGAGCCCTTCACATGCGCGTCCCAACACGCATTTGACAAATTTATTTTTATTCTTTTGAGCAAAGCGAAAAAGATTCTGTCTATGGACGCGCCAGACCGTATTTATAGCGGCGAGCCGCATCCGGCAAACCGTATCTAGTCCGGATAGCCGCTTCTGTGTACGCTCGCTGATATTGACATTAATATAAAAACTTTATAAAAAATTATAAAAAAAACATAAAATTGATTTATAATGATCCCTCAAGAACTAGTACCTTCTGAACGGATTTTCATGCGATGTGCACAAATAGATGGAGTGATTCAAGAGACAGTTTTGTGTAAATAAGTTGAAATATAACGATGAAAGTTGAAGAAATCGGAAAAACCATGCCAACCACTGCCAGAGTGCGCTTCGTAAACCAATATGAAAACAATGTATACTCGTAATCGAATTATTTATGTATTTAATTTTGCTTTGCTGCTATTCATGTGAAGCCAACGTGGGTTGTTCGTTATAAGAATAAAATAAGAAAATCATATTAACTCCCGAATTGCTAAAGATTTACAATAATAAATGTTCGTGGAGCCTAAATAAACTTCAATGGGTATTATGTGGAAATATTTGGCTGTCCTTCCCTCGAGTTTTGAGAAAATTAGTGGCTGCGAAGGAGCCCATGTAATTATATCCCTCGGGAGGTAATGAATTACTTCGCTGTATTTTTGTTTGAATATTTTTAGAATTTTAGAGTTTGAATTTCGGCGAAAAAAAAACAGAGAAAATTACTTATTAACTTGACTGTATTTGATTACTTTTTATTAAATTAATTAGAACACTTAAATACTGCTTTCAATTTTTCAATAATATTTTCAATCAAAATTACAAATAGAACATAATAAAATACGGCACAAAATACCAATTTAGCTTGGCATTTTCCGTTCCAATTTTAATATCCGATTCAATATTTCCTCAATATGCTTCAAAAAGACCACTCAAGCGTGTAAAATAGACTTATTCGTAGGAGACGATGAAAACTGTTGTGCAGTTTCTCTTTAATCGGGATTCACTCGGATGCTACAAAAATAACTTTTTGCTAGGTTCCTGTATTAAAATCATAACTTATGTAAGTTACTTTAATTTACCCGTATACGATCTAAATAAACATAAACATACAAACACGCCTTTTTCCCGAAGGGGTAGGCAGAGGTGTACCCAGGACTCAGTCCCATAGTAGGCACACCCACATTCTGCCAGTATATTATTCATCATCATCATCATCATCTCAGCCGTTGGTAATCTACTACTGAACATAGGCGTCCCCCATAAAGGGGGGTTTTGCCAATACTCGCCACGCTTGGCAGGCGGGTTGTCGAGCGCAGTTCGATGGTTTGTTGCAGAGGACGCTGCTGTCCGTCCTCTGGATCTGTTAACCCTCAGCCGGCCGACACGGCAACCACGGGGAGAGAGGGTGGAGCACTATTCTAAAGCTTGTAACTCCACGGCACATGCTATTTATTGGTCCCATGTTATAGGGGCGAGCCTATTGCCATCTACCGGGCACAGTTCCAGACTCCAGGCAGTAGTTATTGAAATAATTCCCAATAGAAAAACCCAATATTTAACAATTTGCCTGACCCGGGGTTCGAAACCGGGACCTCCTGATCGGCAGTCGAGCTCAGCTATGTTAATTTACATTAAATAAGTTCCTCAATAAACATACGAGTACACCCTAATGAGTGTTGTTAATAGACCTTTTAAAATAAAGCTTCAATTGCGATATCAGTTTTAAAGTAATTAAACGTTTTTATACTATAATCTGTTTTTAATTGAATAGGCCAGGCCGTCTGGTAACGGGTAGATAGTTAGTGGACGTTAAATCCATAATGGGCACATGTTACAAACGAGCTTCTGACCAATCGGATAACATTTACGACATACTCGACCAAGTAGGGTACCAGGAGACCAGAAACATAAACATGTTTTTGAACGTTCAGAAACAGGCCCCTCACTTACCGTGTTATTACCCCAAAATTCCTCCAATAAATATTGAGGCAACCTCGTTACTCTTACCCCGATTTATATTAAATAACTTCTTTCACAATATTTACGCTCGAACATTTCCAATCAGAATTTCGACGAAATTTGTTTCTTTCTCTATTACTTTAAGATTTAAAAAGTTTTAAAGTTTCAGAACCCAACGGCTCGAGTTAACGTTAGCAAGTTTTATTATAGAAAATCGAATTTGATGAAGTTTCTAATCTAGTTTAGTGGCAGCTTAATTTAAGCTACCTTTACATTAAAGATTTTTATGTTTATCAAATTTATTGTGAAGACGCTTTATGTACGAGATTTATGTATGAAAGAGTCTTGAATAATGTTAGTTCTTAGATGAAAATTATTATTTTGACTTTAAAAACTTTTTTATCAAAATACAATATTATAGTAGTAAGTGGCATACATATCTATATTTTTGCTATATTTTTAATTAGATAAGAGGCTTTGACGTGACTGATTAATAAATAGGAAAACGCACAGCCTAAACCGCTTTGCGTACAGACTTGTAATTTGGTGGGTGTACTTACTCGTATTTCCCTAACACATAGGGGTGTACTAAGACAGGATTTTTGAAAACGTACTCTAAGGGCTCCAAAGAGGGTGTCATAACATAACATAAATTTACGCCTTTTTCCCGAATGGGTAGGCAGAGGTGTACCCAGGACTCAGTCCCATAGTAGCACTGCACCCACATTTCGCCAGTATGTTATTGGCTCCGTGTAATAGTGGGCGAGCCTATTGCCATCTACCGAGCACAGTTCCAGACTCCAGGCAGTTATTGAGATAATTCCTTAGGAAACAATTTCAATATTTTACACATTATCTAACCTGGGGATCAAACTAGGGACCTCGTGTTCATTAGTCGAGCTTGCGGCCACTACGCCACTGAGGAGTTGATATTGTATCTTAGTGAAAATACAAGTGATGTCAACGTAGTAGAAGTGATGTAGTGAATTGTTTTGATGTCAACCCTCCGCACTTTGTAAAGTTTTCATCGCTTTAATAAAGGTTTATGACTTGACTGATAAGCTGTAAAACTCGTCATGACTTTGACCTCCTGACTAGTTTGAATTGCAATATGACTCTTATCTAAACTCTAGAACTTGACCCTGGCTATATAGGCATACTAATTTATGGGTCCATTAAAAAAATACTTTCAAAAACCTCTACCATATTTATTAATATAGTATATGTATTTGTATATATACTAGGAGTTCATAAGGAACCAATAAGTATTCTAATATGGGAATATGTGTCTGCAGCCATTTGACAAATGCTACATTGGAGCTACAGCGGAACTGGACGAGGAGCGAGTATTCTGTGGTCAAATGGCAGCTATCTACTTATTCGGAGAAGCTCTTACCACCCACCAGATCTGCGCCATGCATAGGCTTGGACCAGGATATAAGGTAAGACAGGTTTTTTAAATCGTCTTAATCAGTCTTAATAATTTCCGATAGCTGTACTATTTCCAAGCTCAATATTTTTTGCAAAAAATAAACAATGATATTTTAAACTATAATATAGACACGTCAAATTATATATTGGAAATACAACACCGTCATTTCGTTAAGCTAATACGTACTACCATAATTTACTACATTACCATAAAACCTTGAGATATTTTTGCTAGAGTAAAAGTATGGTAAAACATATTCTGATCTGTATTATATAAAATATCATTGAAAATAGTTAAAGATAAATAATTTTTAATAATATCATAGGTACTTTAAAGATTCTCTTAGTCAAATTTGTCTTACATAGCTATAGTTGAGTTTGAATACGAAAATGATAAATATACATCTGAGCTTGTAGATTTAATTTCCAACTTTGTTTCTTGCTAACCAATGGACACCAACAGAGTCAATTCCGTTTCGACAACGAATGCAACATCAGTTTGCCGGAGAACCACAAAAGGGTGAGCGAGAACGCTCCCGCACTTGATCCAGATACTATACCTCCTGAGCCTGGTACCCTGGTACCCGCTGTTGATACTCCGGAGGCCCCTCAGGCTTCCGAGGATACCAGGCCGGCAGAAGCTTGTGTAGTTGTTAAAGAAGATGCAACACCGCGCGGGCTTCGCTTGGCAGACGAGGCGCGCTCTGTTGCCGCCGCTCATGCGTCTATGCTCGTAGATATTGAAGCATGCAAACGTGTAAGCATGGCGCGACGCTTGCCTGATAGTATATAATAGTTTGTGTGTGTTGTATCGCTTTTGTGTATTTTGCGGCGGAAAACTTGCTATTTCAATTCTAATTTCAAGCAATATTTCTTCTACAAATTATTAACAGTTCATTAGAGCTACAATTACATTAGTAAACTACATTTAAGAGTAGACTACATTTAAGCCAGAATCAAACAATCGAATGCGACCGACTATCGTGATATGTAAATATTATTGTCAACCGTTAACCACGTCCCAACTCCCAATGACTGTACACACTGATCAGTCACGTACGTTAGTCGCATTCGTCAGCCGCGTGCAATATTTTGATTCTGGATTAATTTCACCTATCTTTAAAGGAAATATGCCACGTAGCCGCGATATAGCAATAGCCATTACTAAGTATTATCACACTTTTTGTGGTACAGGTTGCAATATGTCATTTGAAACATCAAGTTTTCAAATATCACTGTATCATACATAAGCAATGCTATTGTCTATTGTCCATTATGGCACCAGGGTCAGTTCCGCTTCGACACGGAGAGTCGAACCCCACTGCCGACCACGGAAGTACGCGCCGATCGCTTCGGAGATCTCGTCCATGATCCTACACAAAACATTCATGACGTAAGATAATATCTTATATGATAAGGGAAATGGGGCTCTATTACTAAAGGTACACGGTTTAATGATGCCTGCTTGGAAGATGGTAATATACTGTAAGTAGTAATGTAGTAGAGGCTAGGATATCAGAATCTAATATATTGTAATTGCATGTTTTTTTTTATATAAAAAGAAGTTTAACGTATGCCAAAATTTATTATACTATACTAAAATGGTTACGCTGTCGTTGTATGAGCGGCATGCGTCATTGTTGGCCAATGCTCGCGGAAATGACGCGTGTTGCGTCTCAGTGCGATCAGGGCAAATTATCTTAATGATAATTTGCCCTGATCGGCCGATTATAATAAAGGTAAAACGTCTGTATATAAAATCTCCTTAATTTAGACCTCTTATAAATTACCCATTTTAACTTTTCCAAGTGGAAGACTAATATTGGTTTTGGGGACTTAATCCAAATTTTGCATGTTAAAAGGATTATCGTCATTTATTATTTCGACTAAAAATAATTGTTTCGACTAAAACGATAATTTAAGCAACAAAAGATAACGACGGTAACAAAGCGGCTTTAATTTCTAAGTCGGACTGATCCTCAACGATTTTCAGAGATTCAGTATAATATAACGTCTATTGTGGATTTTCGTATCTCGAAGGATCTTACATTCCAGCGAACATATAACTGCTAGAGCAATCAACTAACAGAAAAATATCGCCCAGTGTCAAAAAAAAAGGCGATTTTCGCCTCTCGTATGCAATTTTAATATTATCGCTTTAAACTCTCCTCGGCGCGAATGAATGCAGCGAGTTTTTATCTAATATTAACGTATCCACGGCATAGAATTTTGTGTGGAGACTTCTCACGTAGGTACAATGATCGCTTACGAATTCTTGCCGCTCACGTTTCAATAACTCTTCTTTCTCTCGAAAGAGAGGTGCGATATTGAAGTGATGCTAAAATACTCACTAATCATAGACTTGAAATGACCGATATAAATCTCCAATTCAGCTCTAAATGTTCTGTCCTCTCTGTTGCTTTCGTTCAGCGTATAAATATTTAAACAAGTTCTTTTGAGTCATTCATTTGGTCGTCAAATATTTGTTCCGAGTTTTCTTTCAATTAGGCAGAGATAGTATTACCGAGAATCAAGGATTTCTCGTGAAATTCCGGGACTCCTTAACATGTAGGATTTGTTCTCGACAAATTGATCATTTTAGATGAATACTAGTGTGAGCCCAGCGGCTTTGCCCGCTCGCAATTATGAAATATGAGAGTTTTATACCCATAAGCCTTTTTTACACCCCTCAATGTGAATTTTAAAAATCCTTAGCACACGTCCAGATAACGAAAAGAACCTACATTCCAAGTGTCAAGTCTCTAGAATCAGTGGTTTGGGCTCTGCGTTGCATGCCAATCAGTGCGTCATTTAGGATTTTATAATATATTATAGTGATAGTGATTATATAGGAAAGAAATACTTATCTAACGAATTGAAATCAGCTCGGCTTATTTTACTAGTTGCGACTCCGCGGTTTCATGCGATGACGGTGATGGAGTTTTTTTTTTTCAGTACAGTCAATTCCGGGATTGACCTAGGATTTTAGGCACATAATTAAAATTCTGAGTATATACAAAAATTCTGAATGAAATATGATTCAAAACATTTAGTTAAATCGATTACAAGGTTAATTACAAATCTCCACAAAGACATATTTATATCCAATACAAACTTTCGAATTTATATTATTATGGTGGCTTATTACTTGGCAAGAATAACACTAAATTCCACATTAAAAATCTTGCTGCTTTTATCTACTTATAGAACTTTCGGGTGTCCATTAAAACTGACCATTATCCCACCATTAAATAGTCAAATGGTTAACGCCTCTAATGCTCACTATATTACCACATTTGATATTGAACTCTATACTCCTAATATAAGGGTGAAAATAGCATGTGACTTGAGTTAATGGGTATTGTTTGGTCAGACCATTGTCCAGCGTTTATGGAAGTTCTCCTTTATGCCCCACTCGTAATGACACAGTAGTTTTAGACAGTAGTCTAACTTTGTAACTAGGCATTAATATTTAACACAGGCCAGTGTTATTGCACGAAAATATTTGCTGTAAGTTTACGTACTGACTGAATTAACTCCACTGTGCTCGTAATGCTAGTTTGTACGGTCCGGCAGGGTTTTGCTGACGATTTTACCGTTTTATGCTACCCTGGCATTGTGGTCCATGACTAGGCTTGCGTGATGTAGTAAGTACTTAGTACCAAACGAATATCCGGCATTATCCTAGCGTTTGTAGACTTATTATTGGAGTTGGTATATACGTACTGACTGAATTAACTCCACTGTGCTCGTAATGCTAGTTTGTACGGTCCGGCAGGGTTTTGCTGACGATTTTACCGTTTTATGCTACCCTGGCATTGTGGTCCATGACTAGGCTTGCGTGATGTAGTAAGTACTTAGTACCAAACGAATATCCGGCATTATCCTAGCGTTTGTAGACTTATTATTGGAGTTGGTATAGTTGTAGACAGAAAAGATGAACGTTGGGAACATGAAAAATGTTGGCATCCGAATCTTTATATTTGGTGTGCATTGTGCATCATACATTGTGTCAAGATTTAGTTTGTGTCCTTAAACGATGTCAAACTGTTTTCATCTTTCGTTTCGTTATATTATATATAACTAATTGAAAAAAAATTACGGCTACCATCAGGTGAACACACTCCTAGTGACACTTTAGTAATTAGTAGATTAGGCCTGTCCAAAGCCAGAAATCAAAAATCTCATCAATTTTAAAGGTTTTCCCTTCTCAAAAAAGTTTGTAAGATAACGAAGTTGTCCCTCATAGAAGACTATTAAAACTTTTCTAATTGTATTTTTCTTTCTTTATTAAATGTAAATCGTGGCCGTGCAGAGACGGAAACAGTAGCTCGACCTAAACTCGCAATTTGCCTAATATCCATGTGATCCTGATACTTAGATATGAATCTTTCATGAATATTCCTGACATAAATCATTGAAATTAATTATGAAGCGGCGCGGCGTATAAATTAAGTGATATTTATCATATATCAATTAGATAAGCTCGGAATATAATATTATTGTATCCAAATGTAGGGTAGTGTTTCAAATTAACTCGGCGAATCGAACAGAAATCATTTATCGCGTTTATAGAACATGTTTGCTTTAGCTACTCATATAAATATGCTATAACGTAATTCCAGGTTACAAAGTCAAAGTATACCATAACTCCAGACTCAAGGGTATGATAATGCCTACCCATTCTATATTTTACTACAAGTATGGCATAAACTTCATGCGTTTACGTTACGGAACCGTAGTTACAGTAAAACGAGCTTGTATTTCGGTGGCGGGCGAAGAGTTTCGGCACTAAAGTTTAATGTCGTATGCGGTTTTAGCAGCTCTTGATGAATTATGGAGTCCTGGTACCTACATGAGTGCTTATGAAAATGAGTGGCGAAAAACCGGCAAAAGTTTTGAATAAAACAAAATAATTAATGAGTTGTTTACGAGTACTTTATTATTTTAATACCTACATAAAACCCTAGAGTGTGTAATTTAATTCGTCCTTAACCAGAAAACATCTGTAATTTCTACTTCTAAAGCCTTTTTTCTTTCTAATTCTTATGTTGAATAGAAAAGCTTTCAACAGAAGATAGCGCACAGTTCTTAGTGGAAATTCCATTAGTGTGCAATTAGTTTGAGGCCAGCCCGAAGTCTTAGTCCATTCATTCAGCGTCTAAGCATTTACAGCTATAACTTGAGATCATTGGTGTGCAAGCACCGTGAAACTAAGTTACGGCTAAGTACTGTTACAATACAGCAGCTAAATTCGTTATTTTGGTACAAGTTAACTTGTTACACTTATCTCTACTTATTAAGATTTAGGGAATAGAACTTTTGGTTTATTTTATTTTGCTATTATGTATTTATTTTGCTATAGCTATTAGTTTTAGTAGACTTTATTTAGTAAAGAAAATTCAACAAAAAAATTAATCTGCGATCATCTGAGATAATATTTTAAAGTAAGAATGATCTAGTTATATCTTTCTTACTTTAAAATATTATCTCATACTAGGTCACTGAATTAAAACTTTTTCCATGCTACAAAACTTTTTAGAGTTACAAGTCAGTTGAATGAAACAAAGCGTTCCAAGTTCCGAGACATAACTTAGGGAATGTTTGGCAAACGGAATGACTAGGGAGACAGGAAAGGGTGAAGGTGACTAAAAGAGGGAGGGCGGTAACTTGGGAGCCGGATGTTTTGGGAAACCGAAATTAGGTATCCTATTTCTTATGGGGTTATTGGGTCCTGGTAGTATAAAGAATTTAAAGTTGTTTGTGAAATATGTTTGTAACTGTCTTCACTATGATAAAGGTCGTTCGTGTCAGTCGGGACTGATTTTTGCAAGCTTGCTTGAATATGAAAAAGCTTGTATAGTACAAAAGTTATAGAAATAATTATTTATTATGTCCGAACATAGAAATTAACGTTAATGAGTTATTCCTGCCAAACAAAAGTGATTAACAGTATTCTCTAAAACTATCTGCCTCTAAATAAGTTTTCGACTCGTGCAGCGGACATAATATTGCTCAAACTTGCCGCTACAAAAAGTTTATATGTTAGAACTTTAAGCTAACTATTGCTGCGATATTATAGTTCCGCAATTTAACCTATTACGTGTTTGAGTGCTGTGGAGTGCTTGTCATAAGTTAATTTTAACTTGTATTGAAACCGTTAACGATATCGACGTAGGTTATCTAAAATTCTGTCCAATCGAGTGTTAGGAAAGCAGTGTGTTACAAAATAGGCTTAATGTTTTTTTTTGATGTGGCGTGAGTTGTCTATCAACTCTTTGGGCTTTGGGCATTTCCCTCCATACCTTCGTTAGAGCATTCGTTTCCTGGCCTAAAAGTTTAAGAGATCTGGATTTTGTATACGTATTTAAATAAAAATAATGATAGAGACTTAGAATTGTGAATATGGTTTTAACATATTTTATTGCTTTCCTAGTTAAATTTTGACAAGTACTATTATTATAAGTAGGAAGGACTGGTGGTCCACTAGATCGCGTAGTAGTCTCTACCGCTAAAAGTTGGGCCACGCTATCACCAAAAATTATTATTTTATGAAAGTTAACGCGAGCACTAGCAGAAATTAGTAGTACAGTCAGGAAAAAATATATAAAAGTTTAATGTTCTGATTAGAGTTAAAAAAAAAATCGGGTTTGTTGCACACCCTTTCCATGAAATCTAGGGCCATTTATCTGTACAGTTTAAATTGGCAAGAGCTGTGATTGGTATGCACGTCGCTGTGTACGTTTGAATATTGATAGGAAATCCCGTGGACAAATGTTTCCATATATTTAATATATAAACTGTTATTTAAATTAGAAAAGAAACAGTTCATTTTCGCATTAAATTTAAATTATTCAAAGCGACATGGTCTGCATTAATGTGACAAGAATTCAAGGTCAACGTCCCAGCTCAAAGTGATCGCGGCTGAGTGCTCTTGCATACTTGGATTAGCTAAGTAATATGCACCGTCTTGGGTCTGCTTAGAGTTTAGATGTAGCTATATGTATGTTCCATCTTGGTGATGCAAAATATATGAGAATGCTTACACAGGGTTACTGATCATAAGTTAGAATCCTCTAAAGAGTCTTATACGCATAATTTGGAATATCTATCACTATGGAGTCAGCTCTGAAATCGCGCAATATCTGCTGTTCAACATTTTGTTCAGGGAGCGTTTTCTTCGAAACAGCTAAAGCCGCTATAGTCTCCATCTATGGAGTCAAAGAAGACAAACAACTGAAGCAGCGATTTCAGAGTTGGCTCCGTAATGAGAGTCGTTACAATAGATGAGTACAAGGGCCCTTTTAAGAGGTAGCTTACTGATTAACTGTATCTCTGTATAAACTATATTCGAGGGTTCCTGAAAATGTAAAATTATGCTGGATAAGAAAATCTAGTAATAGAGTAAACTCTCACACTAAATGGCATTAGTTTTACTAACTTGCTCAGGAGTTTTTAATCTTTTTGAATAAAATTTATTAATCTATATATATATATATATATATGTATATAATGTAGATAGATACTCAGAAGAGTTGCCTTTATTTTACGTAATTACATGTAGTATTTATTTATCTTCAAAAATGTGGGTACGTGTGAGCGAGAGGGCGAATTAGCTTTGCACCGAGCCTTAATATTATGTGAGTAAACTACACTTATCCCACTTGTGATAGTAACGAGAGCTGTCAGTCGCTAGCTAGCACTAGCCTCTCGGTGTAATGTTACCCGCGGGAGGCTTTTAGTGTTGCCAGTTGCTACTGACACGCACACATTACTACTTTGACACTTACACACTCTCCGGTAGTGTGTTTACTTTACATGTATTTACAGTATGGATTATAGGAAAAAGTATTTTATAAAAATGAGTCGTACAGGTTTATTTTTTGTTTGTAAGCTTCGAAACCAAAAGGCATAATTTGTAATGAATTCGTAACAAATAAGTAGTTATATACCTAATTCATCATTTATTCAGCCGTAGGTCCAATGATGGACCTCTAGGCCTCTCCCATAGATTTTTATGCGTCCTTCCTGTTTCATCCTGTAAGCAGCTTGCATGTAACGTGTTTTTGCGGTTTTCATAGGGCCCTACGTTGCGCTTGCTGATCCTTGGACTCACATACCTGCCTAAGTGTTATTATCCTACTTCGCACTAATACTATATTATATACATGCGAAAGTTTGCGAGGATGGATAGATGGAATGAATGGCCAAAACTACTCAACCGATCGGGCTGAAATTCTGTATGTAGATAGTTTTGACCCTGGAATAACACAGAATACTTTTTATTCCGATATTCCCACGGGAATGAAGACTACGCGACTGAAATCGCGAGGCAAAGCTGGTTAACAATATAGACTGTTCACATATATACTATATTCCTCTATAAGTGAACGAAGTGAAAGCTGTATGTCAGAATCGTAGCAAGTGCAGAGAAATAGTCTCTGCCTACCCCACCGGGAACAAGGCGTGACTGTATGTATGTATGTATGTATATTCCTCTATTGCTCAAATGAGATCCCATACTGCCCAAAGAGTACTAGGATGCTAGTAAATCGTTGAGATCTAATACACGCACTCACACATGTAAAATATATGCACAGACACGTCACAGTTTCGCTTAGGTTTGTCACCATGCAACTGTTTACTAAACTATAGGTAACTAGAGTCGTAAAGTAGCGGTTCCGCTTTACTCGGCACGCGTGCCGCAGGGTTGCCGAGGTTTACTTAGGTTAATTTCATGAATTATTGCACTCGGCTCGCCTGAATCTCATCAGGGAAACATAATTTTCATATTAATGGTAGCATAATTGCTCCATAATATCATTCATTTTGCTTTTAAACTTTTTAGTTCATAAAACCTTTCTTTTATTTCAATTAATCATCATAAAAAAACTTTTATATACGAATTGGTAAATTATGAAAAATATAATTTAGTGTAATTTTTTAAACAAAATGGGGTGAGGATAGACCATGACGCGACTTGCGCCTACGTGGTTACTTATCAATCCAGGGGGACCCTGGTGCGCCGTAGAAAGTAAAGAAAGGCGAGAGTCTTATTGAACTCTCTTGCGATAGCAGCCATAAAATTAGACTCACCGGGTCCGTTCTGGTGGAGTTTATGGAATATCCAAATTTAACTTCAAACGCTTTAAGAATTTTAATTCCTTATGCGACGTCATATTTTAAGGATCAGCAAGAAATGAGAGTATCAATGTCGAACCTTATTCCCCGCTTTAAAAACGCTGGTTTTTAAAGATCACCAACCTAAACCGTCACATTTATTTGACTGAGTAGCTATCGTATTAATTTTTGTTTTAAGTCTCTGTTGATATTTTCTGTTTTAAATTCTATTAGTAAAAACTTGAAAAAAATCCTATTGTGATTCATAGATAATGACAGTTATCCACGTGCGCTCCGAGAAATAAACTGCTCTCAAACTTATCAAATGCGGCAAATAAATTACTCCTAAATCGGCGTAACCGTGTCTGTCCGACACCAGAGACACAGAGCGAAGACTTATCAGTGGATGTTTTAATTTTTGTATCTATGTAACGACTATTATTGTAACTACTATTATTCTACTGTACTTATTTCAAATAGCATCAAGTCATTCAAGGACATCTTGACAAAATACTAAACTTGTAAGTGCGCCGCGAGCTGAAAAAGATCGAGAACCCCTGTATCTATAGTTTATCGTCCTGTTTAATCCTTCCAGTTGAATCAGTCTATTTAAAAAAAAATAACTGTGTCAAAAAACTTTGCGTAGTTTTTAAGATCTAAGCATACATAAGGACAGACAGCGGGAAGCGACTTTGTTTTATACTATGTAGTGATACCGCTGCATCTTAGTGGCATCCCTTTGTAACAAAGAGGTGATGCGGGCATTGAAATCCTAGCTTAACAAGGTTGTGGTTGTTTCGTCACTGTGGCAACCCTCATCAATGTTGGCACTTATCTATATTGATGTTTGCATCTCACTGTCTTATAAATGTTATGTGTGGTGTGACCTGTCTATTTTGTTTTATACCTTTGTGGTAACTTTGTTATTTTTTACTTACATTATACAAGTGTGTTTTGTTTTCTAGTTATATATATACCAATAAATTGTATGTGTTAAGCCGGGACTACAGCTACATGTTAGCGTGTTATATAACAATATTCTGTTAAATAACACCAAAGCCACGCCCACTTTTCATGTTATTGTGTTAGGTAACACAAAAACATGCCGCTGCGGACACCCGGCTTACCATGGAAAGTGGGCGTGGCTTTGGTGTTATTTAACAGAATATTGTTATATAACACGCTAACACGTAGCTGTAGTCCCGGCATTAGGTGTATTTAGTTATTGTTTACTAAAAACATGAACATGTATTTATTTAATTTATAATACCCTCTGAAATTGATTGGTTGCTAAATTATTTAACGCATGCATGTTATAACGAATTGTTACACGTTGCTTAAACATCTGCATTTTTAAATATTTATTGTTTTAGAAATAATATAAGAACTTTAATTAACAATTACTAACCCATTAGAGAAACTACTATTCATAATTCAGCATGCTCTTTTGACCACAATTCTATTAAGGACCCGTATTCCAGACATAAAGATTTACTATCAGTTACAACACCAATACGATGATGTTTTCAAATATTCTTGTATGTCTCTAATGCTTATCAATAACATTCTAACCTATTTTTTACCATACAGGTTTTATATGATGGCAAGTTGTCATCAGCCATCGTGTTCATGTATAACCCGGTAGCTACAGACACACAGTTGTGTCTACAGTCGGCGCCTAAAGGAAACGTGTCGTACTTCGTGCACACACCGCACGCACTCATGCTGCAGGTGAGTTATCATCAGCCATCGTGTTCATGTACAACCCGGTAGCTACAGACACACAGTTGTGTCTACAGTCGGCGCCTAAAGGAAACGTGTCGTACTTCGTGCACACACCGCACGCACTCATGCTGCAGGTGAGCTATCATCAGCCATCGTGTTCATGTACAACCCGGTAGCTACAGACACACAGTTGTGTCTACAGTCGGCGCCTAAAGGAAACGTGTCGTACTTCGTGCACACACCGCACGCACTCATGCTGCAGGTGAGCTATCATCAGCCATCGTGTTCATGTACAACCCGGTAGCTACAGACACACAGTTGTGTCTACAGTCGGCGCCTAAAGGAAACGTGTCGTACTTCGTGCACACACCGCACGCACTCATGCTGCAGGTGAGCTATCATCAGACATCGTGTTCATGTACAACCCGGTAGCTACAGACACACAGTTGTGTCTACAGTCGGCGCCTAAAGGAAACGTGTCGTACTTCGTGCACACACCGCACGCACTCATGCTGCAGGTGAGCTATCATCAGCCATCGTGTTCATGTACAACCCGGTAGCTACAGACACACAGTTGTGTCTACAGTCGGCGCCTAAAGGAAACGTGTCGTACTTCGTGCACACACCGCACGCACTCATGCTGCAGGTGAGTTATCATCAGCCATCGTGTTCATGTACAACCCGGTAGCTACAGACACACAGTTGTGTCTACAGTCGGCGCCTAAAGGAAACGTGTCGTACTTCGTGCACACACCGCACGCACTCATGCTGCAGGTGAGCTATCATCAGACATCGTGTTCATGTACAACCCGGTAGCTACAGACACACAGTTGTGTCTACAGTCGGCGCCTAAAGGAAACGTGTCGTACTTCGTGCACACACCGCACGCACTCATGCTGCAGGTGAGCTATCATCAGACATCGTGTTCATGTACAACCCGGTAGCTACAGACACACAGTTGTGTCTACAGTCGGCGCCTAAAGGAAACGTGTCGTACTTCGTGCACACACCGCACGCACTCATGCTGCAGGTGAGCTATCATCAGACATCGTGTTCATGTACAACCCGGTAGCTACAGACACACAGTTGTGTCTACAGTCGGCGCCTAAAGGAAACGTGTCGTACTTCGTGCACACACCGCACGCACTCATGCTGCAGGTGAGCTATCATCAGACATTGTGTTCATGTAACAGTTAAATGGTTTCTCCAATTACTGCTCGAGACCGTTACCTTTGTTTGGTCAACCCATAGCACAAATGTCGGACTTTCAAGTTTCCAAGATTTCTACAAGGAACGACCTAACGACTACTCTTTTAAATATCATATAGTAGACAACTGGATAAACAACTGAAGTTGGCTATTTTTCGTCAATCTTCCGATTCTTTCTTTTGTAAGCTGTTGAAGAGTGGATGCACCGCATCTTCAAGTATCATTATACCTTGTGTAATAATAGTCCGTGCTAATGTGTTGTTTCCCAGGAGGTGAAGGCAGTGGTGACGCATTCGATCCACAGCGCCCTGAACTCTATAGGCGGCGTGCAGGTCCTTTTCCCGCTGTTCGCACAACTCGACCTCGCGCATGAGAACCCCGCGGCCGATCCTAAACGAGACCCATTGCTATGGTGAGTGCGTTATAATATGTAACCTATGTATTTTAAAAAGTTGCACTTTAATCGGTATCATAGTTAAAATCACAATAACACACAGAAGGCCTACTTATTACAGTTTGTGTTAATTTATTTGATTATGAAGTTTTGTTTCCACGAGATTTTGCAGTTTCACATGTGTCGTGTGTGAATGTATAAAATGAAACTATGTCTATTTATTTTGGGTCAGCCAGCCTAGCATGATACTAAGATATATTTCTTTCTCATTTATTACTTTTTGAAAATGTTGTTAATGCAGCCCTTCTGTAGTCAGTTTTTTTTACACAAAGCTCCAAATGAAACCTAAAATAGTTCAAAATGACCACAAATACTCGCTCCTCGCTCGAGAACGTTTCCAGTCGACCGACCGGCAGTAATTAGCCCGACTACTACCGATTCTCTAGTGTTTGCGAACTGAATCATTGAGCGATTGAGACGTTTAACTCGTACCTAGTTCCGATCTATTCATTAATATTCGCTGGGTTTAATGCAGTTTCCTTGTCTATTCAAATTGCTTCGTCCGAGCTTAATCTCAGGATAGTGGATTAGGGTTGTAGCTGTGTCTCGTGGTTCTACCTGCGTCGACATAGTTCCCGGGGGAATATTGGGATATAATAAACTTGGCAAATGCGTAGTGGGACTCGCATGTGAAGGGCTCCTCACCACTCTCCACCGTATGTACTCGTATTCCTATAGAAATCACGTCTCCTCATTTTTAAATTATTATATATTGTTATAGCTGTTATATTGTTACTTTCTGAAATTAGCTTCAAGCAAAAACATGTTCCTTGTACTGTTCGGACTCTATTGTTTCTCTATTAGTCATCTGGCATTCGCCCTTTGAATCCAATCTTCACACATTTTTTGTCAATTTTTTTTCTGTCCATGAAGTGCCACTAATTGTCACAAAAAGGGCCACTTAAAAGACTTGATCTAGATGTAGTATTTTACTAAATTCATGATTTTATTAAACTTAAATATTTTTGTTTATAAGGGGTAACTGATCGTTTTACAAAAATACCAATATGTGGCTTAGATGTAATGTTATGTAATATATTCTTTATCTATGATTTATTACGTATTGCAAATATTTAGATATCATATTTGAAGGGCTTTTAGTTAAGGGAACGTAGATGGCAATAATTTTTGTTAAAAAGCCGTACAAAGTACTCCTAAGATCATTCGAGAAGTTTCTTCCATACCAAACCAAACTTCATCAATATTGGTTCAGCGATTTAGACGTAAAAGCGTAACAGACATAGTTTACTTTCGCATTTCATCATCAGCCGGAAGACGTCCACTGCTGAATATAAGCCTCCGCCATACAACGTCATAAACTATTCATATAGGGTGATTGTGCCGTAGGTAATCACCACGCTTGGCAGACGCTGTCGCATTTATAATATTAGTATTTATTTTTAAAAAAGTATGTAGATAATTAATTAAATTATTAAAGACAGATTTTTTCGTACATCTCATATATTTCTTATTCGTATAAAAGAAAAAGAT
Source organism: Hemistola chrysoprasaria (assembly GCA_947063395.1). NCBI lineage: Eukaryota > Metazoa > Arthropoda > Insecta > Lepidoptera > Geometridae > Hemistola > Hemistola chrysoprasaria. The sequence goes on along the minus strand of OX346709.1, from coordinate 1,957,128 downwards.
ATGTACACTTTATAGTGCAGAACCATAATTCTTTGTAATTTTGTACGTATGACGTGCCATTTAGAGTGGTCTATATGTAACCCATGTCATCTGAAGACCGACCCGAGACCCACAGACCCTTCCCCTTTAACCACAAATGTAATGGCGTCACATCAATAGGCTGCAATACTACCTACTCTTAGAATTGGGTGAAACTTAGGTAGAAAGTAATTTAACAAAGTACTATCTTGTTTTTCATTACATAAACGTCCTGAATATAATACACTCTCTCACACACTTGGACAAATATTCTAGACGTGCAAGAGTGATAAATATGTAGCGTACTTAAATAAAAATAAATTGTCTTGACTTTTTTTTACGATACAAATATTCTTTATTTGGAACCATAAACAAAAACACAAGAGTAGGTACAATTTATTTTTTATGAGAGTGAGTGACAAGACGAGCAAATCAGGTGCCTGATGGTAAGCATCATGATTGCCCATATCAGACACAGTGCCACCCAGTGTTTTAAAATTCAAAATTCTGTGCGGCACTGCACTGCGCCTGTCACCCTGAGATATGAGTTGTTGAATCTCATCATGCCCAGTAATTTCGCTGGTAACATTGCCCTTCATACCGGAACACAGCAATGTTTGCACATTACTGCTTGGCGGATGAATAACTGGCAAAGGTGTGGTACTTCCCCAGGCGGCCCCCTGCAAAAGAGGCCTACCTACCACTACAACACTATATGAGAAACGATGATGATTTAGACAAGAACTACTGAAAATTTAGCCTATCTTGCCCGCGGCATAACAATGAATCTATAGACATCATTTTTCAAAATCGGATGATAGCTTAACCGTTAGCCGCTACAGTGAAAAAAAAGGAATATATAAAAAAGCTGTTTCTTTTTCGGTATCGGTTAAAAATTCACAATAAATATCCTAGGTAGGACACATAACTAATAAGACATAATACATACATACATACAGTCACGCCTTGTTACCGTTGGGGTAGGCAGAGACTATTTATTTCCACTTGCTACGATCCTGACATACAACTTTCGCTTATTCCACTTTCATCACATTCTTCATGCATGCTCGTCGGTTGTTGGTACTTTTGACCTGGCTTTTCCTTAAGATAACATCAACTTGTTCATGAAAGGTACGCCTAGGTCGACCCCTACCGACTTGACCATTCACACTAGCCTTATAAATCTACTTTGTCGATCTCCTTTCGTCCATCCTCTCCACATGTCCGAACCATCTAAGCAATCCTTTCTCTATCTTTGTCTCTCTATCACTACATCTTCTAACAGATATAATATAACGAAATTAAATATCATATTTCAGTTCAAAACTCCTCGGCTTCGTGTGCTCCCTGGTAGAGTCATGCAGCACGGTCCAGCAGCATATGCTACAATGCCGCGGATTTCTGGTCATATCGCATATGCTTCAGAGATGCAGTCGAGACCACCTCACTGCAGATACCTTGGCTTCTTTCCTACATCTTACCAAGCATTTGGTCACGTGTTGCTCGCCGAATTCGGATCTGTTACTCAAACAGGTAACTTTGTGTTTGTGTTTACACCTTATGTACAGATATCGGCACGAAATATGCACAGATTTTGGTTCCGAAGGTGTTTTAACTTCTGTTTTTTTTTTCTTGTGAGTAGCCAAGAGGTGATGATAGGTTTCAAGTCGCCCGAATGCTTCTGGCGTGACCAATACGACTACAATCTAATGACGTTCTAGCACCTAGATCTAAAACCACGCAAATATAAGTCATAAGTCGATACATCAATATCATAATGTGGATCCTTTAATATCAGAAAACGATATCTGTGCAGTTACACTTAACAAGAATCAAGACCCAGTTTGAAACGCCCGTAGCGTAGCTGACCCAGCCGGTCTTGATTGATCAGAAGGCTTAAGCAATATTAGCTTAACCTTCTGATTTTTATTCTGGTATTGAAGGATTACATACCTACCAAAAGGCCTTAACCGGGCCCGAAACTGTTAAACAAAAATATTTTGTAAAGAAACTCTAAATAATAATAAGTCAGTCTCGATATTCGGATTTAAGGAAATTTTGCGGGTAATAATAATTTGAATTTATACTCTATCAGAACGGGGGTGGTATTACGAACATGCAATCGCGTAACAACAGCAGTAAATTTTGCTGTCAAACGTCATTTTTGGTATGCCGTTTGACAGCTGACATTTAGCAATTTAAACGCTTTCCACACTTCTGTTGCGTCCGTAATAAGGGAGCCGGTTACCCCAATTACACTGCTCGAGTCAGTTCATATGGGTTATGTGGAAAGTGGTCAACCCATATTGTTAAGAGTCCGACATGACGTTACGACTGTCCCCTTCATATCTTATAGGAGCTACAGTTTAACGTGCCATCCGAAATACGGTAGCGCCAGACATGTTCATCTGTGCTCTAGATTCGTGCCTGTAACTGTACCTAATAAATATTAAGGAGCGTCTCAAAATTGCCTCCGTAAATAAGTTTACATTGAAGCTAATTTGGTAACAGATTTTAGTTAAGTCGGGGTGTTTCGTTGATTTATTAACTCGGCAAATAAATTGTTTTTATAGCCTCCTAGGGAGTTAAAGTATTCATTTAAGGGACTTACGCGTTTGATACCTATTAATTTACTTTGTATAATAAAGTATTAAAGCGCCTGAGTAAAATAATGTGTCGAAATGGATCGCGTTTTTATATTGCTATATAATTTTTGGTAGGCGCTTGAATTATTCCGTGTCAATTTTTGTAAATAATATTATGTTTAGTAATCTAAATACATTACTAAAATATTTATAATTCTGATTTATTTATTGCGTAAATTGTTTAAGTTTAAAAAGAGTAGGTCTATTATATTTCCTCTCAGAGGACTTTTTCTCTGTACATTTTAATGTCTTAAGTTTTAAATGAATTTCAATTGACTTGACGTAAAAAAACATGACATTATTGTTCAACATAAATAAAATTAACTAAATAAAAAAAAAATGTTTAGAAGTAACCGTCAAGTCAGTTTAAATCAAAATGTCCATTACGAAGATGGTTGTTAGCGCATGCTTCTCTTGCTTGACACCCCACCCACTTGTTTTATACAGTTTGCACAAAACACACACAAAGGAAATTAGATCTTATTTTGGTGGCAGGAGGTCTAACTCAAAGCACATAACACAAAAAAAAAATATTACTACTTATAATATTATGTTTTCATCACAAACTTTAGTGAACCTAAATGTCATAGAAATTCCCAAATACTTCGGTTCTATTGCACGAGAAAGATACACCTACATAATATTATTATACCTTTAATGCACCTAGTACCTAATTATTACACAAAATACAAAATTAGTAGTTATATATAAAAACACAAACAAGAGGTGATTAGAGGTGTAAAATAAAGTTTGCACTAGTTAATAGTTAATTTTGTTTTAGCACTTGTTTTAAAAATCTTGTGTGCTCATCAAATCCTTATGGAGTTTGTATATTTTTTTTTCGATCATCTCCTTTTTTTTCCTTTTTCCTATAGCATGGTTAATAAAAAAAAGGTTTTATTATTATTATTACACTTATATAAATGTCGTATAAAATGACCTAAATGCTAAAGATAAAATAGAAAAATAAACAATTATCGTTTTACTATTCAAACACAAATAATATGAAATGATTAGTATCTTTTAAATTGAATATAAATCCGAGTATCCACATGAGTTAGCCTCGGGTCGAGCGACCGCCTTTAGTGAATATAATAAGTTATTTTATAGGCTTTTAACGAAATGTACAGAATAATAGTCAACTTTCTATTCACTTTTATTGTGTAAGTCGCAAAAAGCTACCAGCTAGCTTCATGGTGTTCCGTTGGTACCTAGTACTTGTTTCGATGATTTCAGAGACATTCCATATTTCTACACTTAAATAGTTTAATGTTACATAATAAAGCAAGAGAAACATATGCTCTCAACCGTCGAACAGTCAAATCTATGCTAACGCAGTCTTTCTGCCAATCCTTTCTGACCTGGCAGTTGTTGGACCACATCCTCTTCAACCCTGCGCTGTGGATCCACACCCCAGCGCCCGTCCAAGCGAGGTTGTACTGCTATTTGGCGACGGACTTCTTAGCCGATGCTCATATCTACGGCAGTGTTAGAAGGGTTAGCACGGTTCTGCAGACCGTCCACACGTTGAAGTTTTATTACTGGGTTGTGAATCCTAGGGCGAAGAGTGGGATCACGCCTAAAGGATTAGGTGAGTGGTGGTTGGGTACTTATTTTATCTTTCGGGATTTAATAATAATGTTAAACTTACTAAATTTATGAAACTATTAGTCAAAATTGAACTCTATTATATTCTCTATTATATATCTATTATATAAATATATTATAGATATTTATATAATAGAGAAACCTTAACGTACGTTTCCAAGTCGGACCGCAGACCGCAAGCTGCAACCGCAGACTGCACGTGACAGCACTGGTTTCTATGAATATCTATGATATTGATTCCGAGCGCGGCAACAATGTGGGCCTTGCTTTGCCGCGCGCCGCGACCGCAGGCTGCAGCACCAGCAGTCGCGAACTGCAAAGAGATCAGACCAACAAAAATTACCATTTTTTCGGAAGAGGATGATGAGAATTTAATTAACTTTGTTGCTGGTCATCCTGTCCTTTACGATACATCCTATCCAATTTAAAGCAATAATTTGGTCAAAGATAATGCACTGATTTAATGAAAATAGTGAATATAATATTAATTATTGTAAAATATAATATTTTACTAAGGAATAGAATAGAAACAACCGCGACCGCAGGCAGCACTGCGGTCTTCGTCTCGAGAACGTACCTTGAGAGTAACACAAAATGTTGGATTTCTCTGAACTTTTGGACTGATTCCCATGAATTCTACTAATATGCAAGTAATACTCAAGTTTTACTAGTTCTATCATAAGATACCTAATTCCTATTTGTTTCATCAAATTATGATAAGCAGGCGAGTGTCATCTACAAGTTTTAATGTTACTAGCGAAATTACTGGGCATGTCGAGATTTAACAACTCATATCTCAGGGTGACAGGCGCAGTGCAGTGCCGCGCAGAATTTTGAATTTTAAAGCACTGGGTTGCACTGTGTCTGATATGGGCAATCATGATGCTTACCATCAGGCACCTGATTTGCTCGTCTTGTACTCACTATCATAAAAGAAAAGTTCTCCAGACTACAGAACTATCTATGCCTGATAGTTTTGTAGCGAAGTAGAAAAAAGTGTAGAGAAGTACAGCAGTACAGGAACATATCGCTAGAAATAAATGTTTGATGTTTTGCAGAAGGCCCTCGGCCAGCGCACAAGGATATCCTGACTATTCGCGCGTATATCCTGCTTTTCCTAAAGCAGTTGATTATGATCGGGAATGGGGTGAAGGAGGACGAGTTACAGTCAATACTCAACTATTTGACTACGATGCATGAGGTAGGCATTTGTCATATCTACTTATTAGGATTCAAATTAAGAGGACTCTTAATTTTTTCTGGATATGTCTAAAATCACAATTTTACTCGCGAGTTAGACGTTTACTAGAAAAATATGAAGGAAAAGAAAATAAAACTATGGACACCTACTTCATCTTCAAAATATACCAGGATGTTACATTGAATGTATTTATTATTTTCCGAGGAAACAGGGGGGAAAGCGAAATATCGATAGCTTGTATATTACGTGTTCTGGTATTTATTTTCCTAGGATTGTGCTAAATTCCTTAAAGGTAGAAAACGCTCTCGAGTTCTAAACTCCTTTTTCAGGATGAAAACTTACACGACGTCCTTCAAATGTTGATCTCACTTATGTCTGAGCATCCGAGTTCGATGGTGCCAGCTTTTGATGCGAAGGTAAAGTTTATTAATAATGTATTATAGTTTTCTTTAAGTTTGGGCCTGCTTTATTTGCACGTTTATCATATTCCTTCTTTGATAATTTTAGAATATTATAGGTCTGTTGTCTTTTTAGGGTGGGGTGAGAACCATCTTTAAGTTGTTATCTTCGGAAAGCCAACTTATCAGACTGCAAGCGTTAAAATTGCTCGGATTTTTCCTGAGTCGAAGTACTCACAAGTAAGCAAGATCCTTATATTATTACTTTAAATAAAAATGTTATATTAATAAAATTATTATTAAGACTAGATCGCATAAAATAGAATTAGATTTGCTACTATCTTGATGAATGATGGCGATGGAAAGTATCATAACATAATGTTATTCCAACATGATTCCAACACCTCTCAACCTACCTACCATAGCTTTCAACAAAATCTGTTTACCTATGATGAATGCATTACATACCTATTTCGGAAATCTCACATGTGGCAGGTAATAATAATAAAGAAATAAAACGCAAAGAGGGAATTTAGCATTTTCTTTATACCTATTATGTAAAAATGATAAGGGTTATTTATTTATGGAGGTAATAATAATAGGTTTTTTGTTTATAGCAAAGATAAACTAAGGATAATTTATGATGTAGGTACTAGGATACCAATAATAAGAAGGAGGTGCGATAATTAGTTTGAACATTCCAGGCGTAAATACGACGTGATGTCTCCTCACAACCTATACACGCTGCTAGCGACTCGACTCGGCGCGTGCGGCGAAGGGTTGGCTCTCCCCGTCTATAACGCTCTGTACGAGCTGTTGACCGAACATGTTGGCCAACAGATACTATACACCGGACATCCTGAGCCGCAGCCACATTTCAGGCTTGAGAATCCTAGTTAGTATACCTACTGTAACGATTATTTTCCACAAAAGTAATCCCGTGACTTCATACTCTTGGAAATTACAGGAACTCCTTTAATTTCTTTTTCACCTCGCTGAGGATCCAACACGCGACCTGCGGCTCTTCAGGCAAAGTTACTGCCAACTGAGCCAGCGGGCCTGTCCATTTAAATAAGACATTTTGTTATGTTTTTGGTATTTTCGCTTACAGTACTTTTACGTATCGATTTCGTGTCATCTGCCCGTTAACTAAATTTCGTGGTACAGGATAGGCAGAGTGAGGCGCGTTCTGTCGCTCTACCATATAAATTTGGAACGGATTTTGAAGTAAGTATATTTCCGCTTTCGCAGTGATCCTGAAAGTGGTAGCGACACTGATCCGCCAGTCGAAGCAAACGGAACAACTGCTGGAAGTAAAGAAACTCTTCCTCAGCGACATGACGCTACTCTGCTCCAACAACAGAGAGAATAGGCGGACCGTGCTGCAGATGTCTGTGTGGCAGGTAAGCTGCTCTTCTCACTTATGATGTCCTAAGACCCTAGGATCTTTTGTTTCCCACCACCGACCGAATAAAGGAGGGGGTGTTGTTATTAGTTTGATGTATCGGTCTCTTGTATCGGTATGTCTGTTTATTGCGTCAAAGCTCCTAAATGAATGGATCAATTTTGTTGTGGTTTTATTTTGTTTGAAAGCTGAAGTGATCTAGATTGTTGGAGTTGTTTTGTGGTGTCCGGGGCGTATATGTACAATATTATAGTTGTTAGAAGAACTCTTTAGCAGACACTTTTATATTATGTTATATTTAATGAGTTACATACAAAGGTATTAAAATAGGACACTTTGAGAAGAATAGATGGTGACCATAATAATCACCTAATAACTAGAAAATCACAAATAAATATTATAGGTACCTATATAAGATACCAGGCAATCATAAACGCCTTCAATTTCCAGGAGTGGTTGATAGCGATGGCGTACATTCATCCAAAGAACGCGGAAGAGCAGAAGATATCGGACATGGTGTACTCATTGTTCAGGATGTTGTTACATCACGCCATCAAACATGAATACGGCGGGTGGCGAGTGTGGGTCGATACGTTGGCTATTGTTCATTCTAAGGTAATGTATTATTTCGAATTCAAATTGAGTTAAATTTAGCTTTTGTAAGTGAATGGTCAATATAATACAAGGTACATACATACCCACAGTATACATACATACAGTTACGCCTTGTTCCCGTTAGGGTAAGCAGGTACTATTTCTCACCACTTGCTACAATCCTGACTATTGATTCTTCCACTTTTATCACATTCTTCATAAATGCTCGTCTATTGTGGGTACTAATAGTGATTATTGAAGGGTGTATGTATCTATAACGTTAGCAACTTCTAGTTCCCCTTTGACTTCTAGGTGCCTGAACTGAAATGGCCATTACCGTCAACAAAAACAGTTGTGGCCATATCAGTCGTTTTTTAGGGCTTCGTACCCTAAAGGGGTGCCAAAGGAGCCCTATTACTAAGCCTCTGCTGTCCGTCCGTCCCTCTGTCCGTCTGTCACAGGGCTCTATCTCATAAACCGTAATAGCTAGGTACTTGTAATTTTCACAAAACATGTATCCCTAATGCCGCTACAACGACAAATAATAAAATTAAATAAAAGTTTATAATTAAAGTACTCTCCATACAAAAGACGTGTTTTTGCTCAAAATTTATTTCTCGATTTCGTTCGTGTATCGTGAAAACGGCATCAATTAGATATTTGATTTTTTCACGGAATATAAATGATTATGACTAAATAAAATTAATAAATAACTGGAGCGTTCATAGAAATCACAATTTTTTTCAACGTTACACGCTGTAATACCATAATGGAAATGGTTATCTACTTGAAAATCTTACAAAATATGGGTAACTATAATAGCTATAACTACAAATACTAATAATTAAATAAATTCAAAAATTCAAGGACTTTCCCATACAAATACACTTTTCCGACTTATTAAAATCAAATAAGACTAATTCTGACTAAAGTTTTCGAAGAAGATTTCAAACAATATTTGGCAATACACATATAACAATAGCATGATCTACCTTATATTATACGAGAAAGATACCGTATCCTGTGTTATAATTTTTATAATCTAGATCTATTTTTATAATTATATTTTTATATCTATTGCATACCATCATCAGGTTATCTGTATAAAAACTCCTTAATGTGATGAGAGTGCCGGTTACTTAGTCTTCCTCATTGTTTTATGTTTTAACAAAAATTATTGCCACCTACGTTCCCTTAACTAAAAAACCTCTAAAATATGATATCTAAATATTTGCAATACGTAAAAATCATAGATAAACAAAGTACCCAATGAACAGCAGCAGTGAAGTTAACCTATTTAGGAACTGTTAAATAAATAGATAAAGAATACATAACATTACATCTAAGCCACATATTGGTATTTTTGTAAAACGATCAGTTACCTTTAAAAACAAAAATTAGTATGTATTATATATTTAGTAAAATACTACATCTGCTTTTTGTTTTTTTTTTGGAAGCTGGTCATTAAGATTAAGTCTTTTAAATTGCCCTTTGTGGGACAAATAGTTCATCAGCAGGAGGCACTTCAATGGACAGAAAAAAAATTGCGTAAAAAAAATGTCAGTTTCAAATGGCGAAAGGCCAGATAACTAAAAGAGGAATGAGTCCGAACAGTAGTACAAGGAACGTGTTTTTGCTCGAAGTTAATTACAGGAAGTAGCAATATAATAGCTATAACAATAAATAATAATAAAAAAAATGAGTTTATATTGTGGTTTCGCCGTTTATATTTTATAAGTTTATAATGTGGTTTCATAATACAAGCGGACTTTGAAAAATATTGAAGTTGCTGTTATTACCTGTATATACCTATATTTTATGCGTTATTTCCAGGTATCATACGAAGAGTTCAAGCTGCAGTTCGCGCAAATGTACGAGCAGTATGAACAACGTCGCGCCGACAACATAACCGACCCAGCCGAGCGCCAACAACGACCTATCTCTACCATATCTGGGTGGGATGCCCACACCGACCCAGCCCCACGACACACTGACTCAACTCAGCTACATATAGACCCCGACACAAACCAACTCAATCACGCTGCTCAAACAGAAATAGGCAAGGGCCTCTCGCTTCGTGAGGTCGAAGCCTGCAGCTGTGATACCAGGACCACAGATATATACGAGTGTAAAGTGCACGGTGATAGTGACAGTGTCAAAAACGAAGTAGAACACGTCATCGACGAAGAGGAACAACCGATCGAAATCAAAGACGTCGAGATCGATGCCGATTTGGCTCAGATAGATAATAAATTGTTAGAAAGTTCTGAATCCGGAATCGTGACTATGGAAGAAAAAACAGAGACGATGACGAGGCAGGGGAGCTTAGATTACATTCCAGTTAGAGATGTAGGTGACGCGATTAAAGATGACATCACAGATAATACCGACAAAAGCGAAGGTTTGCCCTCGAGTCTGTCCGTCAGTGAAACGGCCAGCCCAGAAAGAGTTGCCGAATTGAACATAGTTTCAGAGAGAGAATCAGAACTGTCAGATCCGTCCGAATTGTACTTGACTCCAAGTGAAGCTACTAGTCCTAAGAAAATTATAGAAAAGACTGATACAGACGACGATCCCGATCCTAAACACATTGCGATAAATATCGTGAATGACGTATTGACTATTGCGTTAGAAACTGTGAGACTAAAAGCCGATGATGATACGGATTCAGGAGCTATATCCGGTGGTATACAATCCGAAGGCAACACTCCGAACGGTCGGGAGGATTTCGAGCAAGAAATAGAAGTAATGATCGATGAGCAGCGAACGGCTGAAATAATCGCCAATGATATAGTGATGGATATACTTAACAATGTATCAAAAACTGTAGAAGATAGTGAAGATGTGATGGAGGAAAAGACGGTTGAAAACAGTCCTCAGCTTGTGATCCCGTCTGACCATCTGCACGAAGGAAACGTTTTGCCATTAGATGGTGAATTCTTAGTCAATTCTAGAAAGGAGGAACCTGAAAAGACTGAAATTGAAGAGATTACTAATGTTGAGGAAGTTGATACTGGAGTAACAGAGGAGGAGAAAACGCCGGAAGTTCCCGCTATTTCAACAATAAGCGAGAATATTTCGTACAAGGAACAAGAGAGCGGAGAAATTCGTGAGAGTGAAAGAGACAAGAGGCGCGTGAGCTTACCTGGAGACAGCGATATGAAGCAGGACGGCAATAGAACAGAAGGAGTGGCGACACAAGGAACGAATACGTCTTCATCGCCCAAGAGGCCACGAAGTGCTTCCACTAGCACTCAAGTGGACTCCAATCATTTTGGTAAGACAGTCTTAAATTAAACAATTAATTGGTTTTTTTAACATGACAAAAAAATATAGTGTTAGCTTTGCATGTGTGCGTGACGACTAACAACATAGGTATAATTCTTATTTAAATTTAACATAAACAAAGTGTAAGACACTTTACGCCTTAATAGATACGGTAATAATTATACGTGTTAATTCTTACTGTTCACATTCTTAGTAATTTTTTTTTATTGTGGAAATCATGATAAACAGTGTTAGTTTCTGGTGTTATCTAATGTTCCAATAATATTTTGGTCGTGTAACACAAAATTTAGCTGATGTCAGTCAGACTTAGTGAGGGGAATAAATGCCAACTTGTGTAAAAACTTGTGTCTAAAAGTTAGACACAAGTTTTTTCTACGTGTTTGTTGCTTCATGGAGTATCTATGACATCAATGAGTTTTATCGGTTTATAAAGTGATTCCTAACGGGTGATTATAGAATCGAAGCGTCCGTCGCGATGCAGTCGCGCGATGTTCTCCCCGGGACCGACGCGTCCTCCGTTCCGTATTCCGGAGTTCAGGTGGTCTTACATACACCAACGGCTGCTCTCTGATGTCCTGTTCTCACTTGAAACTGATATACAGGTAATGTTACATATTATTATAGATGTTTAAAGAAAAAAAATATAATTTTCTTTGCAAGATTATGTTCTAATTAAGTAAATCGTTAGCCGAAATTAATGTCAATATTGATAGAGAAATGTTTATGCACTAAATTAGTGTTTTGAGAACACGCTAAAAATACAAAATTGTAAATGTTTATTGGATATAGTTTAATAAGACACTTATTGACTGAAGGAAAATTAATTATGTTTCCATAAGGAATCTCATTATTGTTATATAGATTCTGATTAGCATCAATATGAATAATAAACAGTTTAGTTAATTAATCCCTATGGATGTTGCACATCGAGTGGTTTCGGTGGTTTAAGGTACCTTTTTGTTACAAGCACTTTGTCGCGTTGTGTAGGACATTTTATTATTATAACAAAATGACAACTTTGTATGCAGGTATGGCGCAGTCACTCCACTAAATCAGTGATAGACTTCGTGAACTGCAGCGACAATGCAATATTCGTGGTGAACACCGTCCATCTCATCAGTCAACTGGCTGATAACTTGATCATAGCATGTGGAGGCTTGCTGCCTTTGTTGGCGTCTGCTACTTCGCCTAATGTAAGTTTTAGTAATATCAATTTTGCTTTAAAATCTCTGTACCAAATTGCTATAACATCTGATCACGCCTTGTTTCCCAAAAGTCATAGTAGGGTTGCTATAATCTCAGCATTGTATTTTTTAATCTGTTTATTTTATTTGAGTCTCATTTTCAAATCTAAGTAAAGCGCCATGATGACCATAAGAAGTATCTATCAATTTTTACCTTGACATCAATTCTCTAAAATTAAAAGTATCCATTCCATGTACCAGGGCATTATGATCACGTAAGAAGTATTAAGTGCAAATTTATCTCATCTCGATTCCAGAATGAACTAGACGTAATCGAACCAACGCAAGGCATGCCAGTAGAAGTGGCGGTGACGTTCCTGCAGCGCCTGGTCAGCATGGCGGATGTGTTGATATTCGCCAGTGCACTAAACTTTGCTGAACTTGAAGCAGAGAAGAATATGTCCAGTGGTGGAATCTTGAGGCAATGTCTCAGATTGGTGAGAATTGTTTATGAGGTGCTATGCTGGTTGTGGACGAAATTTTTAAGGAACAACTCTATTGTTCAATGATTATGAAAAATATTTTTACCATACTTAGTTAAAAGTAGTGGACATTATTCAGTCAATACCTAACACTGTTATTTTATTGTTAGAACTTGTTTCTTATATGATCAATCGATTTTGGTTTCTATACTAAATAATTATGTAGGTACATGCTTCTAAAACTTTTATAAGTAAAAACAGCATAGCAAAACCACCTATTATTTTGACCTAAATTTTAAGAATTAGTTCAAAATAACAATATAGTCTGTAGTAATATTTAATTATTATTAATTTCTAAAAATAGCAAATGCAGACAGATTATTTTATATAATTACATAGATAAATATTAGAAACTGTAGAATCATATAATTTTAGCAGGTTTCTCTCTTTAGCAGTTGAATGTGTTAATTTATTCGTTTATCATTGAACTTTTCTATAGTTTAGTTTACTTCTTTAGGTTGCCAAACTCTTACATTTTCTGTTATAATTTTGAACCATTATCAAGTTAACATTTTTACCAAATGTAATTATTTATGTTTTCTTGGCTAAATCATCTAATGTTTACTCAATTGAATAACTTTTAAAGGACAAATTATGTCATCTAGATATCGTGTGACCATGATGACCAACAATCGTGAAAACCAATTAATAATAAATTAAATGGTAACGATCTCTCTAACTAAACCATTAATTATTAAAACGTTTTATTTTTATAACAGCGCCCAATTATCTTCAAGCCCCTATTAACTTCAGTCAAAAGAGTTTGGCACCTCCTCTATTAGTTGTAGCCCTAGTATAGCTAGTGTAGTATCGCGCGTGTGTGCGTAGGTGTGCACGTGTGCCGTCCGCAACTGTCTCGAGTGCAAGGAGCGGCAACGTTACGCCGCGCGCGCCTCCAGGCCTAATGACTCGCCTACACATAAGGTAACTCGATCTATTAACCTTGGCCTTTGAAATAAAAGCCAGTATTTACAGTTTACAGTTATTGTCGATCCCCTGAAGAATTAAACGCACCCCCTTTGCCCAGTTACAACTATCACATAAATTTGTAGAATTAAAGCCTTAGAAGGACATTCCTTTCCTTTTTGGACTTTCCCACCGCGAAAGGCCGATGCAATAATTGTTCCGATGCAATAAAGCGAAGCTCTGTTGCTATGGGCCCCGCCCTTGATTACTAGGGCAGCATAAAAATAGCGGAAGTTAGAGGTGGGCATCATTCCTTGCAGTCAGTTAAAAATCATCACTAGTTTGGAAAACTTGTTCATTATTTTTTGTGTTAGCTCTTGTAATCTTATGGTACTCTGGTCATATTCAAATGTATCATAGCAACAGTTTCCACTTGGTTGATTATTGAATCATTTAATTACATGATTGGGTATTTCAAAAAAATACGATATTAATACGCTCTCTTGGGAGTTCCATTGTTTTAAAGCAACCAAGCCAATTGCTATTGCTATGATACTGTTGTAAAATACCAGGATAGCATAAGAAAGAAAGAGAAAAAGTTAAGTCGCCTCAAAAGCTTTTTCTTTCGGCCGCCAGTGGAACAAAATATTGAATCGTTTTTTGCTGTCTTGACATGCCCTTCTTAGAAGAAGAAACATTAGAGTTTTAAAAGTTTAATAGGATTCCTTTGTGTGGTGGCAGCAAAAAATGTTGTATAGCCCCTTTCCCTCAGTAGGTACCAATAAGAGCCGAGTTTGTAACATCTGATTCAGTTTGACTATAATGTCTAACGTTCTATGCAAGCCTGGTGTTTTAATCAACGTTAATTATTCACCCTCTATTCAAATAATATTCCTCCCGCTAGGCAGAGCTCACTATCGAGTATAAAAGTTTATCGTGTTCTTACTGCTTTACAAAATTTGATTACATATAATATTATATCCTACAAAGTTATAAAAGCTAGTACTTTTATAAAGCTTTCACATTGCACTGCACATAAAATGAAAATTTTGATTACTTATTGGAAACACAATAATAGTAGGTACACGCACAATAACACACACGCTCTGATAAACTTCTTCTGAATTCTTGCTATCTGCATGAATGTTATGTGAAAACAACATAATTTAATGTATACAATGTTTTAATAAAATTGTCGTAAAACACAATTTAATGCATGCATGCACCCTCTCATTTTTACCCCGTACTTGTTCTGAAGTCCTCTTTTACATAGATGATGTCATACCTCTGACTCACTTCTGCATGCCTAGTATAAAATTATTCTATATCATCCCAAAATACAAACTTTGTGATAGAGGATATAAGATCGAAAAAGTATTTCAGTGACGACGAAGTTAATAAAAAAAAATTAAAAACGCTAACTTTTAGGAAAATAACAATCTGTTAATATTATATGTTTATCGTACAGAGTGTGGTGGCGAGTCTAGCAGATGCGTCTAGTCCTGTTAAAGACCCAGAAAGATTACTACAAGATATGGATGTAAATAGACTAAGAGCGGTCATTTATAGAGACGTTGTAAGTACTCCTATAAGTTTTCATTTATTTACAATTTAGCACATTGCTAGGACTAATTTTAATGCATATAGCATTCTACCAGTTACTGTTGAACTAGAGGTAAATGCAACTGAAATTTAATGGTCAATTGCCGTTTTTTTTTTCCCTGCATAGGGAACGAACTAACATTGAGACTTATCTAATTTTAAAGAAGCTTTTTGCACAGAGAACTTAAAGCAATATGTTGAAATGGCAAAAACGAACTCAGAGGCTGATTTTTGTCAAAAGTTTAAAATAATTATTTAAACGTGTCTTTTAATTCAAGTACGTTTATTAAAGTTTAGTAGTTATTAAAGTTTTCAAATGTTAGTAAAGTTCTCTAATGGAGACAAAGGACCGGCAAGTCCTACGCTATGGCGTAGGACGTCCACCCAACAGGTGGACAGGCGCTGGATGCAGGCCGCTTACAACCGGACTGGATGGAAATCCTAGGGGAGAGGCCTATGTTCAGCAGTGGACGTCCTATGACTGAGATGATGAAGATGACTTTTACAATTTGTGCCCTAATTATTCCAGGAGGAAACAAAACAGGCGCAGTTTCTGTCTCTAGCGATAGTGTACTTCATATCGGTACTGATGGTATCAAAGTACCGCGATATATTGGAGCCGCCTGCGCACGCGCCGCAAGAATGCGCTCGACGCTCTCATCATGCGCACGAACACCACGGTAAGTAGAAAAAATTATCTACGGTGTGAAGATAAACAGCATTTACATACTATTAATATGTCTATTCTATAGGATACTTATTAATCTTTGAATTTGTAACACTATGGTTTCTAAGATATATATTTTAAGAATAATCTTAAGCTTAATGCATTATTTAGTGAATTCTGATAACAGCCGCTTTTATTTTGTTTGTCATAAAATGATTGTAGGTACGATCTTCATGAACTTTTTAATCGTAGATCATCATTTTGAATCGCCTATCTTTTCTTTCGTTTTCACATTACACTTATTATCCTAGATTTATTTATATTATGAAAGGTGCAAGATTAAACGTTGTTTGTTGAAGTGGAATTACGGCACACTCAATTCTAAATGATTTACTAATCATTATTTTACGGTATCGATAAATTATCCGTGTCCATTGTATTAAATCGGGTCTTGTGAATAATATGTATCTTATTTAGTATTATGATAATATTTTTCAAGCATATAAATATGTCAAGCATCCATTTTACTAGAATTATCACATCATTCTATCTGCCATTTATCAATATATAATATATACTCTAGTTAAAATGATTTTGATTTGATTGATATTGTTATGATTATTTATTATAATTACTATAATATTATCTTTTACCACTATCTATAGAATTATCGGATTTTTCTAGAAGTTTATCTGTGATCGCTATTTATTTGCTTCTTATTATATGCTTTGTCGCACTCAATATGATACATTATAATATATACTTTGATTATATTGCTATAATAAAATGATTTTGGAAAATTCTGAAACAATGTCACTGAAATTAAAACATCTCATATTAATTTGTCATAAGAAAAAGTGCACCAATAATGTTCTCACGCAAGATGCCAGTGAAAAGTTCCATGAAAGAGCTGGGCAACAATTATGAACTCTAGTTAGCCAATGTATTTCGACATTGGTTATTGCTAATATAGTTAGTTGGTTATATAGTTCCACATTGGGCTTATATGGTCACCAGTTGGGCGCCAATACTGTAATTATGCGCATTTTGAAGTATTATTAGCTTGTAGAGTAATTTTTCATGACATGTTCATTAAGTTCCTATTTGTTATTTTTTTTTAAATATTCGTGCCTCGTATGCGACAGATGTTTTAATTTCAGACGATCCGACCCGATCTGCGCTATTAAACAGGATGTCTAATAAAAGACTTGTATATCTGAAGTGTGTCGTTTCTCCTTTTTTTCACGCCGCTTGAATACCGCGTCACAATTTGGGAACACTGGTAAAATCGTCAACATTAATATACAACTGCGACATTGCATTGACACATCTACGTTGTTTGCTCGATTGTGAATCTTCAAATTATACAAATAACATCGTTATCACCAAAATCTTATTGTAACTTCAATACATTTATCTTACTTCCTAATTGCTCCCGTTGTTTTGGATGTTTGATATTGCTGTATTGGTTTTTTTTGCATCGCTTGCTTTCACTCATTTTCTGGATTACTTATTCGTAATCTTTTCGTATATCCTTTTATCCGTCTCATCTGGACCTTCCTTTCCTTGCTGGACTTCTGGTGGTTATCCTTCTGTAAATTCTCTATTTTCCTCGTTGTGTTGTGATGTTGTGATGTACTAGGGTCCCGTCCCCTGTTCCCCCAGTGGTCCCACCACGTGTACCCGCAGTTCTTGCCCGGTGGGCACCCGGCGCACAGACACCCACACACGCACTGCAAACTCGAATGCGGCCAACACAATAACAATAACACGCACGCACACACACGCATCGCTAGTTACCACCGCGCTCACGCAGGTATCGCGGCCGTTGACGAAATAAACTTTATGGCGTTCGCATTACAAACTTCGATTCAGTAGTTCCTATTATATTGTATGTTCATTTGTTAAAATAACAACATATTAAAGCTACATTTCAAACCCCTAAAATCGAACCCTAGGGAAGCCCATAACTTATGGACGGTAGATAATATGCGCAATGCATTAATGTGGTTAAAATAGTTGATACTAATATCTATTTCGAATATAATTTAATAATCACTATAAATCAACTGTGGTACTGGTATACAAGAAGAAAGTGACCTAGGAAGAATCAGACATGACTAAAAACCTGCGGATATATATTTTTTTATTTATTTTTATTGTTATTTTACAAGATATGTGTTATCAAGGATTTTTAGGGAAATAATGCGAACGCCCATACCACTTTATGTGGACGATGTTCCGCGCACTGTTTTGTCTTGAAGTGAATTACCAGATTCAATAATCTGTCTTATGAACTAATATGAACAAGACAAGGTAGTGTAAGATGCACAGCTAAGGCACTGCTTATCAATTTGATTTTCTTATGATTGAGTTGCAAAATCATTTAAAATAGAAATTTTGTAATCATTTAGACTAATTCGATTTGAATATAAATAATCCGAGTAGTGGTGTTATCATAAATAATCTTAAATTAGTTTATAGTCCCTTATAGCACCTAAGTAAAATTTTCCTGCTTATTGAAGCGAGCTTGGTCGGTGTTGTAATTTGCAGTGGTTTTAATATTAAGGTCAAATAATGAATGTTTTTCTTTGTATTTTCTTTAGAACACAATGGAGATGACGTTGAATACGCGATGATAGTCGTTGATGAGAATAACTCTACGATCAACGATATGGACTCTCCGTCTATGAAGGTACGAGTTATATAATTTTGTAGTCTTGGTTTCATTCTTAAAAATACATTTTTTTATGGAGATTATGTAGTTATAGTATGTTTATGAATCTTTGACAAAATTTGGAATTGCTGATCATTTTTCATCAAAATTGGAATCAATGAAGCTTGTATTTTTGGATTGGATTTTACATCGTAATGTTAGAGTGTTAAAATTCCTCGCATGTCATTCTAGCTCCTTTGATTTAGGTATGAGTATCTGACTATTTCATATATTTAGTAGAGTTTACTTATAGTAAAATAGTTTTAGGACGTACACGAATGCATGCCGGTCTTATCTTCAAATTTTAAAAACAAATTGTCGTACATTTTATGTTGAGCAAATTTATTTGCCGTTTTCCCATACATTATGTTATCGATGTCGCTATTTGAAGAACATGTGTGGAATTTAATGTGATGTGAACGCTTTATTACATTCCATTTTGTTTTGCTGTTGCAATAAAATAAATAAGGAGACGGAAGGCAAAGAAGAGGTTGTCGCCAAAATAGAGACCACCACAGATGAACTGAAGCCCAATACCGAGAGAGCAAAACCAAGCGACAACCCTGACCCGTCACCGTCTTCTGAAAAAGAAGAACCGCTTTTCAAATCGAGTCTCCGAGCGAAAATACAACCGAAAATCAAGGTTAGTTTAAAGGGGGTAGACAAGTTGACGATTCATTTAATTGTCCCTATTAGACTTAGGTCTTCAACTCTGGTGTTTGGTCCCTTTAGGTCAATGTAGCTTCTGGGAATTTGATAAAATCTTCTCTTATCGTGTCTCTTAGATTTTTTCCTCATAATTTTTATCGATGGGTGTACTTTTGTGTACTAAATAATTATTATTGTCCTGTTGTAAGCCTCCGACCGCAAAGTCAAAAACTTTGTCTGGAATAACGGTGTCTGTGGTCAATTTGGTTTGTAAAACTATAATTACACAAGTTTTAGTGTTAACACACGACACATGGCTGGAAATTAGGCTCTCTGTAAGACAGGAAGTCAAGCTCCAGTCATTCACATAACACACGCTTTCCACACACTGTGTGACGAATTTACACAGTGAAGCTACGCTACGCTCACAAATATGTAAGGGTACACAAAAATTGTAAGTACGAAATTCACTCAGCACTAAGCACTACACAATGCCAAATGTAAAAACTTACGGATAGGCATGTTATAATATAAAAAATACTTATATCGATTTTGCCCAATGTAAGAAATTACGCCAATTTTTTGATTTATTTTGTGTTTCACTTTCATTAATTTTACTAACCCTGCATGCGTGAGCGCTTTGCTTGCTTCTCCACCTCTTTCAACGCATGATACCCTGGTACTTTCACTTAAACTTTCACAATGTTTTTTTGTATTTTTAAGTAGGTAAGTTTGTAGTGAAAATGGCCTGAAAGGTAAGACAAAAAAACTATTTTTAAATTGATCAATGATTTTACAACTCAATAGAATTTACAAGCGATTTGATCCTATATTTTCTGTCGACAGAGCGTGGATTCGATTGAAGATGCCGGCTCTTTCCATTTGAACTCAAATGAGACCACAAACAATGACCCTGAGACCTCCAGCGAAATTGCTTTGGATGACAATAAGTTACCGGTTAGTATACTATTCAGAACTAAGCTCATTATAAACTTATTCCTAGTGAAATCAAAATACAGCCCATTAGCTGACCCAGCACTCTGAAATTTGGATAATGTAATGGTTGCTTTACTTATAATCACTTTTATAATATTGTATGTTTACAGGTAAGCAATGATGAATCATGGACAGACGTGAACTTGAATGAAGATGGCGAGCGAGGTCCTGCCACCATCACCGGCAGGACTAGAGACCACGATGGGAATATTGAAGGTACTAATATTAATAAATAAATCATTGTCTATACTCATAACAGCACGGGTTTCCCCAATTACACTGCTCGAGTCAAACCATAGGTTGTGTGGTCAACCCCATAGCCCACACCTCGGAGTTTCAGGTCGCCAAGACAAGGCCTCCAACATGACCTAACGACTGCCCCCTACGTATTTTAAAGTAGACAACCGGGTCTTGTTTTAACGTCCATCCGAAACACTAGTATCTAGGCGTAAAGTTCATATGTTAATGAGATATTACTCGAAAAAAATACCAGTCCCTGACATGGCACGTAGCAAGTAAATAACAAACAAGAGAAACTTTAAACTTGGAACAGTAACAACTGGCGGCCTTATCGCCTAGAGCGATCTCTTCCAGACAACCATTTGGGGAAAGGAAATACAAATTACTGAATGGACGATGGCTCTCGTAGTCTGTCAAGAGAGGAAAAGCTCCTCAGAAGTCAGGATCATTACCAAATGACAGACCTATCAGTTTATATTATCCAAAGGTTCTTTAACTGTTTCAGACATAGACAAACAAATACACATGAGAAATTCGGAATCTCATCATCACTTGCAACAAAGGCATCAGAATAACAGGAGCTTGCAAGCTGCTCAACGACATTTACATCCGGTTTGTTATTATTTTTTATAGTTTTCAAGTAGTATTGTTTACTACTTGGCGATAACTATTATAACGACAAAAAAATGTAGTTTATAAACAAAAATAAAATTACAGGGACATACCTACATACTTTACTTCAGCTTTAAAATATCAGGTTATAAATATATAAAATAGGTTTACTGTATTCGAAGGACTGGGGAATACAAAACATCAACAATTTTCCATAGTCAAACGGCTAAGAGGTATTCTTTCCTGTTAAATAACAAGGGGCGCATAAAACTCGGCATCTTGTATCTCAGGATGACGAGTTCAGGATAGTTTCACGCAGCATCAGTTGGCTACAAATACAGGTATCCTTAAGGTTGTTACATAACATGAAGCGGAATTTAATTACTATTTTTATTTTTAGGATAATGAGACCCTAGCAGGATTAAACGCCATGAACGCTTCAATGTCAGCTGACGGCGTGTCCCGCGAAGCCTCTTTGACACATAAACTGGAGACAGCTCTTGGCCCAGTGTGTCCCTTGCTCAGGGAGATAATGCTCGACTTTGCTCCTTTCCTTTCTAAGACCCTGGTAGGGAGCCACGGACAGGAACTTCTTATGGAGGGTAAAGGTATTGCGAGTACTTGGCATGGTAGTTGGTGCTGGTTTAAAGTGTCCTGGTACTAATTGAGGTTGACCCGCAACTTAGAAAATCAAAATATACCTATTTTGGGTTATTATTTATTCTTTGGTGTCCTAAGATACTCCTTAGAACAAAAATTGTATTTATTTTAACTATTAACCTAGCATGGAACTTTATAAAAAATATCTTCACCAAAACCCTATTTCTGTGTTAATGAAAAATTGAAGAGAAGATTAACTATTTTATTTAGCTTGACCTGTTTGTTTTTGGGTAATTTTGTTTAGGTAAAATTTTCATATTACTTGTTTTGCTTCTGATAACTTATTGTGGCAGTTCGCATGTCGTAATTTATTATGCAGTTTAATTTTTCTTCCAAAATTACCTCTTTGATTTATATCTATCAAACTTAAAAGCTAATTTTCATGTAAATTAAGTAACCTTAATATCCTTCCAGGTCTTCAAACATTCAAATCGAGCACATCAGTAGTAGAACTAGTGATGTTACTCTGCTCGCAAGAATGGCAGAACTCTTTACAAAAACACGCCGGCCTAGCATTTATTGAGCTGATCAACGAAGGCCGATTGCTGTCTCATGCCATGAGAGACCACATAGTCAGGGTGGCGAATGAAGCCGAGTTCATATTGAATAGGATGCGAGCTGATGATGTGCTGAAACATGCTGATTTTGAGGTGAATATAGAATTATTACACGACGTGGTCAAAGATGACCGCGAAGGTCATTTTGGTTTAAGTCGTTTAAAATATCAATCAAATTACTTTGATCGAGAGGTACATACATCCTTCCCTACTAAAAGCCTTACTCAGGGTATTTGCATAAATATTAAATGTTTATATAAATGTTCCCACAGTGCCTATGTGCTACCAGTAGTGCAGAAAGAGCAGAAGAGGAACGTACGTGTGAGCGTTTGATAGCAGCGGCGCGACGACGGGATCATGCCGCGGCCGCGCGACTTCTTGATAAACTGAAACATGCTGCGTCTAATGTTGCGTCGCAAGGCGGGTACGTACTCTGGAACCTCTTACTAAGTACTCCTGGTACTTTCACTTAAATTAACTGCGTCAATATTGTTACTGCGTCCGGCATTCATTATCATCATCATCATCTCAGCCATAGGACGTCCACTGCTGAACATAGGCCTCCCCCATAGATTTCCATCCAGTCCGGTTGTAAACGGCCCGCCTCCAGCGTGTTCCTGCCGTCCTTATAACCTACCTTATAAGAAATACCTAGTGCCTCAAGTCGAATATCTTCAATCAGTGCGTGTTGTGTGTGTTGTAGTGATGACTTACGGATCTACGTCTTCTCTGACTGTGGGCCTTATCAGCAAGCTCATAATAGCGCAACGAGCTATGGAGAGGGCTATGCTCGGGATTTCTCTGCGAGATCGAATCAGAAATCAGGAGATCCGTAGATGAACGGAAGTTATCGACATAGCCTAGAGGATAAGCAAATTGAAGTGGCAATGGATAGGGCACATAGAACTGATGGCCGATGGGGTGTAAAGTTCTCGAATGGAGACCACGGACCTGCAAGCGCAGCGTAGGACGTCCACCCACAAGGTGGAGGTCCGGCATAAGGCATAGTTAATTAACAATGTTTTGATAGAATTTGTGGATGTTAAATTGTAGTAAACATGACGCTGGAGCTGTGCAATGTGGATTCTTTCGCTGAAAAGTTCCATATCATATTATATTTTGTGTTATTTCGGGAACGTAAGCTGTACACTAGTCTACTGTAACCTATTAACCGAACAACCCAATCCCCTTTTATTGCCAAATTCATGTTTTCTTACATATCTAAGAAAAACGACTCACACACATCTCAGATATTTTATATTAGTGGTGCGGGAAATGGGATTAAATACATGATCTATTTTTAAGGCAGTCACAGCTATAACTCCAAGCTCAGATTGATTATAACATAATGTTACAGTAACAGCGCACAGTTCTGGAAGCTAGACTCATGGGAAGACGACGCGCGCCGCCGTCGACGCCTGGTACCGGACCCGCGCGGCTCACGGCACACGGCCGCTACTCTCAACAGACTGTCACCTCAGCCGAGACACCATGATGCTATACTACAGGTCAGACACTTACAACCATTGTCTTGGTACTTGTTCGGATGTCTTGTGCCCTAGTACGTACTTGATTAATGATAATCTGATAACCATGCAATTTTATGATCATTTTAGGGCGCCGTGTGAAAGATTCAGCATACCTTAGAAAAAAAGGCGGATGGAGTCTTGTAAAACTAAATCCTAAATGACTCACTGACTGACATGCAGCACAGAGCCCAAACCACTGATCCTAGAGACTTGAAACTTTGAATGTAGGTTCTTTTCGATGTCTGGACGTGTGCTAAGAAAGGATTTTTAAAACTTCACATTCTAAAGGGCCAAAAAAGGGCGTCAAAGTTTTGGTATAAAACTGACATATTTCATAATTTAGAGCGAGGAAAGCCGCTGTTTCTTTTTTTTTAAGGTAATGAGTAACATGGCGAGCAAATCAGGTGCCTGATAGTAAGCATCATGATTGCTCATATCAGACACAGTGCGCGGCACTGTACTGCGCTTGTCACCCTAAGATATTAGTTGTTGAAATTCGTCATGCACAGTAATTTCGCTGGAAACATTGCCCTTCAGACCGCAACACAGATAAGTTTTGATATTACTGCTTGGCGGATGAATAACTGCCAAAGGTGTGGTACTTCCCCAGACGGCCCCCTGCAAGAGGCCTCTACCACTACAACTACACTATTTTTACAGTCATCATCATCATCATCAGCCTGTGATCGTCCAGTGCTGGACATAGGCCTCTCCTATGGCACGCCACTCAACTCGATCCTGTGTTCTCCTTCTCCAACCACTCCCAGCGACCTTGCGTATATCGTCGCTCCATCTAGCCCAAGGACGTCCCACAATACGCTTGCCAAGACGCGGTCTCCACTCTAGAACACGCTTACCCCATCGGTTGTCGGTTCTGCGGCAAATATGACCAGCCCATTGCCACTTCAGCTTGCTAATCCTCTTAATTTTTACAGTAGTATAATATAATAGGTGATGTTGTTGATGTTTGTAGGCAACAGAAGAGTTACACGCGCGTCTAGCGGCGGGCGGGGCGGGCCGCGGCGCCCAGCTGCCGACGCCCGCCGCCGCCGAGTTGTTGGACGATGCCGAACTGTTGTTGGACGACAGGGAGATCGATGCGGACCTCACTGGTGACTATACTCTCCTGTTACTATACTACCACATGCGTACAAGTAATACAAGGGGCACACTGAATGTTTTTAGAATAGACCACTAGGAAAAGAAGCCGATGAAAAATGTTTTTTTTTTATGATAGTGAGTGACAAGACGAGCAAATCAAGTGCCTGATGGTAAGCATCATGATTGCCCATATCAGACACAGTGCCTTCCAGTGTTTTAAAATTAAAAATTCTGCGGCGTGGGACTGCACTGCGCCTGTCACCCTAAGATATCAGTTGTTGAATCTCGTCATGCCCAGTAATTTCGCTGGTAACATTGCCCTAAATGTATCTAAATTTGGAATTAGGAACTCTTTGGGAATCTGTAATGTGTATTAAACTCATATGTCGTTTGTTTTTACAAATTGGCTGCACTTTTAAAAGTGTTTTTCGAGCATCAAAGTGACGAATTTACTTTATATGCATGGATTTTCAACTTGAGACAAATCGACAATAACCCCTCAAAATTGATCATATTCTCCAGTCAATAAATACATTTTGACGCGCGACAAACATTAAAATTTTTGCCTATTCTTTATTCTACACCATAAGAATAAGAATAATATTATAATATATAATAACATATTCATAATTAATAGGGACGGATCAAAAGTAACAATATACCAATCCGGGAGCATATATAAAAAATGTAGATGAAAGTGAAAGAATCGAAAATCGTGTGTCAGGATCGCAGCAAGTGGAGATTCAAAGGTTCAACGCATATATATCGAAAAATGTTCAACGAATTCACGATACAAATTCTGTTAAGAAATAATGCTGCTAGCGAGAAATCGAAAAAGTATGCTTGATTTAATATTTAATATTTTCTATCATGTCATGTTTGTCATTTTCTAATAATAGATGTACCTATCATCTTTTTTTTTTTAATTTATTTAGGGCTTTGTCGCAGAGTGACCACTATTATTAGAAACATCATGTATATTACAGAATGTTGCGATTTGAAAGTTTAACTTTTACTGATAGTTCCTTCCAGATTTTCGAACAAAATTCTGTACTTATGCGATTTGCTATAATAACTTTATCAGGCAATAGTCACAACATTATGGTATTATTAATTGTTAAAACAATATTAATCGTTGATGTTTTTCCTAGGTCCAGTAAACATAAGCACAAAAGCGCGCCTGGTAGCCCCCGGGCTGGTTGCTCCTGGTACCGTGTCGCTCACCTCCACCGAGCTATACTTCGAGGTCGACGAGGAGGACCAGGAATATAAGAAGATCGACCCTGAGGTATGCCTTTCTTAACTAATTTATACTAAATTTATACTCTAATCTTAGAATTACCGTTTGACAGTTCCTTATTTGCCATGTTTGAAGGATTTGTGTTTTAATTTAGTGATTAAGTATTGTACCTTAAATCTTGTGAAAACATTAATAATTTCATGGTTTCACGGCGGATGTTATTGAAATTGTGTAAATTACGCATATGCAAAGTTATTTCGGCTTGTAAATTATTTGAAAAGATGAAACTTCAAACGGTACATCAGATTTGATCGGATGTAACTACTTTATAGTGTTGCTAACCTAGTCATATTTTCTGACTGCAAAAAGGAGAATGTTCTCAATTCGACTGTTTTTTTTTATATGTTTGATATGCGTTTACTCCGTCAATTATGAATTGATTTTGATGATTCATTTTTGGTTTGGTAAATCATATTTCATATGTGATCCCATATAAATTGTATCAAAATTATATAATTAATATATAAGTATACCTACTTATATACACAGAGTTTAAAAGTTCTTACATAGTCCAGAAGTTAAATATAACTTTATTGCAAAAGCATTATCCAAGAGAAATTAGATATCGCTAGCTTTCTCTATATCTTACAGGATTCTTATTGGAATTTTTAACTCAAACTTTCTAACAGGTTAACAATAAAACGCATTTTTATCTAAACTTTAAATTAATTTACGCTCTATTATGTAACTGTCCAATAAATTTATTTTACAGCCTACGAGATACATCTTTTTTCTCGACTATTATAATCTGGTTGGCTATAAATAACATAAAGAGGCAAAGACAAAAGTATGACAAAACAGGCCTCAAACAAGGTGTGACATGTTGCCTTTGTTTATATAATTTATTAAGGTTTCTTGTTTGTTCAGGGTGTAGTAAAATGAAAATTATATCGTATTTTTTACTTCACCAAAAACGTCTTAACAACCACGTTCATATTAAGATAAAACCCCACCCAGTGTGTAAATATTTTAAGTTCAATATCGAATTTCCTACCAATGCAGTAGAGATGTTCCGAGTTTAAGTTGGAGCATATATCGATATAGCGTATAGTGCAGTAAGGCGCTCGAGTAACCGAATATGAGGCATTTAGTCGGACGGACAATGCGACCCCGCGGCGATGCGGCCCGCGAGGCGCCACGATAGTGATGGAATAGGGTATCGGTGTTTTCTTTTAATTAAGTTTTTTTAGATGGGGTTATGTTAAATTAATTTTGTGAAGTTATTACTTATTTATATGATAGAATTTAAAAAGGAAAATAAATCAGTATTCACTCTTTGGTAAATATTAAATAAGGTAGGTATAGGTATTAGTAGGTAGTACCTAATTAGATTAATAAAAAATGATATACCTAGACACTTTTAACGCAGTTTTTCGTTCCAACTTTGAGTCCAAGAAAAACTTCGGTATTACGTATTATTATGACTTACTCATGAACTTTCAAAGGTCTATGAATTATAAGGTAATCAATTATATTTTAACTTACTATTATTTATTCAATTCCATTAAAATTCCAGCTCTAGATGTACTAAAGATTTCATCGGTTTTTATCGGTTTAGTATTTTTGGAGTGAAGAGACATATTTAATTTTATCGACAATCCTGGACATCGATAAATCCAAAACGTCCACATCACCCCACCCCTACGTAGTCCGGCGTGTGGGGCATCGGTTCAGTCTCGGACAGCGGGACAATGGCGCCCCGCGGCGCTCCGCGTGTCGCCCGCGGCATGGGGCCGGCGCGGTGGGGTGCGGGGGGAACGTGGGTTGCGTCTCACTGATGTTTCATACATTTATCTTATCGATACTCTTAGCTAGAAGCGTGCATCACTATATCGCAAGGGTTGTCGAGGAATTTGCAATATCATCAAAATTACATGTTCAATAGATCTAGTTTCTCACCCAGATGGGTACGGGTACGTTAGTTCTTCCTTAATTCCTCAGGACTTTGGGTAATTGGCGCGCGGGATTGATAAAAGTTAAAAATCATGTAAATAAAATATTTTTTATTTTATATATATGTATTTGTTTTTCAGTTTACTTATAACATTTAGTTAGCGTCAAAACTTAGCTGGAAGCTAGAAATAAGAGCTCTCTTAAAGAAATAAAAAGACATGCTCGGCAGTGACTCGTACCTAAATCTTCATGCTCTATAAGTTTCGAATTTATGTTATTCTTGTACAAGTGTATTGTAATAATTGACTGATAATTAAAAAAAAAAATTAACTGAACCTTTTAATACGCTCTCAGTAGTTTGTTTGTTCTCCTGGTAGGTACATAGTATAATATGCAAATATAATTATTTTACTTAAGTATATATCGCAAATAATGTAATTTGCAGCAAATTATTGAACCTTATACATTATTAATAAAATATATCCAAGTACTTAAAAGAAAAATTATGAATACCGTTTTATAGTTAACGCCGTGTCACCATCATCCGATGTACCGTTCGCTCGAATATTATTTACTGCGACTAATTCAAACGATACGAAAGATTGTAAATTGAATTCTTAATGGGCAGTTTTATTTGTTTATGCTAATGTTTGGGTTTAATTAACCTTCGAACGAGAAAACTTTAAGAGGCATCATTTTTCGGTATAGCTTTTTGGTTCTGTATGATTGTTTTTGCTTGTACATGTATCATTTACATAACATCACGCTTTTTCTCCGAAGGGTTAGAGAGAGTCATTTAATTTCCGTTAGGTCATTTAGGTCCCATATAATAAGCAGGGGGCGAGCCTATTGCCATCAACAGGGCACAAATCCAGGCTATAACTGAGAAAATGACTAATAGAAAAATCCAATAACACTTTTCCTGACCAAAAATCGAACCCAAGGCCTTATGCTCAGCACTTGCGCTCCCGACCACCACACCAACAATGCAGTTTTTGGTTGTAGTAGCGAAAATATTATCATTTTTACTGATATGTTGAGAATGATGTCATTAAAATTTTGACTGCCTCGGTGGCGTAGAGGGCGCATGCTCGACTGCCATTCAAGAGGTCCCGGGTTCGATCCCCAGGTCAGGCAAGTGTTAAATATTGGATTTTTCCATTAGGAATTATCTCAATAACTGCCTGGAGTCTGGAACTGTGCCCGGTAGATGGCAATAGGCTCGCCCCCTATTACATGGGACCAATAACATACTGGCGAAATGTGGGTGTATCTACTATAGGACTGAGTCCTGGGTACACCTCTGCCTACCCCTTCGGGAAAAAGGCGTGAATGTATGTTTTATGTATGTTTATGTAAAATTTTGCATGCAATTTATATAACGCTATTTGCAATAGTATTTTTTAGAAATAAATAGATTATTATAATATCTAATTAACCATCAAGTTAAAATGCTCTGAATAACAATAATTGCTAACGCATTTAACCTATGCGAATCTAGACAAACATTAACTTCTGATTAGTCTGAAGTCTGAACCTATTGCGGCTGAGTGCGGATTCTTATAAAGCCATTTAATCCACACCCATGTCCGACGAAACTTTATCAAGAATTTTAAAACAAGGGAAATAATATTTTATTTTAAATATGCAACTTTTTAGACGAGGGTTTTCTTACATAGGAATCCACCAGTGATCTCTATAATCCCCCGCACAGCTACGGAATGCCACGCATAGGGTGATGCATCCATACACACGACATTAATATATTGACGCATATTTCATAATTACCGTTGATTAATTAAACTTCCTCGAATACCCCCAGGATATAGATCGTTATGGGTGGTACAGTTTTCTTACATATGATTTACTGTAATTTAAATCAATTCGATAGACCATAATAGTAATAGTCCAATTTTTTCGGTATGACTGGTATGACTGCCTTTGTGGTGTAGTATGGGCTATTACGAAGCATGAAGAATAAGGTTTGATTCCCAGATTCCCAGAGGCTCGCCGCCTATAACACGCGAATTAAAACAAAACTGGCGAAATATGGATAGTCCCATTGTGGGGACTGGGTCTGGGTACTCCTCTGGCCTAACTGTTCCGGAAAACATATATCGTGATATTTAATGACGTTGAATTGTTGCAGCATTGCTTATCGTAGGTGATATTGTTAAGGTACGTTAAGTCAATTAAGCCTCGAGTTCACTGGGAGGCAAATGTCCCGCGAGACAGACCACAACTGAAATGATACAGCGACAGGGAACAAATCGCGATGTTGCCCAACTTGTGCGATATCATGCGATGTCGATCGATTTTTTGACATGTCAAGAGAAACGTGTCGCAGGATGAAGTCTAGTGTCCGCTAGTGTACAGGAGAGGCTTAAAATCGTGCACATGTATGATGAAACTTCTAATTAATTATAAATTAAAACAAATCTTACATAAAATTGTATTGGTAAAAAGCGGTGACATTTAATTTGCAATATTATTTCAAATTGATGGCGTCATGTACTTGAAGCTATCATAAAATCACTAGATCCTATTTAGGTAAATATGTGTAAAGGACTCAGTAAGGCTTAACAAGTGCGTACCACGTACCACTTACAGTGGTACTATTTCTGTTTATTTTGTTAATAATATGTGCATCTGTGATGTGCATATGTTTTTTGTTCAGCCACCAAGCTGGTAGAAACCAGAGGAAGTATCACTACTCTCCCACGTCATCGCTGACGAGGGCATGACGTGACCACTGATAAATACGTTACGTCATTATGACAGCTCCCGGCTTTTGACACGTGTCACTGCCATGATTTATTGATAGGTTTTTTGACCAATTTTGAACATTAAGTCAATAGAGGAAAGTCCATATTGCATTGGCTTAAATGGTGGCTATATCTAGTTTGTATTAAAACTACCTGTATTTCCGATGTTTGTTTTTAAGAAGATTTCGGGAATCGATAAAGATTTTAATAATAAATTGTGACCAGCATCGATTTATTATGGACCAGAACATCAATAGGACACAGGAGTCAAGTCACAAAATTATTTAGGCGCCAGGTGTATCTGATAACAGACTACCCCGCTGCGCTGTCTGCGATCCTAGTCCTTGATAATCTTATAATCAGGTTTTCGCGGGAATGGGAATTTAGGGAAAAGGCTAAATGGTCACGTCATGAAAATACAAATTTGCGCAACCAAAGTAAAAATAACTGCATAAAATTCTATTAGGTATTTTCTAACTATAAAATTTAGGTTATACTATAAATGATATACCTAGTAAGTGTTTTTTGAGAAACACTAAAATAAAGTGAATAATAAGTGAATAAGCTTAATGATAAATATTAAGATATTATTGTGAAACTATCTGTTGAAAAAATTAAGCCCTACAAGTTTCTTGTGCGTTCTTCTTGTAGAGGTATCTTTCCGAACGAACGGTAGACTCAGTACTGTTTATCTTCATTGACGTGCAAAAGTGTCAGATTATGACCTATTTGAATAAATCTGTTTGTTTTTTTTATTTTTTATTTAAGATGTTTAGTAAATATTTTATATTTAAAGAATTTCAATACATAATTTAATAGTAAAGACAGACATAACCAAATAGTAGTATAGGTATTATATTAGTGTAGGTAATAGGTATGTCAATAGGTATTCTTACAAACTGAAACTCCCTTGTAAAATAATTATATTTAAGACCACCATAACTCAAAAATTGGAGTCTACATCCCCATATTCCTATTATCTAATTGGAGAGGTCGGCACAGGTCGCATTCGTGGTTCGCCATAAATCCTTGCATTCCATCTAATTAGTCACCATACATACACCCATACATTTCACTAAAATAACGAACTAATAGACAGGATACTTCTTCCCCTCTATTTATTAGTAAAAAGTACCTAATAAAGCTTTTTGAAATACGTAAATTGGGCACAGATCTTGAAAGCTGTCTACGGCGATAGACGAAAATGTCAGGAATTTATTCGTGGTGGGTATGTTTGAGTATTGAGTAGTTTTTACATAAAAATATTATGATGAGTGCCGCAGCTGGATGCTTTTATGATATATAAATATATAGACGAATGTGACACTTTAGTAAATAAGCATTTTCTATAGTAGTCTTCAGCGAAAGATAGGTTTTGTAATCTTAACTACTTAGTTATTTGTACCAAATATATGTAAGATACTTGTTTTGTAACTGCTGGGTGTCCTAGTTGTACTTCGCTGTTTGTAAGGAATTAAGAATACTTCACCTGATAAATAAAATATACTTAATTGTAAAATATATAATAAGTAATTCCTTAAATAAATCATTTATTAATTAATAACCTAGGCAATTACATGCGCCCCCACTGAATCTGGAGCAAAGGTGCCCATTACACTGGCTGCATTGCCTCGTTGTTCTGCGATGGCCAACCTTTGCTCCAGATACGAGCGGGAACGCAAGTTACCTGATTTTTCCCTTAACCTAAGCAGCCTAGCTCTACAACTAATTAACAATCCTAGCGTTTGCACCCCAGCTGCCCATCGTCTCAACCGCGAATGGTGTAAGCAAGTACTGCGCCTCTAATGCCGAATTTTTATTACAACTCTATTATATATACGAATGTTTGTGACAATGGATGGATGAATGGATTTTTGTTACTCTTTCACGCCAAAGCTACTGAACCGATTAGACTTAAATAAATTAAATCAAATTATTAATGAGAAAAATTGTGTAGGTACATAAGACAGTATAAATTACCTAAAGTCACAGTCCATCCATACCTCTAATTGAGTTCAATACGTAGCCAGATAGTTCATTAACTTAACATTTTCTTCAAAACATCCGAATCCCTAAAAAACTATTTCCCATGCTATTAATATCAATTAGCAAGCAAAGGCAGAAGAAATGCGCATGTTTCTAGTTAACGATAGGAAACGGTACGTCGCGGCCGGTCTCTCGAGAGTAGTTCTACTAATTTGTTGCATCACATCGATCGCTAGGGAATAAGGAAGATGGGAATTGACAATCAAGATAAAGGAAACTGAATTTCGCGCTTTTGGCGGTTTGGTTATAATTTATTTCATCTACTTACTTCGCGCGAACAATTCGTTAACCGCGCGTTTAAATTGGGTTAGGTACCTATTTAATTTTAGTATCCTGTTTAAGTTTTTTCTATGCCTATAAAATATCAATATTAGTTCAACAAAACTACAACTAGAAATAAACAGATGAGTTAATGACCATCAAAAATGAACTTTACAATAACAAAAATTAACTAACTTCGACTGAGACTAAAAATTAAATATATATAACAAATCAATGGACTTTGCATTAAAGTATAATTGGTGCAAATTTAAAATATTGAATCAAGCCAACTCCTAACGAACCTGTTCTGAATTTGAATTCTGAAGCGATGCGGAAAAGATCACAAAAAATTGCACTATTAGTACCTAACCTAAAACGCTTGTTCCCAAGGTAACGATCGATTAACCAGAACATAAAGATAAAACAATAAAAGTGGTCTGACCGCACGAGTCGGGAGCATCACGCAACCAACTCCGCTTCAAGTTAACCCGACACAAACCGTGTTTCATTTACTTTATAACGTTTGCACACGCTAATATTATTCGAAAGTATATACATATTTCATTAACAAGTTTTCTGAATGTGCTTGTCATGTAATAGTTTAAAAAATAGTAGATTAGTATTCAAGGGCTGTAAGGCATCAATTGTAGCCCGAGATATTTAGGCGCACGAGCGCAGCGAGGGCGCCTATACTTCGAGGGTGCAATTGATGCTTACACCCGAGCTAACTACTCTGCTTTACATCTCGATTGTGAGGTAAGTAGAAAAACACCGGCATTACAAGAATAAAACATTTTAAAGTAAAAGTTTTCTATTCCCGCCTTTTTTCATCTCTTTTTTAAATTATTTTTTTCAAGAACGAAATTGAGCTTCGTAGTTCGATATTTAAAATTGATGACTATATTATACTCATACGAAGACAAGGAATAGCGAAGCGACCTCTTTTGTCATTGGCCTGAATGCATGATGTCTATTGCCAGTATGATGGTTAGATGTACGCAAACTTTTTGAAAGAGTGAAGTTTTTTTTTAATTACTTACCGCCCTAGGGCTTTTCTAGCTACATTATTACCCTAGAGCGCTAATTGGTCACTTACAAGCCCCATTTGGGGGTAATAAGGACCTACTTACCGAATATGAGAGATGTAAAATTACTTATTACCTCTGCTTTTGGCACCCTTACATGTTGTAGTCTGGAAGAAAACAGTATCTGTCTTCCCCAACGTTTAACCCAAAAGTTTACGCGGCGTGCGCTGCGTAAACTTATAAGAGTTTTATTGAATGGAATGTTTATTAATTGTTGTAGATACCTAACTGTAATTATTAAAGTTATTCACTAGTATCGCTGCACACCTTACCCGAATATGAACAACTTATGAATTTTAATAATATTGTACCCACATTGAATTTTAATAAGAATATTTAAGCGCCAACATTCACACACGTTCTTACTGACTTGCCATTATACTGTGACAATTTTGATTTGAATAAAAAACACAATGAGCAATAAACATTATTTAATGATCATAGAACAAAATTTTGGAGAGGAGAAATAAAATATTTTACCTATTTGCCTCTGGGAATTTGTTAATGATTATTTATGTGTTCTAATTTTACGTCTTCTATTCTAATTAATTAACAGGCTGTGCCCCGCGGTATCACCCGCAGAAAAAGTTACCCTGAGCAGGGCCGTCTTAAGTCTATTCTGCGCCGGGGTGCGGGACTCAGACAGCGCCCTCGTTTTGCGCGACCGATGACACACTGCAGTATGAAAGGGGTCCTAGTCAACCAAATTCGCCTATGACAGACGCACAGGTGCCGCACCGCGCGCCCATTTGAAATGAACTTACATTCTATTGACTTAGAGATCACTTTGCTTCAAATGCGGGCTACCGGGTGGCAACGTGTCAAATGTACATACATACACTCTCTTTGGATTAGAGATTTTGCTGCGCGCGTGTTGTATTAAATAAAATTGTTATTTGTGTAGTGTAGTAATGCGGTATGACAAGCGCCGAAAGCGTAATAAAAGTAAAAAAATATTATTGTTGATGACTATTTTTTTTTTGCTTGCGCATACAATTTGTCGTAAGTAACAAGTATATAAAACTGTGCAATAGCGTTAAGTTCAATGAAATATCCAAAAATTCAGCGCTCGAAAGGCGCCCCCGGGTGCGGAGCGCCCGGGTGCAATGCACCCCTTGCACCCCCTGGTAAAGACGGCCCTGACCCTGAGTTCCATTCAGGGCGTAAGCTATTTACATATATCTAGATACTGAATTTTAGTACAATCGCGGTTCAGTAGTTTTAGCGTGAAGTGGTAACAATAAATATACACACACAAACATTCGCAATAATAATAGGAGTAATTGCGGGATGTTTCGTTTTTCTTTCTGGTAACATATTATTTAAAAAATATTATTTTAAAATATTTAAATGTCACTTCTGTATTCAAAAAATAATAATCTTCAATATCCCATGCTACCCTGCAATATTAAAATAAAGTCATCTACGCACGTGATAGGAAAGTTATAATCGAGTGGACGAAGTTCATTTCCTAGAAACCAAAGCGCTGTTTATTATGAGCACAAGTTTCTACTGTACCTATATGTGTGAACGTCACATTCTTGCTAAGTTTTCTCACAATACATTACATGGATAACTGTCGTCTTGCCGTTAATGTTTTGACTGTAAACTAGAGTTATTAATTTATTGTTGTGTGGAGAAGATAAGCCATATTTGTATGTTTTGTGCGAAATTTTTTAATCATTTTCATCTTAGGCCCACTTGCCTAAAATGTGATGAGTTTTGCTTCTAACCCTTGATGCAAGAGTAATGATTTATAGGTATATAACTGTGTTAGTGGTTAACTCAGGAATAATTACGATAACCCAGGATGATGCAAGTGTGCCTTAAAGGAATAATAATAAAATGGATAAAATCCTATTTGTAAGTTAAAAGCAACAAATACTAGGAGATCATGTCTTGCAAGAAGGTACCGTTAGCGCCGGAGGCTCGTTTCCGCGAGAGGCAATCTAACGCGCGTGCCTGCTCCCGGCGCCGCACCAGGTGGCCTACTCTTGTTTAAAGATGAACACTTGAGAATGCATATATGAATTAACATTTTTAATATTAAAAAATTAAAAAAATCAAAGAGCATCTGACTAACTTCAAAATTAAAGAAATAAAGCTAGAATGGAAAGCTTAAATTATACCGCTACTAAAAAAATACGCGACAAAAAGTGAATCCAAACCCTTTGCTACTTTTATAGTTGATAAAAATAGCAAATGGTTTGGATTCACTAAATAAAAAATAAATGTAAAGCTCATATTATCTAGGATTCGGGACATCATAAGATCAATATCGTTTATTATAAAACTGCACTCCTTGTAGAATCAGACCCCAACCCTACGTGGTAGTTGATTGAACGATTGAAAGACCTCTACCTCCAGGCTGCGTTCCTGGTACCTGTCTCAGGAAACGTGGCTTTGGATGACAGCTCAAATTGTTTTTAACTCCAATTTCATGTAATAAACACTCGAACATGCGTGTTCGCATGTTCTAGAAATTATTATTTGTTGCTTGTTGAGAAAATGTGATTTAAATTTTAAGAAATTTCGTAGGGATAGATAGTTATTTAAACAACTAAAGCTCGAGAAAAATTTACTAATGCAATTCTGTTCGAGAATTTTGACATACCTAAAATCTAGATTTGACCCAAACAAAATAAATAGTATTTAACTATTTTACAACCGGATTTTCAACTAAGACATCGACTAGGCAAATCATTAATCATGTTTGATCATTCAAACCGGTCAATTTCCCTATTAACCAGAGTTAATTAAACACGGGTTAATGGTTGATTACTACATACGGTAGCCAAGCCACTACCTGTATTGGTTTTGTTCCAATATCAATCATTGGTTCATGAGAGCGGTGTATTTCAAACAAACTGTTTTTATTTTAAGAACAAGTAAATAAACCATTAAGAAAATCTCATTCATTATCTATCTATACTCGTTAGTCAAATAGTAAATATAAAAATATTTTTATAAAATTTAATATTATTATGTAATAATGCCGTGGGGTACCGGCATCAGAATATGCCGTGGGGTACCGGCATCAGAATAGTACCTCACCCGCTCAACCTGGGTTGCCGTAAGAACCGGCTAATAGGTATAAAAATCCAGAGGACGAGTAGCGATGTCCTCTGTGTAAGAACCACCAAATTGCTCTCGCCAACCCGCCTGCCAAGCGTGGCGAGTATTGGCAAAACCCCCCCACATGATAAGAACCAAACAGACCAGGCCCCCAGTACCCGGCAGCTCCGTTATTCCTGACTCCGGTAGCGGTCACGGTAACGGCGGAGCAGGGGGTGCTAAGAATCCCCGGAAGTTTTCCGGCTACCCACCCCAACAACGACGACTGGCCCTGGTAACACACAACATACGCACTTTGAGGACTGACGAGAAGATCATTGAGCTGGAAGAGGAATTAGGTAGGCTACGTTGGGATATCGTGGGGTTGTCTGAAGTCCGTAGAGAGGGCGAGGACACGATAACCCTAAGATCAGGTAACCTACTCTACTACCGGGAGGGCGACCAACAGTCCCAAGGTGGTGTCGGCTTTCTCGTCCACAAGTCCCTCACTAACAACATTATTACCATTGAAAGTGTCTCGAGCAGGGTCATATACCTAATACTCAGAGTATCCAAACGATACTCGCTGAAGGTCATTCAGGTGTATGCACCTACCTCGTCACACCCAGATGATGAAGTGGAGACTATGTATGAGGATGTCAGTAGGGCCATACATATGTCCGAGACCCACTTCACTGTTGTTATGGGGGACTTTAATGCAAAGCTAGGCAAGAGAAGCGATGGCGAGCTGAGAGTGGGGCAATATGGATATGGGCAACGGAACCCTAGGGGACAGAGGCTGGCCGATTTCCTGGAGAAGGAGGGACTCTTTTTGATGAACTCTTTCTTTCAGAAGCCGCCTCATAGGAAATGGACCTGGTTGAGCCCCGATGGTTCCACGAGAAACGAGATAGACTTCATCTTGACCAACAAGAGACATATATTCAATGATGTTTCCGTGATCCACATGGTGAAAACCGGGAGTGATCACAGACTTGTAAGAGGCACATTGAATATTGACGTCAAACTTGAAAGGTCACGCCTGATGAAGTCCACGCTCCGACCTACTCGCGCCCATATACAAAACCCCGAAAGCTTTCAACTCGAACTATCTAATAGCTTCGCTTGCCTGGAGAATATCGATGCATCGGTGGACGAGATTAATAACAGGCTCGTAGAAACTGTCCAAACGGTGGGCTCTAAGTTCTATAAGCCCCACCGTACAAATAGACCTCAGAAATTATCCGACCACACCCTAAACCTCATGGCTGAGCGACGCTCGTTACGACTGCAGTCTTCCAGTGATGCTAAGTCCTATAGGCAGCTCAATAGACGAATTTCCAAATCCTTGCGGCATGACATCCGTATCTTTAATACTAATAATATTAAAGAGACGATAGAGCGGAAGAAAGGCTCCAAAGTGTTTGCAAGAGATATGTCTATTGGGCAAAGCCGGTTGACAAAGCTGAAGAGAGAAGATGGCAGTATGGCGTCGACAAAAGCGGAGGTGTTAGAGGAGATCGAGAGGTTCTATGGACAGCTATACGCCTCGGTCGCAAAGCCTGTTAGCAGCGCGGCCAAAGACCCAAGAGCCAAGCTGACCCGACACTATACCGAAGATATCCCGGACATCAGCCTGTACGAGATTAGAATGGCCCTGAAACAACTCAAAAACAACAAGGCGCCGGGTGATGACGGAATTACATCAGAGCTTCTGAGAGCGGGTGGAACACCGGTACTTAAAGTCCTCCAGAGGCTCTTTAACTCTGTCATATTCGAAGGTGTAACGCCAGAAGCATGGAACAGAAGCGTGGTGGTGCTATTCTTCAAAAAAGGTGATAACACCTTGTTGAAGAATTACAGACCCATCTCGCTTCTGAGCCATGTTTATAAGTTGTTTTCGAGGGTCATTACGAATCGTCTCAGTCGCAGGTTCGATGACTTCCAGCCGTCTGAGCAAGCAGGTTTCCGAAAGGGCTACAGCACCATAGACCACATCCACACGCTTCGCCAAATTATACAGAAGACCGAGGAGTATAATTTGCCATTATGTTTAGCGTTTGTGGACTACGAAAAGGCCTTTGATTCGATCGAGACATGGGCGGTGCTCGAGTCTCTCCAGCGATGCCATATTGACTATCGGTATATCGAAGTGTTGAAGTGCTTGTATAGTAACGCCACTATGTCGGTTCGAGTACAGGACCAGAGTTCGAAGGCGATCCCGTTGGATAGAGGCGTAAGACAGGGAGACGTTATATCTCCGAAACTGTTTACTGCCGCAATGGAGGACGCCTTCAAGCTTCTGGAATGGCAAAAACACGGCATCAATATTAATGGCGAATACATCACTCACCTTCGGTTTGCCGACGACATTGTAGTCATGGCAGAATCGATGGAAGATCTCAGCATAATGCTCGAAGACCTCAATCGAGTTTCTCAACGGGTCGGCCTTAAAATGAACATGGACAAGACGAAGGTGATGTCTAATGCCCATGTTGCGCCGACCCCAGTACCGGTTGGAAACGCGATTCTTGAAGCTGTTGACTCGTACATCTACCTAGGACAAGTAGTCCAACTCGGTAGATCCAGCTTCGAGAAAGAGGTCAATCGTCGAATCCAACTAGGCTGGGCAGCTTTTGGAAATCTGCGCTATGTCTTCTCGTCCAAAATACCTCAGTGCCTCAAGTCGAAGGTCTTCGACCAGTGTGTGTTACCAGTGATGACTTACGGATCTGAAACGTGGTCCCTGACTGTGGGCCTTATAAGTAAGCTCAAAATAGCGCAACGAGCTATGGAGAGGGCTATGCTCGGGATTTCTCTGCGAGATCGAGTCAGAAATGAGGAGATCCGTAGACGAACGAAAGTTACCGACATAGCCCAGCGGATTAGCAAGTTGAAGTGGCAATGGGCAGGGCACATAGCACGTAGAACTGATGGCCGATGGGGCCGTAAAGTTCTTGAATGGAGACCACGGATTGGTAAGCGCAGCGTAGGACGTCCTCCCACAAGGTGGACAGACGATCTGATAAGTACGGCAGGAGCACGCTGGATGCAGGCCGCTTACAACCGGACTGGATGGAAATCTAAGGGGGAGGCCTATGTTCAGCAGTGGACGTCCTATGGCTGAAATGATGATGAATGATGATGTAATAATGAATACATATTAAATACCTTAAGTACCTTTTTAAAAATGCATATAATATTGCCTCTTTAATCATGAATTTATGTTAAAGTAATTATTACTGGCTATAGTATTATTTTATGTAATTCATAAAACTAATAACGTACTATTACAAAACTTTATATTAGCCTACGAATTTGATTATGCAGTTTAAAATACACATGTTTTCATAATTCTGAAGTTACAACATAAATACTTATTATAATTATTATACTGAACGTTTTATTTCTGCTTCTCATTAAATAAACAAATTGAAAAAAAAATGCAGTTGCCTATTAAATTCTTAAATAAACAGAATATAAATAAATGCCTCATTAATCGCGTCGTAAAAATGCCAACTACTGCTACTTCGGACTTCGAATTTGTCTATGAGGGCTGTCTCTCAAGAAAAAATTGTGCAAACGAATTAAAAATAAAAACACTAATTTTACGAGCTACCGTTTTGTCAGTGAATTTATGAAATGATTTCATAATTCAAAATATTATTATGTAGTGTTTTGAATATTATTATATAATATAATTATGTAATGCAAGATTTTTAGTCTAAAGATATTTTATACTAATCGTAATCGCGTATTTCTTTTTCGTATAATAGTAAATCAATACCTAGCAGATGGCAGCCCTAGTTTCAGTAATTGGTAATTTATATGTAAAAGATGCGCGGGCGACGCGCGTCAATCTCGGGGATGAATGCTGGTTTTGAATGCTGGGCATACATTCCGCCTACTTCTGAATGCCTAGTATTTATAATTCTTCTATTATATAACATCTGTAAATTAAAAATTAAAAACCCTGTTTTGATCGTATTTTTTATATTTAGTATTGTTTTTAATGAATTAGGCTGACATGTTATTAGAAAACCAACTTTCCATAAGAACGGTAAAATAATAGATGAATAATAATCGTGGTGTTGTTAAGTGACAGCATTTTATTGTAACAGCCAACTCGGAAGAATTTATGGCCCTAGATAGTATAATCAACCTTAACAATCGGAAAGCGATCCATCTACTAATAAAATCAACAGTTTGTTTGTATGAGGCGACATGTGTTCGACAAGTTTGAGGGAAGATAGTTCAGGTAAAATAAAACATAGTATGGGCCCATAATTTGACATAAAGTTGCTAAAATATTTTTAAGCACAGTTTTGCCTTATTTTTATCTTATCATATTAGTTCTTCTATCTAATCATAACTAATGTTTAGTTTTTGTTAGTGTCCGAGCATTAAAAGTAGCAAAACCTAGCTAAAAACACAAACCTGTTGCCATTTTAAGTTACAAATAAATGACTTTATTTACTTATAGCATAAAATCTAGAAATGTTCGTCGTTAATTGGCGTTCATAACGAAAAAAGAAAGCACAACGCAAATATTTCGTGGTAGTGTCGAGTTATTATATCATTTCCGAAGTCCTTACTGTAGATAGATAGAAGGACTTCATTATTCAGGACATCGAAGACATTTGGCAAGTCACCTGTCTGTATTTGATAAGAACAGGTTTAACTGCCAATTAAGGAGAAAATGCATCGGCTGCAACGGATGCGATAACTAATGACAACGTCTAATGCACACTTAACGCATTTAAGGTTACTTAAGGTTATCAAAGGGCAAAAAGCGTAAAAATTTGTGAATTTATTCTACGAGTAAAAATCGTGCAGTCAAATAGTTTGTATAACTCCTCTGTGCTGTGGTCCCAGTATTACCACGTACTTACATCAGCACATACAGCAACTGTAGTATTACTTACCATAACTTTTTCAAACGACTTGTATGAAAATAATATCATCCGCTGAACACAAACAGTTTTAAGTGAAGAATTTCATAAATATCTACCTAGTTAGATATTTAGACTCTAGAGTCAAAGGCCTCTGCACATTGAGTTTTTTATCATCTAGGACGATGCGATAACAATGATTAAAAAATCATAGATGAAAAACGTAAAAAATACTGGCGTTTACGCGTAGCATCGGCGCGTCTTTTGCGATGATAAAAGCGCATTGTGCAGCGACTCTAAGAGAGCAAAACATCTTCATATTATAATACCCATCAATGGCGTTTGATTTATTTTAATTATATCTGACGTAGTGCGGAAAGGATCCAATACATAGAAAGACCGAAAATAAGCTGTGAAATAACATACATACATTCACGCCTATTTCCCGAAGGGGTAGGCAAAGGTGTACCCAGGACTCAGTCCCATAGTAGATACACCCACATTTCGCCAGTATGTCATTGGTCCCATGTAATAGGGGGCGAGCCTATTGCCATCTACCGGGCACAGTTCCAGACTCCAGGAAGTTATTGAGATTATTATTACATATTATAATTCCTAATGGAAAAATTCAATATTTAACACTTTGCCTGACCTGGGGATCGAACCATTGACAGTCGAGCATGCGCCCTCTACGCCACCGAGGCTGTCTGTGAAATAAATACACATAAAACCAGTTAATAATCTAAGGAGTGTTTTACATAACACGTCATTTTCGATATAGACGGAGGGAAACCCAGGACTCAGTCCCATAGAAGGTACACCCACACTATTTTGTTACACCCGACATATAATTATTATAAATTCTCTGTCATATTGTGGGTTGGATCCATTTTGCTTAACTACGTGCAACTGTCAATTTAAATCAAATTAAATAAACATAAGAAACAAATGGTTTTATAACTGACAAAACTGAGCAAAGCCATACAAAACACCATAAACCGTCTGAAGCTAACGAGCACCGTTTATAGAGGGTGTCATAAAAACGGCGCCTTCTTTTATGATACGCTACACCCTGGGTTATGTGTATACTACGGTTTCAATTAGGTGTCGCGATTGATCGGTGTCGTGTAAATTATTTCACAATTCTTTACATTTAAATTACAATACTTTATTTAATTTAAATAGGCT
Source organism: Hemistola chrysoprasaria (assembly GCA_947063395.1). NCBI lineage: Eukaryota > Metazoa > Arthropoda > Insecta > Lepidoptera > Geometridae > Hemistola > Hemistola chrysoprasaria. The sequence continues at coordinate 1,913,527 of OX346709.1, read as the reverse complement.
GTTAACAATTTGGAATGTTATACTATTTTTTTCATAATATTACCACTGCAAAAATATAATTTGCTGCAAAAACGTGTCATCTTAGAAAACTGAACTTTGCCCTTGAAAACATCCTTAAAATAAATCGTTTTCCAATTCAATATTTTAAACACTGACTTAATTTTACCAAGATTTAAGTTACAAGTAAAATACAGTAAATTATTCTTAGTTAAACTAAACTAGATGGTGTTGTTAAGACTAAATCTGACTAAAACAACATAAAACCTACTATATCTGTTGATAAAAGAGTGAAAAGAATATTATCATTAGCCGTACCGATGATATTAATTTATGTTTTGTTTCAACATCCGTGGAATGTCAGTGCCCCGCCGCGGGGAATTCTATGGTTCACCTATTTAAGGTAGATATCGTATGTGTAAACCTTCTACGTTATATTATTGGACTACATATTTATTAAGTACAGGGTCAGCTTTAAAACACCAGCAACCTTGAAGGACCAAGCAGTGAACATAAATACCTTATTTTGAATACACTTATTTAGAAACATAATATATTATTGTATGTAGCTACATACATACTCATACTTATTAGAGAATAAAATATTCACCAGTAAGGTAATTTCTCTTTTTTTGTATAAAGTGTATTAAAGTGTAAGCATGAAAGAACAATCCGGTTAACGAAATCTACCCAACCGAATGGCGCCTGCCATGCGGACCTTTTAAAAAAAACAAGAAAGACGGAATAAAACCATTGAAAGTGGACACACAAGTTATGATGGATCACAGGCCAGAGAGGGCGGGTGCGACCATTAAAAAACAATAACCGATAGGCCGCCGGTGTCTGCCGCAATTTGTGGCCAGCAAGTATACTCATCTTTATTCCTTAATACACTCGAATTGAGCAGTAAACAAGATTACTCCCTTTAAAAAATAGATCATTTCACCAGTCACCAGCTTCCTGGTCTCTAGGAACATAAGAACATATTCAAATATAAACTTAATATTAATTAATATTCTCCATTTTGCCAGTGGAAATGACCCAAATAAAGTCTGGTATGAAACAATATAAATTATTTAAGAACTTTCACAGATAGTACCTATTTGAATGTAATTTCTTCCCGGGTGGATGCGATAGTAGCAGTCTTTGGAAAAAAGTTTACCTAAGAAATAGTAATATTATAGTATATAAGTAAGATTATATAAATAGTTAAGGCATACGTATGTATGCATAGTGTAGCGTTCCATACCTAGATACCAAGTACAGCGTCATCTATTAGTTCCTTGCGCAAAGTATGGAAATATTCAGTAAAATGGCCATTACTTTTGATTGCGTTAACTTAGAAGTATGTTTGTTTTTACAGTCACAAGGGACTGCAGATCTGAGTAGTTGATATCAATTTCAACGCGATACCCCCACGCGTTCCCTTTGAAATGTGTCTTGACAGACAGACAGACGGACAACAAAGTGATCCTATGAGGGTTCCCTATTCCTTTTGAAGTAAGGAACCCTAAAAAAGTGATGATTTGTCACCACCTAATATTGGTATATTCATATTTACTTATATATTATTCTAATGTTTTTTTTTAAATTAATTCAACGCAATAGTAGTTTTGTCCTTTTAGGCACCAATGGCCTTTTAGGCAAAATGTTATAGTTACTTTCCACTTTCAAACCAAACGGCTCTATTTAGCTTCTCCGTGAAATCTTAAAATATAATAAATGTTTTTTCTTTCATAATGTAGGTATTTGTCACATAATGTATTATTTAATTGTTTTTCATAATGTTCAATTTTTTCAAGCATATGTACATATTTTATTTAGTATTGTTTCTTAATCAATGTAATAGGTTTAAACCGTTTTGATTAAATAAATAAATAATTTTACGTTTACATTATGTGAACCTAAACTACTGTTCTAAAACGTATACTGTGCTTACAAAACTAACAACACCCGTCCAAGATTATCGCATCATCATTCAAATAAGGTAGCATTTTGAACCAAAAACCACATTTCAAATATATTAACTACGAAAGGGTTAATTAGGTAAACAGATATAATATATGACCTCCTTATTGTTAATTCATTTATAATTAGTCTTTTCGATTTTATAAAAAGTAAAAGTCTTTATCAAAGTAGGTTAAAGAGTTTTGATGACAATTTAGCACGCACGGATTATAAAGGATAGTTCTAACCACAGAAGTTTTATAATGTTATGTCGATAAATTCTCGTCACGCGCGTAGTTTCATGTTGAAAAGTTATTGTTGTTTGTCACTTTTGGTGTTAGCTTTCTCTTTCCATTTGCTTTGATTGTGAGTTTGTTTCGGGAACGCGTGGAGGTATCAAATTGAAATTGATATAAAATATAAAGGTCTACAGTCCCTTGTGGTCGCAAAAAATCATGCTTCAAAGGGCCGGTTTTTTGATCGTTATTTAAATTAACCGTACAAATGGTTAACTATGTAAGTTAACCATGGCCGAAGACCATGGACACATGGACCATGTATTGATCGTTATTTATGGTGTTTCTGTTATAAAATTATTTTCTAATTTTCATATTGGTACTTAACTAATACATGATTTTTGATTTATTTCAGGTAAGTCATTTGGTAGTATTATTTCTCGCCGATTCGAGTAAATAAACGAAATCTAAGGTAAGTGGTACCTTACCCAAAAATCCTTAATTCAATTAAATCTACAAAATAATTAATACACCCTCTATTTAGATTTCATTTGAAGAGAGAGTGAGAAAGAGTATTTGTTCAATTATTAAACGACGCCTTTGTCTTGTAACAACAAGCTACCAGGACAACAGGAGTAAAACGGAGTTATTTAATAGGACATCTGAAATTTACAGTCAATAAATGTAACCACTTAACTGCTCCTAGTGATTAAAAACAAACATACGGCATTTCTTGGCAAGAGAAGCATTGTCGAGATGTGTTTTAGCTTAATGTTTTACGATATTATCCAAATAAGTTCAGATTTACTGCTTGGAAAGGAAGGAAGGACATGTTTTATTGTACTACATTAACTGCCCAAATTCCAGGAAATAAAAGTTAATGTTGTGAGCCTTTTTAAACAATTTTGGAGATGTTTTTTACAAAGTGTTAAGAGAGCATATGTACTCAATAAATTCTATTTAGAGGCATTATTACGTCACTATTTATTTATTATTAATTCATAAATTGGGTTTATGTAAAAAATTACAAAATGGGTAATTTTTTTTCTGGTGTACTCGTTAGGATTTCTATATGTACGCACGTTTAGTACCTATATTTACTAGTTTGCCAGTTTTATGGGATTTCGAGTAATATATTGATATTACTAAAGCTACTATCTGGAGGGCGGCGTTGGTGAAAATTTATGTAAAAATTTACATAAATTCAAATTAAATAGTGACCTTCATAATATTAATACTAGAAATAAATACAAAATAGCTGCACCTAGCTTTAGATTATCTAAAACAAATAAAAAGACATTCTTAGGAAATAGTGTACGTTTCTATAATAAAATCCCAAAAGAGATAACTGGGCTCTCAGAGGGTAAATTCAAAACCTATATAAAATCTACTTTACTAAAGAAGGCTTATTATAAAGTCGACCAGTACATAGAGGACAAAGATGCCTGGAAACTTCTGCATAGCCGCCTCGCGGCACCTTTAAAGAAAACGAATGTAACCAAACCAAATATTGTAAAACTATCTGTTGAAAAAATTAAGCCCTACAAGTTTCTTGTGCGTTCTTCTTGTAGAGGTATCTTTCCGAACGCACGGTAGACTCAGTACTGTTTATCTTTATTGACGTGCAAAAGTGTCAGATTATGACCTATTTGAATAAATCTGTTTGAGTTTGAGTTTGAGTTTGAGTTTGAGTTTGGTGTTTGCCACACAGTCTTACGACTAATGCAGGCACCACGTTTCTTTCGCCTTTGTGTACATTCGCAATTATCTCCAAAATAAATGATTTTGATTTGATTTGATTTTGACTTATATCGCAGTCAAATTGTTGGTGGGTTAAAATCAAATTTGTTAACTCGTCCAGTTAAAGCTTATCCCTAGTAAAGTGATGTAGAGACCTAACTAGATAATTTATCGAGATTCCGCCACAAGAGTTGTTCATCATCATGGCATTTTTGACAGCCTCGTTGGCTCAAATTGTAGTAACTCTGCTTTCTGTGCCGCAGGCCCCGGGTTCGATCCCCGGCCAGGTCAAACATTTGTGTGTATGAATATGTCTGTTTGATCTGTGTCTGGGTGTAATAAGCTTATATAAGTATGTATATCAGTCATCTGGCTACCATAATACAGGCTTCTAGCCTAGTTTGGGACCAGATGACCGTGTGTGGAAGATGTCCCATATTATTATTATTATCTTTGCACATGTTAACGTGGTCCACGGCATCGTGAATGAAGAGTCAAGTGTCCTCTCCACGTACGCAGCGTCGCCTGGCCATAGTTTTATCGTCATCATTGTTCTCAAACCAAACAAAAACACCAATTAAAACAATCCTACGTCCAAATAATCTCCACAATGCCCCATAATAACCAGTTGTCATGTGATAATCATGAAGTCTGCTATCATCTGTGGTATAATAACTGTAATCTCGTGCGCCCGCGCCGCGCCGTGTCAGGAACCGGGAAATCTTGGAAATTATTGTTAGGGTCGGGTTAGTCCCGTTTGGTGCTTTGGACTATAGCCTCGCTGATTTTACATACATATTTTTTTTATTTCTTTATTACAAACACACAGTAACTTACAGACTTACAATCCAAAGCGTTACAGGGTTAATAAAAATATCATACTTTACTCAAATATATTAAAATTAATATATTATATTAAAATAACTCTGGATGTTGAGTTAGCATCTCGTTGATAAGTGAAATAACTCTTGGTGCGGGAGCATTATTAGCGCAAACGGTATGCAGGCCTGATACATAAGACAGTCCATTGGCTTTGTACATCTATGACAAATGATGCAGCGCTAACGTGGGCCACGACAGTTACGCTCGTGGCTGAAGAGTCCAATCTGGGCATGGCATATACCTACATGTACAGTCACGCTTCATACAGTCGAGTCTTGTTCCCGTTGCGGTAGGTAGACTATTTCTCTCCACTTGTTTCATCCTGACTCACGACTAACGCTTCTTCCACTTTCATGACTTTCTTGTACATGCTCGTCGGATGTGTGCACTTTGACCTGAACTTAGGACAATAAAGGTGATATTGTGATGGCATATTTTTTAGTAAAAAGTTAAAATCAAGTCTTCTGTTAAGAAACCATTTAAGGCCCATTGCGCGCAATTAATAAACTTAAGAGTTTGTAAACACTGGGTTAGATTATAATAAATGTTAAAAATGTTGTTCTTTAATGTTGATGCCGAAAGATTATTTATTTATTTAACAGTGTGTTAATTGGTAGCACTGGATTAATAACGTTAACCCACAAACGTGCATGTGGGCCTTAGGATGTTTACCACTTACCAGTAGGTGGGATAGATGTTAAGTGGGCAGTTGGGAACAGATCGGAGCTGTTAGTCCCGAGGCGATCTTTTAACCAGTACTAACTAATAACGAGAGATAGGAGCAGCGCTACCGCCTTCCACTTGTGTGGTCCACTTGTGGACAAGTGGTGGACGGTGGACCACACAAGAGATTATTGACAACTTCACCCGGTTACACTAAGTCTAGCGGTACAGTTTAAGACAATACAACATCCATACATTCACGCCTTTTTACCGAAGGGGTAGGCAGAGGTTTATCCAGGACACAGTCCCGTCGTAGGCAGGTACAGGAACAGGCGAGCCTATTGTCTTCCGGTCACAGTTTCAGACTACAGGCTGTCATTGAGGTAATTCCTAATGGAAAAATTCAATAACACTCAGCCTGACCAGGGGATCGAACCGGGGATCTCATAATTGGCAGTAGAGCTTTCAACCATTACGCTATTGAGGCACCGAGACGAGGGTGAAAAGTATTCTATGTCTTATTCAAGGTCTATAACAATATAATGTTACCTATACCAAATTACCAACTACTATCATGTTTCATATCTATAATAATAAGAATTTTTACTCTAGCAGAACCGGTTTCACCAACAATTAGACTGCTCGAGTCATATCATAATACGGGTTATGTGGACAACCTATATTGTCAGAGTTTCATGTCGCCTTTATTCCTAAAAGGCCTTCGGCATAACGACTGCCCCCTCCTGCCCCTAAATACTGCTTATCTAATAGGGAACGGCTGAGAGCTACAGTTACCATCGTACCTACGTATCTATGCAGTCACAGAGTACGTATACCATCAAAAACAAAACACGGCAACTGGCCAGTGTCACCAATGATCAGATTAGAAAGATCTGCTGCAGGTTCTCCAAACTGTTTGCGTAGAGCAGGCCTATTTGGTTGATGTACTATTCTAGAACTCCCCAAAACTATTCCAACCAATTAAGCAGAAATTTGTATTTAACTTTTATCCTGGTATAATTATTATACTATATATTCCTCAAACACTCAATGCCTGTTTTTCAAACCTTACATTAAGATGAAATTGGTGGCAGAGTGTCTCAATTTACAAGAGGACGTTGATGCCCTGCCTGAGTCGAGTATTTTTAACGGCATGGAATTTAACATCAATAAATGCCCATGACTTTCTGTCGAGTGCGGCGTCCCATACTGCATAGTTACACCCTTGAGGGCAAAAATATCGACCGGTAGCTAACATTCCACGATCACATGATATAGATCCCTTAGCTAGCTAAAGAATAGTTCAGACGCTTAGGATTTATCCTTAGTAATCGAGACCTACATAACCGTATTAAAGTAATATACAGTGCATTAGTCCGGTGTAAACTCGAGAGCAGTGCTTGCGAGTGGAACCCGCTCGAAAGAACGTATAGCTACTCCTTGTGAAAGTCCAGAGAGCATTCCTACGGTATCTATACAACCGGATATACGGATACTACCCCTTCATGTACCCGGAGAAATTTTTATTAGGGTGCTTACAGTATATCTCATTAGACGTTAGAAGAGGCACACAACAAATGACGCTTATGTGCAAAATTCTTTGTGGAAATATTGACGCACCTGAATGATGAGCTGTTTCGATTGTTAGCCCCAAATAACTATCACAGGAACAGGAAACATAAGTTACTCGACATACCCACTGCAGCGCGCGTCTATTAGCCGATGCCACGCACTCTCTCAGCATTTAACATTCTCTTGGACCACAATCCTGAATTTGAATTGTTTGCGGACTGACTGTCGAAGTTATTGTCAGTGTCTGAGGTATTGTGAGCTTGACGTATAATTGGATATTATTTTAGTATATCATAATGTACAATAAATATTTATTTATTCATAAATCTTAGAAAGACCATCAGCAATTCTTAAATTAGTACATTTTCAAATAGCAACAGTAAGCCAATTAAAGGTCATCACGGGTACATACAGCAGTACATTAAAATATCAGTTGTATGAAACTAACATAGATCTTACTTTTGTTTTGTTCGGTGTCTCTAAGCTTATGTACTTTTATTTATTTATTTAGGAAAGAAAACAACTACATACACTATAAATATTAATCAAAAGCAATAATTAAAACAAACATAGGTAATAACGTAGCCCACAACACTTCACAGATTACATAATAGAATTAATTGTAAATTACCGCTAGGAGCGGTTTATAGGTATTTAAATTTTTAAAAATAAATAAATAAGGGTACTTTTAGACATATATACCTACTATTGTTTCTTAATCAATGTAACAGTATCAAACCGTGTTGATTAAATAAATGAATGTAAAAAATGTAATAACTCATGGGGAAAATACACAGCGGCCGGCGGGTGAAACTGCGACGCACATACCATGTCGTATTCCCAGCACTGTTTAATAACGATTTGTAATTAACTTTCATGAATTTCTCTTACACCATCGCTATCCTAAAAAATCAATTTTCACTCGATATATTTTCGCTAAATTTATAGCACCATAACTCAGTCTCGAGTTGTGCCAATAAACTATAAACAACAATTTTCCCATAAAATAATATCTACCAATTATATTATTACAACTACTTGAATTAAAATGACCTTTACTTTCTCCCAATAAAGTCGAAAGTAAACGCAAACGTAAATTTGTAAAGACTCATAGTGCAGTTTTAACCCTTCAATGTTCGCGTGCGGTCAATGAGGCCTTATTTCAAGGGTTGTAAGGTTGAATATGGTTTCTTACGTGTTGTATTTTGATTGTAAATAACACGGCTAGTTGGTAAAAGTGCGTATTAGCTGAGAGAACGGTTGTCTTGTTGGCCCGAGCCTAATTGTAGGTTCTCGACGCCTGGTATTATCGTATGAGTATCTTGTTATTAGGGCTGCCACCGAAAAAATCTTGTGGTTTAATTAAATTAAAATGAATTTTAGTCAGTGATGCTAACTCTACCGAATTTAAATATGATAATGAGTTATTGAAATATTTTATAATCTATTTTTATAAAAAGAAAATCAACCGTAACTAAAATAAAATTATTTATGACATATAAATAAAACTGTTTGGTTCATTTTCAATGTGTTTAATTCCTTAAAAACGTAATCATTGTTTTTAGCTATGTAATACAGATTTCAAAATTATGTCAAAACGCAGTTCAACTAAGCTTTAATATTTAATATGTAACTGTATAAAATAAATAATGATGACAACCCCAAATCCATTCATCATAAATCATTAGATCGAAAGTAATTAATTACATAAACTAATCCAAAATCACTAAATCATCTAGCTAGGGTTGCAGCTTGGCAACCTCGGCACACTAGGGCGTGACCATTGCGCATAATTTCGAATAATTTGCCGTCGTGGTGTGTGGCGGCCCTAAGTCAACGGGGCCCGCCCGGACCGCGCACCCACTGACGGGTTCAATTGAAAAATAAACATTCGGACTGACTGACTGATGGCTCTGGTTTTAAGGTTGTTGACTCCTGACAGATTACTTGCCAATTTTTTTTTGCAATCTTTTTATGAGAAAACGGTAGTGGCCGTAGTGGGCCTATTGAGGTTTTAAGGTTATTTTTTGTTGTCCTGGACCTTAACGTATTCATTTCTTGGTTGATTATCTAAGGGTTGACGTTTTCTCACACGAAATTTATTATGTTTAATGCCAGTTATTGACGTAAAAGTTGTTTAAAGAAGAGGGTTGCATAGTTATATATATACGTTAGTAAACGTTCATTTAATTTAAAGGGGACTTTTGACGCCGATCTGTTGATTTTACATGGATTTTATATCTTTTTTAATTCATCATCATCATCATCATTTCAGCCATAGGACGTCCACTGCTGAACATAGGCCTCCCCCTTAGATTTCCATCCAGTCCGGTTGTAAGCGGCCTGCATCCAGCGTGCTCCTGCCGTACTTATCAGATCGTCTGTCCACCTTGTGGGAGGACGTCCTACGCTGCGCTTACCAATCCGTGGTCTCCATTCAAGAACTTTACGGCCCCATCGGCCATCAGTTCTACGTGCTATGTGCCCTGCCCATTGCCACTTCAACTTGCTAATCCGCTGGGCTATGTCGGTAACTTTCGTTCGTCTACGGATCTCCTCATTTCTGACTCGATCTCGCAGAGAAATCCCGAGCATAGCCCTCTCCATAGCTCGTTGCGCTATTTTGAGCTTACTTATAAGGCCCACAGTCAGGGACCACGTTTCAGATCCGTAAGTCATCACTGGTAACACACACTGGTCGAAGACCTTCGACTTGAGGCACTGAGGTATTTTGGACGAGAAGACATAGCGCAGATTTCCAAAAGCTGCCCAGCCTAGTTGGATTCGACGATTGACCTCTTTCTCGAAGCTGGATCTACCGAGTTGGACTACTTGTCCTAGGTAGATGTACGAGTCAACAGCTTCAAGAATCGCGTTTCCAACCGGTACTGGGGTCGGCGCAACATGGGCATTAGACATCACCTTCGTCTTGTCCATGTTCATTTTAAGGCCGACCCGTTGAGAAACTCGATTGAGGTCTTCGAGCATTATGCTGAGATCTTCCATCGATTCTGCCATGACTACAATGTCGTCGGCAAACCGAAGGTGAGTGATGTATTCGCCATTAATATTGATGCCGTGTTTTTGCCATTCCAGAAGCTTGAAGGCGTCCTCCATTGCGGCAGTAAACAGTTTCGGAGATATAACGTCTCCCTGTCTTACGCCTCTATCCAACGGGATCGCCTTCGAACTCTGGTCCTGTACTCGAACCGACATAGTGGCGTTACTATACAAGCACTTCAACACTTCGATATACCGATAGTCAATATGGCATCGCTGGAGAGACTCGAGCACCGCCCATGTCTCGATCGAATCAAAGGCCTTTTCGTAGTCCACAAACGCTAAACATAATGGCAAATTATACTCCTCGGTCTTCTGTATAATTTGGCGAAGCGTGTGGATGTGGTCTATGGTGCTGTAGCCCTTTCGGAAACCTGCTTGCTCAGACGGCTGGAAGTCATCGAACCTGCGACTGAGACGATTCGTAATGACCCTCGAAAACAACTTATAAACATGGCTCAGAAGCGAGATGGGTCTGTAATTCTTCAACAAGGTGTTATCACCTTTTTTGAAGAATAGCACCACCACGCTTCTGTTCCATGCTTCTGGCGTTACACCTTCGAATATGACAGAGTTAAAGAGCCTCTGGAGGACTTTAAGTACCGGTGTTCCACCCGCTCTCAGAAGCTCTGATGTAATTCCGTCATCACCCGGCGCCTTGTTGTTTTTGAGTTGTTTCAGGGCCATTCTAATCTCGTACAGGCTGATGTCCGGGATATCTTCGGTATAGTGTCGGGTCAGCTTGGCTCTTGGGTCTTTGGCCGCGCTGCTAACAGGCTTTGCGACCGAGGCGTATAGCTGTCCATAGAACCTCTCGATCTCCTCTAACACCTCCGCTTTTGTCGACGCCATACTGCCATCTTCTCTCTTCAGCTTTGTCAACCGGCTTTGCCCAATAGACATATCTCTTGCAAACACTTTGGAGCCTTTCTTCCGCTCTATCGTCTCTTTAATATTATTAGTATTAAAGATACGGATGTCATGCCGCAAGGATTTGGAAATTCGTCTATTGAGCTGCCTATAGGACTTAGCATCACTGGAAGACTGCAGTCGTAACGAGCGTCGCTCAGCCATGAGGTTTAGGGTGTGGTCGGATAATTTCTGAGGTCTATTTGTACGGTGGGGCTTATAGAACTTAGAGCCCACCGTTTGGACAGTTTCTACGAGCCTGTTATTAATCTCGTCCACCGATGCATCGATATTCTCCAGGCAAGCGAAGCTATTAGATAGTTCGAGTTGAAAGCTTTCGGGGTTTTGTATATGGGCGCGAGTAGGTCGGAGCGTGGACTTCATCAGGCGTGACCTTTCAAGTTTGACGTCAATATTCAATGTGCTTCTTACAAGTCTGTGATCACTCCCGGTTTTCACCATGTGGATCACGGAAACATCATTGAATATATGTCTCTTGTTGGTCAAGATGAAGTCTATCTCGTTTCTCGTGGAACCATCGGGGCTCAACCAGGTCCATTTCCTATGAGGCGGCTTCTGAAAGAAAGAGTTCATCAAAAAGAGTCCCTCCTTCTCCAGGAAATCGGCCAGCCTCTGTCCCCTAGGGTTCCGTTGCCCATATCCATATTGCCCCACTCTCAGCTCGCCATCGCTTCTCTTGCCTAGCTTTGCATTAAAGTCCCCCATAACAACAGTGAAGTGGGTCTCGGACATATGTATGGCCCTACTGACATCCTCATACATAGTCTCCACTTCATCATCTGGGTGTGACGAGGTAGGTGCATACACCTGAATGACCTTCAGCGAGTATCGTTTGGATACTCTGAGTATTAGGTATATGACCCTGCTCGAGACACTTTCAATGGTAATAATGTTGTTAGTGAGGGACTTGTGGACGAGAAAGCCGACACCACCTTGGGACTGTTGGTCGCCCTCCCGGTAGTAGAGTAGGTTACCTGATCTTAGGGTTATCGTGTCCTCGCCCTCTCTACGGACTTCAGACAACCCCACGATATCCCAACGTAGCCTACCTAATTCCTCTTCCAGCTCAATGATCTTCTCGTCAGTCCTCAAAGTGCGTATGTTGTGTGTTACCAGGGCCAGTCGTCGTTGTTGGGGTGGGTAGCCGGAAAACTTCCGGGGATTCTTAGCACCCCCTGCTCCGCCGTTACCGTGACCGCTACCGGAGTCAGGAATAACGGAGCTGCCGGGTACTGGGGGCCTGGTCTGTTTGGTTCTTATCATGTGGGGGGGTTTTGCCAATACTCGCCACGCTTGGCAGGCGGGTTGGCGAGAGCAATTTGGTGGTTCTTACACAGAGGACATCGCTACTCGTCCTCTGGATTTTTATACCTATTAGCCGGTTCTTACGGCAACCCAGGTTGAGCGGGTGAGGTACTATTCTGATGCCGGTACCCCACGGCATTGATGCCGGTACCCCACGGCACTTTTTTAATTAATAAATAAGGATTATTTATTTAATAATATTATGTTTTATTAGTAATTATTATTAGTAAAATAACCTGCTAGCAGGACAAAACTAACTTCAAGTCACATTTCTAGTGCTCTTAATTCAAGACCTATTTTACTTCTACTAATCTATACTAATATTATAAAGAGAGAATCTTTGTTTTTTTGTTTTTTTGTTTGTAACGAATAGGCTCCGAAACTACTGGACCGATTTTAAAAATTCTTTCACTTATGGATAGCTTATTTCAGTGTGAGTGACATAGGCTATATGAGATTTTGAAAAATATTAGGGATCCGTAAGAAAATTGCAATATTGTGAACCAAGGTGTCACATATATTCATTAATTTGCGTGCGCTGTGAAATCTATTGATGGTAGAATAAAATAATGTACTAGGGGTTTATAGTACTTACTAATATCTACAAAATAGTCCACAGATATTTCATCCATCTATTTTCGTTTAGTCACAATAATCAAAACAGACATAATATGAATGCGCTGTAATAAGTATTGGAGGTAGAATAAAGTAATGTACTAGGGGTTTGTAGTACTTATCAATACCTACAAAACAGTGTACATAGATTATATACATCTTTTTTGGTTTAGTCACAATAATCGAAAAAGTGATTATTTTTCATGCGGTGTGAAAACTATTGGTGGTAGAGTAAAGCAATGTACTAGGGGTTTGTAGTACTTATTAATACCTACAAAACAGTATACATAGATTATATCCACCTTTTTTGGTTTAGTCACTATAATCAAAGCAGTGATTATTTTTCATGCGGTGTGAAAACTATTGGTGGTTGAGTAAAGTAATGTACTAGGGGTTTGTAGTACTTATCAATACCTACAAAACAGTATACATAGATTATATCCATCTTTTTTGGTTTAGTCACAATAATCAAAGCAGTGATTATTTTTCATGCGGTGTGAAAACTATTGGTGGTAGAGTAAAGCAATGTACTAGGGGTTTGTAGTACTTATTAATACCTACAAAACAGTATACATAGATTATATCCACCTTTTTTGGTTTAGTCACTATAATCAAAGCAGTGATTATTTTTCATGCGGTGTGAAAACTATTGGTGGTTGAGTAAAGTAATGTACTAGGGGTTTGTAGTACTTATCAATACCTACAAAACAGTATACATAGATTATATACATCTTTTTTGGTTTAGTCACAATAATCGAAAAAGTGATTATTTTTCATGCGGTGTGAAAACTATTGGTGGTAGAGTAAAGTAATGTACTAGGGGTTTGTAGTACTTATTAATACCTACAAAACAGTATACATAGATTATATCCATCTTTTTTGGTTTAGTCACAATAATCAAAGCAGTGATTATTTTTCATGCGGTGTGAAAACTATTGGTGGTAGAGTAAAGTAATGTACTAGGGGTTTGTAGTACTTATTAATACCTACAAAACAGTAAACATAGATTATATCCATCTTTTTTGGTTTAGTCACAATAATCAAAGCAGTGATTATTTTTCATCCGGTGTGAAAACTATTGGTGGTTGAGTAAAGTAATGTACTAGGGGTTTGTAGTACTTATTAATACCTACAAAACAGTAAACATAGATTATATCCATCTTTTTTGGTTTAGTCACAATAATCAAAGCAGTGATTATTTTTCATCCGGTGTGAAAACTATTGGTGGTTGAGTAAAGTAATGTACTAGGGGTTTGTAGTACTTATTAATACCTACAAAGCAGTATACATAGATTATATCCATCTTTTTTGGTTTAGTCACAATAATCGAAGCAGTGATTATTTTTCATGCGGTGTGAAAACTATTGGTAGTAGAGTAAAGTAATGTACTAGGGGTTTGTAGTACTTATTAATACCTACAAAACAGTAAACATAGATTATATCCATCTTTTTTGGTTTAGTCACAATAATCAAAGCAGTGATTATTTTTCATCCGGTGTGAAAACTATTGGTGGTTGAGTAAAGTAATGTACTAGGGGTTTGTAGTACTTATTAATACCTACAAAACAATATACATAGATTATATCCATCTGTTTTGGTTTAGTCACAATTATCGAAAGTCATTATATGCATGCGATGTGAAAAGTATTGGTGGTAGAATAAAGGAATGTACTAGGGGTTTGTAGTACATATCAATATCTTCAAAATAGCCCACGATAAATTATTACATGTGTTTAGGTTTGGTCATTGTAACAGAAATAGTCATTAATTTACGTGCGGTGCGTAAACCATTACGGTTATATCTATTAAAATACAATGTATCACGAATTTACTGCTGTTAAACGTTCACTATACCTACTTCTGCTACCCGTGCGAAGCCGGGGCGGGTCGCTAGTAATATTATAAATGCAAATGTTTGTGAGGATGGATGGATGGAGATTTGTTTGTTACTCTTTTACGCCTAATGTATACTGACCTGAATTCGGAGATAGTTTAGACCCTGGAATAACATATAGGGTACTTTTATCCCGACATTCTCACTGAAACGATGACTACGAGGGTGAAACCGCGGGGCACACCTAGTAAATAATAATAATATTGTAGAGATCCATTTTGTCGTGCTACCCACTGATAACTATACACTATACATACTGAAAACATTAATACCTACTAGTTAGAGAATAACTCTGTCAGTCTGTTATACTTTCACGCGCATAACATATCTACCAATAATCGACGCAAATCAAAATATACGATAGTTCAAACTGCACCACCTCGCCTTCTTAGACTTGACGTCCTCGCAACGTCCTGGACGACCTGGACGTCCCCAATCCCATAAGTATAAGCGACAGTCGCTCCGGTACTGGTGCCGGATACCTGATCCACCTACTCACACAATCACAACACCGACCTATGTCGAAGGTATCTCAGATCCTTCAGATCGGTTAGTTTCTCTCCAAATAATCAAACAGATCAAACATTTCATAGGGCACTAGAACACACCTGGGGTGCCAGGTCAAGTCTAACCCCACGTATTCTGCCCAAGCAGAGTTTCGTACCGTCTAGGTGCCCTTGAGCTAGTCGCTCTAAATCTTAGTGTCGAGGGCCAAGGAATTTAAGGCCAACAGCATAGGTCTTACAAAAACAGTTTAATAATTTGTAATATCAAATTTTTTTAATAGTTAATTTGTAATTGAACGGTACTTACCCTACCCGGATGAAACCGCTTGGCAGAGCTAGTAAGCTATAGGTGTACGTATAAATCGTGGTCTCCGCTCAGAGCGAAATGTCCGATATTAATTACAGTTCTGTATCTCTTACCGACTCGTGCACTCTCACACACTGAGTAAACAAAGCTTTTAGGCTTTTTCTACACTAAGGAATATTATGAGATTTTACAAGTAAATGACACAAATAAACTTATAAAGAAAAACTTTATGTAAATACAAAATTTAATCCAACTCGTTTCAATACTTACTTCAGGAATATATACCGACATAGTTATTAGTTCATAAGCTAGTATATAATTGTTTATTTTGCATCGTGTACTCTTTTTTGGGAAATAAATAAATATTATTATTATTGTAGATGACATCATTAAGCTTACAAGGTACGACAAAAATAGTGTAGTAATACTTAAAGTGTTCATCTATCTACCTATCAAACTAGATAAGATACTTGTAAAGTAAATCAATTTTTTTTTAACTTCCACACACGGTCATCTGGTTCCAAACTAGGATGTGAGCCTGTACTATGGTAACCAGATGACTGATATACATACTTATATAAGCTTATAACACCCAGACACAGATCAAACAGACATGTTCATGTACACATATGTTTGATCTGGCCGGGGCTCGCACCCGGGGCCTGCGGCACAGAGGCTGTCATTGACCACGAATTGTGTAAAAAACTGAATTTTGAAACTGATTGTTTTAAACTCATGAAAGTAGTAAACGTAGTGTTGATGCATTGTTCAATTAACCTTACCATGAAAAACCAAAAAGGGTTATTTTTATAACATCATTACGTTAACAACAAAAACGCCTTTTCATACAAAATAGTTTCGCTGATCCGTTTTATATGGGATGTCAAAATAGTATATTCAAGAGCCTAAAATAACCCATTGTGTACTTAAAGCCGTGTGTTACACTCTACTTTTTGATTGCGAGAAAATAAAATAATCCAATTCAATAATAGTACAATGTGAACATGCTCTCCCATAGACAATGAATAAGAAAAGGATTTCTCAAATTCCCACAGGAATGAAGTCTATGGTTATATTATATTGTCGGTGTATAATCCGCCTAAGCCATTTAAAAAAAAAACATACGTAAGCGGTATGAAAGCCCGAGGCGAAAAGTCCAGCAACAGGCAGGAATATTGATTTTTTTGGGATAATGATGATGTCGGAATGATTTTAATTTAATGCTACTCCCTCGATTTGTAAAGCCATTTATCATAAAATATTGCGGTCTACAATATTTGACTTTATGTATGTTAAGAATCTTTTATTCGTTTATAATATTCTTGTTTTAACGCTTATGTTTCGATGGTGTTTGATTGTGATTTTCTTGTTTTTTTACCAAATGGTAAATTAAGGTTTTGCTTTTAAATCAGTGGAATTCTTTTTTATAAAGAGACGTCATAATATTTGGAAACATCATATATTTTTGACGTTCGCAACTATGAACTGCTTTGGATGTATGGTATCTCTCAATAATCGCATCCATATTAAACAGCATACACACATAATATTATAGTTGCCCGCATGTAATCTCAATTCGATACCACTAATGCATCGCATAATTTTATGCATGGTGCCGCGGGCTGTCGCCGATATCTTGGCTAATGAGCCGGCCGTGCGGTGCCTACATCTGCATAAAAACTTTGCACGTTGCCGACCCTTGCCGGTGCTTACTTAGAAAATTCAAAATGCGAGTTGTCAACTGTACTCCCCCCCCTCTGTCAAAGTACATGAACAATTTGTTCATTTCGTTTTATTTGTGTGCAACTTCAATTTATTTTTATATTGACGTTTTCTGTACTAGTATGCATAACTTATTCTTGTAGGCTTGTATTGTCTGAAAACTACAGAAAAATAGTATTGCAAGGCTAGCATGCAAACTGCGAGAACTTCGTTTTTCTATTCGTTTTATCTCTTATGTAGCTTTTCATACGTCTTCTACTCTATGCTCTAAGGATGTGCACTATGTACTGAGTATTTTATCGTAAAAATATACGAGTTTTAAATATACCATGTATACGCCTAATAATATAATTTTGGTATATTAAAATTCACTTGTGGTGATGATTATAATAAAAAATATGTATTAATCGATTTTATATCTATAAATATATTAGACTAATAAATTTTTTGTGCATAAGAATGCGAGAATTTGTATGGTATATTGTAATTTATGTTCATAATTATACTTTGAGACTGGTGCGTTCTCATCCGTGTATGATATGGTTTTTAATTGTTTAATTACTTTAATATGACTGTTTTTTAAAAGAATGTAAGTAAATAGGTACAAATAAGTTTAAAAATATGATAGTGTTTTTTATTGTCAGACCACGACAATAATATTATTTATTGGACGTGGCCAAAAACAGAACTACAAGTTTTGTCACTAATTCTGTAAAATGTAATCGAGTATATAATGCTCTGACACTTGCACACGTTCAACATTATCGTCATGTGACTGTGTGTCGTGTATTATTAATTATATAGGTTATAAATATAAAATAATTGTCATAAGTTAAAACCTTCGTCATAATATACTGCAATAGAAGCGTCTTCTTTAAGCAATAAATACAAAGAAAGTATGGTCATTATAATATTGAAGGGACCGTGACGATAATATTTTTTATATGTACCTACATACTAATAATATTTAATAATATTAGTATGTAGTATTCGCAGGAAATATTATTAATAATATTTCCTGCGAATTCAGTTAATATAATCAATTAAAAGCTGGGCGTTAACTTCCATTATAATAAATGATTTGTACTTCTCCACACTAGCTATAAAATATATTTAAAGTGTAATTATTTCACATGAAGTTGTATTTATTGCGTCGACTATACACCCGAATAGGCGTTACTTATCGTTTGTTGTTCTAATCCAGTCTGTTTTATCATGTTTCACGCAAATTAACGCTCTTATTGGGTGATTAGATTGCTGTAGCAATAAGTATGAAGACAAGGATAGTCTTTGAAAAGTACTCCTAATATCTATCCTATCCTTTTAGAAATTCGACACAATCCTATAAACAATTATCGACATCGATGTTTCGCATTCTCCTGTTTCCTCCAGTAGTAACATAACATAACAAACATTCACGCCTTTTTCCCGAAGGGGTAGGCAGAGGTGTACCCAGGACTCAGTCCCATAGTAGATACACCCACATTTCGCCAGTATGTTATTGGTCCCATGTAATAGGAGGCGAGCCAGTGCCATCTACTGGGCACAGTTCCAGACTCCAGGCAGTTATTGAGATAATTTCTAATGGAAAAATCCAATATTCAACACTGCCTGACCGGGACCTCTTGATTGGCAGTCGAGCATGCGCCCTCTTCGCCACCGAGGCAGTCCAGTAGTAACACATTCGATAAATTTATTTCCTGCTATTTTAAAGAAAAGTAAGTTATGCCCTATCTTAGTTTTTTATCAACACTTCATTTTTTTTAGTGAATATCAAACGTAAAAGTTCAAGATTTCTTTTTTTAAACACATAATTAATGAGATAATAATATAAATAACTAGCGACCCGCCCCGGCTTCGCACGGGTAGCAGAAGTAGGTATAGTGGACGATTAACAGGAGTAAATTCGTGATACATTGTATTTTAATAGATATAACCCTAATGGTTTACGCAGCGCACGCAAATTAATGACTATTTCTGTTACAATGACCAAACCTTAACACATGTTATAATTTATCGTGGGCTATTTTGAAGATATTGATGAGTACTACAAACCCCTAGTACATTACTTTATTCTACCACCAATACTTTTCACACCGCATGAAAAATAATCACTGCTTCGATTATTGTGACTAAACCAGAAAAGGTGGATATAATCTATGTATACTGTTTTGTAGGTATTGATAATTAATACAATCCCCTAGTACATTACTTTAATCTACCACCAATAGTTTTCACACCGCATGAAAAATAATCACTGCTTCGATTATTGTGACTAAACAAAAAAGATGGATATAATC
Organism: Hemistola chrysoprasaria; assembly: GCA_947063395.1. NCBI lineage: Eukaryota > Metazoa > Arthropoda > Insecta > Lepidoptera > Geometridae > Hemistola > Hemistola chrysoprasaria. The sequence continues at coordinate 1,893,851 of OX346709.1, read as the reverse complement.
TATGTATACTGTTTTGTAGGTATTGATAAGTACTACAAACCCCTAGTACATGACTTTACTCTACCACCAATAGTTTTCACACCGCATGAATAATATTCACTGTTTCGATTATTGTGACTAAACCAAAATAGATGGATATAATCTATGTATATTGTTTTGTATGTATTAATAAGTACTACAAACCCCTAGTACATTACTTTACTCTACCACCAATAGTTTTCACACCGCATGAAAAATAATCACTGCTTCAATTATTGTGACTAAACCAAAATAGATGGATATAATCTATGTATACTGTTTTGTAGGTATTGATAAGTACTACAAACCCCTAGTACATTACTTTACTCTACCACCAATAGTTTTCACACCGCATGAAAAATAATCCCTTTTTTGATTATTGTGACTAAACCAAAAAAGATGGATATAATCTATGTATACTGTTTTGTAGGTATTGATAAGTACTACAAACCCTTAGTACATTACTTTACTCTACCACCAATAGTTTTCACACCGCATGAAAAATAATCACTTTTTCGATTATTTTGACTAAACCAAAAAAGATGGATATAATCTATGTTTACTGTTTTGTAGGTATTAATAAGTACTACAAACCCCTAGTACATTACTTTATTCTACCACCAATACTTTTCACAGCGCATGCATATAATGTCTGTTTCGATTATTGTGACTAAACCAAAATAGATGGATAAAATTTCCGTGGACAATTTTGTAGATATTGATAAGTACTACAAACCCCTAGTACATTATATTATTCTACCATCAATGCATTTCACAGCGCACGCAAATTTATGAATATGGTAATTATATTATGTAACACCTTGGTTCACAATATTGCAGTTTTCTTACGGATCCCTATTTTGAAGATATTGATGAGTACTACAAACCCCTAGTACATTACTTTATTCTACCACCAATACTTTTCACACCGCATGAAAAATAATCACTGCTTCGATTATTGTGACTAAACCAGAAAAGGTGGATATAATCTATGTATACTGTTTTGTAGGTATTGATAATTAATACAATCCCCTAGTACATTACTTTAATCTACCACCAATAGTTTTCACACCGCATGAAAAATAATCACTGCTTCGATTATTGTGACTAAACAAAAAAGATGGATATAATCTATGTATACTGTTTTGTAGGTATTGATAAGTACTACAAACCCCTAGTACATGACTTTACTCTACCACCAATAGTTTTCACACCGCATGAATAATATTCACTGTTTCGATTATTGTGACTAAACCAAAATAGATGGATATAATCTATGTATATTGTTTTGTATGTATTAATAAGTACTACAAACCCCTAGTACATTACTTTACTCTACCACCAATAGTTTTCACACCGCATGAAAAATAATCACTGCTTCAATTATTGTGACTAAACCAAAATAGATGGATATAATCTATGTATACTGTTTTGTAGGTATTGATAAGTACTACAAACCCCTAGTACATTACTTTACTCTACCACCAATAGTTTTCACACCGCATGAAAAATAATCCCTTTTTTGATTATTGTGACTAAACCAAAAAAGATGGATATAATCTATGTATACTGTTTTGTAGGTATTGATAAGTACTACAAACCCTTAGTACATTACTTTACTCTACCACCAATAGTTTTCACACCGCATGAAAAATAATCACTTTTTCGATTATTTTGACTAAACCAAAAAAGATGGATATAATCTATGTTTACTGTTTTGTAGGTATTAATAAGTACTACAAACCCCTAGTACATTACTTTATTCTACCACCAATACTTTTCACAGCGCATGCATATAATGTCTGTTTCGATTATTGTGACTAAACCAAAATAGATGGATAAAATTTCCGTGGACAATTTTGTAGATATTGATAAGTACTACAAACCCCTAGTACATTATATTATTCTACCATCAATGCATTTCACAGCGCACGCAAATTTATGAATATGGTAATTATATTATGTAACACCTTAGTTCACAATATTGCAGTTTTCTTACGGATCCCTATTTTTTTTCAAAATCTCATATAGCCTATGGCACTCACACTGAATTAAGCTATCCATAAGTGAAAGAATTTTTAAAATCGGTCCAGTAGTTTCGGAGCCTATTCGTTACAAACAAAAAAACAAAAAAACAAAAAAACAAAGTTTCTCTCTTTATAATATTATAGTATAGATTTATCAGGAAAAGAAATTCAATATTATTATACTTATCTACATACGTTACCTGAACAATAAATCCTCATCGCCTATGCCTTAATTCTACTATTCTAGGAATAACCTTTAAGATTAGGCATCCACGATACACTTGAGTCAATTAACCCTTTGCCCTTAGTACCTAAATGTTACGGTATTGCAACAAAGTAGTAAATGGCCTGTCCATGTAAATTCCAAAATCCAAAAAAAAGGTATTGGGTCTGTATTTACATACGATTGATATTACAAACATTCATACATACAGTCGCGCCTTGTTCCCGTTGGGGTAGACCGATACTGTTTCTCTCCACTTGCTACGCTTTAACAATGTATTTTGTAGTGAACGTCTTATTATCATGCAAGTAAAACTGGGATTCTAAGAAGTCCACCATAAATCTATAAATACATAATCATTATAAATTTAATTAATTCTTGAAGTGTGGAGTGTAGTGTAGTAGATAGTTCTCTTAATTTTTTTTGTCTTCGGTGTTTAGTTATCCTAAGATTTAATTACGACTTTTATATAAAACGTATCTTGTTAAATTTGATTGGAGTTGTCCTACTGTTGTTATCTATACTTTTAATTTTTCCTTATCGCAAATCTACGATTATGCACCAGCAAAAGAAGGGTTGCCATCATTATAATAGATTTCAAAAGGCTCAATTGTTTTTACTATTTAAATGTATTTGTGTACTTTTTGTAACAATGCCTTCGTGCATTTGGCCATAGAGTTGCAGGAAAAATTCAAAATATTAATATTCTAACGACTCTAAGGCGAATTATTATAGAAATCACAAAAAATACTTAAGTAGGTAGAGACCTCTCACTAATTTCTGATACAACGGACTGAATTAACTTTAACCAAATCAAAAGGCAACCTTAAAAGCTAACGATTTGTCATTAGTGAAAGATTAAAGAATAAAAATAGTGAAAAATAAAATAATTTATGAGTGAAAATGTGGGTGTACTACTATGAGACAGCGTCCTTAGTACACCTCAGCCTACACCTTCTGAAAAAAGGCGTGATTGTATGTAATGTCTTAATTTCTCTAAAAAAATTAATCGGATTTGCGGATTAAAATGGTTTAACAACCAGTAGAAAAAAAATAAGGGTTTCTTGTCCGTTCTTCTTGTAGAAGTATCTTTCCGAACGAATGTTTTATGATTAATTAATTACTTATTAACTTCATTAACCTACAATAGTGTTCTCTTCTGACCAACTTACGAAAAATACTTGAGTTTGAGTTTGCCGTGAAGAAAGTAAGTATACCATATTCCGTAGTTAAAATGCCTCGCCTATTTAATAGCCTAACCGACATCGATGGTAGCACATTGTGTGTTTAGTGAATCAAAAGGGTCATGATCGACCGCTTCCTGCTCAAAAACGGTCTCATTTTGATTTATGTCACAAAAGACCCTTTTGTTTTATGTGCGCCTGGTGCTTCGACATCTATGGTCCTTTGTTTTAATTTAATTGTATTGTGTGATAAATCCAAATATAATTTAAAATAAATTTCAGTTAAAAAAGCATTTAGTCAAAATCAAAATTACGCTTTTTATAGTGCTTAAATGGGCATTGAACATCAAGTAGTATATAATGCGATCAAGAACCTTTACAAAGTAATTGAGCTAGCAGGTGTAGGTCAAAGTTATGCAACGTCATTCTAGTTTTTATAGGCTTCGTGTGTGAGCAAATAATAATTAGATTTATAATAAGCGATCGATCAATTAAGACTTAGTATTTGCCTCCCACTGTTTTGTATTTAATTAAGACAAAATTTTTTACAACTTCCTTAATTTCTATTTTTTGTCGAGTTTGGCGCAGCATTGCACGTCTTCTTCCATTCTAGTCACTACTCTAATATTCGACACACTGCTCTCAATCAATGCACACAGCATCATACTATTTCTCACTATCATCCTATTCTTTGTAGGTTTCGTTCATTCTCTTCTGCCTAACATCTCATATACTGGCTTTTCGGTCTCATGACTTTCCTTTTTATAATGAATCGTTACTTTCAATTTATATCACATATCGATATTTTCACTTTCAGGTGAGAAGAAATTAATTTTCACTTGAGTTTTTCAACATTATTAAAAGATAAAGTTTGTCAGAAATTATACGTTTCGTGCACGTTATCTAGCGAAAAGCGCAGGGATCGAAGCCTGTTCCGCGAAAACCAATCGTTTGGTCATTCTACCAGAATTTACCGAAAATGCTATGTTAATTTACCATTTTCGGTGTAAATTATGAGGTGCGATAGCTTTCGTGTTCACGCTTTTCTGAAATTATTTTACACATATATGATAATTTTTGTCTGATATTTTTTCTCAAGATCTTTAAAATTGATAACATAATTTAACAGTAACTCGTCAAATGTTATTGAAAGATTTGAACGAAATCCGCATTGAGTGTTTACAAGAGACAGTAAGTAGATACCATAACATAACATCACGCCTTTTTCCCAGAGGGGTAGGCAGAGGTGTACCCACTCGCTCCCATAGTAGTACACTATCACTTCACCAGTTGTTATTTCCTTAGTGGTGTAATGGTTCGCAAGCGGTACTCCCTATCATGAAATCTCAGGTACGCGGTTCGATACCAGGTCAGGCATAAGTGTCAATTGGTTTTTCCATTAAGAATTATCTCAATTACAGTCTGGAGTCTGGAACTACACCCCCTTGGTGGCAATAGGCTCGCCCACTTTTGCATGACACACAAAAATTGTAGTAATAAGTATTATAACAACAGAACTGGAGAAACCCTGCATTAAAAGTTGAGGATTAAATGTAAATGTGTGTCAGTGCGTCATTATAACTATGTGTATGTATATTAGTCATCTGGTTACCATGGTACAGGCTTCTAGCCTGGTCTGGGACCAGATGACCGTGTGTGGAAGTTGTCCCATATTATTATTATTATTATAACTAGTTATTTGTTAAACGTTCTTGAACAATGTCAATAAAAAACTCTTTTTTATAAATATAATTATTTAGTCACAAAGGTCAAGTTAACATAATTGGATTTGGTGAATTGATAAACAATATATACCTATATATTATTTTTTTCATTTTCTGGTACGTAATAAAATTGAAGTCTTAATTGCCAATGTACTATGTAAATGTTATAACAAGATCTATGTATTTGTTTACACGCATGCTTAGAAATTATATTTCCAACATAGGAATGCCGTTTTATGGACAATCTAATTTGCACAACTTTACATATTTCCTATGTTGCTTAGTGATGTATTTATTTTTTATGCTGTTTGTTTACTTGCTTGGTTAGAAATTTTTTATTCCATTTTGGCAAAATAACAACAAAATCTTTCAATGCGTTTAACGTTTTTCATCTGGCTTAATTTTACCCTGTTTTTACTAGAAATGCAAAGTTTAGGTGTCATATCTAGGTTTTTTACGTTATGTTTGTTTGTTACGCCTGCACCCCAAAACTACTGAGCTGGTTGGCCTGTTTGGTAGGTACGTAGCTACATAGGTACGTTTATGTCCTATACTTTTTTTTTTTACTTTTGCAAACACAAGGCGCTGTTATGTTGGCTATTGACATATATTTAATTAAATATATATATTTAATTAAATAAACTTTGTTGGCTCTTTTAATATTACCATTAAATAAACCTAAGTATTAATTATGGCACAACTTACCCTTATTTTTCATGGATAAATATTGATAATAATTAATCATTGTAATGATATACAAACATAATATGAAGCTACTCGTATGTTTGCTTATCTCCGGCCGATGTTAGTTCGGTTCACAGGTGAACATTAATATTCAATAGAACCACTGATGTATACGTAATATGCATCTATGGATGTTGCTCAGATTATGAGATATATGGGTTTGAAGAATTACGTCATTGTATTTTGTATTTTGTACATTGTATACGTAAAACAATGACGGTTCCAGTTCAAGTATAAATTGAATACTAAAGGTAAAGTTTCGGCTTTAAAAAATGTTTCTCGCAACGTTTCGCTTATTTTTCTAGCAGCTGAACTGAAATCCAAATAAATTCCCAGGTCGAGGCCTATTTAGATTGGAATCCGCTTTCATTCCCCATGTTAGGGTGGTGCCACACGGGCATTGCGGCTACGTTGCGTCGTCATTTTAACACATGTGGCATGTCGTTCAGATTTATATTTTATGTAGAGCGACGAAGCGTCACCGCTCAGTCGACACAGCGCGCCAATACAACGCACAGACAACGACCGTGTGTCGTCGGCCTTAGGCCTAGCGTGCACTGCCCTGCGTTGCGTTGCGTTAATCGCACGCATATTCTGTGAAGTATGGAGTGTCAAATAGAAGTGCGCGCAATGCAGCGATGTAAAGTCCTCAATGGCCTTACGGTAGAATAAACGCACGCAATGCTGTGCGCGCTAGGCCATACAGTCCTAAAAAAAGTAAAAATACAATACATTTTAATAACAAATATCTTGGTCAAGACAGAAAATGTAAACCTCTGCCAAAACAGCTGCTCACATTTTAGTTGAGTTTCACATGTGACACGTCTGTACGTGTATGCAATATCCACAGATACAGTCCATCTGCAGAAGGTAACAGAGTTTGACCGATGTCTGGCTCCCGGTATTGGACCGATATATCATGTAACAAGCGGTTATTTGGATGGAATGTTCCCGACATTGATTAGTGGTGGTCTGTATTCTGCACTAGGTATAATTAGAAACCAGCGGCCATAGCCTAGTAACCATTAAGGCCCAGGGGGTTAGAAAGAGAACAGACATGTGTTTTTTCCGGCGCGAAAGAGAAAAACAAACCGGGAAAACAATTTATCTCCGCGTCACTCTAGGTCTGCTGTTACAGCTCTACGAAAATACTAGTTACAAAAAACCAGTTCCAAAAATACTAGCATGTTAAAAACATCCTGTTCCGAAATGACAACCTTCTTCATTTAGTATCCAGGGCATGGAAATGGGCATAGATAGAAACGATGCCTTCCAATTGTAATAAGTTGGTAGGTATAACTTAGATAATAGAAGAGCTATATCCAACGTTCCAGGTTTATCGATTAGGAAGGAACAGTTCTATGCTGTTACATAAAAATAATTGTTGTTTAACCAGTTCCGATAAATACGCCTCATTTAAATCATTTTATATTCCAACTGCTGTCATGTTTTCTACGACATAATACTTATGACGTAATCAATGTAATAACGATAATAACTCTTAATTAGAGCGATCAAAGAAATCAATTAATGCACCGAGGACAATACATACGATATAATTAGCGGTGGACAAATGATCAGATACAATGGCGTCCACTGTCACAACTCATATGAATTATGGTCCATTGTCCATCTGCTTAATATTTATATATTTATGTATGCTTGTTGGCGTGATGGTAGGCGCGGATGGGAATTCTCTGTGGCTAAAAACCGCGGCTTTGTTTCGGCATGATTGTTCATCCACGATAGATCCCAAAAACGTAGGAATCAATCTTACGCTTGAATTGTTTATTTAAGTTTTAAAACAGACTTTACAACATAATCACTAAAATTGGTTTAATTAAACGTCTCGCTAATTTCTGATGCCCTGGTAGGATACGACTGTATGTGACTCAAATACTATAGAATAGGTATACAAATTTTCCGTACTAAGTTAAATAAAAGCTTGTAAAATAAACAAATAATTACAAAATCACTCTCATAATCAAATCCAGTACCTAATATTTGTGTAATGAAGTCACCACCGTCCATTTAAAATCTGCCAAAAGAAACTTCCAACACGCATTCAAGCATTTGTAAACAACTAATAACATAACAATGTAACAAAAACTGTTTGTCCGTTGCCCATCGCGAATGCTTGTCCAATCATCTCAACAGATGTAGCTCATGTTTTAAATATGAGACGAACAAAAAATATGTCGCAAGGTTACATTGCATAATCATACAGTAAAGTCAACTCTATCCTTTTCCGAAAAGGAGTACCTAATTAATCTTTTTATTTAGGTACTCCGCAATCCCTCCTTTTCGGATATATTTCGGATATTTCAGACATAATAAACGTGTTCGCCCTAAGAGCTTTCCATATAATATTCCAAAAATAATCCGGAAATTCCAACTTAGATTCTTTTGTCAATTTAATGCTTTTCTATTGAAGCGGTTGGTAAGGCAATGTTGAGTAGTTTCTTAGTCATGGTCGTAGGCTACATGTTTACTTAGTTGTTATAGTGGCACTACCTCAATAAACTCCCCTTCTATGTAATATAATGGCGGGTTCAGGTGATACACTCAGTTTAATATTACGGCTGCAATCTCCTTCAAATCTTTTACGGCATGTATCGAGTAAGGTGCCTCATGTTTATAGCTCATATTGAGCTATCTTACGGTACGGCCTCCGAGGCGCGCTTAACTTTAATATCGCCATTTAATTATTTTGAATTTTATGATTTTTCAATGAGATCTTATACAGAGACAAGCGCAGTGGCTTCATTTTAACCCTGAATGTCAAACGTAGTCGATGAAATTTTAGTGTCTTCGTGCGGCATAAGTCGGAGAAAAAATGGTAAAAAACGGTTGAAAAATTCCCGAGCGTTTATCTGGCGGTTCGATCGGATGGTTTTCTTGGTCCGAGGGTCGTTGGAATTAAAACATTGCGTTTTAGAAGACGCGCCGTGGAGATGCTATCGGAGACGCACACTTTACATTTATTTTACGATACGTGAGAGCTAACTTCGAGTATTTACTTACTTAGTTCAAATAACTTTTGCAATGAAATGGGATCCTGTAACTGAGGAAGCAACCGATATGGTTATAAAGTCCAATCACTGCGTGCTTTGGCTTAGTCATCATTTTTCAGTCCGTATAGGTACTCCACTAAATTATCATATTGTGTCTATGACAGTCGTGTAGTCATGTTAGAGACCTTAAATTTTATATCTGCGACACCAAAAACTTCTGCTCAGCATTACCCCGTAATAAAAATCTGATGATTCTCTCCATTCTCCCAAATCGAAATCCATACAAAAACAAGGTGAGGCACCAAATCGCTTCATCTTCACGTTCCCAGTCGCTCCAAACCAGAACCTTCGGCACCCATGGAATGTCAGCGCGGGATCTTTTTGGGGCCCTATGAAATTCAAGAATGGAGGGGTTTTTGTTTGTGCCTTTATAATTAAGAGGGGCTTTGGACGAGATCAGAACTTTTAAAATTAGTCGTTTCGTAATACAGAAAGTTTTGGTACGACTTCAGTCTTGTCTTGAATATAATAGGTTAGTGTCACATAAGATATATAAGTATAGAGGTTTATAGACAACGAGTTGTACCCCGCGGTTTCACCCGCGCAGTCTTCGTCCCCTATGTGTTAATCCACTAAACTAACTCATACCAAATTTCAGCCCAATTGGTATAGTAGTATAGTAGTTTTGGCGTGAAAGAGTAACAAACATCCATCCACAAATTTATAATATTAGTAGGATAGGAATTAGGATACATAATGTTTGTTTGTAAGACCATTATTTCCAACTGAAGCTAAGTGAGAAGCTAGAATATAAATTATTTTCGTTGTTCCTTATAAGTTTAGGTTGATCATTTTCTTGGTATATTACTCATTTAGAGAAACTCTACAATATAGAAGTCCATTATATGGATTTTTCGCTGACATACGAATCCAAGCTTAATCATACTATGGATGCGATATAATATACATAGGCTATTTAACTCATTTTATTCTTAGGCTATTCATAGGCTTTTCATAGGCTATTTAACATATTTCTTTGGATAATAGGATCTTTAACAAATATGAAACGAAAAATATATCCAACAAACATTCTTCATGAAAGCTTTTACGAATACACATCTGACACGATTACGAAAATCTTTTCCCAGAAATTCCAGCTAGCCTACTCAATCATCGACTGTCTATGAGTACATACACGTTATTAATTCTTATGGTCAATGTTTTATCAGACGGAGTACAGGTAAAGCGTGATAATAAATCACATGCATTGATCATTACCGATAATTTATAGTAGTAGCTCGGGAGGGATTCGTGTTATAAATCAAACGAGGCTGCGCGTGAGCACACTAATGGAACCTGTGTTTGTTTTAGAATCGGGTGATGGTCGAAGGGTCGTTCGTGGGTTTCAAGAAAACTTCTATAAGAAATTATTAAATTTAACTATTCTTTCGATGTTTTATAAGAGTCCGCTAGAGCAATTTAACCAAGACGCAAATATGTATAGGTAAATAAAACATTTAATGTACAGTGAACGTGTGTTTTAGCATGTTTGCCCATAAAATATACAACTGCTTGTAGAAACTAACCTATATGAGAGATCTACTCGTACCTATATCTTGTTATTGCTTTGATTGTTTAACTGATATTGCAGTCAAATTAGCTTGACCTAGTAGGAAATGGTTACAGTTGATAGAAAAGTCAAGCGACATACATTTCTCATGACTGAAAAAAATCTTAGTCCGTGGATTAACACAACCCTTGCTGCATCGCAATTATGACATCTTCACTTCACCGTTTGATCAGTTACCGGCGTAAAGTAAATGGCAAAAAATAGTTATATCTAATCACACGGTGCTGGTTTAAGAGCCGCTGGAACCTTTAAATTTTGGTACAAGTCATTGCGTTGTACCGGCGCCGGCGCAGCCCGCGGCGCGCTAACGACTTGGCTATTGATTGATAAATCAGCATGCACATGTGCACGCCGCGGCTTTGTTCTTACCGACACTCGCCGCTCGCCGACAATGAGCACTGTCTGTTTGTTTGTCGGATTGATCACGATATGGATCTATATTGTGACTCTGATGACCTTTCTTTGCCATAGAATCAATTATATATTTTAGGCGATGACTTGCAATGAGATACACAGCCATTAAAAGCAACTTCTGTTGATTCCAAATCTATATAATATTATTATGTACTCTAATAAATTAGTTTGGCTTATTCCCAAACTTCCAAAAAATTGTTCTCATCACTTCGAAAGCTTTTATTAGGTAAACAGTTGAACTCGCAGGACATCCAAATCATCAAAATACAGTCAATAATATAGTCGAGTCGACACTATTTACACTTATTGACAACGCACTATATTCCAAGTTATCAAGTTTTTTTTTAACTAGCAATATCAAAGCACTTCAGCTCAAGGTCAAAAGCAATCATCTCCACCCTAGACAACAAACATAGTAGGGATGCCAGTTGTAATGAAATCGGAATTAGATTACCGGGGGCTAATGACACGAGGGATCTAACTAGATTATAGTGTAGATGCAGCGCACTGCACTAACGTGATTACACATCAGACATTGGACAGTAGACGGCCCTGCGATGATTTGTGATCGCCGTAAGTGATGAATTTGTAATGGGTTACCTGAAGGGTTACTTCGATTATTTTCAATACATTAGAAACATTTTTTGTAAAAATATTGTTTATAGAGAGAATTATATTGTTTATTTTCATTGATTAATGCCAAATTATATCCTTTACATCATTTTCTTCAACAAAATTTTTGTTTATGAATTATGTCGGCTTCTACTTCTTCTTATCGAATCAATGGTTCATCGATATTATATTAGACTGCGCTAGCCCAGTATGTAGCCACGTCTATTACGTTAGTTGTGGCGTTCTATAGGTATTCTCACAGAGGAGATGAAAGAGGTAGACCTCTTTCCTCCTGATCTGTGGGTCCTCTCTAGTGCAAAGTGACAAGACTTTGATGTTTGTCTATTCTTATATGTGCTCGATTCTGCAGTTAATATACGTTTATAATTTATTTCTGCACAGTCATCAGCCTATTACTATTTCACAGATGTTTTAGCTCGTTGTCTAAAACAATTTCTTCTATTATTTCGAATCAGAGTGGGTTATAGAATTTTCCAAGTTTGTTTCTAATCCCATCCCCAGTTGTTTTCCCGTTGTATCCAAACTGGGGTGTTACAAATTAGATTGAGTTGAACAGTTTCCGGTCCAGTGCCTTCCCTTCCCTCTCTGACATTAGTTTTCATTTGCGAATATTACATTACACATTATTGTGTTATACTCTTACTTGAGTGCATTGTGCTTTTGAGTTGTTTTCTTTTTGTACTTAGTTATTTTTAATCTCCAATTGGAGATAAAAATTTTAACAGTTCTCATAGGATGTATAGTGTATATGTCATAACTTAACAACACGCCTATTTCCCGAAGTGGTAATCAGAGCTTTTGGGTACAAAGGACTCAGTCCCATAGTAAGTGCCCACACTTCGCCAGTTATGTTTTTTTAGTTCTAAGTAATAGGGTCGCCCCCTATTACATTGGATGTATCATATATTATGTTAAACTGGTCCATCCGACTACATCCTCGTCCACAGCCCACTGCTGGGCCTCCTTCATCATGCCACTTAAGTCTGTCTCGTGCAAACGTGTGTCCAGATGTGACCCGCCACTTTTGTTATGATAACAGTAAATAGTATTTATTGTTTTCTATTTTAAATTGGTGTATGTTAGATTTGCGTTAGTAGTTGTAGGTAGTTTGTGATACGCCTCCTCCATAGATTTCCATCTAGTCCGGTTGTAAGCGGCCTGCATCCAGCGTGCTCCTGTTGTCCTTATTACATCGTCTGTCCACCTTGTGGTTGTTGTCCTACTCTGCTCTTGCCGGCCCATGGTCTCCATTCGAAAACCTTACAACCCTATCGGCCACCAGTTCTACTTTTACATAAACTATTATGATTGATAGCCGATAACTTAGTGGTAATAAAAATGAAATAATCTTCGGTGCCTAGTTAAAACTATTGTAGAAAATACAAATAATCGGATACTGTTTACTGGCGAAACTTCATCACAATCAACAGAATAACGTCCCAAATAGGCTGCCGTGCTGATCCAGCGCTCATAAATCACAAGATCTTTACGAACCGTCAAATTACACTTTGAGTGCTGTACACACTGGTAGGATTAGTCGAGCGGCCGCCACGCGCCGCAATACGACACGCCTGGTAAACGATGCGTCATGACGGCTAGTGCATAAAATTGCATTTTATTTGTTTCTTTTATAATTTCATCATCATCAGCCTCTATAGTTTGTTCTGCTGGATATAATTTTCTAACTTAACATTATGATCAGTAGGCTCTTGTTTTCTAATTCTATCAGCTACCAGGGTGCCAGCCACCTTGCTATGTAACTTTTATTACGATTTGAAGTGGAGTGCCACGTGTCATGATCTCACGCTTTATGAAGCTCTTGCGGTCGACTGATCTCCTAGTGCGTGAAATTAGATTTCAGTGACTTATCGTGGGATATTTAAAGGCTTTTCTATTCCCCCATCCATGTTAAGTGCAGCAAGCAGAAACTATTGAACTATGGAATAATATTAATTCTCTATTGCAATATAGAGAATTAATATAATTTCTTTAAATATATTTTAATAGAAATTTGCGGAATTCTTATAGAATACCTAATAAGTTACTCCAAAATTAAGTAGTTGATGCCCGGGATTTATCAGGATAGTTAAGAGTTTCCTAACAAAATCCTGGTTAAGTCCCACTTCCTCGCACTATTATTTATTCCTCAACGGTTAATCTTCCACACTTTACCCACAAATTGTCACCAAGTCGTCATGTAGAAGGGATTTCATTAAGACTCCGCTAATCCCGCAGATAACTTGTCGCCATGATTTACGCAACCAGCTGTCAACGAATTAATAATAATAAAAAAATTAAATGATCCATCCGACTACAGCTGCATACGATTTTAAATTATATTATAGTCAGTAAAAAAGTTTTAATTTAATTACGATGACTTGGACATACATTAGTATTAATTTACGATGCGGTGGAGTTTTAAGACTCCTGTACACTATTTTGAGTAAATAGCAACGGCAAGCCATTAACGATTCCTTTGAAGTGTGCCCTAAAGTGACAAGTTTATTGAAAACAAAGGCCGACTTGGGTCGACGATTCTTCACACAATTTCATGTATTGATTTTGATGGTCTGTCGTTGCCAATAGCTCAGGTACGTGTATAGTATACTCAGAGTAAGGATACCAAAGAGAACCAGTCGTGCAAAAATCTGTTCCAAGCCGCGAGTCTGGTACCGCCGCAATATAGTCTGGTACTATGTAGTTAGTTGCATGGCAACCGTAGACCGACCGCGTGATGCCAGTGTTGGGTAAAAAGCTAACCGAATAACAACAGAAACGTGCGTGAAAGCGATAGCTTTTCACAATTTAGGCATGTATTTACAATAATTTTAGGAATTTATGTATCATCATTGCGTGTTTCTATTTTATTTTAATTTTTTTAACACAATAAAGTGGACAACAGGGCTTTGTTCTAATGAAAAACTATGGAGTCGATTACATTTTAAATATTTTTGGATAATATTATCCGAACATAAATATATTTTTTTTACATAAATTAAGGTTTGGCATTAATTACCTAGTGGATTGAAAACATTTTAAACATTGAATTAAATATTTGTTTATTTTATCTCAATAACGCACTGTGCATTATAATATTATACTTTTTGTTTCTAATTGGTTTACATTGCATAGTCCTCGTTAATTTTACAATTTGTGATAACATTTTAATATTTTTGTTACTTTCGACTATTTATTATTAAGAGTATAAAAGTAATCATATCACGTAACAATTTAGAATAATATCGTCAAAGACCCTTTCTACGTGCTAGAATCAGGCCCACGAACCTGTATTCACTATTAAACCGAGATTCTATCATGTAACTTAATCATCTTTACAAACATAAATACATTTTAATTTTAAAACTTTTTGACCCTTTTAAATTTTATTTCTTGTAATATATATTTATAAAAGTTAAAAAGTATAAGCACAGAATATATAAGTGTGATTAATTTATTTAAAAAATTTAAATATTTAAATCACTAAATATTTTAGTGCATATAAGTCTACTCCAATGCTCCTATGTTCGCCCGCGTCGCTTAGTGTCAAATTTAACATTGAACTTCATAGGGTGAAAAATCGTTCAATCCAAATTAGGCTTTAAAACCATCAGGTAAATAGAGTTTAAATTCAAATAATAGAAATTCAGTAGATGTCAAAGCGCGTAATTGTCAGTGATGGACACCTTTTTGTGAAGCTTGTTCAGGGATTGTGTGTCTGTAGAAGGAAGCGATTCAACGTCATTGATAGTATAGCCTTAAGTTGTTTTTAATTGTCGCAATAATGCGACTGCTAGAAAGGGACGTCCGTACTTTACATTGGTATGCGAAGTGGGCGGGGCCTCGACGCCCTGTAGGCCTAGGGATGTCACATAATTTGTCGATGTTTTTTACCGCATCCATAACTTTGCTGCTTTATCGACTCGAATCGGATGATCGTCAGAGCCGGTTCCACGTAAGAATCACAACGGGGTGCATTTTCTACAGCAGAAATTAATAGAACAAGGTTTTAATTAGAAGTAAGTCGAGATTATTTATGTAAGATGAAGTGAATTTATTAAGACTAGGTCCTGAATACTGGGAGCGCTGCCTTCGATGGAATATGTAAAGTGTGCGCTTGTTACTTCAATGTTTGAATTAATGTAGTGGAATATTATTTGCGTGCTAAACCTTATTGGTTTTCGTGTAATTAACTTGGTATCGCATTAAATCAGATTAATATAGAAGCACGTTGGATATGAGAACGTTAAAGACGCTAATATAAACTAACTCCACCCCTGCTCTTACGTCAACCGAGGCCGCCTCAAACAAAACACATACAAAATTTTTGCTCAATCTTTTAAATAGTTTTTACGTGAAATGATAATTATCACCGTCCATCCAAACTTTGACAATAATACCAATAATATTATCTGAATAAATTAGACATTCCTAAACGATCTACTGTATAATATATTGTACATGTACCTATTGAACGTGTTACCATACATTTTATCTTTACTAACAAATAAAAGATAATGATTTCGATCGACCATCCAAAACCCACACGAGAAATACCAACAAAATGTTCATAGATAGTATATTAGATACTAACGAGTCGGTAACCGCTCCTCGTGTGTATGTAACCTTATATTTAGTGATAACGGCACCAATTAAAAAAAAAACCATTTGAATAACTTTCTCGTATTAATAATTTCAAACTGTGGTTTGGAGTTCGGGCCTACCACAAATATTGTACGGTTTTTTTGTCACACTTATCTATTTTGGTTTTTCCTTGATGGATCCCCGTGTTAACGTTGCAAGATAGTGTACATTTTCGAGTTCAACTAATTAGTTACATTTACTAACTAGTCAGCAAACTAGTCAGGTAGGCATACCCATATGTTACCTTCCTATATATTATAAAGGTATAAAGCCAAAAAATTTAGGGATGTACCAAAAACCGTTCATATGAAATATGTTCGTGTCATTGTGAAGATATCAGAATAAATTCAAATTATAATATCTCTCATATATTTCATATATTGTAGCGGTAGGCTTCTTTTGCAGGGGCCGCCTGGGGAAGTAACCACACCTTTGCCAATAATTCATCCGCTAAGCAGAAATGTGCAAACTAACATTACTATGTTCCGGTCTGAAGGGCAATGTTACCAGCGAACTTACTGGGCATGACGAGTTTAAGAAAGAAAAGAAAGAAAAATTATTTATTCACAACACACACAAAAACTAAAAATTAGCCTAATAAATAAAAGAAAATAAAATGCGTTTATTTCTGGCAACTTAGATCCATAAAATGTTACAATTAAATTGTTGTAATTAATTAATTAAATTAACTAATTAAAATAAAATTAAAATTACAATTTATCAGAAGTATTAAAAAGAATCAAAATATAATCAAATTAAAACTGAAATTGATTATAAATGATCAAGTAACATAAAAATAAATAGTGTCTCAAAACGCTAACATTGCGTGTGCCGCGAAACGGTACCAACTCAGCATTATGCAGGTTGTTGAACAACCTGCGCTGGTCTTCCGTTGGTACCTTTTCCGGTGACTTCACGGACATTTCTTACTTCTACACTACAATAAATATGTTACTATTGGAGCCATGAGGTGCAAACTCTAAAAATATACAGTAGTTTAAAATATTAAATCAAACATAACAACAACAACTAATATCTCCGGGTGACAGGCGCAGTGCAGTGCCGCGCAGAATCTTAAAACACTGGGTGGCACTGTGTCTGATATGGGCAATCATGACGCTTACCATCAGGCACCTGACTTGCTCGTCTTGTCACTCACTATCATTAAAAAAAATCTAGTATATTAATCCTTCTTACCGAGACATTCGTTATGATACCGGATAAATAAGTTAGTCCAATTGTATTGCTTTGAAAAACCACAAGTTTTGCCGTTCTTGGTAGTTGTGGTTAAAGCAAAGGTACCTGGCACATACTTTGCTAAATTATGGTCTATAGTAACATACGTAGTAACACTAGTAGTATAAAGAAAGAACCTAACCCTCATAGTAACAGAGGGCCTGCGCTGGCGCCGGTCGCATTACGCCAGGCTGGCGGACGCGTGCGCTTCACCACACTGAACTAATCCCATGTCTGCGCAACGCAACTCGTCATCTGGCTTGAATGATGAACGAAAGCGATTTTAGTTCTATGTTAGCATTATAAATGGAGGTGGAGACCAGTGGAGAAGATCCTCTAACCGTATTATCAGTCGCGTGTATCCTGTAAGCCTAGGGTGCGTTCCTCATGGACGAAACGACACTTGTTATCTTTTTTGCACATGTATCTGCTGTATTTCTGTCGCGTTTATTTTTTCGACGGACGAAAGCTTCCCTGTTCGTATGAAAACAGTTTAATTAAATAACACAGACATAATATTGCCAGTGCTGTTGTTATGGCTAAACGTTTTCTATTATGCATCAAACTGATTGGATTTCTCAAGTTATTTAGGTTGTCAAGTTTCCTATACGGCCTGCGACATGACTGTACTACGACCGCCTATTTAAAATGCAATTCGAAACACTGTAGCTTCCAGGTTAAAATACACGTGTCAATGAGATTTGAAGCCAAGGTTGCAGTGCAGCATTACGCGTATACCGTCGTGAATACAAATAGCAAGAAATTCACATGAAGATAACCAGCAATCAGATATAAATGTTTGTCGCCTTCTCACCGATTCTACACCCGCCACTTTCTCTACTCTGGACCATAATTCTGATATCTTGATCACTTACCTTGCTTTGTTCGCACCGACCTTTGTCTACCTCCGTCTGTTCACGGCACACCGCACATTGACAGTACCAGTTTCATGAGTGAACGCACATCATCATGGAACATCTTATCGAGAGGGCTATGTCTTGAGACGCCTACACCGCACTGGTACGGTGACGTCTGATGTTTGATTGCTATTGCTTAGAAGATTCAGCCGCAAATTATACGATCAGAAAAGTTTTTGCCGAAATAGATTCTGCTTAAAAGTTAATGCCTAGTAGTAACTGCCGAGAAGTTTCAGTCAGAAATGTTCGGCTGAATAAAATAAATTGTTAAAGCATACCTTGTTAAGTACGTTAAGTAGGGTTCCATACCTAGATACCTGAACAAAACGCTACCGAGTTCTAAGAACATAAGTATAGCGTCATCAGTTGCAAACATGTTAAAATATCAATCTTTTTATATAAAATTTTAAAGTTTATGAGAATTTTCCTTTACATGTGATTTGAGATCGATTTTAGCGGATTCTGAGGACTTAATTTAAGCAGCTCACAAGCCAGAGGATCGAATGACTTACTCTCTTACGAGTATAATTTGATTATCTGTAAACTATTTGCAATTTGCAAATATCTGGTAAAGAATAGTACGAGAAATATTTCTACAATCTTACTTCTCGACAAACTTGACAAAGATCTTGTGGAGAATTCCAAAGTTTCTGCAAAGTTTCAATTGTACAATATTAACCTCAAGTACAACTACACTAATCCACTCTAATCCTGCAATAGGCCCTTCAACAAAACCTCGTCATTATCTTCACACAATAAACTATTCGTACGGATTCGTTCGCCGCCTTTTTATCGCGCTCGCAAAAAGTACAACACTACCCGTTTAGGGAGGAGACAAAGCGCGCCGACTGTTGGACGAAACGCATTCAATTATGTCTGTAGGGTTGCACTGATGGCGAATGGTGATTAGCGACTATAAAAAGGTTTTGATTATTTTTAGATATAATATTAGATTAATATATTTAGACTTACTTAATAAAATAATTCTGTCATCAAACTCTGAGTATCAATCACAATATTAAAGTGAAGTTATTTCAAAGGTAGCATAATATTATAAGTTATGATAAAAATATGTTAAATGAGTATATTTATAATTCATTAAAAAAATATATTTATGGTTTTTGGCATAAACCTTTGTGGTGATTACAATGATTACAAAAGTAAAGTAAAAGTGTTGTAATGTAAAGTAAAAAGCACTAGTGCGTAATATGCATTATAATGAACCTAATTACGTTGAGATAACGGT
This sequence comes from Hemistola chrysoprasaria, assembly GCA_947063395.1. Lineage (NCBI taxonomy): Eukaryota > Metazoa > Arthropoda > Insecta > Lepidoptera > Geometridae > Hemistola > Hemistola chrysoprasaria. Next base: position 1,874,200 of record OX346709.1, on the reverse strand, counting down.
CACGTTACAAGTAAGGGTGTTGAAAAATATATTATTTAAAATGAGTTCTTCTTGTCAGATCATACAAATTTATAATTATTAAAACGTTTGATGACATGATTTCCGACATCACTTGCAATATATGTGGGAAATTATATATATTTTTGTTTTCTTTACTGACTTATTTTTAAATTAGGACAGTCCCTCCTAAAGAAAAAGTACATAAGTCTGGCAGTTCCCGCTCACACTGGCACCACACCCCACTCCAGCCGAGACCTCAAGACGTGAAATTTAAAAGGCTCGCAGAAACAAAGGGCGTCTGAAGCCCTTTGAATCCAAATCCCTTCTTAAGCCATACAGCATTGTTTGTCCTTCACGCTTTCCTTTTAAGGATTTTTTTTTGTATTTTTTTTATAAATAAAAGGTAACGTAATATTGTATTGTTGCGCTATCGTAGATCGAATATCAACTAAGATGTATAATGTATAGAGATCTTAGATGAGGAAAACATTGGATATAAGACGATCTTCGGTGTTAAAATTATTTCATCAATAAAATAAAAAATATTATTGTTTGTTAAATCTTGCAAAAATACATACATAAAATATATATACAAATACAAATACAATATATACAAAAAAAAATTGAGAAAGAAGATAGTGTCCACTAATATAGTCTTATTATGTATACGAACATGACGGATTATGATCGATATTTGATAATATATTTACATACATTACTGGGTATGACAACATGAGTTATAACTACTAATATCTCAGGGTGACAGGCGCAGTGCAGTGCCGCTCAGAATTTTGAATTTAAAAAACACTGGGTGGCACTATGTCTGATATGGGCAATCTTGATGCTTACCATCAGGCATCTGATTTGCTCCTCTTGTTACTCAATATTATTAAAAAAAACAGTCACGCCTTGTTCCCGTTGGGGTTGGCAGAGACTATTTCTTTCCTTTTGCCACGATCCTGACATACAACTTTAGCTTCTTCCACTTTCATCACATTCTTCATGCATGCTCGTCGGTTGTTGGTAATTTCGACATTTTGTACATTTTGTGGTCAATAATATCGCATAATCAATATTGAGTTATGAATATACAGTGGTACAAAAAGGTGTAGTAGTATTCAACGGGGTGTATCTAGTCGTCAACGGAGCAACTTTCAAAAAAAAGAGTTGTGATATTCGAAAAATAAATTTTCGACTTCCTTCCTTTTTTTGAAATTAAATGAATATTTTTTTTAATTTTTATTAAGGCTCTCGTGGAGACACGCAGGTAACAAACATGCCATGAAATATAATATCTTCTATAGGGCTTTGTTAATTAATTAAGCTTCAATCTATTAATCATCTATTTATTAATTTCTAAGGGCCATCTAGCACAAAAACTATCATATAATATTATAATTTATTTATTTCCACAGAAACGGCGCTATAGTCTTAAAGAACTACGAACTAAACCTAACCTCTAACCTAATCTAATTTCCGATTGCTACTTAGGAAATGTATGAATTTCCTAGGAAATATGTCTAATATAATTTATTTCACACATTTTCGGGCGATTTTAGGAGTTAAATACATTTCCTAGGAATTGTATACAATGACGGATTACATACATTTCCGTTAACATATACATACGAAAAACTTTTATTTGGCTTATGGCTTTGACATATAAAAATTACAAATACAACGAAATAACTATTTAAATATAAATCATAAAAAAATATCCAATCTATCACCTCTTCCAACCACTAATCGTTGTTGTTCATTTGTCTATCTGTTAGTTCACTCCTCTTGTAACGTTAGATGATGTTTGTTACTGACAATGTGTTGACAACTATTGTAAGCATTGTTGCTTTTGGAATCGCATCGCCCTATTCATGGCAGCAGAAAAAACATCCTATTTGTGTTTGATATAAATTATTATTAGTTTTTTATTGTATAACGATAGTTTTTGACGATAAAATTGTACAGAAGATAAAATATGTATACAAAAAAATACTTAAGTACAAACGAAAATGTGGTCACTTTTTTAATATATTAAAGAAATCACGAGACTACTTTTTACAGTTCTCAAACTAAAGTAAATTGTAAATAATCTAAATCTTGCAGATCATCCGTAATTAGAATTGATAACATTGCTATTAAATAATTTTGTATAATAAAAATATTGAGTGTCTATATTTCAAAGTCTATATTTCATCCTCGCGGCACCTTTAAAGAAAACGAATGTAACCAAACCAAATATTGTAAAACTATCTGTTGAAAAAATTAAGCCCTACAAGTTTCTTGTGCGTTCTTCTTGTAGAGGTATCTTTCCGAACGCACGGTAGACTCAGTACTGTTTATCTTTATTGACGTGCAAAAGTGTCAGATTATGACCTATTTGAATAAATCTGTTTGAGTTTGAGTTTTGAGTTTGAAAAAAAGGAAATCACAAAACGATTTTAAATTAGCACTCAATTTCGACGATAAATTATAAGTAATAATGCATCAATTTACCACTAAAACACTGTCCATTCTGAATCGTCAATAAAAATAACAATTCACATTTAAAAAAATACACCCGCGATAATTACGGCCCTTTAAACTGACATCACTAATTTAATAACCTCTACCCAAGAATCAAGGAATGATATGTCGGTCAGTTAGTATCTGACTAGTCAGACTTCTAGATCTTATTACTGTTCTCTTTACCATTTACTGTTTTTTAATTTCGAATCTTTGTTTTTCTCACTGCTGTTTTAGCCTTATATAATATATTTTATATAATTATAGAATTTATTTCGAACCATAATTCGTTTTCAAATGAAAAGAGAAATGCAAGGAAGAGCGAGAGATCTTTACGCGCCTGTCACTCAACCCTGATTCTAATAGTAAGGTCAATGACTGTTATTCTCTCTGCGTCGGGAACAGACCATGCAATAATAACAGTTTTCTTACGCTAAAGTTCGCAGAGCCTATGTTCAGACTCGCCGAGTTACGCCGGCCATTTTGTAATTAACTTATGTGTCATGTGTTCTTGCAGGGTATTGCTTCAAGTTATGTTTTTTGTCATGGAAAGGTAACAAAAACACAATGCGACATCTAAACTTTCTCATTTTAATATAGGTTTGATGAGATAAAACCAACGTGTCAAGTCTATCTGCGGTATATTGTCGATGTCGCTGGCCAACAGTCGACGACATCCGAGAAGCGGCCATAAAAATGTCGGGTGTTGTCCGATCAATCTTACTGTATACTCTTACCTGCGTCCAAAGATCGGACCGAGGAGATAACCCTTCCTCAATGCGTAATACCATTAAAACAACGGTGACAATCCAACCAAAAAATAATTTTCAACAGGTCTTTATATAGATACTGCATTATAAATATATGCAGAAGGCAAATATATCAGATTTTAGATCAAGCCCGCAAATTTTTAACACTCTTTTATTATTTTTTTCTTTATTATTGTGGAACTAGCAAGTAGTTAATTATAATTATTAGTTGCCCGGGAATTATCTACTTGATTTTGTATTGCTTAACAGCTCGAAAGTCTCTAAAAGTGGTAAAACGAGTACTTAGAATAATAATTTATCTGTAACGAGGGTGTCCATTGGTTTTTGTGAGAATATGTAAAATCCCTGTAAACTAGGGCGTTGCCTGTAAAGTAGGTACATGTTTTCATGCGTTGACTTGAGTGTATCTTCTGTACCTATGTATTTGTGTGATTCGGCTCGGATGCTATCGAATGATTCCCATCCCTAATCTGGCTCAACTTAAGGTCAGTATTCGATAAAATCTCGTCGAATGATTAAAATTTTGAGATGATGATCATCGCAGGGAACCCACTGCGTTGGTTTGTTTAAAGTTTAAACTCTTTGTTTTTGTGGATTCACAGCCGTGGGTCTTTTTAATTAATGCCCGTCACGTATTTTTTTCGATGTTGGTTTTTCGTTTTATCGTTATTTTTGAAATATGTCCGTGGGTCCGTGTGATGCGATACCCCGATGTCGTCCTATTGTTTTGTCTTTGATATATTTATGCGTTCGTTTCTCGGGATCGTTGTTTTTGTGTCGGTGAATGGTCACTGGTGACGGGCGGAGTCATGAATCTCGTTTGTATGGAAACACAAACCACTCAACTACTGACTTATGGTACAGCTTGCCTTCGAGCGCGAAGTCCAAGTGCGATTGCACCGACAGCACGCTTCTATGATTGAGTTATAATATAAAATATCAGCCACTCACAAAAGCCTTTCAAAACAAGAGATATTGACGACTGTTTCAAAGCAAAATCACTTTGTTAAGACTCTAAAGGGATTTTGATCTCTAAAGGGTAGATAGGTAGTTAGATAGATATATAAACTCTTTATTGTTATACCACAAACAAGAATTAACCTTAAAAATTCATTAAGTATAACAATTGGCGGTCTTGTAGTATGTTACAATTATTAGGTATCTTGGTAGATACCTAACTATCGTGAACATACGGAATGACAGCTACGTTGAAATATTTGAGCTTGATCAACACCGAAGTCGGGTTAGCCGATAAGTGGTGGTGGATAATGGATATCTAATTATTATGAATTTTCTCTAAATATGCTAGACTTGGTAGAGTCTTATGTGTCCAAGCACTCTTGGACCTAGAATACTCTGGGAATAGGTACCTCTAATTTGAACCTGTATCTAATTTTTCTCATCGGCCTATAGGTTACCATATTATATGTCCAAGGTATTAAGGCCCATAATGACTTAAAATATTGACGTTACTTAATTACAAAAAAAAACAAATACTGAAAATTTTAAAAATGAGTTCTGGGCATACATAAATACTTACTGAAGTTTAGGTTAAGGCGTAAAATAATATCATAAGATATTATTATCAAACACAGAACCAATATATTTATTTATATTACTTTTCTAAATTTTATTTCCCAAGTCGTCAAGTTATATCAGACAAGTGCGTGTGCCGCGTGCCCACAACATGGTTCCGTATCAATTTCCACATAAAAACGTCGTAAAACCAGACACCTAGTTTAAAGTATCTAGTAGGTAGGTAGCTGTAGATAAGCTAATTAAATTAACGAGTTCATTACGGACTTCCATTTCTGTGGCATTTTATAGTAGCTTAATGTTTTCGACTATCTTTGGCTATGTCCTTTACGAAGATGTCCGTGATACTTACTTGTTCCATAGACAGATGTTATGATAGATATAAACTCTTAATCGATACACCACAAACAAGAAACCTTTTTAATTACAAATATTATATCATAAGTATAGTTCATCAATTGGCGATTTTAAAGTTAAGAGCGATCTCTTCCAGATCTATTCATCATATTATACGAGTACAAGGCATAGGGTTGTCGGTTATCCGGTAACATCTTCTTATAGGGTCATTGAGTACAATGAGTTCATTTTGAACAACTTTTATACTATGAAGCAAAATGTATGGAACAGCTTATATTTTTATTTCAGAGTTGATTTATTTATTTATTGATCCCCATACCTAATATTCAAGTTTTTCAAAATAATCAGTACAACGACCTATTAAAAGGTACTACATTTCTTTCAGCCCAATCAGTAGTTGTCGTCAAGGAGTAACGAACATATCTATATCATTTCCGAAAGTATTTCTAGTAAGACATTAAAAACCAACCGACAACCACCAACCTCACGAATTATTCAGTTACGTGACATTAATTCATACATAATAAAATGTATTAAAATGTATTAAACTATACAAATTCGCAATTCTCTCATACACAAATCATATTTTAAACATTTTTGTCTTATCTTTGCAGGTAAGTGCGCATATTCGAGATATTTTGGTAGAAATTTCGAGATACTTAGAAGTTAAAAAAGGCAAGGTAATGTATGGAGCTGTATGGAGATGCTGAGATAAGGTAAGTGTAAAAATAAGTTATTTTTGTCCTTTTGGAGCAAAAAAAAATACTTGGACGAAGTTGAAGTAATAACATCATAAAACATAACATAACATTTCCCTTCCCTTCTGGGGTGTCAAGGCAAGTCTAACCCCTCGTATTCTGGTGATGGCCCAAGCCGAGGTTCGTACCATCTAGGTTCCCTTGTGCTTGTCGCCCTTAAACCGAGCGCCTCCTGCGCTCACCACTCCCTGGTAAAGCTGTAGAGGCCATCTGAGGCAAACAGCATAGGTCATTTAAAAAAATATACATATACGAGTATGTCCAGATATAAATTCAGCATGTAGATTTTATAGACAATACGTTATTTTCGCAATACGTACGTATATTTCGGTACGAAAGCAAGCCTATCTCGGCATTATATTTATAAATAAATACCTATGAGGCTTGGGAGAGTTCACAGGATGCCATTGGAGTGTTTTGTGATCTTTCCAAAGCATTCGACTGTGTAGAACACTGCACGTTACTGCGCAAGTTAGAATTATATGGAATTCATGGGAATGCCCTCAACCTGGTGGAATCATACTTGTCTAGTAGGCAGCAGAAGGTTAGCGTCAATGGTATCACATCTGCTAGTTGTCCTGTCAAGATGGGAGTCCCACAGGAATCAATTTTGGGTCCTTTCCTGTTTTTGGCATATATTAACGATTTGCCTTACATGGTCCACGGTCTAGCAGATATAGTTCTATTTGCCGATGATACGTCATTGATTTTTAAAGTTGATAGGAAGGATACTTCACTAGTACATGTTAATAATACTTTAGCAAGTATATCCAGATGGTTCACAGCAAACAATCTGTTATTGAATGCGAAAAAGACTAAATGTTTGAAATTTTCGTTGCCTAACGTCAGAAGTATAGAATCAATCATAGTTCTTGACGGTGAAAGACTCAATATTGACAATGCAACTTTGTTCCTTGGCATAAATATAGACTCTAAACTGCAATGGAGCACTCATATCACCGAGCTCTCAGGGAAACTAAGCTCTGCAGCTTACGCGGTTTATAAAATTAGGCAACTAACAGATATAGCCACGGCGAGATTAGTGTACTTTGCATATTTCCATAGCTTGATGTCTTATGGGATTCTGTTGTGGGGGTCAGCCGCAGACATAGAAACTATCTTTATACTACAAAAACGTGCGATTCGTGCCATCTATGAGATGCGTCCACGCGAATCCCTGAGGGAATTATTTAAAGAAATAAACATACTGACCCTACCATCCTTATACATTTATGAGAACATCATGTATGTGCGTAAAAATTTACATAAATTCAAATTAAATAGTGACCTTCATAATTTTAATACTAGAAATAAAATAGCTGCACCTAGCTTTAGATTATCTAAAACAAATAAAAAGACATTCTTAGGAAATAGTGTACGTTTCTATAATAAAATCCCAAAAGAGATAACTGGGCTCTCAGAGGGTAAATTCAAAACCTATATAAAATCTACTTTACTAAAGAAGGCTTATTATAAATTCAACCAGTACATAGAGGACAAAGATGCCTGGAAACTTCTGCATAGCCGCCTCGCGGCACCTTTAAAGAAAACGAATGTAACCAAACCAAATATTGTAAAACTATCTGTTGAAAAAATTAAGCCCTACAAGTTTCTTGTGCGTTCTTCTTGTAGAGGTATCTTTCCGAACGCACGGTAGACTCAGTACTGTTTATCTTTATTGACGTGCAAACGTGTCAGATTATGACCTATTTGAATAATAAATCTGTTTGAGTTTTGAGTTTGAGTTTATGACACAACGTCACGGATTTCTAAAAGGTAATGAAAAGAATAAAAGGTACACCTCACACACACCACCAATACACACATCACCAAGCTATTCTTTGGCATACTTTTTTACGCATATATAACACCTAGACACAGATCAAACAGATATAATCATGCGAACAAACGTTTGTCCTGGCCGGACATCGAACACGGGATCGGCGGCTATTTTAAAAATCAATGAAGTACTAGATCTATTTTATACTTAGGTACTCCAAATAATACACAGTGAAGCCCCCTAAAATTCATAACATAAACATCCTCCCGAACATAATACAATAACATGTAATGTGTGTACAAATTGTCTGTCTGTGGGTCGGGTTACGACCCCCGAGGGCTTACTGCCCGACTCCCTACTGCAGGCATCCCCTGTTTGGGAATTATGCATATGCTTAGGGATAAGAGTATCAAAGGTCTTGGTACTTCATGACTTGAGTGCGAAAATCTGAAGTCAAGAGTTTCGATACATTATTTATTGTTGCTACTTCAGAATCACAAAGAGAGCAAAATTAAAATGAGTCCAACAGTTACAGTATTGTGAAATGTTTTCAAAAAAACTCTCAAAACAAAATCTTAAGTATTCAATTAACGATTTCATACATAGGGATGTACATAGGGGAGATTGCAGGGGCAACCTTAACCAGTTGGTTAAGTCCTTTAAAAACTAAATTATAACAAAAATATAAGTTTTATCTTCCTCCATGACAAAAATAGACTTCCCAAAATGTTCGACCATTTTGCGTAGTTTGATATTTTGTTCCTTTCACCCTACCTTGGAAATTGGCAAACCAAATGAGTTATTTTATAGGTACAATTATAACATTAATGACATATTTACGAAATTTTCATTTTTATTTTTGATAGTATAGTCCTAGAGACTAATCAAGAATATTTAAGAGAGTGAGTTCAGTTGACAAAAGCAAAATAAGAACTGATCCCGCAGGATGAGATAGAGGCGCGGCCTTAGTTGACATAAGAGCCCATACCTTAAGATAATAATATCTTTTCAACTCTCGTCTTTCCATGTATAGGTCACTTCACAGCAATTCATTAAAAATATGATCTCATAATAATGTGTGCCGGTGACACACGGAGTAATGTTTAATTCATTATAATGTGATGAATATGAAAAATTAACATTTTGTTGGCATCTGTGTTTCTCGCGAATCGCTCTATCTACGATAAGGACCACTGAGCTGGAAAATTGAATCACAATCTCTAAAATAATGAATTCTTAACCTTAAGGTTTTGGGAATAGAGTTTAATATAAAACGATATAGAAATTAATAGGGTTGATACGCGTCCCAAGCGATTTTATGGATTTAGGCGAATTATTTGGGGAATAATTATGATGTTTTCGGTTCCATAGTGAAGTAATTAAATGGGATTTATTTGTGTCCGATCTAATCCAAAAACAGATTTTTTAAAGTACGTAAGTATAAAAACTCTAATTATGATAAGTTCTTTCATAATTTTATTAATGTATATTAAATATTATTTTTTCGCAAGATTTTAGATTACATTTGTTACCTTTTATATCAATCTGCAATCTGTATGGTACAAAAGAAATGCAAATAGAGTATGAAGTTTAGATAAATGATTTTTTTAAAGGAATCCCTTTTAATGTTTTTATTTTAAAACACTTTTCAATATTGCAAATTACGTACAAACTCCTAACCATAAATCAGTACAGAGTTATAAACAAAATTACGTTTTTTTTCCACCCTCGTGTCCCAGAGGAGCGGACAAAATCGCAACACGATCGTCATTTGAAAAATAATGATGTCATCAAATACTAATCCGAAAGCTTTCATGTGGATTAAGAACTGACAACCCTGGACACATCACTAATGTCAAAAACATGCCGTTTTAGACCTAAAAGCTCCCACTTAAGATACAAACATTAAATGTTCGATGGCATACACAGAAAGTTGTTTGCAATGCGTCGTACTTTCCATCTTTGACACCGCGGCTGAACTCTACACCAAAAACGCGAATGAACCTTAACTTTTATATTTAAGGTATAGTTTTCTTTACTTAATACTTCTTTTTAAAGCAAATAAGTTACAATATTTAACTTTATTCTATTGAATATAAAGTTCAATTTGAAATGTACAGGAAAGTTGTTTAATATCTGAAGTTTTCAAGCGATATTCGTCGTTAAATAATTAAAAATAGAGTGTATTTTCATGTGTTGTGTAATAATGCGAGTGGTAGTGGCGATGCTGCGGCGTATCATTTCGATACATTAGGCGTGTGATTTATGTAAGGGATGTAGAATCAAAACATACAGTGTTCTAGTGTGTAACCAGCCTGTTGTCTGGTGCCCTGGTGTATTTGTAGGGTTGCTCCTTCGTTAATAATTTCTTGGCCTTTAAAATTCATTCACTATAAAAAGAATTGCAAACCATTATTTTGGCTAGTTACAGTTCCAGACTCCAGCACTCGAACATAATTCATCTGTTCACGTATTGCTTTCCTCTGAAAATTATGCCTACGCTGGCTACATTTGGAAGGCTCCGCTGTGCCCTGTTTTAGACTAGGACTCTTCGCCCCTTTACCCCGTGAAAATAGGTTTAGATTTTCTGCCTTTTACTAGCCTTACATGAAAGTAACAGATCCACTTACTGTTTTTTTTCTCGAAAAATAAAAATAGCTTTTGAAAGTTTGGGGGATACACTTAAAATAAGGCTCAAGCCTTAGGTGCTCTCATCATGATTTATGAGAATATAAAAATATATAGGTATATTCGTACAGTATGTATATTCAACAAAATTTTCAACCCTCCTATACCCGCGCTCAGTATTCGACGACCCTGAAATCGTTTAGCGAAATGGCTAACGTCTCGATCCCTCTTAGATCCCGAATCCCAAGTCTCTAATCCCGGGGGTCCCGGGGGAGTGGGATCACGATCTCATCTCGAGAGCTACGGAGCAAATTACTAACGGATATACAGGCCGCTTCCTCAGTTTTATGTCTGTGCTCAGGTGCAGGTATGGCAAACTAATGGGAGTTATGGTGATGTTTTGTCTTGTTGGTGGCAAGCACTACTGCTAATATTTGGTCCTTGGTTCGATTTCCAAATTAGGCCAAAAGATAGATTTCTGCGTTAGGAATTTTCTCAATATCAGCCTGAAGTTTTGATTTGCTTAAGCCCGGCAAATGGAAATAGGCTCGCCCAACACTGGACGATGTAACACTGGAACTTAAAAAAAAAACTGGCAAAGTGTGGCTGAACTACGGGAAAGTAATTGGGTGCACACCTCTGCTCAACCATTCGAAGGAAAAGGCGTAATGTTATGTTATATGTATGGTTATGCTCCTATAGATATATTATATTTTATATGTTTGCCGGTAATCTATTTATATTCTCGCCTCTCATCCTAATTATTTCTTTTGCCGTCTCTTTCTTTTCTATAGGTAATTTTTGAAAAATAGATAATTAAGATTTTATGACATAATGTAGTCTTTTATTAGATTTTTCACTGCATGTTTTCTGCGTCCAAGGAGAATTTATAATGTTAAATTCTAATCTGATCTACTAGTTTTTAAGTTTCTATTTTATAACAAAAATAATTCTCAGTTCTCGGTATTTTTATACCTATAACAAGCAACATGATATTATAACCTCACCTTTTCATTACAATCCATTATCATTAATAAAACATCAATAGCGACCATCAAACCATCTGTTCCCATCGTTTGATGGTGTCATTGTGAAGTTGAAACAAACTGCTTCGATCTAAACCTGGCTAAAAGCATGGGGTCCATTAGGCCCCCGTGAGGGTGCGCGGGTTAATTCACGGGAGTAATTTCATTGCGTTGGCAAAAGGGTTAAGTGGAGGTGAATAGGGACTCGTGTTTTATGCATTTTAATTTGTTTTTTGAAGGCTGGAGGGTTGTGGTGAAACGGTATCTATTTTGCCAGTGCGCTACTTGTGAAATTAAAAACAGAAATGTATTTTATTTTAAAAATAAATTAAATTGATTCGCAGTACTACCTCTTATTTAGCAAACAGGAAAAATAATAATAATTATAAAATAAACAGTAAATGATCTAAAATCGGTCCACAGCAAAATTTGCGTTACTGATATCCTATCCACTTTTTCGGAACACTTTAATAATAACTTAATAGGCATTTTACAAAGCACAGCCACTTAACGACCGGTAGGGGCTATTAAGCTATTACCTCCTAAGTAACACCTGGTCCTAGTCTATTAATAAGTAAGCACTTAGGTGTGCACTTAATGCGTCTTTCCCATTAAAGATGTCGTAAATTGTAAGCTCCTTTGTAGATATCGGCGCCTGGTACCTACTGCGACTTTTATTGTTATTACTGTAATATTATGTTAAATAATTTTACGAACCATTTATACTAATGGTATTAATTAATATAAAGTCATACAAAAACAGAAACTTTATGACCATCTGATCAACTTTAATGTTATATAGTCTACTTCGTTGTTTACTCATTCTGTGCCTACTGAAAATTAAAAAGCTACTCCAATGTAAAAATAACGTCCTAATCGACTCATAACGAGTGAAATAATAATAAAAACGGAATCGTGACCAACTAAAATGAGAATTGTATTGAGCCATCGCACCGCCGTTAAACCCAGCTGATTCTGAACCATTCAAACACAATTGACAACAATCGTAACTCACGTCACTAATGTTGCTATGAAACCTCTAAAAAACACTAAAATACTCGCGCGATATTAAATTCAATACTCGGATACTATTTTGGTATCTCCATGAATTGAATTTTTTATGGCGGGCGCGTGGTCGCTTGTCATTTGTTTTCATTACGCCGCACCCCTCCAGAAAAACTTTGTATATTATTACTCCTGTTTGACAATAATTTCTGCGTTGAATATACTACATATTTATACTGATTTAAGAGATATTATTATGCGGTCGGTACTGAAGACACTAATGTGTCGGACATTTTGAGATATGGAACGATAATCTTAATCTTTATTTTCAAAAAAGAATTTTGGTATGCGACGAAGTTAATAGTTTGCAATATATTATGCTATCTTGTGACTTGTTTTCATATTTTAATGATCAAATCATTTGTGCGTCATTTTATTGTTTTTTTTATCGAATTCTCTGAATTACAGTGGAGTCTGCCATTCATTTGTTACGCCCATTATTTTAAAATAATACGAAAACTACAGACATGTCGAACTCATGTCGTCTCAATTTTGTCTTATATGTCATCTAATCGTGTAATTAGACCGTAGATTACCGTTACGTAGAAAATTCCCATAAAAATGCAATAAAATATATTGTAAAAATATATAATAAAAAATTGCCCATGCTGCGATTGTTGTACGAGAATTAAGAGCACTTAACGCTTCGGTCAAGATACTCTACAACTCGAGGTATTTGGTACTATGATTTAACGATAAAAGGGTGAATTTGTTATAAATAAAAGCTTATCATAAAACAGTTTAAAAATGAAATTAAACAAATACAATTCTAGAAGAATATCTGCTATAGCCTATGCGGAATACTATAAAAACCGAAATACAATTCGCAAAATGGATTTTTATCGATATCTTTATTTCCTTGACGATTTAAAAAAATCGGATTCCCAGAGATTTATGACACGAGATTAGATAGTAGAAATATTGTGTTGTATGTTTGTTTGTGGTAGTCGGGAGTCGGGACACGAACCTGGGACCCATGGCCGGCGCCTGCCCCCCGCCGCGGCCTGTTATGCGCCGCTTTGGTGAAACGATTAAATTATAAGAACATTATCTGATTCACATATGCAGTGAGCTGTAATAGTGATGTCCCTTTAATATTGTCAATATATCTTTAGTACGTTTAGTTAAATATTATGAAATACATAATCATAATAATATTTTAATTCATTTCGGATACGACGATATAGTCAAAATAAGAGCAAGAAGCTTTTTGATATAAACGAAGTTACCGCGCCTCATAATGTTTTATAGGTAAGGCACACATTACTGAAGTTACTTCTTCAACGCTGGATGTATGCAGTGAAACATTTATGGAGCTATTTCGACCAATAATATTATTTCAGTGGAGCGCAGTGGAAATAAAGTATAGATATTTGCTCATTTGAAAACAATAGGTAGACGTGGAGCGGAGATGCATAACCCAAATAATGCTGTTAGTTTGATCTTGTATTTTAAAATCAAATCAAACGCAATTTTTCTGGAATGGACAATAATAATATATGTAAAAAAGTAAAACATATAGGTACAGAACATATTTTGTAAAAATCATTTTATTATAGTCACTCTCGCAAATAATTTTTGATTAATTAATTATAATGGTTACTCTTAGTCTAATTGGGGTAACTTGTTCGGTTAGATTATGAATTACAATTAGGTAATATGTGACTCGAAAACGGGCTTTAGCCGGTCTTTCGATACAGACCATTATTATTATATAAAATTGCCCTCTTTATAAAGTACTAAACCTGTACATAAAACAATTTTTTGTACTAATTTATTAGACGCAAATAATATGATATTGTTATAGTAGATTGATAATATAATGAATACAGGTATTGTGAACATTTTTATGACGATTTTATGATTCTATCCAACATAGATTGTGATCTTTCTAAGAAAATATATTCAAATGAAGTTTAGTATATATGACACAACTATAGGTACTATATTACTAATAAATTCAAATTGGTAACAAAAACAAAAGCACGATGATCATATTTATTTAAATACCTGGAGATTATCATAAATTATATATTTTTGTCTTTGAATAAAATAATGTTTGGCGCACCAATATATTAAAAAAATCGTAAAAGATTCACTAATAATTTTAAAATCTATTTGTAAAATCATGAACCTATTTCGATAAATATATTGATTGACCTTTGCTTTAAATTGGACGGATTTTGATACTAATCGGATTTATGTCTGTTAGACGTCTTGTTTTTAAAAGAAAATCGCTACTTTATACTCAAAACGTTTTAGTACCAAATGTTCAGTGCAGTATGTATTATTGAATTAAATACAATTTAAATTTTCATAAAGTATAAGTAATAATAAAGTAAATAATCTTAGTATTATTTTAAAAAATTTTTAGACGAATTGCTACTTAGACGTATTGGTAAATAGACCATTTCAGTAATTGGACGTTTTACTACTTAAGTAGACGTTTTAAATATAAAAAAATAATACACATCTCGCGTCGAATTTGATAACACGCAGATATCAATCTATGTACATCCTTATTCTACAACATAAATACAACCTAAATGAAATTAAAGTTTCCATAATATATAATCATCATATTATATTTACGTTTAAAATAATTATTTATTCCTAACAATGCGCATTCAACACTCACCTCACATAAATAATAAATAGTGTTTAGTAACACCGACAAAGGAAACGAAAAAAAACCCTAAAATGAATGCATTCAACGCATTATTCAACGTATGTCGCCTAATATGGAGGTCACCATTTGAGAAGGCATTTTATCTACTGTAAAACTTTTAGTTAAATTATATCGCCGGAAGCCCATAACGGGACCCGTGGTTATAAATCATCCACTTAACACTTTTTTCATGCGACAATAATATTATCTAAATATACCAGGAACGCATAAAAAGCGTGGAGGTTTATTTTTGAGTACGGCGTTGAGAAAGTACGCGCCGGGTCTTGAGCTATAGTCCATGTCGTGGCATTGGACGTCGCCCGTCCATCATACATATTGCTTTTCCACTCGCACCTTTACACGTTATACAACTATCTCTTTCTAGTAAACCATGCGTGAATAGCTCTAAACAATAACGTTAATTTTTGATATTCCACCTTTTTCGAATAGTGACGGGAAGTGGAAGTGGTTCCAACTTCCAATTTTTTTTCTGAATAAACTATCTAAGTGCATCTGCAAAATTAGTGTTTACTTCATAATTAAAATATATGTCTAGATGGCACGAAAAATATTAATTTGTAGTATGTCAAAAAGTATCGTGGTAGCGTGACGTAACCGTTAAGTGCAACAAAGTTTCTTATAAACTTTTATTTGTTATCTTTTATTTATCTGTCTTCCTATTTTTTGTTTGGATAAATGAAAAATGTCATCGGATGCGTTCTGCCGAGTATTTTTTTAGTTTTTTCCTCCATTCGAATGACACAGAAAAGCTTTTTGGCTGACGCGCGTTATCGGATAAGTTATTATGAAAAAAAAAAATGTTTTGCGGACGTTTCGCCGAGACTTTTGTATTCAAATTCCTGCCGCGATCGACCTCTAAAAATATTTTTACTTGGTCGTTTTACCTTCTAGTCAGTGATGCATTTTCGTGATAAAAAAATTATATATATTTGTACTTTGAATTCTATGTAAAATTCTATTAAAAATAATATGCATAAGTATTTTTAAGTTGCTTATCTTACTTATATACTTTTTATACGTATTATTGCTCAGGTTTTGTTCATATTTTATTTATTTATTTAATTTAGTCAGTGGTTTTATTAATGGTCAATTTTAATAAAACACTCCTTTTTTATATATCTGTTAGTAAGTGACGACGCGGTCGACGATGGTCTGTGCTTGCCTAGAAGATACCTATTCACTCTTGACTTGAAGACCTTCAAATTGTACTTCTCGGGAAACAATGACGCTGGCAAGGTGTTTCATTCCTTCGCAGTCCAAGCGATATGTTGACTTGAACCGCTTTGTAAGAGAACCTTTGTACCTTTCCACTTTCCGCCCTATTCTTGCATAATTTTCCGCCCTGTCAACGTTCATCAATATTTTCATAGTTAACATTGTAAAAAAGAACCCTCATTTGCTTTTTGTGGCCATTTTGAATTTCAAATGTTCATTGAAGCATGGTTACCCCTATTATTTATCATAAAAGGCACAGTATGAAAAATTAAACATTATTCTGTATTCTACAATACGGTAATAGCGTAGCACAAAGCCGCCTCGTATTTAGTAAATATTCAATGGTTCACGCATCCACGCATCTGAAAGAATCGGTAAGTATTTTAAGATGCGATCGTAGTGTAAGCGTTTGGCATGATTCATATAATACTAGCTGTGCCCCGCGGTTTCAACCGCGTAGACATCGTTCCCGTGGGAATATTGGGAAATTGTCTAAGCTACCTACACACCAAATTTCACATCAATCTGTTCAATAATTTTGGCGTGAAAGAGTAACCAACATCGGATGCTTCGTTAAACTGTAGGTCCCGGCTGTTTCCTCTAAGATATTAGGGGGCAGTAGTTAGGTCATGTCGGAGGCCTTGCAGGAATCTTGGCGACCTGAAACTCTGACAATATGGGTTGTGTCCACATAACATTATATGAATTGACTCGAGCAGTGTAATTGGGGTAGCCCGTTCTATTAGAATATAAAAAATAAAAAATCCATCGATCAATCTAACCAAAACCGCACTAGATGGCGCCGGAGGTGCGTTTAGAACTCGCAAGCGTTCTGTTCACCTGTTAAACACGTAAGTTTCTTACATTGTACTGAAATTTGAGATTTATAATATTAGTAGGATAATAGGTAAAATCTTCTTTTTAGGTTGTTTTTGAGTTAACAAGCCAAGCTATTGATAATCGAAATTTGGTATTATCATTTTCTGGAAATTCTTTCCCGACCAATGAAAATGCTATAGGAAGAGACCCGTGAACCGTAAGAAAAATCCCTAAATTCCTAATTAACGTAGGTGCAATCGCAATTAAATTTTAATATTGGTAGTCTAACATTTAAAACACCTTATCTGAAATGGTTCCCGCTATAAGTATGGCCACACCCGGGCCATCAAAACGAATTAAACGCACGGACAGACACACTGGTCGGATGAATTATCTAATATTATATTATTAGAGATAAGACATGGTGTTTGGTTACCTCTTCCAACTGTGATGGGTCTTTGAAATACCTATTTTATATATTAGTTAACAGTTAAAGCAGATATAGAGATACAAGTACGTAGATAAAAGTTGTAGAACTTTAGTGACAATTTTTTTTTGTAGAATCCTGTCCCCCGACGCATACATAAATGGGATGAGTTGGCGGATGGAAATGATAGGTAATTTTATTTTCGTCGACTCGTCCTAAATACTAATCACTCGACTGTATCGTTTTATCTTTCATTCCTTTATCCTTTTATTAGTGCCTATGTTTATAGGTAAAACAGAGATAAAAAGCACGAAAAGGAGAAACCTATGTCATGCCCAGCAGTGGGCTGATAAAGGCTAATGATGATAAATGTACCATAAGTACATACATACAGTCACGCCTTGTTCACGTTGGAGTAAGCCAATTTTTCTCTCCACTTGCCATGTTCCTGACATACGACTTTCGTTTCTTCCAATAACAATTAATGTTTTACTAAGTACATAATCGCTCGTAGAAAGGTAACCCTTATATTTGCTTCGAGCGTTGCTTTGTTATCAGTTATTATTCATATTTAATAAACATTGTAAGTTAATAACAAAAGTTCTTTTCTCCGAGCCGTTATTTATCGCCTAAATTTAAACTCGGCATAGCAACAACCATCTAGTTTCTAGATATCGATGATCTCAAGGTTTGAAGTCTAGACGGCCTAATGAATTCTACTATTTGTAATTCAGTGACTGAACACTAAATCAGGCTCTCTTTTTGGTTCGATCTAGATTTTTACACAAAAATATTAGGCAATGTAAACGTCCTAAGTTATAATGTATCTAGAAAATTTTCGTAAAGAAAAATAAATAGAAATGTTATAGAAACGATAATTTAAATTGAATTTTGCTACTGATACCTATTTTATTTATTTCAACATTAACCTATATACGGCATAATGACAAAATTTTATTATCTAAACATTTCTGTGCGACTCCTCGCTTCTTAGTTGTAACGTAAGTTATTATGTTATCTATATTTATTGCTAATTCTACTATTTAAAATCAGATAAAGTTTTCTATCTATTTCCAAATGAATGCTACAGTAATAATATGGATGCAAGAAACTAGTTAATAGCGGAATTAATTTGGAAGATATGTCTCTGGTGTTAGTGATGTTGTGAAGAACGACATTAGTGCTATGGTTTGACCCGAGTATAGTGTGTACTGAGGAAGCCCGTTCTGTAAGTATATAAATTAAATTACAACTTTTATTTTGTTATTATTTAGTACCTATGAGTCGCTACGACATCCTAGTTAATTGTTTATTAGTAAAATATAATTTATGCATAAACTGGTAACGTGTATTCGCCTTTCCTGCTCTCATCGTCAATCCATTTACCGTAGATTAGTTAGACCCACAGGTCACACAAGCTCATACAGTAGCCAAGATTATGTTAAAACAACAGGTTACAATATATCCGATAAATAATATGTAAATCTATAATCGAATATATGTTTGGAACCGAGTACTGAATAATTCATCGCCGCAAATTGTAATATTATTCGTATTGCATTGAAATTTGTCGCAGCGACGCGATTGCTGACGCTCGGTTATATTTAACCTGTGGGCTATGAAATTTCCAATTAAAGAAATGGTTTTTTATAAACGGAAATGTTGTTAAAAAGCGGGTATATCAAAAATTAAGATATGGTCATTTAGGTCACGTGAAATGAGTCATCGCGTTTTCGTATTGTAGCGATAACTAGACTTTTTCTTTTATAAGAGGCTTTATTAGAGGCTCGTCCAATTCCAGCCACACTATCATGTCGTTTAGATTCATCAAAATCTGGTCAGCAGTTTGAGTACAATGATGGACTGCGGACGAATGTCTACATAGTAGGACTAACTTACCACCAAAATAAATAGGCAGAATAAAATAGATAGATTACTCTTTATTTCGCCAATTTTTACATAAATTTACACAGTACGACATAATAACTTAAAATTTAAGCTCTAAGTAAACAGTGATTGTTTGAAAATGGGCGGCCTTATCGCTTTAAGCGATCTCTTCCATATAGTTGGGGTCGTAGACTTGAGAAGAAAATTTAATAAAAGAGCGTAAAGAGTGAGAATGAGACTGAGACACAAATTCGAAGCGTTCCTTGAGATAAGGAGGAGTAGAGAGATTAAACAGAATATTATAAAGAAGTGAAATAATTTGAGTATCCCGGTGGAGGCGGTTGGGTAACCATTTCAGCTTATTGCGGAATTCTGAAACGTGATCATATTTTCTTAGGCCAAAAATGAACCGAATACAAAATTTTTGTAATCGTCAATATAGGTATTGTCAATATGTCCTCTTACAATACTGGGTCTGTATTGTAAGAGTACAATACTGAGTCAATACTGGGGCTTCACCAACACCTACAAAGATCAAATATCGTAGGCACACTGTTACAGTAGCTATATAAACTTATATTTTACATGTACCTAATGTTACACGCTCTTTCTCTTTCTGTATAAAGAGTTTTACATTATTACAAAAAACAATAAAAACAATTCAATTTCCACCTTTGGATTAGTTTGGAATATATGTATTTTCGAAACGTTTGAAATTGTTGCCGATTTTTCGACCCTAATATTTTTTGTTGACTAAAGCGAAAAAAGACTTCGGGTATTACCAAAATGAACAGAGTTGCTTTTTGACCCTATCATAATATATTTACTGTAACATTTTGGGATTTACTGTTTCATTTCGGGTATTTTCATAATTTTCTTTCCTTTATAATATTATTAGGTTTATTTTACATCGTCGCAGCTTCTATAGCTCCAACTTACCAAGTAATAGTTATCCAATAGATGTCCTTCAGCACACAATATTAGTTACTAGTATCGTGTGGTAGTTGGTGGCAACAGTAACCGGTCACCATCATGTTCGGAATCATTGTTGCTCTGACACTTTACTGATTGCATTCTGTTTGCATAGGTTAGGTATTAGGTATTAGGTAGTGTAGATTCGGAATAATTTTACTTTACATTTGGGATTTTTTAAGTTTTTATTGAATATATTGGGAGCGCCACACATAATTCTAAAAAGGACATACCTACTTTAATATATAGGAAGAATCACAGAATTTGATTCAAAAATTTACCAAATTGATGTTCGATAAATTTTCATCCTGTAAAAAAAACACAAATCTCACAAATTAACAAACCATCATTATATTTATTCAAAATTACTTCAATTGCGTTAGATACCTACCTATAGGTACTCTCGTTAAGGTTGTATTTGCTGTTCTCGTACAATTTATCATTAGTAGGTATAAAGATTATCAAAGATATCATAATATTTGGTTGTATGCAGCCTACAGATGTATGTGTGTTAGAATTGACGTCTTCCTCATGATCACAAACCCAAAAAACAAAAGATTATACTTACGAGTACATCCATTTACACCAATCTATACTAATATTATAAAGAGAGAAACTTTGTTTTTTTGTTTTTTTGTTTTTTTGTTTGTAACGAATAGGCTCCGAAACTACTGGACCGATTTTAAAAATTCTTTCACTTATGGATAGCTTAATTCAGTGTGAGTGCCATAGGCTATATGAGATTTTGAAAAAAAATGGGGATCCGTAAGAAAACTGCAATATTGTGAACCAAGGTGTTACATAATATAATTAACATATTCATAAATTTGCGTGCGCTGTGAAATGCATTGATGGTAGGATAATATAATGTACTAGGGGTTTGTAGTACTTATCAATACCTACAAAACAGTATACATAGATTATATCCATCTTTTTTGGTTTAGTCACAATAATCGAAAAAGTGATTATTTTCATGCGGTGTGAAAACTATTGGCGGTAGAGTAAAGTAATGTACTAGGGGTTTGTAGTACTTATCAATACCTACAAAACAGTATACATAGATTATATCCATCTTTTTTGGTTTAGTCACAATAATCGAAAAAGTGATTATTTTTCATGCGGTGTGAAAACTATTGGTGGTAGAGTAAAGTAATGTACTAGGGGTTTGTAGTACTTATCAATACCTACAAAACAGTATACATAGATTATATCCATCTTTTTTGGTTTAGTCACAATAATCGAAAAAGTGATTATTTTTCATGCGGTGTGAAAACTATTGGTGGTAGAGTAAAGTAATGTACTAGGGGTTTGTAGTACTTATCAATACCTACAAAACAGTATACATAGATTATATCCATCTTTTTTGGTTTAGTCACAATAATCGAAAAAGTGATTATTTTTCATGCGGTGTGAAAACTATTGGTGGTAGAGTAAAGTAATGTACTAGGGGTTTGTAGTACTTATCAATACCTACAAAACAGTATACATAGATTATATCCATCTTTTTTGGTTTAGTCACAATAATCGAAAAAGTGATTATTTTTCATGCGGTGTGAAAACTATTGGTGGTAGAGTAAAGTAATGTACTAGGGGTTTGTAGTACTTATCAATACCTACAAAACAGTATACATAGATTCTATCCATCTTTTTTGGTTTAGTCACAATAATCGAAAAAGTGATTATTTTTCATGCGGTGTGAAAACTATTGGTGGTAGCGTAAAGTAATGTACTAGGGGTTTGTAGTACTTATCAATACCTACAAAACAGTATACATAAATTATATCCATCTTTTTTGGTTTAGTCACAATAATCGAAAAAGTGATTATTTTTCATGCGGTGTGAAAACTATTGGTGGTAGAGTAAAGTAATGTACTAGGGGTTTGTAGTACTTATCAATACCTACAAAACAGTATACATAGATTATATCCATCTTTTTTAGTTTAGTCACAATAATCGAAAAAGTGATTATTTTCATGCGGTGTGAAAACTATTGGTGGTAGAGTAAAGTAATGTACTAGGGGTTTGTAGTACTTATCAATACCTACAAAACAGTATACATAGATTATATCCATCTTTTTTGGTTTAGTCACAATAATCGAAAAAGTGATTATTTTTCATGCGGTGTAAAAACTATTGGTGGTAGAGTAAAGTAATGTACTAGGGGTTTGTAGTACTTATCAATACCTACAAAACAGTATACATAGATTATATCCATCTTTTTTGATTTAGTCACAATAATCGAAAAAGTGATTATTTTTCATGCGGTGTGAAAATTATTGGTGGTAGAGTAAAGTAATGTACTAGGGGTTTGTAGTACTTATCAATACCTACAAAACAGTATACATAGATTATATCCATCTTTTTTGGTTTAGTCACAATAATCGAAAAAGTGATTATTTTTCATGCGGTGTGAAAACTATTGGTGGTAGAGTAAAGTAATGTACTAGGGGTTTGTAGTACTTATCAATACCTACAAAACAGTATACATAGATTCTATCCATCTTTTTTGGTTTAGTCACAATAATCGAAAAAGTGATTATTTTTCATGCGGTGTGAAAACTATTGGTGGTAGAGTAAAGTAATGTACTAGGGGTTTGTAGTACTTATCAATACCTACAAAACAGTATACATAGATTCTATCCATCTTTTTTGGTTTAGTCACAATAATCGAAAAAGTGATTATTTTTCATGCGGTGTGAAAACTATTGGTGGTAGAGTAAAGTAATGTACTAGGGTTTGTAGTACTTATCAATACCTACAAAACAGTATACATAGATTATATCCATATATTTTGGTTTAGTCACAATAATTGAAGCAGTGATTATTTTTCATGCGGTGTGAAAACTATTGGTGTTAGAGTAAAATAATGTACTAGGGGTTTGTAGTACTTATTAATACCTACAAAACAGTATACATAGATTATATCCATCTTTTTTGGTTTAGTCACAATAATCGAAGCAGTGATTATTTTTCATGCGGTGTGAAAACTATCGGTGGTAGATTAAAGTAATGTACTAGGGGATTGTATTAATTATCAATACCTACAAAACAGTATACATAGATTATATCCATCTTTTCTGGTTTAGTCACAATAATCGAAGCAGTGATTATTTTTCATGTGGTGTGAAAAGTATTGGTGGTAGAATAAAGTAATGTACTAGGGGTTTGTAGTACTCATCAATATCTTCAAAATAGCCCACGATAAATTATAACATGTGTTAAGGTTTGGTCATTGTAACAGAAATAGTCATTAATTTGCGTGCGCTGCGTAAACCATTAGGGTTATATTTATTAAAATACAATGTATCACGAATTTACTCCTGATAAACGTCCACTATACCTACTTCTGCTACCCGTGCGAAGCCGGGGCGGGTCGCTAGTATCCAATATTTAACATTTACATGAATCACAACGAACCATTTTGTGCCTGCCAGTACTTTCAATAAAAAAATGTTTTGGATAATATTGATCATACCTAAACCAAATCGGGGGAGAACGGACCGGCTGAAAACGGGACCGGGTGAGAACGATGCGGCGTCCTATTTACATTAAAATTCGTTGTCGCATCAGTAAGTATATTAATAATTCCCTCACGGCACAATACGGTACTATTGTTTGATTTTAATAATCGGACAAATGTATCGATGTACGGAGGCGCCGCCAGCGCCCGGTCCGACCCGGCGCGGCGGCGCGGGATCTTCCATACTCCACGGGAATACTAATCATAATTATCGGTGAAAGGCTGTCACGTATAATAGGATCTTTCTTTGAATAACTAAACGATAGATAAATATAGATTAATTACTTTACTAAATTCAAAGGAAAAGCCTTTGAATTTAAAAGTGTTGCAATTTTATTCCATAAAATAATTTCAACTGAAACACACATTATAAAATACACATACCTCTTGGTTAATTTAATAAATAGGTCAGTTTAACCAATATTATAGTTCATTTGACTGGCCGGTTGGCACAGCCGGTAGTGCCCCTGCCTTCTGAGCCGCAGGTCTCAGGTTCGATCCCCGGCCAGGTAACACATATGTGCGCATGAGCATGTCTGTTTGATCTGTGTCTGGATGTTATAAGCGTACATAAGTAAGTAGCTATATCAGCCTTCTGGTTACCATAGTACAAGGCTTTGCCTAGTTTGGGACCAGATGACTGTGTGTGGAAATCGTTCCATATTATTAGTCCCATATTTCCATAATAAAATCATCATCACCTGTCCCACTGCTCCCACCGCTGGGCATTCGCCTCCTTTTTTTTTGTGCTAATCGCATTCATGTTTTACCTGGCGATAGAAAGTAATCTAGATTGTTAATGACCCTTGTACATAGGGATGAATTACTTTATATATATATTTTTTTAAACCAACAACTAGTTATAAATTAGAACTTTTTAATTATTGATTTCTTCCATTATCGACTTATACACACTCGTATTATAGACAAGTCATATTCTGTAAATTAAATCGCCTATTTTAATGTTAATATCGTATTTCATCTAGTTATTGAAACAGATAAGATCAGACATCAATTCTCACATGTACCTATTCTAGCCATGGCCCGCCAATGCGATATAAAATGAGATTATTAATTAAAGTATATCAAATAACATGAATAAATTATAACAGTATGGATAAATGGAGTTATAAAATTGTTTCATTTAAATAAATAATGACCGTGAAACAACTCGTAGATCACTAACTTAAACTTGCTATACATAACATAACATACCAATTTTTTGTTGATTATTTAGATTAGATTTTAAAAGTGTATATATATGTACCTACCGTTACAGTAAGTACCTAGGTAGTAAATACAAGTATTATTGTAGCTAATGGTATACCTAAATATATAGTAAAGTCAAAGTATTTATTCAATATTAATATGCTTTGTTCATTCAAATAGGCCTAATAAACTTTCAAGTGTCCAAGTCTCTAAAGTTGGTTATTTTATGAACCTAATGTCCATTCAATTTCAATTCATAAAGAAGTATAGATGCTCCTATTAGGGTTAAGGATCCTACAAATAAACGGATCTACTGTCAACCTATAACTAAATAATTAGGTGTTATAAGTTTCCAGACTTCTCTTGCAAAAAAGCAACATCTGAGCCCACAAAATATTTTCAAGTATTAAATCAATTTTGTCTCTCTACCCAGGCCTCTCTAAGGCCAATTTCACAAAAAAAACTACTAACATTATGAAATACCAATATTGAAAATGTTTGACTAGCTCCCCGCCCCGCAAGTTAAACAACCCGCCTCCTTTCCACTCCTCATTTGTACCACAATAGCTCGGGTCAATACATTCCCTTGTGTGTTATACCGCCCCTTATCCTCTTAATGATTACCTTACACTAATATCATTTGAGGGTACCTTTGCAAAGGTATTGTGTTGTTTTTTTAAATGGACAACCTTGTAGTAAGATTTCAGAAATCGGTCCATTGGTAGTCCAGTGTGACAACGCTTAGGGCGTTTTTGCTTCTGATGATAAAAGTCACCTTTATTCGGATGGCACGTTAAATATAATATGTAAGGCGCAGTCGTTAGGTCATATCTAAGGCCTTGAACATGACAATCTAAAACTAAAAGACAATATGGGTTGTCCACAATATTAACTCGAGCAGACTCCGTACTGTTAGAGTATAAATTAAAATTATTCACATTATTATTCTAAGACTCTTCCTGCATTGTAGCGTTTAACGCTATTTTTCGCAGATGGTCTGTGAACCGTAGGACAGATTCAACCTTCTTAACGTACTTACTCTTTTAAATTCAATTTAAAATATACTGCTCTTTAATCTATACAATCAAGCCAAAATTATTTACAACTTGCGTTAAAACCTACGCGAGCGAATATTTACGTCAGAGGACATGAAATGTTTTTTAACGACACTGAGAACTAAAACAATCGCGGTGTGGGCGACACAGTCGAAGAAACACAGATGATTTATTAACAAAGAGCAGTTATTATCACTCCTTTCAGGCAACTTGCAGATTCATTGTCTATAAGGAGTTCCCACTTGTCGGAAGTCGGGTCCGGATGCTCTAGTGGCCTAACATTTTATATGAAGCTTGTCGAATTTATTGACGTCCTACAATGTCCAAAAAAAGAAAGCATCTGACAATCGACAAGGGAGAACGCGGGCTGAATAAATTGGTTGATGTTAGAATAGAAAAGAAAACTCTTTATTGGTATCACAATTATTACAGAAAAAAATCAAAAATTAAAACTAGAAATCGTGTTACAATGTGTGGCCGTATCGCTCAGAGCGATCTCTTCCAGGCAACCATGATGTTGGGACTTCTTTGTTTTTATCATGGAGGAAGATGATATATGGTGATGTATAATGTATGTACAGTGCCATCCAGTGTTTTGAAATTCAAAATTCTGCGTGGCACTGCACTGCGCCTGTCACCCTGAGATATGACTTGATGAATCTCATCATGCCCAGTAATTTCGCTGGTAACATTGCCCTTCATACCGGAACACAGTAATGTTTGCACATTATTGCTTGGCGGATGAATAACTGGCAGAGGTGTGGTACTTCCCCAGGCGGCCCCTTGTAAAAGAGGCCTACCACTACAAATACCCATATTTCAATGATTGCAGTACGCGACTTTACTCCGTATTTTTATAAAGCCCTCCATTAGTTTTCTCGTGTACTCTATCCATGTTTTTATTTTTAACGCGCCTGTGGTATCAGTCGGGAGAATTTAAACATCTTGCGAGTAGTAGAATTAATTTTAACATAACCCCTCTAAGGTTTCTGTGTTCGCTGACTGGAAACCAACCTACTATCAAAACACTGGACGTACTTTATTCGACATTTATTACTAACGTTAATTTTAAGGCCGATACCGATTCGGCGTTAAGTGCCCAAGCGAATTGTTTAAAGTAATTTAAGCAATCCGAGATAAAAGTTTTAGTCGACATTTCTGGCTGGAGTCGTGTGAAAAATAGAAAAAATTAAGAAACAAGATCAAAATCTTTGAGGTTTTATGTGACCACCCTTTTACAGTTTAGGTTTCAAGTTGAGGTTTATTAAGACCTGTATTTATGTAGAGAGAAATACACAGACAAACGGACTCTATAGATCCTTTTGTGAATATAGTTTTCTAGTCAGGTATACATTTTATTTTGATATAATCTCTAAAAATAATTCAAAGAGTAACCAATATTTTAACGCATAATATTAAAAGAGTATAAGTATCTTATATTTTTACCATATAGTCTTGCCCTTATCGAACAACATTTCATATTTATAACATAAATATTATTTACAACTGTGTTAAGTACGTCTACCATTTTTATATTATAATAATTTAGATGTGTAACAAAATCCTACTTCTCTAGTTACATATAGGGACATACCTACTACATCTCGTAAAATTAAAGTACCAAACAAATCTGTTCGATACATTATATTTTAATTCTACCTCTGCGTGGGTAGCGTCGGGTAAAATATCGCCTTAAATCGGGTCATTCTGCGTTGAAACCTGACACCGGACATCGTGGGCCTTTCCCGTTTGTTTGTATGTCTGTAAGTTTATGTATAATACATACTAATACAGGTTCAATGATTAAATAATTAAATTTAAATATTTATATTAGGCGTAATGAAGCGGTGATGAATTTTTTTATCGTCTCTCTGTAAAAAAAAAAAAACAATTATATCCTATTTTTATTTCAAAATAGCGACATGTAGATCCACGATCTTCGACCTTAGCCTTAGCGCGTGAACTCCTGAGGAAGGATACTGAATATGTCCGAACGTAGGTCGTGTGTTTCGATCTAAATAGGAAGACGTGGGTAAAGGCATATTTGCGTTATGATGAATAAATATTGTCTGTTGTCATGTGTCCAAAATTATCATTAGTTTATCATCATCAAGTTTATCATTATCATCATCACTAGTTATATCCTCTGCGGATCATATTGCATTCAGTAGCCCATATAGGTACGTTATCAAAAAGTACTGGAGTCGAGACTCTGGGACCGTGGGGGCAAGGAGCTCACCGCATTTTCTAAAATCTATCTGAGCGCTTGGTCGAGGCGATGCGTGATCAAAATGCTGGCGTTTATCTGGCCCAACGTATAAGCATTCCTATTCAACGTGGCAATGCCGCCAGTATTTTGGATACGTTGCCATCTGACAGTGGTTTAGAGCACTTGGATTTTCTATAGGCTGACATGTCGGCCTGTGGATTTTCGATGGTATAGTGTATTTAGTTAGGGTAGATAATAAGTAGGTAGCTCTCTTGTTTAGTCTTTTTTCAATAAAGGCACTCTGCCCACTAAAAAAAAAGTACTTATTTCAACGCCAAACCGCTGACATAAGGTTTACTGCATTCGGTTTCGTGATTATGTAAATGTGTAATGTACCTGTTTACCTCACCGTCGCTAAAATCGGCAGAAAAAAAATAGTAAGGACTGGAAGTAGCGTAGAGCCATTCCATAATGATATATATAATATTCAAAGGTTGCAAGCCATGGGAGATTTGTTTTCCTTTAAATTAAAAAAAAGGGAGCGCCAGACCTTAAAATGTTTGCAATTCCCGCCATCCGCGCGTTAGGCTCCCATTGCCTAGGACCGTAGAGTGGCCACATGCCTACGGGCGGTTGCGTACATTTTAAATGACTATCCTTATAAAAAATCCGATCGCTGGCTCGGTCGAAGCAGTCGCGCAAGGAGACATCCACCAAGGAGGCCTTTGTCACTATAGCGTGGCCACATTCAGGCGGTTTCATACATTTTATATATGACGATAGAAATTTAGCGCCTGCCGTCGCCACCGCTCTGGACTCGCAGTATTATAGATAGATAGTACAAAATAATACAGGAATAAAATTTAAAATAATCTTAGACTAGTACAAGTGGCGGCTTTATCGTTAAAACGATTACTCCAGACAACCAGAAAGAAAGAAATACTACTTATGAGTAGGTATTTCTAGTTGTCCTGGTATTTGCTTGCGATTGGGAATATTTATTTAATTTATTATTTAGATAAATAGATAAACTCTTTATTGGTACACCACAAAAATCCTTTAAAGTAAAAATACATCATAACAAAAATGTGTAAGAAACATTTGTCTTATCGCCAAAAGCGATCTCTCTTTTATTTGTACTCTATTGCCAATATTAAAATTTTGTACCTACGTTAAGGATATACGTAAACATTTTATAAAATTGATTCTATATAAGATTTTCTCGGCATGAACTTTTCCTTATAATAATATTATGTGCCCTCCCAATATCATCATAATCACCTCAGCCGTTGGTAATCCATCACTGAACATATAGGCCTCCCCTATAAAAAGGGGTTTTTGCCAATACTCGACACGCTTGGCAGGCGGGTTGTCGAGCGCAGTTCGATGGTTTGTTGCAGAGGACGCTGCTGCCCGTCCTCTGGATCTGATAACCCTTAGCCGGCTCTTACGGCAACCACGGGTAAAGAGGATGGAGCACTATTTCTAAAGCCGGTAACTCCACGGCACCCTCCAATATATTAAGTTAGATTCTTTGAAATCCTCGAATTTTTGTTTCTTTATATAAGTATGTATAAGTATGTTTTCTATTTATTCCTATATATTTTCAGTGAACTGTAATTATCGTATAATTGTGTAATAATTATATGATTGTGTATAGCTAAAAATCGCCCCAAATTTTTACCGATCACCTACCAAATAATGATTATTTAAATCTAAACTCCAGTGACTGAGAAATATAACAGTTGAAGAGTAGCCTGGTTTGGACTTGTTATGCGGAGGAATGAAAGTCATGTGATCAAAAGGCTTCATCTTTCGCCATCATTTCGCTGTGCACGGCACGGCAAGGGCAAGAAGATGGTATTTTCTGCTTAGATGATGATAATTTCATCACCATCTAAACTCCTTATTCATTGCTGAAAATTTCAAAGTATTCGCCAAGCTCGCACAATCACTACTAAAACCATAAAATTTTCGCTGCATCCATTGCTAAATTTTTCGCCGCGCTAGCGTTTTGACTGTAAAATTTTGATACATTTTCGCTGTGTTATGCTAAAATTTTTAAGGTTTTCACCTCATTCGCACATTCATTGTTTAAATTCTGTTTATTTTTGTCCAAATTCTATAACCCAAGCAATAACTACGTAGTATAATTTAGGAACTTTGTACAATTTTGAAACCATTATACTAAAGAACTCAGGGCCCCCAATAGGTAACAGACGACCCTGTCGTAGATCCATCCACTTATTTCAAATATAAGCCATATTATAATAAGTAAACAAAAAAATTGATTATAAGTAATCTGGTTTAGAAATTTTTGAAGTGACTCCGTTTTCTCCCGGTTTTTCCGTAGGCCTAAATATTGCACAAACCTATAACTCGCTATGGTATCTGATTTGTTTGTCAGGTTTCTATTTGTGTATAAATTAAAGCATTTTTTATAGTTTCCAAATTATTTATTAACTACAGAATATACGTCCTACTTTATAAGATTTCAGTCAAATAAATACACGGTGATTTTTAAATTAAATATACCACTAAATTGTACAACGATTAAAAAGCTATTTACAGTTTATATCACAAATAATATAATATAATAATGTATCGAAAAGTCTCTATAATAATATATTAGTAGTATAATAACACTTCTACTTACAGTCAGTTCGATCCGAATGGAATACGAAGATAAAAAAAATACGCTCACATACATGCATATTCACATTTCCTATTGGATTCAAACTCGTCGAAATGCCTCATTTATAACTACTGAAAATGACTCGAAGATTATAACAACGCTGATCACTTCACACGTCACATCATCTATAGTTCACAGCTTCTCGAAAGCCCGGGAATTGGTGAGCATCTCGCGCGTGAGCCGCCACACTTGCTTGGCGGCGTTCTCCAGCGCCGTTGGCGACTTACCCTTGAACAGGTCCACGTGCGGCAGGAAGTAGTGCGGACAACGGCGGCACTGCAGCGACGAGATCAACTGCAGGAAGATGCCGTTGATCCTGTCGCCTATGGCCGTCTCATCCCACTCGTGCTCCCGCGGATGCTTCTCGCACTCGTACAGCAGGAGGGTCTTCATATGGTAGCAGGTGACCGGGTTGCCGGGTAAATCCAGGTGCCTGTCTCTGATCGTCTTTAGAATGCTCAAGCATTTCCGTCTGCAACCGCCCTGCAGTAGACGGTTCTCGGCCTCGAAGAAACTGAGCACCCACGCGTCTCCCTCCATCGCGGAGTTCTTGCCTTGCAGTGCGAGACACTCCTTCGAGAGCAAGTCGAAGCCTTCCGTCTTGACCTCGGCGACGATGTTGGGGTGCGGCCAGGGAATGGCCGGCAGCGGCCAGTGCGCGGCCGACCGCGGCCACAAGCCGGCGCACTTGAAGGCGGGCGTGATCTGCACTATGTAGCGCTCACGGATGCGCAGCTTGACCTCCGTCGTCTCGGCGATCATCTTGACGCAGTCTCTATAGGAACACTTGTCACAGGCTTGCGCCACGAGCGTCTGGAACCGGGAGCGGATCTTCCTCGCAGAGAGGTAGCCCGAGGCGGTGATGAACTCCACCCACAGGGACATAGAGCGCTTCCTGCCGTCACTTAGCTTGAGCACGGCGCACCCCGGCAGCGAGCCGTCGTCCACGAAGTTGAGCACGCCCATCTGATTCAGATAGATGACGATCTCGAACTCGTGCGGCGAGACCACCTCGAGTCCGTCGAAGCGGCCGTTGTAGTCCGTGAGCGAGGATATGAACCTCGGCTCCTGTAATTCGACCTCCTTGAGCACATCTTGCACGATCCGACAGACTTCGTGTATGGTCTTGGCGATCTGCGCCTTCCGGTTGGCGACCCGCTCGTTGTAGTACTTGTTCATCTGGTAGACCAGTTTGGATTGGGCCGCCATCATCTCTGGTGGCACGAGCATGGTGGAGGTGTCACGCGAGCATGGTCCGCCGGCGCGCGGTGCGGTGTACGCTCGCGCTCCACACGACTCCTCTGCCGACTGAACAGACGCTATAGCGCTACGTTCGCCGCGAGGGCACGCCCAGGGGGGATTCTCTGGTTCGGAAGCTCGTTTATGTCTCGCTCTAGCGCACATCGGCCTGTATACGCGTCGGAAAGAGACAATCGGCTTGAGACTCAAGTATTGATTTTCCCGTGGCTCCGCCTCCGGTCCCGTGCCGGTAGGTATATCGAGGAGGTGTTCGTAATTACATGATTGCGTCGACTCGATGATCGTTAATTCGGTAGCCCGTAACAAGTTAAGCTCTATTAATGAGGATTTTTAGGCCGTCTAGTTATCTTGTCTCTTTTCTAATTGGATCATGTCGATAGGTGTAATATTTTTGTCTAGAATTATTGTCGGTAGCGTTGTTAGCAATTAGTGTTTCTAATTGCGCCAGTAATTGGAAGTTGTTAAGCTGACATGAGTTTTAATAACTGTTCGCAATCATTTATTTTGTTTAAAACGAACGGAATTTCGAGACTTCACAATGATGAAAAATAAAAACTAGTAGGTATAACATGTGTTAAGGTTTGGTCATTGTAACAGAAATAGTCATTAATTTGCGTGCGCTGCGTAAACCATTAGGGTTATATATCTAATAAAATACAATGTATCACGAATTTACTCCTGTTAAACGTC
Source organism: Hemistola chrysoprasaria (assembly GCA_947063395.1). Taxonomy (NCBI): domain Eukaryota; kingdom Metazoa; phylum Arthropoda; class Insecta; order Lepidoptera; family Geometridae; genus Hemistola; species Hemistola chrysoprasaria. The sequence continues at coordinate 1,841,132 of OX346709.1, read as the reverse complement.
CACTATACCTACTTCTGCTACCCGTGCGAAGCCGGGGCGGGTCGCTAGTAGGTATAATATAAAAAACCTAGTCCTAGCATTCTTAAAAAGTCTTATCTAATTCTGTACATAATTTAGTTGGGATACCTAAATAACGAGTAGTACCTACCTATCGAGACTATATCTCAACCCGTTCCTTAATAATATGTTTTTATGATGTAAACAGAATCACTCTTTCAAGATAAATCCTACCTAATAGGTGAAGAGTAGGTATATTATAATGTATACTCAACAGAATGAATATCATTCAAAATGCCACTACGCTAAAATCTAATTTAAAACTATTTTAATTCTCACATTGACATTACGCCCTAGTTGGTAACTGTGAACACTCCCAGTTTGTTGCCCAAGTCGTACCAAGTCGAGTCTATTTCTGTCTGTATTGGATTGATGGCAGGACAGCTCGTGATGAATGGCAAGTCGCTGCTTGATTTACGTCGTGCTTCTTTACCTTCATGGGGCCCTGGTGCCTAAACAAAGACGTATTTATAGGACTCGTGACGAAAATAAAAGCTACGTCGTGAATTTACTTCATTCATGTCTAAATGGAGATAAAAATAATATACCTAAACAGGTATGCTCCTAATAACTTATTTTGATTTAATTTAAATGTAGAGAGTAAGTTGGGTAGAGCTAACATTAGGATTGACATTTATCTACGAAAATGCGTTTTGTAATAAATATTTCGTTTACTGTAGGTAATAAAACAAAATTATAATGTATACACAATTTTTACTCCATTTTTTAAATCTTTTATTTATTTCCTTAATTGGTTTTGAATCTTAACTCATAGCGCAAATTGCAAATATCCCTCTTCCGCTTCTTTATACCCAGGATTTTCGATAAAATTCAATTTTTAAGCTTTGGTATCTTTTGACCCATCAATAGAAACAAATATCGGAATACATACTTAATACGTAAAACTTGAACTACACTAAATATTGATGAAGGCTAAGAGTATTTTAATAATTTCTTTTAATTTTATCAAAATTTACCCATTTTCAGCTATAAATCTATTTAGCACAGTAATTCGTGACTGTTCGTGCATGAAGCGCATGCGTCCGAGATCCAAAATGGCCGCCATCGCGCCGCCCACTTCCGCCGGACGTCCGATGTCCGGTGTACGCCCGCAAGAGGCTTTATTACCCTTAGCTACCTATTATTCACCCTTAAAGCCATGGGATTTATGATTTTATAGCAGAATTACTTATGTATAAGCCAAAACTATTTTTGCTTTGAGTGATTTAGGTCAGATATAATTATATTATTCAAGTAAGTACATAAATTTACCATTAGGCTTGCGGATAACCACCTACGCCGTCTTTTGATACAGAAGAAAATCAAAACACCTAATGGTACATCTTTTGCAGTAGGCTTTGCAGTATTTGTATAATCGCATTAGTCGTTATGACAAATCCCATACCTATCTATAATTTTAACAGATAACGCTCAAATTGGATACGGTTGCACTGTCAAAAAACTTCGTGCTACCCACTGAATTTACACGGCCAAGAATGTGAACTAAGTACCTACATATTTGCATTTTATGTTGTGTGCTGCATGATCAAAATACCAACGCGTTACTTATCGAATGTCCACCGTCGAGCACCTCAAATAATTTCAACACGTACTTAACATGCAGAATATCTCGTATAAATACCGATTACTTACTGTATTGTCAAATTAATACTTACCTATAGTTTAAATCGTTGATACACGCTGAAATATTCAAAGAATTTGTATGAGTTCTTTAGCACCTACGTAATAGGGGTATTCTGTAAGCTTATGTATTCTGTAGCAAGAATTTTTCAGCAATGGCAATCGATATAATTATTTGACATAATTGTTATGCTGGCAAATGGAGAAGCCAGTTTTAATCCATAGCAAAGGCTATGGATTAATAATTACTTGTACTAATCTAAATAATATCGTCGTTATGTCACATACCATTTTGACTGATAACGCTCGATTTCAATATAATTACGATTGTCAAAAAACCTTGTTACAGGCTCATATATATTTTATTAAATTACGTAGGTAAGTATGTCGATATTATCCACGCCGAGAATTCCGCGCGCTCGATTCGCCACCTTTAATTTATATGAACAATGACTTCACTTAGGGCCAAAGCCGTAGGTTCTGTTGATGTTGCATTTCCTAAGCTACGCCCAGGTGATTTGGCGTACGTATGGAGAGGTTACTTGATTCTTAACCTGCAACATACCCTAGCATGAGTTAATGCTGCATAAATCTTGCATTGATATTGTGATGAGTGGACACTACGGATAAGAATTTTTACCATTTAAATTGTCTGACCATTACTAATGTAATGTAATAACTAATTGGCAGGGTAGTGTTAATACACTACGCCACCAATTAGTTCTTAATAATTGAGACTATTAAATATAACTAACTAATATTTAACCTGGTAAGTATACAGAATAGAGCCCTTAATTCTCATCGACCCACAGTAACAGCCAGCGATGTCTACCATATTATTTGAATGTCACAATAATATTATATTGTTATTATTGCAAACACGTTCCAGATAACAAGTGCTAGTCAAAACAATCTTAATGAATATTATAATGTGGCTAGAAACAGCATCTTTTCGCTTGTCAATACGACTAAAGCATAGTGCTATATACTATAGCGCCCCTGCTCACATTCACAGACCGTAGATAGACAAGAGGAAACTGCTCTTATAAGATATTTCTGACCATCCTAGAAAAAGGCAAAACTAAATTGATTACCTTTTCGTATTACCCTATTTCCTTCAAATATAATTAACCCATTCGATAAATTAATATTCTAATATTTATAACTATGTCCGTATCATTTTATATTGTATAAAAAGCTCTCTAATTATATTCCTATAGGAAACATAAACATCGATTTAGTTAGCGTCGTTATTTTTTTATAGTTAGCGTCAAATTCCTAAAAGGTGTCGTACCTCTTAAACAAGATGATTTGTTTTCAGTAGATGTACTCTTAACTCGTAGTTTAGCAATAATTATTGTTGATGTGATGTTTGGATTGGACCAGTCAATTGGATTAATTATATATTTTGTAAGTCAATCGCAGACCGAATGAAGCTTAAGGCTTGAACACATTCGTGCGCAGTTCAAACTAAAATGTATTTATTCAAATAGGTCTTGAACATATATTTTGGACGGCGACTAATGATTTAAATCTATTGCCAGTATTACAATATTTAGTTTGGCTATAGGTTGGCTACAGAAGTTTCCTATGTAGTGACTCACAATTTTCTTGAATAGCTTTTAACTAAATACCCTTCTACAAGTCATTTGAAATATGCTCGAATCCTATACAGAAGGCCACATCCTCTCGACTGCTTAAGCCTTGTACAAATTATTTACAACCAACATGCAATGCAATAAGTACTTATGCATTTCATAGAAATATGCGTGTAGTGCGCTCGCAAAGACATTAAAATATATGGAAAATGTAGTGCATTGCATGTTGTGTTCGACGAAGAACAATATTCGTCCTGTGTTTACCGACACGCCAGCCCGTTCGCAGTGGTTAACATAGGGATTTAATGGATACAAACCAAATATTGTTAAACTGGCAAAGGCAGTAGAAAAAAATATTCTACCAGAAAAATCGGTAAAAAACTCTTAGGGCGCTTAGCCACACCACTGCGTTGCGACATCGCAACGCAATAATCTCCTCCTTTGTAAACTTTATGCTAACCTAACTTTTGGCTTGATTTGGGTTGCGACGTCACAACGCAGCGTTGTGGCTTCGTCCTAAGAGTTTCTTGACGATTTTTCTAGTAGAATTACATATGAATCGAATGGACGGTAGAAACATAAATCATTAATATGAATGACTTGCATGCATTGTTTTTAATAAATTAATTTTGACATAATAACAATGCTCTGAAGTCTATCACAACACTGCACTGTGCTCGAAAAAGCTGTTATAGGTATGTACGGAGCTTTATTATTTATGTGGTATTGAATTCGCTATCGTGTTGGTATGAGAGTATGAACGATGCTCGCGAACGGACATCTATCACCCCCCACCGCCACCACTCGACTGATGCTCCCACCCTTCCTTCCATCCAAGGAGGGATAACTCCGCCCAATCACACTCATCCCTAACGCCATGAACTATATCACTTACCGATACCAATCTCGACTCTATGTACTCCTACTGAAGGTCTACTTTAGTATAGTTGGACAGACTTTAGGGTAACACACAGCCTTGCGTTACAAATCTCGATGATATCACCTAGAATTAAAGCTTACTTTCGAATGGTTCATAGTCTAGGGTTGCTCGCTTTTTACGCTCGGTCATTTTTCGCGAGGATATTTTCGCGCGGTAATTGGAATCAGGATGCGTGGCAAGATCTCCCGGCTCCGACTCGATTGAGACGTTACAAGTCACTTGTAATTATTATAAAGATCCAAGATAACGCGGTCTCTTTGTTTTGTAGGTACGGAAAGGTACGTCGGCTTTGTTTTTGTCATTAGCTGGAAGGATATTCTCGTTTTAACTGAAATGGTTATTTTATTCATGGAATATTTAACCAAGCATGCCATGCTTGTATTGCAAGTGATTTTATTTGATCTTCCGTTGGAATCATAAGATTTAAATAAAATCCTTTTAAGTAGCCTGCTGACGGTTACCTTTTATAATAAGAAACGAGAAAACAAATACCGATATACCTACCTACAACATTGAACATTATCCAATTGAAATGAATATTCATAGTTTTTAAGGAAAATTATTATTATGAAATATACTTAATAAATATAATAAATTAATAGAGAACAATGACATTATATATAAGATAGGCACTTTAAAAATAATTTAAAATGTTTACTTAAAGATTCAATTCGTCTGTTTCACAAATTGCTCGTCTCTTTAAAATGTCCGTACGTACGAGTACCTAAGCGAGTAAATAAGTGTATATAATATAACCTAATATTTATTTATTAACAGAAGCAACTTATCAATAATATAATTTTGTTAGACAAAAACTCAGTAAGCGTATTCGATCCAACAAGGCCAGCTTCACGAATTAATCTTTAATCAATAAACTAAACTATGTAGTAGTAACAGGTCCGTTATCACCAACAGTGGTTAACCAGCTGTTAAATTTGTTGAAACTCGTTAACCGCCGACGAAGAGATAACACGGGATACCTTATCTGTAACTATGTGTTTGTCTGTACTGATTGGAACGGGACGTTAACTCGCTAGTTTATGGGTTTTGGTGGCAGTGGCCAATAAATTGAGATAAAACACTTGATTTTCTGATAGATACAAAGAATGAGGAGAAATAGCTGTGAAGTCTATACGGATAGGCTACTGATATCCAATTGGTATAAGACAAAAATATAGAAATGAAATTGTGCGGTTCGGCTTTAAGAAAATAAATAGGTAGGTACATTTTACATTTCAATATCGCAATAAAAATAACTTCAATAATGATTTAAAATAAATCAATAAAAGTAAAGCACATTCATGTCCTCATTAAATAATAGATAAAATTTAAACAGCAGCCGTAAAATAAGTACCTATAATTAACGCAAATAAAATCAATTCAAGGTTTATTTCCAATACCTACATAAAATCTACTAATTAATCACTCGCTGTAAATTACTTGGGTACTTAATAAGTAATTTCTTAATAAATGTAGGTTAGTTAATAATAAATTATTTTCGTATAGTTAATTTTCTTACTAAAGTAAATTTTAGTAAGTAGTGTAGCATTCATCGTAACAAATCTCATACAAGTTCATTCATCCATCCAATCTTTCGCCTTAATAATACGATTATCAATATAATTGGGATAATGTGCCTAGCCAAAATAATGTATTCTAATACGAATCTATTTTGAATGTATATCCGGAAGTAGTCGCGACAGTGGCGCCACTAACTCCGGCCACGTGTTCACTTCCTCAGCCGACTCTCGACGCTTGTCACACGTGTGCCGAATTACTCGCGCTATTGCGAACGATAATCAAACGCGACGCGCGGTGGAACTCGCCCTTTATCTTAATTACTGTTTAATGCTTTGAATTTGAAAACAAAGTCAAATAGTTTTTCAATTAATATCGTCGAATCTCTATCGTCGTCTTATCGCAATGTCCTGCAGAGTAGACTCAAAAGTTTACCTCCAAAATATTAATTTTAAATTTTTTGTATTCTGCCATCTTAGTGTATACTTATATAGGTACTGTATAGCTCTTTAAGATATAATTATATTTGGCTGAATCCCTAACAAACTTTTCCCAAAATATGTAATGGATTTAAGGGTACAATAATATAGTTATGCTACTACTAACGAGGAGAAATTGACAAAATGGCTTATCCTTAATAACCTTTTCTAAACCGTTGCTTTGTATTCTTCTGCTTTATTAAAAAAAACGCAAACGACGAAGGAACCAAACTGTCTTCTCGAGCAGCCTCAACAAAAATATGTGTTAAGGTCAGATCCAGAGTCAACCACAAACAATTGAGTGGAAAGTATTTTCTATTTCATCATATCTGTGTATTTTCATTTTGTATGGGTGACGTTTAACCTTAAGTATACCCGCTTTTACAAAGTAGATAATAAATAATATTTGACAGCCTCGTTGGCACAGATGGTAATAACTCTGCTTTCTGTGCCGCAGGCCCCGGGTTCGATCCCCGGCCAGGTCAAACATTTGTGTGCATGAACATGTCTGTTTGATCTGTGTCTGGGTGTAATAAGCTTATATAAGTATGTATATCAGTCATCTGGTTACCATAGTACAGGCTTCTAGCCTAGTTTGGGACCAGATGACCGTGTGTGGAAGTTGTCCTATATTATTATTATTAATAATATGGGAGAACTTCCACACACGGTATAGTCCCAAACTAAGTAAAGCCTAGTAGTACTATGGTTACCGGAAGACTGATATAAATACTTATATCGGTACGCTTATAACTATGTCTCCACAGACACAGATCAAACAGACATGCTCATGACCACAAATGAATGTTTGACCTGGCCGGGGATCGAACCCGGGATCCGCGGCTCAGAAGGCAGGGGCACTACCGGCTGTGCCAACCGGCCAGACAAGATATAAGAAGGTATAGCTACTTTATAAGTTAAAGTTTGTACGTTGACGCGGCACTCATAAATAGGCGTTATTTCGTGCTTAAATACACCATATAATAAAACTTACTTACCTCATAAACTCTTCAACCATTACCACTCATCACCTTAATCCAGAACATAAGAAAGTTAATCCACACTTCAGTTCCGAGGTTCACCAGTGATTCTCCGCCTTAATCCGGGTAATCCGCGTGATTCTCAATATGACAGCGACACTAACTCAGCCGTTTAGGAAGATGTTATAATCATTTCTGGTGACTATTTTTAATTTACTAATTTCTGCTAATCTGAAAATAATAAGAAAATTAATAGTTCACTACAACTATACTAACTCGACTGCGTGGGCGAGTTTTTCGCGGGTGAGACAGACGTATCAAATATTAAATGCGTAAAGTGGGCAGTATTACGATTAAAATTTTTGGAAAGTTTTGATCAATGATTTGTTTGAATGTTATACTCGTGCTTGGCTGAATTTTACTCAAAATCTTATTTGAAAAAGAGATAAACACATTAACTTTATCTGACAAAATATTTGTTTTATAAAATGAAAGTAGATCGTCGAGATCAAAGCCCACTCCCAGTTGTGGGCCGCGAGAAATATCACCAAGGAAATGTAAATATCAACGTTTCCTTCTTGATTAACTTCTTTGAAAACTCACATAAATATTCCTAAACAAAATCATACATCACTAAAAACCCTTCAAAAATCCCTTTCAAAATAACCGAAAAGTATTCTCACTTATTTAAACGACTAAAATAAATTCAATATAACCATTACCATCGGTCTCGCATACTTTTATAGAAAAAAAAAACTAAACACGTTTATAGTTTTTCTAAAAAAAGTCCTAAAATCCCAGAAATAGGACGTGAACCGTCGAGCGGCGATGACAGGGAATTTATTAGCCATTCTGGATGACAAACTGCGAATACTCGCTCCGGGGGGATACTACTGGTTTACTATTTACACTACGGCGCACTATCGAAATTAGGAAATCATAAAAAAAACCTATTGATATAAGTATGTATATTTTAAAGCCAAACAATTTTTGTGTCTGAGTGGTTCCTATGTACCTATTAAAAAGATTAATGAAATTTTGATATTTATTAAAAATAATTCTACTCCATACATAACATATTAGATAATTTTATAAATAGCGCCATTGTGCTTTAAGATGAATTGACTTCATACGATCTTGTGACTAATGATATAAACTTCGTTGTGGTTGTGACTAGTCATTATTCAAATCATCACGGCGACATGTTGGTAGGTGTGTTTAAAGTATCAGCATGGAATACTAATGATCTTAATACCTACTATAGATAAATATTATTATGTACATAATGTACCTCTATATATTTTTGGTGAGGTTATTGAATGATTGGAGATTTTTTTAAAGTTCTAATATTATGAGCCATGTCGACCAGGACTCATGACCATCCGATTAATACTGTCTCAAGAGATTGCAGACTTTCTTATTAAATACGAAGTCTGTTCGTTGAGTTTTATTTGTGTACAAGTCGGTATATCAAAATCTTTAGAATAGTTTAAAATTAGAAACTCATAGTAGTGTCCCCTTAATAAACATAGGTAGCGCAGTGTCGCCCCTTCAGTCGTGATGTATGGAGTTTTAATTAGGACTTCCTCGCCACCTACCGTCTCTCAGATCGACTTCAACATAACTGTAAACGATTCCATTTACATATGACTTCTGACGGATACGAGTCTTACCCACCGACGCGACGATTCCTTGAATTGAGGTGGCGCAATAATACGTACCTAATTTTATAATAAGTAATTAATGTGTAAAAATTAAACTTTAGCGAAAGGCTAAGTTCAAGCAAACAGCTACGATCGTCTACATGACCATGAACTAGCCACACTGTTAGCTTCGATCTTGTACCGGTGTCTTGTACGGTGCCGCGCGATCATATGTTTCAGGCCTAATCCAAGTTTTACAAATCTTTTAACGTCTTTATAATTAAATATTTACCTGAGTAAGTAAAATAATATTATGTCTACGAGGTCTATAATTGACTATTTATGTATTCGTTGTTCATAACGTTTTATAAGTTATATTTCGTGTATTTCGTCTAATAAAACATAACATACATTCACGCCTTTTTCCCGAAGGGGTAGGCAGAGGTGTACCCAGGACTCAGTCCCATAGTAGATACACCCACATTTCGCCAGTATGTTATTGGTCCCATGTAATAGGGGGCGAGCCTATTGCCATATACCGGGCACAGTTCCAGACTCCAGGCAGCTATTGAGATAATGCCTAATGGAAAAATCCAATATTTAACACTATGCCTGACCTGGGGATCGAACCCGGGACCTCTTGATTGGCAGTCGAGCATGCGCCCACTACGCCACCGAGGCAGTCTAATAAATGTTTCATTTAATAACGTCTTCATTAAAAGGGCTTAATGAACAGAACTAAGCGACCATTGTATTGTTTTTTAGGATTCCGTACCTCAAAAGGAGAAAAAGGAACCCTTATAGGATCACTTTGCTGTCTGTCTGTCTGTCTGTCAGTCTGTCCGTCTGCCAAGACACTATTTAACGGGAACGCGTGGAGGTATCAAGTTGAAATTGATATCAACTATTCAGATTTGCGGTCCCTTGTGGCTGTAAAAATGCATACTATACTATAATTTAACGCAATCAAAAGTTATGGCCATTTACTGCATATTAAAAATACATATATATTTCCATACTTTGGGCAAGGAACTAATAGATGACGCTGTTTGATCTTGGTATCTAGGTATGGAACTCTACACTATGCATATGCCTTAATAATTATTATTTTAAATATTGAGTAATATAATCAACTAGGAAAAAGTTTTCAGAAATCAGAAATTTTATTTGCATAAAAACATGGATACTATATAGGTCTTGTAATATTACAATTCTGTTCCTCACGCTTTTTGCCCATAGGGCGTGCAAATGTAACTTATCAAAGGTAACTAATCAAATCTAATTATCATAAAATAACATATTTTTCGAGAATTATAATATATAATTATAAAAATATTAAACAATTTATTAATTTATAACCTAAAAAATAATAATTATATAGTCTTATTAAGTAGTACCTATTACATTGATTTAAACTGAAAAGCACCTCGTTATCCATATACAACATATTTAAAAAATGTCCAATCTGATAACAATAAAATGCAATTAAGTATCGTAATTATCATTTTTCATATTAAAGTGACACTTTAAAACAGAGACCAAGTAACCTATTTACCACTAGTTTTAAAGGATAATTCTGTGTTAGCATATAATGTAGTTATATATATGACTACATAATACTATTCTCGTATATACATATTATTTTGTGATAGATATAATTTGGGATAGGGCCCGTCCCACGCACGCTGTCCTTCATACAAATACAATGCCACTTGACCTGACCGGCGCCCGCGTTTATGTGTGTAGCATCATTTAATGTAATTAATTCAATTACTACACGAATTATGTTATTGGACACAAACGTACCTACTTCTAGTGAGAGACATAAATTACATCTTAACTACATTGAATTAAAATTCCTTGACATAATATAAAAACCTGTGGACCGTTAATTGGGACCATAAAGTGGAATATACAAAATAGGTTTTGTACGCCTTATACAGGATGCAGTGTCCTTTGGATTGATACTGAGTCAATATAGATTGGTAAATACTACTGACCAATTTATAAAGTACCTACTTTTTAGAAACATCTGGGTGAAAATAGGAACACTATTTTTGGATAAATATTGATAAACTTGAGGATTTTATGATAAACCGACTAATGGAATAATTTGTTATTTTATTTTTAGAACTGCATACCATAACAGCACGCCTTTTTCTGAAAGGGTTGAGCAAAAGTGTACCCAGGACCCGGTCCCATAGTAGGTACACGCACACTTCGCCAGTTTTGTTTTTGTCTCGTGTAATAGGGGGCGAGCCCATTGCCATCTACCGGACACAGTTCTTTTCTCCAAGCTGTCATTGAGAAAATTTCTAATAGAAAAATCCATTTACCCATTGATATTTATCTAATCCGGTTGTAAGCGATTATTAACGAAACCAAATGTTCCCAGTTTCCCGAATGACCTGAAAGTGTTAATTTATTAACACTTTCAGGTCTCAGGTATACCTATGAGTTAGTCTCTCTGCGGTTACTCCCTTATAGCTGAGGATCCGTGCTCTTCAGTGGATATGGACAGATTACACCTCGATCATAATGTTGGTACAATCGTATAAGTAGGTACACCCTGTTTATAATGAAACAGTGTGTTACGGGGTGGACAGAGACAGGGTCGCGATGACAGCGCCCCGTTATTTACATTTCCTATCTGTTTTGACGCACCTTGTTATGCTACTGATCGCACAAAAATTTGGTGAAAATAATATAATCATAAGATGAGAAGGCACATATATTAGTTTTATGGTATGTTTTTGTAATCAGTTAAAATTAATTATAATATTATGTCAGTAAGTACCCGTTGCCCCGTTTCTTATATATTTTGTAGATGCACCTTTACGTCTAATGAAAGCGAAAAATTATCAGCTACTTCGAATTATTTGAGGAACTATGCAATTTTAGTTGCTTACCTTAATAGACAATCGATAGACTACAATATTATGTGAATTATAAAAGTTCCTTATTAGTTTACTTTAGTTATAATAGTAGTAATAATTTAATAACAAAACTAAACATATCGGTTAAGCTGACATCAGTTATAATTACTTAATTATACCTACAATGCTTTTCTTTGAAAATGAAATGGATTTCTTTTAATTATCAATTTTCGTTGAATCTGCTGACGCTACACACCGCCGAGCGTAGTTTTTTCGCCGTCGGCAGCCTGTCTAATGGGCGCACTTGTCTCAGTCCACGGGCCTTATTTACGGCCGATGATAACCATCTCCGAGCATGGAATAAGAACCAGAGGGTGCCCGGCACCCGGCAACCGGCAACCGGTGCTTCGTCCCGGCGAGTTGAGGTTACCTTCAGAAGCTACGATTGAAGATTCAATTGCCATTCTATGAATTTCTTTAGTGTCATGCGCGACAAACTATTTTGCTGCTTGAACACTGTTACACTCAGAAACCCACTCTGTGTGTGAACTCCCGATTCTAAGATCGTACGAGTACATAATAATACTGGACTCGTACATAATAATATACTTTGGTATAAGCCTACATACATTCTCGTACCGAACCAAATCGGCATACTAATACCCGTATTCAATGACAATACCATGTTGTCCCCCACGCATAGGGCCGGTAAATCCAACTGGAAACAATTGGCTGCCTTGATGAATGCGGTGAAAAATTCCTAATTTAGCACAGTACCTCACATAAGTATTGTATTTGAATACAGGTGTGAGACTCGCATAAAACTTCTGGATCTATTTTGATGAATATATTTTAATATATTGTTGATTTTTTAATTGAAATGCGCGTGAATCTACAAGGTATTTAGACATACTCGTATAACTAAATGTTAATATCAATTGTATTATTGTATTTCAATGTTATTTAAATCTATCTCCAAATTTGGAATCACCCCTCTTTAATAAATCACACTCAGCACATGTGATATTCTCAGCATGTCGAGAGTAGAGAGGGATGCTCTCATATCGTGACTGGATGCCATTATCATCTAATGATACACGGATATTGTGAATAGACCACTTCACGCCGCTAAATTAATCTTAATTGTCTATTCATTCAAATATTGCACTACTCACTTATAGTACCTTCACTAATATTTTATATTTTTATAGATTAAATCCCGAATCCCCCCCCCCCCCCCCCTGGGTAAAATGTTTGTTTCCATATTCGTATTATGGTATACATTACTATTGAAACATACATTATTATCTGAAAATAATGTCTATATATGGCTTATTACGAAAATTAAGCTGTTGTAACTTAGATACAATTTTCACGTTACTTCCTGAATTAAAAGGTCGATTTATCATCACCTAATTTGTTGGAAGTCCACTGTTGGACATAGGCCTCCCTCATTTCGCCGATACTGTGCCCTGGTGTTGCACGTAGGTATCCATAGGCGGCGGTAACCGCTCGCCATCAGGCACACCGTCTGCTTGTGCCCCCACCTATGACATTAAGAAAAACCTCTAGATCTGATAACCTTTAGCCGGCTTTTGTTTTATGATAATGAGTGAACAGACGAGCAAATCAGGTGCCTGATGGTAAGCATCATGTTTGCCCATATCAGACACAGGGCCAACCAGTGGCTCTAACGACAACCACGAATAAAACTTAGCTAACTTTAAGCTTTAACGTTACTGTATAACTCAATTGCATTTTACTTGCAATAAGGTTTGATAAAATGCAAAGTTCTTAATTTTTTAATAACATACATTGACGCCTTTTTCCGGAAGGGGTAGGCAGAGGTGTACCCAGGACTCAGTCCCATAGTAGATACACCCACATTTCGCCAGTATGTTATTGGTCCCATGTAATAGGGGGCGAGCCTATTGCCATCTACCGGGCACAGTTCCAGACTCCAGGCAGTTATTGAGATAATTCCTTATGGAAAAATCCAATATTTAACATTGCCTGACCTGGGGATCGAACCCGGGACCTCTTGATTGGCAGTCGAACATGCGCCCTCTACGTCACCGAGGCAGTTTTAAAAAAAAAAAATTACAATTTAGCAAAATTGTTCTTTCCCAAAAAATGGGAATATGGGCAAAAAATTATATATTCTATTATCAACGCAACTTTAGAAATTTTTTCTACATATATTCCATTTTCTTACCATCTGACCTTAGACGAATCTTGCGTCGTAGGAACCTTTCTCCTCCACTCTGTCAGTCCCCTTACGTCCATGACTGTCCATATTTATGGAGGCGTGTGCTATCTACATCTACCCGCCGGCTCGTTGGCAAAGATAACCGGCGCTTGTTTGACGAACAAACCTTGCAGGAACGTTATACGCATACTGTTAGGAGATTAGACGTGACGTTTATACAATTTTATGTTCATAGGTATTAGGGTCATTAAATCGTGATGTGTGAATTGATGTTGCTTGTGAAAACTTATATTGTTGTATTAAGGCCTCGCTGTTTCACTAGCTGATAAGTTATCTCTACACTCTACATAGTATAAAACAAAGTCGTTTTTGTACGCTTAGATCTTTTAAACTACGCAACGGATTCTAATGCGGTTTTGATAAATAGACAGAGTGATACAAGAAGAAGGTTTATATGTATCTATATAATGGTACTAGGCGTAGGCGAGGGCACCTTGCTATTTCAACATTCAAGCTAACTTATTACTATTGGATTTTATACCCTTACATAACTAATTTGCCCAATTACACCGTACGAGTCACGAGTCAAACCATTATGGCTCGTGTGGTCAACCCATTGTACAAATGTGGGAGTTTCATAGCGCCAAGATTCTTAATAGGCCTCTACTCCGGGAGTTGTAAACTGTAAGTTGTAAATTGTACAAAAGACTGCCTCCCGTTCATATCTTGGTCGTCCGACATGACCTAACGACTGCCCCCTACATACTCGTATCTTACTTTACCTATTAGTAGACAACGTCTCATCCGAATCATGGTAGAGCCCAAATATAATATAGGAAGTGTATCTCTCCTCTGTTTTAATTCATCTTTCATGTTTTAATTCATTCTCTCTCTTATGTTTTAATTCATATAATATTTTATTGATTCCATGTCCTCATTTTTCCACACGTTTCGTGCCAAGACTCAGTTAATTTAAGAACGCTTCTCATCTCATTATACCAGGGGCACAGAACTGCTAGGGTAGTGTAGAGGGTGGCACTAACACTGCAGGGCTCACGTCCACTCCAATTGTACTGCAATTTGTCAACCGCCCGCCCTAATGGAGAATCTTATAGACACGTACGGAATTGTTTTTGTTTGGTGTTCTTTTGGGGATAAACTGATTTGTAGGGGTAAATAATAAAAGACTTGAAAGAGAATTCCATCTAATTGAAATAATCCACATTAGGTATACTTTAATAACTTAAAAAAAAGCCTATTATTTCTGAAATAAAGCTGTAGGGAACTAAGTGAAGCCGTACTTTAATATCTGTATGATTAATTTAAGCCTCTTCTTTATAGTTAAGCTAATATTTATTTGCTTTAGTTTGTGTTTTACAATCGTTTTATCTTAGATAAATAAGTAATAAGCCTTCATTCGCGCTCTGACCAGGCGCCCTTCCTGCAAAACTATAACTTTAATTGCTATAATATATTTGTGTATAATAGTTTTTATTCCTATTGTTAGTTGTCATAATGTTTGTTATGTATAAGTTTATAGTTAATAATGGTGTATGTCCTAATTTTCATTGTTCATAATTGTTATTTTATATAATCGGTATTGTACGTATTTCCATTTGTAAATCCACTGATATTTAATTTGTTGGCTCCTCTCTCTGTTGTAAATATTTTGCACTCGTTTTCCATTGTAATTATAATTTCAAAATTCGTTTAAGCACTTTGTTCCAAATATTAACACAAAAATTTGACTTTGTGTTATTTTTATAATAATAATGAAACTACCTTCATTTTTATTCCTAATCTGTAATAGCGCCATACTATAATAATTTTTTTTATAGCAATTTGATATATCAACAGTTTACACTACATAGAAAAGATGTTTACTACGTTAATGAGTTAAGAACATTCAAAATTCTATTGGTTAGGTTAGGTTTAATTTATATTATAACAAAGTTAACATTCGAGCAATATATGATTATGGCACATAATTTTAGTGATATCAATAGTTAGGACATGTTAGGATTATGGCATAAAATAATATGGTTATCAATGGTTAGGACATTGAATATTATAGGTTTCAAATGTTAGGACAATTAAAACTATAACAAGTTATAATAGGAGTATTGACGTTATGACTGGTGATCATTAGCTATTACATATATTATGGCTTAAAATTGTATGAGTTGTAAAATTATGGCTAATAATAGTATGCGAATGAATAAGGAACCATAAAAAAGATAATAACTTAGGTGTACAAAAAGGGCTAATATATTCTAATAATGAAGTGTATTAAGGCTCCTATAATACGTAGTACGTATTTGCGATTATATTAATATCCTGCAAGCTCATTAATGTCATTATAATTGTATCAACACTCGCTATCCCTTGATCTCTCATTATAAATCCTTATACCTTAGTTATTATGCTTAGTTAAGGGATGATTATTTATTTATTTATTCAAGGTACAATTATTAACTTACAGGAAAACCAAAACGCTCATAATGCTATTACATATATACTAATTTGGTATTAAATGAAATATAATATATATACATTTGATAGGGTCAACATGTATGTGAGCATCTTGGACCTCATCTAGAAAAGTGTTTATAACTTTTACATCTCTCATATTCGGTAAGTAGGTCCTTATTACCCCCAAATGGGGCTTGTAAGTGACCAATTAGCGCTCTAGGGTAATAATGTAGTTAGAAAAGCCCTAGGGCGGTAAGTAATTAAAAAAAAACTTCACTCTTTCAAAAAGTTTGCGTACATCTAACCATCATACTGGCAATAGACATCATGCATTCAGGCCAATGACAAAAGAGGTCGCTTCGCTATTCCTTGTCTTCGTATGAGTATAATAGTCATCAATTTTAAATATCGAACTACGAAGCTCAATTACGTTCTTGAAAAAAATAATTTAAAAAAGAGATGAAAAAAGGCGGGAATAGAAAACTTTTACTTTAAAATGTTTTATTCTTGTAATGCCGGTGTTTTTCTACTTACCTCACAATCGAGATGTAAAGCAGAGTAGTTAGCTCGGGTGTAAGCATCAATTGCACCCTCGAAGTATAGGCGGCCTCGCTGCGCTCGTGCGCCTAAATATCTCGGGCTGCAATTGATGCCTTACAGCCCTTGGCTACTAATCTACTATTACAGCTCTCGCCGTCATATTGATCATTGATCATATCATATTGATTCTATTATTATTTTCACCGGTTAGCGGGAACTGGTTTTTTTTTTTGTGTGTGATTTGTTTTGTTTTTTTGAAGACAAATATGTAACAACATGTTGTAGTAATACTTAAAGGTTCTTGTGAAAAACAATTTTGTGACTCGCAAATTCCAGAATCAGACTATTCAAATATGGTACAGTCAGTCAGTATTGAGTCAGTCGTATTAAATTTCTTCATTGTTTTTCTACTATTCATAAGATGAATATATTAACATTATAAAAGTATTAAAACACATTTTTGTTAGACCTTGTTTAATATTTTTCCAAGCCCCCCCTCGGTCGTCGATGGTCGAGGGAACAATAGACCATCCTCGGGAGCAAACAATAGGACTCTCTGGTGGTACAATGGTGTACAAGTCAATGCATGGCATGTTATCAATCACTGCATCCAATTAGCGGATATCCTCAGGGCTTGAGTGTCTGCTATAGGATACATTCTGCACCGTTATATGTATTAGTTTTTACACGTGAACATGCGTAGTTACAGGTGACCAATGAGTCACCTGTCGCGGCGACCCGGTCATGCGAGTATGTGCCTTCTAGTACTTACCTTGTTATTTAGAATTCTATGATTGTAGTAGGTACTTAGTGTGTATTCACTCTCTGTCTCTTCTCTGTCGTCAATCTCCTTCCATCCATCCTCTCCACATGTCCGAACCATCTAAGCTTTCCCTTCTCAGATGAAATGTTTTGCTGTAGGGTTGATTGCTTATTTATTCAATAATTTATAGATATTATGTACCTAGAGCATTAATAATTATCATTACTAATAGACCAGGGTAGAAGCCTTTAAAAATAATAAAAAGTGAAAAAAAATAATAGTAGGATGAAACCCATTAGAAAAGGAGGGGAATATTATAAAAATAAAAGGAAAAATAATTTACGGGCGATCTGAGGTCGGGAAGGGGATGGGGGTGAGTTTTTAAGGGTAAAAAACGGTTTTTCTCGATTTCCAGCAAAACTAAAAGTCCTATCGAAAAAAGTCAAATGGCAAAGTTGTAGGTAATAAAAAGATCTAAAACTTTTGTATATACACTTTTTTCACATAACCTCAAAATTTATGTGAAAAATCCAAAAAACCAAGTTTTTGGTTTTTTATTTTTATCTTTTACAAAAATTTTTTTTTTTTAACGAAATTTAGTGAAAACTTGCCTTTTTATGTCCCAAATACGCTGTAATTTATTTGATTAAAAATATTTATTTTTTCACCTTATTTTGAATTAATATCGAAAAAACACCCTAATTTTCAATCGAAAATTCACCCGTCAAAATATCAGCTTTTTTCAAAAAGTTGGTATGGTTTCTGTTCGTTGAAATCTCTACTTTCCGATGGTGAAAAAAAAATGTATGTTACTACAGTAAATCTTCTCAGAAAATGCAAATCGTAAATGATGTAAATCGTACTATTAAATGTAGATGCTTTATTCTGATTACGTTATTCATTACAATATTTTTAAATACATTAATCTTATCATTTATAAATACCTTATCTTCAATTCTAATCACTTATCCATTAGTTTTTGTCTTTTTGATGGCATTTCTTCATCGTTAGATTCGTCAAACATCTCCGATTCTAGTAGATCTTCGAAATCTTCATGACTATCACCTTCTTCCTCTCCAACATTATTTCCAGACTGCGTTGGTTCTTCTTCCACAAAAGTTTGTTATTAAAAATATATTTACGATATATATTTTATTTTTTATTCATTACAAGATCGGCTGTTGCGCCTGCTCGTCTGCTCGGCTCCGTATATTTTTGTAAAATTAAAAATATTAAGAGGTCAAAATTCTTAGTAATAATATGTTAAACGGGAGCTTTAACGGATAAAATAACAAGTGTTATAATATTCTCAACAAGTGTTGGTGAAATGGTGATAATTTCTACAAAACAATAAAATGAGTGATAGTGCAAAACTGAGATGTTTAACAGCAGTAGCGTGAGCTATCATCCCTACCTAATAAGGTAAATAGCTACATTAAAGGCTTAAAAGGAAGCGTTGCCGTGAATAGATGGCATAATAGTGAGAAGTTAAGCTAATAACGCACAATTAAATAGATAAAACTTTTAACATTTATACAAAACCATAAGAGGGTACCTACTACGAAAAATCTCCGCTGGAATTTGGAATGCCGCTCGCACAATCGACAACGAACTCGTAGATAGTTATAAAACGGGTTGAGTTTAGTATTTTTGACGGACTCCGTTAAACCTCGGTGGCGCTGCTGGTGCACATGGCGGAATGGTAACAGTTGCCGCATGGATAGAACCTGAGCGTGCATGACTCAATTATATGACTTTTGAATTATTTTTCTTTTAACTTATTTATTCTATTCATAAGTTATTGTTTTGCACCAGTAGGTTTTGTACCAGTTTTGACTGGTTACACCTAGCTATTTGATTTTATTTGGGAAGTTGCATCCTAATTTTTCTTATATTGAAATACATGTAAATTTTGCTATTTATTAATTATTCTTATTATTTATTGACATTAATTTAATATAATTAAATTGTAAAATTGCATATTGTATAATTTTTTTTTATCATTGGGACAAACTAGATGAACAATTATTATTATTAATTTTTTTTTCATGTATTCTGTTAAAAACATTTGTACGAGTGTCAAAAAATGAACTTGCTAAATATTGTTTTAATTCTCCACCTGTGGAATCTCTTAAAATAACTGGTACTTATAATTAGTATAGCTTTGTACTTATTGCAATTTTTTCTCAGTGGACTTTTTATGTATAGCTTATAATTAGTTTTTTTTTTTTATATGGTAATTTCGTGATTTATTATTGTTATTAATTTTTTTATTATAATGGCTAGTCCCGGGCGTGCCCCCTGCCCACACTGTTCCGATTCGACCAGGCTATTTTCTA
The DNA here is from genome assembly GCA_947063395.1 of Hemistola chrysoprasaria. Classification (NCBI taxonomy): domain Eukaryota; kingdom Metazoa; phylum Arthropoda; class Insecta; order Lepidoptera; family Geometridae; genus Hemistola; species Hemistola chrysoprasaria. Next base: position 1,821,077 of record OX346709.1, on the reverse strand, counting down.
TTCCCCACGGCCTCCGGGTTCACATTGGGCGCAAGCACAAGGAAGTCACGGCACGCAGCTCGCCTTCTACGGTGCCCGTTTCACGTGGGGCGCTGGACCCTGGGAATTCGTCTGGTTTGAGATTGGACGATATACTATCTCTCAGGGCTGGGGTTCGTGTACTTAAACACATTCCCAGGGGAGCAAGGTGTATAGCGGCAGGGAAACTATCTTCTATAATTGAGAAGTGCATTCAGTCAAACAGTGTGGCGGACTGGTGGGCCTTGTTGACATTCTCGTACTCGGCTTTGAGATTACCGGCTCAAGGGAATAATAAGTCCTTGACATCACAGGTCAAGGCCCATATGGAGGATAACCTGGAGTATATACCAACGGAGAGAATGCCTCTCAGGCCCCCCTCACTCTATAAATCTGTGCAAACTAAAGTTTATGAGGGGGACCTTAGAGGAGCAGCGCGCCTACTTACGTCTGATTGTACATTTGCTCCCTCTGGGGATGACACTTTATCAATTCTTAAGGAGAAGCATCCCGTCGCTTCTCGTCCCCCGGATATTCCTCCAGCACCTGATGGGTTGACGCCGAGCCTGGTGGTGAAGTCCGAGGATGTCGCGGGTGCAATCCACTCTTTTTATCGCGGTTCAGCAGCAGGTATTGATGGATTGCGCCCGGGGCATCTGAAGGAGCTGATCTCACCGTGCGCTGGTGATAACGGGCAGAAGCTGCTCGAATCACTCACGGGCCTATGCAATTTTCTACTTGCGGGAAGGTTGTGCCCAGAGATATGCCCGTACCTGTACGGTGGGTCCCTTTGTGCCCTCCAGAAAAAGGACGGAGGTATAAGACCGATAGCCGTGGGCAACACCCTTAGACGTTTAGTCGCGAAGCTGTGCTGCCAGGCGGTCAGGGCCGAATTAACACCGTATCTGCAGCCCCATCAAGTGGGTTTCGGTACGCCTCTGGGGTGTGAAGCGGCTATTCACGCAACTCGGTCGTTTGTGTTGAGTGAGAAAAATGAGGGTAATGTGCTTATAAAGCTGGATATCCGCAACGCTTTTAACAGCATCGACAGAGGCACTATGCTGTCTGAGGTTAGGGAGATGGCGCCTTCTATTTTCCATTTTTTATGCCAGTGCTATTCAGTCCCAAGCATTCTTTCATACGAAGGTATTCCCGTTTCGTCCCAGGTCGGAGCACAGCAGGGGGATCCTTTGGGCCCCCTAATATTTAGTTTATCCATCCACAAATCTATAAAGTCACTTAAATCTCCTCTTAATATCTGGTACCTGGATGACGGAACCTTGGGGGGAAGTCCAGACGTAGTGGAAAGGGACCTAAGAGCACTTTTCCCAGCATTGAGGAATTTGGGCTTAGAGGTTAACACCGCCAAGTGTGAGTTCTACTCTTGTGGCCCGGCAGCTCCGGAATCTGTCGGCATATTTACATCACTTGTTCCTAGGCTCAGAGTCATGGACCGAGAATCCCTCTGTCTTCTGGGGGCTCCTATTTTTTCGGAGGGTGTACGTGACAGCTTAAATACCAAAACACAAACTCTGATTTTGCTGTCGAAACACTTTCGTCACCTCCCGGCCCACGTTTCCTTAACCTTGCTGAGGGCTTGCTTCGCAATGCCCAAGTTGACGTACGTTGTACGAACAGCACCGACATGGAAATACCCAGAAGAGGTTCGTCGGTTTGATGATAGCCTTAAGCTAATGATCGAAGAAATGCTGAATCTGAGCCTCAGTGATTCACAGTGGGCTCAGGCTAGTCTGCCTATTCGGTTCGGTGGCCTGGGAGTACGCCGGTTGCAAGAATCAGGTCCCGCTGCCTTTTTGGCTTCCTCCTACGGGGTGTCGGGCTTAGTTTCTTGCATACTTTCTTCCGCTGGCCCTAACCACATTCCTTTTGCCGCGGAGGCCCATGACCTGTGGAATGTGTGGTATCCGGATGACGCCACTCCCGCGAGACCGGAAATGCAGAGAGATTGGGACAATATCTCAAGTGCTCGCATCCTGGCTCAGCTGCGCAGCGGAGCCGCCGGGGCCGAGTTGGCCCGTCTCAACGCCACCTCTCAGCCAGAGTCCGGCGCCTGGTTGCACGCCCTACCTTCTCCTCATTTGGGCACGCTTCTGGACAACGACTCTCTAAGGGTGGCTGCGGGACTGCGGCTCGGTTGCGACGTCTGCGAGGCCCATACCTGTGTTTGCGGTGCGGGGGTGGAGCCGAACGGTTACCACAGCATGAGTTGCACTCGATGTGCGGGTCGAAGGCCTCGGCATCATGCCATTAATGAGGTGTTGAGGAGGGCACTTGTTGCGGCAGACGTCCCCAGTGCTCTCGAGCCCCCCGGCTTGTCTCGCTCAGATGGCAAGCGGCCAGACGGGCTAACTTTGATACCTTGGCGGAGAGGTCGCTGCCTCATCTGGGATGCAACGTGCGTCAACACGTACGCGTCCTGTCACCTCCCCTGCACTCAGCGAGTCGCAGGAGGGGGAGCAGAGTCAGCGGCAGGAGGCAAGCACAGCAAATATGCCGCCTTGGAGTCGGCGTACGAGTTTGTCCCGTTTGCCGTCGAGACGGCTGGTCCATGGTGTCTGGAGGCCAAAAGGTTTGTGTCGGACCTGGGAAGGCGTATGCAGGAGAGGGGCAAAGATTGCCGGTCCCGACAGTACCTAGTCCAGCAGATCTCTTTGGCCATACAGCGGGGGAATTCTGCCAGCCTGATGGGTACCTTCGGACGTGGGGGTGCACGGGGCTACGACCGGGAATAGCCAACCACTTGGTGTGGAATTGATGACGATGTTACTGATAGTAATTTAAAAAAGTGATGTACATTTAAAATAATACTAATAAAGATATATATTTTATATATTTTTTATAGATTTTTAATATATTTTTTATGTATTTTGAAATATTTTTTTTTCATGGTATTAACTAAATTTGTTTGTGCAAAATTAAGGAGATTATTATTTTTTATCTTTTAAAAAAAAAATTTCGAATTCAAGTTTTTTTTGATTTTTTGCATTTTCTGAGAAGATTTACTGTAGTAACATACATTTTTTTTTTTTTCACCATCGGAAAGTAGAGATTTCAACGAACAGAAACCATACCAACTTTTTGAAACAAAAACTGATATTTTGACGGGTGAATTTTCGATTGAAAATTAGGGTGTTTTTTCGATATTAATTCAAAATAAGGTGAAAAAATAAATATTTTTAATCAAATAAATTACAGCGTATTTGGGACATAAAAAGGCAAGTCTCACCAAATTTCGTAAAAAAAAAAATTTTTTGTAAATGATAAAAATAAAAAACCAAAAACTTGGTTGTTTGGATTTTTCACATAAATTTTGAGATTATGTGAAAAAAGTGTATATACAAAAGTTTTAGATCTTTTTATTACCTACAACTTTGCCATTTGACTTTTTTCGATAGGACTTTTAGTTTTGCTGGAAATCGAGAAAAACCGTTTTTTACCCTTAAAAACTCACCCCCATCCCCTTCCCGACCTCAGATCGCCCGTAAATTATTTTTCCTTTTATTCTTATAATATTCCCCTCCTTTTCTAATGGGTTTCATCCAACTATTATTTTTTTTGGTTTTAAAAATTATCGACCCTGGTCTATAACTTGAATTTAAGTAATAGGATTCCGCGCTTCCGCGCGCGTCGTGCGCTTATGTCAACTAACATTCCGCTCGCATCGTGTGCGAAGGGTCTTATATTCTGAGAAGCAGTCGTAATTCAGCCGTAGTGGAATTCCATTGGTCATGCTGAGAACCTGAGAACAGACCTACTTACTACCACAATACTAAAAATGGGCCCTTTCTTTATGTCTTAATATTTTAATGCGCCCAGGAACGGCCCAATACTTTTATAGTATAAAGTTAACACAACAATAATTCAAAGCAATCGTTAACAAAATGCGACAAATGTACATCCCGGCGCCATTTAGAAAAAGTCATTAAAAACAAGATGGCCGCCGCGACCGGCTGATTTACACGATAATTGGTGTGTAAATTACTTATAACGAAGAGTTTACGAGCTCCACTTTACGAGGATTGTGTTCTGGAGCAGAGTCGTGGTTTATGATCGAGTTTGATTGTCGCACCTTTATGACACACTTTTAGGTAGAATTCTGCCGCTTTATGTCTTCCACTTGTGTTCACTTTCATCCTGAATCCAGATGAACTCAATTTTTTTTTTTCTTAATAGCGTTTTTCTGTCAGGTACCGCCATCACCTGTCTTAATATTAAAATTTAAAATCTAATAATCTTTTTCCCGAAGGGGTAGGCAGATGTATACTCAGGACTCAGTCCCATAGTAGGCACGCACCCTCATTTCACCAGTATGTTATTGGTCCTATATAACAGGGGCGAGCCTATTGCCATCTACCGTGCACAGTTCCAGACTCCAGACAGTTACTTATCGAGATAATTCCTAATGGAAAAATCCAATCACTGCCAGACCTGAGAACGAACCCGGGACCTCCTAATCGGCAGTCGAGCTTGCGCCCACTGTGCTGCCGAGGCAGTGATAACAATATTAACCTAAGGCTCAGTACAAAATCCAATTTAATCCAAACAGAGTCTTTTCAGTCTTTTTCTTCTGAATTTTGAAAACATGAAAACAATCACATTGCCTTTTGTTTGTGTAATGTATGATTGTCTTATTCTAGAAAATACTTTAGCTGTTTTATTATTCGAAACGTAAGTCGTGCTATACTGACATTGATATTCCCCTTCCCATTCAACCAATACCAGATAATGGATACGTAAAAATAAGTATACAACTTATACATTTGAACTTTGAATTAAAGATGTTTTTTTTTTGCTATTTGCAGGTGTTGAAGTACTGCGAGCACCTGCACGGCAAGTGGTACTTCAGTGAGATCCGAGCTATCTTCTCGCGTCGATATCTCCTGCAGAATGTCGCCATTGAAATGTTCCTCGCGAGCAGAAGTTAGTATTTTTTGGTTTTTATTTGAATATTAAAATATTTTCTCCTACCGCATGCCATATATGACAATCATCCCCATCATCATTATCATCGCAGCCGTAAGACGTCCAATAAAATTAGAATAAAACTGTGAATAATTACACTGGTCTACAGTAGTTTTGTTGCCTTAGATATGAAAATGATTTTGGGTCTATTTATGCACACAATTCATGAAACTATCAATGATTTTGTAAGATTTGCTCTGATTTTTTTTCTCATTTTACATTACAAAAAAGGGGAAACAAAATAACAGATATATGTACGTATAATGTCAGTTATGTTTTGAGAAATTGGGATAGATCGAAGTAAATAAAGAGGAAAAATGTCGAAAATATATTTAATTTTTCCATAAAACGCCTTTTATGAGCTTTCTTTTACTATTTTTCAGGGGACAATCTCTTTTCAAAGACCTAATTGTTCAAAATATAAGATATGCAAAAACCATGAAAATACGAGCACATTGAGAACTTTCATGAATATACATATTCGTAATCTGGGCACTTGAAAACGTAAAAATATGTGATGATATCCAAGGCAACAAAAAAAATTTTTTTTTTAGAGTTGTGGTATAGGTTTACATTGAACTAGCCCTCACGCATGTGCGTGACGATGATAATGTCGACTAGAGAAATGAACTCCTAGCAAGTTATTTTATCACAAATATTTTAAAATATAGGTAATTTTCCTCTATTCCAGCATCAATATTCTTCGCTTTCCCGGACCAGGCCACCGTGAAGAAGGTCATCAAAGCACTGCCGAGGGTCGGAGTCGGTATCAAGTACGGCATTCCACAGACCAGGTATGTTTTTTACATTACTTCTCTATATTCTACGACCTGGTAACTCTATTGGAAGGCGTACAACAAGCAAGATACGTTAAAACTAAAACAAGAACATTATTATTGATTGGCGTAAAAATTGGCGGTCTCACCTCTAACAATAATCTCTTCCAGTTTCCAGACAAAAGTGCATATTCTTAGTCTAGGTACTAGAGTTCTAGTACAAGTCTTTGTATTCGCAACATAACAAAAAATCCGATACTGGGATTTTTAAAAATATTCTATTAAACATTGTTTAATAGGGATGTCGATAAAATAGAGAATCAATAAATAAATGGTTATAGCATATAATCTATAAAATGTAAGGATCCGAAAAAATACCCAATTTTAATATTGACAATAACACGAAAATTATTAAGATATTCAATAATATAAAAGCTTAATTATCTGTAATCGACTATGTTTACTGAAAAGCAAAGCCTACATCACTAGCCGTTACTCTTCATGTCTTTAATATATAACTCATTAATAATGTGACGCTAAATTCACAATAAGTATTAAAAAAGTCAATCTTTGTATCGATATTATATTATACTATCAGTGTCCCGCGGTTCCACCCGCTCGTTGACATCGTTCCCGTGGGAATATCGGGAATAAAGTACCCCATCTGTTATTCCAGGGTCTTAGCTATGTGCATACTAAATTTCAGCCCAATCGGTTCAGTAGTATTGGCGTGAAAGAGTAAAAAACATCCATCCATCCATCCATCAATCTAACCAAAACTGCACTAGATGGCGCTGGAGGTGAGTTAGAACTAGCAAGCGTTTTGTTCATCTGTTAAAAACGTAAGTTTTTTACATTGTACTGAAATTTGAGATTTATAATATTAGTAGGATTGGTGATGATATACCTAGTAGTATTTCTTTTGGCATATAAGTTAACAAGTCAACTGACTTGAATATTACTTGTAAGTAAGGATGTGACGTCATTGGTCGCTACTCTCGCATCCATGACCGTTACTGCTCCATAGCTCAATTAGCGGAGCAATTAAGCATTAGGACAGACAATTCCAGCTTTTTGGATCCGAATTCATAGGAGATATTATGTAAAACGCAATAATTAGCATTAAAACGTGGGTAATGCTGAAATAATGTTTTTGTTGGTGAAAGGAGATGTGTAGGTACCATTACAATTAACATTATAGGAATTATTATTATTAATTATTTATTTATTAGATATTATTATATTCTAAATAAGTCCACTGCCCTTTTATCATCTTCAACTTATTTAGTTTAAACTCAAAAGGTAAGTTTAGTTTATAAGTATGGTACTGTGCTGCCATCTATACAAACACGCGCGTACAAGTCTTCGACCTACAGAGCCTTCTCTTAACATTGACACGGCGCTCTTGATGATGCATTGCAAACTCGAATCCAAAAAATTACCAGGTTTCAATCTAAAGAGATAGATGTCGCTTGTCGCTACGAGTATTAGCTACGAATAATAATGTCTATTATTCGTAGAGTATTAGCTACTAAGGTATGAGGATACTTTTGCTACGGAATTTTGTTTAATAATATTATAAAAGTTTGTAAGGATGGATGGATGGATGGATGGATGTTTGTTACTCGTTCACGCCAAAACTAGATTGGGCTAAAACTCAAAATGTAGGATAATTTAGACTCTGGAATAATACATAAGTTACTTTTTATCCTGATATTTCCACGGAAACGTTGACTACGCGGGTGGGGCCCCGAAATAGCTAGTATGTCTATATTTTTTTTACAAGGGAACTTTTAGATTGGAATAATAAAACGACAGTTTGAAAACAACACATTTAAATTCAAACTTTAATCACAGCACAAAACTTTTATACATTATTTTATTTTGTTTAAATTATACGATGTACAAATTATGAGCACCCTGTAATAAATTACATTGTTTTAGTTCACGTCACAATAGCAACTATTATCAAAAATATAAATATATTATTTCTTAACATGTTACATACATCTGGGTATATAAGAATTCTTGTATATTATAATATAATATAAAATATATTATTTTCTTACTTATTTATATGTCATCACCATTAAAAAACACTTAACTCTAAGGAATGCATTATCAAAATGTAACTATTACTTATTATAATACTGATCACAAACAAACATTATAAAAATAATTTTAATTATAAATGTATGTACAAATCACTTTCAAGTAGGTACTAGACGTACAGTAAATGCTAGGAGCTTATACATCAGAAGTATTTTCGTTCTTCATCCAAGGAAATTCGTTCTTCTCTAAGGAAAAGGACGCACCGGCACTGTGCCTCCTTTGCACAGGTTTCCCTTCTATGCTTAGTCTTTTCTCTTTTGTGTAACCTACTTCTGGATCTACCTCTTTCTTTTCCTCGTCGAATTGCTTCATAATTTCATTCAAAGATTTTCCTTTCGTCTCTGGTAGGAAAAGTATACAATAAACTGCCCCGAATAAAGCGAAAATGCCGAAAAGGTATAATGTACCGTTGCTAGTCAAAATGTTCTCCATTTGTGGGTACGTCTTTATATTCAAGAAGATTAGGACGTAAGCGCAGCAGGAAGTTGCTCCTGACATGACTCCTCTTATATCTTGAGGATAAAGCTCTCCGGACATGATCCACGGTAGCTGGAGGAATCCGACCATACTGACGGACACGTGGAGTAAAACACAAGCGAGTTTTACCAAAGGAGGCCCGTTAAGACTGTCGCAAACCGCCGCCCCAAGCATTGATATACCCAGAAGCAAACCCGACGAAGCTGCTAATGTTTTCCTCTTGAAACTATTAATAAGACAAGCTCCAACAGCCCCCATAAAAACTCTCACACCTCCTACTATAATCGACGCAGTGAATTCATTGACACTGGTCCCAACGGACTTGAAGAAGTCAACAGCGTAGTAAAGAATGACGTAGATTCCAGACATTTCTTGAAAGATGAAGAAGACGATCAGTAAAGCGAAGGGTTTTAAAACACTTCTTCGCTTGAACAGCCCCAACTTCTGCCTGAAGGTCATGGTTTCACCGGACTTTCTGTCTTTGGTGAACTCCATGAGTTCTTGCTGTGCAGTGCTGTTATTCTGTCGAAGCCAGTACATAGAGTTGTAGGCTTCTTTCATCTGGCCTCTCGAAGCGAGCCATAAAGGTGACTCTGGTACGAAATACATCAGAAAGGGGGTCAAGAGTGAGAAACCAGCGCAAATAGCTGCCACCTTCCTCCAATGGACGAACGCTCCTAACGCGTAGACCACGAAGATTCCCGTGGAAACCAGCCCTGGACCCAAAGCGCTGAGGACCCCACGTTTTTCTGGAGTGGTGATCTCGGCTACATAGATGTATGAGACTGTGGACATTCCTGGAAAGAACAACAGGTTAAATTAGTATTTGATGATCTTAATGTTTCTTCGATGCAAATAGTTGGCTGATCAAATGACTCGGTTTGCCAGATGATAATAGAAACAGCGGCACATAACGATCACGGTGTAACCTTACCTATTTACAATGTGAAGATCTACATGAGTTTATTAGCAACTACTCTGAGCCTTCCAACAGGAACTAATCTTGGTAGAATATTATGCAAATTATAGATATTTTTCCCAGATGTGTTTATTAAAAGAAAACTTACATACATACAATCTCGCCTTCTTCCCGAAAGGGTAAGCAGAGGTGTACCCAGGACTCAGTCCCATAGATGGGTACACGCACATTTCGCTAGTATGTTATTGGGCCCATGTGATAGGAGGCGAGCCTATTGCCATCTACCGGGCACAGTTCCAGACTCGAAGCAGTTATACAAATTATAGTTCTTAATGGAAAAATGCAAATATATATAACTTTTTGCCTGGCCTTGGGATTGAACCCGGGACCTCACGATCGGCAGTCGAGCTTGCGCCCACTATGCAACCGAGATAGATAATAAGAAAACATACCAATAGTGAATCCAGTAATAAACCGTCCCACACAGAGGAAGACGTAAGTTTCCGAGAAGGCGATAACCAGCCAGCCGATAAGGTTGGGCAGGACTATGGACTGGAGGAGTAGCTTCCGACCAACAGCATCCACCATCATGCCGCCCAGCAGTGCCCCGATAGGGTTGGAGATCACGCCGAGACTTGCTGAAAAATAAGTTTATATCGTTAAAAGTTTGAATAGGGTTGATTTATTTATTTATTAATACATGCAATGGCAACCCCGGTGGTTTGCCATCTTATACAACGTCTAGGTGGAAATGGTCTAGTTACTTTTTAGACCTGCAACCGACCCGGCACCACACGTATTGACTCGTCATTCCTATGGATCCCGCTGATTTGGTCGAGAGAGTGGTATAGATCTAGGGCACGCCTGCATTATCTTACTTTCGTCTCAGGCGATGCGTCCGTAGAGATTACACTTCACCCACTTCAGCGTAGCTAAGTGGAATCGGCCTTATTAGTCATGTATGTAAGTGCCGATCTTCGAACATGGACGCTGCTGGAGTCATCTTCTATAGATGTTAAACGTTTTATAAATAATACGGTTTATATTGTCAGGTCCAATTCCTGATCTCAGTAAGGTCACGTTACTTCTACCACCTCAGCATGTGTTCGCGGTTCTTATCTGCCAGACCTTATGACTTGACGAGCTCTTTACGATCGGTACACAGAGCTATTCATATCATGTTTGCTTGTTTGTTGACAAATAGCAATATTTCCACTGGTGTTTCTTTACAAATTTGCTAAATTTAATTAGGTATTATTATGGAGCATGGACGGTAGATGAAATAGTTTGAAATTAACTTTGGAAACACTGAGAGGTTAGTTAAAAGTATTAGGCAAATAGAAGAGCATGAAAGATATATATGTAAATCTCGGTTAAAGTGACTAGTCAAGTCACCTTAACGAGATTTACAAAGAGTCTCGTTGGTGTAGTGGTCGACAGCTGAGCAAGAGATCCTGAGTTCGATTCCCAGGTCAAGCAAAAAGAGCTATTTTATTTTTCCATTAGGAATTTTCTCAATAGCAGCCTGGAGTCTAGATTTGGGCCCGCTTGAGGACATCCTCTATTAATTAGAATCAAAATGATAAAAACATTACCAGCGAAGAGTGGGTGTACACATAGGAATGGGTACACTTCTGCTGGGAAAATTCGTGCTGCAATGAGATGAAATCTTAAAACAATATAGATATAAATCAATTCTAGGGATTACTGTGCCGATTATTCTGCACACATTCACTTGAATCGTTGTATAATCTCAATAAATAATGGAAAACTTTATCACAAAGTTAATATTTTATTGTCTACTGATAAAATTCTGACGGTGAAAACAATGCAAATATTTGACCTTATATAGTACACTTAGTTTACTATATTATGTCCTTAGAAACGTCTTGTTTTCAGTTCTTGGCCTGAATTCAAAGTTTAAATATAAATTGTGAACACTAGCGTGTTTACAGATTCCATGAATGAAGTAGATATATAAATAGGGAAGATTCAGAATGACGCGCGTACTTGTTGAACAATTGACTTGTTATATTCGGCTATAATAATAATAATATGGGACAACTTCCAAACACGGTGATCTGGTCCCAAACTAGGCTAGAAGCCTGTACTATGGTCACCAGATGACTGATATACATACTTATAATATAAGCTTATAACATCCAGACACAGATCAAACATGCACACAAATGTTTGATCTGGCCGGGGATCGAACCCGAGGCCTGCGGCTCAGAAAGCAGAGTTGAGTTGACCATCTGAGCCAACGAGGCTGTCAAATATATTATGAAGGCTATAACATAACATAAATTCACGCCCTTTTTCCCGAAGGGGTAGGCAGAGGTGTACCCAGGACTCAGTCCCATAGTAGATACACCCACATTTCGCCAGTATTATATTGGTCCCATGTAATAGGGGCGAACCTATTGCCATCTACCGACAGACAGTAGGTAGATACACCCAAGTTTCTCCTTAAGTCCTATTTAACAGAAGGCTAGTCTATTTGCATCAACCTGGCACTATATCCAGACTTCAGGCTGCTATTGAGAAATTCTTAATAGAATTTGTACTTGGGAAGTAAATAATATGAGTAGGTACGTATATAAATTCTTACCGATCCACGAGGCCTGTTCATACGATATCATTGGGTATTCATGTGTGTACTGGGGCAGCAACACTGCGGAGAACCCCTGACAAAACCCCACAGATATGTTGATGGACTGCGCGGCCAACGCTGCCAACACCTGGAATATACCACAACAGAGGTTATTTAAATTTTCAGTATTTAATATTAAATAAAATAAGAGGCAGTGAACCTTCTAATTGGTCGAAATATTCCACTGATTACACGACTGGGTAGGTACAGCGTACAGATGGTCAGAAAAAGTGCAAATTCGCGTGTAATATTGTCGCACAATAGTGATTATAAGGCAAACAGCGGATGTGAGCACAGACCGGCGCGGCGGTAATCTGCGCTTATTACTACTATTATTGTGATGCTCCAATCTCGCTTAAGAAATCTTCACAGTTTCATGACTTAACTATGTTATTATTTTTAAAAAGATTTTCTGACCGTGCTGGGTACTTACTTGGAAATTTTATCGACTGGACGTATTGAACTACTATGTATCTACGTCAATGAAGAACGCCCGACAATCCGCCAGGAATGTTAGGCATAGTGCCAAGTTTAGCGGTCAATGAGCTATTTCTCCTAGGTGTAGTTATAGGTAATAAATAGAATGTATTAGCAAACGGTTCAAATCAATCTTCATCCTTATCATACTGTATCGACACTTTTGGGTATACCTATAGGCCCCATTCCTCTTGTGCCATTCCCTAATGACTTGTGCGAATCACATCCAGATATTCTTTTATTTGATAAATAAATATTCTTCAGTGTTCCGTGTGTGGAAGTTGTCCCATATTATTATTATTATTATTATTTATTAGTCTCGTTATCTTGCAAATATAAAAAACCCTCACTAATTGTAATGGTGCGATTCCAACAGTGTGTGCGGCACTGCAGAAATGTATTGATTTGTTGCAGTGCCGCACAGATTAGCACAATTTTGTGTAACTATAAAAATTATATATTAAACGAATATAATATTTCGTACTAGTTAGTGTTTACCTACTGTAAGCTACGATTTATTTAATAAGACTGGCTCGATGGCGTGGAGGGCGCGGGCTCGGCTGCCGTGCTTAAGGTCCCCGGGTCGGGCAAGGTGTTGTTTGGATTTTCCATTGGAATCACAGTAAGTTTTCTTACTTAAAAACTTTCATCTAAATATCCTTTACAGAAGAGGATAAAATGCGGCATGAAGTCTGTTCAAAGTCAAAGTCAAAAAGATTTATTCAAATAGGTTCAAATAGGCGATATGACACTTTTGTACGTCAATGAAGATAAACAGTAATGAGTCTACCGATATACCTTTACAAGAAGAATGCTCAAGAAACTTGTAGGGCTTAATTTTTTCAACTGATTGTTTTACAATATTTGGTTTGGTTACATTCGTTTGTTTGGAAGGTGCCGCGTGGTGGCTATGCGGAAGTTTCCAAGCATCTTGGTCCTCTATGTACTGATATGCTATATAATAAGCCTTCTTTAGGGAAGTAGATTTTATATAGGTTTTGAAGAGGCTGAGAGCCGTGTTATTTCTTTTGGGATTTTATTATAGAAACGTCCACGATTTCCTAATTGTGTTAAAAATTGTTACGCATTAACACACAACAAGTCTACTATTAAGATGGTATATTAAGAGCACGTGGTGGACAGTGGCCTCCACGTGTCACAGTCGACAATGATGATTATGAGGAATTAATTGAGGCTTTCAGGCACATGACATGTTTGTTCGGGTTCTAAAGGTCAGCGCAGAAAGAAAGCAGTCGCGGGACGGTTTCGGGGCGGGAGTACTTGTACTTATTTTATTCGGACAACACCACTGGCAGAAAGAGCGGGTCAGCCACTCTTACTTGTCACACATAACAAACAACACGCGCCCGTCCCGTGTTCTGTCTGCGTGGATCTTTACACATATCATTTTTTAGTTTTTACGTCAAATGTACTTCAAATGTAGGTAAATCTGAAATACCTACCCATGTGTTCTTGAAGGAGAGCAGATTGAGGATTTACCTAATGATCTTTATCTCTCGCCATAACTACTCGTAATATGCCAATGTAGGGAACAAGCAACTTACAATAAGATACTTATTTGATAATCATTTAAAACATTGCCAGTCATCTCTGAGCATAGACCTCCCTAGATCGGCATTTATCTCTCTCTGTTTTGAGTTATTCGCATACATATATGCGAAACATTGTGCTCAATGAAACCTATGTTTAATAGCAATGTTTAACAATTCTTAAAACTTCTATCTCAGCTAAATCATAACAGATGATTTATTAGTACTCACGGTGAGCCGAGTTCCAATACGATCGTTGTATGGCTGCGTTTGGTTTCCATACATCACGTTTTGTATGGTTGACTTCAATCACAATACTACTAATAATTATGTGGGTTATTATCGACACAATATATATAATTTTATGGAAGCGCCATAGATAAAATCTTAGATAAAATGGAATGGGCCCTAAGGAAAAATGAATTTGGTATATTTTATAGATTGCAATTGTATCAAATTCCTAAAACCCTTTTTGTTACCTTTTACAGGATAAATTTATTTTTGCAAGTTTCTTGTGCGTTCTTCTTAAAGGTAGCAGTAAATTCATTAATTATTGTTAGCTGCAAGTGTCTTTTTTAGTGTAAAATAAAGTACCTATAATATAGATTAGAAACAGGCAAAGTTCTCATTAAATTTTTAGCATAAAGAGTCTCGTAAATTTTATCGCATACAGACATACAATAGTAACTAATATCAAAAAATAAAAATTGTCACTAGAGTATAATATAGATTTTAATAAATGAAAAAAAAGATACCCGCCTACTTTATATGCAAGGTAAAACTATGAAACACATAATACGATAAATACGTAGTGTTCCACATTGATATCGCACATTTTGCGGAATGGTCGCCCCGTTTACTTTTATAGGAAAATATGAATCACTTCCATTGTTTCTATAAAATGACATGATCATGGTATGTGTACCAGCGCACGTAAGGCCATGTATGGTCGCAGGTTTATCTCTAATCTATTATACCACGCATACCTATTTCTTTACGCGACATTGATACTATTGTTCTAGAAAACTTTCTGTTACAAGATTATTGTTTTGCATTTATATTTGTTGCCAGTAATGTGAAGATTTAAAAACGGAATGTGCGGTTTTACCACTTTAAAAATGTAGAAGATTATAAGACAACGCAAGTAAATCTTAAATCAAATAGAAGATAATTAGTAAGTTTAGTTGAACAAACAGAATCTTATTTATTTATCAAAACCCCTTTGCACCGCACATAGAAGTTAATAACTGTCATAATAATTTGAAGAACGTTATTTTATAATCAATCTTATTTTTTACCGTTTACAAAAACGGAAGTGCTCTAGTTAGCGAAAAGAGCTAACTGTCAAGCTAACTGTTATAATAGTAGTAGTTATAATAGTACACATAAAACACACACATAAAACGAAAAAAGTTGGGTTTATTATTAATAAACATAATGAATGCAAAACTTATTATTATTCCATATTTTAATAATCTCAAAATATGTCAATGTGATAAACATAAATAAATTTCGCATATAGGCAGGAGCGCGTGTAGCCTTGACCGTGTCTGCAGTATCAATCACCTTCACTGTGTTAACTTCTTGCTAATTCATGCGGGCCTAGTACTTTTGGTCTAAATTTTCGAGCTTTGTTCTAGGTTTTAGAGCTTTATGACCTAGATCTTTTATTACACACTATAACGACGGTTTACTTATGTTGCAAAAATGTACCTCTGTTACAAGCCGCGTCACGGTTTAATATCGCTGACCTTGAATGCGCAGACTTTTTAGATCAATATACCTGCGCAAAGCCCCCCTCCACTTTTGCCCAGCGCAATTAAACCGTGACGTGACCTGTACTACCAAAATCAAATAATATTTACCACAGTGATAAGAAGCTCTAAATCTTTTTGACCTAAATTGCAACAACATTCAGGAGTCAAAGGCAAAAGCAGTTAGTAGACAATCTAGAAGGAATATATTAATATTAGTCATCTAATTAAGTATTAACTAAAAGTCGGTCTCATTAGCCACTTGTTTCAATCCGGTTTTATGCAACATGTTTTTGTTTTGGTTCTCGAATAAACTTTATTATTGCTCAATATTTGTAATTAAATAGTTTTTTATCTAAACTTAACGCATCAGATAGTAGATTATATAAAAATTGCTAGCTAGATTAATAACCTACCATTAACGGTACTTTTTTAAATCTGTATATAGGTAGGTATTTAATATATAAAACGCTGATATTTCCATCGGCTTTAAAATGTTAAAAATCATAATAATAATAATGACAGCCTAGGTGGCGTAGAGGGCGCATACTCGACTGCCAATCAAGAGGTCCCGGGTTCGATCCCCAGGTCAGGCAAGTGTTAAATATTGGATTTTACCATTAGGAATTATCTCAATAACTGCCTGGGGTCTGGAACTGTGCCCGGTAGATGGCAATAGGCTCGCCCCCTATTACATGGGACCAATAACATACTGGCGAAATGTGGGTGTATCTACTATGGGACTGAGTCCTGGGTACACCTCTGCCTACCCCTTCGGGAAAAAGCCGTGAATGTATGTTATGTTATAATAATAATAATAATTTGAATTTATACACTTACAGAACAGGTTACCCCAATTACACTGCTGAGTCAATTGATATGGATTATGTGGACACCCCACATTGTCAAAGATTCAGGTCGCCAAGATTCCTACAAGGCCTCCGACATGACCTAACGACCGGCCCCCTACATATCTTATAGGGAACAATAATAACAATATTGTTATGCAATCATAAAAATCACTTTGGTATATTTTTAACTGTAGGTAATTTTTTGTAATGTTGATTGCTACGTACTAGAAATAGAATATAACAGAATACTCGTTTTTGAGACCAGTTTTAGTTTAAAAAAATTATGATACCTGCGTCTTAAGATAAGAGTGGCGTTTATTGGTCGAAAATAGGCGGCATTATCGCTTTAAGCGATTAAATTATAAATATAATAACTAGGTTTATAATAATGGATGTGGCCAAAGATTTTTTTTATGATAGTGAGAGACAAGACGAGCAAATCAGGTGCCTGATGGTAAGCATCATGATTGCCCATATCAGACACAGTGCCACTCAGTGTTTTAAAGTTAAAAATGCTACGCGGCACTGCACTGCGCCTGAGGAGATCCGTAAACGAACGAAAGTTACCGATATAGCCCAGAGGATGCACGCTGGATACAGGCCGCTTACAACCGGACTAGATGGAAATCTAAGGGGAAGGCCTATGTTCAGCAGTGGACGTCCTATGGCTGAGATGATGATGATGATGATGAGGGATATTTTCTGCGAAGGCTTTTATTTAATCGTTACAAATTATAAATATTGCTCTTCTTCTAAATACCAGTTAGTAAAATATACCAATGTAAGTGAACACACAATAACTAGCACTCACGATATGGTAGATAAATTTTAATGGATTCGTATGAGATTGAAATCTTACTACTAGAGATACGCTCATTTTAAACGCCCGACAGAAAACAACGATTTAATTATTATGAATCTTGGGAAAACCGCATCTGTGTATATATTTAACACATAATTACAAAACTATATTAAAACACATAACGTTACGAGTATGTACGTAATCAATAAAAAGTTACAGAATAAAGTTTGTAATGAAAATTTATATGTCTAATGTCGATCTGAAAGTAGTTGATATAAGCTTTTATGATAATCTTGGGAAAAAGCTTTTTAAGTGGGTATTTTAAAGGCGTAACAATCCTCGATTTTAAATTACAATTATTGAAATAGAGAGTTCTGAAGGATATCTTTATATGATGTTTTGAACAGAATCGAACACTGAATGTATCTTCCCTCCCTCCTTGTGCCTCCCTCTAAATATATGCACTACTCTTTTCTTTATCTTTGTTAGTAGTAAGAATTTGCCAAATTTCGGTCAAATTGAAATGGTTTAACAGTCTTTGTGGTTTGTTGTCTATTTTTGAGAATTGAGATATCTAAGTTTTTTCCAGTCGACTGTCGACTACTGTAATATAACATAATAAAATATATAAATATACATAATAAACAGACATACAGTCTGTTAAACCGTGTACCTGAGCGGTACATAATAATGTGGTTTAACTTCCGTTTCCGGATCGCTAAAATAAACAAGAATTACTCGTATATGTTTATTATCACCTTGACTTGTCTGACTGTACCTGTCACACCACAAGCCAACCACGTGTGGAACAGCTTTCGATAATGACCTGCCCTGTTGGTGCCATTCCATACGAGTGAAAAGAAAAAAAAATGTAAAGTTGTAAGTTCAATATCCGTGAATGCAACATTTTTTATTAAATTTAATATCTTCTGATCTCAACTGTTTTTGCGGTTATATGAAAGAGTGGCGAGACTAGCAGATTTTAGTTATAAAATAGACTTGAACTCAAACTCAAACAGATTTATTGAAATAGGTCATAATCTGACACTTTTGCACGTCAATGAAGATTAACAGTACTGAGTCTACCGTGCGTTCGGAAAGATACCTCTACAAGAAGAACGCACAAGAAACTTGTAGGGCTTGATTTTTTCAACAGATAGTTTCACAATATTTGGTTTGGTTACATTCGTTTTCTTTGAAGGTGCCGCGAGGCGGCTATGCAGAAGTTTCCAGGCATCTTTGTCCTCTATGTACTGGTTGACTTTATAATAAGCCTTCTTTAGTAAAGTAGATTTTATATAGGTTTTGAATTTACCCTCTGAGAGCCCAGTTATCTCTTTTGGGATTTTATTATAGAAACGTACACTATTTCTTAACAACTTAGCCTGTTTTGTTCCACATCTGCTGAAGCATTTGGCAATTGTTTTCATCAATTTGAATTTATATTTTAAGTTATAATATAGTATAAATGCTTGTAAATTGACATAAAATCGTAATAACGTTTTGTAATGATATCAAACTACATTTTTTACAAACATTGTTACAAATTGTTTACAGATCATGTAGAGTCACGTAAAAGGAACAAAAACCATAAAATTTTCTGTTTCCGGCTCATTTTCGGTAATGGGATAAAGTACCTGGATGATTGTAGATGGTTCATTAGCCAAGATTTCTCATGTACGTATATTAATATTATAGTATATAATTTTTTATTATTGTTTTGCTCTTTATTAGGTATAAGTAAATTTCGGAAAATACAGTCATTACGAAAATCTTAGGATGTTTGCAAATAATCGGATTAAGTAAAGTATTTTTAAGATATTTTTTCTATCTTCCTTCATCATTTCTTCTGCAACGCAATGCGAAATTACTGAACGTATTACAACTGGGTGTAGTTTTATACTTAAGGGGGCGCTCCTAACAGTTAACCTTAACAATTTATAAAAAAAAAAAAACGAAATTTTTAATAAAACATTTGACTTCCAAAACAAATTAGCCGATGACCTGTTTTATTTTTTCTATGGCAAGTCGAAATATTGTTTTTGCGAATTTCGCTAATCTTTTGAATGTTGTTCAGTTCGACGGGTAGATGCACTCCCTTAAGGTGACTTAAGGATAACATAATATACATTCACGCCTTTTTCCCGAAGGGGTAGGCAGAGGTGTACCCAGGACTCAGTCCCATAGTAGATGATGACTTATAGATGATGACTTAAGGATAATTGGATAAAACGGATCTTTGCTAAAATCTGGATAATTAGAAACTAAGAAAGTTTCCAACGGACACTAGGATTATCTAGAAACTCAATCACATTGTAACCATTGATCGACTGATGAACTTGACGAATGTTCTGATTGTTCACCAAACGCTAAAAGAAATCTTAATAAGTTGACTCTAAACTATCATCATCATCATCATCTCAGCCTCAGGAAGTCCACTGCTGGACATAGGCCTGCCCCATAAGGGGGGGTTCTGCTAATACTTGCCATTCTTGGCAGGCGGGTTGGCGAGCGCACGATGATTAGACGCTGCTGGCCGTCCTTTTGATCTGTTCTAAACAATATTAGTAGGTTTATTTTCTTATGTAATTAAATAATCTTATTTTTAACTGCCCGTTACTGCCTCGTTATTTAAATATTGAATAAGGCCGCACACACACCGCACCGCACACATCCTGGCCGGCGATGAACCCGGGGCCTGCGGCACAGAAAGCAGAGTTACTTACTACCATCTGAGCCAACGAGACTGTCAAATTGTTCAACGTATGTTTTTACTACTAAATTATTTGCAATAACTTCAGTAGGTACGAATATGCAACATGAATAGTAAGAATGGCGACGCTTTGTGAAACGGCTCACAGCACAACCATGCGAAATTGGTCAGAGAGTATTATGATATCGCAAGACTCAGTTTGAATTACTACTACTACTACTGTGATTCTTGCAGCACCGTGTGTAGCGACCTGAACAAGCGAGTGACTGAACTAACTCCAACTCACTTTGAACTTGACCGCTCCGCTCAATGCCACACGTGTTATGTAACTATTTTGGTGATTTTCATTACGTTACTCAATTCCTCTGAATCTTGTAGTTTAAACCGACTTTGTAATTTGGAAGTTGTACTGGTTGTGACCCGAGGTTTCACCCGCTGACAATGTAGAAAATATAAAGCCCTACAAGTTTCTTGTACTTTCTATTTGTAGAATCTTTCTGAACGCACTGTAGATTCATTACTTATTAGCTTCTTAAGGTGCAAAAGTAACTTTTAAGGCCTATGTGAATACATTTGTTTTAACCTACCATTTTCCTGTCCTGTTTTGTTAACTGATGTTGGTTAACTGATCTGATATTGGGTAACTGTACCTATAAGACCTCATGACAATACAATAAAACCGTTTCAGATTTTGTTTTATTTTCAATGATTACTTGCTTCTATTGTTTCCTATTACTTTACAGTAGGTATAAGTAGAGTTTTATTATTACGTACATATGTTCCAAGATTGATGTTGCAGACTGATAAGAAAATAAGAATAATATTATCACCACGTGGATAGTATCAAGTACAGATTCTGATACGAATAATATGATAACGTCTCACAACTGCGCAATTAAATACAACATAGGACATATTGGGGTTAATGTCTAAGAATAATTATAGCCATAAAAGATAAATGCAAATTTATTAACACGTATGGGACATTAACTAGATGACTGCCAGCTGGTGTAGCCTCTGCCTTCTGAGTGGCAGGTCCCGGTTTCGATTCCCGACCAAATCATGCACACATGATATCAATTTTCTGGTTAACATAGTACAGGCTTCTGACTTAGTTTGGGACCAGAATACCGTGTGTGAAAGTTGTCCCATATTAAAAGTTTAAATCGACTTCTTATCGTTTCAATGTTTCTTTATTCTATTCGACAGCGCTAGTCCAGAAAGTGGGTACTAATTGACACTAATTGAGCACTAATTGAATTGGAGAATTGTCTTTTGCGTTCTCTGTGGCGTTGTAAATGAGAGAAGGTGCTCGGGCATGTTCGAGCTGATGGACCCTGGTCTGTCAAGCAGCCTCACAGTCACAATGCTCTAGACCAGCAATCGTACTAAAAAGTTCAGTGTAACGACTCAAACTCAATCTTGACGTACATACAGAGAGTTACCATTTCCTTAACAAACAAAAACTAGAAACAAAACTTACAATCACTCGAAAGGTCTACTTAAATACGTACGAGTATGTCTAAATATAAAATCGTCTAATAATTCTCGAAAACAGTCGTTATTATATTGTGTAGACTGTAGACATTGTCCTTGGCCCTGGTCTGTAAAGCCGTATACTAGCCAAATTAATTTACTCGTATTTATTGAATAATGAATAATGTTACATTATACTTTACATTGATTTATGATGTCGTCTATCGGAATTTTGATATCACGATTATTTCACGACGTGTTTTTTCATGAAACTAATACTTGTTTTTATTATAAAAGAAATCAGGTTGTTAATAAAAAAATACCAAATGCGAGTCAGACTTACTCTCGGAGGGTCCGTACTTAACATTTAATAATTAACCGTAGGCATACAACGTGTTACAATAAGGTTTAGTTATTTATAAGGGGATGCATCTACTCGTCAAACTAAACAACTTGCAAAAGAATAAATTAAGAAATTCACGATAAAAAATTTCGACTTCCGATACAAAATGCTGATCGGCAAATTTGTATGGTAAGTCGAAATATTTTTTTTTGCTAATTTTGGAATTCAACTTTCAATTCAATACTTTAGCATTATACTTATTATACTTTATACTTTAGTATTGAATTGAAAGTTGAATTCCAAAATTAGCAAAAAAAAATATTTCGACTTACCATACAAATTTGCCGATCAGTATTTTGTATCGGAAGTCGAAATTTTTTATCGTGAATTTCTTAATTTTTTTTTTTTAAAGTTGTTCTGTTTTACTGGTAGATGCACCGCCTTAAGTACACCTACACCTTTTTTTACACGTTGTATCTATTATAGGTATGTAAATGCGAGTAATAAAAGCAAGTTCTTGTAATAAATACATAACATACATACAATCACGCCTTTTTCCCTAAGGAGTAGGCAGAGTTGTAACCAAGACCTCACACCACCTCAGTCCCATAGTAGGTACACCCACATTTCGCAAATATGTTATTTGTCCCGTGTAATAGGAGGCGAGCCTATTGCCATTTACCGGGCACAGATCCAGTCTCCAGGCTATTACTGAGATAATTCCTAATGGAAAAATCCAAGTAACACCCGGGAACTTATGATCGGCAGTCGACCTTACGCCCACTACGCCTCCGAGGTTGTAATGAATATGGGGCTTTTATTTTTAAGGCGCTGTACAAAGCAAGTTCGCTAACACGTACCCACATTTTTGAAGATAAAAAAAATACTACATGTAATTACGTAAAATAAAGACAACTAGGATCTAGAAAATAACTATACAAAGATTCCGTAAAAAATCCAATTTAATCCAAACGAGTTTTCATGTATAAAAACCTGTACAAAGAAAAAAATATGGTCCCGTTTATACCCTTTGGTTACGGAACTCTAAAGTATTAATGTCAGAATGGCCGGTTTCGGTATATCTTGAAAATGCAGCAAAAAAAATGTAATGTTTCTGATTAAAGTAGGTATGTAATTTCAGCAGATAATTGTGTACCTATTAAAGGCGATCCTTGACCGTGACTTTGTCTTTGAATAAGTTATAGAATTTACTTAAAATTTGGTATCATTTGACATTTTATCATGCCGCTAATTGGGCCATTCTATTGTATTGGCTTATGTTATTCTCAGGGCTCTAATGATTTCCATTCTTTTTATATTTGATTGCGTATTTTAGTCTATTTTACCTGCGATTATTCATTTGAACTCTACGACTTTTGGATGTTTCAAACAAACATAATTTTATTTAACTGTAGGGCTTAAAAGAGATTTTCCCCAAGTTAATACTAATGTTAATGAAGCTAATACTAATTACTAATGAGTATACTGCGCGTTCAGAATATCTCTGCAAGAAGAACGCACAAGAAACATCTGCCAGTTTTGTAATATAAACATAACATACATTCACGCCTTTTTCCCGAAGGGGTAGGCAGAGGTGTACCCAGGACTCAGTCCCATAGTAGATACACACACATTTCGCCAGTATGTTATTGGTCCCATGTAATAGGGGGCGAGCCTATTGCCATATACCGGGCATAGTTCCAGACTCCAGGCAGCTATTGAGATAACTCCTAATGGAAAAATCCAAAATTCAACGCTATGCATGACCTGGGGATCGAACACGGGACCTCTTGATTGGCAGTCGAGCCTGCGCCCACTACACCACCGATGCAATGCCTATAAAATACTAGGTTAAAAAAAAAACAAAAAAAACTACACAAAAATATATTTATAATGGGTTATATACCCGAAGTTCGTCTTAATTATATGTCCCAAATTAGTACAAGAAATTTGCAATCTGGTTTTGGTGCGTCACAAATTTTGGGTCATTCCCGCTGGCCCCCACTCCTCCGTTCCCACTGAGAATCATTGTCACTACCGAAGGAAGTGGGCCAGTAACAACATAATAATATGCTGACGTCCCTAATTCTAACGCAGAATAGGGTGGTAAGAAATATTATTCACGTGTGAGTAAAAGTTGTCGTAATACTTAAGGGGTTCTTAATGGGTTTGTATCTACAATTCAACCTAAACATCTTGTCCGTTTATTTACTTACCGCCAGCTATTCTGCGTAATGGACTATGGGCATACAAATTTAACTTTACGAGTATGTTGTTACTGGTGACAACTGGGAAGCGTTCTAGAATAACTATCCTATTTTTCCTCACTGACGTCACCAGTGGTGACAAGAGAGACCGTTTTTAAATCCCAATTGTCCCCAGTAGAATGGAGACCAGCGGGAATGACCTTTATTTTTGCTTAATATAGAGTGCAGATTAATTTTGGACAAACTTTTTATTTCAAAGTGATCTGATTAAATGCCGTCCGTTATGCAAAACATCTAAAAGAACTGACATTTAAAATCAAAATTTCCAAATTCTAAAAATATTAGATGTTTACATATATATTGCATAATATTAAGACACGATGCAAAGAAGATTTAATTGCATATAATACACGTATAAGACATATTTTGCGTATTATATAATTTAATTAAAGAAACTTGAAGTGTCTTACTTCAAGTCTCTTTAATTACGTTCTTTTTTACCTCGAGATTTATTAGATTAGAATAATTTGAGTAACCCTAATAGATATAACATCCCATGGAAAATTACCTATTTAAGTCAACTGACAATATTGTCGTCTAGCAATTAATATTGGAAAAAAAAGGATTTATGAAAAAACACAAGTAATATTTTAATTTTTGAGATATGATCGACTAGTCCAGAGCTGGGGCCAGAGTGACCGTTCTCCTTTATTGTTGTTTTTTTTTTATATTATTACTGATGTTCAAGATATCAATTGATTTTAAAGCAGCTTCATATAAGTGGATGCTCCGAATACTGCTATTGTTATGGCCGCTTTGAACAAAAAATGTATCTCAAACTAAATACATAACTTACAGTTTTTTATGCACACAGGTTTAGGAAAATTCTGAGTACACCGTTACTAGTAAACAATAAACCTGTAAGTAGTAGGTAAAGCTTTACAGAAAGTAGAACAGAATAATGGGGGGGCACTATTTTTGCAGCCGTGTGGTTCCCGGCTATATAATGGGGCCACCCCTTTCTCAACCCGTGGAAGCCGTGAGACCCGGTAGAGGGAACTATTAGGAGGGCAGCAGCGCTCTCCGGCACCAAGTATTCCAACTACTGCGATCACCAAGCCGCCTGCCAAGCGTGGTGGTTACGGCAAAATCCCCCCGTATGAATAGATAAGGCGTTCTATGGGGGAGGCCTGTGTTCGGCAGTGGACGTCTTCCGGCTGATGATGATTGCACTATAAATCAGTAGTTCCGTTTCTTCCATTTTCTGTGGAACTTTACCTACTTATTTATTTGACGTGTAAATAATTATTAAGATATAGTTTACAAGAAGACACTCAAAAACTTTTTTTTATGATAGTGTAGTGGGTGCTTGATGGTGAGAATCATGATTGCCCATATCAGACACAGTGCCACCCAGTGTTTTAAAATTCAAATTCTGCACGGCACTGCACTGCGCCACCACCCTGAGATATTAGTTGTTAAATCTCTCATGCCCAGTTATTTCGCTGGTAACATTACTTAACTAATTAAACTTAGACAACTTAGACTATGAAACTTAGTGTAGTGTAGTGATTTCTGCAACTGTGATTAGAACTAAGAGGTAAAATTATAAAATTAAATTAGAATATATAGAATACCAATCTTTACAATGATTGGCATATAATATTATGATAAGAATATTATGAATTCGCTGACAGCGGCGCTGCTTAAAGTTATACATAAAAAAATATTAAGAGCCTACAAACCGAGCCATAGCTATGTCATTCGCACATTGCAAGTTTGAGTACATAGATATTGAATTTCCTAAAATCATACGCTGTGTTTCTCAAATCACAATACTACATTAAAGAAGAGTTTGTTTTGATATCTTTTAATTCCACAGAAGTGATGAAAAAAGCTGTTATTTCCTTTTTTTTTTAATTTCGATCTATTCCATCAAATAAAAAAGGACATGAAAACAGAATATACTAAAAAAATTCTAAACAAATTAAAAACAGTCTAAACATAAACAAATGCCACGTTTGTTTATTGGAAATTAATATTGACTGATTTTTTATCTTCAATAAAGCGGGTACCGCACTACACTGAATCAGGGCCCCTAATTCTTAATTAGGGGCCCTTAGGCGTTGGGATCTTCTCTGCTCTAGTGTTATACACCACATTATTAAGGCTTAGGGACCCTGATTCAGTGTAGTGTAATACCGGTTAAATGTAAATTCGCGAGCGATATGGAAGTTTGGCGGGTACAGGCGCTTTAACTTAATTAACTTAATATGAACCTGATATGATAAGACCTCCAATCTCCAGTCAGTAAAACCTGCATAAAGTAAAGCTTCCTCTTAAAGTATTGCATAGGTAATATAATAGATCGTAAATAAGGCAAAATGCAAACAAGTTCAAACTAGTTTACATATTATATTGGTTTTTATAAAGCAACCTCAGCCTTGACCTGGTATCGTGCTCCATATTTGGTTGTAACATTTAACCCTTTATTGGAAACTGTTATGATTTGTGACCTTATAAACACCTGAAATTATTTAAAAAAGGCTGTTCTGTCCGTTCACAGTCATTTTGGTGACCTTTCGACTTTTGACCCGTTTCTATTGACATAATATTATTCATATCACAAAAATTAATTTTATAAAATACGCTCACGCTCACTTCATACGCTGCCTACTACCTACTGCCTACCCTCCTCGTATTTTAAAGTCTCGTATGAGTAGCAAACCTCATAAAATTTTCCATTAGAAATTATTATTCATTATTGTAAAATCGTTGCAATACAACTTAAATTTGCAAAACTGCTTTAAGGCTTTTATCTTTCAAAAAACTAACTACCAGATACCAGGGTATCATGCAAATCAAAGATTACCATCTAATTAGGGAAGGGACAGTTTTCATGTCAATAGTAGTCTGACACCTCAAAAACTTAATAACGAAATTTGCATATGCCAGCCGAGCGTAGTAGGATAACAAGTCAAAAAGGTTATAAAGACTACTCACCATGTAAAGGTCCCCATATCGGCAGACCTTCCAGAAGCCCTTGATGCTGGCGAACATATTGCGAGCGCGTCGCTCAGTCCCCTGCGCACTCGCGCCGCACGCGACTTGCGCACTCCTGCAAATTATTACGACTCTTATTAATATGGAAAACGATTCAAATTCCATATTTTTAAAATTTGATTTGCGCAGCTTATATTGACCGTCCTACAAAAATTATCATTTGAAAAAATTGAATGAAGAATGAAACAACAGGATAGGGGAAATCTTAGCAGTTTGACACAATCCTATGGAAAATTTACCAAATCGATGTTTTGTATTCCCCTTTTTTCTCCGAATATAGTAAATCTATTTGACATATTTATATACCGATACTTTGAAGTAATCTATGTCCCTATCATTTTTTTTTATTAATCGTTAATTTTTAATTCTAATCACGCGATTAAAACTGGGATTTTTAAACAGAGGGATCTCCAATGACATGACACTCAGCTCGCTCTATAGCCTGCAGTACCCTAGTTATTCTACTTAATCCTAATATTATAATTGTGAAAGTATGTGATGTTTTTTTTTAAATATTAAATAGGTGAGCGTTTGACCCCAATCTCACCTAATGGGAAGTGAAGTGAGGATGGATGTTTGTTATTCTTTCACGCTTAAACAACTGAACCGATTGGGCTGAATTCTTTATATTGATAGTGTAGACCCTGGAATAACACGTAGGTTACTTTGTATCCCGATATTCCCCCGGAAACAAAGACTACGCGGGTGAAAACGCGGGACACAGGTAGTCTTTCAAAAATGTAAGAGATTTGACATAACGACGATACGAATTATTCGACACGATTGCGGATGTCAAAAATTTCGTGCTAGGCCTACAAGGTCCGAGGCCGAGGTAGCGTTTGAACACGCTTTCGTTTTCTGGTGTAGCATTTGGACAGGGATCGTTTTTATCGACTTCACCATATTCCACCTCCTTACGACCTTACGTGTATCGTCGCTCTGTCAATAACTTCTTAATAAAAGTTCCGAGTATCTATCTACTTTGTAAAGTGCCTTACACTTATATACTCTAAAATACTTTAAACTAAATTAACTATATTACTTAATAAATCATGTACCTGAGGGGCACACCCCGCGGATGGCAGTCGGAGGAATAATTTTCATTATCCCCTTGGACCATCGTCCGCACCAAGTGTCTCCCCAGATGTCCATACGGTAATGATCCGCATGGACATCTGGGGAGACACTAAGTCCAAGTCCAAGTTAAATAATAATAAATAATAATATGGGACAACTTCCACACACGGTCATCTGGTCCCAAACTAGACAGAGCCTGTACCACAGAATACTAACCTGTACTATGGTAACCAGAGGACTGATATCTTTTATATATAAAAATCTTGTGTCACGATGTTTGTCCCGAATAAACTCCAAAACTACTGAACCGATTTCAATCCAGATAAAACTAATTTGACTAGTTTATTTAAGTCCTTCGGTTTGAGTTACCTATTCTCTGAGCCCACAAGAGTTACAGTTACCTCATCGACCTGTATTGATAATATCTTTACCAATTTCGAAAGTAGGAAGTTATCAATAACGGGTGGAGTTAGGTCTGACCACAAGGGTCTCTCACTAGAATTTATAAGTGAAAAATCAAAAGAAAAACCAACAATTGAACATAGGCCCCTAACAACATATAAACTCGAAAAGCTTAGGAATAATATAGAATCAAAACTGGAAAATGTCGCTGTCTCTGAGGAAGACCCTAATTTCAATTATGAAAACATATTTTCTGTAATAAGTAAGGAGTTCAATGAGATATGTCCCAAAAAGAAATTACACTCGAATGGGAAACTAGAATTTAGTGATTGGGCTACCAAGGGTATCAGGAAAAGTAGAGATAATATGTATGAGTTATATAGGGATAAAGCCCATTCCAATTCAGAATCATTTCATGAGTATGTTAAATGTTATTCAAAAATTTTTAAAGCTGTGTGCATCCAAGCAAAAGCCATAAATATTAGAGACAAAATTCGCAAATCAAGTAATAAAATTAAGACGGTTTGGAAAACAATAAACGTAGAAACAGGTAAAGATAAATGTAGAGATTCTGAATATAAATTATTAATTAATAATGAACACATTACAAATGTTGAGGAAGTCGCTAATATTTTTGTCGATTTCTTCTCTAACATAGCCCTGAACGCGACCAAGTCACTTGATTCATCCCCAGACTTGGCGGAGGCTTTTCTTAAAGAAAACTTCCAACGCACCATACCTGAATTTTCGTTTGAACACATCTCATTAATTGATATCAAAAAGACGTACAAGAGTTTAAATGTTAAAGCTACTGAAGATCTATGGGGTCTATCTGTAAAAATGCTAGATTCTATAATAAACACAATTGCTCCTTACTTAGCAGACTTATTTAACCTATGCATAGATAAAGGCACGTTTCCAGAACTAATGAAAATAAGTAAAATCACTCCTATCTTTAAATCGGGAAGTAAGACAGATCCCTCAAACTATAGGCCAATCTCTGTTTTGCCAGTATTAAGTAAAATCTTTGAGAAATTGATGCTAAACCAACTGCTGTCACATTTCAATAGAAATAGAATATTGCATTCAAACCAGTATGGTTTCACCAAATGCAGATCAACAACCGATGCAGGCTGTCATCTCATGACTCTTGTCTTGGAGGCTTGGGAGAGTTCACAGGATGCCATTGGAGTGTTTTGTGACCTTTCCAAAGCATTCGACTGTGTAGAACACTGCACGTTACTGCGCAAGTTAGAAGTATATGGAATTCATGGGAATGCCCTGAACCTGGTGGAATCATACTTGTCTAGTAGGCAGCAGAAGGTTAGCGTCAATAGTATCACATCTGCTAGTTCTCCTGTCAAGATGGGAGTCCCACAGGGATCTATTTTGGGTCCTTTCCTGTTTTTGGCATATATTAACGATTTGCCTTACATGGTCCACGGTCTAGCAGATATAGTTCTATTTGCCGATGATACGTCATTGATTTTTAAAGTTGATAGGAAGGATACTTCACTAGTACATGTTAATAATACTTTAGCAAGTATATCCAGATGGTTCACAGCAAACAATCTGTTATTGAATGCGAAAAAGACTAAATGTTTGAAATTTTCGTTGCCTAACGTCAGAAGTATAGAACCAATCATAGTTCTTGACGGTGAAAGACTCAATATTGACAATGCAACTTTGTTCCTTGGCATAAATATAGACTCTAAACTGCAATGGAGCACTCATATCACCGAGCTCTCAGGGAAACTAAGCTCTGCAGCTTACGCGGTTTATAAAATTAGGCAACTAACAGATGTAGCCACGGCGAGATTAGTGTACTTTGCATATTTCCATAGCTTGATGTCTTATGGGATTCTGTTGTGGGGGTCAGCTGCAGATATAGAAACTATCTTTATACTACAAAAACGTGCGATTCGTGCCATCTATGAGATGCGTCCACGCGAATCCCTGAGGGAATTATTTAAAGAAATAAACATACTGACCCTACCATCCTTATACATTTATGAGAACATCATGTATGTGCGTAAAAATTTACATAAATTAAAATTAAATAGTGACCTTCATAATTTTAATACTAGGAATAAAGACAAAATAGCTGTACCTAGCTTTAGATTATCTAAAACAAATAAAAAGACATTCTTAGGAAATAGTGTACGTTTCTATAATAAAATCCCAAAAGAGATAACTGGGCTCTCAGAGGGTAAATTCAAAACCTATATAAAATCTACTTTACTTAAGAAGGCTTATTATAAAGTCAACCAGTACATAGAGGACAAAGATGCCTGGAAACTTCTGCATAGCTTTAGATTATCTAAAACAAATAAAAAGACATTCTTAGGAAATAGTGTACGTTTCTATAATAAAATCCCAAAAGAGATAACTGGGCTCTCAGAGGGTAAATTCAAAACCTATATAAAATCTACTTTACTTAAGAAGGCTTATTATAAAGTCAACCAGTACATAGAGGACAAAGATGCCTGGAAACTTCTGCATAGCCGCCTCGCGGCACCTTCAAAGAAAACGAATGTAACCAAACCAAATATTGTGAAACTATCTGTTGAAAAAATTAAGCCCTACAAGTTTCTTGTGCGTTCTTCTTGTAGAGGTATCTTTCCGAACGCACGGTAGACTCAGTACTGTATCTTCATTGACGTACAAAAGTGTCAGATTATGACCTATTTGAATAAATCTGTTTGAGTTTGAGTTTGAGTTTGAATCAAATTTCACATGTACCCGTATTTTGGTCTAACTTACTGGATAGGATAGTTATCATCTCAATTATTCGCTTATGTCCTGAATGTAAACGAATAAAATGTATCAATTAATTGTTTCTTAAGCAAGTGTTTATTTACTGTTTAGTTTTATGAATTTCTCATAGATGGAAGTGTACGTTGATTCATCGATAAAATTCTTCAATATTGTTTGACATCTAGGTTGCAAATACACCCAATAGATGGCGCTGTGTTCTGTTTCTTAGAATATAAATTCTATTACTTTATTTCACGTTATATTTATTTATGCTCACGATATAACCGTATTATTTTAATGGTTTGTGACTGATATTTTTATAATTATCCTGCGTATTATGTTACAATATTATTACCATTAATAACAAAAAAAAATTGTGCTATTGTTGTTAGAGAAATAATATAGTCTTGGCGCCAAATTTTAATCAAAGTTTCAAGATCTGGCTATCAAATTCTATCGAGTCGCCATCTCTGGTTTGAATGTCCAAAGCTTTGGTATCTCATTCGTTCTCGAGACCTCCTCTGAGCGTAAACAAAGCTCCCTCTCGAACCATCGAGACCCACTATTTCGAACAATCGATCAATCGATTCTTCTCGAAGCATGCGAACTAGAACGTTCGGGAAATTCAAGGTTCAGGTATAAATACTGGCGCCGAGTGTCACCGCAGTTCAGTTCCTTTTTAAACTCCCGGAAAGTGATAGTCTCAGTAAAATCTCCACGCATTTTGAACAAGAATATGAATTTTTCAATTGAGTACTCCAGTTTTATTTTAAATTTAGGTAATTCGATTTTACCGGAAGGGTTTTTTTTCCTCAGTTGCGATTAGAGAAATAAAATATGGCGGTACGAAGTTCGCCGGGTCAGCTAGTAATTATATAAGCTGTTTGATTTGTGTCTGGGTGTTATAACCCAGACACAAATCAAACAGACGTGTTCATGCACACAAATGTTAAATCTGGCCGGGAGCGAACCCGGGGCCTGCCGCACAGAAATCAGAGTTACTACCATCAGAGCCAACAAGGCTGTCAAAGTATCTATATCAAAGTATGCATGCAGGCTGATTTTTCTACTTTATAATATGTTATTTTCCCAAATAAATTGTGATGTTTTAGCATTTAATCTGAATGTATTGTTTATTGTTTACTCACATTGTTTACTCACATTGTTTACAACGCCTCTAACAAGATAACACAAAAACATCTAAAAAGTATAAATGTTGGAAAAATGCGCGATTTTAAATTTCATTTACGGGCGAGCGCGCACATTGAGAACACTGATTTTATCATTGCGCCAAATCGATCATCAATGTTTTGACGTTCATTCTACGTAGTTAAGACAGTTTTGTTTTCAATAAATTACGGTTTTGTTTGTTTGTTTTTATGTTTGTACCTACACTCTCTACGAAGGCCATCAATACTTAATATTATAATATAATAACTCCTCCGAAGTTCCCATTGTACATTTAATAGATTGACAATTAGACATAGCGTGCTTTTATTTTTGAAATTTAATCGTTCACTACAGGAAACTATATAATAAAGAAATATAATTGATATACCAATTATTTTATAAAATATTAGGTCAAATGTTGCCTTTAAAAATTAATGTTTATATGACTCGCAGTATCATACATAATATAACAATAATGTCAATTTTGTCACAGTTTAATAATATATGAAAGTAACATCGAATGAATAATAATTAGTAATTAAAAAGAAGCCTTTCAAAATGTGTGTTTCTCTGACTCGCAGTTATTTACACATAATATATTGTGATTATGTCATATTTTGTTGCAGGCTTAATGCTGTGAGTAACACCAAATGCATAATATTAGTGATCGAATAGATAGTATTTGTCTCAGTTATCAGCCAAGATGAGATTTAAAGAGATTATTATTTAGATCTTACACGTACCGCTTGTTGATATCTGAGCATAATATCATCATATTTACAGGGGAAAATAATACTTTTACTACATTTCTCTATTTTTATAAATATTTCTGTTGTAGTGGTTCCAAATAGGTGACTATAAACTATAGATATAGTATAATGAAATATAAATATAAATATACACCTATAATGAAAAATATCTCTCAGATTGTGTTGATCCAATTAAACAATATTTTATTTAAGTTAAAGCATTTCTGTTGATGACGGTACAGATGTAGATGGCATGTGATATAAACAATTCCTGTCTAAACGCTACACTGGCAAACGAAACCGTGTCCAAACGCAACGGAATCACAAAATCTTGCAACAATTTAAACTAAATCATTTTTAAACATACTACTAAAAATTATGTTCAACCTATTATCTCATTAGAATTATTTTTTTATCTTTTAATTTATAACTTAATTGCAACACTTTAACATATTAATGTTTATGCATAAATGCACTTATTAATCATTGAGCTAATTAATGCGTATAGGTATAATAAATAAATTAAGGTTATTTTTAATTAATTTAATTTAATATTGTTTACATTTTTAATCGCTGTCGATAGTAAATTTAATTCATTATATACATAATAAGTCATAAAATATAATTTAAATTACATTAATCATATTATAGCTAACTAGCTAGTTTACATGAAATGATAATTAACGCAAAACTACTAATGAATAACATGCGAAGAGTGTTATTCACCATTGAAGTGAACAATGACATTACCCAATAGTAATATTAATTATTGATGAGTAAGTAATATTTTTAAAGTAATACATGTCCTATCACAATACGATAACGCACTATTATCTAGAGGTATACTGTGTTTCAACAATACTTTATATTAAACATGTCTATTCTTTGAACACATCTCCAAAGCGTCAATAAATACATCATAGTAGGTGTCTGTATAATATTTAATTAGTCTTTTTTCAATAAAGGCACTTCGCCAATTTAAAAAAAAGTAAAAACAATGTTTATTGATTTATGTATCATAATAATATAATCATATTTAAGATGTACTCTTAAATTGATCCATTATAAAAATATATGGAAAACATAATAATGACTTTTATGCTATTTCTTCCTAACAACCAGAAAATAATATAATGGACTATTATAATTAAGTATATATTATATATTTAAAAGCTTCCTTTTTCTCCTAATTTCATATAAATTTTCTCTTATAACATAAACAAAAAAAAAGAAAGAAGAAAGTGACAGCGCCAAGTTCGCTGACCGTTGTTTATTTAATTGCCAGCGGAGATGAGAAATATTTAAATATGCTAACTGTTATTACATTTTTGCCAAGCTAAGCCACAACAAGGATTATATATTTATTTTACCAAAAAAGGTGTACAGTACAATTTTAAACAAACAGGTTACAAGCTTATGAACTAATTTCTAATTTTCATTAATTATTGTATAAGGGCATCTCTGGTCCCTGAACTAAGTCCATAAAACTTGTATTTCAGGGGTCAGCGTTCCTCCATGATCATAAATAATCAATCAGTTTTTACATAATATCATAAGCTTTACCATACTACACATTATTTAGGTCTTTTACTCTACCGGCATTTCAACACTTTATTAGGTTTCAACATGAACACTTAGTAATATTCAGGGCACACCTAATGCACCTTACTATCTTGGTAACGGGTTTCCTGCCAGATATGGCTTATTAAGGGTAACTAGGTCAATTTGTTGATTAACGAAAGTCCATCGGCAATATTGCGCGGGAACGTTACCGGAAATGGGTGCCAATCTTCTAAATGCCCATGTTAGTATATCCGATACTAATTACCACTATATTTACTAAAAGTTCACTGATTTATCAACTATCTATGTTGGTTGGAGGATTTGTAATTTTTTTTTTAATCTATAGGTATAAAAAAGAATTATATAATCAATTATTATTATTTTTAACGTTTATCAAATTCCAAAAAAGGATTCCATATTCGTCGAGTTTCGTTCAAAATGATTCGTGTTAAGGAAGTATAATCATATTTTACTTGTTTTTTTTTTTAAACGAATATTAAATGAACCTATTGGTAGGTACGTAAATGACAGCTCTAAAGTCTACCTCTACAAAGTTACTAAGTTTCAAATTTAAGGTCAGCACAGAGAAACACGGGCGCGCGGCGTGGTTCAGGAATACGTCGAGGAAAAGCGCTCGACACGCAGTTTCTGTAGGTAAAATTGATTAAATACAAGGATTAGACCCGCCGCAATGCGACACGACGTCCCGCATTTCATCTGCAGTGACTTGAAAGGCGGCAACTGATGAGCATTCGCTCGCTGCGAGCACGTTACAAGAGATTTCGGCATGTCAGTACAGCGAGCCGAGCAGATTACACGCAATGTACCATAATATGTTTGATGCTATTAATGATAATATTCATATCGAGCGAATATTTATGTCAGTCGCCGCCTTAATGATTCTGCTCGCCGTAACCAAAGAAATAGCATACATTTGTCTAGATTGGAAGTCTCGAGTGTTCTAATAGGTTACAATAAAATTATATGTTAATTAAATCTCTTAATTATTCTTATGTTTTACTTTAATGAGTGCCGAGTGATTCACACGTGAATCTTAATTCATTTTGGGAAAATTTATTAGATTTTTTGTGAAATGTTGACACCTGTATTATATGTTATATTTATGTATGTATGTTTTATGGGTTCAATGTCAATGTTACATTATGTAATATTATGTAATAGTTGTTATTAATTATATACACGTGGTATGCATTTTTTAATCTGTGTCAGTTTTTATGATTCTTTTTTTAATTGTTATTTTTAAACTCAACGCGGTGTGAATTTATTTTGTGAGTGGAATTATTACTCTGCATGCACCACACTGTGAGACTCGGGTCACGCGTTAATCCCGCTCGTTGGGAACATTATCCACTTCATATTATAATGCCATATATTATATTAATACATAAGTCATTTTTCATCTGAGAAAGATGATGATTAACGCTTTTTCATCGCACATGCTGCCTCAAATTGTCGCATTAGAAATATTCCACGAACAAAATAAAACACTGGTGTGTAGTCAATAAGTGATATTGGATTTATCCATAGGTGGGAGGTACCTATTTACTTAAGAAGCCCGGAGTCTGGGTTCGTGCTCGGTTGATGGCAGGCCTACATTTACATGAAAGTTATAACTAAATAGTTGTGCCCCGCGATTTCACCCGCTTAGTCATCGTTCTCGCGGGACTATCGGAACAGAAGTACCCTATGTGTTCCATCAGTCTAACCAAAACCGTGAGTTAGAACTTGCAAGCGTTATTTTTAACAGTTAAAAACGTATGTTTTTTACATTATACTGAAATTAGAGATTTGTAATATTAGTAAGGAAGGATTGGTAGGATATGTACCTGCCTACTATGGGAATAAAGGATACCAACATTAACTCGTCTCCGCTGTGTAGTATGAATATTCTTCTTCATCTTCTCAGCCGCAGCAAGTTTACTGCTGAACATAGGCCTCCCCCATAAAGGGGGGGTGGGGTTTGCCAATACTCGCCACGCTTGGCAGGCGGGTTGGCGAGCGCAGTTTGGTGAATTTTACACAGAGAACGCTGCTGCCCATCCTCTAGATCTGAGAACCCTTAGCAGACTCTTACGGGCAGCATGGGTAGAGAGGGTGAGGTACTAGTCGTTAGCCGGCACCCCACGGCGGAATGAATATATATTATCTTCTGTTTATATATTGTGTAACTACATAGTAAGGTATTTTCTTCATTATAATTATTATTAAACCATACCTATATTAAACCATACAGCCTCGTTGGCTCAGACGGTAGTAACTCTGCTTTCTGTGCCGCAGGCCCCGGGTTCGATCCCCGGCCAGGTCAAACATTTGTGTGCATGAACATGTCTGTTTGATCTGTGTCTGGGTGTTATAAGCGTATATAAGTATGTATATCAGTCTCCACCAGATGACCGTGTGTGGAAGTAGTCCCATATTATTATTATTATGTCGCTCGAAAACACGGGATATACCCGGTCTTTTGATAGCCGTGCACGGAGACCATTTTTTTTAAGTCCAACGTGCAGAGGCCCCTTTGAGCTTTTAATCTAAAGGTATTGTAAGGTAATGTAGCACCTTTCGGGGTCCATCTCTGAAACCATCTACAGTTTTTTAAAGATGAGCGCATAGATAGATACAGATATACAGATTTATTATTATTATTATACAATGCGAAGCGACATCTTATTCCCGTTCTTTGAAAGAGCGGTTTTTACAGAATGCTCCATTATTGATGTGTTTAAATATTTATTACACGACCTTCCCTATTGCTAAATAGGGCATCTATTCCCTATTGCGACTTAGGTAGGTATACCTACTTAGTTTAGTTACGTCATGGGACAAATAAGTAGTGATAATACATTAATATCAAAAGGGATGAGCTCAATCGGTAACAACATCCTTATTTGTTAGGTTTATGTAAAATATTTTTATAGTTTATGTAGTATATAAATTACATATTTGTTTTAAAAAATATTTCGCCGGTAACTGTCATTGAAATATATTTAAAGTTTTTTTTGCGCGTACGTGGGTGGAATTTATGCTAATCGATTAATTTTTGCTTACTAATATTCTATTTAAACATTTTAACAGGGAAGAGGACCTCTTAGCAGTTTGGCACAATCCCATGGAAAATTTACTAAATCGATGTTTTGAATTCCCCTGTTTCCTCCGAATACAATGAACCTATTTGATATATATAAAAATATCAGGATGTACATATACAGAATGGGTTTATTATATTCGGAAGAAACAGGGAAATACAAAACATCGATTTGGTAAATTTTTCATAGGATTGTATCAAATTCTTAGAAGGCCATGTACGCTCTTAAGCTTTTTCCTTTAATATAGTAGAGTATCTTATCCCAACGGGAACAAGGCGTGACTGTATGTATATGTATGTATGTACCTTACCCGGTACGCTTAAGATTTATTTACACATTGTATGCGAAGATCCTTATTTTATAACGAGTGACGAGTATTACAGTGTTAGGTGCGTATAGTGAGTCAGAGTTCAAGTAACCAAGACTAATGCGTATAGAATCAGTTATAGATTAACGTCTCACATTGATTATCACCTTGTGCCTTATCTAATTCAATCACTGTTTGCTCGATCGACTCGATGCTTATTTACTGAGCATTACAATATTATTGGTATTGGCTTAAAGCTAAAAGACGTTTTTTATAATACAGGTTTATTATTATACACGTATGGTTAAGCTCAAAGATTTGAAAACGCTCACTGTGTGAAAAATCAGCTTACAGAAGCGTTGTGGCGTGATTATTGAAAAACATCCACATCGCGAAATCGCTAATCGCATCCTTCTTCTTCTTCTTTTCCCTCGCCATATCCCGTTATACTGGGTCGGCTTTCGCAATCAGGCTGCGCCACTTAGGGCGGTCGTTAATATCGCTTTCCGATGCGTTAAGTATTTTGAGGTCGTTGATAACTGTTGTTATCCAGGTTTTGGGAGGTCTGCCTCCCCCCTTTTGTCTTTTTGTCCTTTTGTCGCTAATGCATCCATAAAGGAATAAATACTACTTACGAAAGGAACAACGTTATTTCAAGATGCTCTCAGAGGGAAGGTAGCACGCCAACTTGTTTCAACATTGCGCTTCAAATCCTCCCTCTAGCACGAGGCTCTCTCGGCTCCGCTATGGCTGAAGACAAGCCGGACGTAAAGAAAGCCTTCCTCCGAGAGAGTTCGGACAATCCTCGGGTCGCTACTTCCCAACAGTTTGCCGTTACCCTTGCGGTTCTGTCATTATTATTATTATTATATTAACAATATCTTGACAAAGTAAACGATAACACCTTTCAAATATCATGAAAAGTTACTTTTTTTAACACAAAAATCAAATTTCTTTAAATAAATTGTAATGTTTCGTTTTAATTTATTTCTAGTCAACAGTCGAAATACAATTTATTTTTTTTTAATATGAGAGACAACTTCCACTCATGGTCATCTGGTCCCAAACTAGGCTAGAAGTCTGCACTATAGTAACCAGATGACTGATATAGATACATATATACGCGTATAACACCCAGACACAGATCAAACACATATGTTCATGCACACAAATGTTTTATATGGCTGGGGATCGAATCCGGGGCCTGTGGGTCAGAAAGCAGAGTTACTACCATCTGAGCCAACGAGCCTGTCTAATGCCATTTACCGACTATAATTGAATTTTTTGATTACTTTTAGCGCCATATTAAAAAAGTCAATATTCGCATTCACAATGTGGGAAATGTAACATTCGTTCATCACTAATACATTATACAGTCACACGTCATTCCCGTAGGGGGAGGCTGAGATTTTTCCTTCCACTTGTTACGATCCTGACATAAGGCTTTCGTTTCTTCCACTTTCATGAAATTCTTACATACATGCTCGTCGGTGGCATCATAGAAATACCACATAGCGAAATTCGTTTTGTGTTTATCAGGCGGTAGGACCACAACCCGTTGCCATGGCAATTAAGAAATGTCATACCTAACGTTTATGGAACTATATGATAATAAATACAAAAGTGATTTTTTACTTTTTGGAAAGAAACGATAAAAATGATGTTTTACAGAAACCTCGACGCGCTGTAATCTGTTTTACTATTTGTTCGCTCGTGAGCGTTTTCACTCTTTTACTCATAATGGACTAACTTTTACTAAGATTTAAAAATACTACATAAATAAATATTACATAGTGTGACTTCAAAATCACATACTCGTACCTCACGAAAAGAGAATGAGCTCTGGTAGCTAAATTTCCAGCCATTTAGAGGTTATGTTTTTTTTTAATTAACTGTCATATATTGTTACTTTCTTACCGATTTTTTTAAGCTGATACAATTTTTAACCCCATAATTAGCAGACAGTGTAAAATGTGAAAAGGGTATAGCCATTATTATGATTAATTCAAATAAAAGATAATAAGGAGATGAGAAGTTGTATATAACGAGGAAATGAATGCTTAGTAAATATGGTTAGGTAATTACTTTATCATATTACAATATATGATAAATTTAGAATTTACGCTACAAAGAGTCAAATAACATAAGATAAGTACTTTAAGTACAGTTCTAAAAAGACGAGTAGAGTATCTCTACAATTTCACGGTTCGTTTAGAAGATTTTTTGTGAGTTGATCTAACATCCGATTGTTACGAAAATGTACGATATGTAAAAGTATAGTTTTTACACATCGTTTTCATATTAATTCTTTTGTAACAGTTTAAAACACCAAAAACAGCAAAAACAACAAAAACATATACATGAAATATTTTCTTTTAGAGTGCCTCATAGGCGTGGACGTCGTAAGCGGTACTGTAGAGCATGAGACCTGGGTTCGATGTCCAGGTCGAGTAAAATGTTTTTTTTTAGCAGGGTAGAGTGCTTTTATTGAAACTAACACTACATTATGCCATAAAACAGTTCAAAAATCCACAGGCCGACATTTCAGCCTATAGAAAATCCAAGTGCTTTAAACCACTGTCAGATGGCAGCGTACCTAAGATACTGGCGGCATTGCCACGTTAAATATCAATGCTTATACGTTGGGCCAGATAAAGGCCAGCATTTTGATCATGCGTCGCCACGACCAAGCGCTCAGATAGATAAGTTTTATTGGGTTTTTAAAGTAGAAATGTTCGCAATAGCAGCCTGGAGTCAGGGCTCGCCCCCTGTTACATAGGACTTAAAACATAATTTAACTTATATTATTAAAAGTAGGGTCTAATTCTAAGCCCTAAGCTTATACCTAAATAGCAAAGTGCAGCCATTAATTCAGTAAGTAGTTGGAGCCAAACACATATAAAATCTAGTACCTATACATATCAGAAAATAAGATTATATATTAACTTATGATATTAGTAATATTAGTGGTAGAATAATAAAAGAAATTAAATGGCAACTGAATTACATTAGATAAACAGAAAACTGGATCATTATCGTTTAGAAAGGTTCATTCATTGTAACTTGTTATCACATTTCCTGTGTTTATAGTTTCTTTGTTTTTTAAGTGTGTCAATTTTATAAAAATAATGTGTATATGTCCTACATACCTATTGTATTATCCGGAAAAAAACCAGCACCATATAGCCACGTAGAAGAATATAATGTATTAAATTATACTCAATATATTATTAACTTATTATTTTTATAGGCTTTATATAGCAACGGCAATTATTCGCTACCTATGATTTGTTCTGATTTCCGGTCAATTTGGTTCAAATTATAATTCTATTCAACTTCACACTTTCATGTGACCAATTATTTTTACCTATCATCATATTATAGAAATAAGTACAATATATTATAATATAGTTTATTCTCTTCTGATTTGAATTAAACAACTTTTAAAGGATTTTATCGCGGATATAAACATTTTATTTATACTTGACAATTAAAATAGATAAAATATATAATAAATCACTGTTTATGGTCACAGGAATACTTCATCTTGTAATTTTTTTGTGTACCTTTATAAAATAAAGAAAATAAAGTTTTTTTATATATTCGGGTTGTCTATTCACTTTTCCGGACAGCATTCATTATACCAGCCATGCGCTTTTTAAGATAAAACCTATGTATAATTTAATTAGCATTTCCAATTCCTGCCAACACTAGTTAGTACTTACTCTGTATATGTCTCTCCGTATCCCCCCAACTTGGCGGTTTGCCGTACACTTGTAACAAGAATTCGCTACTGATTTTTATGTGAAAGATAATTGAAATTTTCCGACACTGAACTGTTTGTTTTGGCACACGCGAGGACGAGAAAACTCTCGTTTGTACCTCTCCGCGTACCAAATTAGACCGGCACGTGTAGAATCTCGCGCGATATGTTTTAAAACGAGATCATACTTTTTAAATTGTTTTTTGAATAATTGTTGATGTCAGTAGTGCGTAGTGTGCGACGTTCGACTGCTTCCAACAATATTAGTAAAAGAGTCCATATGTTCTTGACCTTGCGGTGCTCGGGCGCGAACTGAATCCGCTTTCGGTTGTAGCTGCCGGTTTTATAATGCATTGTTGTTGTCATAACTTTTACCGCACGAGATAATGGAGACGCGACCGACGTAGGACGATAATTATGGAACTAAATTATGACAGGGTTTTTCGTGTCATCTCTGTCAATAGTAAATAGTCAAAGTATCATAATTGTAGTATTTGAGTCGATAATGACGTAGCTTGTATGAGTGTGATTGCGTTCTCGGAATCTATTGTTAAAAAATTTATTTTTTTTGGAATTCTTTATTGAAATATCTATAGAATTTCGCATTTTTTCTTTTGAAAGTTTCATTTTGACGGGTAGATTCGCACTTAAGTATTAATACATCTTGTAATTTGTTATAATTAGAAATAAATTAATTATTATCATTAGTAAATAATTTGGGGTCAAGTTTATTTACCCCAAATAAACTTGGGCTCGTTAGCTCAGATGATAGTTACTCTGCTTTCTGTGCCGCAGGCCCCGTGTTTGATCCCCGGCCAAGTCAAACATTTGTGTGCATGAACATGTTTATTTGATCTGTGTCTGTGTGTTATAAGCTTATATAAATATGTACATCAGTTACCATAGTACAGGCTTATAGCCTAGTTTGAGATCAGTTTGTGGAAATGGTCCCATATTATTATATTATTATTATTATTATTTACACTAGATTATATTATATTTATTTATATAATATAGCCTACGTAAATGGCACTATGATAGTATTATTTTCGGTTCTGTGACTATGATCTCATTTATATAGATAGATGATATGATATTATGATAGGTTAAACAATCCCACATATTTTTATAATTTAAACGATATGTTAAATATATTATAACAATCAGTTTTATTGTATTTTACTATATTACCAAATACCTATGACCTTGCATAATATATTATCGATTATAATACCTTTGGTAAAATGATTTTAATTTCATCCGAATTGTGTTGTTATATTGAAGCGCCTTTGGCTAAGTGGAAATGTCCGAATCCGGAAATACTTTGAATTCGACTCTTCGAATCCCCTGGGTTCCAATCTCATATGTGGTTAACATATAGGTATAGATAGTCGTTAGGTCATGTCGGAGGCCTTCGGACCGCCTGATAACTATAACACTACAGACTACAGCTAACCACCGACCGGCGTTCAGAAGAACAATATTGTTTTCGCTCAATACAATGAGTTATCTTTTTCACAGTAACATGTCGAATAAAATCAAATAGTTTGTTTGCAAGAAATACAATGTTAAAGGTGCAGATCTTAATAATACCTATATGTATGCCCAATGCATTTCGTCTGCAAGGAGACGTGCGTAAATATCATTTTATTTTAACATTATAATATTTCGTCAATTTCACACAATCTTCAATTCTAATACTACTAAAATAATTCATAATTTTTAACATGCAATCATTAACCGTTCTTAAATCACCGCGTTACAGGATTCCTTAAACTCTTTTATACTATGTATACACTCATCAAGAAGCCAGTCTGACACCGATTTTTTAATTTACTTTCCTTTACATTTTTTTTATTATTAGGTAGAGTAGTTCATAGGTTGAGTTAGCTCTACGCCGTAGAGGTCTACGTCGTAGACTTTCCTTGACCTTCGTAGCACTTAATTTCGTTTTGTAGGGAATATGTTTAACTTCGAAAGAAAAATCTGATAATAACATAGATAACTCTTTATACATAAAATATCAAAAATTAGAATTATAAAGCGTGTAAGCATTGGCGGTCTTATCACTCAGGACAATCTTTTCCAAAAAACCAATAAATAAAGAACCCATAAGAATAACTTAAAAGAAATAAAAATAGAAATTAATCATTTCATAATTTATTGCTTATAATTTGTATTTCATTATCTATTTATTAAAAGCTGGTAGGTATATTCTTTGTCGATTGATGAAACTCGATATACATATTGCGTTATCACAATATATAATAATATATCTATGACATAGTGATGCAGTAATTAATTAAATTGTTATAATGAATTCGTTTACAAACGGGAAGTTCACCATGATTGTAGGCTATGTACATTATTACATAATATTATACTATATAATATATTACTTGTTTTATTTACCTCTATAATTTAATGTATACATTATTCAACATGTGATTTGAATATTG
This sequence comes from Hemistola chrysoprasaria, assembly GCA_947063395.1. Classification (NCBI taxonomy): domain Eukaryota; kingdom Metazoa; phylum Arthropoda; class Insecta; order Lepidoptera; family Geometridae; genus Hemistola; species Hemistola chrysoprasaria. Next base: position 1,776,552 of record OX346709.1, on the reverse strand, counting down.
ACATTATTATCTTATCTAATTACGTAAAAATTATTATTTCTCTCAAGCCATTATAGCTATTATTTTCCACTCGCAAAAATAAGAGCGGTCGGATGATAGCGCCGTCCCCCTTAACAGGATACAGGACCTATTAGCAGTTTGACACAATCCTATGGAAAATTTACGAAATCGATGTTTTGTATTCCCGTGTTTCCTCCGAGAATAATTGATTTTATCCATAAATTTATGTCTTGAAAATTAGAAAATGAATTAGGCTATGTCCCTGTTATTTTATTTTTGTTCCTTATCCCTTCATTTATTTCTAGTGAACGTCTAATTACGCGAGTAAAACTGGGACAGGTGTTCATATTTTTAAAGGATAATACTTCATTTAACAATGAGTTTGTAGAAAAATGAAAATGACAGGGACATGCTCACTGAAGACCTATATTTTATTAAAAAAAACCATTGCTCTGACGCAGTTATCTAGTGCGGAAACACGGGAATACGTTTGTATGGAAAAATCACCCCTCATGTATCCTCTTAACCATATTAGAGGGAGGAGGGCGGCCCACCACGAGCCACCGCGAGCTTGAGCTGTTTAGTGAGCATGACTGTACCAAATGTTCCCCAGTGCATTACATCTAAAAGAGAAACAAAGTAGAATTCTTACACAATTTCATATTATGAGCAATTATACTAACCGCGCGAGGCGAGGCGTTGCTTGTTCGGTGCCGGGTGGCTCTGGTGAGTTAAGGCCTTTAACGTTGCAGTAAAGTTTGACGATGCACAGATTAATATGACATGCATAATTAACTTTTTGTAGGTATATGAGTGTATGTTACATACCTACCTATGTATAACATGTATCAAAAATGGAAAATATATCTATTCACTTGGAGCTATTCGGTCTCAACTGATTTTGATATATTTCTACTAACAACTTACAAAGACAGCTCTGTCTTTAGAATTGCGTGTATATTATATTATACGCACGTACGTATACACAAAATATTTAGGTGTTGTAAGTCACACTTAAAGGAAAAGAATTGGGCCGCCTCCGTCCAATCTCCATTGTCTCAGACAATATACATACGATTACATGAAAATATTCTAACAGTACCTTTATCTTAAAACAATAACAGGATATTAAGCGACGAGCTTTATTCAACTTTAAACTATTGGTGTAAGGTTCTTGTTAGTTTAATACGAAATTAGAGTATTATTATTGTAAAAAAAAAAAGGATCGATCGGTTTCAATGTTATAGTAGAACATGCTGATAGCTCTTGCGATATTCTGCTCTCTTGGTATATTTATTGTTAAATAATATAATTACTTAATATTGACTAGATAAATAAATAACCGACATAGCCCAGCGGATATGCAATGCACATACGAGTAGATCGAAAAACTGCCGTTTTTTAACCTGTAAAGTTCTCGAATAGAGACAGCAGGAACACGCTGGATGCAAGCCATATACAACCGGGCTAGATGGACATCAATGAGGAAGAAGGCCTCTCGTTCAGTAGCAGACGTCCTACGGCTGAGACAATGATGTTAAAATAAAAAAACTAAGGTATTTTAGGTGTTACTTCAATTTTTTCTCTTCTCTCCTTAAAGTATTTTTTTTTATATTGGGAAGCGCTTTTCAGCGATATAGATCGGGGATTCTTGTAATAATAATAATATCGTAAATATATCAAAATATTCTTATACTGCCGATCAGGTTCTTAAAGAATTAAATAAAGTTACAAAATAGGAGAAATTTTAAGAAAACTGAAGATCCCTTTTATATGCAGTTATTGCGACTAAGGAAGTAGTAGGTCATAGAACATGGTGGGTATAGAACATGGTCTGATTATTTTACCTCAAATACAAATAAATAAATCAGTAAATCGCCTTCTAGTCTTAAAACATCATTTGGTCTATTATCAACCGAATGTCACAGTCACAGTCTACTTATGAACATTATGCTTGTAACATACTATAATAACTGTATAATGATAGGTGCTTGTAGCTACACAATGACTTGATATTTATGTTCTGACACACTGTTAACTAATTCTAAGAATATCGCTCATTTCTTTGAAATACTTTCTTCTGTTTTTTTGACATTATAAATTATTTTTTTGAAGGAGAAAATGACTTTTTCTTGTGAATACTTTCATTCAATCTATATCATAAAAATAAATTCAGGTTTTCTTTTCAGAATTGAAGATTTAAACCTTAATTAAATTATAAACATGGGTTTATTGTATAGGTCTTCGTATTTTAATTATTTACGCTCGACGTAAACGGGCCATCGACTACAACCATCGGTGGCTGTCGAGCGCCACCGGGCCACTTGCATATTCATATTATATTTTGTAGGAACGTAAGCCCGCCCGAAATTGCTCGTACGAATCTGCGATCAAACATACTGACGTCCAATAAGTGTCCTAATTAACATTTGCGCGATGCGATAGCGCGACCAGTGTTTTTTAATCTATTCGCGCGAACTTAGGTTGTACGAACGCACGATATAACATATTATTGATGACGAATTGGTGTTCTAATAGAACTCTGCGTCAACAATTTCCATGAAACCCGTAGACAAAATAACGGTACTTTAACGTACCGGTATAGTACCGGTATAGTACCGGTATAGGACAACCAGCTTTATGGCACACATGTGGCCGGTGGCGGTAACGCAATTTCTCGTAACTTGTACGGCCAATGATGGTTGTGGTCGGTGATCCGTTTGTGTCGAGCTTTATTCTATTTAGTCTTATAGCTGGACATAGACGTGTCCCAAACTTTCCATGTTTGAATAATATTTATGACATTACCTTACAATCTGTATTCAACATATAACGTGCAAGTTAAAAGGTTACATCACAACTTGAGTAAACAGTAGAACAGACAGACCCTAAATGCTATCATATAATGAACAATAATTATATATACAAGCAATACTATTATGGTTACTATGTGGTCGGGAAACTCGGAAAATTCTTTTAAATAATGTACCTATAAGTCGGAACGGATCTAAACTGTGGTTATTTAGCAAAATTTTGGAGCGGTTTGTAGAATTTACTGAAATTAATATTATAATTGAGATTCTAATGAATTTTAGGTATATTTTTATATGTTTCGTGTGTGTATGTGAGTTCCACGTAGTGCCAGGATTAGACATAGTTCGTATAGCGACTCGGCACCCGACAAGCAACGCCTCGACCTTCGGCGTCCGCTCGTCATCGACTAGCTGTCCACGGGTAGACGCCTGACGCCTGAGGCCGCGCTGACACCGCGCCGTTAACCAGTGGACCTGGCATTTTCACAAAAATAATGTGCGTGGGGCTTAGGGGATCAACCGGCGATCTGGCTACGTTACGGAGTTGGTGTAGTGAGCGTATAATACGCTATTATACAATTTCATATAATATAGAATATACCAACCGTGTGAAGCACATCGGTGCGCGTCGGCACCGGAGATTACATAGTTAGCTCCTCTAATCAAATCAAACAATTAAATAATAGCTTACTTATTATTCCTACTCTTAATGGTTACCTAATAAGATTGCAATGTGTCCTAATGATAAGATACCTTATTTATTATTACTCTTAGTGTCGTCTAAGTGTGTCCTGATAATATTCCTTGAGCCTTGATTTCAACAATTACTTTTTGGATTATCCTTATTGCAATTTTTGTAAGCTACTCTGATTTTTATCAAACGGTTTAAGAGAATTTATCGTCACATAAGAATTAAGGTTACACAGTTGCGCCTAAGTTGCGGTTTGCGGTTATAAAGCACATTGATATTTGTCACTGTTTCCAGTATTTTATTGGCTAATAATTTCTGGTAAGTTATCCTCCAATTAAACTTGCAAATCCGTCATAAAAGGAGTTTGTATTAGACTGGAATAGGTCTGGATTCGGTACCCGGCACTTTTTTAGGATCCGGCCCGGTACCGGGTAATAATTACGAGTACCCGGCGGTGCCTGGTATTAAGGTGACAAAAAAAAGTCATTTTTTTTTTATATTGAGGACAACATTTATTGAATCCAAAAAAATTCAAATAGCAAAATGAATGACCAATATTATTATTGTGATATTGTTTTAATATTTAATAATCTATACTAATATTATCTATACTAATATTATAAAGAGAGAATCTTTGTTTTTTTGTTTTTTTTGTTTGTAACGAATAGGCTCCGAAACTACTGGACCGATTTTAAAAATTCTTTCACTTATGGATAGCTTAATTCAGTGTGAGTGACATAGGCTATATGAGATTTTGAAAAATATTAGGGATCCGTAAGAAAATTGCAATATTGTGAACCAAGGTGTCACACATATTCATTAATTTGCGTGCGCTGTGAAATCTATTGATGGTAGAATAAAATAATGTATTAGGGGTTTGTAGTACTTACTAATATCTACAAAATAGTCCACAGATATTTCATCCATCTATTTTGGTTTAGTCACAATAATCAAAACAGACATAATATGAATGCGCTGTAATAAGTATTGGAGGTAGAATAAAGTAATGTACTAGGGGTTTGTAGTACTTATCAAAACCTACAAAACATTAAACATAGATTATATCCATCTTTTTTGGTTTAGTCACAATAATCGAAAAAGTGATTATTTTTTATGCGGTGTGAAAACTATTGGTGGTAGAGTAAAGTAATGTACTAGGGGTTTGTAGTACTTATCAATTCCTACAAAACAGTATACATAGATTATATCCATCTTTTTTGGTTTAGTCACAATAATCGAAAAAGTGATTATTTTTCATGCGGTGTGAAAACTATTGGTGGTAGAGTAAAGTAATGTACTAGGGGTTTGTTACTGATCAATACCTACAAAACAATATACATAGATTATATCCATCTTTTTTGGTTTAGTCACAATTATCGAAAGTCATTATATGCATGCGATGTGAAAAGTATTGGTGGTAGAATAAAGGAATGTACTAGGGATTTGTAGTACTTATCAATATCTTCAAAATAGCCCACGATAAATTAATACATGTGTTAAGGTTTGGTCATTGTAAAAGCAATAGTCATTAATTTACGTGCGTTGCGTAAACCATTAGGGTTATATCTATTAAAATACAATGTATCACGAATTTACTCCTGTTAAACGTTCACTATACCTACTTCTGCTACCCGTGCGAAGCCGGGGCGGGTCGCTAGTAAATAATATAATAATAATATGGGACAACTTTCACACACGGTCATCTGGTCCCAAACTAGGCAGAGCCTGTACTATGGTAACCAGAGGACTGATATACATACTTATATAAGCTTATAACACCCAGACACAGATCAAACAGACATGCTCATGCGCACAAATGTTTGACCTGGCCGGGGATCGAACCCGGGGCTTGCGACACAGAAAGCAGGGTTACTACCATCTGAGCCAACGATGCTGTCATATTAATGGTGCAAAACACCGGTTTTTGTGAACGATTTTTGGAACAGACGAGCTTTATCAATTTGAAACGCAATATACAATAAAGTTTTATTTGCCGGGTACTCGGCAAAATCAATACCCGTCCCATGTCTAGCACACTTGAGAATTGTCAAAGTGTAGTTCTATTAATTTTTTTATATAAAGCAGCAATCGCAAAATGTGTACCTAATATAAAATGTTAAAGTACATAATAAAATCATATTTTTAACCCTCTACTCAAAAAGGAAACACTTATTGTATTTGATGTGTTTGTTTTCTGTTGCATCGTAGTATCGGATAAGTATTGACCGATTTTTGATGCCATTTTTTGTTTCAAAGCTGACTTAGTATTAAATTCATCATCATCCTCATCATTTCAGCCGTAGGATGTTCACTGACGAACATGAGCCTCCCACATAGATTTCAGTCTAGTCCGTTTGTGTAAGCGGCTTGTATCCAGCGTGGTGCTACTGTCTTTATTAAATCGTTTGTCCACCTTGTGAGTGGACGTCCAACGCTGTGCTTGCAGGTCCGTGGCATATTAAACTATTATGGCTTATAAAATTTTCTGTCGGGGCTACATTTCTTTTTTTATTATATTGTTTTGTGTACATTGTTTAATACTACGATACTTCATAAATTATTAAATGTGATATTAAGTGTTAATTATAATGTTTCCATAAGACTAAATAATTAAATATATTTATATTTAGGTACTGAGCATCTTAATTAAACAAAATGCTTTAAGTATGCTTTAAGTATAAAATGCTTTACACAAAATATTTTTAAATAATAGGGGCATATATGCATATTCTAGTCAATAAGGTATAATTTATGTTTATTACTCGCCACTCGCTATGATGTTCACAAAAGCCATCAAGTAATGAAAAGTTTCCTCGTAGCCTTGTCTACGTCGACGCGCGGTTTTTCTCGGTATTTCCTTTGTGTATATTTCATTCGAATAAGTTTACTTAATATTCTGGACATATTCGGCAGTAAAACGTATGATAATGAATATTGTATACAAATTGGTAATGAATCACTTATCATTTGTAACGATTGCTTTGGATTTGGTTGAGTTTTTGTTTATTTTGTATTTCCCCTTTTCAGACATACGTTTAAGGCACGAAATACCTACTGTGCTTCTTAAGCTATTTGAAAACTGCTCTTAACTAATTATTAAGAACAATTTTACTATAGGTATAAAACATTATATCCTAATTGGATTTATAGGGAAGTCTCACGAAGTAACTTCACATGGAGTCCATAACATTTTCATAATCTATAGAATGTTTTGTATGAAACAGGTACCAGGAGACCATCAACTGGTTACAAGTATATAAGTACATAATATAATAAGTACATCCAACAAACTTCAAACAAATGATTAAAACAAACATAACGTTTCATCACACATTCGGTGGTGATCGCTAAAAGTAAGAAAACATACGACAATATTGTCGGGTCAATAGTTCGCCTTGATTAAATAAATACACGATAATAATATTATAATACCATATTCTGATCTGATAATTAGTAGAAAACTGTGGGAATGTCTGATTTCCTGTTTTAATTAAAAAGCCAAAATAATCTTTGTCTTTTCATAAGGAAATTACAATAAATTGTCATACTGAATAAAAACATACATTCGGAATGGTCGTATTACCTTTTAATCGAACTAGTGAATTTATTTACCTGTTGTAGTATTAATTATTTATTGAAAACCTTACTCCAGTAGGTAAAAAATAAATGACTATGATTTATATTTTTAAATATATTTTTTTCCTAAATATTTTAGAGAATTTATGTTCTTTTTAGACTAGTTGGCATACGGACTCCTAAACTTGTTAAGTCAGTTTTTTGTTAAAACACCTAAATAAATTATTATAAAACATATTATGTAAAACTATTTATTATCTTATCGCTGCCGTGCTCCTATTATAGGTATATATCTATATGTCATGTATATTAAATACATTTAAACTTTACAATATGTAATTATATATACAATATATAATCTTATATAGTATAAAACAAAATCGCTTTCCGTGTCTGTCTAGCTTTCTGTCTGTCTGAATCCTCCTAAACCACGCAACGTAAGCATGCACCCACCACGCCAACGAGGCAGTACAAATATACTGGTGTTTTAAAGATAAAATAAAACACGAAAAATATGAAGTTACATTTAACTCTTCTTCTAATCGTATCAATGGTTCATCGATAAAGTATAATATCGCTATAGACTGATATGTTATAGACAGCGCTAGCCCATTATGTAGCCACGTATATTGCGTTTTTTGTGGCGCTGTAAAGATCCTCCCTAGTGCAAGTACTTGAGCACAGGAGACATTCGTGCAGATGAGCCGTGGTCTGGTAAGGAGCCGCATTGCTACGTTGCTCTAGATCAGCGCTGCTTAAGCCCCATTTGCACAGATTCGCCACTGTAAGTCGTCCTCCGGAGACAGCTTGGCCTGGAGTTCTGCGACGTTTGGAGGTGGGTGTTTTTCCTTCCACTTTTCCAGTAGTTCATCTGGAGGGCGGTTTAAGTGTTGTTTTAAGTATAATAATGTATTTACACTCGTACAAAGCCGCGGGGGCTCGCCTGTAATGATATAAATTATAAGGGCATATAAGGCATTATACATGGTGTAAGTATATACCAATAGTAATGTAACCACTTTTAAAAATAAAAATGGTTTTTTTTTGTGTTATTATTATTATATAAAACTAGCTGTGCCACGCGGTTTCATCCACGTTGTCATCGTTCCCGTGGGAATATCTTGAAAAAAGTACCCCATGTGTTAGGGTCTAAGCTACTACCAAATTTCAGCCTAATCGGTTTAGTAGTTTTGGCGTGAAAGAGTAACAAACATCCATCCATCCATCCATCACAAACTTTCGCATTTATAACATTAGTAGGATAGGTCAGCGTTTGACCCCAATCTCACCTGATGGGAAGTGAAGATAAGGCCTAAGATGGAGCACTCTTGAATTGTAATTTTATAAAAACAACCATTTTTGGTTAGCCATGACTTGGTTAAAGAACACTGTAACAAAACTACGTCTACCATTTTACCGAGTGTTAAAATAATGATTATCTAAACTCATAATTTTTACACAATTAGTTGTGTACCTATAACAGGATTCAATATGTTACGTATAAATCTAGCACGAGTCTTTTAATATTTTTTATATCTAATCGAACATTATATTGTTAGCAACCAACCCCGACTTCGCACGAGTAGCAGCAGAGTATAGATCATTTAAAGCCGGGTCAGCTGCAACATGATTTTGTGTTAGCTAACACAGAAAGTGGGCGTGGCTTGGTCACGTTATCCTTAGCGGATGGAAAACATCACCCGCTTTCGCCTGCGGTGGGGTTCGTAGTGAATTTTGTGTTAGCGCTCGTGTCGTCAACATCTCTGCTGGATATTTGAAAATCATAATCTCCTTTTTGCAGCATACAACATTTTGCAATTTTCTATTATTCAGAGACTATGTGGCATTTCGTGAGTCGGAATTAATGGATTATAATACAGAAAACACTTGCCCTTGTACTTAGCTTATTTCAGAAAATGATAATTGCTAACAAAAACATTATTAGGTTCCAAGTCGCTGTGGACATGCTGATAAATAACACGGTTGGCTAACAACTTATTGTTACTAACCATTTAGCAGTAGACCCGGCTTAAGATGAATACTCTGTTATACATTATTATCGTATAACATAAATGAATGTATTAACATACGCGGCGCACGTCAAATAAACTCTCAGTCGGTATTATTTATAAATCACATTTAGTCCAAACTTTATTAAATTAAAACACTTCTCTGAGCGGCTGTACTTATATCTGAGTTCTGAGATTTATTGTACTCGTACGAGTAGATCCCTCGGTGGCCTCGGTGGCGTAGAGGGCGCATGCTCGACTGCCAATCAAGAGGTCCCGGGTTCGATCCCCAGGTCAGGCAAAGTGTTAAATATTGGATTTTTCCATTAGGAATTATCTCAATAACAGCCTGGAGTCTGGAACTGTGCCCGGTAGATGGCAATAGGCTCGCCCCCTATTACATGGGACCAATAACATACTGGCGAAATGTGGGTGTATCTACTATGGGACTGTGTCCTGGGTACACCTCTGCCTACCCCTTCGGGAAAAAGGCGTGAATGTATGTTATGTACGAGTAGATTCAGGGCCATTGTTGGTGATCAGTGAACTAATGGATTATTTTTTGATAGAGTAGACAATTTCTTATGACACAACAAACACTGCATAAAAAAATCTTTAGTAATGATCATAATAATCTATTTATCTTTGTTGATTTATTTAATTGGAACAGCATTTCATTGAGTCAATCTCGTAAAACTATTACAAAAGTAGTTAATTATAAAATATCTTGCAGTAATTAACTAATGAAACATGTAGAGCGGTACCTATGTCGGTACATAAGTGTATCAGTCCAATGTCAATATTAGCCGGACATAATGCGCGCGCGCACGACGTCGGTCGTGCGTGTACGAACGCGACGTCGAATTAGGTTCAGCTCTACAGTGTAGGTGATATAAAGGACTACGCACACTTGCGACTGCTGTCGAACACTTTCGATAAAATTTATAATTTTACAAGCTTTTATTTAACTGGCAATGTTTGTATGTATTTTCTGGTCAAATCATACAACTGAATTTTAGAACAGATTGCGATGAAATTTATACACGTTTAGTTTGAATGGCAATTCATGACTTGCTAAGAAGTCATTCAAAATCCGATACGGCGGAAGGCGCACTAGTTATTTATTGTGCACGCCCATGATGGTATCAATAAATAAAATCTAATGCTGAGAAGTGAGATAGATATAATGATAGTAAAAAAGGTATAATTTAGACAAGAAATTGTGCTAAACCGTAACGTCGTTGTAGCAAGTCGCACACTTTAGTCGCAAGGCGTAGTGTCTAGTGTGCGCCTACCTTTTATCTGGTAAGCTTCCGCTCGGAAGACAGGCGGCGCTTTTCGCTAGGAAGTGAACGATTTCCTACTCGACTTATATGCGATTTATTACTGCATTTCATAGCTTTGTCGCGATTATTATGTACTATTATATAAACCCACATTATTATAATATTGTACGTTTTGAATAGTTTGAATAGCTGACGGTGAAACTATTATTGTAAAGCAATTCTGACCAATGCCAAACATTGTTTATATAAATCATCATAATGTATAGGGTTCTATCAAGGTATGTACTACTTAAATTAATCTTATGAATAGTTAGGTAAGGTTATAAAAATTTGCGAAAGATTTATCTTTTTTACTCGTTTCTTTATTACCTGATAATAAATTAGATACAAATAATAATTAATTAAACTATGCATTTTTTTATTGTTGGTAATTAAAAGGTTATTGGTAAAAAAAGGTATACGTACCCATAGATATCACATACGATAAAGAGAGAATTACTTGTATAAGGTTATATATACTTATTGTATTATATACAATAAGTATATATATAAGCTTTAAGTATAAGCTACGCCCCGCTACCAAATATTATATATTATATACTACAGCACATTCAGTAGGTGTTCATTACCGAAAAATTAACTAATAAATTTTAGTAATAACAACGATATTACGTCGATATTATGTGATTGTTATATCGTCATAATTATATTTGGTATTCATTACTTCCCAGCTATAGGGAAGCGTAGTACAATGAAGAGTACTCTTTATATTTGAGTTAATTTTTTCCGTATTATTGTAATATTAAAATATGCTTTACGACGTTGCAATGGTTGCTTACGAGGTGATATTTAATTAAATTTTTATAGTTTCTTTGATAATTTGCTGTTGATATTGTTTTAATAGTTGTAAGTCGTTATAAAAAGTTTTTGTGCAGGTTGTTAAATCATAAGTAATCTTATATATAATAGCTCTTTTATTATTTCATTCAGAAACTAATTAAATAACAAATGCTTTTTATTACATATGGGTACGCATACAAATTTGTGCAAAAGTTAAACGGCTCCGTGAAGTTTGGACATGGTTTCGTTTGACGGTGTAGCGTTTGGACAGGATTTGAATTCACTTTTGTACTTAGTACCTACAGCTTGAGAGAAAATGGCAAAATAATCTCTAACTAAATTTATAACATTTTAACGATCGTCCTTCCGTGAAAGGATTATAGTGCCAAAACAATAAAATGTTTAAAATATTATTATATTTATTAAGTATTTTATTATAAGTATTGCCTTATTGAGTTTAAATATCTAATTCATCATATTTCGCGTAGGTTCGTAGGGGCCTTGTAATCCATTTGTAGCGTTTATTCTAGATTTAGTCAATATAATATTATAATCAATGATATATCTATATATCACTCATTATATTTAGGGTTTTATTGAAATAATCGTTATACGCTTAGTTCCTGTTTGTTTATGGATATAAGTACCTATAATGGAGACAGATATTTCCGGCACCGATAATATTAAGAGAGTGTATATATACCGATAGGATAGAATAACATATTAACATAACACACAATATAATAATAACACACAAAAAAGCCTTAGCACTTTTTCATTCGGCAGTACACAAAATTGATTATTTGAAGTCAAGCGCTGCTTCCGGTACAATTTATTATATAGTCCAGCAGCCAGTCGCCTGTTTTTTTTTTTTGTGAGTTACGATAACAGGCTGAATCTCGTGAGTAGGTTCGATTTGACGAGACGCCCAAAGTTTTTCTAAGTGAATCTCCATAGACACCTCTATTATTAATTAAAAAAATGTTACCGTGAAATGGACAACTTCAAAGCGTTATAGGACTGAAAAAAAAACGTACCACTAAATTTGTAGGACATTTATTTTTACAGAAATATAATTTAAACCTCTATGTAATGGGTTAATTATATTCGGAGCAAACTGAGGAATACGAAACTTCGATTTTAATTTTTTTTGTCAAATTGGAGAATTGGCGTTACATCTTATGAGCGTACGCGGCCTTCTAGGAATTTGACACAATCCTAAGAAAAGTTTACCAAATCAATGTTTTGTATTCCCCTGTTTCCTCCGAATATAATTAACCCATTCTATTAATTTATATCCTGATATTTTTATTGTGAAGTAACCAATGTCCCTGTCATTTTAATTTTTCTCTGAAAAATTTAAATTTTACTATAAAAAAACCAAGGGTTTATCCCTTGGTTTTTTCATGAATTTTTTCATGTGAACTTCCAAAAATAGCAGTTATACTCGCGTGATTGGATGTTCACTACAAAAAAATTTAGTTTATAAACAATAATAAAATGATAGGGACACACTTTACTTCAACTTTAAAATATCAGGATATAAATATAACAAATAGGTTTACTGTACGTACGTACGTACGTACGTGTGTACTGTACGGAGGAAACAGGGGAATACATAACATCTATTTAGTAAATATTCCATAGGATTGTGTCAAACTGCTGAGAGATCCTGTATCCTGTTAACGCGTAACGGAACGTGACGTATAAACATAGTGCAGAACAGATGCGTATAGTTGGACACAAAAGAGTAGAAAATAATGGGGGCGCCACTGTCTTTTACAAGAGTAAAAACAATTTCATCATCACATACACTTTAAATTAGTTCCGTTTCTACTCTTTTGTGTCGAACTATAATAAACATTATGCGTGAACTTTTCGTCGTGGGTCAACGATCGGAGTGATCTTGACACAGATTAATAAAATATGAGTGGCTTTGTCTTTCACGTTTGTTATTGGATTCTGATTTTTTAACCCTTGTTTTATTGAAATAAAAAAATTGATTTGCATAGAAAGTAAGTTGTATAGCTCTTTTTTTTTTCAGTGTGACGTGTGGTACCTATTACAAAAAAAAATACCTCGACGTTTTTCGTAAGTTATTATGGTGTTTGAAACGGGAAATACTAAAAAATACGTTATTCGCCTCCTTAAGTCCTAAGTACCCATTACTACATTTATTATGATTTGAAATCAGTCATAAAATTAATATAAATCACATCATATGTATCGTATAATGTATTATTAATACTTATTATTACTACATAATAATATAAACCTTTTTGTAGCAATTGTATTTATTATGCCTCCCAATAGTAATAAACACAGATAATCATTAATTAAGAAGTCGTAGTAAGCAACGTAAGATTGTTACGCACAGCAGAGCTGACCCCGTGCACAGATATAACTCTGTATACGAAAATATATCAATTATTTATATTATATTGAATTATCTTATTGCTATATTTAAATAACTTTATATATTATGACATTTATTTAATTTAATGTTCATATATTATGTTAACTTATTCTGGAATCGTGGGTCAGTGACTCGGCCAAGGGGACGACAACTACGAAAATAAGCATTTATCTGAAATGATTATTTTTGAAAGAGATATACTTTCTAGTGTTTATATTTTAATCAAGGTCAAATGTCAAAAGGTTCAAAGGCGTTTTAAGATGATCTTTGGTTAAATATTGTCACTTTTACTCGTATATCCATTGAGATTTCCGAAATAGAAGTTGTGGTAGAATTAATGCCTTTATTTTTAGTTTTATTTGTCATTAAATTTATTATCTATTGCAATTTAAATATTAGGTACAACTCCTATGACAGACGGACGGACAATGAAGCCTTTGAATAGGGTCTTATTGACACACTGGGTCCTTGTAGAACCTAAAAAAACTCCCCTTAAAAACATATATATTATACTTTTCAGAAAAACAAGCAACTCTGATGAATTTGACTTTCCATGGAACAATGATGTGTATGTCATAATTTATGTTATAAAAATTGCACTGTTTTTGTAACTAGGCACAAAAGTGAAATATGTGAACAAGATCTACGTGTGAATAATATATTATGACAAAGATCACCTGCGTTTTGTTAGCTGCAATGTGTCTGAAATCACTTTAATTGCTATGTTTGAGTTATAGGCACTGAATTGTTTGGTAATTTAAATTTTACGTTTGCGTGTTTATAGCGAGCCTACAATAGCACTACAATCCCGCTAACCGCTATTGCGTACGCTCGCGTAGAGCCTTTGCACACGGCGTACTTTACGGCGCTAACAATGCGCGCATTTACGACGCAGTAGATTTCCGAAAAATTGTTCAGTACTGCGTTTCATTTGCTCGGCGATTATAGAAACGCCGTATGTAAAGGCCCTTTATGGCCCTTTATAGAAAAAAATATAATATTTATCATAAACACTTGTATTGTTACAGACGAGCGTCTATGATGTCGCCGCGGCAGCTAATGCGCAACTCTAACATGACGCAGAAATGGCAGCGGCGGGAGATCTCCAACTTCGAGTATTTGATGTTCCTCAACACTATTGCAGGTTAGTGTGGAGAAAGTTGCCCGTTTGCACTGGGTTCCTTACCTCAAAAAGAAAAAAGGAACCCTTATAGGATCACTTTGTTTATAGTTGGATCACTTTTGTTGTCCGTCTGTCTGTCTGTACACCGTAAAATGTGATTTCTAACATGTTTGCTGTAGTTTGCAACTCGATGACGCTGTATGTTCTTTTAGAAGGCGGTAGGGTTTTATTCAGGTATCTAGGTATGGAACCCTACATACCCTACACTACGCATATATATGTATACCTTAACAATTTATATATAACTGTAAACTAACCTTAAGCTTCGTATCCATTAGAGGCAGCCTCAATGGGTCGAGTGGACACTAATATGTTAGAGTAGGTATAAATTCAATTATTTATTTGAATTCTACTATTATACCACGGTTATACTGATTTGATGGTGAAGTGAAGTGCATGGAAATTACTTCTTACCTCGTAATGATACCTTGCGTTTCGCATCTTGGGCCATTTATACACAAATTGCTTTTGAATATATCTGTACCCTGTCCATAGTTTGGATTACTCCTGTGGCCAACAACAAGTTTAAATATACGTTTGCGTAATACCTACTCAGTACTTCTTCCCTTAGAGCAAAGAGCCGGGAAGTGGCAAGCGCTATTTCCAGTACTAGTAACAGTACTTACTGCCGGTTTTTGCGGGTGGTAAGATAAACAGGCACAGCACACATAATCACACAACTAATGCAGAAAATGAAGCGTCGATATAACAAGTGATAGCTACACACGAATGTAGATACATGAACGAATTGTTCTTGTACCACGGCAGACGGCGGGTATACCCTTGACAACTCCTGTTCTGACCGTAAGCCTCCTCCCTATTGGTAGACAAGCAAACCCAGTCACGTGAGGTAACTGATGAGTGATTCATCTTGACACAATAATTAACTCTGTCATTTATTCACGTGATAGCGTTAAAGATATGCTATCAACATAATGATTCTATTGACAATAATCCTATATATTATTTTCTAGCGACCCGCCCTCGCCTCTCTCCGGGCACTATTATCCACATAATACATATTATAAACCTTCGTCTAGAATCACTCTGGCTATTGCATTCAAATCCGTTGCATAGTTTATAAGATCTAGGCATGCGGACGCCGCGAAACAACATTGTGTTTTATACAACGTAAAGAGGGATTAGTCAACGGGAGGTAGAACGGTAAAAACAATCATGAATTTAATAGCTAATAGATACGAAAGGTCATCGGTAATTTTGCAAATAACCTGATGGGCCGATTCCTGTCGTTAACGTCGCGTCGCTCGCTTCCCGATTAGAATTGCTGGACCAAGAAGATTTTGTTGGTTGCGTGCGTTTACTGATCTAGATACTTATATCCTAAGAAGAATGAGGAGTATTTATCGGTTAAAAAACAGATATAATTATGTCGTAATAGCATGAAAATTTTCTTTCCGTCCTTTCGAGAAAATTGAGGAACTAGGAAGCTACTTTTCTTAATCTTCAGTTCTTCTTCAACCGCTAACCATATATTATAACTTCTTAATTGTTCAAATTATACTAGGTGTTACGAGTAATTATGTAGGCTAGCAGGAAAAGAAGTCGCGAAATTGTGAAATTGCGTATCTAATTCGATCGTCGATGTAGTTTAGATTCTCATACCTACATTGCAATGTTTAGAAAGTAAACCGCAGACCTCTGTAAGTCTACGTAAGACTTATGAAATTTTATTGAAATGAAACCAAATAAGTCTTGTACTTACATTAAAATTATAAAGTCAGTATTAAATAATATAGTCCATAACACTTTTCCTTTCGACAGTACACATAATTGATACTGTGCATAGCGGGGGGACTTATGTACGTATTTTAACCAACTTCAAAGTGGCATAGTATCTAGTACTATGCCTAGATTCAATTCATTTTGAAATAATCTTCGAAAACACTTTTTAGTTTTGGCGTATTTTGTCGGTTTTCATGTTTCAAGTTCATCAAATCTGTTTTTGCTTTTTATTAAAATATTGTATAATATTATGAATATAAATATATTATACAACGTGTTCAAAAAGGGTGTAGTAATCCTTAAGGGGTGCGTCTACTTATCAATCTTAACATCTAGCAAAATAGAGTATTGCGAAATTCGTCAGTTATTGAGATAATTACCAATGGAAAAATCCAATATTTAACGCTATGCCTGACCTGGGGATCGAACCCGGGACCGCTTGATTGGCAGTCGAGCATGCGCCCACTACGCCACCGACGCAGTCTCCGAGTTTTTGTGACACGTTGTATATAAAAATATGATTTAAGTAGAACATAGCGTCCTCTGCGTAAAATTCACCAAACTGCGCTCGCCAACCCGCCTGCCAATCTTGTCGAGTATTGGAAAAACCCGCTGCCCTTTATGGGGGAGGCCTATGTTCAGCAGTGGACTTGCTACGGCTGAGGAGAAGATAAAGAAGAACATAGAGCATGTACCGGTCCTTCTGTTTTCTATCTGTTATTTAACTTTTGATTTCGTGACAATGATGAGATACCTATTAAGTACCTGTATTCTTCGTTTCCCTATGCTGAGGATGGCATGTTCTAAAATAATTAGTCAGAATGATTATCATACTAAATGATGAATGTAACGGATAACATTATTCAGTACTGGCAAACCGGACAGGTCAAGCCTAACGGAAATTAGCATACGACGGTCAAAAGCTTGCTTAATTATTACTAAATAGAGATAAAGATACATAGATATGCATAGGTAGCTATACGTCGCGGTTTTACCCATTTAGGCATCGTTCCCGTGAGAATATTTGGATAAAATGTTACCTATGTCCTTCTCCAAGGTTCCATCTATCTTTCTATCTACTCGTATCTAGCGTTACAGACAGACAGAGTTGCTTTCTGTTGTGTTTCGCATCTACAATTTTATCTAGGTTCATATTTCTATCGAAGTATTATATAAGGATAGTAAAATTTAGATAACTCCTTCACCACGATACAGGAAAAAGAAACTATCATAATAATTAAAACTAATAATCGTAAGATCTGTGTGGCGGCCTTATTGGCCAGAGCGGTCTTTTCCAGTTGTATGTATGCAAACCCAAAACTGGGCACATTTCCTTAGCACCTAGAATATAATATAACAATGCCCGTAAACCGGCATCGTTGAAGGGAATTTGACGGCTTTATGACTAAGTTGGTAGGTATAGTAACTCTGCCTGCGAAGCAAAGAACTTATTTATGCTATGGAGCTCAAATGTTTGTTACCTAGCCTTGGATTCATGATGCGTGTGGTGTGTTAAGATATGTGTCCATGCCGCCGGAGACAGGGAATCCAAGTGCACGGGTTTGATTGTGTAAACGTTATTATTAATGAATAACTAAAAAAAATTATCAGCAACAGCAACCTAAACTGATCTTAGACACAATGAATACCATTGTCCTATGCAGCTATTTTTTTGTGGATTATGATGACTTGCCAAGACATAGCGCTCATGAAACCTTTCAAATCTTTTAAACTGTGTTCATCTCTCTTTCCAGTGGTCTAATTTGTATAGCAGCATTACTGTTACAACAGTACTTCAATGGCATATCTTTTGGGTGTCCAAGGATTGTCTTTGGGGTTAAATTACCTCATAGCTGAAGCATTTCCATATTGTAAAAAGAGCTATTAAAAGATATAAGTATTTTCATACCACTGACATTCCATTGACATCCAATTGAGACGTCATTAAAGTTAATCGAGGTCCTGAACTTTGAACAAGAGTTCCTTGCACTGTGCCTTCACAAAAGGTAAAAATTACCTTATAAGTAACTAACCTTTTCATAGCCTCCTTGGCCATTCGTCGCAACATCTCTCCTTCTGATTCCGATCGCACTTTGCTCTCATTTATATCGCAGTTACACGACTATTATTGTCCGTTTATCGGTAATTTGTGTCGCTTTTGCTGCACTTTTACTCCATTCACACTTTCAATTGGCACTGTAGTTGCGAAGGTGAAAGTTCCATAAATACAGTTTCAACGACTATATTAGATTTGTGTCTAACAAACTAATTACCAGCCCAGATTGTATACCATAAAACGGAAACGCTTTTTGATATTATCGCATCACTATTTGTCGTCGTGCCGAAAAGGAAGTTCACAATAGTAATTTCGCACTTTTTAATAAATCACATTTTCCGTATTTTTTACATGCAACCCTTTGCTAACCATCTCGGTAATATAGGTGCTTGTAACGATACAATCGCGTACGCCTAGAGACCCCGGACACCGTTACTCGAATGGCTCAGTGGTAAGAAGGCAACAATGGTCTGCATAGTTTATACTCCTACATTCTTGCAACGGTCACGAGGCGATCCCTAACGTCGTTGAGCACCGGAGGTCAAAGTTGATGCTAAATTAACATGCAGAAGGAAATGTTGTCAATTTTTATAATTATATGTTTTATTGTAATATGTTTTTGTGAGATTAAAATAATGACTATTTAGTGTGTTATCCAGTCAAATACTTACATAGAATGGATACAAGTCCATTATCTATACTTCTGAGACAAAGGTCCCTTTGAGTGGAGTGATAGGTAAAGTAAATAAGTAGTAGGTATAATCTATATTATGCTATGACAGTCTTGTTGGCTCAGATAGTAGTAACTCTGCTTTCTGAGCCGCAGGCCCCGGGTTCGATCCCTGGCTAGGTCAAACATTAGTGTGCATGAACATGTCTGTTTGATCTGAATTGAAAGTGTGAATAAGCTTATATAAGTATGTATATCAGTCATCTGGTTACCATGGTACAGGCTTCTAGCCTAGTTTGACCAGATGACCGTGTGTAGAAGTTGTCCCATATTATTATTACTATATTATGAAGAATTCATTGTTCTTGGAAGGAGCAGTATTTTATCGCTACATTTTAAAGGTTTATTAATATATCAATAATTTAAGTAATCTTTATACAATTACAGTTAAGTAGATATAAAGTGTTAAAAATATTTATAATTAAGAATATCTAAGGATACATACTACATTTATAAAGTTTCTCTTCAAAGGTCTTATTTAACGTTCTATTGCGTACAAATAAATAATAAATAAATATCGTTTATATCTTCATAAGTGCCATAAATTTTTGATAAATAAATCATAAATTGTAAATGTACTTAGATCTAATATGAAGATAAGAAATAAACCTGACCTAACGGAACATAACGTAAGATCTCTAGAACCCAAAATAAGTAGAAAATTATAGGCATTAACGCTGACCTCGGTACTCGGTGGTTGGCTGCGTTTTCACCATTACAATTATTATTAGTTCTTGAGCTCATTTTTTTGACAAAATACACTTCAGTTTTTTATTTTATGAAACTTTTAACTTCTTGTCACGTTGTGCCATTTCATTTTGACGTAACTACGAGAACCTACTGCAATACAAAAAAGCAAATTTAGAAATCTAATGATATATAAAAGAGTATTTAAAATCTTGCTGAACTTTGCCTACTTATTAGCAAATTGGAAAACACTGATCACCCACCTTAGCCGCCGACACAACCTGGCGACTTTTTTGTTGGCGACATGGACGGCCGCATGCTGCCAACATGATTCTTATGAAATGTTGACTCTCCACGGCTTAGATGTATAGAGTCCTTTAGGTTTTCAACACGTCACAACCTATACCTTTTCTAAGTACGATTCTATAAAATACTTTTTTTTACAAATGACCGATACTTTGTACCAACCTATTTACGTAACAGCTGTGCAAAACATCTGTATTCTGTGCTTATTCTAGAACGTGCTAATATGACATATCATTAGCAATATTATTATGTGCTCAACTGATGTTACACTTGTTTACATAACACTTATTGAAATAGTCATAGTTACAGTCATAGAGGGGAAATTATAACGTATAGGACCTACTTCACAAACAAAATAAGACATAAGTAGGTAAGCTTTTTTTTTTTTTTTTTTTTTTTTAATATAAAATAGGCTTACGTTTGACCTCAATCTCGCTTGATGGAAGGCGAAGATGAGGCCTAAGATGCTAAGAAGCTATTGTTATTGTACGTGTTCTTAGCTATGGTCCATGAATAGTCGGTTCAATCTGAAGTTTATCCGCTCTTTTCTAGCGGCTCAAGGAAAAAGGATTTCTAGCCAAGAAAAGCCAAAAACAAATATAATTGTCTCAATGAATAAGTTGCAGAGTAAGTAGGAAAAAAAGGAAATAATTTCTTATTTATTATATACACTTATTGACTTCTAGTCTACTATTCTAGCGATCGATAGTTGACAATCGCACATTCAAAGAAGCTAGCAATAGTAAAACAATGTCAACTGTATCTAAGTGATGTTAGCCAATATTTCGTCACTGATTATCATTATCGAGGTCACGACAGTCGCCATGATTTGTTCTTGCAGGGAGACTCGGCCGCTTGACTGTAAAACCTTTAAGCTGTAGAAAGTGCGGTTGCAACATTATCCAGGTAGCGCCAAAATTGGGTCATTGTGTAAAATGTTAATTGTTTTTGGACACGAGTCACGAGGTATCTAATTGTTGTTAGAGGTCAAGATCACGACCTGACCGGCTTCAACATTGATAATTAAAACATTGAAACATGTAATGATTCTGCCGCGATTTTGCATCTTTAGTCCCAGTTATTGATTTCTGGGAGTTTTGAATTTGATGTTTTAATTATGTGCGTAATACGAGAGATACTGATTACCACCTACCAGTAAGAGGGTTAGGTTCTGGTACTGGTAGGTAATCAGCATCCTCATGAAGCTTCATTGTGCTATTCGTGATTAGTGCTGTGTTGGCCGTTATAAGTTATTAATTAAGTTATTACCTACAATCAGTAAGCTATTATAATAATAAATCAATGACTACGACTATAATGTTCTTAAGAAAATGCTAACTGATTACATACCAGTCAATCCTGTACCTATATCGAAAACCTTTATAGATTCGCCACAAAAGTACCTCTGAAAAATCCATCTCTATAATGAACGGGAAAGATCTCTGGAAAGAGACCTGCCACCTTATTACGAACAACAGTAGAAGTGTGGAAAGCGTTTAATTGCTTAATGTCTGCTGTCAAACGGCATACAAAAATTTACTGCTGTTGTTACGCTATTGCATGTTCGTAATACCACCACCGGAGCGGGTATTATTATTGTGTAACAACAGCAGTAAAAATTACGTAGTAATGAACTGTCAAATGTTAGTTTCATACAAAAAATGACATCTGACAGCAATCATTACTGCTACCCGGGCTGGATGGGTACCTGTCGTTGAAAATGAGTAATTCCCAATAGCCTCGTCGATGTGCCATGAATTCAAATTACGAAAATTTTAAATAAAAAAACATGACTTATATATTGTATTGTTTCAGGGCGTACCTACAATGATTTGAACCAGTACCCGGTGTTCCCGTGGGTGCTCACCAACTATGAGAGCGAGGAGTTGGACCTTAGTCAGCCTTCCAACTATAGGGACCTTTCTAAGGTAACTTATACACGTGTTACATAAAGGTTTAGTAATACTTAAAGTGCTGTATCTACCCGTCAAACTGAACAACTTTCAAATGCGTAATTCGCAAAAACATATTTCTAGATCCCCATATAAAATAGAACAGCGGATCGGCATATTTGTATGGGAAGTTCAAAAATTTTTTTTGCGAATTTTACAATACTTTCTTTTGAAAGTCGTTCAGTTTGACGGATAGATAGGTACACCCCTTTAAGTATAACTTCACCTGTTTGTACACGTTGTATATTTCGAGCCCAATAAACATTTATTATGATGGTCATCATCGCTCATCATCAGCAGCGATACAAAATACGATTAGTTCACGAAATAATTTGACAATACTATAATATTAGTTCCATATTTATTTCTTAACGACTTTTTTAATGGTAAAGGAGAATAGCGTTATTTACAAAAATAGAAGATATTATACAGCTTGGCAGAAAATTGTAGAAAATAATGGGGGCGCCACTGTATTTTTCAACAACAAAAACATTTCAATCAACACTGACTTTTTGTTCCGTTTCTACTCTTTTCTGTCGAGGTATATTATTATTTATCAATACAGGGTTACTTGGTTAGTCAGTTGGCATCCTCTTAAAGAGTAATTGTACTGTAGTAGGTACTCATCATTAGGTACAACTTTCAGTATGTGACCAACTCTGAGATCGCAAGCAATTAGCTGTTCCATTCATTTTGTTATAAAGCAGGGAGCATTTTAGATACCGCAGAGTTGTTCCATAGAAAAATTTGTTCCAAATGGTGAGGGCCTCTTTAAGAGAATGCGAACTGATCACTCTAAAACACTTTAGTAAGTAGATATGTAACTTTTGCGAATGTGCCGTATTGCGTTTGTGACGTTTTGCTAATGTAACGAATGCGAATGTGACTATTTGCGCTTTAACTGTTATGCGAATGTAACATTATATGAAAATTAAATGTGAAATTTTTCAGTGCACTAACCTTTTTATGTGTATAGCAATAAAGTTTAATTCCCCACAGCCGATCGGCGCGTTGAACCCGAGTCGTCGCGCATACTTCGAGGAGAGGTACAACACGTGGGAGCACGAGTCCACGCCTCCGTTCCACTATGGGACACACTACTCCACCGCCGCGTTTGTTCTCAACTGGCTTGTTAGGATTGTAAGTCAACATTTAGGGTTTCATACGGCGGCACACCTGTTTATGTGAAATTCCTTTCGTAGTACTGCATTTAATCGTATTGAATTTCAGCGTTCACTTTCCAAAACTTATGGGATTTGACATACCAACGATACGAATTCAAGCTATGTCTACTAACTTCATGCCGTCGGAATTTTCTGTCGTTAACTTACATAAGAACCATTCGTAACTTGCAGTCGCTGCAACGAGGAAGGCATCTTTAATTATCGCATATCTAGGTATCTAGGCACCTGTCTAGGGTCCGTGGTTTGAAATTAGTTTGCATCCATATCAGGGCGGCGCTAGGTTTTATACCAAATGTTGCGACCTGCAATCTTTAGGCTGTCAAAATGAGTACTTATCTGGTATTTCGTGTTTATCTCTTTGTCAAGTTTTGTATGGACTCTATAATATTTGAGGACAAAAAGACATTGAAGATGAGTAATTACTAAACAGTTGAAATATCATTAAGTGTTCACACCCCATCACTCATGTCACAATACATTTGCCACCTAAATTGGATGTCTAAATTCAACCACGATGCTTTCAAAATATGTCTTGGTTTTGTTAATATTTTGAGCGATTAACTAAAATGTGTTGTTTGATTATTTAAAACTAGCGACACGCTACTTCGTCTGCGTGGAATTTAAGGTTTTAATTTTTTTTTAAAAGCTTGATTAACTTCCATAATATCATCAGCTATCTGTCAGTGAAAGTTAAAATCGGTCTAGCCGTTTTGGATAGGGGAGATAGGGTACGTTCCCCCAGCGCTTACTCAACAACTGGCGCTGGTAAATTGCTCAGTGTGCAGTTTGCACAGTGCAATATAATGAACAACAAAGATAGAGAGACGTACTCAAGACCGAGACAACAATATTAGTCGCTCGTACGACCTAAAGTCAACTTAGTGGGGCATATTCCGCTACAAAATTTATAGCATTCCACTATGCCCCACCAGTGGGGCGGCTTGGTGGGGCAGGGTGGAACAATCCACTTTACTGACGTATGGTAGACCTAATGGGACCTAATTTGTTTTTTCGAGATGTTAGTACCTCATCTCTCCTTTTCTTTAAATCAATGGTACGTATCGTATTTATGTGCGTTTAGTAAAAACCGGTAATTTTATATTACAAACAGACATTTCAATTTAAAAAAAAAATATTGTAATACAGGCCTGGGACACTCCGCTGAAGCTAAAAGTAGCCGAGGCGCCCGTCTTGACGGTACAATTTCTATGGGCTAGACAGAGAGAACAGAGAGAAAGATACGCCATAGAAAGAGAGACAGCTTGTAGGTTACTATAACGATAATTAGTGAGGCACTGTGCGACCTGAATTGCACTTTATTGCGACGGAGCTTATAGAGTCACTATTAATTTAAATCATTATGAGGAGTGTCCTTTCTGTGCCTTTAGTGTTCTGTGGCATAACTGAGAAATATATATCTTTACCAGATTCTTACTAAGTGAATATGCCTGAAAAAGCCACCATTGGCTTCCAGTAGAAGGCATTTTGGCTTACTTATTAACCTAGATAAATTTTTATTAACAAAAAAATACAGTCCGAAATTCATAAAAACATTGTCCTACTACTCCTACTATGAATGGATTGATGGATGGATGGATGTTTGTTACTCTTTCACGCAAATACACTGAACTGATTGGGCTAAAATTCGGTATGTGGATAGTTTAGACTCTGAAATAACACATAGGGTACTCTTTATCCCGATATTCCGACGGGAACGAAGGTGAAACCGCGTGGCACAGCTAGTTAGACATAAAAGAGAATTTTCCCCTCGTAAATAGCTGACTAATAACACAAAATAACTACAACATACATTCACGCCTTTTTCCCGAAGGGGTAGGCAGAGGTGTACCCAGGACTCAGTCCCATAGTAGATACACCCACATTTCGCCAGTATGTTATTGGTCCCATGTAACAGGGGGCGAGCCTATTGCCATCTACCGGGCACAGTGCCTGACTCCAGGCAGTTATTGAGATAATTCCTAATGGAAAAATCCAATATTAACACTATGCCTGACCTGGGGATCGAACCCGGGACCTCTTGATTGGCAGTCGAGCATGCGCCCACTACGCCACCGAGGCAGTCGAGGCAGTCAAAATAACTAATTATATATAATGTACTAATTAAATGTATAATGTTTAATGTATAATGTACTAATTATATATATTGTATAATGTACTATTACATATAATGTACTTACCATTATTATATAAGAGACAATGGCACTAGATCAACAGATGATTTAGTGTGATTGTTAAGACGTTTCACGTCAACAAATATATTATGAAATCAATGTAATGCGCAATGGGCCGTTATTTACAATCTCTACATCCCATTGTAGCCTCCGATTACGCTTGTAATTACATAATGGTTAGTAATTAATGAACAATTATATTGACTGACGCATGTACGGTGTAGTTATAGTTAACGCCGCGCCTGCGCCTGCGCATTACTAATTGTTGACTGACGAATAAATGATTGCAGCACGCTATCACAAAATCACAGTGTAATATGATAATTTACAGATTTACAGATATAGTATTTCGTGACGCCATATGCGATCATTTTTTAGTATTAGTGTTCGACCACTAATTCAGTAAGAAAAAAAAGTTTCAAAAAAAAAGTCTTGAATCTTATTATTTTTACAAACAGGTAAGTATTATACGTAGTTTTGATAGTGAGATCGTTTAACTCAACCACGGCGAACCAAAAAGGGTCGTTTTTATAAAATTTTAACTTAGGAAAAATTAATTTTTAATTTTGTTAAAATAGTTACAAAATTATTGGTAGACCTATATACACATTTATGCCGTGTCTATATTACTTATATTCATTATTGCGTGATTGTATGGTCTTAACGTGGCCAATAAAAATATATAAGACGCTATCTATTAAATACTGAAATAATTAAAAATTATTACGTTCACTGTTGCGAGGAATAATATGCCACGATTGACACATATCGCAGCAATACGACAAGAATGACCTTAAAAATACGATAAGTGCGAAAGAGAGTCTGAAGAGAGAAGTAGAGATTGAAGTATTATAGTAAATCACTATCTCACATTGCTGGAAATCAAAGGATTCCAGTTCATTTTCATCAAGATTGAACGTCTTAAGCCGTGTACCCACTATAGGTACCTGCTCCAATTGGATGCGTGGCTTTAACATTTGGCACCGGCCCACTTTCTGAATGACTAAAGACTAAAGTCACATTACAGACAATGGTGAAGTACATCTATAAAGGGCCGGTCGTTCAAAGGAGGCATTAAATCAGACAGAGCACAGACGTGGTAAAAAGGGAGTGTCAAAACAATCGACGGCGTAATGTGACGTGACGCGACAGATGCATTTGCCAGATTCAGCTTGTAAGGTACTGAGCACTGGGACATAAGATATTAAATCTTTTGAAAGCTACTTCTGAATTCATTAATAATAGCCTCGTAAGGCCCAACCTAAATTTAGGTCGATTACATTCCATTGTACTAAAAGGAGTATTATTTTTTATTTTTTTTCAAAACTTTTTTTAGTTTTTTTTTGTAATCGCTATAATTACAAATTTAAATCAAATTAAAAATTCATGTTTTAACCTAGTACCGAAAACGCGCCAGCAGTTCCCGAACGAACCCGAGGCCACTTGTGACGTCACAATGTGTTTAACAACTACTATTTTTTTTATTTAGCCCCAATTAGCGTAAAAGTGGACCTAAAACACATAAATAAACTAAATTAGCAGCTGATATAAATATATATTTTTGCACTAAATTTCGAATATTTACAGTCAAACACAGTACTAACGTGAAATTATTTTGCCATAATGACGTCACAATGATAACTCCCAATCGTGGCGCGTATAATCATATTGAAACCCTTAAATTTCATAAATTTTGTTTCCTTATAATTGATTAAAATGTAATTTTTGAATCGATGGATACATAATTTTTATCAAAGGAAAAAAAAAACTGTCGTTTAATTGAATTTTAAATTCAATTAAATTAAACGACAGTTATTTTGTTTTAAATACTCAATTAGCTAGAGGCATCCCGACGGAGCGTGTACTTGTTTTTTTCGAGGATGAAGTGAATTTTTAAAAATCAATGCAAATAGCATTAATATATTATAATAATTATAATAATAAATAGTTCCTATTTATTTCGAATTCATTAGTTTCTATTCATAAGTTCAAATGAGAATTATTTCTATAAGTACCAAATATATCTTTAGCTTCAATACCGCACTGGAATACTAACCCAATATTGATGAAATTCAATGTGACATGATGAAAAAGGTAAAAATGTTGAAACGCGACGGAAATGTAACGAGAATGTTAATCTTTTTAGGAAGAACAATTTACTCTTTTTTGTTAATTATTGCTACTTTAGAAATAAACTTAACTTAGTTTATTTATTGATGTAGAGGTTAATTAACGTCCCATTAACAGGATACAGGACCTCTTAGCAGTTTCACACAATCCTATGGAAAATTTATTAAATCGATGTTTTGTATTCCCCTGTTTCCTCCGAATACAGTAAACCTATTTGATATATTAATATCCTGATATTTTAAAGATGAAGTAAAGTATGTCCCTATCATTTTATTTCTGTTTATAAACTCTTAATTTTTTTGTAGTGAACGTCCAATCACGCGAGTAAAACTGCGATTGATGGAGGTTCACTATGAAAAAACCAAGGATTTATAAGAAAAATTAATACAGGGACGTAGGTTACTTCACTATAAAAATATCAAGATATAAATTTATAGAATGAGTTAATTATATTCGGAGGAAACACGGGAATACAAAACATAGATTTGGTAAATTTCTCATAGGATTGTGTCAAATTCCAAGAAGGCCGTGTACGCTCTTAAGGACGTGCATTAATATACAACATTTCTATTTATACCTATTTTTATTACTTTGACTCCCATAGTTAAAGTAAAATATGGGGCCGCACAAATTGTGCATCTACCAAGTTGATACTATCATTTTTAATAAACATAGAATAGAAGATAACGATGTTACTTACCCCCACACCGTCTCGTCAAAAAGATAAAGTGTTCATAAAAAGATATACATTTTAATGTTTAATTCAGGAGCCAATGACGACAATGTTCCTGGCGCTGCAAGGAGGCAAGTTCGATCATCCGAACAGGTTGTTCTCGTCTATAGCGATGTCGTGGAAGAACTGCCAGCGAGACACATCCGATGTTAAGGTAATTTGGACCCTTATTTGGTAATTGGGCGTACGTAGTGAGGTTATCACCACGGTCTCAAGGGTATCGTTGCCAGAGAAATAACTGGGCATGACGAGTTTCAACACCTAACATTTTAGGGTGACAGGCGCAGTGAACAGCCGTGAATTTTAAATTTCAAAAAATACTAATATATAAATAAATATTATCACGCATTAAGTATACTATAACTTGTAATCTGTTGCCGTTCCAGGAATTAATCCCCGAGCTGTTCTTCCTACCGGAGATGTTGGTCAACAGCTCCGGCTACAGGCTGGGCATCCCGGAGTCTCCCTCCGGTGACGTCATCCTGCCTCCCTGGGCGTCCTCGCCTGAAGAGTTCGTCAGGATCAACCGCATGGCGCTCGAGTCAGAGTTCGTTAGCTGCCAGCTGCATCAGTGGATTGATCTTATATTTGGATATAAGCAGAGAGGTATGTCTACATAATACAATACTACATATTATATATAAACATTATTATTAATATATCTCGGCCTTTTAATATATCTTTGCCATGTGTCACGCCCAGCGATGGGCGATTGTTTCCAAAAATAAATAATTAGTAAGGTTTTAGGGACAATATTCTGACCTGGCCGATAATCGATCCTCGGACGCGGCTTAAAAGGCAGTGTCACTATCACTGCGCCGACCGGAGTCTATACAAGATGATTCGTAATAAAAAATATTCGTAATGAACTGTCCTCAGCGTGTCTGTTAGTTGTCCATTACTTTAAGAAGCCGAGCAGTGCGGTGTGAACTTGTCGTCTAGGCGCTGCTTTGTTTCGAATGGCACATTATTATCCTAAACCCCTAAATTATCTCCTATAAGATATGTATAATGCCCCTTTAAGTCGCTTTTATTCCCTTGTGGAGGGCGGCCTTTATCCCCATAATGGTAGTGAGCGCCCAGATGGTAGTGGGCCGTGTAGTGAGCGATGCCGTCATATTTCACCATGAGATGGAAGTGGAAGGTGCCGGAGCCTCTAGCAATAGCCCGGTCACCATCCATCTAGTTATCACACCTATAGACAAATATGTAGTTGCCATCCATTCACAATAGTCCTTGCACCTAGCTGAGGCTGTCTTTGAGATGAGCATCTTCCCTATCTATTACCTTTAGATTAATAGCTCGAAGGAACCTCTGCACGTTGGACTTTAAAAAAATGGTCTCCGTGTACCGGGTAGAGCCGGTGTTTTCGACCGACATAATATTATGCCTCTTTTCGCAAAGGAACCCATTTCCAATACATACTCACACTTCGCCAGTTATCTTTTGTAAGTCCCATGTCATATGGGGCGAGCCTGTTGCCATTAACCGGGCACAAATCCAGACTCTAGGCTGTTTATGAAAAAAAATCCATAAAAAAATATCTGAGCCCAGGACCACTGAGGCAGTTTAAGCTTTTGATTTGATAATTTCTATTTAAATTATAATGAATCTATATTGTAATAGGTCCGGAAGCAGTCCGTGCTACGAACGTGTTCTACTACCTGACTTACGAGGGAGGCGCGCGACTGGATCAGATCACGGAGCCGGTGACTCGAGCTGCCGTTGAGGATCAGATCCGGAGCTTCGGTCAGACACCGGCGCAGCTGCTCAGCGAACCACATCCGCCTAGGTATGTGCTAACACTAGGTCTGGAACAAGTTCAACCAACGTTGTTACTACCTAAACGAGGGCTAATGTCAAGTTTTATAAAGGAACAACTAGCCTGTATAAATGTAAGTAATGCGTCATCTACATCTTGTAGATTGTGAGTGCACACCGCCTGCATAGGCCTTCCCCAATTTTCATCTCTTCTGTTTATAGGTATATGTCCCGCTGCCTTGGTTGACCGACTAAATCTTAAATTAGTTAAGTCTTAGTTGTAGTAAGAACTTTTATATCAATTAAGTTTAAGAAAGACATATTATAAACTCTTTATTGATACACAAAATGAATGAAACATTTAAACTATAGTACATTAGTACATTATACTACATTAGTACATTATAGTCCCTCCTCCATACTAAACATATAACAGATTGACGATGTGTTCACACGTACTGAGCGCTCTCACCAATATGCTTGGTACGTGTGATTAAGGCTTCACTCTGAGGTCCCTTCAACTTTTCTGACAGTATTACAGTATTTTGGCTTTGAAAGGTGGCTATGCAGAAGTTTCCAGGCATCTTCGTCATCAAACCTTGTATATTAACCAGTGCTTCCTTGTATTACAGGGCATCAACAATGCACCTGGCCCCGCTGATGTTCTCGGCGGCACCGGACGACGTGTGTCTCCGACTAAAGCTGCCATCCAACGCAGCCGTAGTTCATGTGTCCGCCAACACTTACCCGCAGCTGGCCATGCCTGCAGCTGTTACTGTGAGTTACATGACATGACATCGCGGCTTGTTGCCCTCAAGCTGTTATCCAACGTAGCCGTATCGATGCTATGCCGCATGTGTGCACAACAAACAATACCGCTTAACTTTATAGGGCGCAGCGCTTGACGCAAGACTAACAATTTAAACTATCTAAACTAATAAAAAAAGTTTCATGTTGAAATGCAACATGAAACTGCATTGGAGTAGACATAGAGGTAGAATGAGGAGTGGGTTACAATTCATCAGCATAATTTCAGCCGTAGAACTTCCAATGCTGGATATAGGCCTATCCTACAAATTTCGTCTTTACATCCTGCATGCATCTGCGGTCTTTATTAGATCGTGGGTGGACATCTTCACTGCGCTTGCCGGACCATGATCTATATTCTCCAACCTTCGACCATCCAAATCTACGTGCTATGTGCCCTGCTCATTGCCACATTAACCACGGATCTTCTCATTTCTGATTGGATCCCAGGTTATTGGATCCCAGTTTAAGTTAAGAATTATCAATTTATTTGCGTGTTGACTTGTAAGTATGAAATATGGACATACTTACTATGTGACCGAGTCATGGGTACCACCTCTGCCTACCCCTTCGGGGAAAAGGCGTGAATGTATGTTATGTAATGTGATATAATGTTGTTAGGTGAGCGCGGCGCGAGCGTTCGCCGCCCACAGGTGGTCGGGGGGAGGGTGTGCGCACACACAACGTCACGCGGCCGACCACACCGCGCACCATCTGCCGCTGCTCATGGACCCAGTCTGGGGTGAGTGTCCGCACTGTATGTACCTCTCTCTGACGACTCTGATATCCTGGAGCCACTCAGGTGGACTTTCTTTTTATGATAGTGAATGACAAGACGAGTAAATCAGGTGCCTGATGGTAAGCATCATGATTGCCCATATCAGAGAAAGTGCCATCCAGTGTTTTAAAATTCTAAATTCTGCGCGGCACTGCACTGCGCCTGTCACTCATATTAGGTGTTGAAACTCGTCAGCTGGTAGCATTGTCCTTCAGACAGGAACACAGAAATGTTTGCAAATTACTTCTTGGCGGATGAATAACTGGCAAATGTGTGGTACTTCCCCAAGCGGCCCCCTGCAAAAAGGGCCACTACCACTATAACAAACTCCTGTGTTCGAGGATGTACAACAGGTTTCTGTCCTACTAAACGACTGAACGACTGTATTAGACTGGCCGGTTGGCTCAGCCGGTAGTGCCCCTACCTTCAGAGCCGCAGGTCCAGGATTCGATCCACGCCAGGTCGAACATTTGTGCGTCGCATGAGCAAGTCTGTTTGATCTGTGTCTGGGTGTTATAAGAGTATATTATAAGTATGTATATCAAAATCAAAGTCAAAAAGATGAAAAACAAATCTATCAAAACAAGAGTTTCTTTCTATTGAGCCGTTGTTCCCCCCTCCAGCAACCGGCGGCGCGCAGGCTCTCGCGCGGCGTCAACTCGGTGACAACTTCTCCCAGCGCGTGCGCGCGCGGAACAACTGCTTCGTAACAACCGTTGACTCGCGCTTCCTCATCGCCGCTGGCTTCTGGGACAACAGCTTTAGAGTGTTCTCTACTGAAACTGGTATGTTTACATCAATACATAAACCATAATATTGAAGCTATAGGTGTGTATGGGGGGATCTACGGTGGTAGGATGGTGATACATACTAAAGACCCATCCAATCTGCGCTTTTTGGTACCCAAATATTGACCAATTTCCAAAACTGAAGTCGAAAGTGAAGACTGAGCGCGGGGAGGATAAGGCAGCCTCTTATCTCTTAAGATGGATGTCACGAAAGAGACCGGTGAGTCTCTTATGTGCCATTTACCAGCGAGGAGATTATGAAAGTACGCAAGAGTGAATAGTTTTGAAATATTATGTTGAACGGGTGATGAAAGTAGTGATATAGATTTGAATGCGCTATAGAGCAAGGTAATGAATGATGGAATGAGTGAGAAAGGATTAATGAGAATACTATCCCTGATTCTGTCGGGGGCCAGTCTACAGAAACAGAAGAAAACATCACCTGTACTTAGTACACTCTGTTGATATACAAACACTTCCTTCAACATCCTGCAGGGTTAACACAGGGAGCATCCCCTGCACTCCCCCGGGTGCGGGTGGTATGCGTCACGCATTTTACCCCGGACAACAATAAAAAAAAAAAAGAAAGGGAGCATCCCCTAGTACGGAATAAGAGGTGTAACAGAGAAACCAGATTGCATTCTGGTGCCGCACGAAAGAAAACACTGGGAACATAGATAAAATGTACATATAGGTTCCTAAATGATGCCCAGGAGATGTAGCGTAGCTATATACACCTACGTTATAAATGCTGCATATCTACAATATGATTGTTTTCTGTGTTCCAGCTAAAATAGTTCAAATAATATTCGGTCACTACGGCGTGGTGACGTGCGTGTGTCGCTCAGAGTGTAACATCACGTCGGATTGTTACATTGCGTCCGGAGCCGAGGACTGTACCGTATTGTTGTGGCATTGGTAACTATTACTTTATGTTCATTTCAGCTTTCATTCAGCTTGCTATCTTTCGTATAAGCTGCCCTAGTAACTGCAGCTTGAATATGGTGTGGTGTGTATGGTGTGTCTTTGGGAATTGTATTGCTTTTACGAATGAAATTCTGTATTATAAACTTCGCGAAATTGAATCTTCTTATTTTGGAATCTCCTAATCTTTAGATCTCCCCAAGTTGAGATCTCCTCGGGGATGCCTCCGGGTTAGGATCTCCCTATCTATCTATGATGGAATCCTCAAATCGGTCAACCCGAGCTGAGGTCACCCCATTTTGGGAGCTCCTTGAATTACGATCTCTGCATTTTGAGATCTCCAAACAGGGATTTCCCTTTTTTTTTGGATTTTCGCCGAAATCATCTCCTTGACGTTAGATTCTCTAAGCTGAGATAATTCTGCCTGACTTGAGATCTCTTTATATTGGGATTTCCTCGTCGTGAGATTGGAATAACCTAAATTATATTAATAATATTTTCATCCACCAGGTCGGCGCGGCACGGCGGTATAGTGGGCGAGGGCGACACGCCGGCGCCCCGCGTCACTCTCACTGGACACGACGCGCCCATCAACAACGTGCTGGTGTCCGCCGAGCTCGGACTCGTTATATCATCCTCTGTCAGTGAGTATCATACAGCTCGCCAGTATAGTGGAAGAGCGTTGCGTGAAACTCAACATTCATAAATATACCCACTAATATTTCTATGGTATGTAAAAATCTAAGTTCTGATGACTGACTGACTCACACACTCCTATGTTGATGAGCCCAAAACCCAGCCATAAATATACCCTATTAACAAAGAAATACCTATTAATATTGAACAAACTAAATTAAGGATAACGAACTAGTCCTAACCATTTTAATCATTTATAATACATTTTCTATGTTTAAAAAAAAATATCCTAAACATTCCGCGCTATTGCAGCGCGTCGACCATGTTCGCTGAGGCGCGAGTGCCCGACTTTTTCGGCATCATGAGAGCACGCATTGCCTCTTTTTGGGACAAATTGCAATCCTCTCGCAACTCTATTTTACAAGCAATTAGTGCCGACTATACGTGCCGGTTTCAAAACTACTGGTTAACAGTACATCGGGACGCTAACCACAATTAAAGTATAAGCTTTGACTGAGAACATACTGTTGTATTTTATGTGCATTATTTTCTTATAATTTTTATATTTTTGTTTTTTGTATTATTATTATTATTATGGGACTTGCACCTGAATAAAGAACTTTATTATTTATTATTATTATTGAGAATAATTAACTACATATATTATACTTGTACAATAATTAGGCACACTTGCATCATACTGGGTTAACGTAATTATTCCTGAGTGAATCACTAACACAGGTATAAATAGATAATTACTTTTGCATCATCAAGGATAAGAAGCAAAACTCATAACATTTTAATCGATCCCGGAGCCTACGGCACCGAAAGCAGAGGCCAGCTGTGTGGAATCTGAATATAAAAATAAACGTGTATGTCCGTTATCAGATGGTCCAGTCCTGATCCACACGACATTCGGCGAGGTGCTCCGCCAGCTGCCGGCGGCGGAGGGAGTGTGCTCTCCTCGCCAGCTGGCGCTCTCTCGCGAGGGAGTCGTCGTCGTCGCCTACTCGAGGGGACATCTCGCCGCCTTCACGCTCAACGGACGGAGGCTCCGCCATGAGACGCATAATGACAACTTCCAGGTTAACGACGAACCTTGCGGTCGTAATCAAGTCGACTCAAAAAGATTTATATTAAAATATGGCACTTTTAAGACTTTTTTATGTCAATGAAGATAAACAGTAACGAATCTGCCGTGCGTTGTGCGAGAAGAACGCACAAGAAACTTGTAGGGCTTATTTTTGTCGACAGTCGACACTTATTCCGAGCAGCATCGTGAAGGTATGGTCAGACAGGTGGAGTTGTCCCATACTGGGCTACTGATGAGGCTACATGAGGGCTTGCCACAAATGTTATTATTTAATTATTAATCTTTATTTAATTTAATTTTATAATTTTATCCAAAAACTTTTTAAATTGTATGTGTGTATTTTAATTAAGATGTATGTATGTGTATGGTGAACAACCGAAATAAATGGATTTGTTATTATTATTAAAACAAATAGCATCGCCACCTTGAAAATCACTCATACCATTGGTCGAGCGACCACTAATTGTGTAAAAGAACGAAGTTTTGTGACAGGCTCCACTCCTGGTGAAAACAATTACTATTTCTGTTATAATGACTAAACCAGAATGGATGGATCAATTGTCCGCGGACTGTTTTGTATATATTGATTGGTACTACAAACGTCTAGTTCAATAACACACTGCACGCAAATTTAATATACCCCGCGCTCGACTTTTAATGTGTCTGAATATATAAGATCCATCGAAACTGTCTGATTAGGTACCTGCTGAGAAAACATATTTATATCGTTCAAGTAACAAATATATGTAGCCTTATATATCGGCTTTTATACTAAAACGTAAGTATAATTATTATTATTGATTTTAATTTAAAAGTGTCTCGACAGGGAGTTGCAACTGTAGTAAAGTACTAAGTGTCTGACAATGGACAACGTGGTTTCTAATATTATTCTAAGTAAATTATAAAAACTACTTTATAAAAACTGAGTTTTTATACTCTAACAAATTTGAGGCACAATTTTATAATAATAATAATAATATGGGACAACTTCCACACACGGTCATCTGGTCCCAAACTAGGCTAGAAGCCTGTACTATGGTAACCAAATGACTGATATACATACTTAAATACGCTTATAACACCCAGACACATATCAAACAGACATGTTCATGCACACAAATGTTTGACCTGGCCGGGGATCGAGCCCGGGGCCTGCGGCACAGAAAGCAGAGTTACTACCATCTGAGCCATCGAGGCTGTCATACACACCTGTGCTACCTGATAACTTTCAAAGCAACCGTGATCCAAACTTCATAGTCGGGGATCGTTGATGTTGGTGTATTGAACACAAAGAAAAAGTACTCAGTTTTTTGTAATAAAACGTGGGCCAACCAACTACTGCTGTCAGTGACGTGGACCATTATTAAGTATGTGTAACGACTGGTGTTTTTGTATTATATACCATGCATATACTAACATGTACCAAGCGTACAGTGCGTGTTATAACGTGTACCATGTACGCAAGCCTAAAGAAAGATTGAACTTGTTTTTATTTCATATTAAATTGATGGCGATCTTAACTCTTTGAACGCCAGTAGACACATAAAGTACTGAAATTACATAGTTAACGGTGGACGTTTGGCCGCGTGGCGTTCGATGTTTTAAGCTGCGTACAGATTACGCGCAGATAACCCTCGCCAAGCAGACGGGGTGCTCAAGCTGCCGCACAAACCAATGTCTATAATATTAATAAGTAACTCCTACCATGTGTATATATCCTATTGTTATACTAACGTGTGTCGATGTGTACAGTGCCTGGTGCTGTCACGGTGCGGCGAGTACCTGGTGTGTGCGGGGGACGCGGGCGTGGTGGAGGTGTGGCGCGCCTTCACGCTCGCGCCGCTGTACGCCTTCCCTCCCGCCGGCGCGCCCGTCTGCAGCCTGGCGCTCACACACGATCAGAAGTATGTACCCTGTGTGTAGTGTGTAGTGTTCCTACAGTACCAGGTGTGTGGTGTGTGGTGGAGCCGGAAAAGGGAACATATATCGAAAATTCGTTCATGATTTCGATAAACTTAATAGTTTAATTTGATATTGCTTTATTTTAAGTATACATAAAAAATAACTACTTGTATTATTCCAGATTCCTGCTAGCAGGCCTAGAAAACGGCTCCCTGGTAGTGTTTCACATAGACTTCAACAGATGGCACCACGAGTACCAACAACGATACTAAAACGTCAGGCTAATATTGTAATAATTAATTAATTATTATCCAATTATATAACTTAGTACCTAGCAATAGCAAAGCGTTATGTTAATGTCAACACTGCTCTTTGCCAGTAAATGTGGTAACTATACTATAAGCATGGCAACACCACTATCCGATTTTGCCAATATTGATTTACTTGTTTATGTAAAAAACAGTGTCTATTGTTGTAAGTTGTAGGTATATTTTGAATGCATTACGGATTCAGATAATTATTGTAATGAATGAAAAAAATATATTTCATAAGTATGATTGAATTACATTCCCAAAAGGTATACCTAAATTACCTATGTAAAGAGTTCGGTTGTAATCATTACCTACACTGAAGAACATATTATTAATTTTACTAACGAGGGTTTTCAGGTTTACGCGACTTATTGGCCACTATGGCAAGAAAGCGAGGCCACAACACTAAAAGCACGGCCAAAACGCGCGTTGTGTAAAATATCTAAACTAATTTGCCAGGATACCTGCCAGTCTCATTTTTCAGTGTTGCCAGTGGACGAGATTTAAGAAAACCCTCATTAAATAAATAATAATATTATGTGTTAATAATTAATGGTTTTAATGTCTAGTTAATAGTTATAAAATTAACATTCCAATGAGTTGTATTATTTTATTATGTACTTAATTTATTTGGCTGCTTGTAAAACCATATTATATTAGAGTAAATGAATTATTATTTTATTGTTTACAATGAATAACCTGTAGTGCCATAGGTGAATAATTATTTACAGTAAGATGAAATGTTTAATTACTTTATAAAAGTGTCCTAATTAAGATCTCTTTTACGTCCATGTTTATTTAAGTCCTTATTATAATGTTTTAAAATTACTATAAAAACTAATGACTTGTATGTGTGTATATTTTATTATATTAATATTAGGTATTATATGTTAGAGCGTACGCGGCCTTTCTGGAATTTGACACAATCCATTGAAAAATTTACCAAATCGATGTTTTGTATTCTCCTGTTTCCTCCGAATATTATAAACCCATTTTATAAATTTATATCCTGTTATTTTTATAGTGAAGTAAACTATGTCTTTGTCATTTTAATTTTTCTTATAAACCCTTGGGTTTTTTCATAGTGAACTTTCGAAAATAGCAGTTTTACTCGCGTGATTGGACGTTCACTACAAAAAAAATGTAGTTTATAAACAAAATTAACAAAATTAAACGACCCTATCGTTAATATCATAATTCATCTTTTAAATATCAGGATATATATTATATATTAATCAGGCTTACTATATTTGGAGGAAACAGGGGAATACAAAACATCGATTTAGTAAATTTTCCACAGGATTGTGTCAAACTGCTAAGAGGTCCTCTTTCCTGTTAACAAAAAAACTATTTATTGATATATCATTTTGATTAAATCCATATTATTATAAAATATAATCACTTATTCAAAGTTATAATGTCTGAATGGACAATACAATATTTTTGGCGGCTATTCTAATTTAACGAACTATTATTTTAAAAATTCCATCATTTTTATATTTTTTATTAAATTTTCTTGTCTGTGGTGGTGGGTAAACTAGTTCTAATTATATTTTTTTCAAATGAGGTTGTTAAGTAATTAATCTTTTCTTTTTTTGATTTTTATTAAACGGTTATGATTGTGATTGTTTTGTTTATTTTTTTACCAGTATTTTATCTCTCACTGTTTTATCATATAAAGGAAAAACTTTAAATGCTTATTTTTTTGTTAGAGCGGTTGAATGATAGGAACATTAGAATAGATAATGAGATCGTGCGAAAGTGCCAATTCTGAGTAATTATTACATTCGCTAATTAAAAGTGTGTCAATACATAGGTATTTCATATATTATCTTATGCTAATTAACTTTACGTTAGCTAAGACATCACAGAAATGGTACAGACACATAGTTTTTTACGCAAACACCTCATTTATAAATTATATTTTTGCATCACGATGCACTCGCTTCTTTTATAAATAAGCTATACGCACCTAGGAATAAAATAAAAAACATTTCGTCTTTT
This sequence comes from Hemistola chrysoprasaria, assembly GCA_947063395.1. NCBI lineage: Eukaryota > Metazoa > Arthropoda > Insecta > Lepidoptera > Geometridae > Hemistola > Hemistola chrysoprasaria. The sequence continues at coordinate 1,737,021 of OX346709.1, read as the reverse complement.
CCAACAACTGTGCCAAAATTAGAGACAAATCGAGTTACAAGGTAAAAATTAACCATAGAAAACAATGAGCTTCAAGTAAAACCGATACTTTAAAATGTATTTCCTGTCCAGCCCGCCAAGCATGACACGGGGATGACTAGTTTTCCCCGTCATTTCTCACTTTTGCGCCCGAACAATTCTTATCTGCTGTCTCGTTCTAACCCCTTGGGACTTCAATTTCCCTGGTCACGGCTACCGGGGCTGAAGTCTAGTTAGAAAATGGCGAATTTTTAGCTTAGATTTCGTTCTAATCTAGTAAATTCCTAAATTAGTCCAATTTTATTGTAGTTTAAAAATAATTGTACAAAAATCTTGATCCCTTATTCTCACGTCCCTCTGTAGTGTCTATTTTAGAACTAGCGTGGTAGAAGAACCACTTTCTTAGTCCTTATCAGCTAGATCTATTCTATTACAATATCCCATGCTTGTATTAGATATTTTGTTGATGTAGCTTGTGTTTCATATAGTTATCACCTTACTATAATTTTATAACATTATTTAGGTATTTATTTCTAGCTTTTGACAAAAAAATAGTGTTACCTACCAACAGAAAAATTAATTAGAGCTATAAAATAGTAGGTATGTATTTAAAAAACCACACGCAAAATTTCACGCAATTACATTAATATTCTGGTCAATACACGCTCCACGCAATTCTGTCCATTAAAATATAAGACATAGTTTAAAAGTAGGCATTATTAAGACTACGTTTTTAATTATTAGCTATAAGGCACCTTGTATAAATATTCACTGTCCATTTAAATTTAAGTATAAAATAGTTATCTTAAAACCACGCTTCTTACGCGTTAAACACTAAGAATTACTTATTTATTAATGCAGTGGCAATACCTACTCTAGCTAAATTAATGTTTTTAAAGCTAATATGACACACGATCGCTTTGCCCCTGTTAACAAAAATATTTTAGAATAAATGAATAGGTACTTTAGAAAAATAGTTACATGGTAGACAATGTAGGTATCTAGAATCTAGATAGATTTGGAAGTAGATCATCATAAATTTTAATTTGTTTATGCACTAGGTATAAAGTGTCGTAGATGCAAATTCCCCACCATTAATTTTAAATATTATGGCGTCGAACACATGCACTTTTAGAAAAATGTTTTAGGTAAAATAATAACAATCATTGATTCATTTTCAAATAGGAATAGGTAATTGCTTTAACTCAACAGCACTATAGCTGACACTAGTCACGCATTAACATAATACATAACTAAAAATGTATTTATGTCTGTTATTATATTTAATATTAAGCTAGTAGGTGCCGTTAATTAGGATGCTATTGTATCATTTAATAAGTGAATAAATAATATACTTTTATGTTTGAGGTAATAGGTCTACCCTGTTGGAATATTGTTAAGTTATTCTGAGTTTTATTTAAATATAACATTTTATGTATTAATTTAAATAAAACTATGCTAACAATTTTTATTGATAAATTGATTACCTCGTAATTTCAAATTACCTACCTATTATTTTAGAAAATCATTACATTTACAAAAATATTTTTCAACTCTCTTGGATAAACAGTTTAATTTATAATGATAGTTATGGCAACATTATTAGTATTGCTATTCAAAAACTTTAATTTGCAATGATCTGGGGCAAGTCGTGTCCATAAAATATAAGTTTTTACGCTAATAAGTATGGTGCGTATGTAATGAGATCTTGAGTAATAAATAAATTGCATTGAGTATGTCAACGCGTGTTTCATTTCCGGAAATATCTCCACTGCAAGATGCAGGAAGATACGTATAATTTCACCACAAAACTCTGCACATAACATCTTTTTTCATATATTATTTATTTAAAATCTCTCAATTTAAATTCTAAATTAGGCTTTTAAATGACTACCTAAGTAAATAGCACTACGTGAAAACTGCGCTGCGCGGCGCGTCAACTTGTCGTGATCACTGAAGGTAGCGCAGGCCGCGCTGCCTTTAGCACCCCCTAAGTCATGATGTGTACAAAGCCAGGGCCGGCTCTAGCCCATGTAGCGTGTAGCGCATGTGTGAAAGCAATACCCGGGCTCCCTTTGCCCTTTAGTTGGCGGGCGGTTAAAATAGAATCCTACTAATATTATTTATGCGATAGTTTGTGAGGATGGATTGATGGATGTGTGTTTGTTACTCTTTCACGCCAAATCTACTGAACTGATTAGGCTGAAATTTGGTATGCTACCCTGACTACCCTGACCCTGCTTAGACCCTGGATGACCTTAGAACACATGGGGTGCTTTTATTCCCAATATTCCCACGGGAACGATGACAACGCGGGTGAAACCACGAGGTACAGCTATTTACATAAGTAATACATAAGTCTACCCATTAGAAAGATTACAATATTAGACATTTAATTAGGCACGTATTCAACATTGTGCAAATGGCACACCCCGGACACTCGACTCAATTCCCATTTTAAAAGTCACGTTATAACTACTAACTGCACAGTGATCAGACACTGCACAGATGGGAGTTTTGTACACGCGCAAGTGTGCGTAAGGTTTCCCAGCGAACTGGGGCTCGTGGACGAAGGCCCGTTTGGTGGGCGAATGAGTGTCCATTCTTTATGTAGGATTATTATCTGTTCTGTGCAAATGGGTAACGGATAACGCGATCAAAACGTACCTATTAGTCACTCATAACGGCGAGTTGTATCCACTGATAACGTTATCCGTTTTCACTCCAAAAAAAATTACTCACTGATCACGTAACCCGTGGCTACGCAAATGGTGCAATATTATATATATATGATAAAATCATTCTGAGTTAGGAAGTACAGGTACCTATAGCGTCACGGTTAATAGCAATCGGCAAAAATGCAGGGCGGAGGGGCTTTGCGCAAGTGATCTGATCTAAAATCGATATCTGCGCATTCAAGGTCAGCGCCAGTCAGCGCTTTAAACCGTGACGCAACCTGTAGGTGGGAGTGCGGCAAAAATTTTAGAGTTCAACAAGTAAACAATAATATATTGCGCGAGCGCGACTAAATTTTGACGGTTCAACAATGAATATGCAACTTTCTGCCAGCGCGGCGTAAAATGCCATGGTTACAAATGCGCGAGCAGATTTTTAGAACTATAGTAAATACGGTCCTTCGCTATGCTATCGCGACCGAGCGTTAGTAGTCCATGGGCGCAGGATCTCATAAGGAGCCGGAGGAGCCTCTCTGGAGATGTCGCTCGGCGCCCATGTGCTTTGCAGCATGTGTATGTGTGCAGTTTGTACAAAGCGCTCCAGGCACGCAGCCAGATAAATGTATGGCGCGCCCACGACGCCACGTAAATTAGGCGCCATACATTGTTAATCTTCACAACGCCCCGGCCGTGCGCCTCGAGCGCTTGGTATATGAACTCTCTAAAAAATCATAAACCCAAATAAAAATTACAACATGTTTTATAAGATATTTATTAGCTTATACAACTAAGCGACAGCGGGCACAGGTTGTGGAAGTGGCGCGGGCGCAAGGGGACGCACGTCACTCGTGGGCTCCAGAGGGGCGGGCTCGTCCTTAGGCTCTGTCACCAGGATGTGATCGGGCTGAGGCTTCTTGGGGCCATTCTTGCCTAGTTGGTCCCATGGCAACATGATTTTGACCTGTAAAAGACATAATATATATAATAAATAATAGACTTGTGCATCCCAGTGCTGCACCTATTTGTAGGAGAGACTATGAATTCACAATGTATTAATGGTTTTTGATATTTATCAAGGCCCTATATGGGTCCTTAGACTATTACTTGATTTGGGATGGTTGATTTGCGATGGGAGAAATATCTGTGCACATAATTACTATAGGTAATTGGGACCTTGATATTTTGGAGTCCGTATGAAGAAATAATGCATTCTCTATTTTCTCACCTTACGCATTGTTATAACATTATATCCAGCTAACAAGTTACAATGTAGTAATCCTGCTTCAAGATGGTCCTTAATCAAAGTATTAAACTAAGTCTAGATAAATGTTTGACTTGTACCATACCAGAGCCTATATAAGACAGACCCTCCAATAAACTAGTCACACTAATCTGCCACACTTAATTAGATCACTAGCCATTGTGCAGCTAGCAATCCCTGAAAGGTGGGATGCAATTTTTAATGTGCAAGTGGGATGCAATGTATGTGCAAGTACATACATTAACAATGATAAAAAAGAATAACCTCACCTTGATACCAAGCACTCCTTGTCTCAACAACACATGTCGTGTAGCAGTATTGACATAGTCATTACACGGGTCTCCAGAGTGGATCATCAGTCCATCAACAAACTTCATGGACTTAGCTCTCTGCCCTCGCAGCTTGCCGGAGACCACCACCTCGCAGCCGCGTGCTCCTGATTCCATGATGAAGCGGAGGACACCATAGCAAGCGCGACGGACTGCTAGCCCTGGAATGAATCACATATTAACACATAAACTAACAAAATGCGGTCTTTATACTGAAAAGGCTGCAAAGATGCATGATTTTAGTTAGTTATGTTACTAATTGTTAAATGAAAGCTTAAAATGAATAAGCCCTGTTAAAACAATAGGTGTTTAGTTTAGCCTCAATGAAAAACATTACAACCATGTTAGTTGGCAATGTCAGGTTTGAGGCTATAGTATAGTTAATTCATGCAATGTGTACATTCATTCTGTCCTAAACAAAAAGGGCTTAAGTTCAATAAAGCCTTCATGTGCCGGAACATGATCTACACATGGTACAATGCAATTTCTATTGCTGGCATAATCATTTTATGGCTATTGTAGGCTTAATCATTAACTATAGCAAAATTAGTTTAAATATGTCATACCAACACATTGTATAAGTACTTTGATGCTTTCTTGTCCCAAGAGACACTGAATGATTTATTATAATTACACACAATTTAGGTCAAAACTTATTCAACCCAATGAGCTGTGAAGTATACTGTAAGCTTATAATTACAGATAGGGTACCTACTTTTAAGCAGATGTAATCCTAGCCACATTGAATATAAAAACAGTGAACTAACCTCCAATAAGTTTGTATCTAAGAGACTCTGCCTGAGCGATGGCGCAGAGACCACGGGTTGCGACCTTCTCGGCGTATAACTCCACCGCCTGCTCCGGGATATTAAACCGCTTTTGAACTACAGAAGTAAGTTCACGGATCCTACGGCCTTTCTCTCCCAGCACGCTCTGGGTCCTGGTGGCCATGATGATGATCTCTGACTTGGTTGGAGTGACGCGCACCTCAACGCCGGAGTAGCCATCTTCAGCCAACTCACGAGTGAGGAACTCATTCAGTTCCGCCTTGAACACTCCGTCTCCGACGAACTAGAAACAAAGAGGTTATATTATAAGTTTATCGCCTTTTTGCTTTAATCACTTTTGTAGTATTTAGACATCGAAATATTAGCTTCCAAAGTAAAACATGAGGCGAGGAAGTTACAGCATTTCCTAATAAAATAAAACATCGTTGATATCGAATCATCCACTGACATCACAATTTTCACAAACAAAACTGAACTAAATGTTGTTTTCATAAATAACATTGGAATCGTTTTATAGTTTTACAAACGTATTTTTGGTATATTTTCAGTAAAACAACGCACTTTTCGCTTTTTGGAAATGTTGTTCACCGCCATGATTGCAAAAGGAGCGGAAAAGGCCGAAAAGAGACAGTGAGCTAGTGAGATAGCTGATAGCAGTGTATAAATTTTTAATGTCAAAACAGAACTGCTGTCACTGTCACCTTCAATCGCAGGGTTGCCAGAATAGAACGAGGAAATTTTGAGAAATCAGGGATTTAACCACGAGTACCAAGATTTACCGGTGAAATCGCGCAAATTCTTGATTGCACAAACGTCATAGCGCCATACCGTACAATAATTTGGTATGACGAAACAAAAAGGTTGGCGCTTCATACTATAGATAAGTGGGCGCCTTAAAACAATGTGACGACGATGTAGATTTATTACATTTTGCGCTAACTATAAACTAAATTTTATGTCACGTCGCGTCCGACGTACGTACGCAACCTAACACGTTCACTGTTCATGAGGTGAACCCTGACCTCAATGGGGGCTTCTACTAATACGTGCGTGAGGTCGCTCATCACAGAACAAAAGGAACCACTCATACCGCACGACACCCATTGAAGCTAGAAGATTTTTTTCTGAGCGTGTGAGTAGTGGTCAGAGGTTAGTATTGGCGAAAAAAAATAGTTTATAGTCTGTACTGTGGACCATAGATAAGCAAAAACGGATAGGGAATTTTCTAAGCCTTCATTCTATAGTTAAAAAATAATTTATAAACTTTTACAGAGATCGGTAATCGGTACTTAAATTTAAGTGTTGCTATTTCTAAAAATATATAAACCATGGACTGGGAAAGCCCTTAGAGGTAACTTATTTTGAATTTACTCTCAGTAAATAAACCAATAGACTCAAAAGAATTTACTAAAGCCGGCTACACACACCTGCCGCAGGGGCAATTTAAGGTGAACCTACAGATGTGCATAATATGATCACTGAGCAAAAGACATGATCCGAGCCGGTTCGGACGATTCGACTCGGATACAGGTGTGCAAGGGCTTGTATATGTGTTCTGTGGCAAGGGTTCATAGGATTTCGGTTTCGGCTACTAAAGCTAGAACTACATCTTACACACGTGTGCCACGTACGCCGGATCTGGGCGCGTCGGAGCTGTGTTCTGTGGTCGGAGCCCATACAGTTTGTATGGCGACTAGGTGTTTATAGAAACATTAGATCAACGCATGTGTGTGTGTGTGTAATGTAGCTCTTAAACAGCTAGTCGCCATACAAAATGTATGGGCTCCGACTAGCCCAGATCGGCGTACGTCGCACACGTGTGCCAGATGTAGTTCTAGCTCACAGAACACATTCTAGCTTCAAGCTAGGAAAAATGGAATGATAATTTTAAGCTTGTTTTTAAATTTTTTTTTTATTTATTGGATTTTTCCATTAGGAATTATCTCAATAATTGCCTGGAGTCTGGAACTGTGCCCGGTAGATGGCAATAGGCTCGCCCCCTATTACATGGGACCAATAACATACTGGCGAAATGTGGGTGTATCTACTATGGGACCGAGTCCTGGGTACACCTCTGCCTACCCCTTCGGGAAAAAGGCGTGAATGTATGTTATGTTATTAATTTGTTATTTCATTTAGATGACCGACTACTGGGCTTGCATTTTGTTAAGGAAGACCTAGTACCACAGAGCAATACTGTATCCTAGTACTCAGGCTGAGTACTGCTGAGTGCTGAGTAACTCAGCCATAAGTGCATATCACGTTAAAGCACAAGCATAATTAAGCTAGAACTGCATCTGGCACAAGTGTGCCCGTACGCCGGATCTGGGCGACTGGGCGCGTCGAAGCCCATACATTTTGTATGGCGACTAGGTAGCTGTTTAGAGTTACATTAGATCCACGCCTAAAGGCGTACGCCCAGCTTAAAGCTCAGAAAGTTAATATTAGCACCGCTGCCTTTACTTTACTTTCATTTAATTTCTTTTTTTTTAATAACTATTACACATCACCAAGGGGCAGAGTGCCTTTATTGAAAAAAAGACTAAACTAGCTCTATATATATATGTTTAGCTATTTTTAATTACTGCTATAATAAGTACGACTGCTATCGTAAAGGGCTGAACGTAAAAAAGGTGAAGGTGAAATTGTTTCTCTTCTGAATCATATGTGTTGAACAGAATCAGTTTTGTTTTGTCGCCAATTTACTTGTCAACCAAGCACTGCTGCTTGCTGCCGAGAATTCGGAATCAACCTTTATTGGCGACAACCTACATTCCCTATGAGTAATTATTATAAAAGTACTTTTGAACTATATAGTAAAGCAGGTCTTGGTACCGGTCTAGGTAACACTATTATTGAAATCATTAAAACAATGCACAATATTATAATTCACCATTTAATTTAAGAACCAGACTACATTCACCCAAACCGAGTGCTATATCGTTTTAAAATAAGTGGAACTTAAAATATATTATAATTGATCAAAATTAATAAGCAACAACAATAAAAATGATCGGTATAATATTTAATTTCAATTAAAATATAACATTACGAGTACATAAATTAACTATAGTTAACTTATGTACTTACATGGAATGATAAAACTACATAATTATACAAAAAATAAATACATTTGAAGGATTGATTTATAAGCAAATCGGTGTTGTACATAAAATAATATTCTATAGGTAACAGTTAGTGAATACTTAGCAGTCTAACTTATGTACTTAATTCCTTAAAAATATTGGACCTTTTATACGAAATTAAACACTCCCGCTTATTATATTATATTCACTATTATAGTAAAATAATAATTTGAAATACTTTAGTCAAAACTTTATTTACAATAAATGTGATGATAGAAGAAAGAAAGAAAAAAAAAATAAAGAGCTAAAGAAAACTCAGTCATTTTCACAAAATAAATAAGTAATATTATTATTATGATGTTAATACAAAACACGTTATAACTTATTGTTATATAAAAGTACATTAAAAATTGTAAAAATAGCAATAAGAGGCCAGCGACCCCCGAATTCCCCATACAAACGTTATGCCTAAATTATTTACCAGCCGAGCATATTTTCAACATACAATGATATTATCATTGCTCATAAGCTAAATCATTCAGGTATCACGTTTGTTGGGTAATTCGTGCGTCGCCGAGTCGCCGGCCTCTAGTCAGATAATTCTAACACCATCTTATTTAACGCATTATTATTAAACATAGAATTATTCTTAATACCAAAACGGGTGTGGATCCGATTTACCTGAAAAATAAAAGTATATAGGTTTTAGTTGTAGGTAAATATTTATCATGGACTTCCCCAGCCTCCAGCATTCAATTTCAAGGGACATCCCTATAATCTACCCATCAACCTTTTTTCGCAATTATTTCCTTTAAAAGTTGTCCAATTTGATGGATAGAAGCACCCCTTAATGAATGAATGATTACTCTTTATTGGTACCACAACAATACAGAAAAAAACAAAGAAAAACTTAAAACGAGAAACAGTAACAACGGGCGACCTTATCACACTCATAGCGATCGCTTCCAGACAACCATGTAGGGAAAGGAAATACAGATTATGGAAAGGACGGTTGCTTCAAATACAAATACTTAACTTGTAATACCATATTTATAAACCACTACAAATATTAATACTACATAATACATACATAATAATATAATATTAGGTCCTTACATATGAAATTGGCGTATTTGTACGGGAGGAATATAGTCAATTTTTTTGTAAAATATATTTAATTAATCAAAGTATGCACCGTTGTTATCTATGCACTTTTGCCATCTCATAGGTAGTTCATTGATCCCTTTACTAAAAAAACCATGAGGGCGAGAATCAATAAGCTCTTTGAAGGCGGTTGGACTGCCGCATCGGAGTTGAATTTTTTTCCTTGTAAGAAGTGGTCCAAATGCCGAAAAAAATGGTAATCTGTTGGAGCAAGGTCCGAGGAGTATGGTGGATCGCAGACATTCCAATTGTAGCTCATTTAACTTAGTGGTTGTTTGTTGTGCAGTGTGTTGTCTTGCATTGTCGTGAAGCAGCAGTGGCCTAGAGCGACTACCAATCTCGGTTGTTTAGCAGCTAGTTCTTCCTTCATGGTTAGCAGTTGCTGACAATAGATATCTGCCGTAATTCATTTGGCCAGATTTTAAAAAGCTGTAGTGAACGACACCGGCCCTAGTCCACCAAACACTCACAAGTAACTTTTTCTGAGTCAATTTTCGTTTAGGGCAGGTTTTGGCTGGGTCTCCAGGGTTCAGCCATTGCGACGAGCGCTTCGGATTATCGTACAGTATCCATTTTTCATCACAAGTAATGATTCGATTTAAAATCCCTTCATTATTGTGTCGGTTGAGCAAAGTAACACAGCAGTCGACGCGTGTTTGCAAGTTCGATTCACTCAATTCATGAGGTACCCATCGATCAAGTTTTTTTACATTCCCGATTTGCTTCAAGTGGATTAGTACAGTTTTATCACTTTCCCCGAAGACTGCATCTTTTTCTGAAGTGCTTTGTGATGGATCCGCTTCCACAATAGCCTTTAATTCTTCATTTTCCACTTTGGTCTCCGGCCGTCTACGGGGTTGGTTCTGAAGGTCGAAATATCCAGAACGAAAACGTTGAAACCAAAAACGTACCGTGCTTTCTTTTGCGACACCAGCGCCGTACACATCATTAATCTTCTTCGAGCTGTTTCTGCAGCACTGGTGTCACGGTAGAACTCGTACATATTTCATGTTTTCCATTGTGCGGTAATAAGCGACGCCAAAGAAAAAAATAGTGAGGAAAAAACAAAAGAATGACTGTTTTCAAAACTCAAATAAATAAATGTACCAGCTAAATGAATTTATAAATCTGAATTTGAAATTCTTGACCAAAGAGGAGATATTTCAGATCAAAGTGGTCAGTACGACAAAACGCTAATTTCATATGTAAGGACCTTATATATACATAAATTCCTATAGATACACGTGAGACAATTAATAATATTAATAACAAATTACTTTTGGAAGAAAGGTAGTGGTCTATGAGACGTAGTTTAAGAGGCTAATGATGGTTAAGCCCTTAAGTATTACTACACCTTTTTAACACATCGTTTAGGCGAGGTTCCATGAGGGGGAGTGAAGTCACGTGATGTGGGGAGATGGCGAAGAGAGTTAAGTAACGTGATGAGGGGAGACGGGTGAAAAGAGTGGCGTCATTTGATGAGGGGAAATGGGAGGAGAGTGACATCATGTGACTCATCACATGACATGACGTCTATCTCCCCCTATCTCCCCTCAGGGAGATAGGGGGAGATAGACGTCACGTGACGAGGTATTATGACTCACTGTGCGGGTTCCATGGGCGGCGCCATGCGGCACACGAGCTCCACTCCGGCTTTCAAGGCGGAGACGAGCGGTGCAGGCAGGCCGGGGCGCGCCGCCACGCGCTCGGCGGCCGCGCGCAGCTCGCGGAATGTGTTGCGAGTATACGGGTTGCGGCGGGACGCGTAGCGCCACGTCACGAAGTAATAGTACACGAACGGACTCATCAGGCCGCAGTACCCGCTGACATGAAAACAAAACATTTATTTTAAGGAGTTTCTATAATGCTGGCATGTCTGCAAATGGAATAAACGAATGTTGGATACATTATACACTCTTAATAAAACTTACAACGTCATGAACGTGATGTTGGTAGTAGCACAGAGCAATTTGTTTTCAGTCTACACCCGCTATAGCATCAGCAGACGTCCATCTTCGAACTAAGTAGTGAAGTTATATTGAACTGTGTCTCGAGAGATATAACTCTGCTTGCCACAGACGAGCGAGGTAACCGCATAATGCGGGTTGCAGACCAAGAGCTAAGCTAATTTAGTTTAGCTTAGATCGCATAGCTGGCGCAGCCCTTCATGCTTGTTGTATAGTTTGCAGTCTGCACACAAGTATGAAAAGCTGCGTCAGCTGTGCGAACTATGCTAAACTAACTTAGCTCTTGGTCCGCAACCCGCTTTATTAGTATAAAACAGAATCTTTGCACAATACCAAATAACAGTAGAATATTAGTATCAGTTGACCTAAATGACCCAAAAATTGCGGTAAATAAAAAACAAATTGGGCCTTTTAAAAGTACCGTCGTTTTTTCTGGGTTAATGATTTAAAATAAAGATTTATTATTATTTCTAAAGGGGTACAACAGGGACAAAACAACGATACCACTAAATTCACGTAATTAGTTCTAAATTGTATTTATTCCTTCTAATTCCAGCTAGCATTATGACCATTTTTGTATTACTGTTAGTTATTAAACGTACTCCGTGTGACTGCCTCGGTGGCGTAGAGGGCGCATGCTCGACTGCCAATCAAGAGGTCCCGGGTTCAATCCCCAGGTCAGGCAGTGTTAAATATTGGATTTTGCCATTAGGAATTATCTCAATAACTGCCTGGAGTCTGGAACTGTGCCCGGTAGATGGCAATAGGCTCGCCCCCTATTACATGGGACCAATAACATACTGGCGAAATGTATGTGGGTGTATCTACTATGGGACTGAGTCCTGGGTACACGTCTGCCTACCCCTTCGGGAAAAAGGCGTGAATGTATGTTATGTTATGTTATTAAACGTGGAAAGAAAGTCTCTGCCTAGCCCAACGGGAACAAGGCGTGACTGTATGAATGTATAAAACGTGTTACGAAAAGTTGTAGTAATAGAAATGGTTAAGGGGAGCACCTACCTGTCAACCTAACAACATTAATGATGTTAAACAACTAGCAACATAAAGAATTAAGTAATTCGCAAAAAAAATTCGTCTTCCCATACAAATTTATCGATTAGCTGATCTACTTTGTATGGCAAATTGAATTTTTTTTTTGTGAATTTAGCAAATATTTCTTTCGAAAGTTGTTCAGTTCGATGGGTAATGCACCCCCTTAAGTATCACTACACATTTTAATAACAAGTTATTTAGTAAATAAATAAAAAATACGGTAATATTATGAAAAATACTTACAAAAGTGCCATAAACGCGACGAGCGGGAAGAGTACAATCTCGGCGAGTGCAGCCGCGCGCAGGATGTTCCGAGACTGGAACTCTACTAGGGAGATCAACAGTCTAGCCACCCACATGGAGTTCTGACCCAGAGTCTGAAAACATACACCATTTTACAAGCTTTTTGTTTACTTGCAATGTTTGTATGTATTATAATTTATAATGTGTATATAATATGTAGTGTACATGGTGTATCCACATGGTGTCTACAAGGTGGACATGCGACCGCTGGATTCAAGCCGCTTGCAATCGGACTAGATGGACATCTATGGGGGAGGCGTAGGTCCATGCAACTGAATGTTAAAGCAGTTATCGTCAACCGATTCAGATATTTGCAAACACGTTTAATTACGATGACAATACATGGTTAGCTATGTGACGTCATTCTTAATCCAACATGGCGCACGGTCCCCAAGATGGCGGAATAGTTATATATTTTGTACACCCATGATACGGGTCTGAAAAGGTTAAATTAAAAGTAACTTTGTTACCAGAATACCGCCTTTGGGAGTTTTCCCATTTTATTATTACTACTCGTATACATAGATAAATATATAAACAGTTTAAAATAATATAACGTTGCCAGCTTAGAAACAATTTTCTCAGTCCTTGCTATATAACAATGGTTAATTCACAATCATTAAATTGTGACGTACACTAATAGGCACACAAAATAGAGATAAATATAAACAGAAGGAAATCTGCATACAGCGTAACGGATCAAAACGCACGCGCACATCACGACCAGCTGCTGGCGTAATAAGGTTTGTGTCATGTGTCACACGTGCCACATCACATCGCAGCAACAAAAGGTGGTCGTGTAGTTAGGTTACGTGTGAATAGTATCCTTGCATCTTTTTGCTTATATTTCGGTACATTAAGTGCTTAGAGGTGATTAGTTTCGTTAATTGATTTCTTAGAATGCCTATCACATTTCAGTGCTTTTCTTTTAGAGAAATATTACAAGCAAAAAATTTGTAATTTTTGCCTCTGTCACGTGTATTAAGCCATAATTTAAAAACTATCCAAGAATAGCGCTAGTTCGCGGTGTAGTGTAGATACACTACAATTATCTATATTAGTATTAGTTTTATCGTAATCTTTAGGTCTAGTATCTACTATAACTACGCGGTCGAAAAAAGATAACGATAAAAAGCGGTCGTGTGGAACAAACCTAACGTGCATGCGTCTGTGTGCGTGCGCTTTAAACCGTTGTATGAATGAATGATAGATAACTCTTTATTGGTACCATAAAAGAGAACCTAAAACTATAAAGAAGTAACAACTGGCGGTTTTGCAGCCATTGAGGGAAAGGAAATACGGATTCTGACGGGACGGGGGTATGAAAATTACCTTCTGTTTCTATGTTGTGCTGGAATTATTAACACTCGCTTAAGGTATCTATCTAGGTAGTTCAAAGTTCAAGTTAAACATCACTTTACTTTGTCACTTTATGAAGCAATCCATGTGTTAGCGACGCGCTCATACATTTGGTATTTTGGTATTTAACTACCTTAGATACTTAATAATTAGTTTTAAGCATCTGGCAACCCTTAATAACTTTTTTATATTGTTTACTCTGTGGTTGCCGCCCTTAGCCCTCTCTTCTATAAGCAAGTTTTCGATATTGGCAAGAAAGGAAAAACAACTATCCTTGGTTTTTTACAGAGCCAGATTCATATTGCAACCAGTAATTCTAGCGAACGAGTATTCTCCGTCGCAGTAAGTCCGTACAGTAACAGCCAAGAGATCCAGACTAAGTCCAACATCAGTAGATACGATGATTACAATGCTTGTAAATTAATGTAAAGTAAATATGCCTTTGATAAAAGTGATTTGATTGAAATTTTTATTTAATTTATATCATCCACGCGGATCACGCCGACGGCGCCGCCGCCGGTCAATTATACGCCGGCCAAAATGGTACCAGGGCACACTTCTAGTACCTACTAGATGTACCTACATCGACATATTGACTTAAAACATATCAATTAAGTATTAAGCTATCCTTACACACAAGATTTTGATTTCATATATCAGCCCAATCGCTTCAGTAGATTTTGCGTGAAAGAGTAACAAACATCCTTCCATCCATCCTGCATACAGCGCGCTCCAGCCGTCCTTATCAGATCGTCTGTCCACCTTGTGGGTGGACGTCCTACGCTGCGCTTACTAGTCCGTGGTCTCCATTCGACTTAGTCGTAGTAGTTAGTTTGGTCTTAGTACTTAATAAAGAGGTGCCTTCAAGTGGATATAAATAAATATAAGGTAAAGGTCAAATGTTAACTATTATGATACGTAGTAGTACAAGTACGTACTAGGGCTTGCAGTATCGGTCCATTTTCAGTCCCGGGAAATTTAAAACCGATACTCACGCAGTCCCGGGAATTCCCGGGACGTTCGAGACTTTCTTAAAATAAGTTACGGGAGACAAAATAAATGTTTTTTTGCTGTCTAAAATGTGTTATTAAGTTAACACTTAATTATTTATTGTGTGTATTTCATCATTTCTTTCATAAGTCAAAGAAATAATGAAATATACACAATAAATAATAGCAATATAGAAAGTTAACGACTTGGGTCTAGCTTGGGTATCAATTAACGACATGTTAGGAGTATGGGTGGTAGCTGCGCTATAAAAATATACCGAAAACCGGCACGGCTAAAAGTACGTTAACCGATCCCGAGAAAACCTATAAAAACCGTAGAATTCACAGTAAAACCGAAGTGCGCTTAGTGCAGGCGCTGTTATTTTCCATATTATTTTAAGGAGCAGAAACGACACGGTGCATGAAAAGCCGCGATATAAATAAGATCGACGAACTCGAAATTTGGGTATAGCGGCATTTGGTCCGAATGGACTGCCATGAGAACTGAGAACCAACGAGTCTATTTTGTTAACCATCTGCCAGGAACGTGTTTGAAGCTTCTTCGGACACATTGTGCGGTCACAGGCAAGAACTTGAGAAGCTCATAATATTGGGTCGCATCCAAGGCAAACCAAGGACAGAACACCAAAAAGATGGACTGACGTGGTAAAGAAGGGCAGTTGCTGGTAATATATCGCACGCGGTCACGTCACCCAGTATCAAACACGATGGAGATTGGATCGATAAGCTCATAGTATTGTTGGTTCGAATGCAAAGGACACCTTGGGAAGAACACCAGAAAAATAATAAAGAATGCAATGCTGGTAGTAATAAGCACGCGGTTCACGCCATCCAGAATTAGTCACGGTGGAAAATGGATGGATAAACTCAAAATATGGTATACGGTATACGGTTCGCATCCAAAACACGCCACGGGCAGAACACAAGAAAGATGGTAAAAAAGGCAATATTTGAGAGTAATAGCAAGTGGTTCATGCCACTCAAAATCGAACATGATAGCGAATGCATAGATGGTCTCGATCCTCAGTTGTCAGGGAACAACGGAGAAGAAAAAGTGCTCCGGACCGCGTTCGCACACTGTGATACACTGTTCACCAATTCAATGTGCATCTAAGCACACATCACACGAGCAACCCAACAACAGAACTGCAACTACCTCATCAGTCTGCAATCTCACACTGCAAATACCCTTTCACTGTACTTGAACTAAACTGACTGATATAATGAGTATCTGCGTTTAAACAAATGCATGCAGTTTCAAGTACAACCCTAGTTTGATGCCCAGAATCTCGGAGCAGAAATAGTATGATGCTCGGGCGATATTAATCAAACTCAATCTAAAAGTACATCAAACGAGAAACCTTAAACTGTTACAATAATTTAAAATGCAGTTAGCCAGTATGTGTACAGTTTTAAAAAATTACTTATCATAGTCAGCCGGAATGCATCCACTTCTGAACACAGGACTACCTCTTAGAATAAAACACCACAGCGCTGAATTACTCGCCGTTTGCGTCTAACGCAAGCCCACGACATTGACCATAATTAGTCCACCTTGTGGCAGGTCAGCTTTGGTTTTGTCTTCCGGTCCGTAGTCTCTACTTTAGAACCGTTTGTTCCGAAGTTGATTAAATCATTTAAATAAATTAGTATTAGCTACTGAAAAACGAAAAAAGTAAATAAAAAGGGTGAATTATAAATTTTTAAAGGGTGAATTATAAATTTTATTTATAAATTATAAATTTAATAAATTATCAAAAGTCTCGAAAGTATCGAAGTCCCGGGAAATTCGGTTTTGAGTATCGGTATCAAATCGGCATCAAATTTCCGAGACTTCCCGGGACTTTTGATACTGATACTTCCCGGGACCATGCCCTAGTACGTACTGTAGTCGCGATAACGTTTAATCGATGTACTAGAGTATTTTTTCTGTTTAACAATAACTTTTATTATCAAATATCACTTGTTATTATTGATCTTGCTATTTTTTTTTCTAACGTAATATTGCACAAATGGGTTTAATGCATTACTTCTTACTAATATTATTACAAAGGTGAAAGTTTGTATATATAGATGTTTGTTACTCTTTTACATCAAAAGTACTGAACCGATTGGGCTGAAATTTGGTATGTACTTAGATAGCTAGCCCTAACAGAATACATAGGGGATTTTTTTGCGGGTGAGATACTGCTATCAATATTATATAATTACATTTTATGTTATTCTGAAGGTGTTTTATTGATAAACTAGTGAAAGCTCGGTGGCTTCGCCCGCTCGCAATATCGAACTATGGGAGTTCTATGCCAAAACTTTGACGACCTGTTTGGACACCTAAGAATGTGAGTATCCAAAAACCCTTTCTTAGAACATGTCCAAACAACGAAAAGAAACAACATTACAAGTTTCAAGTCTCTAGGATCAGTGGTTTAGGCTCGGCGTTGCATGTCAGTCAGTGAGACATTTAGGATTTTATAATAATGTATAGTGACATGAGCCAATGGTACTTATAATTTATTAAAAGTACTATTGCCTGAAATTATTATCATTAAATAATAATAATGATTAGTAACACTTACGTCAAGTATGGTGAGCGAGTAGGAAGCAGCGTGCAGTAGCGCGAACAAGAAGATCGGAGTCAAGATTACTGTGTTCAAGTTAAGGAAGTAAGTTTATTTTATGAATTTTAATAAATAAGCACATCTTTCATAAATATTAATATAACAAATAGGTACATAGTGATGAGCTTAAATGTTTGTTCGGTACCATGGATGAGCGTAGTGTGTTATTATAATATGGGATATTTTCCACACACGGTCGTCTGGTCCCAAACTAGGCAGTGCCTGTACTATGGTAACCAGAACACTGATATACATACATAATATATATTAATATATACGCTTATAACACCCAGACCAATGAACGGAAAAAACATGGAAGTATTCCTAGCGCTTGAAAATGACCCAATATACCGATGATGCTGCGCATGGCGATTATGCTGTGAACTAGTTTGCCCGTAGACGTCAAGACGGCAATATAGCGAATATCTGGATTAAAATATTATGATTTGTTTTTCTAGGAAAAGGCTATGATGGGACTGTCATACCCATAGGGGTAAAAGCCCCAAATATAAATTTCAGATTAAAAAAAAAAAAAATATAATCCAGTGATTGATGATTGCAAGATTTCATTGTTACCATGGTAACTATGCGTTGCTTAGAAAAACAGTAACAATAAGGTCTTAACTTAGCCAATTAGCGACGAGCGTTAACAGGAGCCAATAATTACTTCGTATTGGTGATTGAGAATGACCTAGCTGTTTAAAGAAAACAAACGTCGTGAGCCCATATAATCCATGACATCTGTTCGAAGGAATACTCCCATATTTTTTTCCGTTCACCGACCCAGACACTGACAAAAAGACATGCTCATGCGCACAAAACCTGGCCGTGGATCGAACCCGGGACCTGCGGCTCAGAAGGCAGGGGCACTACAGGCTGAGCCATCCGGCCAGTCAATATAGAATGTGTCCATTGTCCATGCCGCCTGCGGTTATGCAGTGCCACTGTATAACCTTGACGAAAGTACACCATCCTAAAGCGTAGGTGTCTGTAGCTCAGTTTAACCACCATTACAGACACCAAAAGTCCGAATATAAAAACTGTACCCACTCAATTATTTACACAGACAGCCTCATTGGCTAAGACGGTAGTAACTCTGCTTTCTGTGCCGCAGGTCCAGGATTCGATCCCCGGCCAGGTCAAATATTTGTGTGCACGAACATGTCTTTTTGTACAAGCTTCTAGCCTAGTTTGGGACCAGCTGGCCGTGTGTCGAAGTTGTCCAATATTATATATTATATTATTATTGTATTTGTTTAAGCATATAATTTGTAAGTACCTACCTAAAGTCAAGTACTTGTTTATAATGATCAATAAAGTTTTATTTTTTTAATTTTATAGCCTGAGCCTGATTTGAGTTGTCTATGACCATAGAGTACAGGTAGGTACATAGTTTAAAGCTCTATTTCTTCATAAGTACACTACAAGGTGTATCAAATTACAAAATCATGAAAAGGGTGTAGTAATTGGTTATATTTAAAGGGGTTAATTTACCCATCAAACTATGCAAATAGTCTTAGAGGTAGGTTATTAAAACAGAATAAATAAAAAAGTGTAAGTCATGTGCAGAATATAAAAATGTATGAACATGTTTATAGGTGGATGTATGAGACAGGCAGGTTATCTGATTAACACAACTAATACCTACATATTATTTGATAGCAATGACGTCGGCACATTGACCTTCAACATTATTAAACGCACCTCTGCTTGTGTGCTAACATTTTAATAACAGATGATGAAGTTATAATTATTATTATTATTATATCATTTTATATCATATAGGTAAAGCAGCGGGTATGTGCAAAATAAGGATAATAGAATTTCTATAATATTATAAATGCGAGTCAAGTAACGTGTGTCTGTTTATAACATCTTCACTTGAATACTACTGAACAGATTGGACTGAAATTCATTATGTAGATAGCTCAGGCCAGTCCTTTACCGCGGCACAGCTAATGTTTGAAATTTTAAGATTTTTCAATATGTACAAATACCTTAACATACCCAGTTTGTCTGTAAGAATATGCTCAATGCGATAAGGCCCATGGTAGTTTATCGAGTATATTATACATTGTATCTCTTTGTAACACACCGAAAAAGGAAGGGGTGTTATAAGTTTGACGTGTCTCTCAGTGTGCTTGATGTGGCATCGTGGATCCTAAACTAATGGATCAAAAGCTGACGTCAAGTTGCTATTTAAATTTTTTTTTGACAAGGGATACTTGCAATTTTAACATTTATATCTTGATTCTTTTTTGTGCCTATAGTATGTAATTTAGTGCCTATTTTGTTCTATTTATTTGATAAAAGGATACATAGATTGGGCGTGACATTCATGAAAATGAGCGAGTAGAAGAGGTAATGCGCGCTGTCCTCAAGGAAGAATCTCGCTAGGAACTCTCTAGAGATCGAGATCTCACTAGCGGGGATCCGTTGGTGGAGACGCAGGGCTGATGTCGCTGCGTTCGCTAGCAGGGCCTTGTAGAACGCCGACACGGGACTGAGAACGAACATCTTATTCAAATGTATGAATAATGTGGTGAAAGTGGAAGAAGCGAAAGTCGTATAACAGAATAATACTCGGATTAAGTACTGCTTGATAACATTCTGGGTATTAAATGCTTTCATAGATATATAATATTTTCCAAGTACATTTTTTATCTTCTGTATATAAATACCTGTATTCAATTCAATTCAATTCTTATTTTGTGGCTTGTGAAAGTATTAAACAAATAAAACTGTATTAAGACGACAATGTCATAGTTGTCATAATACAAAGGTCAAGCACCCATCGGCGAGGCCGCTATGTACGCGTGGCTGCGCGTGCGCCGATTATACATCTTATTTACTTTATTTTTCAAAATACTGAATTTTCTTCAACATTTTTATATTATTTGTACACTGATGACTAATTATCTGTAAATTTTGATATCATATTAGGTAGCAACTGATATTGGTTAATAACTTGATAATAAAGTAAATATACACAATAAATATATTTTGAGAAGACAGTAAAATTAAAAAAATCTAAATCACTAACTTCATAGCAAGTTTATACAAACATATGTAGTGAAGCAGTAATTACACTGAAAAAATCTTACGATAATCTTGAAATAATTTCAATGAGCACAAATAATTTAAGCTCCACAGTTAGATGGATTCAGTAGTACCTACTACACCTATTTGTTACTTTATATTTAGATAACTTTATATATGTTGGTCATTACCAAAACTTACTTTATAACTTTATTAACCACACTCATTAGTGTGGTTAATAAAGTTCCACATATCTAGAAAGGCACATGGGAAATAAAAACCATCGATATGATAACAATCTAGTGGTAAGTGGTAGACATACTAAGGTCAATGAGTCAATGTTATTGATTCCTTTTAAAATTACTATAGGTAGACGATTAGGAAAGTGGTTACAATTATTAAATATTCTATAAAATCTGGGTTTTTATACTATGTTTTAAATGCAGAAAGAAAACAGTCATTGCGTTTCATACAGGTTAGAGCGAGATAGCCTCTCACTCTAACCTGTACTATAATACCTAGGGTCAATGACCATTTTTCTTTATGCATTTGGACTGGACTACAGAGGGCTTCTAATGAATGGCTAGGGATCCTCGTTATACATCAATGTTTGAAAAACCTTTGATGTTTGTGGTTTGATGCATCACGCTAACCGATATAATATTTCGATCCGATGTAGGTATTAGGTACATAAATAAAATAAAATAAAAACCACTCACTTATTGAACAGTGGCAACACGTATCCAACAGTACAGAGGACAGTGAGCACTCTGATAGCCCATAGAGCAACGTCTATCTTGTTATCTATGATATGAGCCTTCAGAGCGGGCAAGCCTTTAGGAGGGCCCTGGTCTCCTGCCTGGTGGTCCTGTGGTTGATCTGCCATTTTCTGCAACAAAATGATAATATAATTGTCTTTCCCATAATTATCACAATACTATAGCAATGGCTTTTATTTTGAATTATTTACGGTGTATTTTAATGTAAACTGTGTGAATTTAGCAATTCAACGTCATTGGTGAATTTCAATAAGATTGAATTTCTTTTGATGTTAAATTTGACTTGCATGTCCAATTCGGTAAAATTATTATAGATTTGTTGAAATGTTTGTCTTAAGATTAGGCAATGTCTAAAGTACCCACTGCCGACGAGCATGTATGAATAACGTAATTAAAGCGAAAGCCATGTGTAAGGATCGTAGCAAGTGAGTGGAGGGAACTAGTCTCTGCCTTCCACAATGGGAACAAGCCTGTATTGTATGTGAGAATGACCTGATTCCTGAGGTGCTCCACCTGAGGACTGGCTACTCCATATCTAAGTAACTACTAGAACCCTAGGAAGATTTTAGATTGATTAATAATATATTCTGCTTAATGTCACAAGAAAACCGTATTATTAAGGAAAATATTATAACAAATTTATGACTTCCTTGACATTAATTCAACTTTGTGAACGAAGCTTTGTGTTTAAAAAAGATAGGCTTACAATTGATTTTAGAACTTTATCTGATAAACATTTGATGATAAAAATGTCTATTCCAGTTAATTCATACCAATTTTTTTTACTTTCAAATACTTTCTTTAACCAAATTTAAATAAAAGTAAGTGTACATTAACGCTTCAAAGCCCTGAGAGAAAGTACAGTTAAGTGCTACTTTTTTGGGAAAAGTAGTTTAGTAGGCCATGGACAGGTATCAACCTTCAAGCGGGCGCGCGGGTTATTGGAACAGCAGCGGTCGCGCGTATCCTAAGTACAAGAATTATATTATACTATAGGAATACTTCAGATAAACACTCAATGTTCTTTAGACATAATATATTTTATAATAAATATTCAGATATATATATATTATTTATGATCATGCTAAGCCACAACTTCATCAAATAAATTGTGAAGGCATAACTTCATAAGGGTTCCATAACTAGATATCTGAACAAAAAGCTACCGCTTCTGACAAAATACAGTGCCAACTAGTTGCTAACTACAACAAACTATAGCAAACATGTTAGTAATCACCATTTGCGTAAAGTATGGAAATATGCAGTAAAATTACCATAACTTTGAATTGCGTTAACTTAGAAGTATGATTTTTTTACAGCCACAAGGGACCGCAGATCTGAGTAGGTGATAGAAATTCCAACTTGATACCTCCACGCGTAAAAGTGTCTTGACAGACGGACAGCCAGAAAATTTCTTTGGGAAAATAAATCTTATATATTCTGCACCACGAATAAAACAAATGCAAGCTCTGATCTTGCACGAACAGTAACCAAAATCAATGACATGAGGCATTCCTCTCCCTGGGAAGACATTCCTTCCCAGTTCCACCGGGGGCATCCAGGAAAAATTAGCCTTCATTAATGTAGGTATCATATAATATAGAAGCTAATGCAAACCCTAATATTGTCGATATTTTGTATGCGTCGGAAATCTGGACATTGAAAGCCCTGAATCACATGTGGACTTTTCGCTGGACGCTATCGTGATTCAGGTAGAACTATAGTACCCGGTTGTCTTCTGTATTATAAAACATGTAAAATTTAGGTGGCAGTCGTTAGGTCGCAGATTTCTGATGATACGATCGAGGATTGTGCTGGCGCAGAATGCTGTAAATATTTTGGATTTTGGATGTGTATTGTATGATGGACACATACAATACACATGCCACAAGACAGGAATGTCTGAAGGGAGATGGTGGCCAAGGTGTTGCATCATAATCACCTCTCAATCCTAACGACTCAGAGCTTACAACCAAGTAGAAGAATGTATTATAGACTTCCTTCTGTTGGGGGTTCATTAGAACTGGTTGGTCTCAAACTCAAACTCAAACAGATTTATTCAAATAGGTCATAATCTGACACTTTTGCACGTCAATATAGATAAACAGTACTGAGTCTACCGTGCGTTCGGAAAGATACCTCTACAAGAAGAACGCACAAGAAACTTGTAGGGCTTAATTTTTTCAACATAGTTTTACAATATTTGGTTTGGTTACATTCGTTTTCTTTAAAGGTGCCGCGAGGCGGCTATGCAGAAGTTTCCAGGCATCTTTGTCCTCTATGTACTGGTTGACTTTATAATAAGCCTTCTTTAGTAAAGTAGATTTTATATAGGTTTTGAATTTACCCTCTGAGAGCCCAGTTATCTCTTTTGGGATTTTATTATAGAAACGTACACTATTTCCTAAGAATGTCTTTTTATTTGTTTTAGATAATCTAAAGCTAGGTGCAGCTATTTTGTATTTATTTCTAGTATTAAAATTATGAAGGTCACTATTTAATTTGAATTTATGTAGATTTTTACGCACATACATGATGTTCTCATAAATGTATAAGGATGGTAGGGTCAGTATGTTTATTTCTTTAAATAATTCCCTCAGGGATTCGCGTGGACGCATCTCATAGATGGCACGAATCGCACGTTTTTGTAGTATAAAGATAGTTTCTATGTCTGCGGCTGACCCCCACAACAGAATCCCATAAGACATCAAGCTATGGAAATATGCAAAGTACACTAATCTCGCCGTGGCTATATCTGTTAGTTGCCTAATTTTATAAACCGCGTAAGCTGCAGAGCTTAGTTTCCCTGAGAGCTCGGTGATATGAGTGCTCCATTGCAGTTTAGAGTCTATATTTATGCCAAGGAACAAAGTTGCATTGTCAATAACAAAGTTGCATTGTCAATTGGTCTAATTCATATCCATCATATTATTTTTATTAACATTGATGCAAATAACATTGATAATGAACATACAACAAATAATAAATAATGAACAGAGGCTGTTTCGTAGCTTTAGAAACGGTTGCCCACATTGTCCTGAAATGGGAGGCACTACTGCTTCAACATGAATAAATCCTCAAAAAAAAAAGATGATTTGTTCATGTTCACTCCGTGAAGATTGCAAAGCATCCACAAAGCTTCTGAGCTTCTAAGAGGAGTTAGGCAGGCTAAATTAGCCAGGACTTCACGCACAACAGACCAAATAAGATTTTAAGTATGCAAAAGGAGTCCCCTTTACATAAAATTACCAATAAGTTCACTATATAATGTCATATAAAAACATTCAAGGTAAATGGGCTATCATCAAATAAATTAATCTAGGTAACCTTATAGTAACACCCTAAATACACAGGTATTTATTATAATATAGGGCTAAGACTTTCTTAATATACTAAGGATGCTAAATACAACCTAAGTAGTATAGGGATATAATAATCCTAGGATTCTCTTAAATACTATGTTTTGGCTACCTATGTTTAAAGTAACCTTACGGCGTTATGAGAGAGAGGGGGAGTAGAAATTCAAAAGGGAACGCACCACGATTCACGTGGGAACTGCGCGCTCCAGGTTGTCCCCGCCTATGGATTGACGTAGATGGGTTCCTATCAACAATTAATAAACACATTAACAACAAATCCCAACGGCAAGATTGGCGAGTGGAACCTCGAGGTTAGACGACGATATAAATAAATCAAACAAATACTTACCGAAGAAAAGGAATGACACACTGACTTTAATGTGAAAAGAAACTTGTCCTGACTCTGGGAAATAACAAAAACTTTTAGAATATATCTGAATTTAGGTAAAGATTTCTTAAAAACATGTCGGGGTTGGCCACGCCCGAGGGCATGGTCCTCCCCCGTCCAAGTAATCAGGTCTATGATCAACCTCAAAGTAGCAAATAAAATGAATGAGAAACTCCGTCCGGCGGCTTATAAAGGTTTTGCCTCTTCTATGTGTGCACCTTCGAGAAAGTTCTGGAAACTAGGGATTAGGGATACCATCTTTTGACATGGATTTCCCGATACCACTAAAAGTAAAGAGTAAAATTAAAAAATCTAATTCACTAACTTCATAGCAAGTTTTACAAACATATGTAGTGAAGCAGTAATTACACTGAAAAAATCTTACGAAAATCTTGGAATAATTTCAATGAGCACAAATAATTTTACCTTCGAGAACGTTCTGGAAACGAGGGATTAGGGATACCATCTTTTGACATGGATTTCCCGATACCACTAAACCACAGAAGGAGGAAAGAGCTTGCCGCGTAAAGAGATGCCAAGACACTCTAATACTATGAAGAACAATAAATCGAATAAAAAAATAACAATCCTCTATCCTTATGGAATCGATGGAGGGACCAAACACTATCAAAATTACTTGTATCCTTCATACAACAATAATCATAAAATAACTCAGGGTCATAAAATAACTATACTTTACACTCTAAAACTACCTACATAATATTTACTAAAGAATACAATTTATTTAATCATATTATCTTTTTTTTTTGTTTATTGAGTGCAGAATTTAGCCAAAAACATAGGCAAATATAAAGCATAGTATAAAAAATTTCTGTTAGTTGGAAATATATTAGTTTTTATAAATGTACTTGTGTGTAGATGAATAATTCATCAGTTTTGCTTCTGAAGTCTTTTTTCCTGAGTACCCCTTTTCGTACACTCCAACCCATTTGGCGGTGCACGTTGCATCTGGAGAATGGTCAATGAGTGTATTTCACCGAAATTTTGAATGTTTCTCAACGCCTACAGAGACAACATTCAACATTGACCAGTTTATTTTCGACTCGTCAAAGTGATCCGTTTCCACGTGCGTTTACAATAACAATATTAAAACATAAAATTATGATGGATAGTTGGATGTAGGTAATACGAAATTCACCTGGGTTGATTTATCGTCCACACGTATATTCTTCACAACATTAGACATGAATAATAATCATAAATCGAGGATCAAGGACATAGTGGCTAGTGAAACCAGTTTCTAGCTACAATTTTAATATGTAAGTAGTTAGGACCATAAATATAATATTACCTACGGTTTTTCTTCTATGTTACATACCTATTTGTTGAAAGTTATTGTGTAATCTTTTTGGTGTCTTTAACGCAATAAATTATTGCAGAAAATAAACGCTGATATACGTACGTCGTTAAAGTTTATAAAGCTGCAGATATAACAATATCCTCTAAAATTTTCACAAATTACTTCCTCAACACTGCTCTAACCGGAACCGGAGTCCAAATGTGATGATTGGTGACGTTGTGTGCATGATTTGCCGAATGACTCTTTTGACAACTTTAAATTGAAATATTGCCAGATTTTGCTCCTTAGTTTTTTGGTTGCCTTTACTTGACGTATTACCTAAAAACCGGTAAAATCGAGAATCGCTAACGTTAATTTTAACGTGGTCACCCCTAGTTTTCTCTGCAGTATGACCAGTAAAAGCTTAATTATTGTACTACAATAGTAGTACAATAAAATAGAATATTAACTTAACTTTTTAAAAATCAGTTTAAAGTGATTGAGAGACAGGGCCCTAAGTATAATATAATAAGGTTAGGACATATAATATTATAGGTTTCAAATGTTAGGACAATTAAAACTATAACAAGTTATAATAGGAATATTGACGTTATGGTGATCATTAGCTATTACATATATTATGGCTTAAAATTTTATAAGTTGTACATAAAATTATGGCTAATAATAGTATGCGAATGAATAGGGAACCATATTCCGTATATTCCACAGGTATATTCGCCATACAGTGGTCAAATCAGAATATCGCTCTTTCTTTGTCATAACATTTAAACTCATAAGTTAAAACAAATAGTTTATCAATAAATTAACGATAACAACAAGATTTAATCGATTAAAAGTTACCAATCTGGTTTCCGACCGGGGCATAGCGCAGTTACTGCGCTTGTCAAAATCAGCAGGTTCACTGCGTAGGCTGCCTAATTTTCTGCCTACAACCACTAAAATTGCGCTTGCACAGTCTCTTCTTCTCCCCGTGCTTAATTATGCCGATGTCTGCTATCTTGATCTTAGGGAGGACCAGCTTAATAAACTTGAGCGTCTCTAAAACTTTTGCATCTGGTTCATATTTACGAAGACCAAATATGAGGGCAGAGGCTAAACAAGCAGCACAAAAGCTCAATAAGAAGCCTAAGTACGACCTTTGTCCAATTTCATTCGTCAAGCGATACATCCGCATGCGATCGCTTGACGAATGGAACCGGAGATATAAAAGTGGCACAACTGCGGGAACCACCAAAATATTCTTCCCGAACGCAATAGCTGCGCCTACAAAATTGTGCGGAGGTTCAAGATGACGGGAGTGATCACGCAGGTTTTGACGGGGCACGGTGGTTTCTCTGAGTACCTACATCGGTTTAAGCTCAAAGAGAAACCATCGTACATCTGCAATCTGCGACCCTAACGTCAGCGAGACGGTCCCCCACATTTTATTTGCATGCCCGGTATTCTGTGGGCAATGTTTTGCAATTGAGCAGGAATTAGATACTGAAATTACAGAAGAAAATATCAATAATATAATGAGGGGGGAGATGAGGAAAAATTTTTTAGATTACTGTACTGGTATTGCCAAGATTGTCATAAAAAGAAATAGATAAATTAAACAATGAGACCAAATATAATTGTATATTTATGATTCTCATTGATATAAAATAAGAATTGTAATAGTATAATCTATATATATATATATACGCTTAGGGGGGTTTACTTTTTCTGCTACTCGATGTCTATATATATATAATATATATTATAATATACAGAGAGGTAATGTAGCTAGTTTTTTGGGCACCTTACCTGCAGGAGGCGACCTAAATGATATTTTTTATTTATAATTTATGTTAAGTTATAGTTCCTATATAGTGTTCCCCAGACAGGGAAAAAAGAACTGTCTGCCAAGCGTTGCGAGTACATTATCCTTCGACATGCCCCTGCCTACAGCCTATGACTAACAGACTATGTCTAATAGACTTCCTGCGGCTGAAAGTATGATGAAGAAATCTTCTTCAAAATAATTTTCCGTCTCATACTTTTTTATCTCACGGCAGGTCCTCACTCGATCGACAACCAGCGCGTAACGCGCAACACAAGTGTACTATACGTGTCCGTCAGGTATGCACTACTCACTCGTTTTAATCGAGTATAAATAGTAACCTTTACCTACCTATGCATATATATAAAATATTATAATTATAAAATATAAATTACTTCATTCCTTGTACAGCACCACAGTAGAAAAGGACAGACACTCTGCAAGTGGTTTCTCACTTGGGACCGTTTTTGCGACTCAGTGCACAGTGCACCGTTTTGTTAGTGGGTAAAACGTCTTTGCAATAAGTAGGTATAATCTCAGAATACTAAAGGGATGGTACCTGCCCCAATCACGACCATTCCTGGCTATATACTCAATTGACATCCATGGACATACCACTTCCGACTAACATAAGTATTTTGTTATCATCTCTAAATCCTTCAATATATAAATTATTAGCTAATTTAAGCCCCCCCCCCTAGAGAATCGAAGAAATGTAGCCTTTAATTTTGTCAATGTTGACACTCAAGTGCCGCCACCGCGATAGAGACGTATTTTTAAATACAGAACCATCTGGGCTCTATTTCATAAAAAAATAATCTACAAAACTGTAAAAAATCTACAAAATTGTAGGATTGCAGGGCTTTTCTGTTTCATAGAAATTTGTAATTGTAAATTATATACAGGCAAATACCTGTAGAATAATATTTCTACAATTAAGTTTCTGTAGCTACAATTGGAAAATTTACATTTTGGACAATTGCAATTATAATTTGAAGGAATTTTTACCCAACAATGGTATATCATGCAATTTTAAAACACTATTTTCTCATAAAATTGACCTATTTTAGGTTTATTTATATTTTTGTTACAAAAAAAATTACAAAAAATATGTTTATTAAAAAAACTTGGAAACGATGGTTTAGTAACACCAATAAAACTAAAATATTTGATGGTGAATAAATTACACAACGAAACTATAAAAATACAAGTCACATTATGTCTGTACATTGTGTCTTGAAGTTTTCACTTGCTTCACAATGCTCTCGACTGTACCTACATACTTTTCCCATCCTCTATACTTCTACTAGCCCCAAGGAATTTCTACCCAAATGGGGGTTTGGGTAGAAATTTCTTGACTAGCCCCCCCCCTTGATCATCGACTGGCGACGCCCTAATTTATGTAAAGGTGTTATGTGTAAAGTGTGATTATATGTATATATGATAATGTGATTATATGTAAAGGTAGTATGTAAAGGTGATACATTAGCTGGGCCCTTTTTCGCATAGCCCGCATCGCGTTGGCGCAACATCAATTTTAGGTTTCGGTTCATGTCATCTGACTTTTAATATGTCCTGTTCCTAAAAATGTCCATTCTCTGTATAATTCAGAATCTCTTAAATCAGCATTTCACAAAATATCTATTATAGTAGATTTTATTGATGATATGGTCACACTGATTCTGTATTCTTCCATAATCTGCCGAAGCCGAGCCGAGCCAGCCAGCCACCAGACGCCGCCATTTTGTCATCGCATAGAAAATCGTCGTTGACGGTCGACGGTCGTTGAACGTCAATGAAACGAGACGTATTTTGTGGCCGTATCGTTGTTTGATATCATAGAAAATTATTGCACAATCTTTATACGTGCTTTATTTTACTTAGAATGTGTATTTATTTGTACGTGAGGTGATTGCGCTAACAACTCGTTGAGTTATCAGCAGAGGCTCCATGATTAACTAGCTATCGTAAGTTTCATTGCATAGTAACTCACGCCATTTTGAGACCACGTAACAGATATTGAGTTTAGTATTTCGTTGATTACAGTGATGTGCAGTGGGAGCTAATGTTGTTATGGTGAAAGCGAAGACCGCGACACCCGTCCACAATGGCAATGGAAATCGCGGAAGAGTACGCGTCGAGCTTGGCAGACTTGACTGTGAACAGCAAACCTCTGATCAACATGCTGACGATTCTTGCAGAGGAGAATGTAGACCACGCCGGGGTTATCGTTGAAACCGTCGAGAAGCACTTGGAGAAGGTGAATTTACATTTTTAAGTATTACGGTGCCTGTACTACGATCATAGGTAGGAAAGTGATGACGCACGCCTTGCCTTGCGTATTTTCCGCGTTTACAATATTACTGTGAGTAATTTGACCTCGCTGGTAGTTGAACGTCCATCGCAGGTATTCCCTGGCAGTGTTCTAGATACCTTTAAAGTTATCTGCTAATTATCCAAGAAAAAGAGGTTGATAAGATAAGGCAAGCTGGTACTTAACCTGAGTTATTGACTTTGTAGCAATGTGAAATGGGCCACGATTGTGTTAAAAAAGTTAAATAAATTCGTTTTTATCATGATAGCTACTTAGTTGTTCCAGTATCAGTTGATTACTTATTTTATGTAAGAATTGCAACATCTTGGTTCTAGAACATGCAACTTTCACTGAATTACTGTCATTTTAAATGGACAGACAGCTCATAAATACATATTTCGCAACATTTTTATAGCAATTCAAACAGTAAAATGTAATTAGGGGATGCCTGTACTCTTAATTATAAACTTGTTACCTCGGGTTACCAATTTCATTTCAGTTGTATAGATTATTTTCAATAAAGAATTTTCGAAACTGAATTCTTATTTATTTTACGGACATGATTAAAATGATTTTACTAAATGAGTCTTGTTATTTTTTCCCGTACCAATGAAACTTTACGAGGAAATGTATAAATGACCGTATTTACGGTCAATGAAGAGCACGGTGATTGTTTGTTCCATCCAGGTGAACCCTGACGTCAAGCTGCCAGTACTGTATTTAGTTGATTCTATTATCAAGAATGTTGGAGGAGAATATATACTGAAGTTTTCACAGAGCATTGTCAATATGTTCACAAGGACTTTTAAACAGGTAAATGTGTTTTATATTTGTTATATTTTAAGGCTGGATTTGACCAAACTTCATGTTACTCCAGAGGTCAATACTCCAATGTAATTTTATTCATTCAAGATTGTTTTTGTTATACACTTACCTGTGATAAGGTTTGTTAGGTATTGCATTTGTGTTCATCAAAATTTATGTTTCCAATTGTTCATTCTGCTTATGTATAAAACTGTTCACAATCATCAGATCTATAACATTATAATTTTGTATATATTATGTATTGTTACTTAGTAATATTCGGTTAATAAATATGATTTTTCACAAATGGGTGCAACTCACAATTCCGAAATTCACTTTTCTGATTAACATGTTTCTGAAAGTTTACAGTAGGGGAAAATGTTTATAACTAATGTTTAAATGTTTTTCATACTCATTTTATTGACAAGATGTCAGTTACAGGTCTTCTAATTAATAAAATATCTATTGACAATAATAGAAAAAATAAATAAAAAATGCTATATATATTCTCTACTGTAAATGCCAGAAGGCAAAATGAAATCTGGAAACATGGAGTGCACCAATCACAAGTTTAGTCAAATCCAGCCTTAATGAGGTACAATGGTTGGATCACAAGCTAACAGTGACTATTTTCACAGGTGGATGAGAAAATCAGGGCGCAAATGTTCAAGCTAAGAGAAACTTGGCACGATGTGTTTCCTGCTACAAAACTTTACCAGCTGGATGTGAAAGTGAACCTGATTGACCCTGCGTGGCCGATACAAGCCCAGCCGCAGCAGTCTAACATCCATGTAAATCCAAATTTTCTGAAAAAGGTGTTTTTTTATGTTTTAGTTTAGTCACAAAATAGTTAGGTACAGAAGACAGGCTGCATGTCATGAATGGAAACACCCACACAGAGGCGCAGAACCTTAAAGGCTTTTGTAAAAAGAATGCGTGCTTAGCCGCTGCGGTCAGGCTGCCGCCGCGCCGGGCTATAGCGCAGAACTGTTGTTATAGTTTGTAATTAAAAATTGTTCTGTTTTCAGTTGTCAGATATCAAGCTATATTTTACAAATTATAAATACTCTTACGCGTTCTGTTTGGCGAAGTCTCAAGACTCGTAAAAGTCGATAATAAGATTGGCTCACGAATATACGTCTAGATTCTAGATGCATAGTTGTCGGTTGTCAGCCACAAGTGAGTAGGGTCATAACTGCAAATGTGGTAGAGCTGGCCTTCTGTACCTTTTCATTTTGTGGTTTAGTGCTAGCTTAAGTTTTGCAGTATGAGTAGCTAGGACATCTACTTGTATTGCTTATAGGGAATTCTCATGGGTCAGTTTTCCAAGCAAATAATCAAAGTTCACACTTCAATTTTAAATTAATAGACCATGACTGATATGACACTGATGTTAGACAAAAGTTGACCCATGTTAATCCTCTTTTAGTTGCAACAGTTAACCAACAAATTTACATATTTGAAACATACCCTGCATATAATGAGCTTAGCTATTTATAACTATAGAAAGTGTTCTATAGTTAGTAGGTCATTCAGATTTAGAATGTATGCTATAAGCAATACCATTTATATAATGCTTGATAACTTGCATCTACATAATCAAACGCCTACCTATTTTAAGGAACATATTTTTGCACTGAAGATAGCAGTTAAAAAATTTTTAAAACTTGAGAAATTCTGGTATGGCTCAGCAGGCCTAGCATGACATGGACACGACATTTTATCCCATTGTATATCTTTCGCACCTGATCAATGTATCTGCTGTCTCATTCTAACCCCCTAGGACTTTATTACCCTCTGCCACTGCAAGCAGGGCAGGTCTGGAATGTTATTTAGAAAATACTAAACCATCATTATCATCAGCTGGAAAGACGTCCACAGCTGAACATAGGCCTCCCCCATAGAACACCATAAATCATTCATATGGGGGGGATTTCGTCGTAATCACCACGCTTGGCAGGCGGCTTGGTGATTGCAGCAGTTGGAATATTTGGAAATGGAGAGCCCTGCTGCCCACTCACCTTGCTGAATATAACTAAACAATACTGTGAAGTTAACTAAAGAATGTAAAATCAGTCAGAAAGACACCTTTACAAGAAGACACATAATATGAACACATTTACAAATTTAAATATTATTTATTTTAAAATGGTACTAAGAAGAGACTTTTGTTATATAAACATTTTCATTTTCACAAGAAGATTCACAACAAACTTGTAGGGCTTAGATTTTCAGCGGTTTTACAATATTTTGTTTGGTTACATTGATTTGTTTGAGAGATGTCGCGTTGTGGCTATTATTAACAATTAATGGTATTGTAATAATAATTAATATTAACAATACATTAACCCCCGCCCAGAGTGCTACAACGTCTTCGTCGACGCCAGCCCCATCAGTAACAGAAGAAGACGAGAAGATGCGTTCGATCCTCGCCAAGAAGGAGCAAGAACTGCTCATGCTGCAGAAGAAGAAGGTGGAGATGGAATTGGAACAGATGCGGAGACAACTTGAACTGGAAAAAACTAACAAAAAAGTAAGAAGTTTACCAGAACATTATGGCTTTACTCACATACCTTATTTTAGTTAAATTTAATAGTTACCTGAGTAACACTGCCGGTAGCTGACAAAATCGACTATAAATTGTATGTTGTTATTTTTGTAGTGACCATGGCCCAGTGGGAATGTGTTTGCCCGAGGTTTAAAACTCATAACATGTGGGATTATACCTAAACGCCACCGTGCTTTGGGCCCGGCACGTAAAGTCGTCTGTCCTGGCTTGAGTCATTAAAGATAGTCATTAGGTCATGTCAAGAGTCCTACGGTCTGACATCAAGGTTGACAACTGACCTGGGGGGCTATTGGCGTTCTTCATAATCACCAGTCGCTATCAGGCTTGAGTCTTTATGCTCTGTGGCTTGAGTTAGTAACAAAGACCTTTTACCTTTCTAACAAGACTGTGCACTGTCAAACTTGGAGGAGAGAAAAGGAAAAGGATAGACACTGCGGGTGGTTCTTACTCGGGACCGACACAGTGCACAGTCTACTTAGTAAGTTTATCATAATGTCTTTGGTTAGTAACCGGACTTTGACATTTGTAGTTAATGTCAAATCAAGTTAATAGTCACTAAAGTGATAGTCACCAAGAACGCCAATAGCCCGGCTGAGCGGGAGTGTATCAAGAGAGATCAAAGTCACAGCGTAGACATCAAATCTGTTGAACAAAATGGAATATGAACTAATACTACTATAACTGAAGCGTCAGGACGACAAGGAATAAGCCAAATTTGTTGGACGAAGTCCCTGTTGCAACTAATATTACCTAAATGCGAAACTTATCTTGTATTAACAAATTTAACATGGTATTTTAGCCAAAGCGATCTATCTAGTGACGGCCTGAGTCAGACTTTTAGGGCCGGTTTTTTGATCGTTGGTTACAGTTAAGTTAACCATTTGTTAAACTAACTATAGTTATATTCTTAACCAATGGTCAAATTGTGAGGAAAGAAGTTAACTAGGGATGAAAAAAATAAATTTGCCGAATTTTAACTATTTGTCCACTTAACCAGTGATCAATAAACCCAGCATTAGTGAGGGCAAAAGCCATTGTCATAAAAGTTATTTTTTTTACGTGTTTGTTGCGGGATTGTGTCTCTTTTATAACAATCAAATGGTTAACCCTATATAATGTTATCCATCAGGTTCCTCCGGCGGCTGTTCCGAGTTCGATGCCGGTGGCGCTCGTCAACCCGGTGGTCACTCCCGCAAACAAATCGCTCGTCCCTGACCCACCAACCACCGTACCTGTCAAACAGAGACTTGGACCTGTGAGTTTTTTATCCTTTCATAGTATAAAAAAACATTAAAAATATAATAAAACGGTTTTATTGTATCGTCATTAGTATGTATGCCAAACATCAAATCAATCTGTCAACAAGAAAGAGGAAGAGTTTCAATTAAGTGCTAAATTTTACCTTAACATAAATAACTACTAAACAATACAGGTCAAGCTGTAAAAAAAGCGTTTAATAATAGCAACAACATGGGGCTCTTCAAAATGAGAGTGAACAGAGTGTTGTTTGGGTCGGCAACATACTGGCAATACTCCTGGTGTTGCAGCGCGAGCCACGATACATACATTCACGCCTTTTTTTTTCCCGAAGGGGTCGGCAGAGGTGTACCCAGGACTCAGTACCACAGTAGATACACCCACAGGCGGCCCTTAATTAAAAGGCGGCTTAAAAAAAGTCGCTTTTCGCGTCTATCTGTCTATATCCGCTAACTAAACCGCGCAGCGGATTGTGATGCGATTTATACCAATAAATAATAATAATATGGGACCACTTCCACACACGGTCATCTGCTCCCAAACTAGGCTAGAAGCCTGTACTATGGTAACCAGATGACTGATATACATACTTATAAAAGCTTATAACAACCAGACATAACAAACACATGTTCATGCACACAAATGTTTGATCTGGCCGGGGATCGAACCTGAGGCCTGCGGGATTGAAAACAGAGATACTACCATATGAGCCAACGAACCTGTCGGAAATGGAAGGTTTAGTTAGGTTGTTTTGTTCAGTAAGGACTTTATTTCTTATAGAAATTTCAAACCAACAAACCTAGAGATTTCAAACCGATACCATTTTTGATGAATCACACATCCCAATAGATTCCTTATTATGGAGTTACATTGACTATTCATATTTAATTATAATATCTGTAGCTTGGCTTGGTTTACAAACTATGCTTATTTATTTCTTATTGGCATCACGTCAAAATGGCTAAACCGAAATGAAAGTTGTTGGAATGACAAATAAGCGTACACACACACATACATACATACAGTAACGCTTCTTCTCCTTGGGTTAGGCAGAGATTATATCTCCGCTTGTTTCGTTTCAGACATACGACTTTCGCTTCATCCATTTTCATCACGTTCTTCTTACATGCTCGTCCGTTCTGATGGTTTACTTGGTAGGCTCCTTCTTTCTCGGTCACTCAAAGTATAGCTCCGTACTAGTACAGTTAAACTACTATGGATCATGAAAGTAGAGACTGTAAAAGAGCAACAAATTTTATAAACGAACAATCAAACTTGCATTTATCATATTAGTGTCCTAATCCAATCTTGGTAATTGGTGATTACCAAGTATCGAAATAGATTCTTCCAATTATATCATAGTAATTTCGATGTGAAATGAGGAAACCCGTAGACGAACGAAAGTTACCGACATAGCCCAGAGGATTAGCAAGCTAAAGTGGCAATGGGCAGGGCACATAGAACTGATGGTCGATGGGACTGTAAAGTTCTCGAATGGAGACCACGGACCGGCAAGCGTAGCGTAGGACGTCCACCCACGAGGTGGACAGACGATCTAATAAAGACAGCAGGATCACGTTGAATGCAGTCCGCTTACAACCGGTTAGATGGAAATCTATTGGGGAGGCCTATGTTCAGCACTGGACGTCCTATGGGTGACATGATGATGAAATTTTGATGTTGCCAAACTAACATTATTTAATTTTGCCGCGCTGTTTTTTATTTTATTTTATTTTTTTATTTATTTATTACGCACCATGGACACTGCTCCATGCCATTTTTATTAAAATTTATTTTAAAATTATGATTATATTTAGCCGCGCTGTTTCAGTGTACTTTCATGAGCCAAATTCTAGTTTATTCACAGAATGAATTAATTATACTTTGATTTTCCTTCATACTTTGCAGGCTTAGGAATGTCATTCTAATAAATACCAATTAATGTTGTACTAAACGTTAAACACTACTTAGAGACAATGTTAACGTTAAGTACTAGAACGTCTCTGAGATTAATTTTTTTAGTAATATCGGGATATTTCTGATTGGCATAGGTATTTAAAAATCTCAATATTTACAACGATTGATTCTTGTTTTGTGCATCTCATTCTATCGGTATTTAATTCCGTTCCATGTCCTTGAACTCACTGACATTAAATAAAAACTGCGAACGAACAATTGCTTATTATTATTATTATAGTTTATTATCAAGCTGTAAAATATGATTGCTGCTTGTATTCAAAATTCAAAAACACTTATTGGTTAATTTCGTTCGTTTGATGTTCTATCTCCCTACGTGTCATTGGCAAAGTTGTGGTGTTCTAAGCACTTTGACAAGCCACAAAATAAGAATTGAATTTGAAGTACTAAATGAACAAAGTACTGTAGACTTTACTGCATAGTTCCTTCTAGTTCAGTGTATTGAATTAATTTCTAATAGTATACTTAGTGTGTGAACTTCACAAGCCTACTTGTTTGACCAAGTCTTTTCCTTATGACAACATCAATTTGTTATGAACAGTACGCCTACGTCATTACGTCGACCTTTACCGACTTGACCATTCACACTCGCCTTATAAATCTCTTTTGTTAATCTCCTTTCATCCATTCTCACCACATTTGCGAACCATCGGAGTATACTTTTTTCTATTTTTTTTCACTACATATTTTTATACACCACATACGTTCCAGTATCATAATCATTTTGTCCATCAAGGTCAATCCACTCTTACTTCTCAGAGTTCTCATCTCAACATCATTAATCTTACTTTTGCACTGTGCGTAATCCCTCGGGGGGAAAGGGCGTGATGTAAAATATTATGCATTATAATCTCGTCGAAACAGCTAAATGACAAATAAATATACATGAATTTCAAAGCGTTATATTGTATTGCAGCCGGTGAGCAAATCTCTGGGTCGCATCGCACCCGTCAGCCACGCACTAGCCACCGCACGACGAGACCCACGTCTTACACGCACCACGCCACATGTGCCGGCCACAGTCGCGCCGGCGTCACACCCGCCGGCCACGATCCCCCCGGCCACAATACGCTCCCAGCCACCGCCACCTATCGCGCCAAATGTGTTCGACATCAAGCCACTCGAACGCGTCACCAAACGCAAAAACGTTATCACTATAGACGTGAGAACAGATACGGCGCCAAGACGCGACCCGAGACTGGACAAACGGTCGCATCGGCGGGAAGAAAGGCGTAGAGACAAACCGCAGGATAAAGAACTAGAAGGATACATTGACAAGTTGCAACTGCCAGATCCTAAACGCATCAACAGGCTTCCGCCGATACCCAAACTGCGCGACCGAACATCCACAGACGTAGCCTCTGCAACCTCGAAACGAAAGAAAGAACCAGCGCGAGATAAGAAAAAGAAACGGGACGAGAGCAAAGAAAGCTCGAGCGGGTCATCCCCAGAGAAAAAGAACCGCAAGGAGAGCAAAGACCTCAAAAAGAAGTCTAAAGTGCCTCGAGCGGAACCCGAGAAACTCCAGGAAAATTCCCAGGAGAAACCGACGGAGGTGATCGCCTTTAAAGAGCTGAAGAATTACAACAAGGAGCGCTATATGAGGAGGAATAAAGAAAAGTCAGACAGTCCAGAGCCTTCAGAACCGATCCCGAAGCCCACAGTCGCCGAAAAACCCTCTCCAAGTAAGACCCATCTCTATGTTAGAACGCGAGGTTAAACTCCCTTCAAAGTCCAGTCAAATCCTGTGATATTAGCTCGTAAGCCTCTGCACTGTTGTGTGGAAATAAAATGTTTTTAACTGCTGGAGTATTCATGACGTTTTACGCCGGTTTTGTTACCCTTATACTTAAGTTTTTTTGCTGCAAGGTGGCATTTCCTTCTTTGATTGTTGAGTTTTGAGCACATTATCTGATTCACTTTTGCACTCTATTTCAAAGAACATTAGTATTGTAATTTTTAATGTAAATATCTCAAAAAGTACACCACTTGCCACCAAATAATATTTCTCTTGCAAGTGTAGGTGAAAAGTGATTACCAAAAAAATAATCGGATCATGGAGATTTTGAAAACTTTAAGCAAAACATGGAAAATGTACTAGGACTGCAGACTATGATAGTTGGTAAATCTCTGAAACCAAAAGCAATGAAAACTTATTGTATCTTTAGGTATAAAAACATCTTTAAAGTGTAAGCAATATCAGTGCATTTTTCACAAGTTCAGTGTTATGATTAATTTTACAAATATTACACTGAGTTACTTCGGAAGTACAAAACTAAACCGTAAGTATGTATTTGAATAGCCTAATGAATTTGCTCTGGATAGAATATGATATAAGGAACACTGGTTATCACAGTATTATGTTGCAGATCCGTAATCATTGCATCATTGGCATCATTGGCCAAGGGACGTTCCCAACTGTGGTATGGATAATGGAAATCGCTGGATGTACGGTAAATGTAGACAGTAGACATAAATACAGTGTCTATTTAAATGGGTCTTTAAGGCAAACTCAAAACTACTGGGAATATAAAAAGTTGAAACTATTTGGGCCTATTCACACGTTCTACGATGTGCCGGATGAATCTATAGGGTTAGCTGTCTGAGTTATGTTTCCCAACAAACATATAATAATATTCAGCGTATCTCCGTGGTTTCTAATAATGCTGTATGGAAGTCTGCTAGACTCTATTATGCCACCATGGTTAGGCTAAGCGCGTACTAAGAATTCTGATCGCCATTTATAAAATGCGAAACGAAATTGCACGTTTACAGCTTGATGATTATTCAAATTCATTTATTTCAGATAATAAAATCCATAGGTAACATTAAGAATCATACAAACATTAAAAACATATCAAAATCCAAAATGAAGGCCAAATGTAAAATTTTTAATTGTAAATTTAATTAGTAAACCGAAAGCATCAAAAATTTGTCGCAGAATAATAAAACATTTTAAGTACATAGACGAACAACATTTAGAATGAAAATAAATAAAATATATCTGTATAAGTAAAAGAGACCGCTGGCAGCATCATCCATCTTTTCAACCCCGGCGAGTCTCACCGAAATTTGAAGTAAACGTCTAAGCACGCGAGTAAAACTGATTTTAACTTAGTTTACTTCATCTTTAAAATATCAGCCCGCCTAGCATGGCACGAAGTTAACTTATTTTCCTCTTTCGCACGCGAAAACTTTATATCTGCTGTTTCGTTCTAAGCCCCTGTTAGCAGAATGTAAATTTATGGCATTTGTTGTAGGTATATAGGTATATTCAGAGGTAACAAGGGAATACAAAACATCTATTTGGTAATTTTTTCATAGGATTGCGTCAAATTCCTAAGAGGTGGCGTTTCCCGTTTATTGATATTTGCGTTAGCTTTACTTCTTCGCTGAAAATGTCCGTTGGGGTAATGTAGGGTCAGTCCCCACAGTATCCCCTGTAGGGTAGGATGGTGGGAAAGGGAACATACCATAAGGTCCCAACTGGATATTATGAGCGTGTCCCCGCGACTTGTGAAATAGGCCTAACGACAGCAATCGGTTTAGAGCTTAGGGTGTAACATCCCCATGAATGTGAGGACCAAACGAGCGCAAAGCTTGAGTAAAGCGTCTCCGTACCATCTTCGGCAAAAATGCATTCGTGTGTCCGCCCATCCATCTGTTCGCATTTTTCCAATTTTTCTCGACAAATTTTGTGTGCCTATTCGATATTTATGTGGGATTTTATTTAGTTACGATTCAGATTCTGGAAATTTTTCAAAATGTCGGAGTCATGAGGGTTCATCATCATCATCTCAGCCATAGGACGTCCACTGCTAAACATTTTCCTCCCCGATAGACTTCCATCCAGTCCGGTTGTAAGTGGCCTGCGTATTCCAGCGTGTTCCCGCCGTTCTTTTTAGATCGTCTGTCCACCCTCATGACACATTGAGAGAATTTTATCAACTTCCTAAAATAACTAAGATTTTTGGTTTTTGGTGACCCATTTGTTCGTTACTTGCATTCGATCGATAATATTGTCATTTTTCTTCGTCGTGTCTTCACTGCTGAGGATCACGACCACATAATGTGTAATGTTCTTCCATCGTGTTTGATCCTGGGTGGACCCCATGGACCGCTTGATACACTACCACTAATCAACCGCCTTCTTTATCAAGTCCACCTGGCTGGTGTTCTGCCCATGCAGCGCTTGAGTTCTATGCATCCCATAATTATGATTTTTTCTAGTTCATGTCTAGGAGACCGTGTGATGTGTCCAAAGAAGTTCAAAACCCTTTGGGGCATATGTCAGAAAGCCTATTTTGAATCTTTAGCTCCATTAAAATGGACTCATTAGTTCTACTGTTCCATGGTACTCGAAAAATCTTCCGCCATACCCAATACCTACACTACTATTAAATTAGGTATGTATAGGCAATAAATTGACAGGCTATGTGTAAATGTATGTGAACGTATAAAAGTATGCATAGAATCGCCAGGTCTACAGCACAGAGCCACTAATAGGTAATAATGCATTGAATAATACAAGGTTATTAGTGATCAGTAATGGGTGATTGTACTTGTCAAGTGGAAAAACTTTCACTATGGTACCAATAAAAAAATCGGCTGAATCATATAAAGTGTTCTTTGAGCAGTAACAAATATATGGAACAGCTAATTGGCGCGATTTCAGAGTTGGTTTCATTGTGGCAGTTATTGTATATGACCCCTTTATGGTGATGCTTATTACTGATTGTTAATATCCTGTAAATGTCAAGTACAAGTTAATACGAAAATCAATTGTTCAATGTAGATCTGATGGGCCAAGAATAATCGCGATTATCCAGCGCCGATACCACAGTTGGGGATTGATAGACGGAGTTGGAATTTTCTATTTACATAAGTGTGCGAGACTTAGATCCAAATCGATAGAATAATTGTTATTTGTTAGTGTATGTATGTTTAGATAATATTTACTTAAACCTTGCTCACATCGATGAGGTTCAGCATAACATAACATCACACCTTGTTCCCGAAAGAGTAGGCAGAGGTGTACCCAGGATTCAGTCCCATAATAGGTACACTGAGCTTGGCCAGTTATGTTTTTGTCCCATGTAATAGGGAGCAAGCCTATTGCAATCTACCGGGCACAGTTCAGACTCCACGCTACCATTGATAAAATTCCTAGTTGGAATATCCAATAAAACTGCCTGACCTGGGGATTGCATCCGGGACCTCATGATCGGCAGCGGCGCTTGCGCTTGCTACGCCAAAGAGCCAGTCAATGAGGTTTCTATGCTTAAAATTTTTATAATTACATTTTATAGGCATGTATCCTAAAGATTAGGTATGAAACTGATATTATCATAATGGAAGGGAAATATAGATCAATGGAAACACTACAAATTTCTCTAATATAATATGGTAATTATAAATGACCATAAGCTGAAAATACCATAAATCGTAAATAATTTAGTACATCCATGTAAATAGATTAAGGCGGTCTTCCCACCAACGCTGTGTAGCTGACGTGTTAGATATCCAACCAACCAATTATAATATTTCATTTTCACAGCTACAACTTTAGCGTAATTATTGGGTCACTTGTAATCTATTAGCATCCTCTGAAAGGTCATTGTGCTCAATATGGAATAACTTTTTCTATGGAGCCAAATCTGAAATCGCTAACATTATCATTTTAATTTTAAGAATTATAATAAGATTTGGTGTTTAGTTAGGCCCGGAATACTAAAGCGACAGAAGGGACACTCCTCAAAATCATTGAAATAAATAGCGATTTTAGCTCCGTCGCAATAAAGTGCAATTCAGGTCGCACAGCGCCGAACTAATTATTGTTATATTAACATACGAGGGGAGGTCAAAAAGTTCGCGGAATGGAGGGTTTAGAGAGGGAAGGGGGTAGTTATTTTTACCTGTCGCTACTTGTTGACTCAATACAATTATAAATACTAAGTTTCAGCCCAATCGGTTCATAAACCTTTGAGATATCGCTGAATAAACAAGTCAATCGGGTAGAAAATATCAACTATGGAGAAAATTGAGTATCGTGCCGTGATTAAGTTTCTCACTAAGCAAGGAAAAACACCTCAGAACATTATGGAAGAAATGTCATCAGTTTACGGGGACTCCTGCCCTGGAAAAACAATGATTTACAAGTGGCATAGTCTTTTCAAGCAAGGCAGAGACTCAATTGAAGACGATCAGCGCTCAGGTCGGCCAATTGAAGCAACGTCCTCAGACATTGTTGAAAAAGTTGAAAAACTTGTTCTAGAAGATGCACGCCTAAAGAAGAAACAAATCGCAGAGATGACTGGAGTATCATCTACGACCATTTTGAATATTCTCCATGACCATCTTGACATGTCTAAGATCAGTGCAAGATGGGTACCGAGAATGCTCACAGCGCTTCAAAAACAGCAGCGCGTCGAGTGTTCGCGCGAGTTTTTGGAGCTGTGTAGTGAAAACAGGGATGAATTTCTGAACCGAATTGTGACTGGAGATGAAACTTGGGTTCATCACTATGAACCTGAGTCGAAGCAGGAGTCAATGCAGTGGCACAAAAAAGGCGCAGCACCGCCCAAGAAGTTTAAGGTGTCACAACCGGCCGGAAAGATTATGGCTACAGTTTTTTGGGATTCCAAGGGGATTTTATTGATCGATTATAAAGATAAAGGTGTCAATATCACGGGGAAGTACTACGCTACACTACTGGAAAAACTAAAAGTAGCAATTAAAGAAAAGAGAAGGGGAAAATGGTCTCGAGGTGTGCTCCTTTTGCACGACAACGCACCTGTTCACAAGAGTCATGTTGCGATGGCTGCCTTACACAAGTGCGGCTTCGAAACTTTAAACCACCCTCCCTATAGTTCAGATTTGGCCCCTTGTGATTGTTATTTGTTCCCAAACATGAAAAAAGAGCTTCGTGGAAAGAAATTTACGGATGATGATGAAGTGAAGTCGGCAATATCTGCTTATTTTGAAGGCCTTGACAAATCATTTTTTTTCGAAGGTATAAACAAATTATTTGAAAGGTCTGAAAAGTGTATTAGGGTTAATGGAGAATATATTGAAAAGGAATAATAATTTCATGTTAATTCACCCCCCTT
Organism: Hemistola chrysoprasaria; assembly: GCA_947063395.1. Lineage (NCBI taxonomy): Eukaryota > Metazoa > Arthropoda > Insecta > Lepidoptera > Geometridae > Hemistola > Hemistola chrysoprasaria. The sequence goes on along the minus strand of OX346709.1, from coordinate 1,692,670 downwards.
CCCTTTCATTCCGCGAACTTTTTGACCTCCCCTCGTACAAGCTGCCTCTCTTTCTATCGTGTATCACTGTTTTCTCTGTCTAGCCCATATAAATTGTACCGCCAAGACGGGCCGCCTGACTACTTGTAGCTTCAGTGGAGTGTCTCAGGCCTGGTCAGGCAAATAGTAATATTTGACTCTAGGTACAAGTGGAATTTTTCAGCAATTTCAGAGTTGGCTCCAAAGTGAAAGTGGTTACAAATTAGTACAATAATGATGATGATGCTTACTGATACCGGTAACCCTGTACACTCTGATTAGTGGATATCACATACATCCATAGCTTATGCTTACCGAAGTTCTGTGTTGAAAAAGCAGTCATAAGCATAATTCACTATTTATACTTACATATAGGTAAACTGCCGTTTAAAATGGTCTTAGTATGTAAGCGTAACTAATTGTAATTCACCGATGTGGAATACACTAGTTAAAAACATTGCCTTCGAGGATTCCGGATTCCTTCTATTGATATCTATTTCTTATGTCGGTGTTAACTTCCTGAAATTCCTAAGAAAACGAAGAGAGACGATAGTAAGGACGCGAAAACTGAAAAGGTGGGATGAATGATGCTTACAATTTATTTTATAATTCAGTTAACTTAGGACTAAATGTAAGAATAGCATTTTCGGGCAGTTGTTGGATGTTTTTATAATTTTATATATACAGATTAAACATTAAATAACCTCTCTTTCTTAAAGATTTGGATGTATTGCGTGTTAAAGGAGCGTATGTAAAGACGATGGAATATAGACGGGAATGGTAGAAGATGTTCTGTGCCGACCACACCTAGAATAATAAGGATTAGGGCAAGAAGGACAGATTTAATACAATTGATTACTCGTATGTAGGTATATTAATCGTAGAGACGTATCCAGGGACATGATCACAAACTCAAAGCGAACTAGAACAGAAGGACTCAGCTATGAAAGAGGACTTGAAGAACGAAATTCAACTCCACCGCGACCTGTTCTTTTCAAAGCAATGATAAGCAACGACACGATTTAAAGAATATGACCGGCGCATTTTTTTCTGCATTGGCTGTGTGATGGTTTTCATGTGAGAAATGTGTATAAAAAACGTGCTTCGGTCGAATCAACGTCTCATCGTTTTCTTATACGAAGGACCTTTATGCTTCTGATAATATATTTTAGTACCTTTAGCCGAGGTGAAAGTGTTCTATCGCTTCGTCTGGAATCCTGCATTCCAGATAGGTATCACAATATCTTTGTGCCGCGGAGCATTTTATAGCTCTAGTGCTTAACTGAGTGAAGTATGGGAGCGGCACTATACAACGTGTTACAAAAGAGTGTAGTAATACTTAAGGAAGTCCATCTACCCATCAAACTGAACAAATTTTAAAAGAAATAATTGCAAAATTCGCAAAAATAAATTGACTTCCCGTACAAAATGAGTCAGCTGATCGGCAAATTTGTATGGATAGTAGAAAATTTTTTTCGTGAATTTCTAAATTCATCTTTTGGAAGTGGTTTAGTTTGACGGGTAAATCTTCCTCCGTTAGTATTACTACACCCTTTTTAACACGTTGTATATTGGTTTGGTTCTAAAACGAGCAGATCTTAAGGGAAGAGCCTCTGACCAAAACAACGTACAGGTATTTGGTGAACAGGTAAAATGAACCCCAAATGGAGTGAGCGAAATTCGTCTTTATGATTACCTATATAAAAATTGAAGCCGTGCTTTCAGATCCCGAAGTAATCCTGGAAAATAAAGATGTTGACCTCAGGGTGCTGCCCGCGGTTGATTCCAAACCGGCAGCAGTGGCCCAGAAAAGGTCCTCTACGGAAGCGCTCGAAGGGAAGGCTAAGAAAAATAAGTTGGATAAGTTTGATATGTACGTATCTTATTCTTCCTATGTTCTTTCTGACTAGCATCATGATTGACACGACTAACGACTTATATAACCACAGCTGAGACAAACGGGTTTACTTTCCGAAGCACAGCATTACACAAATAGTCAACTCTTTCAAGGGACTTATCCTTTGATCTCCTCTGATCTTCTTTCCTAACTTACAGACTTTTCGGCAATGAGGACGTAGATCTTCGCCAGTTGCCTCAAGTAGAAGAAGTAAACCCTCCAGCGCCGTCCTGCCTCACTGACACACCTGATTCGCCCACTAAAGAAATACTCCCTGAAGATAAAGATATGAAACTTTCGCCAAAAGGTTCCCCAAAGACAGACTGGAACCAAGTCAAGGAGAAAAAGGAACAGGATAAAGATGATGTTAGGAAAACGCCGTCGAAGTTGGATCTTGTGCGGGCGAAGCTGGCGGAAGCTACGAAAGGGAAAGACCGTCTAGGCAGACCTTTGCTATATAAATCGCCAAGTAAGTACTTCTTCAGAAGAAATACTACAGCCGTGAAATTTGAAAAATTCCTATGACTAAATCGTTCCTTCGTAATTTTTTTTGCAACTTCTCATCTGTCATCAGGTCATCTGGTGCCAAACTAGGTAAAGCCTCTACTATGGTAACCAGAAGACTAATATACGTACATAATATATGTACGCTTATAACACCAGACACAGATCATACAGACATGCTCATGTGCACAAATGTTTGATCTGCCCAGGGCTCGAACCCGGGACCTGTGGCTCAGAAAGCAGGGGCATTACTGGTTGAGCCAACTGGTCAGTCAATATCAGGGGTCCGGACCCCTCCAATTGTAACATCGATTTGGTAAATTTTTCATAGGATTATGTCAAATGCCTCGGCTCTAGTATGTGTTTTGTTAATATTAAGCTATTCAATGCTATAATAAAATTGTTTCAAATGATAAAATCCTTATTTCAAGGTATTGAGAGAGAAAGGCGTCGCACGCTTAGCTCGGAAGACACGGACTTGCGCAATGAGAACGGCGAGGACTTCGACCCAGAAGACCACAAGAAAACCATCAACATCATCATGTCACAAGCCAAAGAACAGTTCAGCGACGGACAACTTGACAAGAACCAGTACAAAGCTCTCATGTATCAAGTACTGCAACTCAACGAGAAGTTGAAGCTAAAAGAGGCCAAGCAAAGGGAATCGTTAGAAATATCGAAGTTGAAACTGAAAGCACATTTGAAGGAGGAAAATAAAGTGGATAGTCCAAAATCATCGCCTGGAAACACGTTCGGGGATATCGATGAAAGAGTCACACCAGCTGTGTTTGTGGACACACCGCCGAGTAGTCAAGGCTTCCTGCAAGACTGTGACATGAGACCGATAGATGGAATGGACACGAACGGTAAACCAAGTTTATTACCCGCGCCTCCAGTCATGCCTATGTATGCACAAAATCCGCTCTTCACACAACCAATGTGGAGGGGACAGCCTCGACCTAGAACGGAAGAGTTCGGCTCCAGACGATTTAGAGGTCCAGCACCATACTTCCGAGCGAAGTTCGAGAAACGAGGTCCGAGAATACCTTTCGAACAACGCTTGCCGATGCCTCTACCCACACCTCAAATGGGCATGTGTCAAGGGGAATGTCCGATATTACCTTACGAAAGATGCGAGTCTCCACCGCCCCTAGGGGCCCCAGGTTTTATAATCCCGCCCACAAACTACAAAGTCATAGAATACATAGACCAAGATCCCGTCAAAACTATACAAATAGACGGCATTCCTAGAGAAATAAGGTTCTACGGAGACATGGCTATTATAATGTTAGACTGGGACGACCCGAGGGAAATCAAGTTTTTACCAGGATGTAGACGTGTCACATTCGATAATAAAGACTCGGTGGTTCTATCTTTCAACGAAGGTTACAAACAGGTAGAGATAGACGACCAAGTGTTCGATATAAAATTCGGAGCTCCGACTAGAGAACTGTATATAAACGGTAGATGGCACGAATGTTTTTTCGGCGGGAATCCTTTAGGCGTCATCATCGACGGGAAACCGAGATTGGTGCATTTAGAGGGGCCTTTACCTCAAGTGGATATAGGAAAGGATAAACGGCTGGATCTAGTGGCGGGGAAAATCAATCTTATTGTAGATGCCACGCAGATGTGCCCTGTGTACTTAGATGCCAAAGTTCAGAAGTTTGTGGTCAACAACCATGTTCTTACGATTAGATTTGTGGACGCGTTGAGAACAGTGTTGATAAACGAGCAGCCTTTTAAAGTTGAGTTTGGGGATCTACCGAAGCCTTTATTCATTGGGAATGAGAAGCATTTCATTCGGTTCTCAGCTCTACCGAGGAATACAAAGCCAGGGTTCGTTCAGATAGTTGGTATGGAAGGTAGCGGGATACCAACGGTGTCGATGATGCCGATGGTTACAGAGGAGAGGTTGGTCAATGAGGCGAGGGAAATTGATGACATCCCAGTCAGACCTAATAAGATATCCAGCCCTGAAGGCGGACAGGAAAGCCAAGGTGAGCTTATTTTATACTTCTTCACCTTTTGTTCTGGAACGATGTAGCACTTAATGGACCCTTAACTATTGCAACTTTGATATGTATCATAGTATGTGAATTTTATGTGTAGATTCCCTCTAAAGCAGCTAACACGTAGAAAAATTGCGTTCAACCCCTTGAACGCAACGACTTTTCCTCTCTGACTCACCAAGTCACTTCGTAACTGAATCATTTCATTTTACATGAGATGCATGTAGAAAGCTCATAAAATCGAGTTAGTGTACCAGAATCAAGGTATATAACGCACTCCTTAAGCCTAATAAGTGAATCTAAAACCGTGTACAATTTTTTTAATATGACTAAAGCTTTCTTTATTAAGAAGGCACTTTTTTTATTGACCGTATGGTCGAGGAATTCATTCCCAACTTGAAATGAAATATAATATGTCCTATATTTAGAACTAGAAAAAAAAGTGTATTTTCATCAATGACGTTGAATCGCTTTCTTCTACAGACGAACAATCCCTGAACAAGCTTCACAAAAACGTGTCCATCACTGACAATTACGCGCTTTGACATATACTGAATTCCTATTATTTGAATTTAAACTCTATTTACAAGATTGGTTTAAAGCCTAATTTGGATTGAACGATTTTTCACCCTATGAAGTTCAATGTTAAATTTGACATTAAGCGACGCGGGCGAACATAGGAGCATTAGAGTAGACTTATATGCACTAAAATATTTAGTGATTTAAATATTGAATTTTTTTAAATAAATTAATCACACTTATACTTTTTAACTTTTATAAATATATATTACAAGAATTAAAATTTCAAAGAGTTTAAAATTAAAATGTATTTATGTTTGTAAAGACAATTAAGTTACATGATAGAATCTCGGTTTATTAGTGAGTCAGGTTCGTGGGCCTGATTCTAGCACGAAGAAAGGCCCTTTGAGGATATTATTCTAAATTGTTACGTAATATGAATTCTTTTATACTCTTAATAAATAGTCGAAAGTCACAAAAATATAAAAATGTTATCATAAATGTAAAATTATCGAGGACTATGCAATGTAAACCAATTAGAAACAAAATGTATAATATTATAATGCACAGTACGTAATTGAGATAAAATAAACAAATATTTAATTCAATGTTAAAAATGTTTTCATTTCACTAGGTAATTAATGCCAAACCTTAATTTATGTAAAAAAAATATATTTATGTTCGGATAATATTATACAAAAATATTTAAAATATAATCCACTTCATAGTTTTTCATTCGAACAAAGCGCTGTTGTCCATTTTATTGTGTTTAAAAAATTAAAATAAAATAGAAACACGCAATGTGGATACATAAATTCCTAAAATTATTGTAAATACATGCCTAAATTATGAAAAGCTATCGCTTTCACGCACGTATCTGTTGTTATTCGGTTAGCTTTTTACCTAACACTGACATCACGCGCACGGCCTACGGTTGCCATGCAACTAACCACATAGTACCAGACTATATTGCGGCGGTACCAGACTCGCGGCTTGGAACAGATTTTTGTGCGACTGGTTCTCTTTGGTATCCTTACTCTGAGATTTTCATAATAAATTTTTATTATTGACTTTCTTATTGAATTTCTTATCATTGACATGTAAAATTATTTTTTAATTAAATAAAGTTCTACATCTACACACTACACACAGTGAGGTTTGAATGTTTTCGTGCAGAAATATGATGGTGATCAATCTACCAAATGTATGGTATATTATAGTAAGAGGTGGTATCTATAATAAAATCCCAAAAGAGATAACTGGGCTCTCAGAGGGTAAATTCAAAACCTATATAAAATCTACTTTACTAAAGAAGGCTTATTATAAAGTCAACCAGTACATAGAGGACAAAGATGCCTGGAAACTTCTGCATAGCCGCCTCGCGGCACCTTTAAAGAAAACGAATGTAACCAAACCAAATATTGTAAAACTATCTGTTGAAAAAATTAAGCCCTACAAGTTTCTTGTGCGTTCTTCTTGTAGAGGTATCTTTCCGAACGCTCGGTAGACTCAGTACTGTTTATCTTTATTGACGTGCAAAAGTGTCAGATTATGACCTATTTGAATAAATCTGTTTGAGTTTGAGTTTGAGGTATATTTTATTGTTTTATATCAAGAGTAGGATCCTGTCCCCCAACTGAGTCAGGGATTCTTTATGCATACATACTTTCACTCACACTTTTTCATTCATCATCTTGCGCTATCGTGCATTGGTCTTATTATATAGAAAAATTATATAGAAAGCTATCGTGAGCAATCGCTCAGCATACTCGAGAAACTATCCTCTCTCATGCTCTTTCAAAATAGGTATATTTTGTTTCGTTAGGTCTGGATCTGCTAGCAAGCGTGATGCCGACTCCGATGGAGTTCGCGTCAGGGTCAGACTACAGCGTGGGCGAGCTGTTCACAGGCGCTCCCGACAAGATACCTGGACTTGAAACACCTGCTGATGAGAAGCCACCGCCAATCAACTTGCCTATGCTAGGTAATAATGTTTTATTGTTCTTATGCTCAGCGGCTAAACATATCAAAATGTTCATTATATAATTATTGTCATGGTGGACATGGTGTTTTTTTTATTCTAAGATCATAAAAATCTTTATAGAGTAAAATAAAATGACATCATTAAAATATAACGTAACTTTAAATAAAAACTGCAACGCCTTGTACCTTTTAAATTTTAATGTCACTACTAAACTAAATAGGTTATCCATAGGTTCATTTATTTATATGATAATTTATATATATAATAGGAAATATGTCTAATATAATTTATTTCACACATTTCCGGGCGATTTTAGGAGTTATATATCCATTTCCTAGGAATTGTATACAATGACGGATTACATACATTTCCGTTAACATAAAACATAACATAACATAACATACATTCACGCCTTTTTTCCCGAAGGGGTAGGCAGAGGTGTACCCAGGACTCAGTCCCATAGTAGATACACCCACATTTCGCCAGTATGTTATTGGTCCCATGTAATAGGGGGCGAGCCTATTGCCATCTACCGGGCACAGTTCCAGACTCCAGGCAGTTATTGAGATAATTCCTAATGGAAAAATCCAATATTTAACACTTTGCCTGACCTGGGGATCGAACCCGGGACCTCTTGATTGGCAGTCGAGCATGCGCCCTCTACGCCACCGAGGCAGTCCGTTAACATATACATAAATATTAAAACTGTTACAATTATTTAGTTAATTTTAAAGTTTTGATTACGCAATAATAAATGAGGTAGCAATATAGTGCTATAATCTACTTCATTTAAGTTCTTAGTTTTATTATTTTCTTAATACGCTATTTTTTTTTGCTTTATACGCAAAAAAAAAAAAATATTATATTGCTTTATACGCTTCTAATACGCTAAAACACTAAGTGCATATGGGATGTTATGCGATTTGACGTATTGCGAATGCGAATGGGAAATTTTTCTAATGTGAAGAATTGCGAATGTGACTCACAAAACGTCACGACGTTTTGTGAGTCCGCCATTGTGCGATTATGAAATTTTGCGAATATTATTTGTGAAAAATTGGGAATGTGACCATTTGCGCTATGACATGTTGCGAGTCCGCCATTGTGCGAATATATGAAATATTGCGAATATTATGTGTGACGAATTGCAAATGTAACCATTTGCGCTATGACATTTTGCGAAAATTATTTTTTTAAGTGTGACCAAATGGGCCTAAACCGTTTATATTTATTTGTATTAATATAACTTTTGCTCTTGCCCTTGCGCGGTCATTTGAAACGACAGCTGTCGCGCGTTACCTAAAAGACCTATGGGATGGATATAACAGATAATCCAAACACTTAATATTTGTAAATCCTCATTTTTATCAATATTCAGATATATTACGATCATGCTAAGCCACAACTAAATCGAATTAAAAAAATGTACAGCACCGTTTATATTTTATATTTCATTTGGATTGAATCAACACAGGGAAACAAAACATACCTCAAACTAGCTATATATAGTAAAACAACGGTCAAAATGACTAAATCAATAGATTTCATGGGATCAAATAATTTAAATTAAAGTATTTATCATCAACCACGGTATAGTTTTCTTGAGGAACCAAACATACCTAATAAGTATAATTTTATTCACCCAAATATAATATATAATATTATACATATTTGCAAATGAATGTTTTGTGGCTTTTGCAAGCATTTCTCTAATGTGATGTGCACTATGTCTTCGGTAAGATATTTAAAAAGGGCAAATCATAATCAGAATCTTGTTGCTTGAAACTTCAGCAGATTTAGTTCGGAACATTGGTGACTGAACTAGAATTCATTCTATTTATCTTCTCGTTGTATTTCCTCAAGTATTTTACTTCAAGTTATTGGTCGACGAGTAATTTTATAAAAATATTAAATGATATTTGTTGATATTTTAACATATTCGCAATTCGCATCGCGCATAACCTTTTCGAGAAGCGTGCTGTGGTGTGCTTTGGACGCTAGCAACGCGAATAAAACAAACGCAATTTGTGCGGAGAAGGATTGTTATATTTGTAAAATAATTTGTATATTTGGTACACAATGACACAATGGCAGGCTACTAAAGATGGGAAATGTATGTGATGTGTATTAACAATATTATGCACGAAAATTTATGTAGTGCGGTCGATTCGATGCCGCGCGACCACTTGGAGGTTAAATTACTTTGTATCGACATTGAAATAAATATATTTTCCTTTTGTATACAGGAAATATCAACGTAACGGATCTATTTGCGAAGTTGGTCGCAACTGGCATAGTCCCGGTGCCGGCTAAAAACGAGGAAAGGGAACAGAAGATCGACGAATCTAAACAAAAGACTAGAGAAGACCGGACCGTCATACATAGAGTGGACTTGATGCGGTCGGAGACTTTGAGGATGTAAGTTTATTATTAGAATCTAATTCATTATTAAGACGTGTGAAGTGTGAAGCGAATTTAGGAAAAATCTCGAATTTCTGATTGCATTCAAACATACCCACATATATAGAATTTGAAAACAATCTACAAAGTTCTAATTATTCTCTCGTCATAACAGTTGTCAATTTACTCGTACAATCGTTCTTTGTGCATCTATTGTAGCAGTTCCGTCGCGCTAAAAGTTCAGTCATACATTATAAGAACTCCACTTATTCCAGCCTGAGATTAACTGTATTTTTTTCTTGTTATGTTCTTTGTATGGTGTACAATAAAGTATTTATTACCTTTGACATAAAATGACGACTTTACTCACTTATATATATAAATAATAAAACAGAACGGGTTACGCCAATTACACTGCTCGAGTCAATTCATATGGGTTATGTGGACAACCCTTATTGTCAGAGTATCAGGTCGCCAAGATTCCTATAAGGCCTCCGACATGACCTAACGACTGCCCCCTACATATCTTATAGGAAAACTAGTGTAAGAAAAGCGGTTTTGACCGCTCGCAATTATGAAAAATGGGAGTTTTATACCAAAACTATGACGTCTTTTTTGGACCCTCGGAAATGTAAATTTTCTAAAATTCTTTCTTAGCATACGTCCAGACAACGAAAACATTCCATAATTCAAGTCTCTAGGTTCAGTGGTTTGGGCTCTGCGTTGCATATCAGTCAGATTTTGGATTTTATCATATATAGGGATGTAAATAAAAATTTTAAAATATATAAACTTAGGTGACTATAACTTAGAGGTATTGGACTGAAATTGACACGTGAGAAAGCAGTCATTCTATATAAACATATGATAATTCCCTTAAACCGCGTATCGACTTCGCGCTCCAAGAGAACGAACATTGGCGCACGTTCCGGCCGCGCGAAATGGCTACCATTTTGGAACGCGCGCCAATGTGTTTGTTGGAACGCTCGAACTTAGAGCGGCCCGTTCCATCTAGAGTCGGTTTTATACCGCGCATCAAAGAAAGCTTAGTTGTGGCGCGCGCGCCAGTTGAGACGGACGTGATATTATTTTGTGTGTTACGACTGGCCTGCATGTTGAACGACCGAACACTGGAACAGTTGCCACGCGCGCTATGCGCACTTAGTTGATATCATTAAAATATTTGGAGCGCCTTTCCTTGGAACGCGCGTGCCATGACCACCCGCGCCAGGAGCGCATAATGGATACGCAGCTTTACGGTAGTTTACAATATTGTAATGTTTTATTTGTAGCAAACAACCCGGCCTAGTTTCCCGTCTATACGGCGGCATGCAATGCTCAGGTTGTGGGGCTCGGTTCGCTCCCGAACAAACCGTCAAATACTCGCAACATCTGGACTGGCACTTCCGACAGAATCGACGCGACCGAGACTCTGCACGACGTGCGCACTCTCGACACTGGCATTACGACCTCACCGACTGGATGCAATACGAGCAGGTCGATCTGCTGGACGATAGAGGTAACTAATTGAGTATTTGAATAATTTATATTTTTTTGCATATTAGGAAAGATCATAATATAAGATTCGTAAGAAAACTATTTTTAGTTTTTTTTATTCGCTATAATTACAAAGTTATATCAAATTAAAAAATCGGATTTAATACAGTACCGAAACCATGCCGATAGTACCCGAACGAGCTCGTGACTTGTAGTATAGTCACAATATGATAAAATAGCATACATAAAACTAACATTACGACGTCACAAACATGGCGACTAATCGTGGCGCGATCGTAATCAAGTGCCTCATAATGGTATTTTATCAAATTTCTTAAAATAAAAAAAAAATCTATAAGAAGACAAAGTGTGTCACAACACGGCTCCAACTCAGCATAATGCTGACTGTGAACAGTCAGCGCTGGACTTCCGTTGGAACCGCATGGTGATGTGACAGACGTACAATACGTCAGATGACAATAACACAGACATTATAATAAATAGGACGTTCTTTTTTCCTAGCCTATACTGTCCCACTGCTGGGCAAAGGCCTCCCCTAAATCCTTCCGTGCGTTGCCGTTCTGCGCCACCTTTGGCCAGTCCGACTGGTACGCGTCTAAGTCATCACATCTTTTTCTGGGCCGGCCTCGGCGACGATTTCCGTCTTCAGGTGCCCATTCTGTGGCGATCTTTACCCAGCGGTCAGGATGCATGCAACTAACATGACCTGCCCAATCCCACTTTAGCCTGACAGCCTTTATGCCCACGTCAGTTATGCGTGTCTTAGACAGCAGTGCGATGTTTCGCACTCGTTTCGAACTTTTAACTCCTAAGATGCTGCGCTCAATTGCTCTTTGGCAAACCCCTAGGCGGGACTTCTACGATTCGGTCAGTGACCAGATCTGAGCACCGTAGGTTAAAATGGGAAGAATACACATATCGACAAGCTTTCGCTTCAGGGAGATTGGTAGATCTCTCTTCATTAGCGTCTTCATCGACTAGCAGCTTTTCCAGGCATAACAAATATAAATAGCAATATAATATACTTAAGTAGCGATACATTATCACTAATAATATAACTATGAATATACGTATAATATATTTAGGTATGTATATAAATTAAATGGAAGGTGCCATTACTATAATAACCTCATTATTATTGAAATACCGAGAGAGAAACTACCATTGCACTTGACGCGCCCCTCATTCGACTCGATACCATAACACCTGTAACTTTTTTATTTTTTCTGCAATTTAACTATTACTTTGTTGCGTATCTTTTGTCTAGCCCCTAGAAATTTTCCCGTCAAGACGGGCGCCCCAGCTACATGTAGCTTCATATCTTTATTGCGGAATGTCCCAGGCCTGACAGAAGACAATCAGCGTGCGTGGTTGATGGCGTCGACCATTACATTGTCACTTCGCTCGTCTCTCGGCTTTTCAAAAACGTCTCGCTTCTCCATGTCCTTCAGCACTAAACCTCGTTCGTTTACTCAATTAAGAATATCCCTAACAGAGAAGAACTGGTTCGAATCAACGAGCGCAGAAGACGCGGAGCCGGTCCTCGAGGTCCCGCAGGAGACACCCAGCGTGGCGGCCGGGGCCCCCGCCGAGGCCACGTGTGCTCTGTGCGGGGACCTCTTCCAGCAGTTCTACAATGAGGACCAGGAGGAGTGGCATCTCAGAAACTCTGTCAGGCACGACGATAACAACTACCATCCCATGTGCTATGATGACTACAAGGTTTGTATTACCCAAAGATAGAGAAAGGTATGTTTAGAATTGTGGAGAGGATGAATGAAAGGAGTTTAATTAATGCGAGTGTGAATGGTCAAGTCGATAGAGGTCGAAATAGGTGTACTTTGCATGAACATATATATGTATTATGTATAAATATATCTAAGACCAAGTCAAAAGTAACCGCTACAGGTGAGCATGTATAACATAGTCATGTGACAGGATCGTAGCAAGTGGAGAGAAATAGTCCCTGCCTACTCCATTTTGGCTTGGAGCTTGGAGTCAAGTTTTATGCCCGATTGAAGGCAATAGCCACGCCCCCATTATAATTGGACTTAAAAAATAACAAACGAAGTTTGAGCGTCGGATTGTGAATATAAGACCCAATGTCCACAGGCCTCCTTAGCCAAAGAAGAGGAGACCCGCGCGGCTCAGGACGAGGTGGTCGCGTTAGAGAAAGAAGAACCTGAATCTATAGAGATCAAAGATGTCGAAGATGAAAGCACGCTCGAAGACAACTCCGATAATGAATCCGTTGTTGAAGTTCTTGATGACAAGATTGAACCTGTTGAGGTAATTTTTTTTTACTCATCTTCCTGCTCCTATCCCACACTAGGTGTGGTCAGAGCCATTTTATATGGGGCCCTGAGCACATTAGGACAATGAGCCCCCTGTGACTTAACAGAGGACTAGAAGGTAGCTCAAGTGGACTACCACTTGAGCTACCTTCTAGTCGTGTGGTGGGCACTAGCCCACCACACGGAATGGTGCGATGGGTGCGTGGTTCGAATTAATGACCTATTGTTGGTGGTAGTGAGCGCAAGCGCTACTACAGCTGAACATGAACATGAGGTCCAGGGTTCGTTTCCCAGGTCAGGCGAAGTTTGATTTCTTCTATAAGTAATTTCTCAATAGCACTATAGTCTGGATATGTGCCAGTTGATGGCAATAGCCAATTGAATTAAAACATAGTGGGTGTGCCTACTTGGTGGGTACATCTCTGTCTAACCGTTCGTGGAGAAAGACGTGATGTTATGTTCTGTTAATAATAACAATAATTTATTACTAGATCGACGAAGGTGAAGAGGACGACGTGATCTACAAGGCGGAACCGGTGGACGAGGTCCTAGTAGAAGATGAACAGGACACGGATGATGAAACTCAGGAGATAAGAGCTGAACGTGACCGTCAGGCCGAGATAGACTTCAACAGTGTTAGGATCAAACAAGAACCTATTGATCCTGGTAAGAATTAATAAAGTAAAATAAGCCTTTATTACTGTTAAATTAACCACTGGCTGGTAAGCATCATGATTGCCCATATCAAAAACAAGTCACAGTGCCACACAGTGTTTTTACTGTGTCTCGGATGGCACGTTAGGAACAACAACAGTTGGGGCTCGGATTTTGTCAATCTCACTTTTGTCTCTACCCATGAGGAATGATGTTTTTAAAGTAGGTACAGTATACCGCATATATACTGTGTACTTACTTTAAGAGTATACTCATTGACCATTGATAGAAACTACTCCGCTTCCCGAGAACTGTTTGATCCTAACTTTAACTGTAGGGCAGGACCTAAAATATCACCAAACGTAGGACACAGTCCTGCTTGTGTTCTATGAGATATTTAGGGGGCACAAGGTCCTGTCTGAGACCTTGTAGAAACAGCTACCTTATGTCATTTGTGCTAAGGGTATACAGAACCTATAATAGTTTGTCTTGAGCAGTTCTTACCTATTTTACTCATATTCTAGATTATTCTATTACATATAGAAAGTACACAGGGAGAACACCGTGATACGAGTATCAGCACAACACCAGTAAATTTTGCAATTCCTGCATTTTTCTGTAATATTGCTACGCTCTGTGAATAACTTCACACAATACACTTTCTCCTAACAGATGACGAGCCAATAATAACAGCTGAAGAGGAACCAACCCCGACAATAATAACCCACGAACCAAACCATCCCATCTCATCAATAGACGGGAACATGCAACTAGACTCAAACCCAGCGCCTGTAACCTCCATGCCAGTTGGAGGCATTCGAATCAACATCTCTAAAGTGACCAATTTCACATCGCCACCTAACCAGGACAATATGTTAGAAGATGTCAGTGCGGATGATGAGCCTTTGCCGCCTGGGGAAGAACCAGAACTGGTGTATAAGTTGAAACCAGCTTTGGAAAGTGTAGAGTTTAGTCGGCAACCACCCGTGAATAAAGGCAATGAGTTGTCCGGATTGTGTTCTATTATGTGAACTGTTTGATTACTGTTGTATGTAGTCCATTTCAAATGTTATAAATGGCTATTTGTAAAGGATAGAGTGATAGTTTGATGCGCTTCTCAATCTATCTTTAATATGAAAAGAAATTCGATTGATTCGAAATTGGCATGTATATATAAATAAAAGCCATTGTTGTTACAGTGTTCCGACAAATAAGGAAAATCAGTTTAGATTTGATGGCCGTAAATTTGTTGGATTATACCAAGTACACCATTACTCCTAACTACGAGTATGTGACATAATAAGTATTTTCTTCTAAATTGAACTATAAGTTAATATAGGTAAGATATCTAGCCAAGTCGAGCAAGGCTTTTGTAATCATAACAGTAAATATGAAGTTTATGTTCAGAATGCTTATATATATTATGCTTTGTCTCATACAATGTAAGTTTTAGGTTTTAATAATTTTGCAGGGATAATATAATTATAATCACAAATATTTTTAATTGATGATTTATTTGTAATGATGATACAAAAAGGATCCAACCCACAATACGACAGAAATATAGGTGTATACAAACTGTGAAGACTGTTTGGCTACACACAATACGATTTTGAAAAGTACCATGAGTGTTAGTCATTTACCACAAATTACGGTTTTACCTTCATAACTTCATACATATTCAAGACAAATCTCTTGACCTAGGTTTCGGACATATTCAATGTGCGTCTTCAGGAGTTCACGCGCTGTGATGGCAACGAAGAAGATCTCCCGAATTGCGATAATATTGTGGGTTGGATACTTCTTTCCTTAAACAACAACGTAACTGTTGATAGAAGATCGCCGATTTGCTCAGTATTTTAAAGTTATGTTATTATGAATGTATATTTTAGTTACATGGTCCAAATGATGTCTTTTTACAATATAAATAAATAGGCATACTAAGTACCTAGCAGTAGTATTTTATATGTGTGTTTTAAAGTTGTATGTAATTTAATTTATTTAATATTTTAGAGATATTCATTGATTAAAATAAAAAAATGAAAGGACATAATGATTAATTGAATCCTTATTATTGTTCGTAGATTGAATCATTGTATTGGTGTGTAATTCTTTTGGTTTTATGAGATGCCAAGGCAAAATTATAGTTAAATCAAAATTAAAAAAAAAAAAACAAAGTTTCGTTAGTTTTTTATGTATTGTGAATATTTGGCAGCTTTTAATATTTAAGATAGTAGATTATATGATTACGTAATTATAAAAATCGTAAACAAAATGTGATATTAAAATAAGTTGAGATTGATTAGCAGGAACATTTTGTTTTCAATAAAAACTAGTTTGATTATATTATTTTCTTACAATTTTTTAAATACATAAAAATGTATAAATTCGTAGGAATTCTCTTCTACCGTTACTATGTATACGTGTTTACTTTTAATTTCTTATTTCTTGCCTGACGGCACTAAGGAATCTCACAAGATTTTGTGAACTAATATTTTTAAAATCGTATCAAGCGATACCTACTATTCATTCATTTTGTAAATTTAATTTGTCTAATAAAATCACAATGTTGCAAAATTTCTATTTTATTCTTATGTTATTACTTTAGTATAAACCGCTATCACAAGGTTTGTTATTTTAATTAAGTATTGTGAATAAATATATGGTTACACGAAATTGATTATTATTATTTTAATTTTCACATAATATGCCCTTAATTAATAAATAGAATTTTATAATGCTTAGGTATGGTTTATTTCTTGCAAATAACAGCAAGGTAGGTTTTATATACAATGAAAACATTTAGAGGTTTAAAGAATCATTTTATTAAATATTACCGACTTATATAAACATATTTACAAACTAAATATTATATCTATTGTTTTCATACACATAATACAATGATTTTTTTAAACTACACATCTAATAGAGTATATGAAGTCATATCAGCACGTAAGGAGGCGGCGACCGGATAATTCTCCATACAAACGTTGTAGTTAAATCATTTGGAATGAGACACTAGTTATGTGTTCCTAATTATATTTCAATCAAAACTGTACTAATCAAAGGAGTACTTTGGACTAAAATATGATAAAAATCCAAAATATGTCAGATAAAGTTACAGATGGATAATACGCGCTCAGTAAACGGTCCGTTTAATACGCTT
The DNA here is from genome assembly GCA_947063395.1 of Hemistola chrysoprasaria. Lineage (NCBI taxonomy): Eukaryota > Metazoa > Arthropoda > Insecta > Lepidoptera > Geometridae > Hemistola > Hemistola chrysoprasaria. The sequence continues at coordinate 1,675,704 of OX346709.1, read as the reverse complement.
AAGAGACGCTTTTCACAATACTATGAAAAATTTACCATATCGATTTTTTGGTTTCCCGTGTTTCCTCTGAATATAATTAACCCATTCTGTAAATTTATATCCTGATATTTTTATAGTGAAGTCCTTGTCATTTTAATTTTTCTTAATAACCCTTGGTTTTTCATAGTGAACTTCCAAAAATCGCAGTTTTACTCGCGTGATTGGACGTTCACTACAAAAAAATGTAGTTTAACAAAAATAAAATGATAGGGACATACTTTGATTTAACTTTAAAAGATCAGGATATAAATATATCAAATAGGTTTACTGTATTCGGAGGAAACAGGGGAATACAAAACATCGATTTAATAAATTATCCTAGGATTGTGTCAAACTGCTAAGAGGTCCTGTATCCTGTTATGGCGCGGTGCAAAGCAAATTCGCCCTCTCGCTCACACGTACCCACATTTTTGAAGATATATATGTACTACATGTAATTACGTAAAATAAAGACAACTAGGTTCTAGAAAATAACAATACAAAAATTCAGTAAACAATCTAATTTAATCCAAACGAGTTTTCATGTATAAAAACCTGCACAAGAAAAAAATATCTTAGAAAAATAAAATGGCACTTTAAACTTATTTGGATTATTATGTACTGAATCTTTCTTTATATTGTTATTTTTTTAGAACCTAGTTGTCTTTATACTTTTTTAGATCTTCAAAAATGTGTGAGCGAGAAGACTAATTTGCTTTTGACTGTGCCTTGATCCTATAATTTCCCTGGCGCCGTAATGAATGATGCGCTCAGTACTGTACTGAAACACGGATTCTGTGCCTATAAATTTTAAGATATAGGTAATTTTTTACACCGTGTGATGGTGGCATCAGAATATTACCTCACCCACTCTACCTGGGTTGTAAGAACCGGCTAATAGGTATACAAATCCAGAGAACGCGTAGCGACGTCCTCTACTCTCGCCAACCGGCCTGCCAAGCGTGGCGATTATTTAATTGGCAAAACCCCACTCATGATAAACACCATACAGTGCAGGCCCCCAGTACCCAGGAGCTCCATTATTCCTGACTTCGGTAGCGGTCAGGACACTATGCGGCACCGCCACAAACAACCAATCAAATAAATGTAACCAAACCAAATTAAATATTGTAAAACTATAAGATTAAAATAATTTGATGTTAACATAACTACATAATTTATATTAAGTGATTTACATATGACAATTATGTGGCCACCTCGGAAATGGCAATGTATCCTTGATATTAGTAACTCCGCACAAAACTTGCAGTAACCTCTCCAATCCTAGCCCAAACCCACCGGTGGGGATGTTCCCAAACTTCCTAAGTTCTAGATACCAGTTGAGGTGTTCCGAGGGCAGTTTGGCCTTAAGTTTATCATAGTTATCTTCTCTTAGACTGCCGCCGACAACTTCGCCCGTTATTGGTGTGAGTAGGTCTAAGGCGTCCACCTGAAAAGAAATAATCTCCATGGGTTGTCTGGAAATGAGACGACTGACTGTATAATCACACTAATATTATAAAGCCGAAAGTCTGTATGGATGGATGTTTGATACTCTTTCACGCCGAAACTACTAAACCGATTGGGCTGAAATTTGGTATGTTGACAGTTTAGAACCTGGAAGAACATAAAGCATACTTTTTATACCAATATTCTCATAGAAGCCATGACTACGTGTAACTGCGTAACGCGGGTGTAACTGCAGGGCACAGTTGTCCATTTTTTTTTCCTGTATATTTTCCTTGTGTGATTGAAATTGTGTGTAGTTTAGACTAAAGCCCTAAACCCTGGAATAACACACAGGTATTAAGATATTTTCATTGGATGACGATGAAACCAAAACATAACATCATACCTATTTCCTGAAGTGGTAGGAATAGTTGTACCTAGTACCTCCTAGTCTCATAGTAGTTACACCCACTATGGGTAAAATCAGGTGATGCAGAATTTTGATATGACAGTTATTACTGGTAGCTTGATATGCGACAGCAGAATAAAAATCCAATTTTTGGTAATACATAGGTGCATAAGAAATAAATTATGATAATAAATACCCTATTAGATCTTAATTTGCAGAAATATGGCTATAAATAGATTTATGTTCAGTTGTTATGTATCTAGCTATATTTTACAAGATATAATAGTGCAAAACTTAAAGGTGAATCTGGTTCATCAAGACAAAAACGTGGTTGTACAAACTAAATCAATTCAATAACTAAGAAACTTTGTAATTTCTTATCAACATAAATAATTGTGAATTGGTATAAGATCTATATAATTAAGAGTAATAATTACCTTGCTAACATCATCCAAGCATTCCTTCATATAAAATGATTTCATATCTTTAGGCCATTTTACAATAAACACTGGAGTACTTTTACAATGTTCTACAAGAGCCAATTCCTGCTCCTTATTGATGCCTTCTTCTGTATTATTTATCTTCTTTTTCTCCAATATTCTCTTTGCTTCTTCATAAGTAAGTGTTAAGAAAGGTTTATCTACCCAAGAAGGAAGTTTACTTTCTTTATCCAACATGTACAAATCTGCTTCATTAGAATGTCTTATTTGAACAAATAAGTATTTCAATAAGCCTTCTATACAAGATTGTAGTTCTTCCAAAGTATTACAGAAGGCTAACTCAGCTTCTAACATGTAGAACTCAGATAAATGAAGTCTTGATCGCGAGTTTTCCGCTCGAAAAGTTGGTCCCAAAGTGTAAACATTACCCATGCCTCTACAAATTGCTTCCAAATGTAACTGGCCGGAAACAGTAAGAAAAGTTTTCGAGCCAAAATATACAGACGCCTTGTCTTTACCTTCTTGCATCATTGCTTTAATCGTAGCTTCGTTATCAGGCTGCACTTTGAAGCATTCGCCAGCGCCTTCACAGTCATTTGAAGTTAGTATGGGAGTGTTAATATTTAGAAAACGTTTTGTTAAGAAATATTCATGTACGTGTTTTGTTACTGCACTCCGTATTCTTAATATAGCTGACGTGTAGTTCGTTCGTGACCGTAAGTGGAGATATTGGCGAGTGTATTCAGGAGGATGGGTAGTTCTAGGATTAAAAGGGTACCCATCTAAGATAACACAGTTGCCTAGTACTTTCACATCGTCGGCGACCAGTTCCAACTGCCCTCGAGGACTTTTTGAAAACTTTCCCGAGATATGAACCGAGGATCCGTAAGTTAACAAGTCTGTTTTCAAGTTTTTCGGTATCACAATCTGTAGTTTTTTTGCGGACGATCCGTCGTTCACATCGGCAAATATGAACTCTTTCTGCACGCGCAAGTTCCTTACCCAGCCCTGAAATAGATATTATCACATATAAAAATTAGTTTTCATTCATAAAAATTAAAAATCCCAAGACTTTGTTACGCACTTTTATTTCGGCGTTTTCACCGACATTTGCCTTTTCTAGGACAGATGCAATCACACTGTATTTTTTGTAAATGTCTTTAGTAGTCAGTATGGATCTATATTTCCAAAATAACACCGTGTTATTCAACATTTTAGTTTATAATCTTTGAAATAATTAATACTATTTTTAACAACTTAACCTCCAAATGCAAAATTATTATCATGAAATTCTACCACAGAAGAAACATTCTACATGCACCATTCTTGCCATGCTAAAATAATCTTTTCAATTATTTTTCCATTTTACCGGTGATTACGCTTAAGTAATGTTATAGTTTCTAATTTATGGTACGATTCCTATTCCAATTGCCATTAGGCCTAGCGCGCACTGCCTACTGCCTTGCTTTAACTGTACGTGCGTTTATTCCACCGTACAAAGTATAATTACTAATTACGATAAATAATTACTGTGTGTGGTAACAATCATAGTGGGAAATGGGTGGGCCCTGGCAATAAAGGAGCATAATTTGGCGCGACCAACCGGCAAGATTTGACCACAACTATGTCTGATCAAGTCTGGCCTCAGGGACAACGAAGACCCTGCCCGAGTTGTGCCTTCTCATTGTTTGTAGCAAGGAATTTTGTACAGTTAGGTAAGTTTAGCCTCTCCTTTTGTTATAAATAACTTTCGAATATTTGAGTAGGTATATGTTGGCAAAATCAAAATTACTATGATAGAATGGAAGAACCTATTTTGATACTTGGTAATTACCAATGACCATGATTGGATTAATAATTAATCCGCACTTATATCTCAAATGGAAGTTCCTTTTTAAATTTTCCGCGTTTACTCAGTGTATGTACTTTCATGAGCCAGACTACGTACCTATTCGTAATGCTTTCGGCCCAAAGTGTTTATGGTTTTTCATTATGACGTTGACATATTAAATATTAAGCGTCATCAGTCATCTGAAGCTGATTTAAATGTCAAATTCGGAGATTCAATTTATGCGAAATACAAATTAAGAATTACATTGCACATCTCATAAATTTGACGATTTAGTTTGTTATTTGTGTTCGGTGATAAGTCGTAATCATGTCGAACGTGAATACGGGGGAGTTGCTAAACTTCCAGGACTATTCTCCCGAGCACAATGACCGCAGCGCTCGTATCGACGTGGAGGCGGTCCATACAAATCAATACAATAACATGTCCAACCCAAACTATACTTATGAAGAGCCTGAAGTGACTGATGAACCTGAAACATTACCTCAGAGTAAGTTTACCGAGAGGGTTTGGCAGTCTAGTCATGCAACAATTTAATCAAAGTTATGGAGGAAGTCACTTTCTTTCATATCTGTTTTACGCATCTACTTGCCAAAAGTCAGTTTTGTAGTTACTTACCATAGTGATAGTGACAACAAAACTGAACCTAAATACTGTTATAGCGAACCATAACTTCTGGACAATCGAGTACTATCAGAAGTACTTTGATGTGCACACAAATGAAGTGGTGGAGAGAATCATATCATCGGTGCTGCCTCAGAAGGTGTCTCGCAATTATTTTGACGAGAGAATTAAAGGAAAACCTGATTTATATGGGCCTGTGTGGATTTCTGTTACATTGGTGAGTCCCACTATTGTGATAAACTAGCAACAATAAGAATAATAAGAAATAGCAATAATAAGAAAGGAATAATTTAAATTCACACAGGGAGACAAAGTTACGGGAGTAATACTAGTAACAAATAATTAATGAACAATGTTAATAACCACCAGGCAATGTTGTTTGATTAAGTGATATTTTTAATGATAACATCCATGTTATCAGTCCAGTCACTAATGTTTATGTAATGTTTTCAATAATGGTTATTTCATGTTGCACTAAGCCTTTTCTTTTAATCATAGAAAAGAGCTTTGTCTCATTGTGACTATGCCGCCCTGCCCCCTTATTACGAACAGCAGTAGAAGTGTGGAAAGTGTTTAATTGCTTAATGTCTCAAACATAGATTTTTGTATGCCATTTGACAGCAAAAATTACTGCTGTTGTTATGCGATTACATGTTCCCCTGGGACTTATCATAATTATTGTCCTATATAACTGAAGCTGACTGCCTCGGTGGCGTAGAGGGCGCATGCTCGACTGCCAATCAAGAGGTCCCGGGTTCGATCCCCAGGTCAGGCAGTGTTAAATATTGGATTTTTCCATTAGGAATTATCTCAATAACTGCTTGGAGTCTGGAACTGTGCCCGGTAGATGGCAATAGGATCGCCCCCTATTACATGGGACCAATAACATACTGGCGAAATGTGGGTGTATCTACTATGGGACTGAGTCTTGGGTACACCTCTGCCTACAAGCCTACCTAAAAAGGTGTGAATGTATGTCATGTTATGTTATAACTGAAGCTTAACTAGGTTCTACACAATTTTTAATTACTTTGTACGACATTCTATCTGAATCCGATTGGCCGATTCCTCATAGAAGGCGTTCTATCAATCGGCAATAGTTTATGGCGATAAACTATTCATAATTCGCCATAAAGGCCATGCTTGGCAGGTGGCTTGGAGAACGGAATACTTGGAAATGGAGAGTGCTGCTGCCCACTCTCTGAATATGACCCTCTGCCAGGTCTCACACCAGAGGGTCGGGCAGTTTTGAAGTTAACTCTAAATAATTTGCCGATGCTATTTCTTACTATTAATATATAATAGGGTTGTTGTTGTTGATTATGGTTGTCTGGAAATCACTACAAAAAAAATTTTTAGTGAAAAATGTTTTCTTCAATTTGGATTTTTTTTTATGATGGCTAGTGGCAAGACGAGCAAATCAGGTGGCTGATGGTATCATGCCCAGTAATTTCGCTTGTAAAATAACCCTTCAGACTGGAACACAGTAATGTTTGCACATTACTGCTTGGCAGATGATTAACTGGCAAAGGTGTGGTACTTTATCAGGCGGCCCCGTGAAAAAAAAAAGCCTACCACTGCAATAAGATAGATATTTACTATTTATAATAGATTACTACATACATTACTAGATCACTACATGTTACTGTGACGTCTTGTATAACCTTTCTGTTCAGATATTCACAATAGCAGTGAGTGGCAACATAGCGTCGTACCTACAGAATGCAAACAAGACCGTTCACTGGAGATATGACTTCCATCTGGTTTCGTACGCAGCTACAGCTATACTGTGCTATGTATGGCTTGTTCCATTAGCTCTGTGGGCCGCATTAAAATGGACCTCGCACCCTGATGGACAGGATGAAATTGAAACACAGGTATATATAAAACACACGATCATAGTTGTAGTAGATAGAGGCAGGAGGGGAGCCAAGGGGTTGCTGGTACACTGGTACCTCATGAGCACAGAACACACACATATGCAAGAGGTAATGTTGCTTATAAAAAACCCTTTTTTTAAATATGATTATTTGACTGGCTGGTTGGTTTAGGCAGTAGTGCCCCTGTCTTCTGAGATGCAGGTCCCGGGTTCGATTCCCAGGCATGTCAAATATTTGTGTGCACAAGCATGTCTGTTTGATCTGTGACTGGGTGTTTTTATAAGAGTATAAAGTATCAGTATCAGTAAATATCAGTCTTCTGGTTATTATAGTACAGGCTCTGCCTATTTTGGGACCAGATGATTGTGTGTGGAAGTTAGCCCATATTATATTATTTAATACTAGCTGTGACCCGCGGTTTCACCCGCGTAGTCTTCGTTCCCGTGGGAATATCGGGATAAAAAGTACCCTATGTGTTATTCCAGGGTCTAAGCTACTTACGTACCAAATTTCAGCCCAATCGGTTCAGTAGTTTTGGCGTGAAAGAGTAACAAACATCCATACTTACAAACTTTCGCCTTTATAATAGTAATATTAGGATATTAGGATCTTTTTCTTTGCCAAAATAGAATCCTGGCTACACCCTTGTACACAACAAACAATAAGGATAAGGCTTTAGGCATTAGTTTGTTTGATGAGTTTATATGGGGCCTAGAGAGGCTTCCTTCTAACATTCAATACAACCTAAAAATTCACGCAAATAGAGATATTTACAATGATTTAGCTCATTTAATTTCTTTACATAAAATGTTTTGTTTCAGTCACAGGACACACCAACAATGATGTCCCTGTTCTGCCTGTACGGCTACTCCCTGTCCATCTACATACCAGTAGCGGTTCTGTGGACCATCCAGGTCACCTGGCTCCAATGGCTGTTCGTCCTAATGGCGGCCTTTGTTTCCGGCGCAGTTCTTATATTCTGGCTTCTACCAGCCCTAAGGAAGTCTAAGTATTTCTTCATTTTAGTCGGGTCTATTATAGGTTTCCATTTTCTTCTAGCTGCTGGTTTCATGTTGTACTTCTTCCATGCGCCAAGTCCGGTGGTTGTACCTACTTTAACTACTGTGAAACCTTAATTTGTGTGATCATGCTTATCTTATTCATATTGTAAATGCGAAAGTTTGTCGGTGTGTGTGTTTGTTATGTCTGCACGCCAAAATTTGGTATGTATGGGTACCACCTTAAGGTGGTTGGGCCGAAATCATTTCCTATACAAACTTTGAGGAACCCATGATGATAGAAGAGATATAATTTATTTATATTAAGTAACAATTAATTATAGAGTGGCGTTTATCTAGCTATACTACAAAAATACGTTTTGAAACGATAAATAAGTATTTTATCAGAATTATGGAATTCTTAAAGAAAGTCATTAAACCTATTTGCGGTTTAAAAATGTATTTTTGTTGTATAACTGGATAAACGCCACTTTATAATTAGTTGTTTTTTATATTATGTTAGTGAGTGACAAGACAGTCAGGTGCCTTATGGTAAGCGTCATGATTTCCATATCAGACACAGTGATATACAGCTAGTGATTTGAAATTAAAAAATCTGGGCGGCACTGCACTGCCCGTGTCACCCTGAGATATTAGTTGTTGAAACTCGTCATGGCCAGTAATTACGCTGGTAACCGGACCGGACCAGAACACAGTAATGTTTGCACATTACTGCTTGGCGGATGAATAACTGGCAAAGGTGTGGTACTTCCACAGGCGGCCTCCTGCAAAAGAGGCCTACCACTACCAATTGTTACTTAGTATAAAGAAATTATATCTCTGCTATCATTATCATTGGTTCTTTAAAGTTTGTATGGGAAATGATGTCGGACCAACCTCCTCAAACCATGGAATAAATAAATATTATAATGGAATGACACATTTACTCATGTCATAGCTAGTATAGATGTAAAATGCAGAAGAAGTTAATCTAAAATACTAAAATAAACAGATACTGAAAGCCAGATTGTCTATTCTATGTGCATGCATAATAATATATATAAATAATAATTCTAGATTTATTATAATATAACCATATGCAACATTCCTAATTCTTTAAGGTCTCTTTGTATTTGTAGTCTAAACAAAAAATGATTTTTTCACAGTATTTTAGTTGTGTGTTTGACTTATTATAATATATGAATAAAATTAATTATGTTCAATAAATAATTGTTTTATTTCTTGCTTCACTAATATAAATATCATATCATTCTTACAGTCAATGTAAATGATAAGAAATTATTAAAATTTAATCTATGTTTCAATCATTCATAGAAAATCTTTGGAAACTCTCCAGCCAAGGTTGTTTGTTGGGAGATGGCGGCATATCTTCCGGCGTCGATTGGATGGTGCTCGATAACTCTGATAACATATTCGCTGTAACAAGTGAAAGGGTGGAGGGCTGATAGTAGGTACACCCACACCACGTAATTTGGGGGCGCGTCTATTGCCATCAACAGGGCACATAATACACAGGCTCCAGGCTGTTATTGAAAATTTGAAGTGGAAAATCAACTAACAGTTTGCACGAACTGGGAATCGAACCCAAGACCTCATGCTCAGCAGAAGTGCTTGCGATCTTAGACAACGAGGCATAAACTACCGATTTAAGGCGGTTGCTTTTAGTGTTTCATTAGAGATATTTCATTTAGTAACGAAGAGGGGCGCTTTAACAATATTATTCATACGAAGTGCAGCCATGTGGTTCCCAGTTCCCGGCTATATAATAAGGACACCCCCTTCTCATCTCATGGGAGCCGTGAGACCCGGCATAGGAACATATTCGGAGAGTGGGCAGCGCACTCCGGCACTAAGTATTCCAACTGCTGCGATCACCGCGCTGTCTTCCAAGTGTGGTGATTTCGGCAAAATCCCGAATAAAAAGTTGAATTAAATTTTATTTCGGTCTCGTAAAGTGCAGCCTTTTTTCCCCGTTGGGGTAGACAGTAGGCAGAGACTTTTTCTCTCCACTTGCTACGATCCTGACATACAACATTTGCTTGTGTAATGATTAATAATTGTACATCTTGTGATAAACATCATAATTCCATGGTTATAGCGCGAAGCTTATTGAAATTGTGTGAGTTACGCTTATGCAAAGTTTATCTTTCTCAAAGCTTGAAAAGATGATACGTCAAATGGCACTTAAATTTGCCGGGCTATAATCCTAATCCTAATACTATTATAAAGGCGAAAGTTTGTAAGTATGGATGTATGTATGGATGTTTGTTACTCTTTCACGCCAAAACTACTGAACCGATTGGGCTGAAATTTGGTACGTAAGTAGCTTAGACCCTGGAATAACACATAGGGTACTTTTTATCCCGATATTCCCACGGGAACGAAGACTACGCGGGTGAAACCGCGGGTCACAGCTAGTAGGTATATAAGGTAAATAAAAATATTACAAAAACAATTAGACATAATACTATGATACTGAGAGTGATAGACGACTAATTTCTTCTAGAATGATATCAATCGTCACTTGGACGATAGTTTAACCGTCTATCGTTGTCGTGAATGTGGCAAAACTGACAGAAAAACCTCACGTGTAAGTTACGCCTAATTTAAGTTAATTATTACCATGATTAATAATAACACGAGTTAATTAATACGAGCTTGACTCCCACTGTCCGGAATGTTGCTCAATAGCATTACACAGGCACATATGACATGATGGAAGGGAGGTCTTTGCCCAGCAGTGGGACAACAGTGGCTGATAATAATAATAATACCATGGATATTATGAACCGTTAGAAAGTGTCTAAAATAGCACGACTGGCTGTCCATAGAGGGGTACTGATTACTGATCCTACACTTATGTATGGTAGCGTAAGTTGGGTCTGGCTGAAGAAGCATGAAAGTAAGATTAATGCTGTGGAGATGAGAAGTATGACTGGAGTGAACTTGATGGACAAAATGAGGAATATGAGTGGTTCGGACATGTGGAGAGGATGGACGAAAGGAGATTTACAAAGGGGATTTATAAGGCTAGTGTGAATGGTCAAGTCGGTAGGGGTCGACCGCGGGCGTACCTTTCATGAACAAGTTGATCTTAAGGGAAGACCAGGTCAAAACCAACAACCGACGAGCATGTATGAAAGATGTGATGAGAGTGGAAGAAGCGAAAGTTGTGTGTCAGTTGTATGCCTATCCCCTACGGGAACAAGGCGTATGTATGCATGAATCTAATTGAAATGTATGTAATACAATAGTTACCATGAAACTTGGTGTGTGTGAACTGGCGCATAATTTCACAGAACTCTGCGTAATGTCCTTCGTCGTAAGCAAGTAGCGAGCAGAACTCCTCGTCCGACGTTACGCGGCGGTTGAGGATCTGGATACCACATCTACATAGAGATAGTAGCTCCTTCTTGTCTGTAAAGATATTTATTACATTATTGCTATGTATCCGCGCGCGCTTCGACTATACCTCGCAAAATATAGCTTGATAAACTTGACGGCTGAATAAAAATCAATTTTATGGCCATATTATGGGACTGGGTCCCTACTATGGGACTGGGTCCTATGGGTACGCCTCTGCCTATCCCTTCGGGAAAAAGGCATAATGTTATGTTATGTATTGATTCTCACCATTTGTCTCATTTCGGCAGTCTTGTAACATGTGTGCACAAATTCTGAGCGCATAGACTAGCACTTGTATCAAAACAAATTGGCATTTACATCTGAAAAACACATTTTAGAATGTAGTTTTATACTACACTTTAAAGTCCATCAAATATGGGAAGTACCGTTTGACAGCTTTTATTTTCCCATGCTTGAAGGATTTATATTTAGTGATTAAGAATTGCTCATCTTGTGATAAATTTCATTTAATGGTTTCACGGCAAAGGTTATTGAAATGTGTGAATTAAGCTTAAGCAAAGTTATTTCGGGTTGTAAAGATGAAACGTCAATCGCCTACCGATTGACGTTTCATCTTTACTTCTTTACTTCTGAGATTTGATGGACTGTATTAAAAAATTAAATATATTGTAAAACATTTTCTTGAATTTGATTGCATTAGAATAAATTAAGCTACAAGTTTCTTGTGCGTTCTTCTTGCAGAGGTATCTTACCGAAGGCACGGTACTAACCTCAATCATCAAAAACTATTCATAGTATTTTGATAAGTGAGATGTCAACCGATTTGTTGTATCACTAGCCTAACGACTTCGTTCCCGTGGGTCTCCATAATTCCTTTTAATTTCTTGTCTAGATCATAATGGTAACCTTTGTGAAAAAATCAACTCTCCAGGTCCAAGGGCTGTGGCTGAGCGTTGATAAGTGAGTGTATTAGTATAGAGATCGCATTATAAACAACAGTTGTTAGTTGTTAGCGTTGCTTTTGTATGGGATGGAGTAGTGTTCGGGGTCGCCAAACAACTTTAACGTATGTAAACTCGTGAACAAAACAGGTATTATTAAGATTGAGTTAAGCTTAAGTTCGCAGTAACTATGTTCAGACTAGCTAAGATAAAACGACCTTACTGTATCTATATGTTCAAACAGGATTACTTTGTGTTGTGATAAATAAGGTTTATAAATAAGAGCATTAAGATGATGATCAATATTATAATTGGTGACATGATGTCAAGTTATTATACCTAGATATATCTTGCACCAATCCATGGGGACACCGTGAGCTAAAGTTCACATGAAATATAAGCAAATTCCTCGTGATATCCAAAGCTTTCTCGACGAGTTGCTCGCTCTCTATATGTTTGAGACAAATTTCTATATGTTTCAATAGAATTTGGATACAGCACGATTCTGGAAAGATGAATACTTCATTATTAAAATGAATTAATCTCGGTTAATATAATGTATGTATATTTATTTTTATTTATTTATTTATTTATTTATTTATTGACATAAATGTTACAGCTTTATTGCATGAATCCATAGGTCCCCGAACTAGTTAAAAACTGTATTTCAGGGACCAGTGGCTTCTCCCATTGTGTTTTTTTACAATATTTTTTACATTATCTCAATATAATGCAAATAAATATATTTAATACAATATATTACATATATATATATACATATATAAATATATACATATATACACATATACATACATACACATACATATATACATATATACATATACACATACATATACACAGTATATAAATAATATATGTGTATATGTATAGTAAAATGTTTTTATGTATGTATTTATTTCGACATTATTTCAGTCACACCACCTACCAAATGTGAACTACTTTACTCTCCTCTCCCTGCACGGTTGTCTGGAAGAGATCGCTTTTAGCGATAAGAAAATTAACCCTAAAGTTTCTTGTGCGCTCACCTGTAGAGGTATCTCACCGAACGCACGGTACATTTAATGACGGCACGGCAAAAGTGTATTTTTCTTAATAAGTTAAAGTTTTAAACACACAATTATTGGCCTTTTTTTTATCGGGCATAATTGACTATGGAAAAAAGACTAAATAAACAGTTCAAGGACATGCAGCATAGAACGATCCAACCACACAGCATTACGTCTGAGATCTGGACACATCCTGGGCAATGAGTTTGCATATTTAATGCGCAAAACAACCTCACCTAACTCCGAGACAAGCTTAATTTTTCCTCCTCGATTTTTGCCCCATATTTCACAACAAAAACTAGATAAAATGGAATTGATTCACCAGTAAGAAAGTAAGAAAGTGATTCACCAGTGGAAGTGTTTTCAAAACATTGCAATGTGCCGAAATGGCGAAAAGTGATGCAAAACTCTCTAAATTATTTTTATTACTTTCGGGTAGGAGTTTTACTAGTTAATAGAAACCTAGTTATAATGTGTTATATAATGCCGTGTGTTACACGATACTCTTCACTACGGTTGTGAAAAAATAAAATTATTAACTTCATTAAAACATTTTGGCTAATACCCTAGATACGTGCGATACTAAAAAAATATTAACTCGTTGGTAACAGATAAACATATAAAAAGAAAATTTATTTTATGCCCTAGAGGGTCGAAAAGTTATTTTAGCCTAATTGAAACAGCTAAAATAAAAAATAAAAACTACCTACTTACTATCTACCCTTACTATTATGTATATCATGTCATAGAATACTTCGAAAATCCACACCGCCGACATGTCAGCCTATAGAAAATCCAAGTGCACAATTTATATTAGTTGAAATGTTGAGAATATTTGATAAATCCTACCTTTCTTATAAAGCAATATTCCTTGATCGTGATCCACCTTGAGATTCCCCGCACTCTTCCTCGCACAGAAGTTCTTCTCGAACGATTCCCAAGAAGACATTTTTGTCATGAATTCCAGCACTTTTATGGAGACAAACCCCATGGGGCGGGATTGTATTATGTTTCTTATGTTTTTTCTTGCTCCTGATCCATGTGATCGCATATTACACATTATTGATAGAATTAATCCACTGAAGATTGTTCCACAAGTCTGAAATTAAACATTTTATTTGTAACGTAATTTTTTTTCTTTTTTTACAAGACGAGCAAATCGGGTGCCTGATGGTAAGCATCATGATTGCCCATATCAGACACAGTGTTTATAATTCAAAATTCTGCGCGGCACTGCACTGCGCCTGTCACCCTGAGATATGAGTTGTTGAATCTCATCATGCCCAGTAATTTCGCTGGTAACATTGCCCTTCATACCGGAACACAGTAATGTTTGGATATTACTGCTTGGCGGATGAATAACTGGCAAAGGTGTGGTACTTCCCCAGACGGCCTCCTGCAATAAAGGCCTACCACTACAAAATATATAGAAAAATAGAATAAAATAAAAAATATATAATAAAAAATAGAATAAATAAATATATAGTAAATAGAAAGTTATTCCAACTATAATGCTGCTTCATAGTAAAAAAAAAGTGATCCTTGACTGGCTCAATGGCGTAATGGTTCGTAAGCCCTGCTGTCCATCATGAGCCTGGATTCGATTCCCAGGTCTGACAAAAAGCGTTGTTGAATTTTCCCAGTAGGAAATATTTTAATGACAGCCTGGACTCTAGAACTATGCCCGGTGGATGGCGTGGCTCTTAATAAACCAAGTTGACGACGTGTGGGTATATCTTCTATGGAACCGAGTCCTGAGTCCTCTGCCTCTTCGGAAAAAAGGCGGGATTTTAAGTTGTGTTCCTTGACTTTTAACAAAATGTATAAACCACATTGGAAATAGTCTTATGGAAATAGGTCTTATCGCTTGAAATACAATATGAATATGGAAAGAAAGATTTCCACCACGGGTTCAACCCGTATGCCCCTAAAAGAGGTAGGTGGAATCGAAAAATTACGCCGAAGACTAATACCTCCACGATAGCTCAACCGGGAGAGTGCCGCCACGCGGATTGGTGCCTAAGGTAAGGGTTCAAGTCCCACTTGTGGGTGAAATATTTTTTTCCATATTGAACCGACAAAACAGCTGATTTTAGGCTGTTTTCGCCTGCACGATGCCTGCACCACAGAGACCCATTACTTCGGTCCTAACATCGGACCGTTGTCGCCGCATTTAGATATAAGATAGATTTAACACATTATCGCAATGTGAATTTTATTAAAGACCTAGTACATAGAAGAGGTTTTTGGATTCTCCTGCGCCCTCCGGCCCCGGCATATATAATTAGTGAAATAACAATCATAATAATATATTTACTTACATTTTTAGCGAGTACTTGACAAATCTTCTCACATAATATAACTATATTCCTCTTTTTACTCCTGGCACTACCACAAGGTATGTTCTGAATACGAGACAGTATGGCGATCGTTCTCCGCGCCAATATGCCATGTTCATATTTATATAAAGCGCTGAAACACAAGAATTTCATAAACATTGACAGCCTCGTTGGCTCAGACGGTAGTAACTTTGCTTTCTGTGCCGCAGGCCCCGGGTTCGATCCCGGGCAGGTCAAACATTTGTGTGCATGAGCATGTCTGTTTGATCTGTGTCCCAGACACAGATGATAAAAGCGTATATAAGTATTTAAATACTGATGACTGCATCTGGTTATCATAGTACTAGACTTCTAGCCTAGTTTGCGACCGGGTGACCGTGTGTGGAAGTTGTCCCATATTATCTATACTAATATTATAAAGAGAGAAACTTTGTTTTTTTTGTTTTTTTGTTTGTAACGAATAGGCTCCGAAACTACTGGACCGATTTTAAAAATTCTTTCACTTATGGATAGCTTAATTCAGTGTGAGTGACATAGGCTTCATGCGGTGTTAAAACTATTGGTGGTAGGGTAAAGTAATGTACTAGGGGTTTGTAGTACTTACCAAGATCTTCAAAATAGCCCAAGTTAAATTTATACATGTATTAAGGTTTGGTCATTGTAACAGAAATAGTCATTAATTTGCGTGCGCTGCGTAAACCATTAGGGTAAAATCTATTAAAATACAATGTATCACGAATTTACTCCTGTTAAACGTTCACTATACCTACTTCTGCTACCGTGCGAAGCCGGGGCGGGCCGCTAGTAATTTATATAATAAGATATGGCCATGGCAAACATAATTGGGGTAAAATCCCTAATCCTTTTGAAATAGTATCTGCCAATGTCAACGAGAACAAGGCGTGACCGTGTATGTATGTATCGCTAATCTTAAGAAAAAAAACCAAAATGACCTCTACCGTCCATTGTTTCCTCCGGAGGCTTTGGCTTTGACTGCCTCGGTGGCGTAGAGGGCGCATGCTCGACTGCCAATCAAGAAGTCCCGGGTTCGATCCCCAGGACAGGCAAGGTGTTAAATATTGGATTTTGCCATTAGGAATTATCTCAATAACTGCCTGGAGTCTGGAACTGTGCCCGGTAGATGGCAATAGGCTCGCCCCCTATTACATGGGACCAATAACATACTGGCGAAATGTGGGTGTATCTACTATGGGACTGAGTCCTGGGTACACCTCTGCCTACCCCTTCGGGAAAAAGGCGTGAATGTATGTATGTTATGTTTTGCCATTCAATCAGTCTGACTCACGATTAAGGGGATTTAAGGTAAGGGTAATTAGAAACCGGACTACAAAGAAAATGGAAGTGGGCAGGCCACATAGCTAGATACAGCGATGACCGATGGACCATAAGATCTGCTAAGTGGATTGGACCAGATGGCACTAGAGCGAGAGGCCGCCCGCGGTCCAGATGGGCAGACGAATTGGCAACAGTAGCGGGTCAAAGATGGCTAGATACGGCAAAAGACAGAACAAACTGGAGTTCCTTGGAGGAGGCTTTTACCCTAAGGGGGTCCATATAGAATAAAAAATTAATGCATGTCAAATATATAAATCATAATATTAATATTTTGTTTAAGAATTTATATGGAATTAATTAAAGCTATATTCATTCATTCATTCAATTAGAAACCGAAGTAAATACATCCAAACTAGTCACATATTATAATAAAATATAAATAAAATATATGGGACAACTTCCACACACGGTCATCTGGTCCCAAACTAGGCTAGAAGCCTTCAGTTCAGTAGTTTTGGCGTGAAAGATTAACAGACATCCATCCATACATACAAACGTTCACCCTTATAATATTACTTGCTGTGCCCCGCGGTTTCACCCGCGTAGACTTCGTTCCCGTGGGAATATCGGGAAACAAAATATACTATAATATGTTATTCCGGAGTCGTAGTTACCTACATACCAAATTTTGAATTCAATTCATTCAGCAGTTTTTACGGGAAAGAGTAACAAACATCCATCCTCACAAAATTTCCTATTATAATACTAGCAGGAGTTGTGATGTGATATGAACAAAAACTCAGAACAAATTATTTGCAACCTACCCTCCTTTTAACAAATCTTCTTCGGAAACATCTATAAAACTAGAAGAAGCTTCAATGTACATTTTGTTCATTTCTTTCTGAAAGTGTGGGCGCATCTTCCGCTTTATTGTTACTAATTGAGTTTGGATCACTTCGGATAATATTTGTCTGGCTGCTGTGAACACCTAAAAATATTTTTCAATTGTAGCTTTTATGTTGTTTTTTTTTTATTCATTTATTACACACACCATGGACACTGCTCCATGCCATTTTTTAATTTAACAAAATTATGATTATATTTTAACTAATTGTAACAGTGGGTGCAACAGGATTGCCACACCGCTCTGAGATAATATTTTAATATATAATATCGATGGTCATACGTTGACACCTCGTAACTAACATTTTTTACGAAAATGAGTTGCGCTCATGAAAAAATTCAAAATTTCGCGCCCCTCCTTACAATTGATAGCTCGTAATCTGCAAAAAATATCATTCGAACAATTATTTCCAAAGTTGACACCTCACAGTTTCAAGTATCAACCTGTTCACACTTTGCATGCTGTTACGAGTTGTCAACTCTTAAGAAGAAGAGATTTTCAGTCAAGTTATTGCTGGTAAAAAAGAATTAGTAGTTGAAATTAAAGTTTCTCGTCAAGGCAAAAGTGAATTTTAATATAAGAGTCAATCCCAAGAATCTTGGAAGACCACGAGCAATATTGAAGTATTTACTTTTGAAGTAGACGAAACTGGAGAAATGATGTTACTGGAGTAAAGCTGCACGCCAGTTTTATCTGATGAAGTACCCCTTCAAGAAGTATTCGCTTCTTGTGAAAATACTTGTGCACATTCTCTACTGCTACATGATCAGAAACTAACCAGATCTTCAATATCCAACCTGATTCAGCCATCCACCGGCCCGCAACATAACAGCTCTAAAAACTGCTGCTGGAACTGAGAGTTGAATCTGATTCCCCAACATTTTTGCTTCAAGCTATACAATAATTTCTTCTTTGTCGCATCACTCTTGACAGAGTGGTCGTGGCCGTTATGGTTATGATGTTATCCATTTCACAATCCGTCGCCATTCTTCTCTAATTGATGCCTTCTTTGAACACTCGTGCAACGGACCACCCACGGCTGTTTTTACTTGGTCAGTCCATCGCATTGGTGATCTGCCGCGAGGTCATGTTCCCTCCACTCGGCATTGGACCACCAAACGTTCAATAGATGGGCCGGGCTCCGCGATATATGTCCAAAGAAACTGAGCATGCGAGCCTGGACAATAGACAATAGACGCTGCTTAATGCCGAGCTATTGGAGTATTGAGACGTTGGTTCTAAATTCTGTCCACGATACTCCAAGTATTTTTCTCCAGCACCACATCTCTACAGCATCCACCTTCTTTTTCTTGCCTTTTCTCAATATCCAAGTCTCCGCTGCATACAGAAATATGGGAAACACAAGTGCTCGAACAAGTCGGGTCTTAGTGGTTTTAGTAATGTTACGGTTTCTCCTTTTTTTCTTCAGTTTGTCCATTGCGGATCTAGCAATCGCCATACGTCGCTTCACCTCATCTACGCATCCTCTATTGTTGGAAATCAATGTACCCAAATAAACATATGATTGGACCACTTCACAATTAGCAATATGTGTGACTTCGTGCGAATAGTTGTTTGCTCGGTCGACAAGCATCATTTTGGTTGTGCTTCGGTTTATTCTCAGACCAAACTCGAGGCTCACGTGTTATACAATAATTATGATAGACAATAAAAGCCCTTTAATATGAAACCCCACGTTAAAGGTTAATGTTATTAGTCAGATGAAATACACCAATTTGGGCGAATTAAAAAATAAAAGGGGTTAACTCACAGGGCATTAAAAAGCATCAAATGATACCTATTTTGCCCAATTAAGACTGGTAGTTTAGGCACGGCGAAGGAATAGATAAACATACTTACAAACCTACAAACATACACCCACATGCATTCATAGGTACATGCCCACATACATACAACATTCTTATGTTGTATGTATGTAAACTGCTAAAATCAAGTCTCTTTTTGGTAGTCGAGTAGTAAAAAATCCTTTATCAAGTTGTTTAGGTTACAATTGACTACTCGTAACTAGATTTTTTTTGTTCTCCTTTAAAATTGTAAACTCGTATCTGCTTATTTTTTGCATTATTGAAAAAAAAACCTATTGGGGCCCTATTATATTTTAATTTCATTTAAAATATAAACAAATTATCTTCCAAGTATATTTTTGTTTTATTTTATTGGCAGCTATAGCAGTTTTTAGAAAGTTTTTTTATTCTCCTGAAAAATTTGTCCTGATATGGATACGAGGTGTCAACGTATGACCATCGATATACTATATAAATAAAATAACGCTTATACTATACTTTAAGTACATATTACATAATTTTATATGAAGAAGAAAAAATAAATGAAATAATGAAAATGACATTGGGGTTAAACACTAATATATGTAATAATAAAAAAAACAGCTCGTCCAAATCTGATGAAACGTAATTATAAGCAATTGATATGCAAGGTTTTGCTTTCTAAGTTTATCCATAATTGTGATTTTCTCTAATACTTACACAGTACTCTTATAAAACAAAGTAGCTTCGCGTCGTCTGTACGCTTAGATCTTTTAAACTACGCTACGGATTTTAATGCGGTTTTTCTATTTATGAAGAGAGAGTGATACAAGAGGAAGGTTATTATCTATACCTATATAATGGTACCCTAAGTGAGGCGAGGCGGGACGATACTTCTCGATAAATAAGTTATATCCGTAGCAAAGGTCTAGATATTAAATTACTTACCTTATAAAACACCTCCTTATCTTTACTCTCGCCGACAATTTGAACAATACCTTCATAGAAACAGGATATTTGCGCACTTTTTCTTGTGTTCCAAGGCTTATTAGTAAAGTCTATTTGGAATGTACTGTAAACTTTGCATTTGCGAGGTATGTCTGTTTGTACCTTATCATTATCTAGAATGGGGGTAGATGAGGAGATCTGCTCTAAGATGTAGGAGAGCAGTTTGGTTGTTTTGGTACTATCTGGAAATGGAAGAAAATAGTTTAGATTGTTTGCTTTTTTAAATAAGACAATTTAGATGCCTGATACCAATTAGGCTCTGTAGTATATTTAGTTATTATATTATGTATGAGGGTAGTCTGAAATAAGCCTACCCTACGCTTTTTTGACAGCCTCGTTGGCGCAGACGGTAGTAACTCTGCTTTCTGTGCCGCAGGCCCCGGGTTCGATCCCCGGCCAGGTCAAACATTTGTGTGCATGAACATAACTGTTTGATCTGTGTCTGGGTGTTATAAGCGTATTTAAGTATGTATATCAGTCCTCTGGTTACCATAGTACAGGCTTCTAGCCTAGTTTGGGACCAGATGACCGTGTGTGGAAGTTGTCCCATATTATTATTATTATTTTACATGAATAAACGTCAGTGTTCAACCAACATACGTGTGTTTCACTACAGGCTCAATGCTATTTGGCTAGCACAGACAGACCTTGGATTTTGCACATAATATACTTTTGGGCAGGTAAAGATAGCATTCTTTGTGTTATAATGCACTATGACAATTAAAAACGTCCTATAAGTTTTAATAAATCTTTTTGTGTCACCAAATTCAAAATTTAACTGAAAATTTGTAAAGCATGTTACCTTCTGTCCTGACAGGTTTAATTAAAGTAGTGAAGAGTGTTTTGTCCTCTGTTTGTACACTGTTTGATTTAGTTTCAACCCTCTTTTGTGTGACGGATTCATTGTGAGAGATATTTGTGCCTTCTCTATGACTGAAATGGAATTTGTAAACTTTTTAAAACAATTTCAAGTAAACACACATTGCCAATTTATATTATTAATGCTAAAGTTTGTGTGCATGTGTATGTTTGTGTACTGAACTGATTGAGATGAAATGGAAATGTGTGTGTGTACAGTTTAAACTCTGGAATTAACACATAGGGTACTTTCCAGCAGAAACTGTGAGGCGCAGGTTGTAATTAATTTTAGCAAAAAGTATCTAATCTACAAACTAAATTGGCTATTTGTATCTATTTTTATTATATTTATTTATTCGGGGTGCTATGAATCTCCGGAAGTTTTCCGGCTACCCATCCCAACAACGACAACTGGCCCTGGTAACAAACAACATACGCACATCGAGGACCCACGAGAAGATCATTGAGCTGAAAGAGGAATTAGGTAGGTTACGTTGGGATATCGTGGGGTTGTCTGAAGTCCGTGGACACGATAGGCGAGGGCGAGGACACGATAACCCTAAGATCAGGTAACCTACTTCTATGACTCCTTATAACCTACTACCTGGAGGGCGACCAACAGTCCAAAGGTGGTGTCGGCTTTCTCGTCCACGATCACTCACTAACAGCATTATTACCATCGAAAGAGTCTCGAGCCGGGTCATATACCTAATACTCAAATATCCAAACATTATTCTTTGAAGGTCAATCAGTAATATGCACCTACCTCGTCACACCCAGATGATGAAGTGTTTTTTGATGAACTCTTTCTTTCAGAAGCCGCCTCATAGATAATGGACCTGGTTGAGCCCCGATGGTTCCACGAGAAACGAGATAGACTTCATCTTGACCAACAAGAGACATATATTCAATGATGTTTCCGTGATCCACATGGTGAAAACCGGGGGTGATCACAGACTAGTAGGAGGCACATTGAATATTGACGTCAAACTTGAAAGGTCACGCCTGATGAAGTCCACGCTCCAACTACTACCCATATACAAAACCTCGAAAACTTTCAACTCTTATCTAATAGCTTCGCTTGTCTAGAGAATATCGATGCTTCGGTGGACGAGATTAATAACAGACTCGGTAAAAAACTGTCCAAACAGAGAGCTCTAAATTCTATAAACCCCGCTTTACAAATAGACTTCAAAAATTGTCTGACCACACCCTAAACCTCATTGTTGAGCGACGCTCACTACAACTGCAGTCTTCCAGTGATGCTAAGTCCTATAGGCAACTCAATAGAAAATTTCCAAATTCTTGCGGCATGACATCCATATCTTTAATACAAATAATATTAAAGAGACAATAGGAGGAAAAAAGGCTCCAAAGTATTTGCAAGAGATATGTCTATGCCATCATCTAAGCCATAGGACGTCCACTGCTGAACATAGGCCTCCCCCATAGATTTCCATCCAGTCCGGTTGTAAGCGGCCTGCATCCTGTGTGTTTCTGCTGATTTCCAAGTGAAATTATTAAGTACATAAATAAATAATTTAGTACATAGGTAATAATACCTACTGTTTTATATATGTAAAATTATAAAAATATAGCGTACTATTATTTACCTTGGGGATATGTCATTATTAGCAACAGGGGCTTGAGTCAATCTCACTTTAGTTGATTCCAGCTTACACTTCTCCTGTATGCTTATTATTTCTAAATTCTGTAAAATTACAAAACAATATTTCTTTATATACATTAATAGTGAACATATGATATGTACCTTACTTTAATAATACTACAATATACACATACCTACAATAAAAAAAATCGCTCCCCACTGTTTGTACACTTCACAAATATTGGCACTAATAAGCAAAAACTGTTTCATAATACACTCATTCAAAGCGACAAGGCCCCCCATTGTGGACCCATAGCTCTTACACATTTAATTTTATGTCTTAAATTAATGTGTGTTTATTCTATTTCATTCACATATGCATGATCACAAACGCACCGTGGTATGTCATCAACAACCAGTTACACTCAGTGATGCTATATGATAATGATTTGGATTCCGTATATTTGTTCAAAAATTCCGTACAAAATCCGTATTACAATTCTGAGTGTCAAAAAAGTCAAAAAAGTCGAGAATTAAACTTAATTTCATGATTTTCAAAGAAGTAAGTGTGAATAAATGAAATAATAATTGAAGATTGAACTAAACTTTATTAATATTATTATATGACTAGCGACCCGCCCCGGCTTCGCATGGGTAGCAGAAGTAGGTATAGTGGACGTTTATCAGGAGTAAATTCGTGATACATTGTATTTTAATAAATATAACCCTAATGGTTTACGCAGCGCACGCAAATTAATGACTATTTCTGTTACAATGACCAAACCTTAACACATGTTATAATTTATCTTGGGCTATTTTGAAGATATTGATGAGTACTACAAACCCCTAGTACATTACTTTATTCTACCACCAATACTTTTCACACCACATGAAAAATAATCACTGCTTCGATTATTGTGACTAAACCAGAAAAGATGGATATAATCTATGTATACTGTTTTGTAGGTATTGATAATTAATACAATCCCCTAGTACATTACTTTAATCTACCACCGATAGTTTTCACACCGCATGAAAAATAATCACTGCTTCGATTATTGTGACTAAACCAAAAAAGATGGATATAATCTATGTATACTGTTTTGTAGGTATTAATAAGTACTACAAACCCTTAGTACATTATTTTACTCTACCACCAATAGTTTTCACACCGCATGAAAAATAATCACTGCTTCAATTATTGTGACTAAACCAAAATAGATGGATATAATCTATGTATACTGTTTTGTAGGTATTGATAAGTACTACAAACCCTAGTACATTACTTTACTCTACCACCAATAGTTTTCACACCGCATGAAAAATAATCACTTTTTCGATTATTGTGACTAAACCAAAAAAGATGGATATAATCTATGTATACTGTTTTGTAGGTATTAATAAGTACTACAAACCCCTAGTACATTATTTTACTCTACCACCAATAGTTTTCACACCGCATGAAAAATAATCACTGCTTCAATTATTGTGACTAAACCAAAATAGATGGATATAATCTATGTATACTGTTTTGTAGGTATTGATAAGTACTACAAACCCTAGTACATTACTTTACTCTACCACCAATAGTTTTCACACCGCATGAAAAATAATCACTTTTTCGATTATTGTGACTAAACCAAAAAAGATGGATATAATCTATGTATACTGTTTTGTAGGTATTGATAAGTACTACAAACCCCTAGTACATTACTTTACTCTACCACCAATAGTTTTCACACCGCATGAAAAATAATCACTGTTTCGATTATTGTGACTAAACCAAAAAAGATGGATATAATCTATGTATACTGTTTTGTAGGTATTGATAATTAATACAATCCCCTAGTACATTACTTTAATCTACCACCGATAGTTTTCACACCGCATGAAAAATAATCACTGCTTCGATTATTGTGACTAAACCAAAAAAGATGGATATAATCTATGTATACTGTTTTGTAGGTATTAATAAGTACTACAAACCCCTAGTACATTATTTTACTCTACCACCAATAGTTTTCACACCGCATGAAAAATAATCACTGCTTCAATTATTGTGACTAAACCAAAATAGATGGATATAATCTATGTATACTGTTTTGTAGGTATTGATAAGTACTACAAACCCCTAGTACATTACTTTACTCTACCACTAATAGTTTTCACACCGCATGAAAAATAATCACTTTTTCGATTATTGTGACTAAACCAAAAAAGATGGATATAATCTATGTATACTGTTTTGTAGGTATTGATAAGTACTACAAACCCCTAGTACATTACTTTACTCTACCACCAATAGTTTTCACACCGCATGAAAAATAATCATTTTTTCGATTATTGTGACTAAACCAAAAAAGATGGATATAATCTATGTATACTGTTTTGTAGGTATTGATAAGTACTACAAACCCCTAGTACATTACTTTACTCTACCACCAATAGTTTTCACACCGCATGAAAAATAATCACTTTTTCGATTATTGTGACTAAACCAAAAAAGATGGATATAATCTATGTATACTGTTTTGTAGGTATTAATAAGTACTACAAACCCCTAGTACATTACTTTACTCTACCACCAATAGTTTTCACACCGCATGAAAAATAATCACTTTTTCGATTATTGTGACTAAACCAAAAAAGATGGATATAATCTATGTATACTGTTTTGTAGGTATTGATAAGTACTACAAACCCCTAGTACATTACTTTACTCTACCACCAATAGTTTTCACACCGCATGAAAAATAATCACTTTTTCGATTATTGTGACTAAACCAAAAAAGATGGATATAATCTATGTATACTGTTTTGTAGGTATTGATAAGTACTACAAACCCCTAGTACATTACTTTACTCTACCACCAATAGTTTTCACACCGCATGAAAAATAATCACTTTTTCGATTATTGTGACTAAACCAAAAAAGATGGATATAATCTATGTATACTGTTTTGTAGGTATTGATAAGTACTACAAACCCCTAGTACATTACTTTACTCTACCACCAATAGTTTTCACACCGCATGAAAATAATCACTTTTTCGATTATTGTGACTAAACCAAAATAGATGGATATAATCTATGTATACTGTTTTGTAGGTATTGATAAGTACTACAAACCCCTAGTACATTATATTATTCTAACATCAATGCATTTCACAGCGCACGCAAATTTATGAATATGGTAATTATATTATGTAACACCTTGGTTCACAATATTGCAGTTTTCTTACGGATCCCCATTTTTTTTCAAAATCTCATATAGCCTATGGCACTCACACTGAATTAAGCTATCCATAAGTGAAAGAATTTTTAAAATCGGTCCAGTAGTTTCGGAGCCTATTCGTTACAAACAAAAAAACAAAAAAACAAAAAAACAAAGTTTCTCTCTTTATAATATTAGTATAGATTTATTTGTTGTAATTATTAGAAAAATTGAGTTGATAATATGTGTTATAGCTAATGCGTTCATATTATTACAATAAATAATAAATAAATAAGTTGTTGTAGTGGTAGGCCTCTTTTGCAGGAGGCCGTCTGGGGAAGTACCACACCTTTGCCAGTTATTCATCCGCCAAGCAGTAATGTGCAAACATTACTGTGTTCCGTTCTGAAGGGCAATGTTACCAGCGAAATTACTGGGCATGGACGTGTTTCAATAACTAATATCTCAGGATGACAGGCGCAGTGCAGTGTTTTGAATTTTGAAACACTGGGTGGCGCTGTGTCTGTTATGGGCAATCATGATGCTTACCATCAGGCACCTGATTTGCTCGTCTTGTAACTCACTATCATAAAAAAATAGAAATAAAGTAAAATAAAATAAAGGCATAGAGATAAGTACTAGAAATAAGTTGGCTTAGAAGTCCCACTAATATTACATATAAGAAAGTTTGTGTCTGTATGTTTGTTACCATTACCTTTGTTTCACACCAAAACAGCAGAACTGATTAAACTGAAATGTAGACACTGGTACAACATAGGGCGAGGAACAGCTAGTACAATTATGTAAAACTTCAATGTGTTGATGCTAGAGGTCCCGGGTTCGATCCCCAGGTCAGGCAAAATGTTAAATATTGGATTTTTCCATTAGGAATTATCTCAATAACTGCCTGGAGTCTGGAACTGTGCCCGGTAGATGGCAATGGGCTCACCCCCTATTACATGGGACCAATAACATACTGGCGAAATGTGGGTGTATCTACTATGGGACTGAGTCCTGGGTACACCTCTGCCTACCCCTTCGGGAAAAAGGTGTGAATGTATGTTGTTATGTTATGTGTTGAATCCATAGTAAAATGTAATTAATACCTTAAAGTCTAATTGTGTCCTCAAATCATGCATCAGATTGTTAGCAACAGAAAGTTTGTCTGTCCATTCCATCTGCACCTTCTCCTGAATCTTTATTTTCTCTAAACATGCATTATCAAATGCCACTTGACAAGTTTTCAACTGTGTCCTTAATATTGACGCCTCTCCTTCTTTAGTCACACATTTTTCCAACAACTTCCCATTTTCTCCCTTCAATCTCTCGTTTTCTTTCTGCAGTTGGAGTAACTGGCGGTGAATGTGGTCCGAATCGTTTATGTAGATATTGTCATTGTATGCATTATCCGCTGAATTTTGTGGGATGTTTCCTTTGGCTGTTACTTGGGCTGTTATACCTCGCAGAGGTGATGCAATTCTATTGTATTTTTCTTTTAAGTTTGTTGATACTATGGCGGTTGGATATGATGTAGGTTTTTTGAAACTAAAGTCTGCTTTGGACGTGCTTGGATTGTTAGAATTTATTTGTGTGCTGGAAGAGCCTGGTTGCATAAACTTGTTGTAGTCGGGCAGGGGTAGTGAGCTGAGGTCATTATTGTAGACTTCCTCGCAAGCTTGACTCGCCAGGAGTAAGATTTCATCGTCATTATCGTCACCCCAGTTGTTGGTTTCTGCTGGAGAAAGTACGTAATAACCTATATTTTTGTGTAAGCTTAATCATGTTTATTTATATTTAAATATTCAATTTCAATACAATATTCAAATTCAATGTTATTGACATTACCTCATTCAGTTATTAAGTTTTACCTTTCAGTAGATTGATAGCATACCTTTTTTTTGACTCAAGGGAAAGTTGTGATCTGATACGCTGATATCAAGTCTTGCTCTTTTTCTATCCCCCTGTTGTTGTGGATAAAATCTTTTTGGCATATTTTATAAACCCTAAACATAAGACTTGTAATATAAAATGAATAAAACTATTAACTAAACCAATATCCAAACCCAACAAGAACAAGGTTTTAATTTTAGCGGTTCGCTTATCGCTTCGCCTACAACATTTTTTTTTCTTTGCTTGTTTAGAGTATATTACACACAGAACAAAAGGAAAATAAATTACATTTATTCTGTGACTTAGCAATATTCAATTCAATTCAATTCTTATTTTGTGGCCGGCTTGTGAAAAGTGAAAGTGCTTTTATCACCACAACTTTGCCATTAACACGTAGTACGTAGGGAGATTGAACATCAAACGAAGGAAATTAACCAACAAGTGCTTTTGAATTTTGAACACAATCTGCAATCATATTCTACAGCTTGATACTAAACCATATTAATAAGCTACTGAGCACGTAATAATAATAAGCAACACTATAATAACTATTAAAATAAAACACACTCCTTTGAGAAAAATCTCATGTCCCTAAATTTCCGCTTACGGCCCCGGTTCCAAATCAAGAAATTGGTTTAACTTAACTTATTACTTTCCAACCATTTTGGGAAGTAATAAGCTCATACAAAAATAATGTCCTAGTTCTAAAACGCATCCCGCGTGGTGCCTTTCCGTGGCTCAATCACTCTCATTCGCAATCAAACACGTAGTGTCTCAAAATTCTATCCAGGCCTGGGAACACTAATATTGTTTACTTACCATGTACTTTATGTACCTTTTGATCCGAACAGCAACGATTCACTCAACCGTAGAGTGAAGCTAAATTGTGTGTAAAAAAATATATATACATAACACTACATATCATAACACTGTACCAAAAATACTCTTCTAGATAAAGTGATTGGAATAAAATTCGAATTTGTAGAATTTGTAAACATAATTAATAAGCAATATTCAGGACAACCCTACAATATACCTCACTTGCAAAAATACATACAATACCGATTATATACAATAAAAATTATGAACAATGAAAATTAGGACATACACCATTATTGACTATAAAATTATACATAACAACCACTATGACAACTAACAATAGGAATAAAAACTATTATATACAAAAATATTACAGCAATAAAATTTTAGGTTAATTTATCAGTATTACGAGTACTACAAAAAAATATGTATTTCCAATATTATGATTAGAGGAGGTTATAACAAATGATGTATGCGGAAATTTTTTATGACAAAAGACATTATGCGAATCAATAGGACACTGTACCTACACGTATGGCCAAGCCGCATTTTGATAAGAACCGATGTGGATATCTTATTGAGCTTAAAATGGAAGAACCATGGCTTACGCGGAATATCAGGTAGGAGACTGCTATAAAACTTCCCTTTTGCCACAGTATAAGGGAGGATCGTCGCATTCAACTTGGAGGGCATTAATAGTTTTTTGGTGATTACACTTTGCGAGTTCCACTGAGCTGGCGCCGAGTGAGAGGGCGTTTGATGATAATTGATTTTGTGATTTTTTCAAGAAAGCCGCACGATCGGACCATGGACGTCGAAAAATTAAATTTCAAAATCGAAGCAACATCAGCGCACGGCTTCTCAGCTACCTCCAAAATCTTCCTTCGTTTATGCTTGCGTACTTTATGAACAGCTCTAGTTTTTTTAAGAACACGTTGTGTCACAGAACAATTCGTGTCCATTACACTGATACTTAAGGAGTTAAGGTCACAGAAGGAAAAATATATACTCATAAGATTAAATATACAATTTACACAACATATCTACTTAACTGATCCAAATTAAGCTAAAATATTAATTTTCAAATAGCCAAATTGAGTCTGCGTCTTAGCAGGTCGCTGGTTTCCCGTCTTTTCCCTACAACATTAATTTAATAATTATTATCTGATTTTATTATAATGAATAATATTAAAATTTAAATATAATGTATGTTGTATCCCGGTTATTTATGGGTTCTTTTAATAAAAATTAGTATGTACGGATAGCATGGTGTTTATTATTGTTCACTACAAGTTCACAGTTTACAAGTTTACAAGTTTAATCGATTAGGGGTTTCAGTATATAATAAAGTACTCTGTGATTAGAGGCGCGTCGTCTTCTAATCGTAATATCGCGTAACGTAACCGAGTCAGTCTCACTGACAGGACAGGACGCTTGACGGCGGCGAGCTCTGATTGGTCGGCGTTGTGCGCATGCGCGTAGAGTTGCCCGGTTACAATGTTTATTTATATAATTTTTATTTAATATTTAAAGACTTTAATAATATGATTATTCTCCTGATCCTTAATCCTTTCCAAATTTATTCGAACTTAATTTTTTTTCGCGATTAATGTTTCCCCATTTTTACTACGTACTAGTGGCAAAATACACAAGCCGTGTGTTTCTAACATGCAAAAGAAAAAAAAATGTTCTCTGTGACCTACAAAAATCAAAAATGATTTTTGTAGGTCACACAATATGACACAATATGACCAAATGACAGTGACGATTTGTTTGAAAGTTGACAGTGGCAAAATGATGTTGCTGTAGTTAAAAAAAGCCTTGGTTAAAAATAAGTCTTAGAATGTATTGCCATCGATTTTCCAACGGAATTTTACGGTTTTTACATTTGACAGCATCACAACTATGTTAATATTTTTAGTAGCTCTAATTTTGTCTATGATTTGATTTAGTTATTCGTGGAAAATTGCTGCTAGTGGACGTGCATCATGTCTGATCCTTTTAAACTTGGAGATTTAGTTTGGTATGTACTTAAAACAAGTGTTATATAGGTTTAAACAACGATTACAGTGATATAACACATGCATTTGTTTGTTTCAGGGCTAAAATGAAGGGGTTCAGCCCGTGGCCCGGCCGGGTAAGACGCTTCTCTTTCTTTCTAAATCTTGAAAAGTTGTGGAATATCTCGCAACACTAGCTTTTACCTCTAATTTTTATGATTAGTAACGGGAATAATGTTAGACAATAATATTTATACAATTTAAGGAGTAAATTGCGTGCGATTGTTAGGCGGGAAATTACATCGGGCGTCTCGAGTTTGATGACGCCAAATATATTAATGCCTACCTAATATTATCTTTCTATTTATAAAACTCTTCATCAAAACACTAATATTCTAAGTTTACTAGCGAATTTTTGTCGTGTAAAAAATTTTCAGGTTAATGTAAATAATTTAAATTAATAACCTAATCGGTCAAAATGCTGTTTCCAGGTAGCTATCCCCACTCCTGAGCTGAAGCCGCCGAAGAAGGTGACGAATATGCAATGTATTTTCTTCTTTGGGTCCAATAACTAGTAAGTATTATAATTATTTTGTTGTTTTGGTATCTAAAATTAGTAATGAAATTAATTACTAATTAAAGTAAACTGGCAAAATTTTATCTTATTAACAAATTTACAGTATGTTTGTATAATCTAAGCAGTATAAAGCCAATTTTAAGACTAGATTTTAATGTAATGTGAGATGAAAGGCTAGATACAAAACAAAGCTTATTCTTATCCTTAATATAATAAAAACAATTGTCTCATTTAAGAGTAGAGAACTTTGCATTTTAATATAACTTTTCCCATACAAAAGATGGGTTTGCTGGTTTGCAGAGATAGTTTTGATAAATCCAACCTAAGCAGACTGCCAAAAATGATGTGTTTTTATCAACTTCCTGTTGTATTCCATTAAGTTAAAAAATAATATTAATATGGGACCACTACTACACATAGTCATCTGGTCCCAAACTAGGCTAGAAACCAGTACTATGGTAACCAGATGACTGATATACATACTTATATAAGCTAATAACACCCAGATACAGATCTAACAGACATGTTCATGCATACAAATGTTTAACCTGGCCAGGGATTGAACCTGGAGCCTGCGGCACAGAAAACAGAGTTACTACCATCTGAGCCAACGAGGCTGTCATAATAATTTGCTTTGATGTATATATTTTTAACACATTCATAATAATGTAAAACTTAACATTAATTGTCACACCTTGTTTTTCCCGAAGGTGTATCCCGTTCCATAGTAGGTACACTCCTTCGGGCTTTAAATCAGGAGACCCTGGATCGAATCACACCTTGTGGACTTTTTGCCTGGACACTACCATGTTTCGGATGGCACGTTAAACTGTAGGTCCCGGCTGTTTCCAATGGGCAGTTGTTAGGTCATGTTGGAGGCCTTGTAGGAATCTTGGCGACCAGAAACTCTGACAATATGGGTTGTCCACATAACCCATATGAATAAACTCGAGCAGTGTAATTGGGGTAACCCGTTCTGTTAAGAGTATAAATTCAAATTATTTATTTTATTTATTTGAAGTCCTATGTAATAGGGGGGATAAGAGCCTACTGCCATTGACCCGGCACAAATCCATACTCCTAGCTGCTATTGAAATTTTGTGGTAGAAAATACAATAACACTTTTATGAATTAAATAAGACATTATATTTTTGTTATCACTTGCCAAACATGAGAATCCAACTCTCATGTAAACAGTAGCGTTTGCTACCAACAAGGTACTAGAGTTTAATTTAAAATATTGTACATAATATTAAGGAATATGTAATGAATAAATAAATGAATAGGTTTTGTTTGGTGGGCACCGAAGATATGGATTGATACCATAAGTGTGGGACTGCCTTGGCGTAGTGGGCGTAAGCTCGACTGCCGATCATAAGGTCCTGGGTTCGATCCCCAGGTTGGCTCGCTCCCTATTACAAGGGCTCCTAATAACATACTGGCGAAATGTGGGCGTGCCTACTATGGGACAGTCCTGGGTACACCTCTGCCTACTCCTTCGGGAAAAGGCGTTCTTGTATGTATGTACCATAAGCTTCTTTAATTGTACTTAACTAACTGTTACACGCGATTTTGTCCTCATAGAATTTAAGATAGTTCACTTCCCAGAGTTTATTTTTTTAAAATGAATCCATTATCATTTTTAAAAAGTTAATTATATGGGTCCTGTACCCAAAGGGTGCCGAAGGAACCCTATTATTAAGCCTCTGCCATCCGTGCACCCGCCCATCTGTCACAGGACTATCTCATAAATCGTAATAGCTAGAGACACTTGTTATTTTCACAATACATGTAATATGTAGGTATTTCAATTGCTTCTATAACAACAAATAATAAAAATAAAATAAAGTTTGTAATTGAAGGTGCTCTCCTATATGGACTTGCAATAAGATCTGCAATAATAATAAATTCTTATACTAATTAGAATAGTAACAAGAATTTGATTTGGTAGGTGAGGAAAGGTGACACCTATGATTGACAGGCTCGTTGGCTCAAACGGTACTTACTCTGCTTTCTGTGCCACAGGCCTAAGGTTCGATCCCCGGCCAGGTCAAACATTTGTGTGCACGAATATGTCTGTTTGATCTGTGTCTGGGTGTTATAATATGTATATATAAGTATGTATATCAGTCATCTGGTTACCATAGTACAGGCTTCTAGCCTAGTTTAAGACCAGATGAAAAAAAAAAAACCTTTAATAGGTAAGTATATAGTTAAGTACATGGAGGGTAGGAACTCGTCATATGCGAGTCCCATTCGCATTTGACCAGTTTATTATAACATCAGCTGCCAGTAAGTTCCTTTAACCCTTAGTAGCCTAATTTACGAAAGTGGTTTTTTTAAATATTACTGTGTTTGCTTGAGGGTCTAGATGAAGGGAAAAATAGCTAAAAATCACAATATCATCAATCAAATCACAATATTTATTATATATTACGCGGGACACAATATATATTATGTATAAGAAAATCAGCTATCTGCCAGTGAAGTCATGATAAATTTCATCAAAATCTGTCCAGGATCACAGATTAGGGGGAGCAAAAAGATAGATAGACATAAATTGTATTTATGTTATTAGTATATTGCAAACAGAAAGTCAGGTTGATTGATAGATTTGTCAAAGTTGTCTTGGTTCTGCATAGCACACAGCCTACATTCCAAACAAACAATAAATGTATCCACACCAAATACTGTTGTGTATATATATATACATATCTATCTATGTACTTGTATCCTTCCGAATTTCGAACACAGTAGATTCATTATTTATTTGCTTCAGTGTTTGAGCTTGAGTTTCTGTATGATGTTTAGAAATTTTTAAGGTGCTGTCCAAAGCAAATTCGCCCTCTCGCTCACACATACCCACATATTGGAAGATCTTAAAAAATACTACATGTAATTACGTAAAATAAAGACAACTAGATTCTAGAAAATAACAATACGATGATTCAGTAATCCAATTTAATCCAAACAAGTTTTCAGTGCCTTTTTATTTTTCTAAGATTTTTTCATTGTGCAGGTTTTATACATGAAAACTATGAATTAGAATGTTTACTGAATCTTTGTATTGTTATTTTCTAAAACCTAGTTGTCTGAGCGGGAGCGTGTCGAATATCGAGTGTCAAATACAAGGAAACGCGCCCGTTCCGCACACGAACCGCGCACGCGATAGTGTGTTGGCCTCCATTCAAATACAATGAATGCAACGCCATCCGCCCGCGCACGTCCCGCGCCCGCGTTTATGTGTGTTTTGCGCTTTATTGTTACAATATCCTATCTATTATTTTTCTGTTTGCTACAAAGTACAGGCATGTGTAATAAGTTACTACTAATGAGTCCACTCTTAATAAATATCATAACAGTATATTGTATTGTATTAATAATACACTTTTCTATACAAGATACAAACTGACTAGTTATTCCCTTAGTTTAACCTGATTCTTTGTAATGTGGGTAAAGATAAATAAGCAAAGCTTGTGCGTAGATGGTACCCACTTAATTTTCATCATCATCATCATCATCTCAGCCATAGGACGTCCACTGCTGAACATAGGCCTCCCCCATAGATTTCCATTCGGTCCGGTTGTAAGCGGCCCGCCTCCATCGTGCTCCTGCAGTCTTAGACCTGCACCTAATTTTACTATAATTATTTTATTTACCCAAGCTTCTATTTCATTGTTTTTACCCATATATGTATAGCAATGTGACATAATGCGAATGTGACAATTAGCGCAATGACGATGTGCGAATGTGACATAATGCGATTGTGACAATTTGCGCAAGGACGTTCTGCGAATGTGACAATTTTTGCCTAGATGACGTTTTCCGGATGTGACGATGAGCGCGTGCGCCTAAACCAGCATGTCTCAGGTATACGGTTAGTAAGTTAAGATAATGAATAGGGCAGTGAACAAAACAAATAAAACAGCCCGTCTAGCACGGCACGGGGATAGCTTATTTTCCCCGTTTTTTTTCCGCATACATTGCATATCTGCGGTCTCGTTTTAACCCCCTGGGGCTACATTTTCCCTGGTCACTGTGTTACCGGGGTTTAAAATTATACATTGGTTGCAGTGTTTTACAAAGCACCGTAACCGACTGACAGTGTGCGTAACCGACAAATATTAACGACAGTTAATTTAAGTTTTTTAATTGCCTTATGTTAAATTTAATTATTTTTATAGTGGTAGGCCTCTTTTGCAGGGGGCCGCCTGGGGAAGTACCACACCTTTGCTAGTTATTCATCCGCCAAGCAGTAATGTGCAAACATTACTGTGTTCCGGTATGAAGGGCAATGTTACCAGCGAAATTACTGGGCATGATGTGATTCAACAACTAATATCTCAGGGTGACAGGCGCAGTGCAATGCCGTGCAGAATTTTGAATTTAAATCACTGGGTGGCACTGTGTCTGTTATGGGGAATCATGATGCGTACCATCAGGCACCTGATTTGCTCGTCTTGTTACTCCATATTATAAAATAAGAAAAATTATGCGTGCAAGTGATAAAGTGAATGCGATATGTCTAAATGAGCGTACGGCACAATAGAAGCCGGCCGGTACTACCGAACAAATCGCCGGCACTGGGACGGACGACTCCGCTCTCCTTCATACCGCACCTCATCGTTGCTCCGTCCAGACACCGAGTTGACGCACTAGCAGTACTTATTACATATGAAATGGTATAGGTATGTTATTGAGAGCTGGCGCCGTTAACTTTTACTGACACTAACGCAATTTCAATTAGTAGTTATAAAACAATACAATATCCATCTCCTTCATTCATCGCGTGCAAGAGAGACAGTGAGACTGTTCAAAGTAACGTGATTAGTGTAGTCTGAATAGTAGTATTATAGTGAATGTATGTAGTTGGAAAAGTCGAAAGCAAAATAGTTTAAATTCGGAACTGTGTTTGGACTAGCTAGGAGATAAACACATTAAAAGTCTCCACCCCTCTGAGGTTGGCGCTAAAAAGCGAATAGCATCAAAGTTGTAGAGAGTTTTATTAGCTTTCACTATGTAATACAAAAAAAACTACGACGCATCGTTTTCGAGATGTAAGCAAGAAACCAAATAAGAGGTCCCCTTAGGCTCTGCTCTCTAGAGCCAAACAGAAAGGTAAAGACTTTTAGTATGTTTATCTCGTAGTCTACGCAAAGTTCCGAGATACAACTTTCTGCTTTTGACCTTTCCATTCACACAAGGCACACATTT
This sequence comes from Hemistola chrysoprasaria, assembly GCA_947063395.1. Lineage (NCBI taxonomy): Eukaryota > Metazoa > Arthropoda > Insecta > Lepidoptera > Geometridae > Hemistola > Hemistola chrysoprasaria. The sequence continues at coordinate 1,639,130 of OX346709.1, read as the reverse complement.
CATATGCTACCTTCATGCCGGTTCACAGACACTGTCCATGTGATGTACGCGCCAGCTCTTCGTAACCGACCTGTATCCCCTTACTCGGTCACCTCCCAATATCATCCTCCACCTATCATCATCAGTTTGTCTAATATTCCACGAAGACCTCTCACTTATTATAAAAGATGTTACGAAAAAGTGCAGTAATTTTCGATACGCTTTCAAGTAAATTTTGTTTTAATAATTTTCTTTATTGTAAAAAACATAACATACATTCACGCCTTTTTCCCGAAGGGGTAGGCAGAGGTGTACCCAGGACTCAGTCCCATAGTAGATACACCCTCATTTCGCCAGTATGTTATTGGTCCCATGTAATAGGGGGCGAGCCTATTGCCATCTACCGGGCACAGTTTCAGACTCCAGGCAGATATTGAGATAATTCCTAATGGAAAAATCCAATATTTAACACTGCCTGACCTGGGGATCGAACCCGGGACCTCTTGATTGGCAGTCGAGCATGCGCCCTCTACGCCACCGAGGCAGTCATTCTTTATTGTGGTACTGATAAAGAGTTTATATCTATCTTATTAGTACTTGAGCCGGTTCATCTTCTGCCCATCAAACTATGATTAGAGAAAAATAATGTTGACTACACATACTAAACTTTTTCCTGATCTGATTGGTAATTTCTCTTCCAAGTTGTTGACGTCTCTATGCAAGACCTTATAGAAACAATTATTGCTCAAACGAAAACAGGACAATAAATATAGTTATAATTTATTTTTATATAAGTTTAGATCATGTCGGAGGCGTTTTAGGAATCTTGGCCTCCCCTATAGACTTCTATCTAGTCCGGTTGTAAGCGGCTTGCATCCAGCGTGTTCCTGCTGTCTTTATCTAATCTTTCCACCTTGTGGGTGGAGTTAACTTATGGCATAATTATAATACAATTATTATTATTGCCATGTTGTACTGGCAGTAGAATAATACCCCACCCTCTCCACCCGTGGTTGCGTATAAGCCGGCTACAGAGATTGAGACGACGCGACGGGCAGCAGCGTTCCTCTACGTAAAAATCCTCAAACTGCGCTCGCCAACCGGCCTGTCAAGCATGGCGACTATTGGCAACTCCTAATGGGGAAGGCCTATTTGCAACTGTGGACTTCCTGCGGCTGAAATGATGATGATCGTGTGTGTGTGTGTGTGTGATCTAAGTTAGTATGTGTTGTTACCAGTGCCTGGATAGAAGAAAACAACATCAAGCCGTACCACGACTTCAAGGAGCAGTTGATCAAGTCGTGCAAGACCACCGCCTTCAAGGAGGCCGTGGCACAGATTGAAGAGTTCATTGTCAACCCTGAGGTAAGAGGTCTTATTCATGCAGACACACTAAAGACACCGTTACGTTATACAATTTTAGCCAAATAATATCGATTAAAAAATAATTAAGGATTACAAATCAATCATAATATACATCTTCATAATTTATGATACTCTGATATATATTTCAATCTCTATTCACCTCATTTTACGGCACATCTCTTTCTCAAATCTCAACTTTCACAGCCCTTAAGGTGTGTAAAAGAAAGGGTGCGTTCTCACAGCGCTTACTCAACAACTGGCACGTGCTATTGCTCAGTGTGCAGTTTGCACAGTGCAATATAATGAACAATAAAAATAGACGTACTTAAGAGCGAAGTGCGACCGAGACAACAATACTATTCGCTAGTACGACCTGACTTTATTGACGTATGTGGACCAAATGGAACCTAATTTGAGCTTGCCATTGAGGATGCCTGGCAGAGCTGAGCTAGTAGCGATCAAGCAAAGCGTCAGCACAAGAGTCTGCCCGTCTGGCTTCCTACTATTATCTACCATCAAGATCTGCTCAGTACGCAGGGGACGTTTGCCGATACAGGGGTTCTACGGTCTTACAGTGTGGTGTTGCGAAAACCTCTCTGTGCAAGGACGACGATTAAGTTTATAGAAACCCTCCTTTATAGTCGGGTAAAAATTGCATGGCGGAACATTTACAGCTACTTGGGCTCGCTGCGCCAAAAACTGTGAAATGTATAATTCCCTCAGAAATTCGGCGACCTAGACGAGCACGCGCGCAACGCCGAGGAAGAGTTCGACAAGTTGAAGGACGTGATGGAAAGTGGCGAGTTCGCGGCCGAAGACAAGCCTGAAGCTGACGAGACCACCTCGCCAGACCTCGCCAAGAAGAAGGGAACGCCTAAGGTTAGCTACATAGACACTATTGTACACCTTACAGACGACACAATGACACAACATACATAGAAAATACAATTAAACTTGGGCCAGTAAAAGTGGCGGTTTTATAGCTTCAAACAATTTCTTTCAGACAACCGTAACGATGGTTTAGCATTACAATAATATGTATTTTTGGTTAGGAATGTAAACACTTCGGTTAACCGAATTGCGGTTGGCCGCTCTTCGAGTGTTATCTGAATAGAGTTGCGGCAAGCCGTTAATTACTACAGCCCTCTTATTACGAACAGCAGTAGAATTGTGGAAAGCGTTTAATTATTTATTAACTTATAATTGAAGGTCATCGTAGCCTAGTTGTACCAGGCTTTGGACAGTAGTTCGAATCTCTGTATATCACTTTTTGGAGTTTATTTTATACTTATATTATATTTATATATAAATCAATATTTAGCTTGATTAATTTATTATTGAAAGTTTATATTGTTATTTTCTAGTTCCTAGTTGTTTTTATTTTATGTAATTACATGATATCATCAAAAATGTGGGTACGTGTGAGCGAGAGGGCGATTAAGCTTAGCACCGCGCCATAACTTCAAACATTCCATAGTTCATGTCATGCCAGGGGGGCCCGCTGTTATTTAGTATCATTGTATAAACTGGGCTTAACATACTCCCAAAATATTTATAGCCGGTAAAATTCCGCCAACGATGAGCGAGAAGCGAGTAGAATTAGAAGTTTCTAGTTCTAAATGGTGTTGGCGAGAAGCGAGAAGGCGATTTGTCGCACCACTCGCACACACATATGCTCTCGGTAGAAATTACCGCCGGTTGGTCTTTCGGCCAAGATCGGTTGGTCTTCTGACCGCCAAGCGAGCGTCGTTGAGAAAGTATTCTGTTTAATAGTTCTCTGCGACAAACTAGAACTAGCGAGTCCTCGCCGGCAGTGTAAACAGTCAGCGATCAACTATTTCTACGACTCTTCTCGGCATTGGGATATGGCGGTGGGACAAGTGCCTAATTATCTTAAATAGAGTGTGAAGCCTCCATTATGACAAACAATTCACGTAGTTCGTTTCACAACAGATTCGTTTGTCTTCAAAGGTGAAGTCAGTGAAGCGCGCCTCGTCCTCGAGCAGCAAGATGCCGCGGAAGAAGGCCAAGAGCTCCCTCTCCAGGTCCTTCACCGAGTCGGAGACCGTTGACAAGGCCTCCATGTTAAACCATTCCTTCTCTAAGAAGTCAAGTCTGCTCAACCGACCGTCCAATATATTGAGACCTGTAAGTAGCACGAGTTTATTATTATACTACCTGAGCCCCGCGGTTTCACCCGCCTAGTCTTCGTTCCCGTGGGAATATCGGGATCAGAAGTGCCCTATGTGTTATTACAGGGCCTTAACTATCTACATACCGAATTTTAGCTCATCGGTTTAGTAGTTTTTGCGTGAAAGAGTAACAAACATCCATCCATACATCTATCCGTTCATTCATCCGTCCATCCATATTACTGAATCTCATAGAAACTGATAACGCGCGGTGCACGACACGCGAACTTTAAGAAGACCCTATACATTCCTGTTAAAATAAAGATTCCTATAAAATAAGAAGCCCCTTTGAATTTCCTCAACCACACTGATGTAACGTTTCGTCTCCATTTCTAGGACACACCCCCACTGGACCTGGAGAACGTATCGGAGACACTCCTCGAGAAGAATATCAAAGCCAGCGGGATGAAGTTCGGTTTCCTCGGCCTGGGCATTATGGGCAGCGGTATCGTCAAGAATCTGCTGAACTCTGGACATAAGGTGCTTGTGTGGAACCGGACTGCGTCCAAGGTAGGTCCATTTATTTGTTGGTGAAGTGATCTTGTGAGATTATGAAATACTGCTTATGTAATATGATTTTTTATAATTTTTTTCCGACTTGTATTGCCAGCTGTAGATATTCATTTGAACAGATGAAATGCCTCGTGCGTGCCTCGGAGTGAGGAAATTTCATCTCGGCTATTAAATAGAATAACGAGGCGGCTCGCCTCCATCCGATCCATTCGCTCTTAGTTTCTCAGTAACAGTAGGCGTAATAAAAACGACTCAACCTGATTGCGAGGCTCACATTGAAGTGCTTTTTTACGAAAAAGCTATTATATTAATTACGTCTAATAAACGGCTAATGAGTTACTTAGTTCTTGCTTAAATTACTAAGTGGAAATTTAAAACTAAATATGTCCATTAACTGGCGACCTACTTCTATTGAGCTCGTATCCACCCACTGCTGAGTATAATCCTCCACTAGTTACGCCACTCTTTCCGGCGGGTTCCCTACTTGACATATAGTGACGTTTGAACAAACATTAATTGCTCGAAAACGAATACACTATCCATGAGACCTATGAATCGTGAGCTCTATAGTTTGCCACGTCGATGGATCAAAATCTCTAAAAACCATTTGCACTAACGATTCATATCAATAAGCATCCACGTCGCATGGAATCAAATCCCTAAAGAACATTAATATCGATAATCCAACGATTAATATCTATAAGCAGTGGCTTGACGATTTCAGTGATGATTTTTTTTTGTTATTTCGATGGAGCACGCATTGAAGATTTGTTGTTTTTGGCGGGAGAAAAAAATATTTAAATTTAGTGAACCTACACTCTGTATTTGGTTAGTCGGTATAATAAGGCAGCTTAAGGGCCCGGCGGCGCCAGATGACAACTTACGAGTCGAGTGCAAAACCCGAGCCGGATATTACCTACTACTATCTCTGTTTGACTTAAAGTTGGAGCGAAAAGCGGGGCTAGTGGCCTAGTAGGTATCACTAGTACGCACCTACATAGTAACTATTATATAATCTGTCATCTGTATTCAAAATCTAAGTCAAGAATTTCTCACCAAGTTCGTCACGGCAGGTAGTTATTTTCAGTTGAATTTACCCTATGCTTTCGCGCCATTATAGTATTATTGTTTTTTAATACGGGTGTATTCTGCCTGCCATCCTAGACCAGACGTTTCTTAACAGTAGTGAAAGACTATCTCTTCAACATATTGGTTTCAGATTTTTTGTTGGATTCAGCTTTCAAACTAAAAATGGCTTTATTTCGGAAAGTACTCATCTTAGACCAGTAGTTACTTTACAAAAGTGATAGATCTCATTGAGATCTTTATTCCAGTAGACAGTCGAAATAAAAATCTTGATTATATACATCTATCACTTCTGTGAAGAAACTCACTAGGATGATAAGTCACGAACATAAATAAAGCCTTACTTTGACAGCTGTCATCCGAAATAAAGATCTTGATGAGATCTATCACTATTGGTTGCCACATCTAAGATTTATTTTGGTGTAGTTTTTGTGGTAGTTGGCACCTACTTAGTGCCAACTACTTAGGGCTCAAGGGCGACCGATGGGAAATAATGATTTTGTTCCATGCGACGTGGCTAACTATAGAGTTCACGATTCATATAGGTCTCATGGATAATAGCGTATTCGGTTTCGAGCAATTAATGTTTGATGTCATTATATGTCAAGTAGGGCACCCCTTTCAGGCCCTGTAGTTTCCTTAGACCTACAAATCAGAAATGTTGCAAGTAGTAGATAGTAATAAGTCTAATGGCAATTTTATTGGGAGGTAGACTACTGACCTTCTAATTCTAACACTTAACTTGGCTTTAATTTTTATGGATAATAATATATTGGCATATTCTATACAAGTAGTAGATAGACATGATGATTCTATTGAGCACAAAACGAACTACGCGGATACATGCACTCACGACATATTTTCAAGCGCGACTGACGTCAATCAATGTGAATGATGTCGGGGCGACCACATTATATAGGACCGACCAATCAAAGCGAGTCACCTGATTAAAGTTGATGAATATGACCGGAATTTTCGATATTTCCACGCGTAATATGTTGCGGGATTAATCTAGTTACTAGTAGATTGCAATTGTCTAATCTATAGCATATTTCCAAGTTTAATTAAGAGCTTACATGGCCTTCTAGGAATTTGACAAAATCCTATGAAAAATTTATCAAATTGATGTTCTGTATTCCCGTGTTTCCTCCGAATATAATTAACAAATTAAATTTATATCCTGATAGTTTTATAGTGAAGTAACCTATGTCCCTGTCATTTTAATTTTACTTATTAACCCTTGGTTTTTTTCACAGTGAACTTCCTTAAATCGCAGTTTTACTCGCGTGATTGGACGTTTACTACAAAAAAAACGAAGATTTTATTAACAAAAATAAAATGGTAGTGACATACTGTACTTCAAGTTTAAAATATCAGGATATAAATATATCAAATAGGTTTACTGTATTCGAAAGAAACAGGGGAATACAAAACATCGATTTGGTAAATTTTCCACATGATTGTGTCAAACTGCTAAGAGGTCCTGTATACTGTTAAGCTAACTATTGATTATAACACAATATACAAGATGTTAACATAAAAATAAATAACAGTTATATACTTAAGAATAAGGAGTAGATTTATTTCGCGAATATTGCAATTATATATTTTGAAAGTTCTTTAGTTTGTTGGGTAGCTGCAACCATGTCAGTATAACTTTAACCATAGGTTTTTGTAATACTTTGTATAATATCATTATTAACTATAACCCGACATAGCCCAGAGGATTAGCAAGTTGAAATGGCAATGGGCGGCACACAACACGTAGATTTGATGGCCGATGGGGCTGTAAAGTTCTCGAATGGAGACCACGGACTGGCTAGCGTAGCGTTGGACGTCCGCCCACAACGTGGACAGACGATCTGATAAGGGCTGCGGGCCGCTTACAACGGGACTGGATGGAAATCTATGGGGACGGCCTATGTTCAGCAGTGGACGTCCTGTTGCTGAGATGATGTCTAAACTGCAATGGAGCACTCATATCACCGAGCTCTCAGAGAAACTAAGCTCTGCAGCTTACGCGGTTTATAAAATTAGGCAACTAACAGATATAGCCACGGCGAGATTAGTGTACTTTGCATATTTCCATAGCTTGATGTCTTATGGGATTCTGTTGTGGGGGTCAGCCGCAGATATAGAAACTATCTTTATACTACAAAAACGTGCGATTCGTGCCATCTATGAGATGCGTCCACGCGAATCCCTGAGGGAATTATTTAAAGAAATAAACATACTGACCCTACCATCCTTATATATTTATGAGAACATCATGTATGTGCGTAAAAATTTACATAAATTCAAATTAAATAGTGACCTTCATAATTTTAATACTAGGAATAAAGACAAAATAGCTGCACCTAGCTTTAGATTATCTAAAACAAATAAAATGACATTCTTAGGAAATAGTGTACGTTTCTATAATAAAATCCCAAAAGAGATAACTGGGCTCTCAGAGGGTAAATTCAAAACCTATATAAAATCTACTTTACTAAAGAAGGCTTATTATAAAGTCAACCAGTACATAGAGGACAAAGATGCCTGGAAACTTCTGCATAGCCGCCTCGCGGCACCTTTAAAGAAAACGAATGTAACCAAACCAAATATTGTAAAACTATCTGTTGAAAAAATTAAGCCCTACAAGTTTCTTGTGCGTTCTTCTTGTAGAGGTATCTTTCCGAACGCACGGTAGACTCAGTACTGTTTATCTTTATTGACGTGCAAAAGTGTCAGATTATGACCTATTTGAATAAATCTGTTTGAGTTTTGAGTTTGATGATGATGATGATGATGATGAACTCTAATCTACATTATTTTCTTTGCCCAAACGTCCTCATGTCCTAAATACAACATAGCTAGCAGACGTGACGTGTAATCGACGCGCGACAGACAGGCTATTCCACTTACACTTACTGTCTGACCTGTCAACACTATCAGTACGTACTGTGTATAGGTAGCTGGCTGTGTGTACTATGTACATTATGCTAAAGGGTTTCTGTAACCTGTGTCGATATCATTGTGTAAAAACCTCTTAGGACATTGAGCATGGGAAGTGTCACACATTACCAAGGGGGTAGGGCGCGTTTTCTTGTACCTGACACCCGACATGACCTCTCACGTGTGTTTTAACGTTAAATGATTTGCCGTTTTTCGCGGGGGGTGAAGTAAATAGGTACAGTAAGCAGGTCATCGTCCTGCCCTTGTCCCACACCACAGAACAGATAATATTACTACGTATAGAATGGACACTGTCATCCGCTCACCAATCGGGCTTTCCTCACCCAGCGAACGAAATTGAGCTCTCCACGAGTCCCGCTTCTATGGGAAATCAGCTCACGCACACTCTTGCACGTGTAAAACTCCATGTTTGCAATGTCTGTGTAGTAGATAGTTATAGCGTGACTTTTGTATGGGATTGAGGAGTGTCCTGGGTGTGACCTTACTAAGTGGAGTCGGCACAATATGTCATCTTTCGCCATTCCAGTATATCATCCGTCATCGCTGCACTCACATTTTCGCGTTTATAAAATAAGTGGGATTAGCTTTATTGACGTTTAAAAATGGCTTCTTGAAACTTACTTGAAAAAAGATTTTTGAGTTTATTATAATATGAACAAGTTGAATCGTGTACCTCGGCAAGGAGGTGTTCGCTTGACAACTTCAGATTTTGATTGACTATGTAAAGTCTTATGAGCTAAATAAGGGCGTTAGCTCTCCGTCAACAACTTTATGAGAACGATGTTGATACGTTTTAGTGGCGGTGGCAATGTACGAGTGTACCTCTGAATTTCGACAGTTCGTTGTTTCGACACGCCTCCAACTTCGAAAAAACATAGTTCGACAAGTCATTGCTTCGACTGGACATATATTCGACAAGCATTATTTCGACAGAATATACTGCGACAGCCCACACCTTCGAAAGACCACTACTTCGAGAGACCTTGCGTCGACATGCACTTCTTCGGCAGATAATTATTTTTCGACAGACACATACCTTCGACATAATATTACGTAAAAAAAACTATCTGTCGCAGTATATTCTGTCGAAATAATGCTTGTCGAATATATGTCCAGTCGAAGCAATGACTTGTCGAACTATGTTTTTTCGAAGTTGGAGGCGTGTCGAAACAACGAACTGTCGAAATTCAGAGGTACACTCGCAATGTACACCGTTCCTTATCCGTCGGGTGGTCGGATACGTTCATATAACGGTCAACAATAAAGTACAGGTATAATGGGCAAACAGCTTTATACTATTTCTTTCATAAGTAGCTGGTAATTTCTAACCGTCAAATTAAATGACCTCACGTCTCTAAAATTAAAATTTAAACTTAATAATAACATTACAAATAACATTACAAAAAAGGCGTGATTGTATCACGCCTTTTTTCCCAAAGGGGTAGGCGGAGGTTTACCCAGTACTGTCCCATAGGTAGGTACACCCACATATCGCCAGTATGTTATTGGTCCTATGTAATAGGGGGCCAGCCTATTGCCATCTACCGGGCACAGTTCCAGACTCCAGACTGTTATTGAGACGATTCCTAATGGAAAAATCCAATATTTAACACTTTGCCTGCCCTGGGGATCGAACCCGGGACCTCATGATTAGCAGTCGAGCTTGCGCCCACTACACCACCGAGGCAGTCATTTTAACTTAATCTAAGTTATAATCTCATCTAGATAATATTATGATTATCACTTATTATAAAACATAATTACTAGGTCTAGGGATTATTTTATAAATCATAATCATTCATTCATTTTTATAATATACTTGTTATATCTGTGGTTTTCACCTAATTGAATCTATCGAGTTAGACCAGGATATCTGATGTTCTTTGTTACGTTTGCACGTTTTAATAAAGATGTTGTGGCATATTAAAGTGTTTTATTTGAAGTGATGTCTTGCAATAGATTAGGGAGGGATACCTAATGACGTTATTATTAGAAATACATATAATTTAGAAATAATACACGTAAATACATTGAAAAATAATTTATTCTCCATGATTAGCGGCTTACTCTTGTTTATATATTTAGAAAATGTTCAACAATATTTGTATATTTTATAATTTTAAGAAACTTTACAATAAATAATTGTTGGAGTGTATCGTTTGGCATATCACTGCAAGACTCGACATTATTATTTAAATAATAGCGTCAAAAATATATATATTTTATCTATTCACGACAGTTAAGAATTCGTTAATTTATTTATAGATAAAGTTGATTATAATATTTGTTTGTAGACAAGTCAGGAGCAGAGATCAGGACACGTGCGTTAGTTAGGAGAGTTTGTGCCACCGAGAGCCAAGAATGCACTATTACCGCAATATTTATGTATAACAACGAGTAACAACTTCCTTATTCCACATAAGTCTACCATATAAGTCAAACAAATACAAAATGCCTAAGAGTTTATCCTAAAAATACATCAAAATGAAGAAAAAAAAAATGATTTTAAACAAACTGACATTATTTACAAGTAGAGTACCCACAATATAACTTAATAGAAAACATTCTCGTTTCACTACACGAAGAAAATATCGTATATTATACTCCTTATCGCCTACCACTACAGATAGAAATGATAATTTCACTAAACACGTTTTCAAATCTAGTCTATCACAGCTTACTTAGCAAGTACAGACAGACGGTCGACTCGCCCGCACTATATGCTAGCTTATTGACATATGGGTACGGGCAAGATATGTTCCGACACTCCACTATTCACAGTCAGTCACCACCGGTTACGTCACTCACTATCACTAACCGATCTAGGATTATTCCTACACGAACGAAGGCTCCGGATCGCCGAAATCACTGAGCCTGATGTCGCCGTGATTCGGCGCGAGGCTGCGCCCAGACACGGTGTATATCTTGAACACGCGCGTCAAAAGCCTGTACTACAAGGGCGTGTTCTCGCACAGTTTGACACACTCACCGCACACGAGCTGACCTGCCTTGTGTCGTATCTGACACTCCGGCTTGGTGAATTCCACTGCGAGAAGAACTCGAGCTCGTTCTCTCAGTGAATCTAGGTCGTGTTCGGTCGCCGAGAGTTCGGGCGAGCTTGCACTCGAAGGCATGCGTTGTCTTCGACGCGAACGATCTGTCTGCTGTCTCCCTAGTAGCGGCTCGCTGGAGGGTTTCCCGACGTCTGCTCGTGTATACGCATTCTTAGTCGGTGACAGTCTGGACGGGCCTGGTGTGGGTGAAGTGGGTATCACCTCTTTAGGTGTGAACGATTCCACGCTAGGCGGAGGGTTCGTCTCCAGCGGCTTGAGCATTGCGAAGCGAGGCGGCCCGCACTCTATCATATTTATATGCACGCCTTCGGGAATAAGCATGGGCGTCGGCGAGTTTCTCCTCGAATTGACCGAGCGTTCCGTCGGTGTGTAGTACACTGACATCTTGCTGTCGTCGTCCGCTAGGGGGTTGGGCAGCTTCGAGAGCGCTTCTATCTTGGTTTTGAGGTACATGTCGATGACTTCGACGTCAGGATCGAAGGCGGTGGAGTCGCTGCGCCCGCACGAGCCGCTCCGACAGTTCTCGAAGTATAGACTCGGCAGATTCTCCAGGACCTTGTTAAGCGTTTGCTGCTGGTACTTGTAGGATTCTCGAAGGCGGAGAATCTGGTGAGCACTGAACTTCCTTATCTTGTTTCGTTGGAATACATAGTTTTCGCGCACCCAGTTCAGTTGGCTGGTTGAGTATTCTCGGACGCGTTTCACCTGTGAAACGAAACGTTGCTTTAGTGACTTCCCATAACAGCCAAACCCAGTGAATCATAGGATTCACTTGGGATCTTATCTGTGTGTGTTCCTACCATAGTAGGTTTGCCTCAACCTTGACTAGCTCAGTCAAAGTAAATGTAACATTAAAATTTATAATAGTGTGACGGGTAAGTGCGCCCCCTTAAGTATTGCTTCACCTTTACATTATATTTTATATTATTAAATTGTTTTAATTATCACCGTTAAAAGTAGTTTCAAAGTCACTAACCTGATCGCAATACTGATCTTTCATGGCGGTCAAGTGATTGGTTCCGATGTCTCTAATGTTGCGGAGATGGGTCGCCTGGGATGTGTAGCTGTTCTGTATCCATTCCATTTGCTGCGTGCAGTTGTCTTTTATCCGATGAACCTGTTAACAATACACAGGACTTAAAAGGTCATATCTCAGGCTATAAGCAGTACAGTCTTGCGCAGCTTCCCATCCACGGCTTGTTTTCTTGATTTTATCCTTGAAATACCTTATCTTTATGGTCTTTCGATGATAACATGCATCGATTGAGAAATATGTAGTCTCCAAAAGGACCTATAATCCCGTGGCAATATTGCTTTATTTCATTTAGTTCACGGTTTATTATCGACCCTTGTAAATTTCATTGTCAAGCCAATATGCAAGCCTATCGCTAAACATCAGGGAATAAATGGCATGCTTGTACCAAAATGATAAGATGAACAATGATATGAAACTTATTTTTACCTGAACGGCATAGTTTTCCCTCAGTTTATCGAGCTGTTGTCGCTTGTAAGTCTCGATGTTGTCTAACATGCTAAATATTTGTCTGGATCTTGGTGCGTCACGTTGCACACACGTACAGCAACTGCAGCACGTTTCCAACAACCGGAATCTGAAAATGAATACGTTTCAGATTAACATAGACAATCAAAATCTTGTTTGGATATGATTCTAGTGTTCATTCGTAAAGGAATAAAAAGAGCAGAAAACTACTAAGAAATGAGTTTTTCAATATTACATTTTCGGGAAGATACCTGTAATTCAGAAATCCAGGCATCTTTATGTTCTATGTATATAGGGTTTTCTATTCTATGTAATACCAACCTGTAGAATATGCATGTCAGTGCTTGAACTAATAGCGTTAGAAGCAGGAAACCCGCGGCACAAATCGCCCCACACAACAAACTAAACATTTTTATCTCGAACATAGTCATAGGGTCTATGTTGAGCACGATTTCTGCGGTCACGTTGGCCGTAGGATTTGTTGCGAAGCACAAATATATCCCGCAGTCTTCTCTATGAATGTCCTCTACGAATAACGACCCGTCTTCTTGCACTCTCAGTCTCGATTTGGAAACATCGATGTCGCGATAGTACTGGTCGTGCGCCGCGCCATGTTTGTGGAAAATGTCCGGAGTCTTTGGATCTGGGTTCCAATGATACACCTCCCGCGTTGGTGTGATCCACGTTATCGATGGCTGAGGGTTTCCCCCGAATTTGCACTCCAACAATGCGTTTGACTTCAACCTGTACAGGGTCAATGGACTGCTCGAAATCAACTGGGGAGGCGTGCAGTTAGTGTGATTCAGAATCGGTAACATCTCGTCCAGATACGAGTGACGGCAGGTCAAGTCTAAGTTTATAATATTTTTCCTCATCTCTACCCAATTTCCGAACCACTCCATTCGACAGTCGCAAGCCCACGGATTGCTGGTTATTGTCAACTCTTGCAATTTGTCTAACATTTGCAGAGATAGCGGCAGGAACGTCATAGCGTTGTTCCTTAGATCCAGATGCGTTATCGACGGCGTATCTTGGAACACAAACGCTTCAATTTCTTGTAAATATTTGTTATTTCTAATGTAAAGTCGCTGCAAATTATTCAAGCCTTTAAAATTAGTATTATGTATTACATCTATTTCTGTTTGCTCGAGGTAGATAGTTATCAAACGATCGTTATGTTGGAAGAGCGTTGGCGGCAGAACTCGCAGCTTATTGCCGCCAAGGTTTAACCACTGCATGTTTTTGAGGTTCTTAAAAGCATCGTGAGATATGTCTTGGTACAGATTGTGACTCAGATTCAACCCTCTGAGCCTTTCGAAGGTATCGAAGATATTTTTGGGGATGTAGTCTAATTTGTTACTCGACAAATCTAGTATCTCCAAGTCTCTCAGGTTGACTAGAGCGTTTGGTGTAATTTTGACTAGGCTATTATTATTTAGGAACAGTTGTTTCAATTGTCTATTCGGATGAAAGTAGAAATCCAGGAAGGTCGCTATTTCATTATGTGATAGATCTAAATAATGCAAGCGGATCATCGGTCCGAAAACCTGGAAGGGTATCGTTCGAAGTCTATTGTGTGATACATCTAGAACTTGTAGGTTTTCTAGATCGGCGAACGTGAACCGGGGTATGTCCTCGAGTCGGTTGTTGGATATGTTGAGGTACTCGAGACGGGTCAGTCTGGCGAACAGGCCGTGTTCGGTTCGTTTGATTTCGTTTCTGCTCAAGTCGATGTATTCTAGATCTGTTAATCCCGTGAAGAGATCTATTTCGATGGCGGCGAAGTGCGAGTCTGTCCAGGCGATGTGTCGGAGGTGTTGTCCGTGCGAGTTGAGTTCAGTTCTGGTGAGTTTAGCCGCAGGTAAAGCCGCGCCCGAGCACACGAGGTGCGTCTGGTTACAGGTGCATCTCTCGTGGCACACACCCTCTGCCGAAGCTGCGCAAATTATTGCCAGCGATACTAAATGATGCAGCCACTCCATTATGTTACCACCCTCATAGTCTTATTTGCTGTAACAATAAAGAATATAATCTTAATGAAAAAAATCTATCTTTTTACACTGTTTTATTACTCGTGAGTCTTATTATACTCATTAACTTCATCTGTCAATATGTAATAACTATTAAACGAGTATTTCTGTCCTAATAGGCAGTCCTTTTTACACTTCTCGTATAAGCACTCTAATTAAGAATTATGCAAAATTAATGTGAAAACAATCAGTTTTGCGTAATATTAATCACGTATTTAACGTAATGAATCATAATGTATCGTATGTGTCGCTTGCATGGTAATTGAATATGGAGGCCTGTTAGCAGCATGCTTTATTAGTTATTGAGGATATGGCAAAAACATTTAGTTTATGGTTAACTAATGATTAAATAATAAAAATCTCAATTAGACCATAGAATTAGATATTTGTGCTGTAATAACTTCGTTTCCGTTTTATTAGAGTTGTATGAAAAACAAAGTTTTGTCACTAGTATACTGATTTAATTTCTAATTCTCAGTATTGGCTTGAGTAACCTAACCCTATCGACCCTGTCGACCTAAGCCTATATTTACGTGCAGTAGGTGTCTATTGCATAGTGAGTTTGTTGCAAGACACGGTGAATCCACTGCAGTGGTTGCATGATGTTCTAGTGACTAGTTTGACTTGTTATTGGTAACCTGCCTAGAACTAGTTCTCAAGGTTTTACTTTATCAAATTTGATTGTTCATTTTCTATTAGCTAAATAATTACACATTTTCTTTGATTAGGTAAAGGTTCACGACCAGAATTTATTATCGGCGCGGATTTAACAGTTTAAAATTCACAAGTATTTCAGGATCTATATAATTAAGAACCTATATTATCTACCTACCTAGATATACAATTTTGCATTTATTAGTTGGATGATCTATCTATTAATACATAGGTACATACCTAAGTACATTTAAAAAATATAATATTTTCTTTGATAGGTATAGCTATTTAGCATTAAGCTTTTTGTACAAGGAAATAGGTACTTAGTCTTGTTTATCATTCCAATTAAAGTTTTACGCGTATTTAACATTGGTATTTTTCCGTCGGCTACTAGGTAAGGCCTCGCGGTTCGTACTCATTACTCATTATTGAATAGTTGTTAACAAAGCAGCTGCAAATGTTCAAATGAGAGATAATTTAGTTGAAGATTATGTTTCGGTGCATGCCATATCTATCAGTTTATAGAATAAAGTTAGAATACCTTTAGCCAAATACGTTGTACGTAGGTTGTCTACGTTTGCTTTCTCGCTGCTCACTAAAAGTTTTAGTCATGTCCTAATTCAAACTACCAAAGCTTCCCTGATATGGTGTGAGGACTTAATTTACCTAACACTCTTCCACATTTTACTCCAACTTGCATAATCCACGTTATTTTCTGTTGACGACTGACGCGACTGAGGCACGCATGCCTCGTCGCGTTTATAACGCACGTTCACCTTAAAAACTCAGCCATCACACATTCACATAATATAACACATTACAAAACACGGACGTACGATTTTTGTAAATGAATTTCACAATTTAGAATGAAGCTCCGCGACGAGGGATAAAAGGTACGCTGTCACCACGACAGAGGCCAAGCTACTAGAAAGAAATAAATGGCGGCCGTCAGGTCGGGAGTTGCGCGGTGCGCTGTCTCTGTCCTTCATGGCTCATATTTATTTTGCTATCTCTCTCTGACATTGCCCCAGTCAGCTGTGGGGTGCGGAGAGAACCGAGCTCGCCCGATCGCAGGAGAAAGTGGTTTCGGAACAGCGACACAGTATAACGTTATATACAGTACAACTTTACACCACGCCCGGCTCTTTGCTCTAAACTAGTATAAGGCGAAAGACAGTTTCTCTTGCAAATGTTCTTAAAACATAGATTTATTTAAAAAGAATAAAAATTTAATAATATTAATTGAGGTTATAAAGATTATTTTATTGCAGTATAAGACGACACAGCTGGGATAATAGCTATCACCGCTATAGGTAACAATAACTGACTTGCATGTATGAAAAATGTCATGAAAGTGGAAGAAGCGAAATCCGTGTGTCAGGATCGAAGCAAGTAGAGTAGTCTCTGCCTACCTTATCGGGAACGAGGCGTG
Source organism: Hemistola chrysoprasaria (assembly GCA_947063395.1). Lineage (NCBI taxonomy): Eukaryota > Metazoa > Arthropoda > Insecta > Lepidoptera > Geometridae > Hemistola > Hemistola chrysoprasaria. The sequence continues at coordinate 1,622,349 of OX346709.1, read as the reverse complement.
ACTATGTATACAAATAATATAAAAAAATCTTATTGCCGAAATTTTGAGTCTTACATAATTTTTGGCTAGTCTAAATATTGCGGTTATTAGGTTATCAAAAAACGATTTGTATTTGATTTATTTAGAGGTAATAAACCATGTCTGTGTCCGTGTATCTGTTAATTATGTGTGTGAATTGAATAAATAAATAAAAAAAAAAATGTCAATAGATTGATTGATAGGGGGCCCTGATTATAAAATAATCTTTTTAACGTTGGTATTATTGGTTGGTATTATGTAATAATTATTGGATCCATATGTCTGAAAAAAAAAGAAAATTATTATTATTGCCTATAACAATCGTATAAAACTAACGCTAGGCTCCACTCGAAAAATACCTAACTCAAACAGTCCTCCTTTGCACGGAATCAATTTCGTATAGTAAAGGTACTGTCAAAAGAAAAGTTTAATAACTTTTTTATTTTCAACTCGTGTGTGTCATTCACGTGTCGCGTATATCTAGATCAGGTATACCATGTCAGTGGCCTTCTGATGAACTCTGATGATTCGTACCACCGACCGACAAGACTTACGTGCAAAGATCCAAGGCAGCACTTGGCCTACTGTGTTTTCTACACTGTGACCATGCAGTTGGAAACACCGACACATTCTTGTATAGCAGGGCGCGGCGGAGAGGAGGGGTTCCGTCTATTTATTAGGGCTCCATAGTCGTTCTAGTGAAAAAATATCCGTTATAAGGTTCCGAATACAGGCTGCGTTCTTTCAGCGGTGACCTTTCAGTTAACCTTGTATTATAGATACATCATGTCTAGGTATTATAACAAAGGCACGAAGGATCAAGGGAAATAAAATGAATAAATAAAATATTTATAATAGAATAATTGTAATGGTTGAAATAATGCAAACTTATTAAAGTACTATAAATTCGAATGTTATTAATAATAGTATCATATCCTGACAATTTTAATACTTCAATACAATATTAAATTACCAAAATGTATTCGTATCAAATATATAATAGGTTTCAACTTCTTGGCAACTAGGAGGCTGCTAGACCAACTTAGGACCGGCTGTAGGATACTAAGAGATGCCAAAGATTCACACGCATTGCACAATCGTATGTGCTCCATATTCGTGCCCAATAACTATACCCGGCTCAGATCCAACCATAGGCTAAGCACAGGTTCATTGATGTTCCATTCAGTCGCACCGTTCATCGTAGGAACACGCCGATATGCCGCATCATGGGATATTTTTAATGATAAATGGCGTGCTATTAGCCATACTGATACGATTTTTGAGAATTATGATCGTAACGAAAATATTTATTTATTCCAGAATGTAACACTGTTATAATTGATTTAAAATAACTTTATAGTTACATTATTATTCAAATTGTTGTTATGTCGCTCGATAATAATAATTATTACTATTGTTTAAGCTTTACCCGCCTTAAACACGCGGCTTACAAGGCGTCTTAAGTCTTAAGTCTGAAACAGAAAGAACCTTAAAATAATGATAGGGACTATAACAGGTCACTGTCCCTTGAACAAACTTTTATTCACTATAAACGCCACAGACAGTCCTCTATGCAGAGGCTGTTTCAAGGCGGAAGAAACGGTTGCCCACGTAGTCATGGAATGCGAAGCAGTAGCCCTTCAACGTGTACAAATCCTCGGAACAGTGAGGTCACTCTGCGAAGCCTGCGAAGTTCCCAGGAAGCTTCTGAGCTTCTGGGCGGAGTTAGGCTGGCTAGATTAGCCAGGACTTCACGCACAACGGACCAGATAAGAGTCTAAGTCCAGAAAAGGAGTCTATTTTACATTTTCATTTTACTATTGTTTAAATTATATTGTTATTATTTTATTGTGTATAGTTTAAAGTAATTAACAGCATACACGGGCGACGAGGAATTTAAACGCGTTCATATTACGAGTATTACAATGAAAATTAAATAAAATAATAATTCCCATTCTTATGTTCATTGCACGCACTGAGCAAATGTTTATTTAGATAAGATAAAACTTAATAAGCAAGATACAATAACATGTTATGTTACTTATTTAGGCAATTTTTATCGGCAACTACTTACTTAGTAATAAATGTACCCAACCTATCTATACAAGTACACACATAGTACCAAAATAGGACACCTAGTCCTGACAACGCACACTAAACCAACCGCGCGATGTATGTATGTGTACATAGCGATTTGGAGGATATGTGTTTCTTTAACTATGCCTTCTTTTTATTGTACTAGAGTATTTTCAAAATCGCCTCGATATCCATAGGAACGGGAAAGAAGCCGCAGTATTCCCTACTTAATATATCAGAATGAATTCCCGTTTCCAATAACTATTAATAGCTCGACTTATTTTATGAATTCAAAGGCTAACAAGCCAGTTTGATATATCAGTTATTTTGATATGGAAAGTGTGGATTGAAAGGTTATTTATTATTAAATACGTTGGTTTTTATAATATTAACAAGGTCATGTCTGTTCTGTCGAGAAGAGATGACATTTGCAATATTATTATGTACAGACTTTCCTTTGTCCACGACATCTAGTTAGTGAAAACATTTATCTAACTATATTTATTTATATCTAATTAATCTAACCTTGTAAAATATAGCTGACACGTGATAGCTGAACAAAAATCTAATTTTTGTTCTATAAAGTACTTTTTAGGGTTCCCAAGCCTCCGCTGTCCATCTGTCACAGGGCTCTTATAAACTGTAATAGCTAGACATTTGTTATTTTTTTTAAATGTATTTTAATCTAATTACCGAAACATGGCCAATAAATTGACTGTTAATGTGTATCATATAATTAATACTACCTATCGGCCTCGGCCTCGCACGAGTAGAAGCAGAGTCAGTAGATATAGGGAGGTACCAAGTTAAATAAATCTTTTAAAGGAATAATTCGTAGGCATCCTCTTAAAGGTTCATTGTATTGTACCTATTTAGGAACCACTTTCACTATGGAGCTAATCCTAAACTTGCAAAAAAAGAATCGGCTGTTCTCCACATAAACATCACGGGTCCGTTTCTATGGAACACCTGTTTTTTTCTCAATCTCGGGTTGGTTCCATATGAAAGTGGTTTAATATGATGAGTACAATGCCCCTTTATGAGGATGTTGATGCTAACTAAAAGTATTTGAGACACTATGGCAATCAGCGCCATTGTGCCATACTATGGCCATTTTTGCCCTGTGTGATCTCAATCGGGCCGAAACTCGCCTACAGCAGTTAGGCTTTACCAGACGGCGCCATGCTGAAATATATGGCAAGTAATAAAGGCACAAATAAATAGGTGCAGAAGGCCGGCTGCAAGCAATAACACGTACCAAACATGGCGTGCCCTGGTCCTTATAGAACGCATAGTAGTTACGCGATGCGGACGCGTTCAATTGACATAATAATCTGTTAATTGATAGCTAAGCTAGGCGAAGTTGCGCCAACTAAGTTCAATAACACTAGTTGTAGTATTACGCGGTGTTGGTCAATTTAGATGTTAATATCTGGATGACCGAGCTTTGCTCGGTATATTTTTTTTTTAATAAAATGACATTTTTTAAAAATGATTCCTAGCTAGATCGATTTATCGCCCCCGAAACCCCTATATACTAAATTTTATGAAAATCGTTGGAGCCGATTCCGAGATTCCAATTATATACAAGAATTGCTCATTTAAAGATATAAGATTTCTGACGTCTTTTTGAACAGTTGTTAAAATGGTGCACGGGTTATATTGGTCTTACCAGATATTTGACGGGCGGTCAAGCAGTTGGTGCAACTCACTCAGCCTTAGTCGCGTACTATTATTCTCTTTGGACGATTCCACAGAACAGATAATAAATACTACGTATAGAATGGACACTGTCATCCACCCACCAATCGGGCCTTCCTCACCTCGCCAGCGAGATTGAGCTCTCCACGAGCCCCCCTTCAATGGGAAATCACCTCACGCACACTCTTGCACGTGTACAAAACCCAATCTGTGCAGTGCTGTGTAGTAGGTAGTTATAGCGCGGCTTTTATTTGTAGTAGTAGTAGATGAATTGGTCCCGATTGATTGAAAATTACTGTCTGGAGTAATTTTCAATTGAAATTCTTATTCCCATAGTTCTCTAGTTGCATGCAGACGAGGTGTACACCTTAGCGGCGAGCGTTGTTTTAGCGTTGTAACTGAAAATATGAAAGCCGACTTTCTACTATACTCTCTTTATGTTGTGATGTGGTGTGGGCGTATTACGACATGAGCCTTTATGACAGACTAGTGCTCGCTCGCAAGTTCGTTTGCGTGATCCACGTTCGACTACTGTGACGAGTAGACAAATAGACGCTCATATCAAACACTGTCTACTGTCTACAATCACACTTAATGTGGCAAAAAGGAAAAAAAATTAAAGGCCTCTACATACCAAACCCGCCGGTCTAAGTCTAGACTATAGTCTACATTACTACATACCAAACATCCCAATGGTTGCAGTAGTTTTGGCCTGAAGCTAACTATAACAATCGTGTGTTTATAGTTTATACACGTTCACAACCACAGATCATACAAACAAGGGAGATTTGACTATTACGCTAAATTGTTGGTGTCAGTTCGTGTCGTGGGAGAAATGTCTCTACATTTCTCCAACAAAAACAATGAGTACGGCGCACATGCTCATATTTCTCACGCACATTAAGAAAATTGCAGGCACACCAAAGACCTTATTGATAGTAGTACACGTGCATAAAAGCGCGGCGCATCAGCCCTGTAGCTACGGTCTCAGCATAAAAACACATATGCAGCTAGAGATAGAAAGTAGCTATCGATATAAGTAAAATCGATACTTTTCAATTATTATCTGTTCTTTTTTCTGAGTTCTGCACGGAGACGAGCGGAGAATCGTCCTTCACATCTTTATAAGTGCTCGGGAGGGTGTTGCGTACCCTCTCGAACGCCTGGTAACCGTGCGAGAGGACACAGAAGACTCCTTCACACTTAACGAGGATACGCGGTGGGGTCCGAGCATGTCGGTCTACTGACTGAAGAGCCCACCACAGCCCACACCACACCACGGCGTCAGTTGTCAGACGCCGTTTCCCAGGGTGCACCACGGGGAGGTTTCCTTCACGCACCCCATTGTTAACCTAACTTAATTGTTAACAGTTTTTATCTTATTTAATATGCAAACAAAACAGTTAGCAATTTGATAATGAAAGTGAGCAATAATAACACTTTTATCAGATGGAAAATGTTATTCCTCAAGGTTTTCGTGTGGAGCGCAATTGTGTTCTACGTATGTACTATGTATAGAGTCACAATGCGATAATAATTCCAAGCAAAGACGAACGTTCTTCATAGGTTCTTGCACACTCATTTTGTTCATTAGCGTATTTTTCTATTGTATTAAGAGAGTAAAGCTTTTATAAAAATAATATTGAATCGCATAGACGGAAAATTAGATCAACAACAACCACCGGAGCAAGCTGGTTTTCGATACAGCTTCTCTACAAACGACCATCTACAAACATTAAATCAAATTGTCGAAAAGTTCACCGAATTTAATAAACCCCTGTACTTAGCTTTTGTGGACTACACAAAAGCTTTTGATAGTGTCAAACATTCGGCAATATTTTCAGCACTCTATAACCAACAACTTCACCCAACCTACATCCACCTCCTTAAGAATATTTATAACAATAGTTTTGCTAATATTAAATTAAACACCGCAGGCCCTAAGTTTCCAATTCACAAAGGCGTCAAACAAGGAGATCCGCTCTCACCGAAACTCTTTACCAGCTTACTGGAAGAGATATTCCGCAAACTGACAGCCTCATGGTCCAACAAAGGCACTGTTATCGGCAACAAGAGATTAACGAATCTCCGGTATGCAGATGACATTGTCCTTTTTGCCCCCTCAGCCCTGGAACTACAAACAATGCTCCAAGAACTCAGCGTTGCAAGCCTCGATGTAGGACTAGCGATGAACCGGTCCAAAACCCAAGTGATGACCAATAGCAGGAAACGTAGGGTCGTGGTAGACGGGCAAGAAATACATTATGTCGATGAGTACATCTACTTGGGCCAGTTAGTCTCTTTCGAAAACAGGCAAGAGAGGGAAATCGATCGCCGCATCGAGAACGCCTGGAAAAGCTACTGGTCCATGAAGACGCTAATGAAGGGAGATCTACCAATCTCCCTGAAGCGAAAGCTTGTCGATATGTGTATTCTTCCCATCCTAACCTACGGTGCTCAGATCTGGTCACTGACCGAATCGCAGAAGTTCCGCCTCGGGGTTTGCCAAAGAGCAATAGAGCGTAGCATCTTAGGAGTTAAAAGATCAGATCGAGTGCGAAACATCACACTGCGCTCTAAGACAGGGATAATTGACGTGGGCATAAAGGCTGCCAGGCTAAAGTGGGATTGGGCGGGTCATGTTAGTCGCATGCATCCTGACCGCTGGGCAAAGATCACCACAGAATGGGCACCTGAAGACGGACATCGTCGCCGAGGCCGGCCCAGAAAGAGATGGCGTGATGACTTAGACGCGTACCAGTCGGGCTGGCCAAAGGTGGCGCAGGAACGTGACGTATGGAAGGACTTGGGGGAGGCCTTTGCCCAGCAGTGGGAAAGTATTGGCTAGTTAATAATAATAATAATAATAATAATTAAGAGAGCCTATAAAGTAATAAAACTTTAAAATAACAACTACTTCTGCTGTATAAGTCTGGAAATAGCGTGACAATTGCGTGCGCGAATCCATAGGAGTCTTTATTAATCAAATTGAACGCCATCAGCATAATTTAGGGGATAGCGTGCCGACTTGCCGACGGTCTTCATAAATTCTGGTGAACGACTCGTGTAGCAGCATAACTGTGTTATCCCACGTCTCTTTCTTAATTAGTTAAATAAACAGCAGATGGGAGCATTCTAAATGCAAGAGAACGACTAGATAGGTACATAATATAGGTCTCATAAAACGAGCGAAACTACACACGTAATGATGATACTTTACTTATATAATGATACTTTACAAGGAAAGCATTGGATGCGTAGACGCGATGTTTTTAACTTTAAACTTAAATTATTTGTATTTCACGATCTGCTGCGCCGGCACGGCGCATTTCCGTAGTAACTATTTCTCGAGTAGAGAATAGCTGGACTCGCCCATAATTTATTATCCATCGAAGTAAAGAGTTAATAATAGTACCTAATAACGTACAGAAAAATCACTCTTTAACAAGAGACCAGCTTAGGTATACAAATATACGGTCTACTCTTTCTGCTAGCACACGAAATTTAACCTTATCGTTTGACTCAAGCGTTCATATTCCGTTTAGCACCGCTGACTTATAACGGGTTTCCCGTCGAGCCGCGAGCCCTAGGGTGGTCCACTCAACCAGATATACATAGTTATACGTTAAAAAGTATAAAAAAGAAACAATATTGATAAAAGTGCGTTATTGTGTATTTATAAACAATTATAATAAACTACTTTAAGTAAGTGTGTTAAATAATTTCTAAGAATGTTATTATTATATACATGGATGTCGACATAAAAATATCTTGTTCATTCTTTTATGTAAGCGTTGTAAGCGCGACAGTACGTGTAATACGAATTATAGGTCGTTTATAAATCGACGTGCCTGGCGGCTAACGTGCGAGCCTAGCGGCAACCATTGGACTGACCCCACTCAATAGGAGCGCCAGCCGATCATACGTTAATCGAAGTATTATTATCTGTTCTGTGCCTTAACTGTGCGGTGACACCTCTCACCTCACTGCCGAAAGTGCAGCTCTTCTGTACTTTAATTGTGTTGCACGTTGCACCGACTTGCACGATTCATAAATAGGTTACATTCTTCTACCTGTCGTGTACCTTTTGCATTTCGCACGTTCTTTTCCAACTGTGAATGAGTGAGTGAGACATCAAACTAGATATGCCGATGTAAATTCTCTTGGCCTTGTACTTTTACAGCGAAGCTTATACCCTGAAGGGATTCAGTATACAAGGATGATATATCATCCTTGTATCGTAACTCGGTTTTAGAAGCAAATTGCACGGCTTCAGGCTTTGCAAGTATTTGTTTACCGTGTATTACTTTTTTACTTACAATAAATAATTATTATTACTTACAAAAAAAATCTTCGCTCTTCGTTCCCGTGGGAATATCGGGATAAAAAGTACCCTATGTGTTATTCCAGGGTCTAAACTGCCTTAATACCAAATTTCAACCCTTAATTTACATTGACCATGAGCGTCGGTGGCTCAGGAGAATTCCGAAATTTCCTAATACGGCGCCTTTTGGTCCTAATCTTATAACAACGGGACGTTACCGTGCTTCGGCGCGGCATTTAAAACCATTGATCCCGGCTGGCGTCATAGACGGTAGTCGTGTCGAAGTCGAATATGTCAGAGGTCTGCGGTCGAAGCGACCTTACACAACAGTTGGTTGCACATATCTATTACTCGCTAAGAAGAAGACTGACCGTCATGGTCTGACTGCTATTGAGTGTGTAGAATTGTAAGCTTCTTTATAAAAAGCCGCTTATTCACTTGAGAATGTGTTGAGAACCCCAGGCCACAGAATAATAAATAATAGTTAATAGTTCTAACGTACCCAGGCTGCCTCAAGTGGATAAATAGCTAATATGATTGAACACGAAACCAGGCCTGGAACACTCCGCATCATGGGTATGATGCTACAAGTAGAGTTGCTACAAGGGCTGGCGACTAAATGGTACAATTTCAATTGACTATAAAGAAAGAAAAGCAAGATATACATTACATAACATAATATCCCGCCTAATGCCAAGGGCAGAGGTTTACCCATCCACACATCGCCAGGACTCTATTGCCACGGCAATAGGGTCCTGGTTGCCTAGTGTACCTGGTTGATGACCAGGCACAAATCGGGACTCCAGGGTGCCACTGAGGATTTCCTAATGGATAAATCCAACAACACTTGCCTGAACTGGAAACCATTGGGTAAACCAACGAGGCAATCCATCATCCATACTATATAGGTATAATAGATGTAGGTACATAATAACTATATGTAATAGATATTTCTAGGTATTATAACACACATACGTGGTATTTATAGATTAAGTAGTAGATTAGGTGGGTGTGAATCCATACAATCAGCGGTGAAAACCGTCAAGGTTGACTAGTTTTGGTTGTTTTGCAATACATTATAGGCGGTACCTATAGGTATACGAATTTAATATTTACCTACTATAATAGGTAATAATACTCTTACATACCAAATTGACACTTGAACATTTATCTCTCTTGAATAATTTTCAAGAGGTTTTCAATTGTGACGTTATTCTAAATCCGATATGGTTTATTATGTGGTTTTATAATTTTATTTTACTTAATCAGTGTTTTGTAGTGAAGTAGTAAGCTAAGTACCTTTAGCTATATTTATAAAGTACATACGAGGCTAAACAAACAGGAAACTAGTAAGCAATAATACTTGAGGATATCATTAATTTCAGCCGGCTTAATTAATTACAGTTTTTCAATTAATACGAATAATAATATAATAATATGTTCCAGTTTATTCTGTGCAGTACTTTTTGCGTTATAGAGTACAAAAGACAAACATCTTAACATACAAACTTTTACCTGATATTTTGATGCTATAGAGTTCTGAAAATTGATATAAATGAACAAAATAAAAAAATGTCATAACAAACTTACAAAAAGAAATGAAACCACACCAAAAACATTTTCATGTAAAATGTTGCCGAGACGAGACCATATGACTCGCACTGTCAAAAAGTTATAAGATCTCATGTAGAGTCAATAGAAGGCTTTTAACTCTACACGCCCTAACTTCACAAACTCTACACCTTAGTTAAAATATGTGACTTGGCCGTTTTCGAGGGGGATATGCTCTTTTATGCAGTGACATTGTATTACTGTTGGCCTCGCTCGTTTTAGTTTCGCATTCGTATCAATGTTTGCGCATGACATGGCATAAACTTGATATGTTTGTCAAATAAAAATCTAGCCGAATTCCTCCGCACCGCGAAGCCGGCCACACATACAATTATTATTATTGGCTATTTGGTTATCATACAAAAGTTCATATAAGCGGGGTCTTTTAATTTGAATTGTCTGCGGGCAGTGTAGTGGGTACGAAGTACGAACTTGTTCGAGAACAACAAGGCGTTTCCGCTAATATAAATGATAAATAACTTGCAGCTTGTTGATATTTTTAATACTCATACATTCACAAACGGTGTCTGGGTGATGTAGAGACGCAAATTATGTAAATCTCCAGAAACATTGACATTTGAATCTTGGTTACAAATATCAAGTGCGGGACCCTCCCGTATTGTGTTAAATATTCATGAAACAAGAAATTTATTTTTGTTTCTACGCATCAGACGACGATGTTAATAACGGTTGTCTCTTGCTCCAAATCTAGATAGTTAGTATCCAATTATTGTTAGTACATGTTTCTAGTATATTCTCCCTTTTGGTACGAATACTTATGTATACGTATCACTTCTTCATTAATTCTCCAATCTTTTTAAATTGTATTAACTAATAGTAGCTAACTGCTAACGCGCCGTGCACGGCACGCGACGGTCATGAAACGCCCTGGTGGGCATAGTATTATACACATTTCCATACAAAGAATATATTTTGCCGCTCATTGGCCTATAACGTTCCTGTAACGGTCCTGTCCGGTCCCGGTACGATGGAAGGTATAATGACCAAACAGCTAGAAGTCGGCAGACACCTCTTACATTCTAGTTCGTCAACTCTGCATTGTTGCGTTGTGCTCTCTTCCTTCACACACAACTCTATTTGTTAGATGATTTTACAATAAACAATGATTATAACTTTACTATAACATTTTTTTCGCGAAAATGCAATCCCAACAGGTCACACTGTAACTCGTTAGATCCTTTTAAAAAAAATGTTGCAACGGGTAACAGTGTGACACGATGGGACAAAAAAAGAAAAAGTGCAAAAGTGACACAGTGTGACTGATTTAGTGTAACTCGTTGGGAACCCACCTATTTGTTTCATTAGTTTCCAGTATTCAGTCCGATTAGCCTTCCGTGACCCAGTAATATGTCGGATTTCAGTACTGGAAGTTCAAATCTCATGACGTGTGGGCTTGCCGCGCCGGGCGCTCCTGTGTTTCAGATGTAGGTCCAAGTTGTTTCCTTGTTATTGGTTTTATAGAATGTATCCCAGTGAGATACAACAAAAGGAATAGAGGGAGTCAGAAAAGACGATGGGAAGATAATATTATATGGACGAGGAAGACCCACAGTAGTGTTATGGAAATCTTTTGGGGAGGCCTATGCTGGAAAGTGAGCCAATGATCATGACGGTGTGACTTATTTGCTTTGAAGATTAGGTTACTTAGTTATTATTATTCAATATAAAATTGGAAATAATGAACTTATTGTTATTATTATCATCCCATAGTTCTGACTTCTGACGTGATGTAACTGCGTGACCCGATAAACTTTAGATCGGAACACAACGACAACGCTGCCAACTGGTACCGGACAACGAGGTCACGGTGCGGCTCGACCCGTAACGCCCGTGTCACTACTTTTAATTGACATTTTGCTAATATTCGGTTCGCTGGATATTGGACATTGGCTCAAATGGAATATCCATTATGACAGACTACAAATTGTAAAGCTGGCTACTGTGCCTAAATAATATAACATTTCAACAGAATCTGTAAGGAGTTTTTAGCATTGATCAGATGACAATAACACTCACATCCGAACTTTCACATTTATAATACCTACCTACTAGGAGGGGATCTAGGAGGGGATAAGAAACGGGACCAGTGGGACTTAAAAAAGTACCTACCAGATTTTACCTATCACGAATGTTATCAAAATTTAACTTCACCGTTCACTATCTCAGATTCCAAGTGGCACAGTGATAAAACATATTAATGTATGTACCTATTGGATATGGACGTTTCTATAGATATAAAGGTACTAAATATTATTAACGTGGTACAGGCCAGGGTGCAACGTAACAGGTTTACTTGTTCAGTTAATAATAATAATATGGGACAATTATTCTAAATTATAAATCATAACCATTTCAGCCGTAGTACGACCAATTCGGGACATAGGCCTCCCCCATAGATTTCCAACTGGTCCGGTTGCAAGCGCCTTGCAATTATTAGATCGTCTGTCTTTGTCCTTGTAGAAATCAGTTCTACGTGCAGAATAAAATGTTTTAAGATGAAGTAAAATAACAGAAGGCCAATGACATGAAGCTCGCGCGCGGATTATTCAGTAATACACATTATAGATAAGACATTATAATACCTAATTAGATTTTAATCAAATAGGTGACGATCATTTTATTACCTAGAACGTGTTCAAATTCTAAGCGCGTTTATGCCCTCCCTCACTATCTATATATATTAAACCAACGTAAAAGATACCTACGTGGGTTTACAGTTAACTGATAACGTTACTGACGCAAATAGGGCGCTACGGAGTATGTTTGTCGTTGCATCTCCCAAATCCAGCGCGATGATAACGGATAACGTTTATTACCACGATACATAATAACTTTGACAAGATATTGGTGTTGCTACATTTTGTTACACACATCTTATCAAGATTTTTCTTATAGACACCTAGAAGTTCTATAACCCTATAAAAATTAATGAAAAAGAAATGACTAATTAAGAAACAAATAACAATGCAATAAATCTACAGCATAGGTGCTGTCTGTACATTGTATACCAATGACGAGTACATTTCAGAAAATAACGAATCAAATCACGAACTTGCGCACAAATCTTGCCAGGCCTGTATATTATGATCGTGCCCTTGGATTCCATGAAGTATTATCAAAATAAGAGAGCGAATCGCAGGAAAGACCTGGATATGATCCGGTCATACAGAGGGAAATGGCACATGAGGCAGGAGGATAGCCTACTCCAGCAGTGAGACAATATGTAATACGTAAGGCTTGAGCCTTACGTATTATATACATTGTCGGCGATGATGATGATGATGATGATAACATTATTACCCCTTATTGTTCCACTGCTGGGCAAAGGCCTCCCCCACTCGGTACCTTCTTGAGTTACGAGTACAAAATGCACAAAAAATGTTTTCATATTTACCTATAAAATACGATTAAGATTTAGGTGCAATAATTCTACTCTTATAACGTAGTAAAGAATCATAATCTTTAATCAAACAAGTCGAAAAAAGGAAATCCTAGTATAATGAACGATGCTAATGTTTCAACGTTATCTAAGACTGGGTTACGTAACGCATCGAAGAGACCTAGTAAATCTATGCTGGTGTTCTAGATAGAGATGTTACAGGGTCAGTTATTCAATAATTTTTATCCTTTACAATACAAAACTCTTAGTTGAAACCAAAGAATACACAATACTTACTAAAAAGAATACAGAGGTTCATCTTAAAAATAAATAAAGTAATCATTCTTATTGACTTGTAGGGCCGAAGTAAAGACAGTTTCTTCCAGCCTTCTTTTGTAGATTCTCTTCTCTTTCTATTTTTTACTCATTGTGTAATTCATAGCGTAGATTCTAGAATGTTCATCTTGCATCTGTACCTAAAGCTGCCAAGGTTACAGCCACCGGACCGATTCGATGCAACAGCTCCAATATCGCACGGCACGTACGTAAAGGCGCCTGTATACAATCTAGAGTAGTTAGCAACGGCAGGCCATTATTAGCCGTTACCAATATGGACTGAGCATTACGCTACGAATTATTTGAAGGGTCCTCTTAACTGACAATTTCTCCACTTACGTTCTCGCGTATAACCCGCGTTTACACAAAACTTAGCTCCCATATCATATTCCATGAAAATGTTCCAATCTCCGCCACAAACATAAAATATCAAAATTTAATCCTCCTCTATGTTAAAATAGCAATATTCTAAGCATATTGGTGAGTCGGTCGGTCGGCCAGTCGTTAACTTCTGAATATGTACAAGGAGCTTAAATGTTGTTGAAAACGGCACGTAGCGTAGCCAGACGTGGTTCGAAGTTGAATAATTCAATCCACGTTTACTTTTCTTACAATTATTATTGCCATCTATAGCTATTAATCTCTTTGGAACGTTGTGGCGATGCCAACAATACATTTTTCCTAAAATTCACTATCTAATTTCAGAAGCACAGTCTTTGGGGGCGTCCATAAATTACGTGAGGTGTTTAAGGGGGGGAGGGGATCGAGTCAAATCTCATCTAATCGTACGTTAGGTCTCGGCAAATATCACGCAATTTTTTTCTGATTGAAACAATAAAAATTATACTATTTTGGTCCATTTAATCCAGATTGTACATGCTTATGATTTAATCTTAAGCGTAATCGTAATACGATTAAGATCATTCACTAACTCTTTCGAAAGAAAATAATTTCATTCATACTTCGACGTTATACATCTACTGACTGTCAAACCACCATATTTGTTTTATACCCAAAATAGCTCAATTTAATCTGAAGCATAACTCAAAGCGATAATTGCTCAATTGAATCTGAGCAATTTTTTTTTCTTTTTACAATAACAATCCAACGCGTTTACGTAAGAAACCGACATATTGACAAATCCCACGTGAGATTGTCACGTGACATCTCACCAGGGGGGGAGGGAGGGGCAGAAAATTTAAAAAAACACCTCACGTAATTTATGGACGCCCCCTTTGGTACAATGCGCCATGAGACGATTAATTTCTCGACATACGAGAGGTTTCGACCAAACTCAGTGTTATTCCTGACCCTGGCTCTGGTATTAACCCTGGTATAAATAGAATAGAATACTTTTTGATTTAGACCTAAAATAAAAATAAAGAATCTACATTCAGCCGTTGGAACTCCACTGCTGTAATTCCCATAAGGGGAGCCTATACTCGTCACGCTTGGCAGGCGGGCGGCGAGCGCAGTTCGATTTTTTTCACGCAGAAGACGCTACTACCGTTCCCTGGATCTGATAACCCCTAGCAGGCTTCTACCGCAATTACAGGTAGAGAGGTTGCGGTACTATTCTATGGCACATAAAATAATTCTTATTTGTCGACAATGACACGATCGTAAATACTCTTAGAATAGCGATTTACCTGAGATTCTGAGATAAGGTAAGGTAAGGATAAAGAGATTCAAAGTGGTGTAAATACTCCGGTGTCCAAATAAAAAAGCTTAGTAGATCGAAATGAAAGTGCTACTTAAATTCTTAATAATATTAACGCAATAGAATTCTCGCCTTCAGACAGCCGGCGTGATAACTACTGCTGAAGAGATTACAATCTGTAATCAGCATTGAGATCAAACTTTCGCAATTAAAATCGTTCCTCCTTGGTATTATACTTAAATATATTCTGTGTTATAACTGGGGGTATTTCGTGTTGAAATAATACGACGAAAATAGCAACACAATAATATAATTTCACTACAAAATAAATTAAATTGGGTGATGTTATTCAACATTGAAAAGTGGTAACAAATAGATAATCTGCTTTCGATGCATATGCCCCGGTTTCAGTCGATGATTAGTATAGTTTCAGGTTCGCACTATTTGTATTTTGTATACAGTATACCACAGTTCTCTATTTCATCAGTGTGGTCTGCAGTTACAATAAGTTCTACGTACCATCGCTATTTTATGTGTGCATAATAATACAGGCTCCAAAAACGAGGCAGGTGCTGTTGTATATTGTTTTTATTTGTGTATCTTCTTCTGAAATCAGGCAGGATATAACATTTTCTGGTATTAATGCGTGTTTATTAATGTTAAAACTTGGAGGAAATTCTAAGAAACACAATGCAATATTTGGGCTTAAAAATTCGGTAATATAGTCAAATATCTTCCTTTATCTGCAGGCATTAATCTTGTGCTGCAGATTGCTGTGATTCGTGTTCGTACTTCCTACCTACTCGATGCTTGTTGCCAACTTTTTACTTATGATTAAAACGTAAATACTACGAAAATAACACTGCAAAACGTTATAAATTGTTCGCTTCAGCTCGATAGATATTATACTCGTAAAATTCTTGATTCAATTTCCCTTTGTTGAAAGTAATGACGTGGTTTTCTTCATCATCATCATCATCATCTCAGCCACAGGACGTCCACTGCTGAACATAGGCCTCCCCCATAGATTTCCATTCAGTCCGGTCGCAAGCGGCCCGCCTCCATCGTGTTCCTGCCGCCTTTATCAGATCGTCTGTCCACCTTGTGGGTGGACGTCCTACGCTGCGCTTGCCGGTTCGTGGTCTCCATTCGAGAACTTTGCAGCCCCATCGGCCATCAGTTCTACGTGCTATGTGCCCTGCCCATTGCCACTTCAACTTACTAATCCGCTGGGCTATGTCGATAACTTTCATTCGTCTACGGATCTCCTCATTTCTGATTCGATCTCGCAGAGAGATTCCGAGCATAGCCCTCTCCATAGCTCGTTGCGCTATTTTGAGCCTGCTGATAAGGCCCACAGTCAGAGACCACGTTTCAGATCCGTAAGTCATCACTGGTAACACACACTGGTCAAAGACCTTCGACTTGAGGCACTGAGGTATTTTGGACGAGAAGACATTGCGTAGGTTTCCGAACGCTGCCCAGCCTAGTTGGATTCGACGATTGACCTCTTTCTCGAAGTTGGACTTACCGAGTTGGACTGCTTGTCCTAGGTAAACGTATGAGTCAACAACTTCTAGAATCGAGTTCCCAACCGATACTGGGGTCGGCACAACATGGGCATTACACATCACCTTCGTCTTCTCCATGTTCATTTTAAGACCGACCCGTTGAGAAACTCGATTGAGGTCTTCGAGCATCGTGCCGAGATCTTCCATCGAATCTGCCATGACTACGATGTCGTCGGCAAACCGAAGGTGAGTGATGTATTCGCCATTAATATTGATGCCGTGTCTTTGCCAATCCAGAAGCTTGAAGGCGTCCTCCATTGCGGCAGTAAACAGTTTCGGAGATATGACGTCTCCCTGTCTTACGCCTCTTTCCAACGGGATCGCCTTCGAACTCTGGTCCTGTACTCGAATCGACATAGTGGCGTTACTATACAAGCACTTCAACACTTCGATATACCGATAGTCAATATGGCATCGTTGGAGAGACTCGAGCACCGCCCATGTCTCGATCGAATCAAAGGCCTTCTCATAGTCCACGAACGCTAAACATAGTGGCAAGTTATACTCTTCGGTCTTCTGTATAACTTGACGCAGCGTGTGGATGTGGTCTATGGTACTGTAGCCTTTTCGGAAACCGGCTTGCTCGGACGGCTGGAAGTCATCGAACCTGCGACTGAGACGATTCGTAATGACCCTTGAAAACAACTTATAAACATGGCTCAGAAGCGAGATGGGTCTGTAATTCTTCAACATGGTATTATCACCTTTTTTGAAGAATAGGACCACCACGCTTCTGTTCCATGCTTCTGGCGTCACACCTTTGAATATGACAGAGTTAAAGAGCCTCTGGAGGACTTTAAGTACCGGTGTTCCACCCGCTCTCAGAAGCTCTGTTGTAATGCCGTCGTCACCCGGCGCCTTGTTGTTTTTAAGTTGTTTCAGGGCCATCCTAATCTCGTACAGGCTGATGTCCGGGATATCTTCGGTATAGTGTCGGGTCAGCTTGGCTCTTGGATCTTTGGCCGTGCTGCTAACAGGCTTTGCGACCGAAGCGTATAGCTGCCCATAGAACCTCTCGATCTCCTCTAAGACCTCTGATTTTGTCGACGCTATGCTGCCATCTTCTCTCTTCAGCTTTGTCAGCTGGCTTTGCCCAATAGACATATCTCTTGCGAACACTTTGGAGCCCTTTTTCCGCTCTATTGTCTCTTTGATATTATTAGTATTAAAGAGACGGATGTCGTGCCGCAAGGATTTGGAAATTCGTCTATTGAGCTGCCTATATGACTTAGCATCATCGGGAGATTGCAGCCGTAGCGAGCGTCGTTCAGCCATGAGGTTTAGGGTGTGATCAGATAATTTTTGAGGTCTATTTGTACGGCGGGGTTTATAGAACTTAGAGCCCACCGTTTGGACAGTTTCTACAAGCCTGTTATTAATTTCGTCCACAGACGCATCAATATCCTCCAGGCAATCGAAGCGATTAGAGAGTTCGAGTTGAAAGCTTTCGGGGTTTTGTATATGGGCGCGAGTAGGTCGGAGCGTGGACTTCATCAGGCGTGACCTCTCATGTTTGACGTCAATATTCAATGTGCCTCTTACCAGTCTGTGATCACTACCGGTTTTCACCCTGTGAATCACAGAGACATCATTGAATATTTGCCTCTTGTTGGTCATGATGAAATCTATCTCGTTTCTCGTGGAACCATCGGGACTCAACCAGGTCCATTTCCTGTGAGGCGGCTTCTGAAAGAAAGAATTCATCATAAAGAGTCCCTCTTTCTCCAGGAAATCAGAACCAGTGGTTTTCTTATCTCTAGCAATTAGGCTAATTGCCTTTTATTATGTCTCTTGTATAAATGTAACAATATCCTCATTCAAACCCTGGGACTATTTTTCTTTCATTTGCTTATTTCAACAAAAACTTTTTATCAACAGTGTTTCATTTCATGCGCTCTCGGCGATTCACATGCCGAGAATTCTCAAGATGACTCCCACGTATAGTAACTATGATACAAACAGTGGATGCAAACTATTTGATGTTATTCATATATTTATCGCTTCCCCATAGTCTGGAATCTAAACTTAGAAACGGTGAATAGACCAGTTTCCTTCTAGGTTTGGCATCCCCACTACTCTGACAAATGTAATATTTGTCAGCCAAGACAACCTCGACCATGACCATTTAGCAAAGTTAAAACTACAACTTCGACCTTATTTAGTCAGAATGCCTTAACTCATAGATACTACGAGTAGCATCCTCATTCAGCTTCATAAATATCTTGGTCAATCTTCCCGAGTGCCTATTTGTTTAATCTGTATTCATTTCCATCGTTTCTTGTTTGAGGCGTCTATGTCAAGGTCATTCACAATTGAGTTTTCTTTCATATCAGAATCGGATAGACTGTGTCGCCGGAACGTGCTATGTTAGGAATTCTCTGTTTGATTGCTTACTGAGAATGGCACTAAACACTTCTATTATACCTCAAAACGTGACTACTCCATTAATTTGTTCAAGACTCTCATCTCACGGATAATTGGTGTATACGCTCCAGTTTTTACCCCAACATCAATCAATCGGTATTTATATTGTGAGGTGGCGATAAGACGACCGCCGAGATGATCGATCGCTGTCCTGGTTACCGAAATTAAGAGCGGAAATTATGGTTAATGGTTCCTGTCCTAAAAATATTCTTTAATATTTTGAAGATACATTTTTTAGAAGAGGGATCAGGTTTCATTCAAGCAGAATCTACATTAGTACATATTTTGAAATATTAAGACCACGTATCCTCTAGATATGTAGCTAGTGGATCGGTTGTCTGGACTGCTTATAGTCCCAAATGTTATCGAACGTTCTTCGATAATAAATGTTAAAACTAATTGCAAATTCTTCTTCTTCAAATTCTTGTTAATTTTGAATGCTTTAATCGTTACTAGATTTTTTGTGCCACCAAACTAAATATATCTTTAATTAAATGCAACAATCCAATTATCTAAGCCAAGATGCCAACATCTCAGTTCGATTCTCATTTGTGTTGAAACGACCTTTCTCTTGACATTTTGTAAGTGCACTAAACGGTTTCACAACTACTAACTGTTCGTAGGTAGAGAAGTCACGATCTTTAGGTGTTCCGTCTCAAGGACTAAGGCAGTTGTTACTATGTCTAATTACGTTTGACTTTAACTTATTGGAGTTTATAACTAGTCACTCATGCTATAGGTCGCGTCCCGGTTTAATAGCGCTGACCTTGAATGCGCAGAAATCGATTTTTAGATCTGTTTGGTAACAGAAATGAGATGCGATGGGAGAGGTGCGCGGCGCCGGCGCTGTATTGGTCGCTCGGTCGTCTTCACCCCGTCTCACCCCGTTCACGCGTCTCAATTGAAGTCCCCTGTGTACAGTCGCGCGCATATTTCGTAGTGGTGTGTAAGCGATGACAGTCCGGATAATGAAGACAGTCTAGATGATGATGAAGAATTCGAAATTTTATTATTTAATTTTAATATTACATCTCACGAAAAGACGTGTTTTTCTGAGTGTATTACGCCCTCGGAATAAAGTGCCACATAATTAGATGTGTCCTTTTGATTAAAAATTTAATTTGCACATGCCTCAGGTTATGCTAAACCTCTGCACAGTCACCGATAAAAAACCGAGAGGCAGTCACTGCCAATGATCCTCTTCTCTCGGCGCTCCAACGAGTCCAAATCACCAAACACTAGTACATTAGTAGTTACTAAAAAACTCGCTTATAATAATTGTATGCCCGACTGTACACTTGCGCAAAGCACCCCTCCACTTTTGCCGAGCGCTATTAAACCATGACCCGACCTATATTAATTAGTTGCTTCGTTCTGTAGTCAATGGAGCTGAATTTTGGTATGTAGTTAGTTTCGACCTTGGAATAACACATAAAGTACTTTTTATCCCAGTATTCCCAAGGGAACGGAGTCTACGCGAGTGAGACTGTGGGGAACAGCTGGTGTACTGGTAAAATGTAAAAGTAGAAATTAGAAGAATATTAATATAGATAATGGGAATAGCATTCCTAGAGAATGAGGTAAAATATAATAGGGTTATGAACTAAATTCGAAGAAAAGATGAGTTACCCACAGCATTCTGGTACCTATTTAGTACTAGCTACTAGAATTGGGTCGCATTGCTGATTGTATGCTAGGCATACTTACTTAGGTACTTATTTAATGAAGACTACGATTTACATCAGTTTAATAAAAAAACATTAAATATTGCCAATTGTTTTATAAAATATAAGTAGACCGTTAGACTCTCGGGTCCAGCCACCTGTCTTCAACCAGCTATCAGAATACATTACCGCTTCCTATGGACACACGCCAAATATCTCGACGCTATTCTGTCCTCAGACGGTATCGTTTATATTCCGTGCGTCAACTACCTATTATTTAATCATTCAACTCAGTCACGTGACGCACTATTGTGATCTAATGAACGCCGAATGGTGCTTCAATAACGTCTTTCATTCGTCCCAAATTCGTATAAAAAGCACTGTGATTTTTGTATGAAAGTCATAAGTTATGATATAATATTAATATTAAAAGTAGAGGTAGGGTGGTGCGCGAGCTGCGAGCAGCTCGCGAGATATGCTGTCATTTGGTTTTGGTGGGTAAACACCAAAGAAACTAATTAAAAAAAATGTTCCAAAACAGTTTCTAATTTGGAATCAAAACCGCTAAATATCCCTAAATACAAAAAATCATCCATATCGGAGCAACTTTTTAAAAGGCTGCCATCTTGAATCCGCCATCTTGGATATAATTTTCCAATTTCAATTTGTAGTCATTATCCAACTCGTCTATTTATGTTCAAGCACCACCTTCCTATTTCTTATACTTTAATTATAAGGAAGTGAATTTTGGCTTCCGCCATCTTGGATTACAAAATATTACCTAAAATCGTCCCAGGGCTTAAAGCATTTTCGTCTGAGCAACCATACCTCCAAGTCTTTTAGTTTCCGAGATCCGTAGACCAATTCCAACTACAGAGGGTGCGCAGTTCGCTTCGCAGCAAGCTGGTCGCGAGAGCGCGGCGTGAGCGTGCCTCTGATATTATTTCGCATCGCCCGATATCTGCCGATGAGCCAGATTGATTGGTTCAGCACGATAAGATCGAACACGTGAGAGCTCATTGACGTTTTATTATTTTTTCCGAAGTAAGTAAAGGTCATCTGTCTGAGGCATCTCTAGGGCCCGTATCCAAACTTAGAAGCTGTTTGACGCTCAACTTTTATTCAAGTTTTATCTTTTACATACCGATACTGTCGAAATGAGTGCCACTTTTGAAGCAAAATTCACGCTTGAGCTGTGGCTTGAGTGACTCATGAAGAACGTGGTCGAATATAGGCCTTTTAGTATTAATGTTATGTAACGTCCAAACCAGTTCTAAGGTCTAATATCAAGATTTCAGTTCCATTGTTCGAATTTTGGCCTCCGCTACGGTGAAAGAACACGTTTGACCCAAATAATAAAACAAGCGGTTGCGAAGATTTGCTTCCTGGCCGCTACTTATTGTTAAATGTTTAGGGCAAATCGATGCCTGTGTAGCACTGACGTGGAATAGCTTTCTTACTACTGTGTACCTAGTTGTTAGTCTATTGTAGAAAATTATGTTTCCATATTTATCAATACTTATAAGATTATTTTTATGGTAGGTACCCCTCTACTAGGTATATTATTACTAGTATATTATTATTATTATTATAATATTATGTTAACCATGTACATATATCAAACGATATAATAATTAAATTTTAATTATACTTATTTACTAGTTCTGTCACACCACCAACTAAATGTGATTTACGGTACTCTCCTCTGCCTGCATAGTTGTCTGGAAGAGATGCTCTTAGCGATAAGGCCGCCAATTTACACTTTTTGTTTTTTATGTATTTTAATTTTAAGGTTCTTTATTTGTGATGTAGCAATAAAGAGTTTATCTATCTATCTAATATGTATAAATAAAGTCTCGCAGCAAGAACAATCGATACGACAAAATACGCCTTCTATATAGGATTAAGAACAGTTAACACGTGACCGTGCCTCACAAGGCGAGGATTTAGTGACGTCTTTACATCAAATACTTTTACATCAACATGTTTTTGCTTACATTGTGACGAAAACGCAGACATAAAATTAATATTATACGTCAGAAATAAGAATGAGAAGGGGAGATGAATAGAATCAGAAAAACTTGATCGTTAGATACTCGTAGATATCTAACGATCAACTTTTTCTATACCTTATTTCTATATCTTTTTCAATCAGATATATAGACACTTTATTGTACATCAAAACTAGGACAACAATACAGGGATAACATTTAAAATAATCTTAGGCTAGTACAAGTGGTGGTCTTATTGCTTAAAGTGATTTCTTCCAGACAACCAGGAGGAAAGAAATACTTATGAGTATTTGTTAAGATTATTTTATTATTGTTACATAATATCTTTATTGTGCATAGATCGAGGTAAAATATATTTGTCTGAAAATTACCCAATCGTGAACTAGTTCATTCAACGAAAGTGATGATATTTTGTAATTCCTAATCAAGTTCGATTTGACTGTAACAAAATCTTGAATCTTGCTTGCTTTATTTGCACAACTAATTTAGTGCATATTTATTTATACCAAGCAGAGCGTTGCGATTTTAAAATAAAACGTAAAAGCGAACAGATTTTATATTTTATTCAACAAGGTTAAGATGTTTGTGAATATTTCACCAACACTCAAATTGTTTTCGCCAATTTCGCCGCGTGAATTGAAGCGATTCTTTATTAAAATGTGCTATGAAAGAAGCTCACCTTGGCCCGGCAACAATTCTTACAGAATTATGCTATCTCTATGAATATTGATGAGAGGAGCAGGTAAAGAAACAGGCCAAGTGTTGAAGTTTGTGAATGTAACTCCCGAAAGATTTGATTGTTACTTCGGATAATCATGGCCTTTGTGCCTTTGCATAAAGTACTACTACTCAAGTACTATTTACGGAACAAATATCCAAAACTGACTCCGAACTCAGAACACCAATGCGTGGGGTGTTAAGAGCGTACATGGCCTTCCAGGAATTTGACACAATCCTATAAAAAATTTACCAAATCGATGATTTTTATGCCCGTGTTTCCTCCGAATATAATTAACCTATTCTATAAATTTATATCCTGATATTTTTATAGTGAAGTAACCTATGTTATGTCCCTGTCATTTTAATTTTTCTTCTAACCCTTGGTTTTTTCACAGTAAACTCCAAAAATCGCAGTTTTACTCGCGTTATAGGACGTTCACTACAAAAAATTTAGAGTTTATAAACAAAAATAAAATGATAGGGTTCATAATTTACTTCAACTTTAAAATATCTGGATATAAATATATCAAATAGGTTTACTGTATTAGGAGGAAATAGGGGAAAACAAAACATCGATTTAGTAAAATTTCCATAGGATTGTGTCAAACTGCTAAGAGGTCCTGTATCCTGTTAAGCATACGATAAACTACAGTGCCTCCAACTTAGCTGTTTAGGTGGACAAAATTAGAACTACGGCCTGTCAACCGCCATTTTGAGAACCTCATTACTACTAGCGACGCTGTTAATTGAAGAGATTAAAGTCCCGAATGAATTGGGTTAACTACGGAAACTGATAGTGTTAACACACATATTGTGTTCTGATATTATTTAGGGTCAACTAGTCGACGAGATGTTCAGATGATGTACCGTAAAACCATTAATTAATGTAATATAGTTGTTTGTATCGGGGCTTTCATTTAGATCAATTGACCGATCAAACATTTTAGTTGTCTCGATGGACAAGCTTATCAAGGACTTGATCAGACGCTAGTGTTATGATTCTACTACCTACTTTGTACAGTTAACCTCTGGTCGAGTTGGTTTAGTTATGGCACAGAAAACTACACTTAAATAACTCTACTTTCATAGATTTTAGTATGGAAAAAATTGCCAATATACGTAGCGATGTGGGAAAGATCGGCTAGTTTTCGTATCGTTTGACTTATAACATGTCATAGTTCATTTCATGTGAAAACATTAAAAATAGTAAGACACGAAAAGGGCTGACAGCACGCACTGTATTAAATAGTTCTCGTCTTACTGCTAATGTTCATCAAAAATCGTAACTATTCAAATAGTATCGGCAGATGGCTACTTTATAATGCTATCTATGTAATGTCGCAGTGACGGCACCTGTGCAAACATCGCACGACCTTCATCGGCCGGCGGTGTCGCAGTTTTCTCAATACTGGTTTATTATCAACAGCGTTTGAAGGTATCATAAAGGCACTTCTCCCTTTGATGCTAAAAGTGTCAACGCGTCTCGTATAAGCAAAATCGAAGGAAAGTTTAGTGGTATAATGTTAGCCAATACATAGAAAACAGACATCCCTATACCTCAAAACTTCTGCATGAAGTAAAAATCAATAACTTCGTTTTGTTAGAACAAGTAAATGAATTGTACTTCAGACTTTGATGCGAGGTTTATTCTAACTACTTGTATACTCGTATATGTTGTCGCCTGAACTTATTGAAAATGGTATAACGCCGATCCGTAATAACTTTGGTATTCGCTGCACCTTCCTTTGTGCAAACAATCGCGCGTCATTGAATAACATGGATGCTAATAAGTAGGTAGGTAGTGAAATTAATTGATAATGATACATTGACCATTAACATTGCTCTGCCAAAGGTCTCCGAACTCTCGCGTAAACGCCACCAGGATTTCGTTGAGGCGTTCATTGAATCAGTGATATCAAAAGGCGAATGATGCCAACTTGTTGCCTCTCTTGAAGATGATTGGAAGTCTAAGCAATTTTCAACTCTACATCCAGGATATAATATTCATTTTCCTGGAAACTATGCCAGATGTTATGGGCAGTAAATGCTTAGATACGAGTTACTCTGCCCTGAACTGCAGTGATCTCGAAAATAAAATTCAAGCAAATTCTTGTTTAAATTTTCATTATTCTCTTGAATTTAGTTTTGCTTTGTCAGATATAATAAAGCCGAGTCTGCCCTCAATTACATGGAGTATTGAGAGCATTGAACGGTGGGAGGTCGTCCAACAAAACAGCAAATAAAATCTTACAATAACAACAATGGCCAAAGAAAGCGCCCATTGAAAGAGCGTGTGTGTGTAAGTTCAATATAAGTACTTAAACGGTTTTGACGGCAATTTACTTAACATGAAAGTATTTAGATAATATAAATATATTACATGTACCGACCTTCGAGGCATCGCTCTGTAAGTACTTATATTAGCATACTTCTTGATCCCTACAAATAACAGTTATACAATGTGCAAAAATGCAGTCATTTGATCGAAACGGCCCGGCCAGCCAGGTGCATGAGCCGCTTTGTATCTACAGCACCGAGTTAGAGTTTGAAAACAAACATGCTCAGTGCTAGTCATGTATTATTGCACCGTGTCGAGGCGTAGCGGTCGTGAGTGGTGTCTCCCGCCGCGATAGCATGGCCGTAGCCGTTATCAAAATGGCCGCGCGGTCGATGGCTTCGCAACGCGCGCCGCGCACCGCACGGCCTCGTCGCGTTCTCTGCCATATTGATTTCCACCCGTCGTCGGTGTATGGGGGACGCCTGGCGACATCTAGCGAACGACTTGCGAAACTTTAGCTTCAGTGTGTGGAACATAGATGACGTTAAAACATATTTTTTACAATGTATCTATCAAGGAATTTCTATATAAAGTATATTACTAGTTCAGAATTAATTAGTACCTAAGTAACAAGTTTTGCAAAAAAAAATTTTATAGGATATAAATTTTTTATACAGAAGTTATTGACGATAGTTTATATAAAAAGAAGGAAAGGATGAAAGGAATATATGCCTTAGATCAGAAGGTATATATATATATATATATATATATATATATATGTAATCATTGATGAGGTACTGGCTTCTCGAAAATGGAAAGCTCAATTAAGGTCCCATTAGGTCCACGTACGTCAGTAAAGTGGGGTTGTGCTAGCGACTAATATTGTTGTTTCGGTCGCACTTCGGTCTTAGGTACGTCTCTGTCTTTGTTGCACTGTGCACACTGAGCAAATTGCACATGCCAGTTGTTGAGTAAGCGCTGGGAGAACGTACACTATTTCTACCCTTTTCTTTATCTTCCTTCCCTTTTCTAAATCAATTTATGTAATATTTGTTTTCCCTTGTTCACAGTGTAAAGAGTTCGAGAAGGTCGGCGCGACGATAGCGGTGACACCATGCGACGTGGTCGACGAAGCTGACATCACCTTCTCGTGTGTCGCCGATCCTCAAGCTGCTAAAGAGGTATGGTATACCTTCATCATCATCATCATCATCACCATCTCAGCCGTTGGTAATCCACTACTGATCATAGGCCACCCCCATAAAGGGGGGTTTTGCCAACACTCGCCACGCTTGGCAGGCGGGTTGTCGAGCGCAGTTCGATGGTTTTTTGCAGAGGACGCTGCTGCCTTCTCTGGATCTTTTAACTCTTAGCCGGCCGACACGGCAACCACGGGCAGAGAGGGTGGAGCACTATTCTTAAGCCTGTAACTCCACGACTAATAAATACCTTCATCCTATTAATTTTATAAATGCGAAAGTTTGTGATGATAGATGGCTGGATGGATGTTTGTTACTCTTTCACGCCAAATCTGCTCAACTGATTGAGCTGAAATTTGGTATGCAGGTAATGCAGGTAGTAAAAAGTACCTTAGGTTTATTCCAGAGTCAAACTCTGGAATAAACCTAAGGTACTTTTTATCCCGAAATTCCCATGGGAACGATGTTAACGCGGCGCGTGCGTAGCGTATACTTTAGACTAGACGGTGACAGGAAACAAATTACTGCTTCGGTGGCACAGTGGTTCGGAACCGCTACTGCTGATCCTGAGAGCCTGGAGCCTGGAACTGTTCCCGGTAGATGGCAATGTATGCTTCTAAATTAACCAGAAGAGAATCTTCTAAATAGCTTCTAAATTAATCAGGAATTAAACCTTCGGATAAAACCATCAAAACTGATAGTTTTTGTGTACTTTATCATGGATGGATGAATGTTGGTTTGTTACTCTTTCACCCAAAAACTACTGAACCGTGTGGTCTGAAAATCGATATATAAGTGGTTTAGACTTTAGACCCTGGAATGTGCACTTTTTATCCCGATATTCCCATGGGAACGAAAATTCCGCTGTAGAAACCGCGGGCACAGCTAAGTTCTTTAAATAAATGTAAACTCAATGCTGTCGTAAACATGTTATGTATTAATATGCTGTATTAAAGAAAAGGTCACGTCGTTATTGCCACTTAATAAGTGTCCACTCTGTCTATGATTGCAATAAATGTGCTCATATACGGTTTAGTAGTAGTTAGTTTTTGTAGTGGTAGGCCTCTTTTGCAGGGACCTGCCTGGGGAAGTACCACACCTTTGCCAGTTATTCATCCGCCTAGCAGTAATATGCAAACATTACTGTGTTCCGGTCTGAAGCGCAATGTTACCAGCGAAATTACTGGGCATGACGTGTTTCAACAACTATATCTCAGGATGACAGGCGCAGTGCAGTGCCGCGCAAAATTTACAATTTTAAAACACTGGGTAGCACTGTGTCTGATATGGACAATCATGATGCTTACCATCAGGCACCTGATTTGCTCGTATTGTCTCTTTCATAAAAAAACAATGTCAGTATTGTTTAAATCCTCTCCATCTATCGAAGAGATCTTTTATTAGCGCTATATCAACATCTTAACTGCCTGGAGTCTGGAACTGTGCCCGGTAGATGGCAATAGGCCCGCCCCTTATTACATGGGACCAATAACATACTGGCGAAATGTGGGTGTATCTACTGTGGGACTGAGTCCTGGGTACACCTCTGCCCACCCCTTCGGGGAAAAGGCGTGAATGTATGTTTTTTTATGATTAACGAGGAGAGAAAGAAATTTGTGGAGTTGCGGGCAATTTTGCATTAAACCGAGATCTTTCATAATAGACTAGAAAAATATTATGATTGGACTACATGGGTATGTGTTATATGTATACATATCGAGTGTTATTGTTATTCTTGCAAATCGTTTCAACTGTTACATTTCTAATTGACTGACCTCGCTTTGTCCAAAGGACGTGATTTGTAAAATGACCTCAATGAATCTTTAGCCCTATGAAAGATTAATAAATATAAAATCGCAAGAACCCATAATATGTGAAAGGGTTGGGGCTGTCTTATATTATAGGTATGACATTTTGTGGCTTGACCTTTCGCACATTTCTGCGCTACAGAAATAGGTTCTGTTTTACGAGGCAGCTCCGATTAAGGTCCCTGCCCACGTAGGTGAGCTGAGGGGACGGCTCGAGGTGCGGTCGACGGAATTATGCTATGATTCATCAATACCTATTGGGTGCAGGGGTTCGTATGTGGAAAAAACAAAACTGATGTGGAAAGAATTTACGCTCACGTAAAAACGCGCAACTTCACAGGGAGTGTCATAGAAAAACACTGCACCTGTTAATAATGTTTAACGTGACGTTGTAGATGGTGTTCGGCAACTGCGGCGTGCTGCATTGCCCCACGCTGGAGGCGAAGGGCTACGTGGAGATGACGTCCATAGACGCGGACACGTCGCACGATATCGTCGAAGCTATCGGCGGTAAAGGCGGCAGGTATTTGGAGGCGCAGGTGAGCATATCCTCTGTTATTTTATGTTAGTTTGAAAGTTAAGTCTAAACAGAAAGAACCTTAACAAAATGATAGGGACTATACAAACACTTATCCTTCTAATATTGTAAATCTCAAATTTCAGTACAATGTAAAAAACTTACGTTTTTAACAGGTGAACAGAACGCTTGCGAGTTCTAACTCACCTCCAGCGCCATCTAGCGCGGTGTAGGTTAGATTGATGGATGTTTGTTACTCTTTCACGCCAAAACTACTCAACAGATTAGGCTGAAATTTGGTATGTAGGTAGCTTAGACTCTGGAATAACACATAGGGTACTTTTTGTCCCAATATTCCCCCGGGCACGATGACTACGCGGGTGGGACCGCGGGGCACAGCTAGGTCACCATATACGCCAGATACAGTCCTCTATGCAGAGGCTGTTTCAAGGCGGAAGAAACGGTTGCCCATGGTTGTCCCGGAATGAGAAGCAGTAGCCCTTCAACGTGAACAAATCCTCGGAACAGTGAGGTCACTCCGCGAAACCTGTGAAGTTTCCAGGAAGCTTTTGATGCACAAAGGACCAGTTAAGAGTCTAAGTGTGTTTAAGGAGTCTACATTTACATAGTTTGAAAATTCTATAAAGATCAGTATATTGATCGACTCCGCTTTGAAATATCAGTCATTTGTGCGAAATGCAAAGAGGATGGCTTTCGCCTTGACTACCCGAAAGAATACGTACGCCGTCCGCTCTGATGATTGATGTTTCAAAGCGTAAAAGAGTGATAATAGAGCGACGGATATGTCTTTTGGTCCAATCTCAGATTAAAAAAGCACTTTTTCGTGGTGTCTCAAAAAACACCTCTGCATGATGTTACTGGTTATAAGTACAACATTTGATATATACGATAATTAATTAGAGAGACAAGTGGCACTTATTGCAAGAGTTTATTTTAATTTATAAAACGGCTGGACACTAGTACAAAAACATTGACATAATATTTTTTGATACACAATTTGTACTAGTTGTTTTCTGTTTTTAATAATAATTATTAGTATTCTTATTATATTAGAACACCTCAATCGTACGCGCGGTAACTTTGTGCTACCTATAATTGGATAAGCATCTTAAATTTGTTTTTTTTTTAAATTTTTTTGTATCTGCGATAGTTGCATATTTGTTGGTTGACCTCAATAAATAAATCTACTGGCCACTATCTCGTCAAACATAAAGTACATTGACATTATTTGACAGCCTCCTTGGTCCAGATGGTGATTCTGTACCGCAGAGCCCGGGTTCGATCCCCGGCCAGGTCAAACATTTGTGTGCATGAACATGTCTGTTTGATCTGTGTCTGGGTGTTATAAGCTTATATATGTATCAGTCACCTGGTTACCATAGTACAGGCTTCTAGCCTGGTCTGGGACCAGATGACCGTGTGTGGAAGTTGTCCCATATTATTATAATAAAATAATTCCAGATCCAAGGTTCCAAGACCCAAGCCGAAGAAGGGACCCTAATAATCCTAGCTGCGGGCGACCGTACCTTGTTCGACGACTGTCAGTCTTGCTTCAAGGCAATGAGCAAGAACTCCTTTTACCTTGGTAGTAGTCATCTACTCCAGTTGGCGGTGCGACGAAACTTGGACGTTGACCTTTATTGTTTTCATTTTATTATTATATACATATATACTCTATTGCAATGGTTCAATGTTGAGAGGGTATAATTACGAGTTGAATTCGGCAACTTTTTTAGCTTTTCTCGATTTTTGTCGTTCACTTAAAGGGTTTATTATTAAATTCACACTATTCTTAGTTCATGTTAATCTTAATCTTAATCATATCATAAATCTCAAATATCAATACAATGTAAAAAAGTTACATTTTTATAAGGTGCTCTAACTTAACTCCAGCGCCATCTAGATAACACAAAAAAAAACAGCGCTAGCACTGTTTTTTGTGTATATGTTTGTTCCGTTTTCACGTTAAAATTACTGGATCGATTGGGCTGAAATTCTGTATATAGACAGTTTAGACCGTGGAATAACATAAATAGTTATTTTTTATCTCAATATTCCCACGGGAAGGAAAACTGCGGGTGAAACCGCGGGGCACAGCTAGTCTTCTATATAAACCCACTGTATAAGATTCTTTTGCCATTTGATTATAACTATCAGGTACATTTGAAGCCAAGCCGTCGGGAACAGCTAGTTGTATTATAATACAATCAAAAGGCACATCTCTTATTGCACAGTGTTGATGAATAAATTTTATATAGGAAAATAAATGTATCATTTATGAGTTATTATTGAACAGTTATATTGCACTGCTTTTAGTTTATTTTAAACGTCAACGATCAAATCTGAACACCAGTAGTTAGATATAATGCATGTCGTGTGTGTTTATATTAATGTTCACGCTTATTTTACACTAACAACCGGCCCCGGGCGGCCTCGCACATGTAGCACCAGACTAGTTAAATAGAGTTTTCAAGAGGAATGAATCCGTAATACATTGTCTTCATATTATTACTATTGGTTTCGCACAGCCATAAAGATCCCGGTCCGTGGTGAACGTATAAAAATCCGCTCAGTAGTTTTTGAGTTTGTCACGATTAAACAGACAGCCGGTGCGGCGATTGCATGTTTGTTACTACTTCACGCCAAAATGACTAAACAGTTGGGCCTGTTTCATTAGACTGCCAGGGGGTGTCAGGTCAACATTCAGCATTCTAGGATTACACCATGTGAATAACACAAAGTGTACTTTACAGCGGATAAAACCACGGCGTACATCAATCTTTGTTCTTCTTTCATCTATAAAAAGCCGTCTTTACACCTCTCCTGGGTCTCTTCTGGGTACACCTCTGCCTACCAATTCGGAAAAAAGGCGTGATGGTGTGTTAAGTTTTACACTGAGACCCAAAGTAAGCTCTAGGCTTGTATCTTGAGCCTCTGAAGTGATTATCTAGTTGTATCAGCCCTGGGACACTCTACAATAAATGTAATGAAGCTACAAGTAACCGGGGAGTCCGTCTGGACGGTACAATTTCTATGGGTTAGGCAGAGAGAACAGATAGATAGAGAGGCGACAGAAAGAGAGGCAGCTTGTAAGTTAATATAATGATAATTAGTTGGGCGCTGTGCGACCTGAATTGCGCTTTATCGCGTCGGAGCTAGAGTCGCTATAGTGTACATGGTAATAGGTCGTAAATAGAGTCAGAGTCTAATTCCTGATGATGCGTCGTGTAGACGCGAAACATGTGTCGATATATGAATAGGGTCACTAACAACAATAATACCTATTAGCATTTCCTCTTTGCATGCAATTTTGTGGGCGGGAGGGCGGTGCACTGTGCATGTGTTTTTGACATAAAAAATCGGAACTAAAAACTAAATAATCTTGTTCTAGAAGTTTTGTGTACTAGTGATAATAGAACATTACATAAGTGTGTGTTGATCGTGTCAGGTGACATCGGCAACGCGTCGAAGATGAACTCAGTGTTGCAAGTGGTCGGCGGAGTGTCCCTGGCGGCACTAGCCGAAGGCCTGGCCCTGGCCGACCGCGCCGGACTCAGCCAGGCTGACTTGCTGGATGTACTGGCCTTAACTCCGCTCGCATCTCCACATCTCATACTCAAAGGACGAGGTGACCATTCATTCTCTTTTTATACAGTGTTACAGCAATCAACGCAAAACAAAAAAAAAGTAGTTGATATCAATTTCAACTTGATACACCCACGCGTTCCCGTTTAAAAGTGTTTTCGTATCGTTTCGTATCGTTCCTATTTCCAATACGAATATAAAAAGATTAAAAAATCACCCACGGGCAACGGGGGTATTGAATTTCAAGCGAATAGGCCGCTTTGTCTATATAAATATAAATATTAAGTCCTATTTCCGTTCAATTCTAGTGAACAGCCTGCTCTAAAGTTATAGATAACAATGCGATTGTCATGGCAACGTGTTACTTTTGGCTTTAGGCAATCTTCGTGCACATCTTATTCACTTAATTGCATAAATGATATTTATTTTGATATATTTTCCTTCCAGCGATGGTGGAGTCAACATACTCGACCCATCATCCCCTCTCTCACATGCAGAAAGACCTCAAACTAGCGCTAGGT
This sequence comes from Hemistola chrysoprasaria, assembly GCA_947063395.1. Lineage (NCBI taxonomy): Eukaryota > Metazoa > Arthropoda > Insecta > Lepidoptera > Geometridae > Hemistola > Hemistola chrysoprasaria. The sequence goes on along the minus strand of OX346709.1, from coordinate 1,588,903 downwards.
TTGGGCGACGCTCTAGAACAATCGCTGCCGTTGACCGCGACCACCAACGAAATATTCAAACACGCTAAGAGACTCGGTTACGCGAACCATGACGTCGCTGCTGTTTATATTCGCGCGAGATTCTGATATCTTCGTGAATGTGCGCCTGATACTCGGAGTTGTGTTGCCGGGCAAAATGTACTACAATCAGAAATTATAACATGTTCTCCATAATCATGAGTGCCTGGTACCTGTAACCAGGTAATAGTGGTTCTTTACTAAAATAATATACAAAATCTTATAAAGGACGTCTTTTATGGAACGTCAAACTTCCTAGCGACTCGGTAAAGGTCAGTTGCCATTGAAAAATATATATCTAAAAAAATATCGAAATTTGTTAATATATATTTGAGAATATATTTTTTATTAATGGATCTTAGCTTTCTTTATCTCAGCCGAAGACGCGAAAAACAGAATATTTCATGATTCATGTACTAAAATATTTTCAATGGAGGTTTTTTATTTCTTTATTTTTGTACCTTGTAACATGTATTTTCGACATAATTAATAACTTTAAAAAAAGCATGTATTTTTTACTCTTGATTTTTGGAAAGCCCTAAAAATGTTTTTATATCATTTTAATAATAAACATGTTTTGAAATTCATCTAAAACTAATATACAAATACACATTTTAATAAAGATATCTCAAAGTTATCATTATCATTGTGCGTTTAATCAACCAAAAAGTGAAATAATTCATTGAAAATGTATGTCGTAAGTAAAAAATATCATACTCTTTAAAGTGACTTTTAACTTAATTTAAATAATGATTCAAAAATATTCCTTATTAGGATTATATCAGCATGACGCTCGAAAACCTCAATCGAGTTTCTCAACGGGTCGGTCTTAAAATGAACATGGAGAAGACGAAGGTGATGTAATGCCCATGTTGCGCCGACCCCAGTACCGGTTGGGAACTCGATTATAGAAGTTGTTGACTCATACGTCTACCTAGGACAAGTAGTCCAACTCGGTAGGTCCAATTTCGAGAAAGAGGTCAATCGTCGAATCCGACTAGGCTGGGCAGCGTTCGAAAACCTACGCAATGTCTTCTCGTCCAGAATACCTCAGTGCTACAAGTCGAAGGTCTTCGACCAATCTATGAGGGAGGCCTATGGTCAGCAGTGGACGTCCTATAGCTGAGATGATGATGATGATTAGGATTATAAAACCACTATTTGGAAATCTTTCATTGATTAATAGTAGATTAGTAGCCAAGGGCTGTAAGGCATCAAACTCAAACTCAAACTCAAACAGATTTATTCAAATAGGTCATAATCTGACACTTTTGTACGTCAATGAAGATACAGTACTGAGTCTACCGTGCGTTCGGAAAGATACCTCTACAAGAAGAACGCACAAGAAACTTGTAGGGCTTAATTTTTTCAACAGATAGTTTCACAATATTTGGTTTGGTTACATTCGTTTTCTTTGAAGGTGCCGCGAGGCGGCTATGCAGAAGTTTCCAGGCATCTTTGTCCTCTATGTACTGGTTGACTTTATAATAAGCCTTCTTAAGTAAAGTAGATTTTATATAGGTTTTGAATTTACCCTCTGAGAGCCCAGTTATCTCTTTTGGGATTTTATTATAGAAACGTACACTATTTCCTAAGAATGTCTTTTTATTTGTTTTAGATAATCTAAAGCTAGGTACAGCTATTTTGTCTTTATTCCTAGTATTAAAATTATGAAGGTCACTATTTAATTTTAATTTATGTAAATTTTTACGCACATACATGATGTTCTCATAAATGTATAAGGATGGTAGGGTCAGTATGTTTATTTCTTTAAATAATTCCCTCAGGGATTCGCGTGGACGCATCTCATAGATGGCACGAATCGCACGTTTTTGTAGTATAAAGATAGTTTCTATATCTGCAGCTGACCCCCACAACAGAATCCCATAAGACATCAAGCTATGGAAATATGCAAAGTACACTAATCTCGCCGTGGCTACATCTGTTAGTTGCCTAATTTTATAAACCGCGTAAGCTGCAGAGCTTAGTTTCCCTGAGAGCTCGGTGATATGAGTGCTCCATTGCAGTTTAGAGTCTATATTTATGCCAAGGAACAAAGTTGCATTGTCAATATTGAGTCTTTCACCGTCAAGAACTATGATTGGTTCTATACTTCTGACGTTAGGCAACGAAAATTTCAAACATTTAGTCTTTTTCGCATTCAATAACAGATTGTTTGCTGTGAACCATCTGGATATACTTGCTAAAGTATTATTAACATGTACTAGTGAAGTATCCTTCCTATCAACTTTAAAAATCAATGACGTATCATCGGCAAATAGAACTATATCTGCTAGACCGTGGACCATGTAAGGCAAATCGTTAATATATGCCAAAAACAGGAAAGGACCCAAAATAGATCCCTGTGGGACTCCCATCTTGACAGGAGAACTAGCAGATGTGATACTATTGACGCTAACCTTCTGCTGCCTACTAGACAAGTATGATTCCACCAGGTTCAGGGCATTCCCATGAATTCCATATACTTCTAACTTGCGCAGTAACGTGCAGTGTTCTACACAGTCGAATGCTTTGGAAAGGTCACAAAACACTCCAATGGCATCCTGTGAACTCTCCCAAGCCTCCAAGACAAGAGTCATGAGATGACAGCCTGCATCGGTTGTTGATCTGCATTTGGTGAAACCATACTGGTTTGAATGCAATATTCTATTTCTATTGAAATGTGACAGCAGTTGGTTTAGCATCAATTTCTCAAAGATTTTACTTAATACTGGCAAAACAGAGATTGGCCTATAGTTTGAGGGATCTGTCTTACTTCCCGATTTAAAGATAGGAGTGATTTTACTTATTTTCATTAGTTCTGGAAACGTGCCTTTATCTATGCATAGGTTAAATAAGTCTGCTAAGTAAGGAGCAATTGTGTTTATTATAGAATCTAGCATTTTTACAGATAGACCCCATAGATCTTCAGTAGCTTTAACATTTAAACTCTTGTACGTCTTTTTGATATCAATTAATGAGATGTGTTCAAACGAAAATTCAGGTATGGTGCGTTGGAAGTTTTCTTTAAGAAAAGCCTCCGCCAAGTCTGGGGATGAATCAAGTGACTTGGTCGCGTTCAGGGCTATGTTAGAGAAGAAATCGACAAAAATATTAGCGACTTCCTCAACATTTGTAATGTGTTCATTATTAATTAATAATTTATATTCAGAATCTCTACATTTATCTTTACCTGTTTCTACGTTTATTGTTTTCCAAACCGTCTTAATTTTATTACTTGATTTGCGAATTTTGTCTCTAATATTTATGGCTTTTGCTTGGATGCACACAGCTTTAAAAATTTTTGAATAACATTTAACATACTCATGAAATGATTCTGAATTGGAATGGGCTTTATCCCTATATAACTCATACATATTATCTCTACTTTTCCTGATACCCTTGGTAGCCCAATCACTAAATTCTAGTTTCCCATTCGAGTGTAATTTCTTTTTGGGACATATCTCATTGAACTCCTTACTTATTACAGAAAATATGTTTTCATAATTGAAATTAGGGTCTTCCTCAGAGACAGCGACATTTTCCAGTTTTGATTCTATATTATTCCTAAGCTTTTCGAGTTTATATGTTGTTAGGGGCCTATGTTCAATTGTTGGTTTTTCTTTTGATTTTTCACTTATAAATTCTAGTGGTCCTTGTGGTCAGACCTAACTCCACCCGTTATTGATAACTTCCTACTTTCGAAATTGGTAAAGATATTATCAATACAGGTCGATGAGGTAACTGTAACTCTTGTGGGCTCAGAGAATAGGTAACTCAAACCGAAGGACTTAAATAAACTAGTCAAATTAGTTTTATCTGGAGAATCTGACAAAATATCAATGTTAAAGTCACCGCATACAAGTACATGTTTATTACTTTTACAAATTTTGTTTAGAATTATTTCCATAGAGGACATAAAAGAAGTGAGATTCGAGTTCGGCGGCCTATATACACATAAGATTATGTGCCTTTTTACTTCTACACAAGCCACCTCGCAAGTTCGTTCCACAGAACAGCTGACAATATCATTTCGCTCTTTATATTTAATTGATTTTCTTAAAAGTATAATCGAGCCACCTCCTTCAGCAGATGTTCTGTTGAACTTACTGGCCACCTGAAAATTATTAACATTAAATGACATTTTATCATTTTTTAACCAAGTTTCACAGAAACATAAAATATCATAATTATATTTATCTACAAGTAATTCAATGTCGTTAATTTTGCCAGAGAAGCGGTTTATATTTTGATAGAATAAAGATAATGTACAAGTACCACTCTCTGTTGTCTTAGAAATTAGTTTAAATTATTTTCCACAGTGTTATTTTTAGTACATATACTAATCACTGTGGAGTCATTATTTAACACCGTTATATTACCTATAACTGAATTAATATTATAAGCTACCAATGTAGCAAGCATCGAAATGCATTTCTTCGAACAGTACATAATATTGTCCGGGGTCAGTTGAAAGTTTTTAATAAACTTATTCATGTCAAAAAACATTAATTTGTCACTATGACGAGATGTCAGATTATGAAATAAATTGTTTATCATATGTGTGTGTTTATTTTGAGTTGAAGTTAACAATGAACAATATGGTAAGGCACACAGCATAATCTTAAAACAATTTATTTCAAGGAGAGAGTTTATGTTATTAATAACCTCCCTTTTGTCTATACCTATACTTTGTCCTATTAAGATGACAATAACTGTATTACTATCTATAGTATGAGCACTACTCCTAATCTTATCACATATTTGTGTGTAAGATGCACCGGGCATGCAATGATTATATATTATATGATTACTCTCATTGCACAACAGAGATCAATTGCAGCCCGAGATATTTAGGCGCACGAGCGCAGCGAGGGCGCCTATACTTCGAGGGTGCAATTGATGCTTACACCCGAGCTAACTACTCTGCTTTACATCTCGATTGTGAGGTAAGTAGAAAAACACCGGCATTACAAGAATAAAACATTTTAAAGTAAAAGTTTTCTATTCCCGCCTTTTTTCATCTCTTTTTTAAATTATTTTTTTCAAGAACGAAATTGAGCTTCGTAGTTCGATATTTAAAATTGATGACTATTATACTCATACGAAGACAAGGAATAGCGAAGCGACCTCTTTTGTCATTGGCCTGAATGCATGATGTCTATTGCCAGTATGATGGTTAGATGTACGCAAACTTTTTGAAAGAGTGAAGTTTTTTTTTAATTACTTACCGCCCTAGGGCTTTTCTAGCTACATTATTACCCTAGAGCGCTAATTGGTCACTTACAAGCCCCATTTGGGGGTAATAAGGACCTACTTACCGAATATGAGAGATGTAAAATTAATTAACTTAGTGACTTTATATCCAACCCTTTACGATAGCGGTCACACTAATAATCGCAGCAACTAAAGTAAAGCAGCGCAGCGTTGCTACCTTGTTCGAAATCAACGCGACAGGCAGCACTGCAACGCTGATACTGATGCTTGCTGCGAGATCGGAATCAGACCTTAAAGGCTTGCACAGAAAGGCAGGGCATTTGAATCTTCATTCAACGTGAATTCATAGTGGTAATAAAATTAACAATAAATAACACATTAACAATATAAACAACATTAACAATAGTAATAAAATAAATGTTTCGAGACACGCAAAATCATCAAAGTGGACTTTCTGGGATGTCTTTTCTTTTTAGATTCTGTATCTTACTATCACAATATACATAATCTAAAAAGACATCCCAGAAAGTCCACTTTGATGATTTTGCGTGTCTCGAAACATTTATTTTCTGTATCTTACTATCATACATATACAAGATACATAATATGAATTTAGGTTGAGTGATAATTAAAAATTAAAGATTAAAAATGTCTGCCTTGCTGTCTCCCGTCTGCGCAGACACTAAGCCTTCATTCAGTTGACCTAACTCAAATCATATTTGGAAATAGCTGTTTTAAAAGGCAACCGATTTTAAAAGGATTTTATGAGAATTCTTTTGATAGGAATAATTATAAGTTGCCGTTGAATGAAGTTTACAATTAGTGAATTTAGGGGTGAACTGAAAATAATTACTTTTTATGCAACTCGTATTTTTAGGTTTAATGTCTAATATTGTAATGGAACTTACTAAATAAGGGCACGTTTTGATTCGTTTAAGGAGCACATTGTTTAGTTGTTAAGTTTTATCCAATATAGTTGTTGCAGTTTAAAAGTTAACATTGGCTTTTTTATACACAAAAAATAAAGCAAGTGCTTTATTTCCTATAGTTTTCAGAAAGTTCCCAAGTAGTCACACCAATAACGTGTGATTGTTTGGACCATGGTCTAATGAACTACGAGGTCTCGCCCTCCGGACTGACTCTTGCTTACGTCACTATCGAATTTGCCATTAAGCTTTGGTTTCCTAGGAAAGCGGTGCCGTCATATAGCGGCCGTAATATTACGGACGCAAAAAGGCGGCCGTATTGACGGTGACGACATGTGGAAAGTTCCACGGCCGTTTTAACAAATTTGAACGATGAGAACAAGCTGCAACGTCTATTACGTAAGCAAAAGTTTTTGATAGCGCGGTTTTTGGCAGGACCATTATCTGCATGCACAACACAATTGGCGATCTTGTCGCTTTAATAACGATAAGAATAATATTTTTATTTCATAATCATTTCATTAATAAGGAATTTATTACTAAGTAACTAGCTAAGTAGCTTAAGATCAAACATTATGTATTTTTAAATTTCATTATGAAAATAAGAAATACGTTTTGCAAGTCTGTTTGTGACAAACTTCTGTATTTTAATATATAATCAAACATATAACTAACAAATTATATATAAGCAGAATGTTTCGATTGTATTGAAGGCGTATTTTACGTTTTCACAGAATATTTTGACGTAGATAAGCTAAGTTTAGTAAAATCGTTCACGTTAAGTTAAACCACGCATTTGATTAATATCTAAGAAAGAACGTGTGCGTTAATTTCACTTCTAGTTTTATATAGAAATATGCCGTAATTTAAAAATAGAAAAGTCGTTAAAGTCGATGCTTACAAATCTCCTTTATAAAGAATTTCTAAAGGTGTAATTTCCAAAAGAAATGTAGAAAATGTCCAAAGCAGCCACAAGAAACAGTCACTCGACCCGATGGTGATGAGAGTGAATACGCGGCTTTCAAATTCAAAATGTATATTGAGATCATTGATCCATTGGTCAGTATATAGATACAGTGAACTTATGACTATATTAGTTATATTATTATATATAATATTGTTTAAAAAAATAAATGAATAAATGTAAAACTCATTTATTTTCACTTCTGTAAGAGTATCGTACTCACAATTACACATTTATCAAGCTCATTTATTATATTTATTAGGGAAATCCCCCTAAATAAATAGACACATAAGACACAATGTTGGCCTATTGGCCTATGGGCTTCGGTTCGGTATTTCAACTGATATGAGTATGATAACGCGGCAATGGCGTTTAGCATGCTGTTGTTATTATATTATATTTTGTCGTCGTACGAATGTGCATTTGTCATAAACATGTGAAACAATTAGCTAACAGATTTTTTTTGTAAAGGGGTTCTAATATAAAATATCCTGGCGGCGGGTAATATTTATTCGCGTGTTTATAAAATCAACGACAGATGTAACATCGTGTGGAAGTGTTTGCTAGGATCAGAGTAAATCGATAGTTTAATATATTATTATTGTGTTTTATTTATTATCTTCCCTCTATTGTAGAAGGTGCTATTCGGTGGCCGACTGCACGCACTGAATATCATTTTATTTAATATTTTTATAGAGTAGGCGGTCTATTCGCTTGTTATACATACAATATGAATATTAAAAATCTTTTGACGTACAAAAGTGTCAGATTATGACCTATTTGAATAAATCTGTTTGAGTTTTTTTTTTTTTGTTTGATAGAACGCAAAATTTGTTGGAATCCAGCCTAAAAGATACGAGAGGTGAAACCCCCTTAATAATAAACATACCCTACTATATTATAAGTATTACCTAGTGTCAACATAGGTACACCTACCAACAGCCCAATTGGTTTAGTAGTTTTGGTGTGGAAGGTAGCAATTGAAACATTTGCATTTTAATATTAAACATAACATACAATCACGCCTTTTCCCGAAGGGGTATTCAGAGGTGTACTCAGGACTAGTCCCATAGTAGGAACATTTCGCCAGTATGTTATTAGTCCCATGTAATAGGGGTGAGCCTATTGCAATCTACCGGGCACAGTTCTAGACTCCAGACAGTTATTGAGATAATCCCTCATGGAAAAATCCAATATTTAATACTGCCCGACCTGGGGATCGAACCCGGGACCTCCTGATCAACAGTCAAGCTTGCGCCCGCTGTGCCACCGAGGCAGTCTTTCATTTTTAATATTAGTGTCTATTAAATATTCTGTTTTCGACTGGTAAACCCAGCACGGTGTACAATAAGCTCTGTGTCAATATTTTCTAAATACAATACTTGAACAAATTGATCCTGGAAGTGCACCTAATTATAGAAGTTTACGTTACGAGAACACTACATAACGAAATAAACTGCTTTTGTAAGTATAGTGGTGCTTTAAAACAATCAGGTAAATAGAGTTTAAATTAAAATAATAGAAATTCAGTAGATGTCAAAGCGCGTAATAATTGTCAGTGATGGTCACTTTTTTGTGAAGCTTGTTCAGGGATTTTGGATCTGTAGAAGAAAGCGATTCAACGTCATTGAGCATATTATGATATGTGAGCATCACCAATACAATCCTGTGATACAATCTACTTATGTATTTTGGTAGGTACTTTAAAAGTATTATTACTAGTTTAAAGCTATATTTTATAAACTATAGAAAGGCATATTAGATACTCTAGATTCGAACAAGTACCTATATTTATATTATTTCAAAAAGTGGCATTTGCTCTTGCTATTACTGATACATCTGCTATAGGAGAAAGAAAAAAGATTGAGGGGGGAAAAATGGCTAAGTAGGTACTTCCTAGAAATAAAAATAAACGAAATAAATGTTATATAACATACCATCTCGCCTAATGTAGGCTGAGGTGTACCCAGTACTCAGACATAGTAGGTACACCCACATTTTGCCAGTATGTTATTTAAAGGAAGAAAAGGCTTATTTTTATAGCTCCTATGTAATAGGGGTGAGCCTATTGCATCTATCGTGCATAGTTCCAGACTTTTGGTTGTATATTGTAGGTAAATAATCCTTGTGTACCAATATATAGCAATATATAATTTTATGTGTATGGTGCTCCATTGTAATATATAGGTTTACATTTGTATCAGACTATTTTCGAAATAAACAATTCCTAGATACCCAGAATATGAGTTTTATTAAATGACAAGTCAAGATCATGCATAAAATATTTTTAATCGTAATAATATTAAAACATAATTGATTTATTTTTGATTTTACTTTATAAACTGGGCATAGTGCCTTTATTGAAACATAATTAATACTAATTCATACCTTATTAGGGAATTAAGTCTAAAGATAAAAAGGGATCAACTTTCGCTACTCTGAAAAAGAAAAATCAACTAACAAAGTGTAAAATATTCTTAAGAACAGCATAAATTTTTAAATTTTTGATTTGGCTCAATTATGATCCTTAAGAGGATGCCATTTCATTCACCAATTCCGAAATGATAATCAAAATCATCGATGAAAGTAAACAATAAATTGTATACCTCTTTTTGAATTACACACAGTCAATACATACAATATGTTAAAAAAGGCGTTGTAATACTTAAAGGAGTCCAAAATACCTGTCAACTAAAACAACTATCAAAAGAAAGAATGTGAAAATCGCCAACAAAAATTTTCGGCTTCCTAAACAAAATATATAGATCAGCTTATCGGCATGCACCTTTTTTACTAGTCTAATATTTAAAATGAAATGATTTGTTCATCCTATAAAAACTAAAGTAAATATTATACAGGGTTCTTGATTATATCTCCGAACACATCTCGGGGCACAGGAATCTTGTTCATAACGTCAGGCACCACCTATAAATAAACCATATCACAACTGATTTAAGGTAACCACCTTAAATCACTCTTCCAAACAAATGAATTTTTCAAAATATGGAGAAAGAGAGGATAATTTTTCACTCAATTGGTTATTGGTATTTGCGGCAATAGTACGATACGATACGTGCGCGTAAAGAAGTAGTTTCTTGAACGGCGTGAAGCTACAACTTTACCAATGGAAAAGTGTTCGTAAAATGCGGGTTTAGATCGAAAAGTGGTATAAATAAAATTATAAAACATCATCCAAACAATTTGTCTAATAAGTGCGACACCAAAAAAATATAAACTCGTTGGTAACAGTTTCAGTTCAGTTGGAAAATTTTAGCCCCGCTCTGGTAACGCAACAATGATGGACTTTTTAAGCGAGAAGAGTGAAAAATTAATTAAATGTAAAAGCTTACCTTGATAATAACCTCTCTCGGCATAAACTCATAGAAGAACAGATAGAACTCGTGATGGGTCTTGACGATGTTAAGGCGAGCCATCTCTTGTTTGAGAACATCTATGGAATCTGCGGTGGCCGTGTGTCGACGTTTCAACGATTTTGTGAAATCGTATAATGTTTCTACTAGTTTCTCAGCTCGCACGCGTTTTTTGTAGTGGTACCTTTAAAAGAAGATTTACTTATTATATAACGTAACATAGATCCTCGGCTGCTGTAAAAAATCAATCTTTTTAGGGCCGGTTTTTTGATCGTTAGTTACGGTTAAGTTAACCATTTGTCAAACTAACTATAGTTAAATTCCTAACCAATGGTTAAATTGTCTGGAAAAAATAGTTAACCAGGGATGGAAAAACGAATTTTATCGAATTTTAACTATTTGTCAAAACAACTAATTGGTCGACTTAACCAGTGATCAAAAAACTCAGCCTTAGTCAACGCAATCAAAAGACACGTCCAATTTGCATATTTGCGCAACGGGCTAAAACCTCTAGGGCCAGGGTTCGGCAACAGGCGGACGCGAAGCTTCGAATTCCGGACCGCCAAAAGATGTGCAATTTTAAAAATAGGTGTTTCATTTTAAAATAATACATTATATAGCTTTATACCATTTTTTAAGTTAGACTTTCGTGACCATTTTTAAAGAAAAATTTTAGTTACATATACAATTTTATATAATAACAACTCTCGATCACACCCACTGCACCGCGACACTGTGTGTCTTTTAATTTTCTGGACCTCAATAAATTTTTCAGCAATATGCGGACCCCATTCAAAATTACTTGCAGACACCTGCTCTAGGGAGCCGTTAGCCTAGCATCATGAAATTTGGCAAGAACAAGATTTTATATCACAGGTAAAGGAAAAAACCCAATGAAATTTTATACAAGAAATGTATGTTCTTAGAAGCAGCAGATACAGCGTCTTCTAGTTTAGCGTTTTGTTCAGGTATGGAACCCTACTTAGCATACTTAACAAGGTATGCCTTATATACATAAAAATGATAGGTATTATATTATATTATTATATAGTAGGTTGTATTATATTGTATATACTTTAGTATTATTATACTCTTTATGTATCTGTCTTATGTAACATGATATGAGTAAAATGCCATATTATCCAGATATTGTCTACTTTCCACCCCAGGTTGTCTGTAAGAAATTGCTTTATGCGATAAGACCGCCGATTATTTACCGCGATAAATATTGTTTGTATCGTTACTTCTAACCTTTTTATTTAATTTGGTATGCAATAAAGTATTATTCTATTCTATTTATTTTGCATGGGAATTAGTTTTGAATTTCACTACCGTTTTCTACTGACTCATACCTCAAATGAATCAATACTTACCTAGGTTCTAGCTTAGTTTCCAAATACTTGTACAATCGATTAGTGGTCCAAGACGCGTCTCGCGGGTGGAATCGTTTAGGCGGCTTATATTTCATATCCTCAATGAATTCTTCTGGTAAACTCTCCAAAGGTATTCTAGATCTGATGCGATTGGCCTTCGGTTTACTTTGTTTAATGATCTTTCTGCGCGGGACCATGGGGTTTGGCATTAGGAACGGGTTGTCACAGGCTCGAGAAGGAGCTTTCAGTGAATTTCTTACTTTTTCTTCCTGTAATGTAAAAACTAGTGAAAACAAAGCGGCTTTGCCCGCTCGCAATTACGAAACATGGGGAGTTTTATACCAATACTTTGACGTTCTTTTTGGACCCCTTAGAATGTGAATTTTCAAAAATCCTCTCTTACCACACGTCCAGACAACGAAAAGAACTTACATCCCAAGTTTCAAGTCTCTAGGATCAGTGGCTTGGGCTCAGCGTTGCATGTCAGTCAGTGAGTCATTTAGGATTTTATAATATACTAGCAACCCGCCCCGGCTTCGCACGGGTAGCTGAAGTAGGTATAGTGAACGTTTAACAGGAGTAAATTCGTGATACATTGTATTTTAATAGATATAACCCTAATGGTTTACGCAGCGCACGCAAATTAATAACTATTTCTGTTACAATGACCAAACCTTAACACATGTTTAAATAATTTATCGTGGGCTATTTTCAAGATATTGATAAGTACTACAAACCCATAGTACATTCCTTTATTCTACCACCAATACTTTTCACATCGCATGCATATAATGACTTTCGATTATTGTGACTAAACCAAAATAGATGGATATAATGTCCGTAGACTATTTTGTAGATATTGGTAAATACTACAAACCCCTAGTACATTACTTTAATCTATAACCAATAGTTTTCACACCGCATGAAAAATAATCAATGCTTCGATATTGTGACTAAACCAAAAAAGATGGATATAATCTATGTATACTGTTTTGTAGGTATTGATAATTACTACAATCCCTTAGTACATTACTTTAATCTACCACCGATAGTTTTCACACCGCATGAAAATAATCACTGCTTCAATTATTGTGACTAACCCAAAAAAGATGGATATAATTTATGTATACTGTTTTGTAGGTATTGATAAGTACTACAAACCCCTTGTACATTATTTTACTCTACCACCAATAGTTTTCACACCGCATGTAAAATAATCACTGCTTCGATTATTGTGACTAAACCAAAAAAGAATGATATAATCTATGTATACTGTTTTGTAGGTATTGATAAGTACTTCAAACCCCTAGTACATTACTTTACGCTACCATCAATAGTTTTCACACCACATGCAAAATAATCACTGCTTCGATTATTTTGACTAAACCAAAAAAGATGGATATAATCTATATATACTATTTTGTAGGTATTGATAAGTACTACAAACCCCTTGTACATTACTTTACTCTACCACCAATAGTTTTCACACCGCATGAAAAATAATCACTGCTTCGATTATTGTGACTAAACCAAAAAAGATGGATATAATCTATGTATACTGTTTTGTAGGTATTGATAAGTACTTCAAACCCCTAGTACATTACTTTATTCTACCTCCAATACTTATTACAGCGCATTCATATTATGTCTATTTCGATTATTGTGACTAAACCAAAATAGATGGATGAAATATCCGTGGACTATTTTGTAGATATTAGTAAGTACTACAAACCCCTAGTACATTATTTTATTCTACCATCAATAGTTTTCACAGCGCACGCAAATTAATAAATATATGTGACACCTTGGTTCACATTATTGCAATTTTCTTACGGATCCCTAATATTTTTCAAAATCTCATATAGCGTATGTCACGCACACTGAATTAAGCTATCCATAAGTGAAAGAATTTTTAAAATCGGTCCAGTAGTTTCAGAGCCTATTCGTTACAAACAAAAAAACAAAGATTCTCTCTTTATAATATTAGTATAGATAGTGATAATGTGTTTGGTAACTTTTTATATGTACTATGTACCTACTTCAATGTGGCACAAAAAATATAATAAACGGTATATACTATCAAACTAAAACACATGTTTTATTATTGTTAGCCGGGTGTGTCCCACTGCTGGGCAAAGGCCTCTCTACCCTCAGACCATTCCTCACGATCCAGTGCTCGATTTTGCCAATCCTCCCAGTGGCGATCCAGCTCGTCTCGCCATCTCCTTCTGGGCCTGCCGCGTCATCGTCTAACGTTGTGTGGGCGCCACTCGGTTGAGAGTTTAGCCCACAGCTCGTCCGACATGCGGCAAACGTGTCCGGCCCAGTTCCACTTGAGACTGGCAGCTTTTTGACCAACGTCGGCGATTTGAGTTTTGGAACGCAGAACAAAACACATGTAAATGAAAGAATTGCAGTTTTTATTTTCCAATCAGCTGATCTATTTTGTTTAGAAATAGATTTTTTTTCAAGTTGTTCAGATTAAAGGGTTTAATTCGCATACAAACTAAGGAACCCATGACGATGATAGAAAAGATATAATTTCTTCATTAGTTAATCAACTTAGTAGTTAAGCATTTTATATTTATCATTATAAAGTCGCATTTATTCAGTTTTACTACAAAAGATATGTTTTTAAACGGTTTGAAACAGTCTTAAACGATGGTCAGAATTATGGAATTCTCAAGTAGAGACTTCAAATACCCATTTGCAGTTATAAAATGTATTTTTGTAGTATAACTGGATAAATGCCACTTTATAATTAGTTGTTCCTTAAAATAAAACACTACTGAATCATTGTCATTGTCTATCATTGTCATTGGTTCCTCAGTTTGTATTTGAAATGATGTCAGCCCGACCACCTTAAATAATGCTACTTTCAAGTAAAGTCTTTGTATATATTGCTTAGAATTAAAAAGGTAACAAAATCAAAGGTTAAAGGTAATATAGTGATAACTTACAATTCTGAGCTGTTCCTCCATATTTTTTTTTTTCACTTTTTCTAAAAACTTTTCTAAGTTAGTCTGTCGCGTGCGTATGGAGACTTCGTGATCAGATTCCTCATTCGCTTCAAAACGAGCCGAATGTTCAGGCATTTCCGTATAATTAACTTGGGGAAGCGCCGTGATAACATTAGGTTGGTTCAAAGTTTGTCTTTTAGCTGACTTTTCCATAACCAAAGTACGCAGAGATTTCCGCGGTGTGAAATCTTTGCCGAAAGTCTGTCTGAGCGTTTTTCTTGTTGTCCTATGAGAGTCCCATCCTGACCCTTCAGCGCTTGAATTTATAATGCCATCAGAAAAACCTGTGCTTTCTCTGACCGGTAAATTAGGGCCATCAGAAAAACCTGTGCTTTCTATGACCGGTATAAGACTTTGTCTTATTTGGAAGTCTTTGATCAAGCTTTTGGATTTCCTGACCGTTGTATTTCGGCCACATATACTGAATGAGTCCCTGTGATTTGCATCATTGTCGAGAACAACTTCAGGTGACTGGTCTTTTTGTCTGTTTCTGCCAGTTGTGTCATGTGAGACATTGGGTGTTCCGCCAATTTCTTCCATGTTCTGATCATTATCGATTTCTTGATCATCGAGTTGATCATTTACTTCTGGATTCTCTATTTGCTCATTTTCTACCTCTTGATCACTTTCCATTTCCTCATCGTTATTTTCTTGTTCACTTTCAACTTGCGTATTATCTTCACTGTCGTTTTCTTCTTCGTAGGTTTCATTTTGTTGATCATTCTCTACTTCTTGATCACTCTCTATTTGTTCACTTTCAACTTCTTGATCGCTCTCTATTTGCTCACTTTCAACTTCTTGATCACTCTCTATTTCCTCATTTTCTGGTTCTTCATCACTATCTATTTGCTGATTTACATCTTTACTCTCCATTTGGTCATTTTCCACTTCTTGATCACCCTGTTTTTGATAATTTGACACTTCTTGATCACTCTCTATTTGCTCATTTTCTACCTCATGCTCACTTGCCATTTCATCATCGTTATTTTCTTGTATACTTTCAACTTGCGTATTATCTTTACTGTCGTTTTCTTCTGCGTGGGTTTCATTTTGTTGATTATTCTCTATTTCTTGATCACTCGCCACTTGCTGATCTTCTTCACTTTCAGCTGTTTTATTATTTTCATGGCTTTCATCTTGAACATCTAAACTTTCGTTTTGTTTACTATTTTCTTGTTTGTTTTCATTTTCAGTAGATTCGAACTGTTCATTGCTTTCAATTTCCTGTTCATTTTCTACTAGGCAAGCCTGTTTATTTTTAATTGCTGCGTTTTCGTTTTGTTCGTCATTTACCACATCTTGTTCATTTTCATTTTCCAGATGAATGTTATTCTCGATTTCAGCATGATGAAGTTCTTCAGTTTGTTTGTGTTTATTTTTGTCTGCTTTAAGCTCAGTTTTATCTTTTTCACTACCTTCTTTAATCTGATTTTTAATTGTTGATGTAACTGATTTGTTTGACAGAGAATTTTCCTTGTTTTTTTCAAATTTACTCTTAGATGCGGTAGACTTATTTGATGTTTTTGTTTTGTTTGAAGCATTACTATTGCCAACCTCAGATTCCTTGTCCTCAGTCAGTTTTCTCAATCTGCCTCTTTTAGAACTTTGTGCATCTGTTATCATGTCATCTAATTGATTTTCTACCATAGTTGATGAGGGGAGTTGTTTCCAATCATCTAATTCCATATCAGTTGTGTTACGGCTGGAGGTCGGAGAATGTTCTCTCAATGAACTGACACGTTTGGCATCAAGAACCCTTTGAAATCCAAAAACTTTGGGTTGTATCTCAGATATATCACTCTCATTTTCGGATTCAATAAAGTTATAGTTTGCAAACATGTTTTTCCGTTTTACGCCTTGATGATTACCGAATAAGTTACGAACTTTTGGTTCGACTGCCAAAGATTTGTCTCCTGTTGTTTTATTAGGAGATGCAAGGAGTGCAGCGGGAAAATCGGGTTTGGACCTCGATGTGTTCTGAAATAACTGCTTCTGTGGTACATTAACATCTTTCACAGGATTGTTAATTTTGGCTAAAGTATTGTAGTTTGCAAACATGTTTTTCCGTTTTGCGCCTTGACGATTACCGAATAACTTACGAACTTTTGGTTCGACTGCCAATGTTTTGTCTCCTGTTGTGTTATTAGGAGATGCAAGGAGTGCAGCGGGAAAATCTGGTTTGGACCTCGATGTGTTCTGAAATAACTGCTTCTGTGGTACATTAACATCTTTCACAGGATTGTTAATTTTGGCTAAAGTATTATAGTTTGCAAACATGTTTTTCCGTTTTGCGCCTTGACGATTACCGAATAACTTACGAACTTTTGGTTCGACTGCCAATGTTTTGTCTCCTGTTGTGTTATTAGGAGATGCAAGGAGTGCAGCGGGAAAATATGGTTTGGACCTCGATGTGTTCTGAAATAACTGCTTCTGTGGTACATTAACATCTTTCACAGGATTGTTAATTTTGGCTAAAGTATCTCTTTTATTATTGATTAGGCCAAACTTTTGTTGAGGTCGGTGTTCTTTTTCGGTGAATAACTTCCTTTGAGGTAATACAATGCTATTGATTGATTCACTATTGCTGCTCTCTGGTAAGTCCAAGGTGAAGTTTTTATTTTCTTGACTGAAAAGACCAAAATGATTAAGACTAATGTATCATCCCATGTTATGAAATCATTTATAACTAGCTGTGCCCCGCGGTTTCACCCGCGCAGTCTTCGTTCCCGTGGGAATATCGGGAAAATAGTACCCTATGTGTTATTCCCGGGTCTAAGCTAACTAAATACCAAATTTCAGCCCAATCTGTTAAGTAGTTTTGGCGTGAAAGAGTAACAAACATGCATCCATCCAACAATCTAACCAAAATCGCACTAGATGGCGCTGGAGGTGAGTTAGAACTCACAAGCGTTCTGAATCTAAATTGGAGATTTATGATATTAGTAGGATTAAGCATATTATTTAGCTTTTGATAGAATAGCACTTTATAGAATATGTACCATGATTTGGGTGTAACCCGAATGTGATAGTTGTATTATATATGTATTGGCAAATTTGTGCCCACACAAGCCATTCAAAACAAGTTAAATGTTTAATATGTCTTTTGCGAAAACTGCTACTGAACTAATTGGGCTGAAATTCATCAGTTTGAGTGTTTGTGTTGTTACATGTTACTTTTTTTTACTGCTTCAGTGGCATAGTGGTTTGCAAGCCTGACTGCCGATAATGAAGTCCCATGTTCGATCCTCAGGTCAAGCAAAGTGTTATTGGATTTTCCATTAGGAATTTTTTCAATGACAGCATGGAGTTTGGTACTGTGCCCGGTAGATGGCAGTAAGCTTGCCCCCTATTACATGGAACCAATAACATAACTGGCGATACTATGAGACTGAGTTGTGGGTACACCTCTGCCTACCCCTTCGGGAAAAAGGCGTGATGTTATTTATTTTTAGAACATAATTTATCTTATTGCCAAGGGGTTGCCGGCAATAGAATAGTACCCCACCCTCTCTCCCTATTGTTGTCGTAAGAGCCTGCTAAGGGTTGTCAGATCCAGAGGACGGGCAGCAGCGTCCTCTGCTTAAAACCATCGAACTGCGCTCGCCAACCCGCCTGTCAAGCGTGGGCGATGATGGTGATAATTATTTTTTTAATAAAGCAGGTAGAAATAATGGCAAATAGTGTACATATATACCTTAAAATTTCAATATCGAATTCCTCCATAATATTATTATTTTGTTCTACAGGTTTGTTGCTTTCCATGATATCCATAAAATCAGTTGAGTTTTCATCTAGTCTTTGCCACCAACTTTGACCTGTAATAATATTATATAAATATGTTGAACTCCTTACAATTGATTAATAATAATTTTTGATCCGTTAAGCCTACTTGATTTAATTTGACACATATTTGATACCTAGAAGGATAATGGACCTTTTTGAGATATCAACAAAATTAAGCAGCTAGCATTACAAAAAATTTAATCTTACAAGATTGTGGGGTGTTGGCTATAGAACAGTACCCCCCACCCCCTCTACTCATAGTTGCTGTAAGAATTGGCTAAGGGTTATCAAATCCAGAGGATGGGCCGCAGTATCTTCTGCATATGAACCAAACTGTGCTCGCCAACTACCTAATGCTGAGATGATGATTAAAACCCTCCAAGTGTCTTGTGTTCTTTTTAGGTATCTTTCGGAATGCACAGTAGATTGATTAGTATTATATTTATTGACATTTAACCCTAGATTAATAACCATTCATCTCATGGACCGCCCTAAACGATTTTTTGGTTCATAATTCCAAAATAGAAAAGATAGAGAAAGCTTTTAAAAACTTGCAGTAATTCGTTTTGCAGGTATAATAAATTATCTCGCCAATACATTGTTTTGGTAGTTTGACGGACAAATGGTTATGAATAGTGGAACAATTGTGCGGAGGAGAGTCGTAATTCTTTCAAATCGGATATTCGGCACCTACAATGAAGTTACATTAATAATTAAAAGGTAAGTTTAAATTTTGATACATTTTGAAGTGGTAGGCCTTTTTTGCATGGGGCCTAGAGAAGCACCACACCTTATTCATTCGCCAAGCAGTTATGTGCAAACATTACTGTGTTCAGGTCTGAAGGGCAATGTCACCAGTGAATTTTTAAACACTGTGTGGCACTGTGTCTGATATGGGCAATTATGATCCTTACCATCAGGCACCTGATTCGCTCGTCTTGTCACTCACTATCATAAAATAACATATTTTAAAATTAAACTATTTGAAAAAATATTTTGTTGATCAGAAACAATATATTTAGGCATGTTTTAGGTACAACTACTACTACTAGTCAACACTTTTGATCAAATGTGTGGAAGTTTGTCTTGCAGCAGAGATGCAAAGATGACCACAATATGCTATTTTTTTAAACATTGACAATTAAATGTAAAAGCCTTCTTCTATGCATGGTATCATCTATAGCATCTATGGTATGCTAAACATGGCTTTTATTAACTCATACATTATTTTCTAGCATAGTAATTATTTATGGTACAACAGTTATTTGTCATAATGGACCCTAAGGATTGAGGATCCCATTGCTCCAAATGTGGATTTGGCTGTAAACAACAAAGAACTATAATGAACCCCAATGTATATTATAAATTATTTTTCATAAGAATTGCCTCACTGGTGTAGTACTGCTGACATGAGGTTCTCAGTTTGATTCTCAGGTCAGGCAAAGGATGGAAATTTTCTCACAGACTTGTTTGGATTTGAGTCCAAACGGTCTCGTTTACAAACAATGATTATTGTACAGATATAAAAAGAAAATATTTTTTTTTCATTAGGTACTTTGTTTTAATAGTAATACTCACGTCGAGGCTCATCAATAGCAGTATTATCCGTAAGTATAGACTTCCTGACCAGCGGTGACAGACCCAACGAGCCCATATTGCTTCTATACTCTTCTATGGGAATGGTGAGCCTTCCAGAGGCATTGGAGTGAGCTGGTGAGTCTATACTGCGGCTTCTCCGAGTTTGTGTGGGTTTCGGACGCTTGTGTATGTTTCTTCCGTCTTGTGATCGCGCGGGGGAAGTCTTTCGCGCACTCGACATTGTTTCCCTGTCTAAAACGGTGAAACCGGTCTAATGTAAGGAAAATGTAGTGAAACCAACTGCAAGGAAGACCCTATTACTTGTTCATTGTTTATGCAATCACTAGTTTTTAGCACTGAGCATAAAAAGTAGATTTAATTACACAGCTTATTATTAAGATCATTTTAAACTTATTTTACCTCAAGTAGCATGTATGAAAAATGTCATGAAAGTGAACGAAGCGAAAGTTGTATGTCAGGATCGTAGCAAGTGGAGGGAAATAGTCTCTGCCTACCCCACCGGGAACAAGGCGTGACTGTATGTATGTATGTATGTATGTATGTTTACCTCAAGGTCCCAGAGCGGCTGGTGGATTGAAATTAAGTTAAAAAGAATTTATAAAAGACAAGGAAATAAATATCATCTAGGTGTTTATAAAATACCTGAACACCGTAGACCAAACCACTATAACTTTAGAAATTAGGAAAATTATTTTGCGGACACAAAAACGATAACATCAACGCCTATGATTTAAAATTTAAAAATATAAACTTCAACATCAAATGCGCGTCATGCGTTTCTTTTCACGTAATTTGGTAACGTACCGTAACGCATTTCAGTCGAAATATTCGTCATCGGCCAATAGTTCCTTGTCGGTTTATAACAACGTCAGTATACTCATGTACTGGAACGTATTTTACTAGTGATGGTACATGGTCATTGGTCATAAATCATAAAGCACGGTGATGTTACCTTCTCGTCGATGGGAAGGTTTGAATTTGAACTCGCCTCGGGCGAGTGCTCAGATGGAGTGCTTTTGTTACGTCGCGCTATACCCTACTATATTATAAGTATTACCTAGTGTCAACATAAGTTTACCTTCCAACAGCCCAATTGGTTTAGTAGTTTTGGTGTGGAAGGTAGCAATTGAAACATTTGCATTTTAATATTAAACATAACATACAATCACGCCTTTTCCCGAAGGGGTATTCAGAGGTGTACTCAGGACTCAGTCCCATAGTAGGAACATTTCGCCAGTATGTTATTGGTCCCATGTAATAGGGGGTGAGCCTATTGCCGGGCACAGTTCTAGACTCCAGGCAGTTATTGAGATAATTCCTCATGGAAAAATCCAATATTTAATACTGCCCAACCGGGGGATCGAACCCGGGACCTCCTGATCGACAGTCGGGCTTGCGCCCGCTGCGCCACCTAGGCAGTCTTTCATTTTTAATATTAGTGGGATCTATTAGAAATTCTCAGTAGCATACCCAGCTGGTCTATCGAGAAACTTATATCTACTCATGGTACAACCAGTAGGGCTATCGATAAACCTATGTAACCGTGGTACAACCAGTAGGGCTATCGGCTATCGATAAACCTATGTAACCGTGGTACAACCAGTAGGGCTATCGGCTATCGATAAACCGATGTAACCGTGGTACAACCAGTAGGGCTATCGGCTATCGATAAACCTATGTAACCGTGGTACAACCAGTAGGGCTCTCGGCTATAGATAAACCTATGTAACCGTGGTACAACCAGTAGGGCTATCGGCTATCGATAAACCTATGTAACCGTGGTACAACCAGTAGGGCTATCGGCTATCGATAAACCTATGTAACCGTGGTACAACCAGTAGGGCTCTCGGCTATCGATAAACCTATGTAACCGTGGTACAACCAGTAGGGCTATCGGCTATCGATAAACCTATGTAACCGTGGTACAACCAGTTGGGCTATCGGCTATCGATAAACCTATGTAACCGTGGTACAACCAGTAGGGCTATCGGCTATCGATAAACCTATGTAACCGTGGTACAACCAGTTGGGCTATCGGCTATCGATAAACCTATGTAACTATGGTACAACCAGTAGGGCTATCGGCTATCGATAAACCTATGTAACCGTGGTACAACCAGTAGGGCTATCGGCTATCGATAAACCTATGTAACCGTGGTACAACCTGTTGGGCTATCGGCTATCGATAAACCTATGTAACTATGGTACAACCAGTAGGGCTATCGGCTATCGATAAACCTATGTTACCGTGGTACAACCAGTAGGGCTATCGGCTATCGATAAACCTATGTAACCATAGTACAAACAGTTGTACCATATGTAAATTTTCGTCCCGTTGGTTCAACTTGTTGGTCACCGTCACGGGTCAGTAGCGGATCTAAGTACCTAGCTACTTATTTATATACCAATGAACTTTAATAAGAAGACGTGATGCAAGTGCAACGCGACAGTCTCTGAATATCTAAAGACGGTTTAAGACTGACTACCTATATATAAATATAATTCATGATTTATTCGTGGAAGTCACGCCACCAACCGTATAAAAATTGGAAAGAAAACTATATATACCTAACACAAACAGTTATGTGGGGTTGACAACATTTTATGTTCACTGTCTACAAATACGTGCCTTGGTAAGTATGCTGAGTGTAGGGTTCCATACTTGAACAAAACACTACCGCGTGCTAAGAACATACTGACCGATATAGCGCGTAATTATGTTGAGGTCTTAAGTTCCAATAATTCTAAATATGCTTATTTTTTGCCCATGGATATAGTCTCACCTATGAAGTTTATTATTGCATTTTGTGTCAAATCTGTTACTTTACGGAATACGTTGGTGACGTCATAGAAATATATATGTAATAGATGCGTGTGCAGTCAGTCGAAAATCTGTAAAAAAAATATATCGTATATGACTTGCTATGATTTATATTAATTTATATTAAAGCTATGTGTTTGCTTGCTTTAGTATAAATTTTTGTGCCAACGGGCGCCAGTGGCGGTCGTTGGGACATTGGAAAAAATATTTCTCTCTAAAGCCCCCACTAAACTGCAACCAGTGGCGGCAGTTAGGACAGAGTATTATTTTTTGTGCCAAGAATGGCCGCCACCACTGGTTGAGACAAAGAGGTGGAAATTACAGTCAAACGATCTAGCTTGGAGGTACTTAGGTGGAGTTCCCTTGCAACTAATATGTAACTATAGTAATGATTTGACATGAATGATTAGTATAATTTATTGATTAGGTATATTAATTATTATTATTTGACATGAATTACATTTTATTATTGGTTGCTTAATTATAATTTTTGACATGAATTAGCATGGACATGAATAAGAAAGATAATAATTTTTCTATTTGTTGTATGATAATTTTTGGTAATAAGTAGGATTATTGAAATGATATGTGATTTTTAATCTTTTGTATTATGTCGTTGTTTAATTATATACCATGACATTTATACGCCTTCTAAGCAAAACATGCGGATGAATACTGATAGCTGTGGATCATTTCAATGTAACCATGTTTTTACAAATAAATAAATTTTGATTTGATTTGATTTGATTTAATAAAAATACAAATGTACTTAAATATTAAAATCTTTATTTTCACATGTTAAAATAAATTTAATAAAAAATTCTTGATAATGGGTAGGCTACTGTTCAGCCAGGGCCGTCTTAAGTCTATTCTGCGCCGGGGTGCGGGACTCAGCCTGCGCCCTCGTTTTGTTTACTGCAGCGTGGCATGCGACCGACGACACACTGCAGTATGAAAGGGGTCCTAGTCAACCAAGAAAACACAATACACGTAATTTTTTTCCCCATTTCAAATGAATGAACTTACACTTTATTGACTTAGAGATCATTTTGCTTCAAGTGCGGGCGACCGGACGGCAATGTCAAAGGGCGCAATTACTCGCCTATGACAGACGCACAGGTGCCGAGCCACGCGCCCATTTCAAATGAACTTACACTCTATTGACTTAGAGATCATTTTGCTTCAAGTGCGAGCGACCGGGAGGCAACGTGTCAAACGTACATACATACACTCTCTTTGGATTAGAGATTTAGCTGCGCGCGTGTTGTATTAATTAAAATTGTTATTTGTGTAGTGTAGTAATGCGGTATGACAAGCGCCGAAAGCGTAATAAAAGTAAAAAAAATATTATTGTTGATGACTTTTTTTTTGCTTGCTTTTTTGCTCATATTTTGCTCATATGTATGCACATATTTGTCGTAAGTAACAAGTATATAAAACTGTGCAATAGCGTTAAGTTCAATGAAATATCCAAAAATTCAGCGCTCGACAGGCGCCCCCGGGTGCTCCGCGCCCGGGTGCACCGCACCCCTTGCACCCCCTGGTAAAGACGGCCCTGTGTTCAGCAGTGTACGTCACTGTGCTGACGATGAAGTATTCAATTTTAAAAAACTAGCTAATTAGAACTAATTATTTTTTGATTTGTTAGTTTCCTAAAGACTTCAAATTTCATACTGACAATTGTTTTCACCATAAATAACTAGCAATTCACTTCTTTTCACTAATTACACAGAAAATTTGCATTTGAATGAAAATACTGACAACCAATTGAATTTGTATGATAGGTATTATGCAAACGCAATGGACGGTGACACCATTAAACCTTTCATACTCGTATAATCTAGTTTCTACCATATTACTTAATGTTATCGTAATGAAGGATACTATTAGGGGTTCAGTTCCTCAAAAGTAAAAAAGGAACCCTCATAGGATCTGTTATCCGTCTGTCTGTTTGTCCGTCTGTCTGTCTGTCCGTCTGTCAAGACGCATTTTAACAGGAACGCGTGGAGTTATCAAGTTGAAATGGAAATCAACTACTCAAATCTGCGGTTCCTTGTGGCTGTAAAAATCATAATAATATTAAGGGACATCTTCCACACACGGTCATCTGGTCCCAAACTAGTGAAACAGAAGTGAAACAGGTTGTTAAATATTTGTACCATTGCATTTATTTCTTGGAAATATAGATCTTTGCACTTTACGTCATATATGCTTAGCGCTTTTCACTAGGAGTTTATTGACGATCCGCTTCCTTTGCCGGCTTGTCGAAGAATGTGTCATTGCCTTCTAACGCTCTATTCAAATCTGCAGGGCGTAGATAAATGTAAATGCGTTCCATAGACAAGTCCATGGACTGGCTGGTGAGCTTGACGAAGGTCGGCCTACTCTGCAGGATTAAGGTTGGTATACTCGGCAAAGGCTGGTATCGTCAGCTAGCAATCCGGCAGGACTAATCGGCTTAATAGTCCGGCTGGACTTAGCATGGGTTCGCCTGGCTTGGCTAATGGCTTGGCTAATGGCTTGGCTAATGGCTTGGCTAATGGCTTGGCTAATGGCTTGGCTTATGGCTTGGCTTGGCTTGGCATGGCTATCAGGCACGGCATGGCATGCCGTCCGCTTTATATGTGCGCGTTACAATCGGCCATCCTGAAACAATTGCTCCCGCAATTGGGAGCGGAAAAGAAATGGTGATCAGCTTCCAGGAAGAACTAGTAGAATTGACTATGACTTGACTACAGAATGGTTAGTAAAAAGGGTAGAGGGAAACATGCCCAATATTAAGAGCAAAGCATAGCATAATAGGGGGTGAGCCTATTGCCATATTTCGGGCACAGTTCCAGACTCCAAGCAGCTATTGAGATAATTCCTAATGGAAAAATCCAATATTTAACACTATGCCTGACCTAGGGATCGAACCCGGGACCTCTTGGGTGGCAGTCGAGCATGCGCCCACTACGCCACCGAGGCAGTATAAGAGTTTATCTGAAATTATCATTAGCAGACTTATAGTGAGACTAAGACTTCCTAATGGCTCCGATGGTGGTCAATATGTACATGCAATATTTTAGGCTTCGGTCCAACCACGAACTGGACATCTGCAATCTGCAGTGTTATGACAGCTTGTGGTTCTCTGTGTATGAGAGTCGTGAAACGTTAAGAAGATCTATGTAAAAGACTTTTACAAAGCTTTTTAGAAGTAGGCTTATAGACGCATGACACTGAAGAAGCCAGAAGCCTTGTCCGAATTCAAAATCTGAGAAAAGTTACATATCGGTCATATTCTGAGGTATGATTGCTATGACCTGATGAAAACGGTAATGTTCGGTCAGATCTCGGGCAGACGCTGCATCGAAAGGCGGGAATTTATTGTTTTCGTAATATCAGGCAATGGTATGCGAACGACGGGTTTGCTATTATTAGCGAGGGAAGATTAGGAAAGGTTCCCGTCACGCTGGAATACTGTGCATAATAGAATCCAGTTTACAGTTAAGGAAGAGAAGGGTGGAAGCCTGCCATTCCTAGATGTCATAAAGAAGCCACATGGTAAGCTGTCACAAACTGAATATAAGAAGCTGACCCACAGGATGGATATCTGCGAGTAGGCTTACCCCATCCTCCGGCCCATTTGGCAGGGCCCTGATTCCCATAATATGTATGCAGCTGCCACACGTCAGACAAGTGCTGGAATGCTAATAACCTTTGTAGCTGGAAGTATGTTCACCCAGGTAAACAAAGTGAAATAAACTAGTGCCACCGCTAGGCAAACCATAGAAGATGCAAACAGGACACACCATAACAACTGGGCCAGTTATTGCGTACATCGAAGGATAGGCAACCGCTATGTGGACCGTGTGACTGTTGAAATAGCTACATTGGCAAGACGCAAGACCCAACGAAATATATCAACAAAGATATCAGAGCACATAAAGTCTGTGAAGAAAATACCATATTATGGTCGGCGGTGGAAGAACATGCGCTATCTACGATTCGATATAAGGTTTCTGTGCTGGCAAGGGATAAGTCTAAGTGTTATTATTGAAAGCAGTTTAAGGAATCCATCGAAATCAGCCGGCATCCTAATTTCAAACAAGATCGTGGTTGAGCCCTATTGTCGACATTGGCGTCAGTCGAAATACCTCTAGCTACCAGGAGCGCATAACATGGAAACTCGAATCAGGTACAATGAGTACAATGATTATGTAAATACAGCCTTATGCAGCGAATGGCAGTAGTGACTCAAGCGACGTCGCGGCTGTATTGGCACGTGACCTCCTAAAAAAAAACATCGAATGGTCAGAAACCTATGCCAAGGGCTCTGATTGGAATAACGAGAGTAAAGCTGTCACTCTAAGGTAATAATGAATAGCACTTACGTTTTTTTTTTTTTTAATATCGAATATAAACCAACAGACAGATTCGGCATAATCTCATCACCTGGCAATAAGTTATTGGGCAACTATTGGCTATTAGCTAATAACGGCAAAACGTGGCAACGCACCTTTCTATGCTAGCTCTTCAGAACTGTCTGCTCATGTAATTACTTGACTGGCTGCCATTACAACCTCCTTGTCGGCCCTGATGACCTTTATTAAGGCTCTCTTCACCGTGACTTTGCCACAGTAGTACTTGTTCAGATGAGGTTGCTTTTCCAGGCGTAGTAGGGCAGTACCAAAGTCATTTTCCTTGCGAGCTCCCCGGACTTGCAATTTCTCAGGATAACTCGTAAACTGTCCACAGTATCGACTACGATACCACACGATCTTTGATATCTGAAATAAATGAATTTATTATTATTATTATTAGCATAAAAATCTCGTGATAGCATATTATCTGTTCAGATTTTCCTCTTTCGCATTTTTTTACAATCCGTCACATAATTTCATTTCGCAATTGTTTTTCACGTCAGAAACAATTGAATGCGTTTCTTCGTGGCTGACATCAAACTTCCAAAGAAGCTAGCTATCTCGTAGAAAGAGGTTTTATCCGAGTTCAATATTTTCTCTTCATATGGCTTTCACTAAATCTCCCTTGATCTTGATCATTCTTGTAAGTGTGGATAATTCTGCATCCTCAAAATGCAATCAATTTGCCGCTGCAGCTGTTCGATGTCCTTCACATTTCTGCTACTGCTTCTGATTGTCTCATATAGTTCCAGAGAACTATTGGGCGTGAACGGGAAGTTTGGCATCGAAAAGCAATATAAAGAGCTTGACCACGTAGCTTAGCTCGCCGGATAAAAGCTTTTGTCTTCTGGCTTCCCTTCCTTGAGTATTGCTGAGCTGGTCCATTTTCTTCAAGCACGCCGCTACGGTGCAATCTTCGTTTCATCTCTCGGTGCATTCTTCATTTTTCTCTATCCGATATCCAAAATCGTGAATGAGTACGGCACGACGATTTCTAGAACATTCGAACTCGTTGGTTCGAACGATGTTTACTCGTAATCAGAGCTGCGTCTTGATTTTTCTAGCAGATTTTTGGCAATCCTCTTGTAGTTAGACGGTAGAAGTCGGAAATAGTTGCTTGCGTTAGCATCGCTTCCATCTTGGATTTGGTTCGAAAATTTTCATGGCGAGCTCCATGCACTTATCTATCAGGATATTTTGGGTCTATCCCACTTCTGATTGAAACAGAAGTGAAACAGGTTGTTAAATATTTGTACCATTGCATTTATTTCTTGGAAATATAGATCTTTGCACTTTACGTCATATATGCTTAGCGCTTTTCACTAGGAGTTTATTGACGATCCGCTTCCTTTGCCGGCTTGTCGAAGAATGTGTCATTGCCTTCTAACGCTCTATTCAAATCTGCAGGGCGTAGATAAATGTAAATGCGTTCCATAGACAAGTCCATGGACTGGCTGGTGAGCTTGACGAAGGTCGGCCTACTCTGCAGGATTAAGGTTGGTATACTCGGCAAAGGCTGGTATCGTCAGCTAGCAATCCGGCAGGACTAATCGGCTTAATAGTCCGGCTGGACTTAGCATGGGTTCGCCTGGCTTGGCTAATGGCTTGGCTAATGGCTTGGCTAATGGCTTGGCTAATGGCTTGGCTAATGGCTTGGCTAATGGCTTGGCTTATGGCTTGGCTTGGCTTGGCATGGCTATCAGGCACGGCATGGCATGCCGTCCGCTTTATATGTGCGCGTTACACTAGGTTAGAAGCCTGTACTATGGTAACAAGATGACTGATATACATATATAAGCATATAACACCCAGACACAGATCAAACAGACATGTTCATGCACACAAATATTTGACCTGGCTGGGGATCGAACCCGGGACCTGCAGCTCAGAAAGCAGAGTTACTACCATCTGAGCCAACGAGGCTCTCATGCTAAATTGACGCAATCATAAGTTATGGCCATTTTACAGTATATTTCCTAACTTTGCGCAATGAACTAAAAGCTCTAGGGTACTCCCTCCATGTTTGCTGTAGTTTGCAACTAGATGGCGCTGCATGTTATGTTCAGGTTAACAATTCATTTGTACGGACGAATTTCCTTAAAAATGGCATTTTGGACATCCCTGATGGCAAAGTTGGCCTATTTCACGGTAGGTATATATGTTTATTTAGTCCGTGCCTTCTGAAACAGATCTGTTTATTGTTTTCCATAAAATTCCGACTATTGGTAAATGTGTTGTGAAATTGTTAAGATATAAAACCGTGTTGTCCGATTAATTTGAATACCCTTATAATATGCATGTCTTTAAGATAAACTGCAGAGTTTTACAGCGGAAAATGTTGACGACACCGTATAAAAGTATCGCATGACATGAAAAACCGCAATAACTCGATGAATATTACCGAACCAACTTAGAAAGAAAAATTATATGCTTTCAGTCGATTAGGGCGGTTGGGTTGGTTCTTTGCGCAACGAGAATCGGGGACATTGTTATCAAGAACAGCTACTTATTAGACCTAAACCTAAAACACTTCCATTTTCCACCTCTTTTCGTTATAATCTCTGAAGAAAATAACCTTTACAGATTAGTGTCATTTTTGTGGCGTTGATTTAATGAATTAACTACATATTTATTTTTAAAATTATATCATTAAATTGTGCGTGAACCATGTCGTTCCTGACGGAGTATTTCGATGAATTTCGACAACATCCCATCAGGAAGACTAAAATGTAAGTAAATATTGTAAAGTCTTATTTACCACGTCTTTTGTTAAGACTCGCCACTGTTGTTTAGGTAGAGACTAGAGAACACAGTAGAGAACGTACAGACGTAGGTCGTGCCTAGAGCAACCACAGATCTACGAGTTGTTGGCTTTAGGGCTAACCTTACGTTATAATGTTTCCCTTCTTTAACTTCGCATCCCCTTGACCGATTGTGATCATTTTCGAACTTGAAAATTCTATTATTATTAGCTACCTAATTTTAAAGTTTCATCAAGGTGGGATCAACAGCTATCAAGTTATCGTCGGACATAATATACGCATACAGTGGCTAGTTTATTTATTCCGAGCCTAAACTACGTGTTGTTTATAATATATATTACGAAAACCGGAATATCGGTTTTGAAATGATCGTCAGACCTATAATAAAGACCTCGTGACTTCTTATTTCCGAAGGGGTTCCAAACCCCTTCGTCAGTTTGGCTTATAATATCATACTACATAATTCCATTATTTAAAAACAACAATTTATCTTTGATCAAAATTACATACCAGAGGTCAAACCTTCAGACGTTTGTACCAAAACGTCTGTTTTTCCCACTTCTCGAGTAGTAGACCTCGCTTTGCTCGGTCAATTATAACAAATGCTTCTAGTTAATCTTGAAAAATGTTAACTCACGAGGTACCTAACCGTCATTATATAGGTACATGGGGACACCATTTATTCGTCAATTATTATGGGCCATCACTTAGATAAGTAAGTACTTTGACTTTTTATCCGTCGAAATTCGTCTTTCACTCTATCCACCCATAATGTACCCATAGTTCAATGTAAACTTATTTGTGAAGGTGTCGTCCAGAAAATAGATGGGCGAAGTTAGAAGGCAAGTGGCTGGATCCAAAAACTGGATCGGAAAACGTAAGTTCAATGAATTTGTAATCTATCTTTATATCATGCGAAAAATCGCACAAGACTTATGTCCTGAGAGATATATCAGTAGAATGATATATATGAATAAGAAGAAATCTTTTCAAATATTTATTTACAGAAAGTATGGACAGAGGAGGAAATAGAAGAATTCATACAAAACACAATGAAGAGTTTAAGGGGCCAGTCCACATACTACAATGACTATTGCGCACATTTATCTGAAGGTACTTAGCTGTATCCCTTGAATGTACCACCAGTAAACACTTTCGAATTGGTACACGACTTTATTATGTCGCCGTCAAATCGCCACAGCATATTTAATAGGGTACATCTAGATGGTATCGTTGTACGGGGGGCACGTAGAGCCTGTAGCTGGAGCTGTAGTAGTCGTTCGGTCATGTCAGAGCCTAATTCAGGTGACATGCAGATTCCGACACCTCGGTTGGCCACAGACCGACTCGAGAGGTAGAATTCATTTAAAATCTTTATATCAGATTCAAAAAAACGCCATTCCTACTACAGTTACTTGCTAAGACTTTGTCAATTTATTCTTAGTTGATGATATATTAAGTTTGTAAAACTAAATGTGGGGGTAGTCGTTAGGTCATGTTCTGACATGACCTAACGACATGGCGACTGACATGGCGTTGTAGGAACCTTGGCAACCAGAAACTCTGACATTTAGGCCATGGGTTGACCACACGACTGTTAGAGTAAGAATTTAATTTGTTTTCATCTTGACGTACATACATTATATCGTATTAAAACATTGGTCGAAGGGGTAGGCAGACGTGTACCCAGGACTCAGAACCATAGTAGGCATGCCGACATTTCACGAGTATGTTATTGATCTCATGTATTAGGATGCTACAAACTTAACTTTTCTACATTGTCTAGAGTTCAAAACCCGTAAACCTAAACCTCGCGCGAAACGCAATCCATGCGACAAGAAGGCAGCGATAGCCGAAGAAGCCCCTCCCCCAGCGCCCAAGCTCGCGATGAAAGACACGGAGCTCATGAAGGCTGCCAAGGAATTGTATGAACGGGATATGGATAAACCTACATTGGAGCCGTTAGGAACGCACTTCAGAAGTAAGTCGCTTAGGAACTCTTTTAGATTGAGGAAATTCATGATGTAGTTTGGTTTCTCTTGAGAAAATAGTATGTAAGGTACATGGTGTTACGAAATAAGTTTAGATGTTGGCGAATGAGTAGATATAAGTAGATCAGCCCCCTTATTACGGACGCAACGTGAACTTAAACACTTTTAACAAGCGTGAAAAGTGTTTAAATTGCTAAATGTCTGAAAATTTTACTGCTGTTGTTACGCGATTGCATGTTCGTTATACCACCCATGGTCACGTAAGATGAACGGAAGTTGTCATTTTTGACGGGCATTTACTTAAACTAGACACCTTGACTTTTATACTATCGCGAACCGATAGACAATAGCCGAGAGTATAACAGCTACCAGATCAAACTTTTAGAAGAAAAGAAAAACTATGTAATTAACATTTTTAAGCTAAAATTGTGGTCGTAGCTCGTAGCGCGCTCTACGCCGTAGCGTGGCACCGTCTACATCATTTTGGACCCTGCCTTGTATCGTAACTTCTGTATCCATTCGGCATTAGATAACATGCTATTAGTACATAATTCGGTCATTAATTCGGTGGTAGAATAGTAGATAGTACCTATTCACAATATTTTTGTATTGTACTAATATGAATAAATTTGTATTCACATCGGCCTCACTGACGATATTCTATTGTAAGTACTTCTAATTGTATCGGGTTACGTAAGCTACATCTTATACTACACTACTATTCATAATATCTTACTAATTTTATAAATGCGAAACTTTGTGAGGATGGATGGATGAATGAATGAATGAATGAAATACGTTTATTTGGACAACACTGCACAAAAGACACAAAACTAAAACACTCATAATTTAAAAATAAAAATAAAAGCAAACAGA
Source organism: Hemistola chrysoprasaria (assembly GCA_947063395.1). Lineage (NCBI taxonomy): Eukaryota > Metazoa > Arthropoda > Insecta > Lepidoptera > Geometridae > Hemistola > Hemistola chrysoprasaria. The sequence goes on along the minus strand of OX346709.1, from coordinate 1,555,740 downwards.
TAATTTAACAATATTATTAATAAAAGGATTAAATCATAATTGTGTGAAGTTCATAGTCGCGTCGTGCAGTGTCGCCTGAAACCCCACCCTTCCAGGCGACACTGCACGACGCGACTGTTGTTTGTTACTCTACTTTGCTACTCGCGATGGATGTTTGTTACTCTTTCTCGCTAAAACCAACCAACTGGGCTGAAATTCGGTATATAGATAGCTTAGACCCTGGAATAACATAAAAAGTACTGCTTATCTCAATATTCTCACGGGAACGAACACAACGCGAATGAAACTGCTGGGCACTACTAGTAATACGATCTTTTCATTAAGTTCTCACAATAATTTCGAACAATGAATTTGCTTTCCAAGCAAAACGCACGCACACAACGAACGAGTATGTGTGTTTGTATTGCTTTTGTCTTTACACTATACAATTCTATACAAAATTAACACAATAAATATCTATCCAATATTTTCCACAGCTCTGGGTTACGTCCGTCCCTGTCTGTTTAAGACAGGCATCAGTGATTACCAGGGCGGCATAGCCAGACTGGCGTATGAGATGATAAGAGACGACAGGATCCCTCGATATCACGCACATAACGGATGCAGGCCACGGTGGGGGTTGCCCCCCGAGGGGGTCCGACAACCCGAACTTGACGGGGCACCTTATGATGGGGAAAGACTGTACTAAGACATGTTGTTGATACATTTTATTACAAAATTCAAGAGATAATTGGAAAAAAGGTGTTTCAACATGCATCGATCAGTACCAGGAGACCAAAACTGAGTTGGGAGTACGTTAATGATAATATACAGCATAGGAAATAGGAAGGTATGGTACTGTGGCAATCAGGAGAGCTGAGACGTCAGGAATATATAATGAGAAATAGGTGCTATATTTTGATTATTATATTATTTTCTTAAGCCGTGATATGTTTTTAAAGCGTGCATATAGTGCACGATAGGTTTTGCTGTTAGTTTGTTGTCAGTCCAGGCGATGATTGATGGTGGTTCACCAACAATCATCGCCGTGTAATGTGATAATCGATGTCAATGAAGAAGAAATTAGTCGTCCGTCACAATATATCAATCACAAACCTAATCTACAATGTAATGGATGCCTAATGTGAAGCGTGTATCGATTTTATATTATGCGTATTGTTTTATGTTTTTTTCGTATTTTTTTTGATCGTTTTTCCTGCTATCAAAATGTGTTTGTAGCGAACCATAATACAAACTGTCCGAATACGAAAACATCTTTTCATTGATTCTCAATTTACTCGTTCTATTTTTACTTTGCCAATATAAACTTTGTGTATTTTGATAAGAAATCCGCAAGCAAATTGTTTTAAATATTTGAAAATTCGGCAAATAGAGTGAAAATATTCTGAAGTGGTGAGAGGCTTAGTTCTGGGCATCTTGCGACGAGCTATGTTTACAACTGATTTAATAAACTTCCTGGTTACATCATTTTCAGCCAGTCCATTGCTACGCACTATGCAAGGGCACAAATTTGTAACTTATCTCTTTTCACCGCTGTTTGCCTGGTAGATATTATTAGATTAGCACAAGGTGGTATTACCTAGGAGGGTACTAGGAAAGAATATCACCGAAATATTCAGGATGTAGTGACCAACATTATAATGTAAGGTACCCTTATCCTTAATAATAAATTATTTAATTCCAAAGTAGCAAGCAGCTTTAAGTTTTTGCCGCATTCAGATCAGGCTCATTCACCCAAAAAAAAACATTACTTAATTTCAGCACATAATACCAAGAACTGATCGCGATGGAGTCATCAAAACATTCTGAACTTCCGAACATGCAAAAGCTTTTACGTGTAACGGATTCATTTCAGCGTATGGATCATTGGGACAAAGGGCCACACACGCTTTCGTTTTGTATCGTTAAGACGCGAGCTGACAGGCATCAAGCAATCCTGGCAGGTAGCCAGTATTGCCAGCATTTGCCAGATTGCCGTTGTCGCTTTGTGGCGCTGAAGTCTTAATTGTTATCAGTCGTTAGGGCAGCCGCTTAGTGCAACATTGTAGCAAACACGAGTAAATCACACGATATGGACTGCTGAGAACGAGTCTTCATTTTGGTGTTTCATATAGCATATATAGCAGGTTAAATTATCAGTTAGTATATGCAATCTTTATATTTTATGAGTTTTGGATAATATTAAGTAGATATGAAGTTTTTCTTAGACATAAATTATTAATTTTTGATTGTTAGATTTATGATTGTTCCGTAACGTTCTTTGGTGTCTTAATAATGAATGGTTAAGAGTCAATGAGGAGTCGATAAAGGTTTTGTGGTATGTAGTTTACCCATAAGTAAATGGAAATAGTAAAAATTGGATCTGGGTCGCAGGCTGCCTTCAAAACCCTTGACATTCTTTAGACTCTTCATCGACACACTTATTTGAGACAAAGGCTTAAAGTTACAGAATAAATCCCCTGTTCATGTTAATGGTGCATCTAATCCTACTAATTAATATTATGAATGTGGAAGTATGTGAGGATGGATGTATGCATGAATGGATGTTTGTTACTCTTTCACGCAAAAACTACTGAACCGATAGGGATGGAATTTGGTATGTATAAGGAGCTTAGACCCTGGAATAACACATAGGGTACTTTTTCCCGATATTCCCGCGGGAACGAAGACTGCGCGAGTGATACCGCGGGGCGTAGCTAGTAGTTATATATTCTTTCATCATCATCATCATCTCAGCCATACGTCCACTGCTGAACATAGGCCTCCCCCATAGATTTCCATTCAGTCCGGTTGTAAGCGGCCCGCCTCCAGCGTGTTCCTGCCGTCTTTATCAGATCGTCTGTCCACCTTGTGGGTGGACCTCTTTTATTGACAGTCGTCTTGTATACGACTCTTTCATATTTCATGAAAATCTTTTCAGAAGACATTCCACCTCCCTGAGTCATAAATACTTATTACTTTCTACAAAATGGCTTTAAAATTATTAGTAATCCCGAAACATGGGGGTTGTAGCTTGGAATTTTATATGACACATGTTTTACAACATAATAATATAAACATACACTTATATTATACTAGGTGTGCCTCGCGGTTTCATCTGCGCACTTATCGATCCCTTAGGAATATCGGTAAAAAGTACCCCATGTTTTATTCCAGGGTTTAAGTTACTTATATACCAAATTTCAGGCTAATCCATTTAGTAGTTTTGCATGAGAGAGTAACAAACATCCATCATTCCATCCTCACAAACTTTCGCATTTATAATATAAGTAGGAAGTAAGATGAAACTCGATGTGAAGTGAAATAATATCTTGTAGACTGATTCAATGACTAATTATCTTTTGCAAATAACTAGAATTTCTGTGCACTGCGGATTCACCCGCTGAAATGTAGCTATTTAAATACTTACTACATACCATAAGAATTCAGCCCAATCGTTTCAGTAGTTTTTTACATAAAACACACACAAAATTTCACATAAATAACTAATGTTATAGTGTCAAATGGATTAGTGGGAATACAAGCTGGATAGGAATAGGTAAGTATGTATATTATATATTATAGCAATATATTATACCAACATCAATTAAATAACTGAGCAGTTAAGTGTGCATCTGCACCTACTAAGCATTTAACATTTTTTAAACAGTTTTTTTTACATATTTAGTAGATTCCAAGATTAACAATAGGGCGTGAACTGTGGACGTTATGGACCTATACCATATAGTTATACCTATTATAGTGTTTTTAGGATATAAATTGAATGTGTTTTAAAATGAATTTTCCAAGACATTTTTTCATTTCTGAGACCACATTAGTAACCAAGATGAGTCGGTTTTCTTGAAACAGATCTGTGGCGTCTCACCTCGTTCTGAGAACCCTTCACCACGAATCACACCCTTATATTCAGAAGATTTGTTACATTGTTCCGTTGAAACGCAAGTAAATCATTATGAATTAGAGCGGTGAAAAGGCATAAATAAAATAATATGGACAAAAGCTTAAACTAGACTTTCCGTTATAGCTATAGAAACTCCTGGTTAGCCAAAAAACATAGAAGTAGCGCCCTCGTACAGATTATTATTTATTAAGTGTATTTAGCTCAAAACAAAAGCGTTCAAGTTCATTGGAAGCTTTAAGGAAGATAGGTAGTTAAGTCTTCTCGGAAAATGAGAAAATGCAAAATACTCGTAATAGACAAGGAAAACGGGTCAGTGACCGTTTTAGATCCCCTAGATACAATTATATTAGGATGGTGAAGTAACGATCGCGTCTGGGAACTATTATGATTACTTCGAGAAGATCAGCCCGCCTAGCATGGCACGGGGATAACATTTTTACCTGTTTTTTCTCTCTTTCGCGCCCGAACAATTCATATCTGCTGTCTCGTTCTAATCCCCAGGGACTTCGTTTTCCCTGGTCACTGTGCTACCGGGGCTGCAGAACTTAAATTTCATGATTTATCCCGGTTACGTGGTTTCTCGTAATCCTGTTCTAACATTTATACAGAAGAATCGCAGGTATACCTATGTACGAGTACATAGATATTTGTTCGCTTTGATGTCTACATCACAGTTAAAGTAGTTCAAACCAAACTAAAGCGAAAAATACAAAAAAATCGTTTTCAAAACCAGGATGTTCTGAGTCAGAATCGGAGCGGTCACGAATTTGAACGCATAAAATTATGTCACTTCTTTTCATAGAGACAAGAGTGACAACGAAATTACTGAGAGCTGACTGGCTCGCGTCTCATTGTCAACCCGTGGACGGTCGAGCCTTGTGCTTTGTTTAGCCATTTTACATTGAAAATAACATTTTATGTACCATTAATTCGCGCCCTAACGACGTTGGCCGTGTATCGTCACAGCACCACGACAAAATGCGATATGCCGTCTTGTAGCTGAAATGTAAACAAATGAATGTGTATCGAATTCGTCCGGTGGAGTTGGTAGGTTTGGCAAACGGTAGCGTGACGTACGATGCCACTGTTGGCAGCCGACTGCCGACGCCAGTTTCAGAGGCAGCTGCGTGTGCGCCGGCCGGTCCGTCGCTAGCCTCCCTCCTCACACTTACCACGAGTGACACTACATTATTTAAAATAATAATCGTACGCTTCCAAATCATTTATTATGACCAGGAAGTGAATTAAAAACATTAAAAGTGATTAAAATTGTGTATTTTGGAATCGATTGTGACTTGATTGAGTGACTTGATCGTTGCAGTTGTTTTGATTAGTGTCCCGTTCCAGTGACATCCGCAGACATTTTCCAACGAACTCTGGTAATTTTTTTTCAATATTGTAATTTTTTTACACAGGAAATGAAGTAATGGCGTCGGATGTTAATTACGGTAGTATTAGTAATAAATATTTTTATTGGCTTTCCGGTTGTATAGTTCCACATTACTAGTTTATTTCTTGCGTCATGCAATCATTGAAATCTCAATGTTTCATTCAAAAAGTGACCTATATATACCTATGATGGAAGTGGTTTTTTATCAACAGAAATAAGTATATAAATAAGTGACTAAAATTAACTCTAAGTTGTAGATATTTAGATTTTATTTTAACATTTGCAAAATAAAATTCGTCCAAAACTTGGAATGCAAGAGCATCCATATTACTCAGTCTATTGCAGTCAATAATAAATCTTCAGTTATTTTTAGTTCAACTGCTGAAATAATTAGCAGTAAATGTCACAATAGTTGAATATTTAATCATGCAACAGTTAGCAGACTCGACTGAAGGACAGCAACTGGGAAATGAAATGACAATCACAAAAATAGATCACACGCTATCGGTGGGAATTCGCGAGATTTCACGGTAAATTTAATGTGGAAAACGACATAATTTTGTTTTTGGATTAGTCTTGAATCTTAAGATGTAACTACATTTAGCCTTAGGCCATAAATTATGGTTTGAGTTTTCCGTAGAATTTATTAAAGAATAAGAGTAGAATGTGTCGGGCCAGCATGATCCAATGAAGCTCTTTTTACGTCGTATGCTACTGAAGATCATGATCAAGCATTTGCGCAGGAAGTAGCCTACAAGTAGTTAACAATTTTTTTTCTTCTATACGAATGTTCCCATTATCGATTGATGTATCGTGTAACCAGGGAAACCGTGGATCTATTAATCTCATTCTGCTATCGATCAATGTCAATCGATTCGTGCGCAAGTGGGAACTACTTGTAGCTCTGGTGTTTAAATTTAGAGAAACAGAAAAGAATGGGATACTCCTGGGGAATTATTCATAGTCATCAATAAATGCAACAAATGCATGTGCTCTTTGGGACATCTTCTTCATACAATATAACCATTTCAAGAAGCTGCATACGTGACGACCATATAATGAGAATACATAATATCATAAAAGAAATCGCACCACAGCTAATACTAACCGACTTTTTCTTACCAAATCCATTTGGTTGTAGAAAAAGAACACTTGGCTTTAGAGTAAACAAGCGGAGATCAAAGACAAGATTATAAAATTCTTGTTTTAGATTGAACAGTCGTTATTTGAAGACGCCGAGTGATTTACTCACACAAGGTGTATTTTTATGGGGAAGTAATCCCTTCTTGTACATTGACGGCTGACAGCTTGCGATCGTTTTCATTTTGGCTACGGTAAAGACTTTAAAGTCTAGCCTAGAAAATATCACAACAAACTTATAATATGTTCTTGTATTACAGTCGGCTTCAGTCATTTGGTAATATCGACCGTGTAAAATTAAGATAATTTATTCGGAGAGTAAGGTAATAATACCTTAGTTGACTACAGTGATTCGACTTCCCCTAAGACCGAATACCCTAGTAAATTCCTAATACCCATCTAAGTATAAAACTGGGACCAGTCATGCGTAGCGTCCCCTAATCCCGATGAATCGCCTAGTGACTTACAGTGGCATATTAACAGGAAGAGGACCTCTTAGCAGTTTGGTACAATCCTATGGAAAATTTACTTCCCCTGTTTCCTCCGAATATAGTAAACCGATTTGATATAAAACTGGGGTTTTTGGAAGTTCACTTAAAAAAACCAAGGGTTTATAAGAAAAATTAAAATGACAGGGACGTTTATTACTTAACTATAAAAATATCAGGATATAAATTAATAGAATAGATTAACTATATTCGGAGGAAACATGGGAATACAACACATCGATTTGGTAAGGTTAGTTTCAAATTCCTAGAAGGCCATGTACGCTCTTAAGGGCGTCGTATTAGCAAAGTTGTGAGAATGTCTACACATACATATATGCGGGTCTTTTCATACATAAACAGCGAATACGACGACTGCCGAGTTGCAGTGTGTACTCTCCTAGATTTGGTTTATATTTTTTAGTATAACTCAAACTCAAACAGATTTATTCAAATAGGTCATAATCTGACACTTTTGCACGTCAATGAAGATAAACAGTACTGAGTCTACCGTGCGTTCGGAAAGATACCTCTACAAGAAGAACGCACAAGAAACTTGTAGGGCTTAATTTTTTCAACAGATAGTTTTACAATACTATTTGGTTTGGTTACATTCGTTTTCTTTGAAGGTGCCGCGAGGCGGCTATGCAGAAGTTTCCAGGCATCTCTTTCCTCTATGTACTGGTTGACTTTATAATAAGCCTTCTTTAGTAAAGTAGATTTTATGTAGGTTTTGAATTTACCCTCTGAGAGCCCAGTTATCTCTTTTGGGATTTTATTATAGAAACGTACACAATTTCCTAAGAATGTATTTTTATTTGTTATAAATAATCTAAAGCTAGGTGCAGCTATTTTGTTTTTATTCCTAGTATTAAAATTATGCAGGTCACTATTTAATTTGAATTTATGTAAATTTTTACGCACATACATGATGTATAAATACCTTAAACAACTAGATCAGATTCATACAATATTACTAAGAGAGTATTTTCGTATACAACGGGAGGATATCATATAGGATATCGCGGGCGAAGGCTAGTCACTAATAACTATTTACAGAACAACGAGATAGGTAAAAATCCTAAATATACCCCATCATAAGTTCATTAAACACGAAGCAATATACTCTTACCGTACACCAAGCATTTCCCGAATGTGTGGATTGATGTATTATTCGCACAAATGTTCGTATTAGTTTGCTTTGAAGCGGGCAAATTTACCGACAATTAGCCGAGCAAGGGGAGCACTAACAATCGTGACTCGACGTTTTGCGAGCACCCATCCCCACTATTCGGTGAATAATCGGCTCAGCACTCTGCGAGTCCAACATCTCTGTACCCCGGCTTAACATATACGAGTATATATGTACTCGTAAGTCACCAATAAAACAGGCACATACACAGATAATCTAAAGGCACATATAGTAAGAACACTCCCAAAATAAAACAAATGAATATTCTAGTGAATTCTAACGTGATTACCAATGGAAACGGGCTTAGAATCCAAAGAAGCCGGACACAGGAAACCTTACACTATCTATCCGGGTAGAGAATGTTATTCGGAATAATATCCCCAAACATAGAACGACCCTCTTATTATCACCTATTAATTTATAGGTATAATTTGATTAAAGAGTGAGGTTAAGTTTGAAGTATTTTTAATGGCTACGCGCGTTCCGCTATTAGTAAAAAAATGCTTATTTCATTATTATTAATGGCGATACTAAAATTATTATTAAACTACATTTAAAAATCTTTTAATTAGGCCTATCAAATAAAATCAAAATTATAATGTAAGCTCGTGGCCCTTCTCAGTTCATTTGTGCTGTCCTCATTCTTACTAAGAGGGTTTTAGGCCAGGCATTGATAATAGAACTAACTAAATATTTAATAATACTAACCTAAGTACTTACATCCATTAAGAGGAAATATTAATTATTAAATATTTTGTAGTGGTAGGCCTCTATTGCAGGGGGCCGCCTGGGGAAGTACCACACCTTTGCCAGTTATTCATCCGCCAAGCAGTAATGTGCAAACTTTACTGTGTTCCGGTCTGAAGGGCAATGTTACCAGCGAAATTAGTGAGCATGACGAGCTTCAACAACTCATATCTCAGGGTGACAAGCGCAGTGCAGTGCCGCGCAGAATTTTGAATTTTAAAACACTGAGTGGCACTGTGTCTGATATGGGCAATCATGATGCTTACCATCAGGCACCTGATTTGCTCGTCTTATCAGTCACTATCATAAAAAAAAATAGTCATTCTGTAGGTATATAGGCCGTACCCACCTTTATCAAAAATCAAAATCCGTTATCCATCAAGTCTGCGAATCGTCAAGAATCACTAATTGATATATTATAAAATCCTAAATGACTTACTGACATACACTTACAAACCACTCATCCTAGAGACTTGAAACTTAGAATGTAGCTTATCTTCCTTGTCTGGACGTGTGCTAAGAAAAAATCACATTCTAAGGGGTCTAAAGAGGGTGTCCAAGTTCTGGTATAAAACTTCCATGTTTCGTAATTGCGAGCGGGCGAATAGGTACACTAGTCTGGTTATATAACAGTACATCCAGCATCGCAAATATATACGAATCTTCGGCCTAATCCCCGAATTGCTATTCCAAGCTTGCGCCAATAACATAAACAAACTAATGGTTATTAACGGCGGTGGGGGGCGCTGTAGTCGCGGTCGTCATCTGTCATTGATTGCCTAAATATAAACCTGGACTGGAGTGTCGCACGCTTTCTAGATCTCTCTGACTCAGGTCTTGATATTGAATTATGCATTGAAATATTGATTTGAGACGTTCACAATTCTCACTAATGGATACAAACACAGATTAGTTCCTACTAATCCTGGATCCTTCCAGCATCCAGGATCCATTTCTAGTGGAAATGGATCCTGGATGCTGGAAGGATCCAGGATTAGTAGGAACTAATCTGTGTTTGTATCCATCAAATCCAACTATTCCCACTATGATATTAAAAATGTGAAAGTTTGGTGTTCAGAAGATTGTGACTCAATCACGCAAAAACGGCTGAAATTGATTTGGATGAAGATATTAGGTACCTATTTATGTAAGGCCCTAGTAGCACATAACATAAGGCACTGTTTACTGTTTAGTCGGTGATGCCGCGGGCCTTGGTGAGATAGAAATATTTTATAGCCATATTTAACAAGACATCAGTAAATGAGGAGGAGTTACATCGGTTTGTATATCGTATACTACTTACTTAAACGAGTATGTCGTAGGTAAGACATCTTTGCTCTCATCACCTTTTACACGTAACACTCTCAAAGTCTTGTATTTCAACTGCATGTAGTAAAGTCACAATACCACAAGTTTATGGTTGAATCACGTTTGAAATAAGCACTCAGCACCCGTTTGATGTCCTTTTGATCTTCGTGTTAACGACTTGACATGTCATGACACTGTTCTGGTCGCTTCATAACAAATTATAGGTTTTCTATAGGTACATAGTATGAATGAAATTATGGAAAAACGTAGACTATACAAGTAGGTTAACAAGCGAAAAGGGAGTAAAACATCAACCTATGTAAAAAATTGATTTAGTTTAGCCCTTAAACAACCTTTTTGCAAACCTGATTTTTATACCGTGTGTTTGAAAATATATTTCTATGCAAAACATTTCTACAACGGTTTCACCTCACACTAACTTTTTTTTTTATGATAGTGAGTGACAAGACGAGCAAATCAGGTGCCTGATGGTAAGCATTATGATTGCCCATATCAGACACAGTGCTACCCAGTGTTTTAAAATTCAAAATTCTGCGCGGCACTGCAATGCGCCTGTCACCTTGAGATATGAGTTGTTGAATCTCATCATGCCCAGTAATTTCGCTGTTAACATTGCCCTTCATACCGGAACACAGTAATGTTTGCACATTACTGCTTGGCGGATGAATAACTGGCAAAGGTGTGGTACTTCCCCAGGCGGCCCCCTGCAAAAGAGGCCTACCACTTCGAAAACTGATCATGTTTTTAAAACTAAACAATAATAATTTAGGTATCTTCGAGTATTGAGTACCTACCTATCTTCACGTACATACTTCGTTCATAGTGTAATCCATATTAAAATGCAATTCTCAATAAAATATTGTAAGTATTTAAGCGAGTTTACGCACTAGCAGCTAGCCGGATAGCGGCGCGGCGCCGCTTCGGTTCTATTGTATTAACCTATCTATAGGCACAGAACAGATATTAATACTACGCTATAATCTAAGGCTTATAGGTATAGGGATCCGGCTAGTTGCACCCGTACCACCGGAGCGGTTGACGGCTAGCCGCATGTCAGTGCGGGTGATAGCATGCGGTTAAATTTCGGTTACAAACAAGTGCGTACACTCGCTTATGTTCGTTGTATTCTGTGGCTTTCATTTTGAAGTCATCGCCACTACAAATTTTTTTTATCCTGCAATATTATACCCACTATTGTATAGGAACTAGCCAATGATATCTCAAATAATCCTTTGGACTTATAATAATATACACACCTACACCTAGTTCATAAACAAGAAATAGATGGTCTTTCACAAAAACGTGCGATTCGTGCCATCTATGAGATGCGTCCACGCGAATCCCTGAGGGAATTATTTAAAGATATAAACATACTGACCCTACCATCCTTATACATTTATGAGAACATCATGTATGTGCGTAAAAATTTACATAAATTCAAATTAAATAGTGACCTTCATAATTTTAATACTAGAAATAAATACAAAATAGCTGCACCTAGCTTTAGATTATCTAAAACAAATAAAAAGACATTCTTAGGAAATAGTGTACGTTTCTATAATAAAATCCCAAAAGAGATAACTGGGCTCTCAGAGGGTAAATTCAAAACATATATAAAATCTACTTTACTAAAGAAGGCTTATTATAAAGTCAACCAGTACATAGAGGACAAAGATGCCTGGAAACTTCTGCATAGCCGCCTCGCGGCACCTTTAAAGAAAACGAATGTAACCAAACCAAATATTGTAAAACTATCTGTTGAAAAAATTAAGCCCTACAAGTTTCTTGTGCGTTCTTCTTGTAGAGGTATCTTTCCGAACGCACGGTAGACTCAGTACTGTTTATCTTTATTGACGTGCAAAAGTGTCAGATTATGACCTATTTGAATAAATCTGTTTGAGTTTGAGTTTGGTTTTTTCAAAACTAGCTTTAATAAATTTATGTATAATCTTATTTAATAAGTCTCTGTCACAATACCGACCAAATGTTTATTCAGTTCTCTCCTCTCCCTGCAACGTTGTTTGGAAGAGATCGCTCTTAGCTGTTGCTTATGTATGCTTATTAGTTTTCCATATATCTATATATTATCTATATATATATTTACCTACCTAGGTAGATTCTTATTAAAAACATATACCTTAGTATCTTTCCTTAGTTACAATATCAGGTTTACGCCCAAGCCCCATAGTAATCATTCAAACACCTATTCGATCAGACACCAGTGTCGATACAGGCGGATATTTACTAAACATAGGTGTCGGCTAACTGTAGCCTGACTTGGCCAATTTTAACACACACTCCGTGTATTATGACACCGATAGCTAATTTTACTCCGATTACAGTTTGGGTGTAGGTTTCATAGTGTTAATTAACCTAGTAAATAAAACAAAATCTATATACCTAAGTAGGTTCCATAATTTTAGTTTTTTTCTTATTCGTAGTATCCTAAATCATAATTGTGTATAACAGTACTTAGATTAGATTTGATACCTTTTTATTGACACCTAATGATATATTAAGAAAAGACAATTTATGAACAAACATTAATAAAATAAACTTACAATGCCTACCGGTACCTAATAACTAAACCTATATTTCCCTATAAAACATTATACTATATTAAACGCTATAAGGCATTCGCTATAAAACAACTAAACCTATGTCAGGGATATAATATATTATACTATACACCCTAGAATGCATGCCTATAGCTTTAAGAGATTTTGTGCAAATAGTCATATTGGCCAAGATACCTATTGCTCATACAGACACAAAGCATTGAAATTGAAATGTAAATATAAACAAGAAAAAGACATGATGACCGAGGTATTCGTTTTACTGTTACATAGATTATGGGATAGTAAAATTAACATTCTCATGTGAATTTCGTGACTTTTACATTTTCGCACAACCATTTCTACCGGTACATTAACGGTAATAATATTTTGTAAATTATTTTCATAAAACCTATAGTTTACGTAACTGTCTTCGTGTTAACTGTCTATATCTTCATAATTGACTGCTGGCGCCACACGGTTTCGACATTTTCCTTCGATGATCGATTTTGCTGATGGATTATGTATTATCTCTCTGTTTGCTTTTGTAGCTTAATGTAGATCTGATTTTAGTTCATTGTTTATATTATATGCAACTCACTTCCTATAAGCTCCATTGTAGATAGATTTTACATCTATTTTATCTGGGTAGATCTTAATGAAGTACCTAGGTACCTACTTAGGTATTAAAGTTCTGGCCGGATCTAAACCAGGGCAGGGCCCAAATATTCTCGGGGCGCGTAACTTTTTTATAAGTGTTTAAATGGGGATGTTAGCGTTCTGGGCGAGTAGGTATTTCTTCTGTGCCACAATATTTGTCATATAACTACAACTATGAAAACAAATAACTTAATTAGTGGTACGTGAGGAGGTTAACCTATCCCATGACATGATGGCAGTGTGGCAACCCTACAGGTGATAATATTACGTATATTATTATTGTTCCATCAAAGAAGCAACCGTGCACTAAATCTAGGTTATTATAATATGTTTGTTTAGTGTTCGACGTGCATTACAGGATTATAATATGGACGCTTGCCACGGCCAATAGTTTGATGTGGTGTCTATCTGTGGTGGAATCTCACCAAATAGACAAACTGTATTTCATGTGTTTGATGTTGTAAATAGTTGGTTATAAATATAAAAATAATGGTCTATTATGAAATATCTCATAGAAAACTATAGGGACCTACAGCATACGCCGTGTATATTGTATATACATGAGAATTTTCTGTTATTGTCTGTATTTGGGTAAGGTATTAGGTAAATAGTGGAAAAAGAGGCTCCGAAGAAATTCTCGCCCTGTGCTCGGCGGAGTTCTGCAGCTAATTGGCACCAACACAGCCTACAATACGAATGCGACATTCACTCCAGTTACCAAAACACACAGGTTCACAGTGAAGCAGTAAGCCGGTCACGTAGCTATGACAGGCGATGACATGAGAGATGGGTGACGCCGGCATGACACTGCAGGTATTAATACCCAGCCTTGCAGTGCAGCCAACACCCGTACTATTACTGCTGACGATTACATTTTCTCATAGTGGATACAATGCAGTAGGGAATCTAAAGTCTAACATGTTTGAGGGGGATTTCGATCGTGATGATTGCCAGCCTCGATGGTGTAGTGGTAAAAAGCGCTATTACTAATAATCACGAGTTTACGGGCTCGATACCCAGGTGAGGCGAAAGGTATTAGATTTTTACATTAGAAATTTTCTCAATGGAGCTTGGATTCTGGAATTGTGCCCGGTTGATGGCAAAAGGAACTTTCAATAACTGGCGAATTATTGATAGTATTTTACCTACTTGGTGGGTTTACTTCTACTTAACCGTTCAGGGAGAAAGGCTTGATGTTATGTTCTCCTGATCATATTAATTTGAGTCGACTATAATAGCAGAGCCGAAATGGAAATGCATAGCGCCTAAATTATTGGTCTGATCACATAATATTACACAAATTTCACAGAATAAGTGTTAGATAGCGACTAATAATATTGACCGCCAACGTGTCGCCAATAAATAGTTACCAACCAACCACCCCGGTTCCTGGTGCTTACCAGTACCACTAATTCTTAATAGGAGATGAATTTCATCGCTCTTTTTAGGATTATCTGCGCCAAAGTGAAATTATGCGCTGACACGACCCGAGTTTCTGTGCAGAAGTTGTGATGAATTTTAAGCAATTATTTCTTTTCAGTTATTTTCTTCCATGGGTCCTCATACTTGAGAAGTTTATAAGGAGTAAAGAGGCCTTCTGTTAAAAACCTATACACATGCGACAAAATTCGGTCGCGTCGCGTCGTGAGTCGACGCGTATTCAGATCCGTAATCTTGACTCGGTTCGTGGAAGTCTGTCGTAGGCGTATTTATATCAGCCAGGGTTTAATTGTATCTCGTCCTATGCCAATGTTGCGATGATGGATCGATTTATATAAGTACTCCAATTATATACATTATAATAAATGTAATTCACGTAAGAAATCATTTTTATTAATACAAGCTTTTAAATTGATCTTTGAAATCTTATAAGTTCGACTCAATTTCCAGGGTAATGTGTAATTTTGAGTGTATTATGTATGTGTACGTGGGAAATACGTACAGACATTTTGCATTAATTACCTAAATATCAAGACGATATATATAAATGCAATGCAATATTTTTTTATTTGAAGGGTTCCGTACCTCAAAAGAAATAAATTAAATATTTTAAAGCCCGACTGTATTATACAAATAATAACTAAATGGCAAAAAAACAAGCCTTCTGAATGGCAGAAGAAGAAAGAAACATGAACGGTAAGAAACCTCATACCCACATACATATATACAAACAGACCTACATACTCTCGCAATACTCGCGAAAAATATAGTCCTTCTTCTTCGCAGTCGGGTAAAAAAGAAACCCTTTAGAATAACTTCATCCGTCGGGTATGTCCGTAAGTTTATCGGTCTGTCCATCTGTCAAGACCTTTTTTGGGAACGTGTTAAGGTACCAAGTTGAAACTGATATCCAACATCTCAAGTCTAGGGTCCCTTGCTGATGTAACAAATCAAACTTCAAAGGCTGTTTTTTGATCACTGGTTAAGTCGACCAATGGTTAATTTTTTGACAAATAGTTAAAATTCGACAAAATTCGTATTTCCATCCCTGGTTAACTATTTAACCGATTTACCCATTGGTTAAAAAATTAACTGTAGTTAGTTTGACAAATGGTTAACTTAACCTTAACTAACAATCAAAAAACCCTAAAGTCAATGCAATCAAATGATACGGCCAAAGTCAAAGTCAAAGTCAAAAAGATTTATTCAAATAGGTCACAATCTGACACTTTTGTACGTCAATGAAAATAAACAGTAACGAATCTACCGTGCGTTCGGAAAGATACCTTTACAAGAAGAACGCACAAGAAACTTGTAGGGCTTAATTTTTTCAACTGATTGTTTTACAATATTTAGTTTGGTTACACTCGTTTGTTTAGAAGGTGCCGCGTGCCGCCATTTTACACATATTCAAATTTATATCACCCCTTTTCGGTCTGGGGTTAAAAACAGCAACTAACATTTTAGAAACATCTGTACATTTCTGAACTGGACGATTCAACAAGTAGAAAACCAAAAAGACAATCATGGATACTAAACTAACTGGCATGACCGGTGAGCTTGGCGTCGCTAAAAATACACAGCGTGGCGTTGCGAAAAGTGACTTTAGTCGTAAATTTTTTAAATTTTGAAGTAGTTTTTAGACAGAAAAAGTATTACGCGAAGGCAGTGCAGCGGATGTGGAGAGGACATTGAGCCGCGTGCGCAAATGTCATGGTCTGGGTAAACGCTGATTGAGCCATCTGTCATGGATATACATAGTTATTAAGTGGCTAATGATCATGATGATGACATAGATAATTAATTTTCAAAGTCGCGTTTAAGAGACCGTATACGATATCTAGACGATTTTGGAAATATCACGCACACATGCGGAAGCGCACGGTCGCTGGTGTGCGTAAGTCCGGAGTAGAGGATAGCTAATACGGCTACTTATTCAACTATTTGATATATATACATATGTTGGACTCTCGTTTTTTTTTAAATATCAAATATTTTATATATTTGAATTTCATTTTCAGGAAATTCATTGATTTTGAACTAAAGTTTATTCCCGTGGTTTTAATTATATGTGAATTTAATTCTAAGTAGCCGAAATCAAAAGCAATTCTTTACAATTCATAAAAAAATAAGCAGTGAAATATTTTTTAATTAGAAATTTTATATAAAACTGGTATAAAATTTTCCATTTATTATATAGACGACTTTCACGCGATGCATTGTAATTTTTTCTTATCGGTAGGACGTCATAACGATTAAAATATATGTGTAAACCTCGTAACTAATATAAGAATTTGAATTTATACTCTAACAGAAAAGGCTGCTCGAGTCAATTCATATGGGTTATGTGGGCAACCCATATTGTCAGAGTTTCAGGTCGTCAAGTTTCTTACAAGCGTCCGACATATTCTAACGACTGCCCCCTACATATCTTATAGGAATCAGTCAGGACCTACAGTTTAACGTGACATCGTCCAGGTGAAAAGTCCACATGGTGAGATTCCAACCAGGTACTACGGATTTAAAACCGAGCATATTTTCGCTGGACCACAGGTGCTACTGAGTTTCGACTTCTTTACTTCTTCCTTCCGAAGGACGGTAGCACCCAGATTAATAATTCATGTTACGAGATTTGAACAAGAGGCTGCGGATTCGATATTATTATTATTGCAGTGGTCTTCTAAACCGAGAACAGACAATTTGCAAATTTGGTTTAATCTCAAAAGGCACTTTAGTCCTCCGATGTACTTCCACGACGTTCAATTTAGCGTGTTGGCGTGACGCCCGCGGACTGATTTACTGCCGGGAGCATTACAAACATTACCTACTACTGACTACTGCTGTATACAGATATATGCAACTACCTATATATTTGGTGATATACCTAAACAGATATAGGGTGTTATATTACTCCTTTACCTTCCGTCGGGTGGCCATTGTGGGTATGAGCCTTGGGTCATTGTGGTCAACCAATTAGTACATTTGGTAATTTGGTTCAAAATTGAAAAAGGACTAAACAATAGAGCTACCTACTTACTATCTACCCCTTATCTACCCTAACTAAATACACTATACTATAGAACACTTCGAAAATCTACAGGCCGAAAATTGTATAGATATTCTTGACAAAGTTTATCCCCTAGCTACATTAATTTAAAGAAAAGGGGAGATGAGGATGCCTGGCTTCTCGAAAATGGAAAGCTCAAATTGGGTCCCATTAGGTCCACGCACGTCAGTAAAGTTAATTTTTGTCTCGTTCGTACTTCGGTCTTAGGTACGTCTTTCTATCTTTGTTGTTTCAAATTTCACGTGCCAGTTGTTGAGTAAGCGCTGAGAGAACGTACCCTATCTCCCCTTTTCTTTAAATCATTGCCTAGATATATATGCTATGTCATAGAAGAAAGACGCTATGTTCGCTGTAATGTATAAGGTGGCCTTTGACATTTGACAAACTGTTCTTTTTCAAGAAATACTTTTTAAAACAAATATTTTTTAAATCGGTATGATAGTATTGTTAGCTATCCCAGAGTCAAGTTGTCTCACTCATTGTACGATTATTATAAATGCATGTATTACGCAGTATATGTAACTAAAACAGAGTTAAATGTATTAAAATGCAGTTGTTGAAAATACAGTGTTCTAATTTATATAGCATTAACCTGCCTACCTGTCCGGAAATGTCTAATAGTATGATATGTGCTAATAAACTGCAAATTATTTGATGGAGCACAATACCCGCGGACTGCTGGTAAGCAACCCTGTAAATAAATGAACTTTTCATAGTTATTATATGTTCTGGCAATATTATCGACAGGCACAATAAAACCTCATTTCTTATGTACCTACCTACTTTCTCATTATCTCAAATGTTAGTTTAATTCTAATGCTATTTTAATAATAACAGTTTACATATCGAAGTACTTATGTATCCGTTACGTACTTCCTGCATAGATGACGTACATTAGTACATTTAAATATATCCTGGGTACAGGAGTGATTATATAAAATAAAGTAAATGTGTATGTCGACCTTGTTCCAGTACACCAAGCTCAGCCTACCAAAGTGTTGTCAGATGTTACATTCGGTATATCTGCCGTATTTCGTCATAACACTGTATATTTTTGTATAGTGCAGTGTATGGAGACACTGTATTTTATTTCAGGTAACAAATATAATAATAAATAAACTAATAATTTACCTAAAATGAATGCGACGTTTATAAATATCGACAATTAAGACCGCGACCCGCGACTGTCGAACCAACGCCAACTGTTCATTCATCACACCAGAGAAAAGTGAATAGGCCAGAATAGGTCGTAGGTAGAAAACCACAGAAGAATAAATAATAGTTCATATAATAGTATGAACTATTATTTCTTCTGTGGTATTTGTAAGTAGTTGAGTTTGCGACGTATGAGTTTTGATGTTATGTGTCACTAAAATTGTTTACAGTACAATTTTTATAAAAGAGGTCAGTTATAAAATATTGCGTTTTAGATTTTTTTGTTGTGACTCGCTCGGTTCTCTGTTGTATTATGTGATTTCTTATACCTATTGGAATTGCATTGATATCATTGTACAATAAAATATAAATAAGTTTAGTGTTTATTTAACTATAATGAAATTTGTTTCGTCTCAATAGTGGGAGTGACATAAGGTAGCTCTTCTCGAAAATGGTCTTAGAAACCGAAATAGCGGGAAAAAATGTTTAGATTTTTAAAATTATAAAAGTTTACAAATAATTTAACTGAAAAGCAAAAACTAGCAAACCCGACTGCTTTAAAAAAAATTTAACTGAGCAAAAACAAGCTTTCTGTATGGCAGACGGGAACAGTATGACTTATATCTTCTCCCCGTCTGCCATACAGAAAGCTGGTTTTACTTTTCAGTTAAAATTTTTGTAATGCAGTCGGGTTACATAATTAAAAAAATAAATCTCATTACTTACAACCAGACTAGATGCAAATCTACTGAGGAGGCCTATAACTAGTAGAAGAGTTCCTTAGGCTGAGATGATGATGATGATCATGATAATCTACTTTTTTTTTATAATAGTATGTGACAAGACGAGCAAATCAGGTGCCTGATGGTAAGCAATGATGCTTACCATCAGGCACCTGATTTGCTTTTTCTGATATGGGCAATCATGAGATTGCCCATATCAGACACAGTGCCACCCAGTGTTTTAAAATTCAAAATTCTGCGCGGCACTGCACTGCGCCTGTCACCCTGAGATATAAGTTGTTGAATCTCATCATGCCCAGTAATTTCGCTGGTAACATTGCCCTTCATACCGGAACACAGTAATGTTTGCACATTACTGCTTGGCGGATGAATACTTACTTTTAAGACAAAATCAATAACTTGGTTATTTGTTTTAGCTTGGAAGAATTATTTGAATGATTGGAGAGATGAAGTGATGGAAGGAAAGGAATGGATTGGAATGGAATTGAAGAAGCCGTGCTTTTTTGATCCCCAGTTAGTATGAGATAAAGCTAAAAGTATAATAATTAGGTAGGTGTATAATAGATATTAAAGTAGTAGTGTATAAAAGCATGAAGAATAAAGCAATGTACCGAATAGACTTGTAGAATCTATAAGCATTGTTTAATTATCAAAAAAAAAAGGAAATGAGGTAGAACACAATACCCGCCTTAACTACGAAATAGCATACAATAAATTATATTTATTATAGTATAATATGATTTTATGGTGTCGTTTAGATAATTTATTCTAACATTAACAAAAGGTAGGCATTCAAAGTCAGATATAAAATGTACTGAATATAATCGACGCGTGTCCTACGCGATGTGGTCAGATAACAAAATAGCTAATATCCTGGACAAATGCCAAAGTATGTTTTATTTTAACATACCATTAGATAACCATTTCTTAGTTTTATCTATTCTATCTATATTAGAAGTCATTGGTTACTGCAGTAAGTGCTTAAAATTTATATAATAAAATGTAACATCATTAAAAAAAAAATTAATTAAATCTATACTTCTATACTAATATTATAAAGAGAGAAACTTTGTTTTTTTGTTTTTTTGTTTTTTTGTTTTTTTGTTTTTTTGTTTTTTTGTTTGTAACGAATAGGCTCCGAAACTACTGGACCGATTTTAAAAATTCTTTCACTTATGGATAGCTTAATTCAGTGTGAGTGCCATAGGCTATATGAGATTTTGAAAAAAAATGGGGATCCGTAAGAAAACTGCAATATTGTGAACCAAGGTGTTACATAATATAATTACCATATTCATAAATTTGCGTGCGCTGTGAAATGCATTGATGGTAGAATAATATAATGTACTAGGGGTTTGTAGTACTTATCAATACCTACAAAACAGTATACATAGATTATATCCATCTTTTTTGGTTTAGTCACAATAATCGAAAAAGTGATTATTTTCATGCGGTGTGAAAACTATTGGTGGTAGAGTAAAGTAATGTACTAGGGGTTTGTAGTACTTATCAATACCTACAAAACAGTATACATAGATTATATCCATCTTTTTTGGTTTAGTCACAATAATCGAAAAAGTGATTATTTTTCATGCGGTGTGAAAACTATTGGTGGTAGAGTAAAGTAATGTACTAGGGGTTTGTAGTACTTATCAATACCTACAAAACAGTATACATAGATTATATCCATCTTTTTTGGTTTAGTCACAATAATCGAAAAAGTGATTATTTTTCATGCGGTGTGAAAACTATTGGTGGTAGAGTAAAGTAATGTACTAGGGGTTTGTAGTACTTATCAATACCTACAAAACAGTATACATAGATTCTATCCATCTTTTTTGGTTTAGTCACAATAATCGAAAAAGTGATTATTTTTCATGCGGTGTGAAAACTATTGGTGGTAGAGTAAAGTAATGTACTAGGGGTTTGTAGTACTTATCAATACCTACAAAACAGTATACATAGATTATATCCATCTTTTTTGGTTTAGTCACAATAATCGAAAAAGTGATTATTTTTCATGCGGTGTGAAAACTATTGGTGGTAGAGTAAAGTAATGTACTAGGGGTTTGTAGTACTTATCAATACCTACAAAACAGTATACATAGATTCTATCCATCTTTTTTGGTTTAGTCACAATAATCGAAAAAGTGATTATTTTTCATGCGGTGTGAAAACTATTGGTGGTAGAGTAAAGTAATGTACTAGGGGTTTGTAGTACTTATCAATACCTACAAAACAGTATACATAGATTATATCCATCTATTTTGGTTTAGTCACAATAATTGAAGCAGTGATTATTTTTCATGCGGTGTGAAAACTATTGGTGGTAGAGTAAAATAATGTACTAGGGGTTTGTAGTACTTATTAATACCTACAAAACAGTATACATAGATTATATCCATCTTTTTTGGTTTAGTAACAATAATCGAAGCAGTGATTATTTTTCATGCGGTGTGAAAACTATCGGTGGTAGATTAAAGTAATGTACTAGGGGATTGTATTAATTATCAATACCTACAAAACAGTATACATAGATTATATCCATCTTTTTTGGTTTAGTCACAATAATCGAAGCAGTGATTATTTTTCATGTGGTGTGAAAAGTATTGGTGGTAGAATAAAGTAATGTACTAGGGGTTTGTAGTACTCATCAATATCTTCAAAATAGCCCACGATAAATTATAACATGTGTTAAGGTTTGGTCATTGTAACAGAAATAGTCATTAATTTGCGTGCGCTGCGTATAAACCATTAGGGTTATATTTATTAAAATACAATGTTTCACGAATTTACTCCTGATAAACGTCCACTATACTTACTTCTGCTACCCGTGCGAAGCCGGGGCGGGTCGCTAGTATTAAATATTTTTAAAATAGTTTTTTTTTCGGGGCATAAATAAAGTTTGGTATATTTTATTCAAACATGTAGTACAAGACTTACTTGTCTTTAAGAGTAACGCACTCTTAAAGAATAGTAAGATTTTCCATCATTTAGCAATTTAACACAATCCTTTAAAAAATACTAAATGGATATCTCATATTCCCCTGTTTTCTCTAATTACCACAATCGCGTGATTTCAGTTCAAAAAAAAAGTGATACCACTCTACAAATCCGAACCTCGCCGACTATCTAACTGTTACTTGAGCTCGATATTGCATTATTTATCTCCGCGTAATGTAGATATGTGGTCTATTTTAGTGAATTTCTTAGTTAATGTAGAGAATTGCAGACAATTTCTAAAAGGATCAATAGGTTATTTGTTTCAAAATAAATAATGTATTCTAAGTAGAATACATTATTAGTAGAGTGCACTTAAAAGTTTACGTGCACTTCGAAAACGTGCGACAGTTGTGGAATAAGTAAGTAAGAAGTTGCGCATATACAACAAGTATCTACTTTTTTTTTATGTTAGCAAGTGACAAGACGAGCAAATCAGGTGCCTGATGGTAAGCATTAAGCATCATGATTGCCCATAACAGACTCAGTGCCGCCCAGTGTTTAAAATTCCAAATTCTGCGCGGCACTGCACTGCGCCTGTCACCCTGAGATAAGAGTTGTTGAATCTCATCATGCCCAGTAATTTCGCTGGTAACATTGCCCTTCAGTCTTCTTCTACTTACCCTTATCTACCTGTGCGTACCTGAGCTTATTCTTCAGTCAGCATTACAAGCATCAGTACACCTTTTTGAGAAGCACCAGCCTCCTTAGCACGGCACAGCACAGGTGGGAAAATCATTGTCTCCTCTTGACAGACATCATTAAATACAAGCGGTCCTTCAAGGTAGTCATTCTCCTCTGTCGATAATATTAATAAACGTGAGAAAGGAATGTAGGTAAGTATAATTTTTTCAAAGCGATAAATTGTGATGAGCTTAAACCAATGTTTTGACTGCGTATGATAAAATTTGTGGGAAGTGCGTATTTTTATTCAACAGAAACTGTTTAACGTTTCATCAGGAAATGCTTAGGATTTAGAAAGGATTATTGAAGTTATATACGACTGGAATATTTCTTTGCGTCAATATAGTCTAACTGTGATCCTACATGGATTGGGGTTAGGGCAGGTAGAAGGGGTACGCGCAGGAAACCTGCCCGTGGTGCACTCTGGGCAACGGCGTCTAGCGTCTAACGGCCGATATCCTGCCAAATGGGCTGTGTCGAGCTCTTCAATGAGGAAACCACCACGCCCGGGGAGGGGCGCCTTCGCGTGACCCTATGAAGTTAGCATAGGGTACAAAAGCGGGTAACAAAAAAAGGTAGAAGAAGAAGACAGTGGAACAATTCTTTATTTACATGTTTTTCAAAAACCAACCTAGCTATCAAAACCAAAAGATCTGCACGGAAAAATCGAATACATCGAATTAACCAGTCTAAATATACTTAGTAATGGCTGTGGTAATGGCCAAACATTAGATGTAAAGACGATAAACAGAAAAGACATATGCTGGAGTCTAGCTGGGAGTCGGAGCGAAGGTCTTGCAACCGCAAACATCCAAATAAGTTTACGACTTACGATCTATTCACTTCGAATGCCGGGCTCGGGCCGTAATTATAGTGAGATTCATATTCATATTTATTAGGCGTATCACATCTCGCTCCGCATCCCGCTGCGTCGTGCAGATCACGTGCGGTGAAGATAACGGAGATGTACATCTCACTGCAGATTGTTTCGGATCCACCCGCGGGACTGCGGTGTAAGGTAGTCGTAGCTAATGTCGATAGATCCCAGATCTCGTCCGATTATAATAATATGTATTATTATTATTTGTTATAAAAAAATTGAATTAATTTTAAAAACAAAATAAAAAACAATTCCTTATGAATTCGCCATAAATTGATGAACATCTCTTTTTATTAATATTATCATCCTAAATTTATATCGATTCTGATTATCCGGTTGCCACCGCACTGGAGGAGTTCTGCGCTGAGACGAGCGGAAAATCGTACTCCAATCCGGAATGGTGTTGCCGTGCCCCTCCCGAACGCCGTAACTAATGTGCGGGTGGACGGGAAAGACCCTCCTCCGCACACCACCTCGCGTAACAAGCACAGGGCGGATGCTCTAGTCGCCCCCGTGCAGAGGTACAGACCCGCATTAGGGAAAACAGAGAATCCATCTCTCGGCGGGGCTCAATTGAGCCCGCCTGCGCCGTCCGCTGTGCCCCATGCTACAAAATGCAACATTCACAAAATGATGACACGCGGTGACGTCTGGCAACAGACGAACAGACGGTCGTCTGTTGCTAGACGCCACGAAAAGTTACTACTGGAATAAGCGCATGACATTTCCTATGCTCTAATGCTCTAAGCTTAACAGTTTAAACTGTAGCTCCCTCCTCCGCTCGCAACGCACAACCACTTGACCGACACATCCTTTGACGTCATCGCTCCAGCTCTTACCGGACGATCTGCTCGTGATTACTGCTCTCCTAGTAGGTACAATACCACTACAGTCAATACAATAATTACATATTTATATAAATAAGTTTATTTATTTAGTTAATAATAACCAGGTCTTCCTTAATATTTGGTTAATAATACACATTGTATATCGTAACTTTGTATAGTTACTGAATATTTAGTATACCTTTGTATACGGACTAAATTTATTATTAATGAAGAGATTAGGTATCTTTTTCATGTTTGTACATTGCGTGATATTCATCGCCTTATACTATGTTTGCTACCCGTAATGTGCAATAAGAATCATTATTTATATTGTATAATGTCCGTACCATTAATGTACCATACATTTAAATATTATTATGATAAACCACATCATAATAAATAAATATTTCTCAAGAAAAATATGTATAGACGTTACAAAAATATAACCAACTGAAAAAATAGAGAATCAGTCACAATCTCTCACTCATAATTCGTGATACATGTCTAGCCCAAGGTCCACCAAAACAGCATCAGGAAACTGTCCAATTTCCTGCAACTTTACGATGAACTTTGAAGGGTGACGTCATTGTGACGTCATAGTTACTATGATAGTTTTACGAGTGGTGTAAAAAGCAGGATCATCTGTTTTGTTGGCAGTCGGCAGTGACACGTGGAGGCCTGGTGCTGTGAGATGAATTAGGTGTCTCATGCACATACATCAACGGCTTTAAAAGTGGCGACACTCATTTGTTAGCAAGGGCAACTTTATATTAAATTTGTAGATTAACTCGTTGTTTAAATAAGCTTTGTGGTGAAGTTTTGGGAATTTTAAAGGTGCCGTTCGGCAGCCTAAATTGAGCACAACCACTACAAGCCGAGAGACAGACTTGTTAACTTTACTTTTTTAAAACGGAGCAAGTGCGTATTGAAAAAAGATGTAACGTTTGTTTGTAATATTATAACGAGTTTTGTAATGTGGATGCTTCACATTACGCCATAATTATATTCCCCTGTTTTCTCCGAATACAGTAACCTATTTGATATATTTATATCTATTTATTTATTTATTTATAATTCAGCACAACACTAGGACTAACTTAATGCTAGTGTAGCATTTTCTACCAGTTATCCCAAAACTAGAGAAAATGTTACAGAAATTGGGAAAATCCTGATATTTTAAAGTTGGAAGTAATCTATGTCCTATATCATTTTATTTTAGTTTATGAATTCTAAATTTTTTTGTAGTGAACGTTTGTGGGTAAAACTGGGATTTTTGGAATTTCACTATGAAAAAACCGAGGGTATAGAAAAAAAATATGACAGGGGTCACTTCACTATAAAAATATCAGAATATAAATTTATGGAATGGGTTTATTATATTCGGAGGAAACTGTGGGATACAAAACATCCATTTGGTAAATTTTTCATAGGATTGTGTCAAATTCCTAGAAGGCCGCGTACGCTGTAAACTACTGTAACATAAAATTAATAAGGTGTTTATTTTAAATAAACAATATACACGCAATGCAAGTATTCACATATAGTAGGCACGTATAAATAATATGGTTAGTGGTAATCATGGCGTGAATGTATGTTATGTTATGTTTTAGTGGTAATCAGTAATCAGTATCATCTCAAAGCGTCATCATAATTAATTCGGAAAAACTTCCTTTCACTTGGAGGCCTTCACAACTTGTGTAAATCGTGTAAAAATAACATAACATAAATTCACGCCTTTTTTCCCGAGGGGGTAGGCAGAGGTGTACCCAGGACGCAATCCCATAGTAGATAAACCCACATTTCGCCAGTATGTTATTCATCATCATCATCATCATCATCTCAGCCATAGGACGTCCACTGCTGAACATAGGCCTCCCCCTTAGATTTCCATCCAGTCCGGTTGTAAGCGGCCTGCATCCAGCGTGCTCCTGCCGTACTTTTCAGATCGTCTGTCCACCTTGTGGGAGGACGTCCTACGCTGCGCTTACCAATCCGTGGTCTCTATTCAAGAACTTTACGGCCCCATCGGCCATCAGTTCTACGTGCTATGTGCCCTGCCCATTGCCACTTCAACTTGCTAATCCGCTGGGCTATGTCGGTAACTTTAGTTCGTCTACGGATCTCATTTCTGACTCGATCTCGCAGAGAAATCCCGAGCATAGCCCTCTCCATAGCTCGTTGCGCTATTTTGAGCTTACTTATAAGGCCCACAGTCAGGGACCACGTTTCAGATCCGTAAGTCATCACTGGTAACACACACTGGTCGAAGACTTTCGACTTGAGGCACTGAGGTATTTTGGACGAGAAGACATAGCGTAGATTTCCGAACGCTGCCCAGCCTAGTTGGATTCGACGATTGACCTCTTTCTCGAAGCTGGATCTACCGAGTTGGACTACTTGTCCTAGGTAGACGTACGAGTCAACAGCTTCAAGAATCGCGTTTCCAACCGGTACTGGGGTCGGCGCAACATGGGCATTAGACATCACCTTCGTCTTGTCCATGTTCATTTTAAGGCCGACCCGTTGAGAAACTCGATTGAGGTCTTCGAGCATTATGCTGAGATCTTCCATCGATTCTGCCATGACTAAAATGTCGTCGGCAAACCGAAGGTGAGTGATGTTGTACGCCATTAATATTGATGCCGTGTTTTTGCCATTCCAGAAGCTTGAAGGCGTCCTCCATTGCGGCAGTAAACAGTTTCGGAGATATAATGTCTCCCTGTCTTACGCCTCTATCCAACGGGATCGCCTTCGAACTCTGGTCCTGTACTCGAACCGACATAGTGGCGTTACTATACAAGCACTTCAACACTTCGATATACCGATAGTCAATATGGCATCGCTGGAGAGACTCGAGCACCGCCCATGTCTCGATCGAATCAAAGGCCTTTTCATAGTCCACAAACGCTAAACATAATGGCAAATTATACTCCTCGGTCTTCTGTATAATTTGGCGAAGCGTGTGGATGTGGATGTGGTAGTATGTTATTGGTCCCATGTAATAGGGGGCGAGCCTATTGTCATGTACCGGGCACAGTTCCAGACTCCAGGCAGCTATTGAGATAATTCCTAATGGAAAATTTTTAACACTTTGCCTGACCTGGGGATCGAACCCGGGACCTCTTGATTGGCAGTCGAGCATGCGCCCTCTACGCCACCGAGGCTGACGAGTAAAAATAATAACAGTTGTTTTAATAAAAGAAACGTATAAAATGTATATGAACAGTATTTTTTTACGATTTCAGAGTTAGTTCTAAACTGAAGATTGTCAAAATTATGAGCATTGTTACCCTTAAAAGGTAATCAGTTACCCTGTTTATTGTCTATAATATAATATTATATAATTGTCTATAAATAAGTGAAATACATAGTAGGATTAGGGATTAATGCTCAGCCTATCTACTTATAGAGACTGGAAGAGATTGCTGGAAGTGATAAGGCAGATTGTCGACCAATAAGTCCCAGTAGTATTATTTATTCTGTGGAAATATACTTTCCACAGAAAGAAGCTAGTAAATGATAATAATATATTATATATCTGTATATTTTAAAGTGGTCTCTCTCAATAACAAGTATTCTGTTCAATTGGTAAAATTTGCTATAAATTTAGTCAACAAAGTCTGGTACTAAAACAAGTTTGGTTACGCACGAGCGGCAGACACTATGATTCACAACCGCAACTAGTGACGAATGGCCCTTATGTTGGGCCATAACGTGGGCGTTTCGGTCCACGGCCAGATTGGAATGACGAATTTGATCATGTTTCAGCGATTCTAATCGAGAATGATTCATGATTGTTGTTACTATAGAATGGAATGTATGAAACTACTTATTACTTAATTTGAAAAGACACACGAGATGAACAGGAAATAATATCATTATTTTCTATACCAGAGTTGTTCCATAATGTAATTTGTTCCAAATTATAAGTTCCTTAAAATTACTCATTTAGAGAATTTGAACTGATTACTCTAAATCACTTTATAGTAAAAAGAAATATATAAACAAAAATGTAGTAGATATTATGTGACATTTTGCGATATAAAGGTTTGCGAATGTGATGTATTGCATATGTGAAGTTTGGCAAATGTGACGTTTTGCGAATGTGACTATTTGCGCTTTAACGTTATGCGAATGTAATATTTTGTCAATGTAACATTTTGCGTAAATTAATGTGGCCGCAAGCTCTACTGTCGATCATGAGGTTCCGGGTTCGATCCCCAGGTCAGGCAATGTTATTGGATTTTCACATTAGGAATTATCTCGATGACAGGCTGGAGTCTGGAACTGTGCCCGGTAGATAGAAAAATACATAACTGGCAAAATGTGAGTGTACCTACTATGGGATTGGGTGGGTCCTGGGATCCAGGTAGAGGTGTAACTCTGCCATTAAAGTTGTTTTAATCAAAATTCATATTTACATTAAGTATAACGTTTTACAATTTTATGTCTTAGTGTTGTGCTAACAGGGCGTCTTTATTCATTCTTTTAATATATATATATATATTGTATATATCCTTATAATATATATCATTTTTATATGTTCGATTTTGATGGATTAAGTTTCGATTGGTTTTTAGGGTTCCGTACCTCAAAAGAAATAAAGGAACCCTTATAGGATTTGTTGTCCGTCTATCTGTCTTGTCTGTCTGTCTGCCTGTCTGTCCGTCTGTCAAGATACTTTTTAACGGAATTGCGTGGAGGTATCAAGTTGGAATTTATATCAACTATTCGGATCTCCAGTCCCTTGTGGTTGTAAAAAAATCATACTTCTAAGTTAACGCTATCAAAAGTTGTAGCCATTTTACTGCATATATCCGTACTTTGCGCAATGAACTAATAGATTGTAATTGTAGTATGTTCTGTGGGTGGATTGTTTTTCGGGATTGGAAGCGTTTTGTTCAGGTATCTAGGTATGGAACCCTACACTATTCATACATACGTATGCCTTAACAATTTATTTATAAAAATGCGATGAACGGACGTCTAGTTGAGTTTAGAATACATAGTTCTTGCTTGGAAAACGTGCAATATACCATAATCCGTCCATCCATACTAACTTTCACCTTTTTAAGTGTAAAGAGATAACTGGGCTCTCAGAGGGTAAATTCAAAACCTATATAAAATCTACTTTACTAAAGAAGGCTTATTATAAAGTCAACCAGTACATAGAGGACAAAGATGCCTGGAAACTTCTGCATAGCCGCCTCGCGGCACCTTTAAAGAAAACGAATGTAACCAAACCAAATATTGTAAAACTATCTGTTGAAAAAATTAAGCCCTACAAGTTTCTTGTGCGTTCTTCTTGTAGAGGTATCTTTCCGAACGCACGGTAGACTCAGTACTGTTTATCTTTATTGACGTGCAAAAGTGTCAGATTATGACCTATTTGAATAAATCTGTTTGAGTTTGAGTTTGAGTTTGAGTTTGAATGTGATGTGATTTATAACAGAAGAGAATAGAATTATACTTTATTGATTACAAAAAGAAAACAATGTTACATAACAATTAACAGAAAATACGGTAAACAACCGACGATTTTATCGAATTAAGCAACTTCTTGCACACAACCTGGTGATTTCTACAATATTTAGCCTGGAATAAGTAGTCAAATGTTTCTTTTCATCTGCAAGTAATATCGATGGTCGTGTTTCGTGGCCCTACAATGAGAAACGTTCAAAGGTACAAGGGAGCCGACCGTATCACGGCTACACCACAATCCACAGGGCTACACCTACCGCAGCATAAACATTCAACACGTGTGTCATCTTTATACCACTCGTGTTATTGTTACAACTCATAACGGTACTGTCTGTAGACCATAGTTCTCACCTCATTCATTAAACATCTATGAAAGATCTGCCATGATCTCTCGTGATTCTTTTTACCATTATTTTATATATTAATATATTAATAACACGTGTTCAGGTTTTCAAAGCCGGTTAAAAAGACTTGAAACTAAACTTTAAACTCAAAATGACAGTTCCTAAACTATCAGTACCTACCATGTTTTCCTCGAGGAAATACATTTCTTATTACACGAGTAACTGCCACCTCTGAGGGCAGGACCTCGGGATGCACAGGAAGATTATGCCCCCACTAGAACACCCAGCGGATGTACCCTCTTAAACCTTGTGTTACTGGCCGCCGCTGTGTTAATGCCTCGTGGCTGGCCACGTCTAGATGTACTGGCAGAAATGGTTAGCCAAGCAGGAGCGAAATTTAATACCGCCTTAGAAATGACTAAGCAAGTTATGCTACTGGTGCTACAAACAACGCTTTAAAATTGTAACTTATTTTCTAACAGAACGTGTTTCCCCAATTACATTGCTTGAGTCGAAACACATGTGGTCAACTTATAGCATAAATGTCGGAGTATTGAGTCGCCAAAATTCTCCTACATAATAATATCTGATAGGCAGCCATCGGGAACTACAGATGAACGTGCCATCCGAAACACAGTAACGCCCTAGCAAAAGCCCAAACTGAAATTTGAACACACGGACTCCGGATATAAAAACCTGACATGCTTCTTAAAGCTGCTGAGTCGAAATATCTGAAACCATTGTTCAATACTGTTACTGTTTAGTTACCTACATGATGATAGTCACGTAACAATACTCTATTTGTGACGCAAATGGAAATTTCCTCGGGATTTTTGGTGTTTGTTTCAAAAGTTGCGCATCGAACAAAATACCTCTGAGATCTTGTGATGTTAATTTATGGCCCAACTATTTACGAGAGTCGAGGAACATAATATGAAATCATGTTTATACATATAAATGAATGTTATTGGTGCGATAGTGTTCCTTATTCTATATTCACTTATTAAGTGAAAGGCAATTAGGTCAGTAAGGTTTGTTCCCGTTTGTTCACCTGGGTGAACAAGTGGGAAAATAATTTCCCATCAATTCACCTATGCATCAATTCACCTGGGTGAATTGACCTAGGTGAATTGATGGGAATATAGAGCCTTAAAATTAAATAATACAAATAAAAAGTATTTATTTACGATAAGATTTACATAAAGTCGGATAATTTACAATTTGCACACTCCTAGCTTAAACAATCTGTACTAGATTTTTTTTTATTTTTTTATGATAGTAAGTAACAAGACGAGCAAATCAGGTGCCTGATGGTAAGCATCATGATTGCCCATATCAGACACAGTGCCACCCAGTGTTTTAAAATTTAAAATTCTGCGCAGCACTGCACTGCGCCTGTCACCCTGAGATAGGAGTTGTTGAATCTCATCATGCCCAGTAATTTCGCTGGTAACATTGCCCTTCATACCGGAAC
Organism: Hemistola chrysoprasaria; assembly: GCA_947063395.1. Taxonomy (NCBI): domain Eukaryota; kingdom Metazoa; phylum Arthropoda; class Insecta; order Lepidoptera; family Geometridae; genus Hemistola; species Hemistola chrysoprasaria. The sequence goes on along the minus strand of OX346709.1, from coordinate 1,523,246 downwards.
ACAGTAATGTTTGCACATTACTGCTTGGCGGATGAATAACTGGCAAAGGTGTGGTACTTCCCCAGGCGGCCCCCTGCAAAAGAGGCCTACCACTACAATGCTCCTATAGTTCCTATAGTAATTCCCGGCATATACATTATTTTTATTTAAGCCCTTGCCGATCCATTGCTGGGAAAATGCTATTTATGTCTGTCATGAACTGTAGTTTGCCAGTAGCACTCAGGCTCGTGGTCAGGAAAATTGGTGGTCGTCGGTTGGTTGCGCTGTACGTGCCACAATCCCACTTCAGACTATAAGACCATTCTAACGGTTTTGGTATCGCAAAAATATCCAACATTTTCATCAATGATTTTTACAACGAGTACAGATTAAGGCTATAACGGGATTTTATTATATTTTAATTGGTATTTTATTAAAGCTACTGTTCCCGTTTAACTGAAACATAGCCCACGGAACCAACAGAACTTGACAGTGCAGGGTGAGAGACCGTTAAGTTGTGTATAACCATAGACCACCATAAACTTAGTACTTAAATATTTTTATTTAGTCGCTAATATAACTTAGTCATTCATAATTATCGCCAGTTAAATACAATTTTCCCGAACTTCGTAATTGAACGCCGCTAGGTTCATTATTTTAAGTATCATTTTAACAGTCGCCTATATATTATTATGGATTCGGCCTTTATTTTTCGCTTCTCTCAATGTGTATTACCATTGTAACTCGTTTCAGGCACTCAAAAAGAAGTGAACTAAAATAAGATAAATTGATAAGTCATTGCTCCATACAAGGCAAAGGAAAACTGAACACATAATTGATTAATTAGCCAAGTTAATAATACTCAAAATACAGGAAACGTCTAAACGTTAACATTCAGCCTTTGTGTCGTTAAATCCCATTTCAGCGAACTGACGTAAAGACGCATTATTTACTCATTGTTATAAAGACAAAAGGTCCTTTGTTTAATTAGCAGGGACATGTAAGATCATATTTGATTTAATGTGGATTTAGATTGACAGTGTAAATGTACACGAGCTAAAGCCAGAGCTTTTGATAGCTTTCTAAAGAACATTAAATATCTTTATATTTTGTAACTTACTGCCGACACTTAGCTATAAAAGTGCCGGCATACCAATGGCACGATAGAAGGATGATGTAGTTAGGACAAGGGGGCCAATATGGATGAAGAAGGCAAAGGAAGGCGAAAGACAGACAAACGGCGAAAATTAGGGAAGGCCCAGTAATACGTATCTATTGGCAAAAAAATATTTAATAAACTACGCCAAGCGGGTTCACCCTGAAGGCACATTATTACGTTTTATTTTAGTGTCTAGTCAGACACTGAAATAAAAAACATGTTTTTTAAATTAAAACTTATCAGTTTAAGTAACTTATCAATTTAAGAACAGATATTTTATAACACTTAAATACATAAATCTCTATAATATTAAAACACAAGAGATATAACTAACATATCGATAAAATAGGAATAATTTCGACCTAGGCGCACTCGCAAATTGATGTTGACGCTTTCATGAAAGTCTATCTGGATGGTAGCAAGTGGAGAGAAATAGTCTCTGACTACCCCAACGGAAACAAGGAATCTATGTATATATAAGTATATGGATAATTTAACTAAATAACCCATCCCTTGCTGTTTTGCCCAAAGTCCCCATTATCCAGACCGTATTACCCCTATTTAGTGACTAAGTTATGTAGTGGTAGGCCTCTTTTGCAGGGGGCCACCTGGGGACGTACCACACCTTTGCCAGTTATATACCTTTGCAAGCAGTAATGTGCAAACATTACTGTGTTCCGTTCTGAAGGGCAATGTTACCAGCGAAATTACTGGGCATGGACGTGTTTCAATAACTAATATCAGGATGACAGGCGTAGTGCAGTGTTTTGAATTTTGAAACACTGGGTGGCGTTGTGTCTGGGCATCATGATGCCTACCATCAGGCACCTGATTTGCTCGTCTTGTTACTCACTGTCATAAAAAAAGTGATTTATATATGTTTACGAAATTTCAGTCTAATTAGTTCAGTAGTTTTGACCTTTGGCGTGCAGAGGTACCATATATCCACGCTGGTACTATGTACTATGTATATAATATAACTAGTCGAAAGAAAAATAATGGCACATAAATATATCCAACGATTTCCTTGATATATAAATCACTGCTTTTGATTATTTTAAAAACGTGTTTTATTTTATTAAAACACATGTAAAATGGATGAAATGTACCTACATTAAAATTTTATCCAGCCAAATATTAATGCGCTTCATTAAATTGTGAATAATTATAACTGTGTGCAATAAAATATTGTTATAATTATTGTTTAGTATAATCACGTGTTTGTTGACGTCCACTTGATATCTACAATCCTACTAATATTATACATTATAAATGCGAAAGTTGATCGGTGTGAGTGTTTTATGTGTTTTAACTCCAAATAAGTACAGTAGGTACTGAATGGGCTGAAATTTGGTACGTACAAGCTTCAAACTCTGAAATTAACAGGAAAGAGGACCTCTTAGCAGTTTTGAAGATTTACTAAATCGATGTTTTGCATTCCCCTGTTTTCTCCGAATACAGTAAACCTATTTGATATATTTATATCCTGATATTTTAAAGATGAAGTATTTACTTTATTATTTTATAAACTCTAAAATTTTTTGTAGTGAACGTCCAATCACGCGAGTAAAACTGGGATTTTTGATGTTCACTATGAAGGAACCAAGGGTTTATAAGAAAAATTAAAATGACAGGGACATAGATTACTTCACTATTAAAATAACAGGATATAAATTTATAGAACGGGTTTATTATATTCGGAGGAAACAGGGGTATACAAAACATCGATTTGGTATATTTTTCAAAGGATTATGACAAATTTCTAGAAGGCCGCGTACGCTGACTTTTCAACAGGTGAAACCACGGGGCACAGCATTGTATAATTATAAGAATGGTAGGTATTGTTTAAATATCACGCAAACACTGTTGGATTTCATCCTTTCCAAATCCAAAGAGGCTTGCTACCTCTTCACGACAAAACATCGGAACGAACTGTTCTGAAGTTAGTAGGTAGCAAACTCTTGATCATAGGTAGGTAGCAAAGAGATTTACTTTTCAGCAGGTAAAACAGCTTATAATTTCATAAGAATAGAGCTATGCTATATATACCTATAAATTATAGTACCCCACTCTCTCTAACTATGGTTTCCGTAAAAGCCGGCTAAGAGTTCTCATCTGATGCAGCAGCGTCTCCTGCGTGAAAACATCGAACTGCGCTCGCCAATCCGCCTGCCAAAACCCCCCTTGTGGGGCCTATGTCCAGCAGTGGACTCCCAACGGCTGAGATGATAATGATAATGATAATAATAAATATGTGGGTCGTTACTTACAATAACCTAATGCAAAGTCGCCAACATCAGCTAGTTATCTTATATTTTTGAATATTACTCAGTGGTATTAAAAAACATGCGATGAGTTGGAACGAGAAGTGGAAATGAGTTAACTCACACGGAAAATGGGAGCAATAACAGTAACTCTAGTTTCTCAAGGATTTAGTGAAATCACAGACTTCGTGGCGGGATTTAGGGAAATAAATTATTTCAATATACAACTGTGGCTCTCAACAACAGTTCAATTACTCTTTTTAAAGTATCTCACGTTTATTTTTAAGGGCAGAGATTAGAACAATACAGCTTCGGAAATGTCGAGCGCTACCTCCAGTAAAATCTTCAAATCAAATCAAAATCAAATCAAAATCATTTATTGCCTGAAATACATGTACAATATTGGTGTTAATAATTATAGTATGTGTCTCAATGTACTCTGCCTCGTCAAGCATGAAATTATATCAACTTTTACAATAATTAAGATTTTAATAGTTCCACAATCATTATAATAAATATCATCTGTCAAATTAGTTACTTCATAACTTATTTATATGTATATATTTTTTATCTTATATTAGTCTAATTTTAAGATTAATTAATTCAATATTACTCACTGTGATCTTGAGGCACCAGTTACAGGTGCAGCATTTACACAATCACGCTTAATGCATAACATACATGAACAACTTGTTCACATAGGCACCTCAGTAGTTCGTACACTTGACAACTCCCATTCCGAATACTTTAAGCGGCAGCGCATCAAGGTCTGAATGTGTCAGACATTATGTCTCCTACGATTAAACTAATTCTCTTATTAAATAAATAAATTAATAGATGGTAATAGCCAGGATTACTGGTAAAATCAGCTGTTCCCATACATTTTGTTTACGCGTCAGGAAGCCTTTTCTATATGAAAAGCTGGCAATTTCAGAGTAGGTTCCACAGTAAAACTTATGCTAAGCAAGCATAGTTCCAGGATTTTCTAAGGCCGAGGTCTTTAGTGCTACGGCGTAGCAGTCTCGTAGATTGTAGAATGCTACGCAACCTGTGAACTTGTGAAGGGACTATGTAACATAATATCTACCGTCATTCATGACCTTTTTTTATTTAACAGTTTATTTAACATTGTCTGTTTGTTTAGGTATTTTTGTTTAATTAAGATTGTCTACAAAGTACGCAAATAATGATAATTCAATCAAGAGTACATTAAAATTTTGAAAAATCCCTCCTCGTCTTCCTGCTCCATCATCAGACTGGTCGGTATCTATCTGTAATCTGTAACAAATAATAACAAACAACTCTTGACTACTAGCGATATATTTGACATCCTGAAGCTGTTGCTTTAAGTCAAGTTACCAAGTCTGAAATATTGATATAGTAAACAGGATTACAAATTTCGAATCCATCGGACGACTGAAATTTAGTCATATTCTATCAACAGCTATAAAAGAGCTGATAATCTTCAAACGGCTGTACCGATTTTCGTGAAGCTTAGCTAAGTGCTCTCTCGGTCAGGTCAGCATTCAAACAAAAAAACGCATCATTGATATAGCTTGAAATTATGTAGGTATGTACTATGAACGAATATAAATAATCCTTTGCGAAAATAAAGCAAAAAAAATATGTTTTTCAATGATGTATAGTTAACTTTTACATAATTTATTTTTATGTTATGACCTATTTGTGCCTCATATGTGACAATAACTCAATTAAAACAACTAACATTTTTATTACGATGTGATCAAAGAGTGTCACGGCGCGCCTGTCTGGTGATGAGATGACAGATGGCGCCAGCTCTAAAGGAACTGTCGCCTAATAATGTGATTACACTATTGGTCACATAGCTTTTTTATACTTTATTATCCAGTTTTTTTAGTTAAGTCAGTCGTGGGGTACTCCGCAGTTGCCAGGGCTTGCGACATATGGCACAATTGACGGTTAGTTATAGAAACGCTAGAGAGATACGCGATAGAAAGAGGCAATTTGTAGGTGAATATTACTAATATAGCTGAATTGCTCTTTATTGCGTCGCAGCAAGAGTCTCTTTTTATAGGCATGAATTTGACAAGCGTTCCTTCTGTACCTTTAGTTCTGTATTCTGTGGTTAAGCCTGTTCGGTATAATGTGTCGCTAGTAGCTAAGGTTATGTTACAATTTTTTTTTTAACTGTATACCGTATCTGACATAGGTACTTATCAACTCTCGCCCACTAGCCCTACTCGCCCTTAGAAGGTTAGGGCTGGGCGTTGATAGAAAAAAATTAAATTTTTGCATAGTTTTTATTATGAAGTACAGATAGAAAAGGGAAACAAAACCCAAATTGCCTCGGGAAAATCTCGGGGGGAAATACACTAATACATAATATTTTGTGACTAGCTACGATTTTATCTGCTGAGAAACCATTTACTTATTTGTCCAGGGTCTAAGCAATCTACATACCGATTTTCATCTCAATCGGTTCAGTAGTAATGGCGTTTAAAAGTAACAAATACACTCACAGATTGCATATTGGATACATAAACTACTGCCCCTATCTTATAGGAGAGTTATTAAAAATTTAGATTTAGTATCCTAGCCAAATATTCTGTACTTCTCTATGCCACATCTATAAAAAGCAGGGCCATCTGGCGAAGCTTGACAAATAACCCTTTAATTAACCAGAGTTTAAAATATTATCTCGATGACTTCGCTTACAACATCTGACGTGTCAGTGGAATCGTCTCGTGACGTCACACACCTACTATAAATATAACATTATACTATAACTATTAGTCACGACTAGACTGAGGACAGTTAAACGTGTAGTTAATTTGGTTTAACTATTATTAGCTTTCTTATTTAATGAGACAATATCTAGGCCCTCGATATTTTTTAGGTATTTCAGGAAGAATACCTCTATACAGATACACTTGGAAACTAAATCCATACAAAGAAAAGAATTCCATCAAAATCAGCCGAACGGTTTCCGAGATATCCACGCTATATACCTAAAGATTTTTTAATGAGACAACTTTCAACACATGGTCTTTCTTACGAGTTTGTATTTCAAATCTCGTTTCGAATGATCTGAAACTGGGGTTAGCGGGTCTACAAATAAAATTAAGATTCTGAGATTGTTTCATTAGATTTGGGCTCAAATTGCATTTCAAAGCAATTTGCCCCTCGGGATATACGAGTATGAACTATTAGATCATTTGATAAAAGAATTTTCAAACGTACTCGTACCATTATGTCCTTATGTGACTCATAAATCAAACAATTTATTTATTTATTTATTGTAATAATATGAACAACGCATTAGCTATTATACATATTATCAACTTAATTTTCTAATAATTATAACAATACAATCATATAATAATATTAAATATTAATTAGGTATAAGTCTATGTTAATTAATTAAATAAAATCTAGTAATATGTGTTAATGTCAAATCTTATAGTTAATGTTATCCTTAGGATCATAAGTTTCACAAAATGTCAGCAATAAAGTGAAAATAGCACGCCATTTGTCGCAAAAAATATCACATCTAGGATTGATGGCAAGAAATGCGTTGAGGTCAGACATGATGCGGCATATCGGCGTGTTCCTACGATGTACGGTGCGACAGTAAGGAACTTCAAGGAATCTGTGTATCCGGTTGGATCTAAACAATAAACACAATAAACACTAACAATATCCACAAATATTGTTTGTGGAGCACATTCCTACCGCACACAAATGTTAAATATACTCTCATTCAGTAAACAACCTGTTTACGAGGACGTCTCAGATCATATCACACATCGGCATTCTTCAAATTCACTAAACACAAAACTAAACTCGTGACTCAGTAGAATGCAAATCAATATTTCCAATTGCAGCCTACTTTTATTTAGTGAAAAGTAACATAACTATATCCATCCCACAAAATAATCGATAATTATTTGTCTATACACTTAATACACATAACAAAAATTGTTTTGGTATACACAATTCACAGCAAGTTTATTGTTTAATAGGAAATTTAACAATAAGACTAAAAATACTAAAGACCCATGATGCGAGTATCTCTTACTATTCTAAAATAAATAAAAACCAAAACTCGATGGAGTTAAGTCGTTTTGTTACAGAGTTCCTTCGGCTTTTCTGAAAATGGGGCAAAAACTGAAACTTTTAAAATAAGATGAGCGAAAAACGAACAGGTGAATATTCGAGTTAATAAACGCTTTTGTAATAATAGAAAATAGTGTTGTTGCAATAGAAAAGTCTATCGATAGTATCGTATAGTTTCATAACCTTGAAAATCATTAACCAGCCACGTGGTAGTATTATCGATACGCCTGTCGATAGTGGTAACTTATTTTGGGGATCAACCATCGATACCGCAACTATCGATATTACTAAAACACTTATAGACAAACCTAATCTTGTTTACGTTCTAATTGTATGCAATATTCGTGTAACCCATTTCAAATGTCGCCAAGTTTTAAATACGTTTTCCATTTTCAGAGCGAGCCGTGCTGTGTCGGCGACCGGCGGTGTACACTCGACATTTGGGGCCAATTGTGGCATTCCATGTGTGCGAATGTTTGACGCAGTTGTCAATGGTTGGTGATAAAGGCATGGGAGTTTCATGGTCTTGGATTGTATACAGGTGAGCCTTTGTTTTTATTTTACATTTGACATTTGGGCTATCGTTATATACGAACGGCGTAAGAAGGCTGTAGTTAGACCACACAACTGATAATGACTCAAGATAAATCCAACATGTCAGCTGAGAGCATACATTATTATTAATATGCTGACTTAAAAATGGAAGGATTGTAGTTTATATAATATCATGCCCTTAAAACTTTTGTTTGTTGCTAATTAAACAAATGTTTTCTTTACAGTTCAAAACCAGCGTGACCAAAAGTGTGATGAGGACAAAAAGTGAATTGTAGTGGAACAATTAACCAAAAGTGATAGCTATGTAATCAATGATGAAGTGAAGTGTATATGCAGTGCATCACCTCGTAGATGACGGTTGAACGCAACGTTCTCTGAACGTAGCTCGTTCTAGCCGGATGTGTTGACCAGAATGGGGATACAGGTGGAGAATTCATTGGATTACAATACTAGTGCATGTAAGTAAAGCATTGCAGGTTTAGTATGTTGCCGGTGTATATTAAAAGGGCTTCACCTATCATCTCGGTTTGCAAAAGAAAGAACTGCAAGAACATTTCATTTAACTGCATGAAAAATAGTTTTTTCTGCGTCTTCTTTCAATTCTTTCAAATTCAAATTCGAATTATGCTATAATATGGATATAATATAATGTGATGAATATCGTGATATATCTGCACCAATAATATCAACGAACTCTTAGCAAAGAGTTTCTAAGCTCTAAAGCTGTATGAAATGAACTTAGGATTAGAGAATGGTTCCGAAGAAAACCGAGGTTTATTTAATTTACATGCGAAACAAAAAAAAACCGCTCTTCTTATTTTATTGAAATTCAAAAATTTTTTTCATATTCTATCAGTGTTTTTGGAACAACCGATTTTAAAATTATACAATTTCTCAGCCATAATTATTATGACAAAGTAATAAATCATATTTTCTGTGTTATAATTTTTTGCTGTCACAAATTCAGTGCCAATTTTAATTCGCTTTTGTCGGTTTCCTTAGAATCGTGTCCCGATTCTGTTCAAGAACTCTGATAGATGATTCAGGCTGAGCTAGATATATTACGGATAATAATTATAACGAGTGAAAAAAACTGTTATTTCATTATAAATGTGTAGAATAAAAGATAGATGCTTTTTTGTGTTGATTCTAAATGGCTGGATGATGTGAAACGTTTTGTATGAAAATGTAGAACTACGACATGATACACAAATAATTAATTATTCATTATAATCTATTTATTTAGCCAACGTGTATTAATACGCCGAGTATTAGGAAGGTTCATTTAAAGGCAACCTTTTAAAGACTAAAGATAACCTGTTATTTCAAAGGGTTAATAAACTACCAAACATTTAATAGACGTTTCTGGAACTCACCGATGATGGTCTATCTAGAGCTATCTAACTATCTAGTCTATATAGAGCTTCTATATGCAATGTAAAAATTTGCCAAATTTATTTTCGATCTTTAACCGTTGAAATTGAAAATATGTATTTGCAGCAGACATGGTAAAGATTAGATATTACATTCATAAGTAGGTACTGCATGTTTGACCAGCTCTCTGGCATACAAAAATTTAAAAACGTCCATTGATTGATTGAATTACTTACTAATATGTCATAGTTGACACATAAACTTCTCAGTTTCCAATGTGAAACCGGTGAACGGTCTCGTAAATTCATTTCCAAGAAACGGTTGCTTTTTTAGTTCATATGTGAATGAAATTGGGCTAAGCGTCCGATATGTCCATGGTACGCACGTTGACTAAAGCCTTCGCACACAACGGAGCACAATCGTATCTTAGTTGGATTATTTACTTTTATTATTTCAGTAAAAATTATTAAAGATTTCATGAGTATCGCAGAAAAGACGTTGTTAAATCCTCCGAATTGGATAGTGTACGAGGTAGGATTAGATTTCGTTTGACTCGTTCGGTTCGTTAAGCTCGTTAGGCTCGGATATATTATGTGCGTACACCTATATCCTGAAAAAATACAGAAAAAACGGCACATGGGGCCACATAACGGCACTAACGGATTACCGTCTCTACGTATCTGATAGATATATAAACACTTTATTGGTACACCACAAATATAATCCTTAAAATTAAAAATAAATCATAATAGATAGTGTAACAATTGACGGTCTTATCGCTAAAAGCCATCTCTTCAAGACAACCGTGTATCGTCTACGAAGACTCTTTAAACGGCTCCGCACCGTTCTCACCCGGTCCCGTTTTTACCCGGTCCGTCCTCACCCGATTCGAATAACGTTTATATCGATATTTTTTGTCGCTTTTGCTTTGATTTACATATAGACTACTTCTACTTCGGAACTTTTGCCATAATTTGATCAAACGACCCTATTAGTAGATTAAAAGCGTAAAGTGCTTATAAACATCTTAAAGTAATGGATTCAAAGTGAAACATACAGTTAAAGATCGAAACGCCATCACATTCATCCTTGTCCTCTATGAGTATAATTAGTGCATGGCCACACTGCAAGCCTAGCGCGGAGGCCTTAGGCGGACGCGACAGCGGAGGCGGGTGGTGGACATGATGGGCGATGGCTAGAAACTAGCGTTCAAGCCTCAGATCATACAAACAAGGTATTTTTGTATTATCTGAGGTTAAGGCCTAAAACAGGTGTTGCAAACCATAGAAAATTTAAATTTTAAAACTAAAGTGACTAGACTGAAATGTTTGAAATATCCACCCCGACGCGTTGGGCCTAGGCTCCTAGGGTGGCCACATATTACAGGCGATTTCATACATTACGATAGAAATATCGCTCCCGCCCCCTCGCTAGGCTAATAGTCTGGCCACGCACTGTCTGTTTCAGCGGATTGTCTCATTTTATTTTAGTAAGTTCAATGTCATGCGACCTAGAGTGAGCGCGGCAGTAATGAGAAATATACTAGGTACTAGATAATATACGTTATACAACTCACGATATTGCTGTGACGATTATAAGGACCATAATATTATAAAGCTTAAATTAAGGATGCAATATGAATATTGGAAGAATAATTTCACCCAAGTGGTTCAAGCGACCGCTTAGACCGCTTAGTCTACAAAAGTATAAAATATTAAACTATGGACGTATAGTTCTTAATTTAATATTTTACACGTACCCCTTATTGGTCGGTGCCGTGAATTTTTATGCAGTACGTACAGGCGAATTATATGATTCTTTGATATGTGTATTATTTTCTTGATTGATAATCTTTGATATGATTCACTATATAGACGACGAAAGTCACCGACATGTATGAAGTCCGTCATTAGAGCCCGTTTCATGAAAAAAGTCTCTTAATGTTCGGTATCTTCAGTCAAGTGACAATAATGCGTATACTGAGACAGGTAACGTCATTGCCATTTAGCGAGACATCTTTGATCAAACTGACTCTAATAAAACGAAATTACTGTAGTGTATTCAGAATTTTTTGAGTAACGTATCGATTTCGTTTCGTCGATACCTACATCAAATCTGCGAGTAATAAGTACACCTACATTTAATCATAATAATGTGTTGCGCTGCAACAGCTATAATATGACTTTCTTAAGGCGCGGTGCACACCTAATTCGCCCTCTCACTCACACGTACCTATATTTTTGAAGATATATTATATTACATGAAGGTATACTACATGTAATTACGTAAGAGTGGAGGAAGACAATCTCGATAAAGTATCGGGAACGGAGTCACGATCCTCAACACTAAAGGAACGATTGAAGAGAGAGAATTACGTAAAATAAAATCTTCTAGGAAGGATCTAGAAAATATCCAAACAAGTCTTCAGTGTATTATTTTTTTCCGAGTTTTTTTTTCTCTGTGCATATTTTTTTCATACATGAAAACTTGTTTGGATTAAATTGGATTTTTTACTGAAAGTTTGTAGTGTTATTTTCTAGTTCCTAGTAGACTATTTCACGCAATTACATGTAGTATTTTTTATATCTTCAAAAATGTAGATAAGTCAAACTCAAACTCAAACTCAAACAGATTTATTCAAATAGGTCATAATCGGACACTTTTGCACGTCAATAAAGATAAACAGTACTGAGTCTACCGTGCGTTCGGAAAGATACCTCTACAAGAAGAACGCACAAGAAACTTGTAGGGCTTAATTTTTTCAACAGATAGTTTTACAATATTTGGTTTGGTTACATTCGTTTTCTTTAAAGGTGCCGCGAGGCGGCTATGCAGAAGTTTCCAGGCATCTTTGTCCTCTATGTACTGGTTGACTTTATAATAAGCCTTCTTTAGTAAAGTAGATTTTATATAGGTTTTGAATTTACTCTCTGAGAGCCCAGTTATCTCTTTTGGGATTTTATTATAGAAACGTACACTATTTCCTAAGAATGTCTTTTTATTTGTTTTAGATAATCTAAAGCTAGGTTCAGCTATTTTGTATTTATTTCTTGTATTAAAATTATGAAGGTCACTATTTAATTTGAATTTATGTAAATTTTTACGCACATACATGATGTTCTCATAAATGTATAAGGATGGTAGGGTCAGTATGTTTATATCTTTAAATAATTCCCTCAGGGATTCGCGTGGACGCATCTCATAGATGGCACGAATCGCACGTTTTTGTAGTAGTGTGAGCGAGAAGGCGAGTTAGGTGTGCACCGCGCCTTAACTAGCGCTCCATACGCTATGGAACGCTAGTTAATAAGTAATATTAGTGTTTAGTTCATATTTATTTATATTTATGCTCAGTGTTCACATAATCGCACTTCGTATGTTTTTATTAAACGTCATAATACCTCTACTTCGTCTGACAGCCTCAATGTTACAACAGCCTCCGTTTTCATAATATTTAAGGAAACTATAATACGGATGCAACTACGAATGCCTGATTGATGGCGTATCCTTGACACGGATCTGATTTTACTAAAAGTGTAAATAGAAGAAAGTGCGGTAAAATACCAAATAGAAAAAATTGCATTAATTTTCAAGAGATTTTGCAGAAGTTGGCGTTCCTAAATTTGAATGATATCACTGAATGATTGAAAATCGTATGATTAAGCAAAAGCTATGAGTCTTATGAGTTGGCGTCACATCTATACACGGAGACTCTAGCAGTGCTTCAATACAGGGAAACTCAGGGGCCAGCGTGGGCAGCATGTCTCATTGGAGAGAAATAAGTGAGAAAGAGTTAACAGATGCATTCTGATTCGACGCGAAGGATATAAAACCGATAATACAAAATTTTACACATAAGTATTACGCTGTGTAAGAATAATGATTTAGTACCTATTTAAAATCATGTTACATAATAACATCACTTCCTGAAAAACAATTAAGTATTTCAAACAGGTAATGTTAACTCCTCAGTGAATTGCACCTGTCGTCTTCGTGTGTTGAAGATTTAAACGACCACCGAACTGCCACCGAGAATCTGAGATAGAAATAACGAAGACTAATGTGCCTGTCGCGATTATTTTAACTGGTGAATTTATTTTGCGGGAAATAAATCCGTTTGTCGACCCCTGGGGATTAACGAACTTTGCTGATTCGTTAAAGAGTGTGTAACACTAGTTATTTAATTTTGATTAATTTGTGGTAGATTTTTTTTAAATTGGGGAACGAGAATGTGCACTTTGTAAGTAAATACCGGGAAAGAGTGTAATATAATATATATGTTACGTAGAGTAGAATAAATATCTTTTCTGAAATATGTAATAGTATGATCATTATTAGCAACTTAAAGGCATCACGGTGGACATACATTGACTCGAGCTGCAAAAACACAATATCTTTTATTATGCGAACCTTAGGCCAGTCATAAAAGAAACACTTATTCTAAAGGCCAGTGACGCAAATTGGTAACAAAACTACTCATACTAGTATAGTTTTGGCTGACCCCAACCGCCATTGTCATGCAACAATGCTTCAATGCAAATTCCATTAAAAGCCCTGCAAAAATTAGGACGCGTGAAACAATGCGCCGGTGCATGCCAAATATTTCATACGATTGTTACTAAATGCTATTTGCATATGACATAAAATGTATCATACCCACCTTCAATATTAAATTAATAAGCAGTAAATGTTATAAGCCTATGAAATGCATTAGCATAGTTTATTAATAAGTACTTGAAACTAAATTAAAGTCAACCTTGAGTGCGGAAATAACAACAGAAAACAATAAACAAAATATATTATTAAACTCAATTATCTTACCTTTAACATTGCCAAGCTTTAATGCAACGCCATCTCTTCAAATATAGCTAAAACTTTTGCACAGACTGAAATCATGAAAGCACATGCGTTTTGGCAAGCGTTCAATTACTGTTCGAGTTCCTGTAGATCACGCCAGATGGCATTAGTTGTACGTTAGACAGTGTCCGAATTATTTTGTTTATGTTATGACGTGCGTTTATTTTTAAAACTGAGCGTTTTATAAGTGGCCTAGGAAGTTATGTGCTCGAGCGTGTAGAATATGTCGAAAGCTTGCAATGTGGAGTCTTCTACGATACAAACTTTTACGCTAAAATTTTATTGAACTCATCGCGGCAATAAAACGATTTTTAATATTGTTTTGATGTTTCCTCTGGGAAAGTTACTCTTTCACTTAAAAATGGGAATGGAAACAGATGTTGATCGCACGTAATGATCGTCAGATTTAGATTCGCGGCGACTTTCTGTCTGATATTTAGCTAATATTCTTTCTTTTTTCCTTCTAATCGAATTAATTTCTGAATAAACATAGGTTGTCCTAATTAAAAGTCCATTTATATTTCTAACCTGTTTTTAGGTTGGAGACTTAAACATTAGTTCATCTTAATTCGATCACCGAGTTGCGCGGGGGAGGGGTTGGGGGGGGGGTATAGTTGTTACCAAGTGCACTTTTATAGCTGCACGAACTGATCATACTTACACGGCATCAGTATCCGACATGACAGGATCGATTGATATCGCTAAAGATTGTAATGGTAAATCAGGATTTAGTAATATAATCAGAGGTCTCCTACTTGATACAGCGAAGTGACATAAGAAAAAATCTAATGGTTATGTGACATATTAATATGACTTTTATCGACTTGTTACTTATAGTATATAAGTGTCATAGTTATTATTGAGGTTCGTGGTCCGTAGGGAACCGAAGAGACTGTAATAGGGTGCAAGTGCAGACTGCTGCAGCTGTAGCCACTGCAAGATGGAGTGGTAGCTAGTGCCACAGCAGCAGGTGTCAGCGTGCAGAGCTCGGTGGCGCGGCGCGGCGAGGTGAAGGAGTGGCGGTGCGCAGGCGCAGTGGGGCGGGCGCAGCATGTGGGCGGGCGGTTTGTTTACGGGCGGGCGGCGGCAGTCCCGCGCCCGGCCGCCGCCAGCGCCGGCCGCTGCGCACACGCACCCCGGATCCAGTTCACGGCCGCTCTATAACCGGACGGCTATTTCGGCGCGACGCGATCCGACGGTGGCGTTCAGTAGCGCGCGGGCAGGTGCGCAGGGCGAGGTCGGTGATGCCGCACCGCAGCTCGCCCGACTGACCCGCCGTACGAGGCGGCCGCCATGGACCGCCGTCGGACTTCGCGCCGCGACCTCGCGACCGATCCCATGACGAAGGTGCCCCGCCGCCGTGACAGGCCGCGCGAGCGATGGCTGCTCACGCGCAAGACCTGGAAGTACATGTCGGACGCGGGCCGCCGGCTCATCCCGGACGGCTCTCAGAACCGGCCCGAGGACGTGCCGCGAATTGAGGCCTACTTCCAGGAGGTGTGCTCCAAGGAGCCGCGTTTCCTGCTGTGGCGCAAGAGCTCGTTCCCGGGAGCGTTGCCGCGGCCACGCCGACGCAAGCGTCCCCGCGGTGGATCAGTGCGCGCGCGCTCGCCCGCGGACGACGCACCGCCGCCGGTGCCGCAGCGACCCACCGATCTCTTCATCGGACATACCTCCGGCGGACGCTTTGACATTGCCAAGCTCAGGCGGGACTTCTTCGCGGTGCCTCCAGCCTCACCCACCACTTCGTCGAAATTCGTACTCAGTGCGCGCGTTCCTACGGTTCCTCCGCCCGTGCGTGACGAGGAGGGGGACCTCGTGGATCTCTTGCGGAAGTACCTAAAGGTGGGAGACGACGGCCCCCGCGAGGTGACCGATACGGAAGATTTGTTACGTTCGTTGCGGAGCTACCTGCACGTGTTAGGGCATGCGCCGGCCGACAGCGACGAGGCTTCGCGGCGCGCGCTCGCCGACCATCTCGCACGGTACGGTCGCGGGGCGAACAGGGACCGAGTGGTACAGGACTTGTTAAACGATAGGAACACTTTAAATAGACTTTATCATGACCTCCGGAAGCCGAAGCCGTACCGCGGTGCCAGAAGTGGTGGCGGCGGCGGAGGCCCAGGGGGTTCCGGGGGATTCGGGAGTAGTGGTTACATTAGTACGGGCGGCGGGTCGAGCCCACGGGTCGCGACGCGGAGCAGGCTCGCGCTCGGCCGCGGGAAGGATGAGGCGGATGGTGCGTGGTCCCCGCCGATGTCTCCACCGCCTCTCATTGAGGTACGGCACGAGTCTTTTGAGGATAATTACGTGGAGTGCGGTACGCAGACTTCGCCGATACCGGAGGAGGTACTTGTGGAGTTGGAGCGAGCATTCCGAGAGAAGGAGGCGGCGGCGACCGCTCCGACGTCGCCCACATCGCCCCCGCTGGAGCGACGTCCCGGGCGGCGTCGCTCCAGCGTCGATCACGACGACGTCTCGCAGTCCGTCAGCGACACCATTAAGCGATACCTGAGGATGGCGCGCAAGAAGAGCGTCGACGCGGACAAGGCGGATCGCTTCAAGAGGATCAACTACGACATGAACCTGCGGAACATCAAGCCGAGGATGCCGGGCGAGGTCGATGATGACGGGCTGAATAAGGGTTGTCAGACGGAGGAACAGTGGATAATGACGTATAGGGATTTGATATTCGCGAGTTTTGAGTCCGGGCCGACGTCGCCGACGACGCCGACACAGTCTCAGTCGCTGCTGGGCTCGTTGTTGAGTCGGTCAAGCGGTGTGGTCGGTGCAGGTGGCATGCAGAAGTCGCGCTCGTCGAGCAGCGTGGTGCAGAGCGTCAGCAAGCGGTTGTGGCGCACCAGGAGTCGCTCCTCCAGCCGCGCCGCTGCTGCATGGACGCCTCAGGTCTGTGTACTCTGTGTTTATTTATGTTTGTGTTTTGGTTACCAAACTAAATCTGCAATAACCCTTTACTTATATAATACTATGCCAAAATTGAAACTGTTACGGGCATCAGTTTCAGATTTTGGCATAGTCGGATGTGTTGACAAGTGTCGGTTATGTTCTTATTACCTACACCTATGGTCATTGGTTTCCATTTGTTTTGTTATAACGTGTTAGACAATATAAAGCAAGTAACAATAAGCCTTATTGTATCAATAAATTGTTTGGCTTATTCTCATCTAAAAATGTACTAACTTTCTGCTAATTGTTAAAACTATAAATTCTTCTTCTTTCGCACCTCGTACTCGTCGTAGCAAGGACACAAGGATAGTTTTTGAATAAGATATGTAGGTTGTTGTTATTTCATGTCGTAGGTCTTGTGCCCACGAGGTGGGGACCAGCGGGAATGATCCCCCACAAGCACTCTGACATGACTTAACAAGCAAGATTCTTATTTAGGTGACTTGAAACTTTGACATTTGGCTATGGGTTGACCACAATAATGGGTGGGCTCGAGCAGTTCCCCGTTCTGTTAGCGTATAAATTTCAATTAAGTAAGTACTTTGTGGTTTCTATCTATCTATCTATCTATCTAACATTAAAGTGAAGATCTTTTAATGATGTGCAAACCCGTAGTTTCTTCGGCTGACAGCTGCAAGAAGGCAATGAATTGGTAATTATCTATTATTGTTATAATCAATGTTTTACGTGTCCGCACCCAGCACATTCCTGACATTGACCTTCGCATATCCATTCATAATAACATCTTCAAATAATACCACTGAAGCGGCATACCACATTAGTTTTCCTACAAATTGGCAAATAATTCGTTAACGCTCGTAAATCCGGCTGTTAACTGGTTCTCTGAGTGAGGACTGTCAATGACTGCTTTGGGCTGTGAAGAATAAGACATATCCAAACTAAAATGCACTCTAAACTTAATATCTAAGGTAGTATGTTGGTTGGCAGCTTTCAGTTGAGTGGTCCAATCACACATATCTGAAACACTTGAACGTTCAGACGTTGTTCGGTAGACTCTGTTTTGAAGTTCGCTCAAACTCTTTTGATGTTATTTGCGGTGGAGACGCATCGGTTGAGATGTATTTTGATTTGCACGTGTACATTGATGGGTAATAGTTTACAAATAGTTAGCGTAACTAGGACTTTGAACACAAATAAAAACAAACTCTGATTTCAATCTAAACGTATTCTAAGATCCTCCTAAGGGGCTCTAGGCTCTGTTCTAAACTTTTCGAAACTGTTGTAGAAAACAAACAGTGTTCCTGTCAAAATATCAGAATAAGTAATACGTACCCTATGTGTTATTCCAGGATCTAAGCTTGATATCAATTTAGATTTGGATCCAATCGGTTCAGAAATTTTGGCGTGAAGATTGATCACAATATACACATACACATACATGCACACACCCCCACCGACAAACTTTCGCCTTAAACAGGTTTCATAAATAGATGGAGAATGTATCATTCAGCGTATAAAACTCCGGGGTGGTGGTAGTAGAATAGGAAGATCTGATAAATTGGGGACTCCCCAATGCTTTTTGAGTTAAGAGTGATTGGCACTAGAGACCAGCGTTCCTCGCTCTCTCTCCCTCCCTTCTTGTTTCTATATGAGAGAGAAAGAGGTATGAGTATACCTCACAGTATGAGATATACTCGTATATCTCATACTGTGGTGAGTACAGCATTTCTGATCTTCCGTCTTCACTTCGCTCTGTCCTCGACCCGTGATATCAGTTTCATCTTTTCTTTACATAATAGTCACAAATTCATAGAGTCAGGCCTTGTGGTAGACAGAGACTACTTCTCTCTGCTTGCTACGACGACGTTTCCTTCTACCACTTTTATCACATTCTTCTTACATGCTAATGGTCTACTGTCTCAAGTCATCATAGTTCGAGATTGTGCGTTTTTTAATGAATTGCCCACTTGAATTCTGTTGATTTTTATAATGTTCTCATCTTATTTCTCATTACCTTCCTACACATAAGATAATATCAAAGTAGTTGGAATTAGAGTAGAGTGGGCGTACTCGAGACAAAATACATATTTAATCACGTTTTCCTTCTGTCCGTATGTTCGATACATCCTCAAGGTCAATTTGTCTGCGTTATTAATTTGTTTGTAAGTGTAATAATATTTTATAGTATATCGGGGGATTCAATTTATCTTGCATGATATCTTGATAAATTAATAATTGGTGTCAAGCGTAGATAGAAGGAGGTTAATATAACACTAACAGAACGGGGTGTGTGTGCTCAAGTTAATCCATTCGCAAAGAATTCAAAAATGCCTCCTCAATTAACTACCAACCTAACGACTGCGCCCTATGTACTATTTGTGACATAAAACGTGTAGTTATACTTGAGGTGCATATATCTATCAAACTGAATAACTTACATAACGAGGCGGCGACCGGAGAACTCCCCATACAAACGTAATTATAGTTAAATCATTTGAAATCAGAACATATTTCCAACATTTAAAATGACGTTTATCGGTATGAGACACTAGTTATCTAAGTTCCTAATTATATTTTTGGCTAAAATACTTCTAATTTGAAGTTATATTTGAAAATGCCAATATTTTGTCAAAATGTCAAGATTTTTATCATATTTTAGTCCAAAGTACTTCTATTTTGGATTGAAATATAATTAGGAACCTAGATAACTACTGTCTCATTCCGAATAACATCACTAAATATTAGAAATTTGCTCTGATTTTAAATGAATTACCTATTACGTTTGTATGGGATATTCTCCGGTCGCCGACTCCTTAAGTAGTGAAAAAAATTTCGTTTTACTATACAAATTTACCCATAAGCTGATGCATTTTGAATGGTAAATGATAATGGGTCAAAAGAAGACGACTTTTTTCGGCAAGTCCCTTCTGAATGACGGTAACTCTCAGATATAATAGTATAATGGGTAATATGGACTATGGACTTAGTATTTACTGTCAGTCAGGATAAAACATAATTGGACGAGGGAAGCGAGGTCTCAGGATCAAATTCAATAGGGACTTGTTAGTATGGGTGTTTGTCAGACGATTACGTTAGAGCAGATCACTGCCGATCACTAAGTTTTGAGTTTGGATTCATTGACTTTTTAAGTTGCAAAATTTTAAGAGACAAATCGGTCGATGGGTTGCAAGTTACGAGGATTCAAGGTACTGAGGACTCACTTTCTACTAGCACAAAATACTGCATGAGGGCAAAATCCGTTGCGTTAAACAGTTATACGGATTATTTTCTACGCGTTAGCTGCTTCAGAGTGCATGTTGACATACTTTTTCGAAGACTACCAGTAGAAGGTGTGTGGTGCAGGTGTGATGACGTCACGC